>OX382173.1:9916359-12316359 GCA_947507545.1 Clistopyga incitator | reverse complement strand
TTGGTCGCGCGGGATCAATCGAGGAGTCAAGTTGCGATAATTGGGACAATCATGACGATGCTCGCCAATCAGAGACTTAATTCCACTCGGAAAAAGAGCGAGGCACTCCTATATTAAATCCTCAGCGGTACGAATACATCTGAGCGTCAAATGAGATGGGATGCCGAGTCCCGAGCGAAACGAGACACGCGCATCACCAGCAACGCATCTCAATTATTTAGGCATCCAATGAACCCAAGGATTTCTCGTGAATACTTAATGAAAACTCGTTCGAATGTACTTTTTCAACTCGTTGTTATTCTTCGCACTCTTAGCATCGTTCTTCATGTACCGAATCACAGACACACACACCTATAAACACATATACATGATTTTGTCAAAAATCGACACGTGAAATTTGTGGTTTTCGATCGGATCGTAATTTCAGTATATATTTGGTTTTTTGTTTTTTAATTGTTCAATTTAGGATTTTTCGAAATCTGAAATTATTATGTACGTCCGATAAAAAGAAGTATGTTTTTTCATGCGCACATTTTTGAGATTCTTACAAAACTCAAAAATGTTCACATAGAAAAACATACTTTTTTAAAATCCATGAATAGGATTTTTTTATATGTGTCGGAGAAATGAATTAAATTTAAAAAAAAATTATGTTGCATTTTTTAAGTCGATTGCGATATTATTATTTAATAACGAAAATGTAGGTATATAAATGTTAATAATGTTATATTGTTAAATGTTTTATTGCAAACAACCGAATTTTATTATATATTTTTGTTACAATTATAAAGCGCCTCCGGATAAAACGCACGTTTTTTTCCGTTTCGTCGGAAAGCAATTAGCTGTTACTTTGCTGTCGATACAGAATGTTCACTGAATATCTTACTAATTAGTCGCTCGATTCTCGCATTGCCGGACGTTAACTGCCTCTTGCGTTTTTGTTCGCGAAAAAAGGTAGCAGCGAGTCGAGTGTTTCAGTTATCGTGCATATAACATTAATCACGCTAGTTCTTTGGCCATTTTCTATCATCATAAATGCTGCAACCATAACAAACTAGTTTATTAAGCTGTAAAATATTTTTATGGGAAATATCGAAGGAATCGTAAATGCATTTTTCTGAGCTCGTACTTTCCTTTAATTTTTCTAATAATTATTATAGCGCACAATCGTAGATGGCACTATAATCGGGGAAAAAAAAAAAAAAAAAAAAACGATGAAAAAGAAAATATCTACAAAAAGACATTTTTTAAATAAAATAATTTTTTCATTTTTCTGCATCCGTACAGTTTTTCTCAGAATTTAATACAAATTTCGACAATTATGATTACCAATAATTTTTTTTTTTTTTTTTCAAATTTGTGGAAAAATACTAATTGGTATGGGCAATAAAATATCGATTCCTTTTACTAATTATTTAATGATTTCGGTAAATGATTAACTTAAACCAATTCTACAGAATTGAAAGTAATTTAGTGGTTCCATTTATTTTTTTTCTTTCAGTCTTTATCGTATCGTATCGAATTTATCGTTAGAACTACCTTAAAGTAGGTCATTTGTGGTTAGACAGAAATGTATGTCGATTTAAAAGTCGTAACTTAAAGTGGCCCAGAAATGTTGTTCGTAAAGCGATTAATTGAGCTCAATTTCTGATGTACCAAACGCAGCGAGTTTCGTTGTAAGATTTGGCTCGTTTCGGTGGGACTCAACCCATCGAATTGATCGCGGCGCTCGCGCTTAACGTCATTGTTCACTGATAACCGAGCGCCCTTCGTTTGCTCTCGATTAATAGTGAAGCGGTCTCGGTATTCCGGATGATAAAAGGGCCATTCATGCGGAAATATATAGAACATGTTGCCCGGAGCGATTTCCCGATGTAATATGAATGGCAGAAGAGGATAACCCATTGAACTGTTATTGAATTCCATTGATTATAGCTATTGGCTAAGGAAATTATTTCCTACTTGGCCGCTTATGCGTATTCAATGATTTCCCGCAGCTAGAATGATAAATCCAGGCTTAATAAGTTCATGCAAATCATAAAAAAATATATGAGTGAATTTTTTACAAAATTAGTAGTATTGAATTAGAAATTATAATTGAAATAAGTTAAACGACTTATAATGAGTCTTGAGTCATTTTTTTACAACTGTTAAATGTTTTGTCATTTTTTATATATAGAATATACATTATCCAAACGACAGATATTAATATAGATTAATTTAGAATCCGGAAAAATTATCCAGGAAAATAAATTTATTTCGAATCCACTGCGAAAATTCGGAGTAATTAAAAGTATTTAAAAAAATAATGACGAACGCCGAAAAAATATTAAAAAATTGCATCTGAATAAATAAAAATATACAAGCAAAATCATATGACATATATTTTTATTTTTCTGTGTTGTCATTGGCGGCGCGCTTAATTACGAAATGCTGGACAATATAAAAGCCTAATGAATCGTAGATTTTATTGGCAGCTGCGACGTACGTGGCCCGCATAGTCGCCCGCTCACAATTGATCCATTACGATAGTGATGAAGAGAGCTGCACCGAAGAATAAAAGGATGAACGAGCTCATCGTATCGGCTATCGTGAAAATATCGTACGTGCAGAGAACCGCGACGTCCGCTGGATCGTGCGAACGCTGGGATCGAGTCGAGAGGAGAGAATTCACCTATTAGAACTTTTCTTTCACGTACACCCACGAAAAAAAAACTCAGACTTTAATTACAATTAATGTCCTCGTCTGAAAAGTTAAATGTTTTGCCTAGGATCACCGATGCAGGACTTTTATGTGGCATTCCACGTCAAATTTCAAAAATTCATTAATTTCCTTAATAACTCAATTTTTTTAAACATTAAATCATTTTGATATCCATCACTTGATGGCATGAATTTGAATGATAACGAATTTTTCGTTCGAAATTCATGCGTTGCTTGTAAACCTCGTAAAACAAATTTTTTCTCGAAATCTCGAATATTATTGACATAATAGACTGTTATTTACCTCCCAAATATTAATAGCATGAACATTTTCCACGTACCAAATTTTTCTGAAAAAGTAAAAATTATCTAATAAAAAATATTGTCTACTAAAAAAAAAAAAATGAGTCATAAAAAAGTCTGACCCTAAATTTAAAAAAAGAAGTGTCAATAATCACAGCATCCGGTAATTGCCCTACATTCTTCAGATTTATCCCGATAAATTTTTTCCCTGTCGATCAATGCACAAACCCATTATTCTTATTATATATCCCAGCCCTAAGATTTTATATCAAACGCATGAATGATCAAAAAAAAAAAAAAACCATCGTGAGGAAATCAGAATAGTTGTGGGTACTCGCACGTAACACGCTCGAGTGCGTTAAATTTCCGCACCCACCCAACAGAAGTGAAATAACACATGTAATATGGCATATATATACATACATATACACTACGAACCAGTGTACAATTTTACAGAATCCAATATACACACGTGCTCTCGAGTGTCTCGTTCCCGCGAGCCTCGAGTGCGACAGGCTTCCCCGCAAACAAGCCACACGTCCTCGATCCATTATATCGCAATTACATACCAACGGTGTGCGACTCGACGCTATTATACTTTCAACGGCGGAGCATTAACGAGTGGAGAGCGGATGGGCGGTTACAAATAAACATCGTAACGTGTCGCGACTATTCTTCGATTCGCACGTTGCATTATTAGCACCATTCATTAGTGGGCATGCTCCGCTGTCGGACGTTTGGCACTAATATATGTGTGCACTTTCATATTGTGCAAGGATTATTGCTTTCTGACTGTACCATTCGCGATAGCGTTTAGTATAGCTATATATATATATGAGCGGGAACTGCACTGTGAGTTATTCCACATCCGGTATTACACATTTCTTGGTAAATAAAAAATACAACAAGTTATTGTAGACACTGAAAATAAAATTTACTTGAAATTTAATGTAGTGGTAGTGAATTTTAAAAAAATGAGATTGGATACTGAATTTACTGGACAAGATGTCAAATTTGATTTTTGGCAGAGTCGTTTCAATAATTTGTTTTAATTCGGCTTTGATTTTATTGCATAAGTGCCTAAATTTGATTGTTCACATACATATTCACTTTTTTTATCATAACATATATATATTTTATTAGATATAATAATATTATATATATATCAAGATATACCAGTACATTAATTAAATTAATAATTACTCGGTTATTGTACATTAATTTTCGATGCACTCGGCATTGGCATATATGATATTAATATATTGAAATAAATATTGCAACAAAAGTATTTTGATATGAAATTCATTTATCAGATTCGTAAATCTCATATCGTATTCTGTATTGTATTTACTTGCAAATTTTTAAGAGGAGAATTCGTTGTTGCACAGCGAGCACAGCTGAACCAATTTCATTTCCCTTGTGAGCTTTCTTGTGTATCACTCTCGCTGATCTACTTTTGATAGCACCCGCATCGACTCTCTTTCTATCTTAACGGCTGTGCGCCGTTATACGACTCTGTATTATATGTATACTTGCTTACTTACGCGTCTTTTATTGCTGCTCTGTGTACGAGAGAGTGATTCCTTCTTCTCGCAACACCAATTTGTTTTAACGCGACTTTTATAGCTCGCAGACACAACAAAATGCTTTGGCATTCCGGGCAGGAAACGTTGTCTGATTATGTGCAACGTCTAATCCCAAGATCCCTCTTTGATTCCATATTGATCCCCGGCTTATTCCGGATACCTATAAACCAGATTACAAAGCGCCTGCGGGCGTAACGATTGGCGCTATCAAGCGCATCCCCCAGTTCCATGGTCACGCATCGTCGTCACATTGTTCACGAGGCTAAGAAAATTCGGCCCCCCAAAATTGCCCCGGAAATTTGCTTGTCGGATATTTTAGCAGCCCTTGGAAAATCGATTCCGGAAATTAAACTTCCGGAAATGTGGCTTTTGGAAATTCAGCCTCAGGAAAATTGGCCCCTATGCGATTTTTTTTCTTTTCTATTGTTTGCTTTGGTACATTTGAAAAAACTGTTCTTTTTAAATGAAAGATCGCGTTGAAAAGCATTGTAAATTAATTACCGATAGAATTTTGATAAATCATCAGCCAAGGTATTTTTATCGTTATTGTATACAAAATATTGTGTAAAAAATTTAATTAAATAAGATTTTTTATTCTTCTTCAAAGTGCAGTCTTGTTCGAAATTGATAAAAGCAACGATTGCAGCCTAACTGGCCAATGACCGGATACCGATTAGCTCGATCGGACGCATCGTTGTTGGTCTGTCGGCGAGTCTCGTTGCAGCGGAGATGCAATGTCCAGCATCAATCGAGTAAAAGCGCGATGACGAGTTCCGATTCGCTCGTCGCGTCGCCTTTGCTTTTGCTTTTGCTGTAACGCGTCATATAGCGAGTCAGAAGAGTGCGAAGAGTGCGAAGACCGAGAGACGCACCGCGCGCTTGCGAGAGTTTTCCACTCGACGCGCTCCTCTTCCGTCCATTCTCCGCGCAGCGAGAGAGAGACTCTCGCTCGGCGAGACCGCGGCCTCAGGAGCCTCCGCTGTTGGCATACTTGAAGATTAGCCCCGCGCGTTCACCGCCCCGGCACGAACACGACAACGACTCCTGCTAAGCTTAGAAATGATAGTAGTCGCTCGGCGTCGCGAGTATCGGCCGGTTCTTCAACTCGGACAGCGCTATAGTTTTCCTCGCGGAATAAATACACCTTCCGTTTTCGTTTTATCATCCATTTACCCAATAATTAAAATCTGTCATTTATTTTTGTGTTACTGAAAATGTGTAATTAATTATTCTGTTATTGAAAATGTACAATTAATTTTTTTAATACTGAAAATCTATAATGAATTTTACCGCATGAAAAAGAAATTAGTCGTACGTAATAATAATAATAGTAATAACGGAGCGTTATTAAAGCCGTGGGAACAGAACATCCTGCAGATAAATCTTCACAATAAACAAATCAATTTATTAATCAATGGTGAGAACAAAGGAGACAATAAACGTGATTATTTTCAGTGTAATTACAATTATTTGCAGTTACGTAGTGGCATTTTAATTTGTGTGACGAAAGTTTCCATAAATGAGCGCACTGTGAAAAAAAAGGATTGCTGTTTTATGTATTTAAAGAAAAAAAACTAAAGATAGAATCGTGGAAGATAT
Source organism: Clistopyga incitator (assembly GCA_947507545.1). NCBI lineage: Eukaryota > Metazoa > Arthropoda > Insecta > Hymenoptera > Ichneumonidae > Clistopyga > Clistopyga incitator. The sequence goes on along the minus strand of OX382173.1, from coordinate 12,310,168 downwards.
TTCGGGGGAAACTGTGACGTTAAACGCCTTCAGAGTATTATTAAAAATGGCAATTTCATCGGATTTCACGGATTTTGTAAAGTGTATAATGTTCAATCATATTTGGAGCAAAGAGTTGAGACTGTGATTATTAATAGTGGTTGAAATTAAAAATACACTGATGCTCGTAAAGACATTTCAATTTAGAGTTAATTTTTTTCATCGATATTTTTTCCTACCGTTTCAATGAGACGAAGAGTCGTTTCAAACGCTAGAGAATCAACAAGATGCTACAAGATGAGTTCGAGGTAATTGGACGCTGCTAAATATTGAATACAGAAGAAATAACTTCAAATAAATTACCGATACTAGTGCAAAAAAAAATACGAGAAGTTGTTACGTCAATTTAAAAGTAGTACAGCAGAATAATTAGTTTGATAGTGTTAATATATAGTCATTATCTTACTGCCACTTAACTCAAATTTTTTTTCTCAATTTCAAAAGTTTTTAATGATGAAAAATTTAAATATCAAACATTAAAACTCGTTCACTTTTTTAACCAAATTATTAAAATAACGAGTCTTTTGAAAAAAAAAAAACTATTATTCTTCATTTTCGTAAAACGTCACTGATAAAATTTTAATGTTTGTCAATAATTTCCTTAATTTGTGGATAATTTTTAACAAATATCTTTGTTTGTGTCTCTCAATGTTGAATTATTTTCGTTTTTTAGACTTTATTTGGTTGAATATGACAAATCTAATGAAAATTAACAACAACAACAAAATTATTTTATTTAAATAAATCCATCAGACTAATTTCTCTGGACGTTTAAGGGGATTATAATAATAAAACGCATTTGACGCCGACGTGGGAACTAAAAACGCTTTAAATAGACCGCGTGGTCGATCTTAAAGCTCCAATGTGTCGTCTACAGATTCCACATAATCCGCGATGATTTATCGTCTGCTGTTGCCTCTTGGTTAGATACTCAACTGGCGAACGCGCCGAATGGCCAAATTTATCGATAGCTCCGAAGAATTCCGAGAAACTTCAGTTATTAAAGACAGGCACGCGAGGCTTTAATTTAATGCGATAATAATTCCCTAGTAATCAGCCGAATAAAAGTCCTCGTTCGACAAAAACTTCGCCGTCCCGCAACATCAAAGTCACCATCGCACAAAACCGTATTTCCATTTTCACTGCTAAAATTCGCATCGATCGACGATTCGATTAAACTCCAACTTTTTTAACATCACAGCATCATTTTTTCCCATACACATTTGATATTTTTTGGGATTGAATCTAGAAATCGGTAAAGTTGAAATACAATGAGAATTTGATTTAAAAAAATGTATCTAATTTTCCGAATTTGACGCTCCAAATTTTGGACAATCGCGATTGAGATATTATTTCGTGAAGGCCAAAAACGTGAGACTTCGTAACAATTTGATTTTGCTTTTCTCTCGATTCCGTCGCTGCATAATATTCCCTGAGAACATCGATTTTAATAGATCATAATTCTGAGAAACATCGAGGCTCGTTGATGAATCGCCTCTTTCAGTTCACACGTTGCATTCTCGTGTTAACCGGAAGCATTAAAATTCCAGATGGAGAACCAGGGTTACGAGGAGGAGACGATCACGCGGCCGTTCAATCGGCAATACTTGGTGGAATCTTCCGGCCTGGCGACCGGCGAGACCACGAGGTCGTCACCCACATCAGCGCAAGGAGTTGAACCAATTGCCGTTCGTAATTTGCGAGCCGAACCGGAAGCTCACGTCTACGAGGACATCGTAGTCTCCGGCCTGGAGGATTCCATTCCGGCCGATCGTCTGTCCAGTCTTCCAGCAATCGCTGCCAACATCACCAACAACAACAACAACAACAACAACAACCATCACTGCAACGAACAGGAGTCGTTCAATTGGTCCAAACCATCTCAAAGAAATTCCACGAACGTGCGACACTTTCTTTCGTCGAACGAACCGATTTCCTTGTCTTCCGACGAGGTCTCCGGTAATTTTCACAGAAATTTGACGCTTCCCTTGTCGGGTTCAGTGAAAACTCTGGACACCACGAAGAATCCTAGTCGTTTTTCCGTTCGCGTGACAAGCAGGGAAAGAAATGGATGCCTACCGATCGAAAATCTTTCCTCGTTGTGCGAATCGCCTGTTGGGACTTCCAGGATCGGTCTGGATATGGTCACCGTCGCCGCTGGTACCAACGTCGAAAAGCCTGGAGGAAGAAGACGAAGAAAGAAGGACTGCAAGCACTGCAAGAGCAAAACAAACGGTGGAGCTTTTCGGGAGCTTCTGCCCGGCGATTCGATCGCCGATTCAACGATGCACGAAGACGTCACGACGTTTCCGCTCGACGTGTCCTCCGGACGTGTCCAGACGTCCGAAACTAACGAATTCATCGGACGCGAGAAGAAGACACGACTCGAACCGATCTTCACGCTTCCCGATGGCAAACTGCCGAGCTTCAATTCGCAACGTGTCGGCCAAGCAATTCAACCCACGGAACCGAGAGGAAATTCTGTTTTTTCCATATCGAACAACAGCAACGTTTCCGGGCCTGCGAGCGCACCGAAGCCTCTCAATTACGATAAGAACGACACGGACTTGCGACTTGTTCCCGTTGAACATTCCGACGACAGGGCGCTTATAACGCCCATGAAAAATCGGGCCAATGGGATGAAGGTCAACTCCATTTACTCGCAGGACCATTGGCACTATAAGGACGTACCGATCTTCGTGACGGACATTAAAGAAACGAGCCCTTTTCAGGTAAACTGTTTTCCGTGGTTTTTCTGGTGAATTAAATCTATAAAAACGAAATAATAATTGGTGACAGAGGAATGAATGATAGATGGGGATAAGAGAGTTGACATTTTACAGTGGATTTAAATTAATTCAAAAGAAGAATCGAAAGTAGATCTTGTCGCTTCATCGCTATTTTAAATTTCGCAAATAATGAGGAAGCTATCTGCAAGATTCTACTTTCCATCATTCTTCTTCATCATTAGGGTAAACCGAAAATATAAATTTCAAGGTTGAAAGACCTTGGGCGATGGCCTCGCAAACCCGAACACACACACACACACACACACACACACACACTGTGCTTACTCACAAAAACATTTGTAAAAAAGGGATTGCTAAATATATAATTATAAACTTCAGCGTGTTAACGATCACAAAGTAGTTGATAGAATTGTCTGCAAAAACTTGTACATAAAACTGGGGTTTTGAAAGCAGGATTTCACTTCGATCGAACAGAATTCATTGCATTCAAGTAAATCCGATGTAATGTATTAAAATCGTTTTATAGAATCGAATTAAGATTTCGTTAAACGGATCTCTCATTCGATTGAATCGATTCACCGAGGCGATTTCGTAGGATATTGTACGATAACGAATTAATTACCATCAATAGAATATCCAGGGAGTTTATCGAAAAGCAAAACATTTGGCTAAGTAAATTAGGTGCTGTCTGCGCAGATCGAGGAGAAACCGAGTGAAATTGTACGTACATATAGACGAGAGACCAGTGAAGCTTCTTCCCAGACTTGCAAATAGCCCGAGCGCTCACAAGTTGCTCTTTGATGTCTGGAGGTTTGGCTCAACCCCGAAGACGTTGCATCGGGTCCGACTTGACGGAGAAGGAAAATACGACGGAGGAAGACGAGAAACTGGCGAGCAGTGCGCGAGGAGAGAAGTTCGGCTTCCTTAATTATACCGGGCACGTACGAGTCTCTACGCCTCGTGCATCTCTTCTTCTTCTTCTTCTTCGTCTTCGCTGTCAAAGACTCGTCCGAGCGGTTCGCCTCGGCTCGCCGCCGCGATCATCTTACAAATAGAACGGAAACAGGAACACTCCGAGGTGGTGGAGCAAACAGAGAACTTCAACATTCGGATACAGAGAAAGCCGGTGAAATGTAAACATAGAAGCACGGAAAATCACCGTTGCAAACGCACGTGGATCCGCGAACAAAGCAGTGTCCACTTCGCAATAAAGTTTTAGTGAAAAATAGTTTTTCTGAGCTTTCCACAGTCCGAGAAAATTGTGGTACTAGTAACTAAGTGACAACTATTCATTTTACTTGCTATCAAATAATTACCATAATTATATTCATTGTTACCACAACTGTAAAAATAGTTGCGTGAACTTAAAATCACTAGTTGTCACTTTACGGTTCACTGTCCGATTGCAATTTCTCTGATTGCATGTCACGACACTCTTCATGGTCCGGAACATTGATAAAAGTGGTTTAGAAAAATAGACATGTGATTGCGCGCAAAGTGTCTTAAAAAAAGCTGCTAAATTAAATGTCTCCATGCGTTTTGTCAAAAAGAAGCCCAATGAAAGACAAACTCCTTGAATTGTCTAAAATTAAAATTCCCTCCTCATGTTTTACATCATTTTGAGTGGCCTGACATGCAAATTTCAAAAAAACTTTAGTCTCACGAAAACTAAAGCTTTATCGAAGAGAAGAAAAATGATTTTTCATCCCCAATTGCACATTGACGAAAAACTTCATCGGTGGCTGCTGGAGACTCACAATTATGTGATTTATTCGAGCCTGAAGCTGCGAATCGTGGACGGAGCCGAGGGCTAACTGTGACGACTGTCATCGCATCGACTCCGGCTTCTAATCTAATGCTGTATGCACGTATGCATATACAACTGGTGGTGTAATCTGTATTATGTCACCGACAGAGAGGCACGAGCCAGACGGCTGTCCAGCAGCAGTGCTAGTAAAGCGATGGCCAGTCGTGTGCACGGGGAACGTGCCTCTGAAACTGTGCCAAATCCGCGTGGCCGTTCGCGAACTCTGAGTTAGGGGTAAATCCAGAATCGCGAAGTAGTTCTTCAAGCTGGCGCCGAAATTCACCCGTCCACTTCGTTCACCGTAATTAGTCCTTGTACTTGGAAGTACACATCCAAAAATAAGAATTAAAAAAAAAAACCAAAGTATACTGTAATGTTTTTTTCAATGGCAAATGTCCATTCAAATGGAAGAAAAGTGGTTTGATAAAAATGTGCGGGTTGTGAGGGTCAGCGGATTGATGTCAAATTTGATGCATTCAATTTTCTTTTAACCCTAAATTCGGAATTTACCTAGAAATGAATTGATTTCGTGGTCTTAAAATGAAACTGTATAGTTCAATTTTTGGAAAATTGGACCTGACATTAAAAATGATGTCAAGTGGCTATTGAAAAAAAAAAAACTATTATTTACTTGAAGTAGATGAAATTATGTGCACGCTGAGTTCGGCTGATAAATTATTGATGCTAATTATTGTATTAATATCGCAATGTTTCGGGTGACACGGTGCGATTATTATAGCGAGTGTCGCGATCGGCGAGATAAGAAAAACGGTGTTTCTATAGACACGAGCAATACTGATCACGCAACGAGAAGAGAAGCTAGTTGGACTTTTCGCAAAGCTCATCCGCAGTCGAAAATCCGACGCTTATTCGCTCGTTCGCCTCCTCGAAATTCGTCAAATTAATTCTCCTCGGGATAAAATCATTAGTAATTATCATTACCAATTATGAACTATGTCCGGAATTATTTTCCGTCGGCGCGCGAACTTTCTATCAGCTTTCAGAAACGCTGGAAGGAATATTTTTGCGAAAACACTCCAGTTAGTTTCGCATGTTTCATGGATTCTACGCGACCACTCAAAGAAAGGTGAACGCATGTTTTCCTGTATCTGAATTGTCGTTACTTGAGACGAAATATTCACACCCAAACTGTTGATATTTATCAACGGATATCTCACTCGTTTATTGATGTCAATCAGATTTTTTTTAAATTCTGAAAAACAAAAAGAAAAAAAAAAAAGAAATTACCTTTATGGAAAAATCATCAAACTATTGCAAATCAGCTAGCGAAAATAAATTTTTATTTTTTTTCCACATTTTCCTGAGTTACACTAGTGTGATTGACTTTGTCATCGCGAAGCAATTAAACGAAACTGGAAACGAAATTTTACAGAATTTTTTGGTTTGTCATAATGATAATGGCATTCAGTGCGACTTTTTATATGTTGGTGGTCGTATTTTATATTCGGCAATGGGATATAACCACAATCGAGTCTGATATTGATACCGAGGATTTAGTCACCAATTTTCCTAGTGTTTTGGTGTGCCCTTGGAGGACAGAATTGGATCTCTATAATAACGAAGAGGTACGTGAATTAGAATGAGCGAATAAAAATTGCAATGAGATAAATGTCACTGCAGAGAAAAAAATGGGATATTCGAGCATAGAGATTAATCAAAAAATCTTTCAGGACTCTGAGCATTTCACGGAGATGTTCTATTGGGAATGGGAATCAGTGGAGGGTCACATACCAAAATCAGAATTAGTCGATGAAAGTTACAGTGAATTCTTTTTCCGTGCGACGCCAGAATGCCCAGATTTATACGAGAATTGCACCTACTTGTAAATTCGCTCGAGATACTGAAATTCGAAATCCCATGGATCAATAACGAATTTGAGTAACCACGAATTTTTATTATTTTAGTGGCAAAGAAGTGGATTGCGGAGAGCTATTTACGAAGAGAATATCTACTCGTGGTATATGTTGCTTCATTGAAGTCACACAAATAACCATCGCGACATTCGACCGATTTATAGAATTTGATGCCAAGTTCTTTCCCCTCAGGTAACCCGAGTCACTTTTTAATTATCCTCATTTTTGGCGTGTCGCTTCAGTATATCATTAAGAATTTATTTTAAATATCAAAAATCTTGAAACATCAAAATAGATATCTCATCAATTTTTCGATCGATCCATCACCAATTTTTATTTAAAAAATCAATACAAAAAATTAGATCAAAGCGAATATTAATAATTAAACTATTTTTACAGTCAAATTGAGTTTTAAAAAATCATTAAAATCGCTGTCCAAAAAATGCATTTAACAAACTTCCACTACCTTTATCTTCAAGTGAAGTTAATTATCTTCATTTCGGCCGACTATATTGATGGTGTTAATTAAATATTGGATTCAGCTTGGATCTTTGGTCGACGGACGAGTATCCATTACATCGTCACGCGGTTCCTACGTATTTCCTACAGAGCGCCATGGACCTGAATATCAACTTGCAATTCACTTACTCCACTCCCGATGTTTTTTCCCTCTCGAAAAATGAACGCAGGTGTCTAATCCCCGAAGAATATCCGTCGCTGAGTGCGTGCATTTACTCGATAACAATGAAGAATATGATTGAAAAATGTGGCTGTGTGCCATGGACCATGATGTCTGATCCCCGCAACATTGAATGCGTCCGAGAGCAGTACAATTGTCTCGCGATGAACATGAACATCTCCTCGGTATATCAGCCCGATTGTTATTTACCTTGTAACCATACGTTTTATGGTGTGCACTCGATATCGGTTACCAGCAATAATCGGGTCCACATTGGCTTGCCCTATTGGCCGATGGTTATTTTTCGACGCGACAGCACATTCACTTGGCTCGATTTTTTCGTCTGTATTGGCGGCATAGCTAGTCTATTTCTCAGTTACTCGTTTTTGACGATTATCGAACTCATTTATTATTTTATTATACGCACCTATTGCGGCGCCCTGTTCTTCACATCGAGTAAGACGCGAAAAAAGCTGAAATCGAAAAAAGCCCCGTGGCGCAGAGGCATTAACTTGAAGGAACATTAACTTCACGTAACGCCTTGATTTTGCAGTGAAATTTTCCACGCGCGATGCAAAACACGTATTTTCGTTACCCAGATTTTTCACGCACGTCCCGAAGGAACGAATAGTTTCAGTCGTTCTAAGATTCTTCAAGATCATCTCGTTTTGGCGGAACTACGAATTTGTATGTGCCGAAATAAAATATGTTCAATGGACCAAAAAATGTTGTCTGTATTCTTGTCAGATAATTTTTCGATCTCGTTGAAAATTATTTGCTTCGCGCTACATTGTTTGGACTGGGCTCGAAAAACCTCGAAAAATGTTTAGCTTAAAAAATCGAAAAGCCAGCAAATATTATTTCTCGCATCATTTTCTTCGACAATTGCGACAATTAAAGGTTAATATCTGCTGCACTTACGTGCGACATTTCAGTCCAATCGCTCGATCGGTTCTTGAGTTACATATTATCGAAATTAGCTGTAATTGCATTTTTCTAAAACCACTTTTCTCGATATTTTGGACAATTATAATTAATATACGAATGCAAAATAAATCACAAAAATTAAACTACCTGTAGGATGAATTTTTTTTTTTTTTGCAATTGAATAAAATAATTATACAATTATTGTGATTGAAGATTGAGTCTGCAGATTCTATAGTCGTGAAATATATAATTTGGCGAAAATGGTGTGAATTTTATTGCAACCCGTAATCACCGTGAAAATAGACAGTTGATGGTGGTGCACCGAATTAGCGACAGTGCGCATCTGTTGCCGTTGGCAGCATTTGCGGGGGGCTCTAGAAAAGCGAGGCGGCCAAGTGTGACGATCGGAAGTGACCGCGTGTATCTATAGCTAACCGGAAGTGTGGCCGCTCCGGTTTTCGAGTCGTGCCGCTTTAGCCAGAGTGGCCAGTACCGGCGGCCACTTCTGCTCTCCAATTTCTCCCGAGAAACAATAATAAACCCGTTCTCCACTTGATCTCGGGCTCGTTTTCGCATCGCGAAAAATTTCCACTTGCTCTCGGCGACTCTTTAGTTTATTCGCGAGCGAGCGCGCAATCGAATAACCCGCTACCGGATGTGGCGCCGTCGTATGCGTCAGGCCGGATGTAGGAAGGGACTGTGACCGGGAAACACCATGTAGGATGCTTTATCAATGGCGGAACTTGAGGTGAGTATGGTGTTTCCGGTCGGGGATCGTCCAAGAAATATTTACAATTTTTGTCCATTTTTCTCCATTTATATATACTCAAAATACATCGAATTATGCGAAACAACATTAATTGCTCATTATTTTTTACGCGAATAAAATATGCATAAGTAAAAAAAAAAATTTAAGTACTTTTTGCAAATCTAAGAACGTACGAATAAATTAGTAAATAATTTAAATTTTGTATCCAATTTTTTTTCTTCAGAAAATTGGAAAACTATATTGAATTCAAATTTATTCGCACAATGGGATAAGTGGATTTTTTAATGAAAATTTTGTTATCACGAAATACCACTTTATTAAGTAGAAAATATGGTGACTTAATTTTTATTTATAAAAACAATGCAATTACCCGGTGAATTTTTTGTAAACTAGGTGTGATTATTAATCATGTGTAATGGACTCAATTAATGGATTGTATTGGATTTTGATTGCAGAGGGCTTACTCACTGCCAACGAGAACGCAAACACCCTCCTCGCAGAATCGTGTGAATCTCCGAAGAAGCGTGAGAGGCGAGCCACCCCCACATCCTGCACAACTCCGGAAGAATCGTCACGGATGGACCCTTCACTTCGCTCGTCCGCTGGACGGAACGGGATGCACAAGATCGATTGTCCTTCTTTTCATAGCGATTCTCGCTCTGCTGGGCATCGGTGGAATCGCCCTCTACATTGTTTTTGGTAATTTTACAGTAACCGTGAATATTCAAATAATCGGAGCGATAAAAACACTACGAAAAAGTGATGAATTTGCTCTTTTTCAATTATCAGTCTACCAACAACTCACTAATAGTTCATGAAAAAATTGTGGACTGTGGAAAAAATATATACATAAATCAAATAGTCTTAGAAAAATAAATGACAATTTTGTGAATTGAAAAAAATCGGGCGAATCACCTGAAAAAATTGTGGAAGGGCTTGCAAGAAAATTGTAGACTGGGTAAAAATGTTCTCAAAAAACCAGAAAGTTCCAAACACAAAGTGAATTTTTCGGAAAACGCGTTAAGGGTTAGAACAGCGCAGTGTCCCAAAGAAATTTCTGGCCCTTCGAGAAAATGTATTTTGTAAGAAAATCTTTAAAAACTAGTACATCACAACAGGAGAGCGGAAAAACTTTTTCCCAGCTCGTGTGAGTTTCGAGACCGGGCGGAGTGCGACTGCTGCAACGACACGAGCTGCGAAAACTTTTTTCCATCGAGTATCGTCCACGATTTACCGGTGACTGTCGTAAAAATCCACGACGTAGATGAGGTAAAGAAGATCTTTGCAAAAAACTTTAAAATGCGATACATCGAATACACGAAGTTTGCTCATTAGGGTTTACATCTCTTCTCGTGGGTCTCGAGAGCCAGGTCATTGAATAGTCAATTAGTTGTCTGCAACTGGTGATCTTAAAGTCGCAGACGCATATCGCAACGCAGCAATTTGCAGTAAAATTAATTGATATTTTTAGGAGTTGCGAGGGTACGCCGGAAGCCACACAAGGAAATTCTCCCTTTGACGGCGGTGGCCGAGCAAATTATGAAAGCGCGCAATGCAAAAAGGCGCAGGATCCACGGTTTGAGTGTTCTCTAAGCCTCTTCACCGCCCTCCTCCTCCTCCTCCTCCCTCTTCTTTCCTCCCGAGTAATCTTTATTTTCTCCTTCTCGCTCCTCGCCTTCCCTGCAACCCGTTTTTGTCGTTGCCCCCGCGGCCGATGCAATATCCGAAAGAGCTGGTGACTTCGAGGGCAGCCCAGGAGAAGCAGCGAATCGTAACCGACACCGAAGAGCCGCTTGTCCTCGTCTCTCGCACAGAAACGCGGGGCGCACCAGCTACAAGCACTATTTCTTTTTATCGTTGCTTCGAACCGGAACGTGTGTCCTCCTCATCGGGAGGATCTCGCGGCTATTTTGCCGAGCGTTACCTTCACGCTACGTTTAACCGCAACAACGTCGATCATCGTCTTCATCGTTCCTCCGTTATATTCACCAATATTTCCGGCGAGATGTAGATACTTTTAAGGCATTTTATACCGTCATTCACTTTGTCATCGTAGCCAATCTACAATTTTCTTTCCTGACTACAAATTTTTTTTCAACTGTGTGTTCCTAACTGTGAACAATACTCCAGGCGGTTCAAAAAGTCCTATTTTTACGCCTGAAGGTGACGTTTGTTTGTCAGCTATGAGAAAAATAGATTCAAATTGTCCACACGGTTTTTTCGCACTGATGCGTGAAAGCTACTTTTTCGCAACTTTACGCCAGGCATAAAATAAGGGACGCTGTGTGGGGGTGTTTTTTCCAAAAAATTTGGAGTGTTCCATACATTACAAGTTTTTACAGCGTTTTTGTTGGGTTTGGTACTTTCATGTTATGTAATTATTCTATTTAATTTCAGAACCGGAAAAGCTTCAGATAATTCAACAGTACTTGAGAACCTCCTCGACTCCAAACGTCTCGACAGCTTCGAATCTCTCGAATGATAATTTTGAGAGCAGCTCGATTGGCCACGAAACCCAATTCACCGAGACTACGACGCTTCCCATACCGGACATACTCTTCACCGAGAGTACGGCGGGATTTTCTCAAGATACGACTGTGCATCCGCAAACGGAAACGGAACTGATATTGTCGACGAATCCTACGACGCCGGATCCCAATGCTACACGACACTGTGACGATTGTTACGGTGACGAGGTTTGCGTGGCGCTCGTCGACGAGGAAGTACCGTTTTGCAGAAATGGACCGGATCCTCTCGATCCCACGGGATGCGCCGGTCTGTGTCTCATTAACAAACAGAAGTGCCATCGTCTGGACGTCGATGCTTTTAGGTTTGCAATTTTATCGTCGCGATAATAAATAATAAATTGGTAAATCTCTTCGACCCAAAATCCGATTGTCAACTGGAGGATAATACAAATTTTTTACAAGAACTCAAAGCAAACTTTAATTCCAATCGCATCTCAATGAATTTTATCCTTTACCAGTGTAATTTCAGAATCGAATCAATATATTTCTCAGCTAATTGATTTTTATTTAATTATCGATACTGGCAGAATTCACTTTTTAATATGGAATCTTATGTGAATAAAATATACTGAAACGCAATTAAAATCTAATCTCTGGCCATAATAATTCTACATTGATTGGTCACTATTTGAATTTATCAAACGTAACAAGTTTTTTTCAATTCCTTTGATTCAGTTTCATTGTTGACAAAATGTGACTCCAAGCAGACTCGTGGAGTTTGACTAGCGATATTTTGTGTGAGCTTCATAAAATGCCAGATAAAGTGCATCGTTCAAATCTAATCTCTAGTCGTAACTCCGCATAATCAATTCAATGTGCCGCTTTTGAATTCAGGTGCGTCGAGGTGGAGCATTATTGCCTGGATGACGAGTGGACGTGCTCCAATACTCTCTGCATCCCGTTGATCAAACACTGCGACGGTCACATGAATTGTTACGATCATTCGGACGAGTACGATTGTGGTAAGCGGAAATTTATAGAAATTTTCTCTCTGTACCCTGCAAATAACTTGACGCAATAAATTAAACGATACTGACCAATCGTTAAATATCGTGGAAAGCCGTTCTACGATAGTCTATAAATTTAGACTTTGCTATATAAATATATATATATATATATTCTAGCGCATAACTTTTCTTTGGCACGAGCGACATTGCCGCATTAGCCCAGTTCACTACCTGGTAGTATATATTTCTGTTATTGGCTTTTCTACTTTACCAATGTTTGTGTGGCTTCCGTTTACTTTTTTTTTCTCGATCAAACGCCTATACACCAAACCGTCTGTTTAAAATCTGGGGGGTTTCAAACTCATGTTTATTATGCTAAAAAAAATTAAGTCTGATTGATTTACATGTCATGAAGGTTTTTAACAGGAAGCTTCCTTCACATCCACAATCTGTTTGTTTTTTCAGCCTGCGATCTACAGACGCACTTTCAGTGCGGAAACGAGACGTCGTGCTTGCCTCTGGAACGAAGATGCGATGGAAAGATTGACTGTTGGGACGCGACCGACGAAATAAACTGCACCCTCGGTAAGTTCACTATTTAATATTCACTGTGCACCTTGGGATGGTAGCGATTCCGGTTATTTAAAGGTGCGCTTTACTCTCGTTAAGCAATTCGGCCTTCCCAAATGATGAGCTTTGCTACTATCACCAGTTGACTTAATTTTCGGTCGCGTTATTTTTCTGATGTTTCGGTGTGAGTTAGAACCCGCTTAAAAAGAATTTGTCAACGCAGCGCGACCGATAAGCGCATCGCTCGATCATCACTCTCCCACATAGTCTGTCGAGCTAGAAATGTAGTAATGTTCTTTACAGACGGGTAGATTCACCAAATATTCACACAATATAAATAGTAAATCACGTACTGAATAGTCATAATCTATTTTGATATTCGCGGTGTCGGTTTTCTCATCTTCATCCACGTTTTTTGTTTTCATTGTAGGTCAGGATCTTGGTTGGTGTGAGTACACTTTTGTATTTTTGCTTCACTTTTCGCCTGCACGCTTCAAAATTATTGCTACTTTTGTACCTTGCTTTTTGCTAAAATTTACTTTTTTTTTCTGGCTTCCCAATATTTTTAACATTCTAGTTTTTTATAACTTTGTATTACGAGTCTAATAATATTTTTGCATGCTCGTTGCCGCTGTTCATTCATTTAACGCACGTACTTTTTTTGCAAAAATGCAATCAATGCTCGGCGATGATTCTTGCTTTTCCATTTAATATTACCTATTGTTTATTAGCTTGTCCATCGGGAGGCGACTTTACGTGCAGCAATGGCGAATGCATTCTCAAAGCGAGATTTTGTGACGGTCTCCGCGACTGCAGTGACGGATCTGACGAGCCCAGCGGATGTCAAGGACGGTGCAACAAACACGAATTTTCATGCCAGTGAGTAATAAGGATTCATACTGACGTTTGGCAGATTTTTGGAAAATGAAAAAATATTTAATTGCTGCAGTCCACCTCAAAAAAAATCAACTGGTATAGGTTCTTCATCTTCTTTGGAAGATTGAGGAGATTCACCAAAATAAGATACTCCAACAATCCTCTCTATAAACCATCTAACATCTCATTAAATAAATCTACAAGAGTGACGCAAATACTTGAACGAAATGAACAATTGAGCACAAAATTGTCCAAATCTCAAACAGGAGCTCTACCTGCATTATGCAACATTCGGCTCATTTTATCCTCCGTCTTAATTCTTCAACTCATACGATATTACAAAGATTAACAGTATATGGTCATTAGCTCATTGGGAAAAAAAAATGTTAATTTTAAGATTAAAATATGTTATCGTAAACGGTTGTTGTAAAATTTATGGAATAAACATCTCGATTAACTACTTGGAAAAATATAACAGCACTCTTGAACTATTGAATACTTTCAGTAATGGCAGATGTATCACCAAGGCAATGAAGTGCAATGGAATCGACGACTGCGACGACGGGAGCGACGAACAACACTGCAGAGATCGAATTAAATGAAAAGAAGATATAGCGGCATTGTAATTAGCGAGAAAAAAAAGTATTAATGTAGTTACGATTTGATAACTACGGCGAACCCGGTATTCGGACTAGGAGCCATGCAAATAATTGTATAGATATGTTTATATTGTATACATAGATAGATATATGATTATTATATGATTAATAAATATATAAATGTACGTACCTAACGCATTACACATAAAAATCCCATTCTTTGCCCAACCTCAATGTTGCAACAGTTAGGTTGCTCTGAAGGTTCTTGCACAGTACATCAAATGAAATAAATCATAGATAATACATATGTCAGTATATTTTACGGATAATACAGTTTCTATATAAACTCGAGATCAATACATAGAAATAGTATATTTTAAAAGAAGTTAGTCGTACTAATTGTCGTCGTAAATCCCATTGCGAAAACCCAAATGCCTCTTTTCGATTAATTTTCGTAGCGAGTTTTATACGATACAATAATATTGATAATTCAGTAATTCAATTTCGTACACCTTCCAGTTTAATATTCACATTTTACGCATGAATACCCAAAAATCTTAACGTTTGTTGTTGTTGTTGTTGTTGTAATAACATCTATATTATGTTATTCTTAATCAGTAAAAATAGTTATAATTCTGTATATACACACAGTAATATATAAGCAGTTCAATCTCAACTGTTTTGATAGTCCATAGATTACGTTTGATCGATGAATAATGGAAGTCCGAAGTGGCACATCTTTCTTTGCACACCACCTGAACGTTAGTCGTTGCTTTATAAAAATTCATCTGGCTCACGGGGTGCATCGAGATCTCGGTAGTGAATGACGGGCCGGAAATCGCCGCCGCCACCGCTGCAAATTGGCAAAATGAAAAAGACGATTAAAGTACGCATGCTTCATCGAGTTTTTTTTCGGCTGTGCGGAAATTCTAACAGCCTTTCTTATCTTACGCTGTAAGATAAGGGGCAAAGGGGTAAGCAGTTCGCGAGACAGCGGAATTTAATAAAATATTGTTGTCTCATCTCGTCGGAGAGCCCGAGACCCGATCCATCGAGCATAGGATACACACTGAGAAAAGAGTTTAATTTTGCGTACAAAAATTTCGTCACAGTTAACAAATTGTGCGATTAAATGTGCCGAAAGGAAATATTATTTTGTAATTGATAAATCGCTACATAATCGATTGAATTGAAGTAACTCTTTTTTCAGTGCAAGTGGAATGGGGTGTAAAATAAAATGAGCAACATTAGCAACAAATATATTTATTTGTTATTCTCGGCAGTATCGTGTGATTGTGTCATACTTTTTACATCATTTAAACCTCGTAACTGCACTTTACAAATGTTTAATCGATATAATATAATTTTTTTAAAAATATTCTACCTCCGGCGTCGATATCGTACATGCTATTCTACGATTTCGTGTTTATTTTTCTTCCTCTTGTCTAACCTTTGAACCTCCCGAGCCGAAAGGTCAATTTTCAAAGGGCTTCCCTCTTACGAAGGTTCAACTACACGTTTTTTTTCCAGTCCAAATATCATAATTTTTTTTCTTCGTCAAGATATCGATATAGTGATATCGTTGCAAATAATAAATGAATATCTACATCCAAGCAATTGCCACGCTTGGGAAGAACGTATTTTATCATAAATGGCAACTGGCCTTGTGTAAATGCTAAAAATCATCGTGACACAAATCTACTACCACGAAAAGTCAAAGACACAATGTCTTTAAATTGGCACTTGCCGTCTTATCCGAGAGTTTTAAATGTTTGATAAGGCTCGACTTAAAATCAGAATATGTCCATGTCAAGTTGATCCAAATCATTATAACTAATAACCGGCCTCGCCGTCGAATCTGGAGCAGCCCTGGAAACATTATATACACCACGTACTGAATGCCCAACTTTCGAGCCTCTTGGGAAAATTCAATCGAGATAATGCAAAACAAGGAGAGATAATAATGCGTGTAGATTTAAGTGGTAGATTTTAGCCACTGTGTTTTTCAGGGTTTTATATATATAACGCTTTCTCGTAATTAAGCAGCGTGAATTTCGAAATAATCTCTCGAAACAGGCGGAAACAAAATAAAAAAACGTAGGAATAATAATGGTTTTAATTAAATCATTTCTTACCGTCCTCTGTTGAAGCCGCCGCGATTAGGACGCGGCATGCTACCAAATCCGCCTCCAAAACCGCCGCCGTATCCACCGCCTCCGCCGAATCCGCCTCCTCGTCCTCCCCCGTATCCACCGCCGTAACCGCCGAAACTGCGAGAAGAAATACGTCTAGCTTCACAAATAAATTACTGTATACCGCGCAACGATAAAAATCGATGTTGATTTATTCGATAATAGCTATAAGTTATAATGGACCCCAATGAATGTGCTTTTAAATTATGGACTCATGCTACAAAATGGAGAAATCCTTAATGACGTAAAACGTATTCCTCAATTCGAAGTTGACACTAAGATAAGATTTACCCTGCGGGAGGATAGGGAGCGAAACCCTCGCGTGGTCCTTCGCGCACGGGTGTTTTGTTTCCAGGATGTTCCGGCAAAATTGGTCGCTTGGGGTCCTTCAAGTAGTTGTTAAAATACTCCGCTTCGGCTCTAACTTCAGCAACTTTTTCGGCGTGTTTGTTGAATATGTGTTTGCGAATGAAGTCGGGCCCCTTGAATTTCTTTCCGCTCAGAGGACACAACCATTTGTCTTTAGAGATTTCCTGCGTATTCGCTTGTACGAATTTTTCTACCTCACTGAAGAATTTTTTTTATTTACTTAATTAAGGAAAAAAAATTTGTTTTCAAGTGCATGGTTTAAAAACAATGGGCAGTGATCTCGTCATGATTAACATTAAAAAGGATACGCTTCAGCATTTTTAGCACCGAGTTTGTCGAATTCCTCAGGAGACAAAGTCGCAACTGGTGCAAGGAACGCCGCCATTTTGCTCTCGAAATTCCGACAGTACTCCGACAATTCCGTTGACGATATTTTGGCCGTTGGCTGCGGTCCCCGAACGTGCATTATTCCACAACGATTTGGCATCTCGTCCTCGTTCGGATACTCGCAATGGTTGTAATAATCGACCGAGTGGACGATTCGCAAGTACAAAACTAATCGATCCAGTACCTGGAGTTCGAAGCAGAGTGTGATTACAAAAATGTGCAAGAAAGACTAGTATTCAAATGTAAAGCATTTAAATTTATGAATAAAACGAAGAAATTACTTTGATGAGCGCGGGATCCCTTTCGACCGGACCATCGCCGTCTCCGCCTAGTTGGCCTTCTTCATGATCGCCCGACATGCCCAGAAGCTCTTCCTCCTCGGCCGACGCCTCCTCGATAAGATAATCGGTGATGTTTTTCAGGACTGGATTTTTCGATGACAATCCAAAAGCCTGTATACGCAAAAAAGCGACCCAACATTAGTATTTAATCGTTAAAAAAACGAAGAGGCTACGAATTAATGCGAAATATTGCGACAATATTTATTCATAAATTTCACTCACCGCTTGCTCCGCCTCATTCGCATTTTCATTGGATTTTCCGTCCTTGGTTTCCTCGGAATTCTTGGCACTCGCGTCGTCTTTCTTCTCCGGATTCCACAGGCCGATTCTGCTGTCCAAATTATGAACGATTTTCGCGCTCAATTTAATGTCGTGTCTGACAATTTGCTTGTGCGAAGTGAGGCCGTTGACGGTACGGATTCGGCGCGAAAGATCGCGGTTCACAATCGCCCCCAACTCGCAATCACGAAGCTGTAGAATACGTACAACCGGTTAAATTATCTTTTCTTCTTCAAAGTTTTTTAAACCTATATTTTTCTATTCAATAATCGTTCATCGATAAAATTGTCGAATATATTATTTGGAAAAAATAAAGTTAAAAAAAAATTACCCGTATGTTGTTGAGACTCCAGCAAATTTCCTTTATGTTTACTTGACGCTCGAATGAAACCCAACCACGACGGAACCATCTGCGCTCTGGCTGCGGATCGGCTATGGCGACTCTGAGGAATCCAGGGAATCGCTTGCACATCTAGAAAAACAAATATTGATGTCTAAAATAATTGCAAAAAACCAAGCCAATTCAATCTGTTTACCTAGAAAACGACTGTTTTCTATCTAAATACTGAAGGAATCGAATGATAATTTGGCATTATTACTACCGACACTAAAATTTTCACTCACCGCTTCTACTTCCGCTTTGGTAATAGTCGGTGCCAAGTTTCTGAGGAATATGCTGCTGGTTTTGTGGAGTGCGCGTGGTTCCTTCTCTTTGTCCTCGCTCGCGAGGTCGATCACCGCCTCTGGTTCGATGTCGGTCTTCTTCGCAACAACGCATTCGACTTCGTCTTCCTTGTCATCTTTAACCTCCTCATCGGTCTTCGTCTCTTTTTCCTCGATGTTTTCGTCATTTTCAGTTGGTTTCTCCTCGACTGCCGACGACGCTGATGAATATAGTAAAATGTGACATCGAATTGTTGGATGTAGTCAAAAATTTGCTCTTAGATTTGATACTCACGAGCTTCTACTTTTGGCGTGTCAGGTTTATTGCTATCGCTGCCGGAGGAACTACTGCTGCCACTACTACTAGAGCTGCTGTTGCTATCCGTGCGCTTGCGTTTTTTAGGGTTGATTTGTTCAACCGGTTCATCCACTGCTGTTCGTTTGAAGAAAGGATTTGTATAAAACTGCTTTGCAGATAACACGTGAAAATGAATAGCGACAATTCATTGTTATACCTTTTTCTTCGGGAGCAGGTGTCGTCGCCTCTTCCGGTTGTCCCCCATCTTCCGGTTCTTCCACTTCTTTCGCCTCTTCGCTCATGCTTTCCTGCGTTTTACTTGCTTCCCCAGCTTCTTTGTCCTCCTTCTGGTCGGCGTCTTTCATCTCGGCGTCACCGTTCTGTTCTTCGCTTGGTTTCTGTTCTTCCGTCGATTCTTCGGTAGTTTTAGCTTGTTGCCTAAACATAATGTTGTTGTTTTTTAATAGAGTCAATTCGATAGATAAATCGATGAAGTCAATTCACTAAATAATGTCTACGTGCGCCGACTTACTCGCTTTCCGGTTTGGCTTCCGCGGCTTGTTTGCTTTTAGCCTCTTTTGCTTCCTCTTTCTCCTTTCGAATGGCTAATACTTCTTTCAATGGTAAAACAGGCGTCGGCTTAACATCAAGAATTTTCAAATCGTCCTCCGTGCCACCTTCCAATTTAATAACCACTGCGTCCAGAAGGTGCAGGAGAGGATCAGCCTGATCGGCATCCACCGAGACTTTGTCTATCTGTTCGGAATTCAGGAGATCCAGGAAAACTTGAACACGTTTCTGCATAAGAAAACGCAACGTGCATTAAAAAAATTATTGACCATCCCAACGAAAGTCTTAAGGTCTTAATTTTCGAGGATTCTTACCCGCAAAGCTCCAACTTGCTCATCTTTTCTCTTCACCGACTCTTCCGGATGATATTTTATTTTGAACCTAACAAGCGGTGGCAAAAAAATGACAGATTAGCAGATTGCTATGATCCCCAATATCAGAATTCGGTTTTTGTCTCCGAATCGAACATGAGTTAATGCAGACAGAGAAACAGTTTAGGATGCAGCTGCTGCTTTACGTAAGTTTTTATACCTTTGCCAATTTTAGCATACATTTTAATTGCAATTGAACTGCCGATATTGCTACTACATCGAGATGGGATTTCAATTATGAAAATAGTCGGCGACCTGAGAACTTTGATCCTTTGTGCCGTGATTCAGAACAAGTATTAAAAATTCAAGTGGATGGTAGCTAAAGTCAAGTTGAATAAACTATTCAGAAAATATTTCTATTGATGTAAATGTTTTAAATAATAAATTTGCAGATTTATTTTTTCGTCTCTGTACGCCGATTTACAGGGTTTGGGATGCAGTTTGGAGTTTCTAAACTCCATTTTTTCGCCTTAACCAGAAAAGGCGCAAAAATGTATAGAAGAAATAACTGAATTCAACATTTTATAATAGACTACATAAATTTCTGGCTACCACTCGGTTAATGATTCGTTAATAATTATTCTGCGTATATGTATAATCCCACTCGATGCGTGGCAACTTCATCTTAAATTATTGACGTACGACGGCGTGGTATTGCGAAAGAGAATCGTCATTGGTTGATATCAATATAGTAACGAAGTGGAAATATCGAAATTGCCGGGTACGATATGAAGCCTCACCTGTAGTATTATACTTTTGCTCGCATTCGGTATTCTCGACGTTTCAGATTGTCTACCCTATCTCAATGTTTAATGAGGTTCAGATATAAATGTAATAGCGGGTTTAGAACGCGGCCTAAACGAGCGTGTTTGGGCTTTGCGCGCCCAGCTCGCAAAAACATATTCTGTCAAGTTTCTAGCTACCGATACACGGCACAGGTCTTCGACGATGCGCGGTACGCGTGGTTGTATTTTTTATTTGTTTTTTGTTCATTAAAATATCGAGCGAAAAAATAAATGCTGAGATGATCAGTGCTCGAGGCATAGGGCGTTGACGGTTGTGTGCTGTAGGGATAGAGAGATCTTGTAACATTGTTAGAACTTAACCAGGCGTCTCTCATAAACATTTCTTTTTCGTTAAACGAAAAAAATCCAAGCTTCAAAGCACGTTGTTTACGGCCGACGACCCAAAATATTAAAGATGTAACTAGTTCCACCGAAAACTCCATAAGGGACAATCCACATCAATTCAATCTGCATTTGACCCACGAACATGGTCAGTGTTTTTTTTTTTAATTGTTGTGAATTTCTCCATATAATTCTCCAAACGTTTTAAAAAAAGACAGATAATTTGGAAATGAAAAACGCTCAAGAATCGCAAAATTTTTGGTAACTTCTGTCTTCGCGCATAGAAATAGGAAAAAGAAAACGTAATCTCCGTATGAAAAAATCAATTAGAATTTGCTGCCAAAAATTACAATTAAACATTGCACTCAATGTTAGGGCAAGTACTGAAATAACGCGCAACTTTGCGGTTCCCAAGAGATTGTAATTTAGCAGACTGCCAGAACTTCTGTCTTTTTAAGAATCCTTTAGATGGCATTTTGGATGGAAATAGTGACAGCGAATTATGAAACGTGACAACACCCATCCTCTCTTTGTCATAAATATTCTCTAGTTTTGCGAAAATTTCGTTAAGAATCTGTTATCTAGCGCAGAGAGGTGCGCGATGATAACTTTCATAAGTACTTTTTAAAATTCCGATAGAGTTAGTGCTTGTTTATTTTAGGGCATCGACAGAGGTTGATTTAAACTCTGAAATATCTTATAAACTGTTGCTTGTAAATATGCGGTGACTTACCATTCCTCGTCCTTGTGGGCTACAAAGAACTCATTGAGCTGCTGCCGCCTAAACTCCAGTTTATACTCGTTGTAACGCTTGATGGCCTCCTCGTCGGTAATCGAGTCTTCCTGAGTACCGAGGAAAGCCTTGAACGTCATCATTGGCGGTTGGGTCTCAACATTTGAATTGCTGAAGTTTCCCGGCACCTCACGGCTGTACAAAAATTCCAGATCATTAGTCCGAATGAACTCAAGGGGATTTTTAATGGTTTGCACTTTGCACTGATTATTTTTTAATGTTTTTCGGTCGTTCGCAAATTAATTATGAAGTGCGAGAAAATGCATTTTTTATTAAATCGAAATATTCCAAACGAAGAATTTACGAAATTATTTTTTAATTGGAAGCAATTGCCACAAAATTAAAAACATATGATGTCCCTCTTCGTACATTGTTATTAAATGCGCAAAATACCACAAAAGTACTGCGAGCTCTTAAAAAACATAATATTGCACAAAAAATATAGTGCTGATATTTTATCCTGTCGATAATATCTTTTGGATTCTACCTCAATTTTGCCAATAACTTTGGAGTCAACCGACTTTTTCTCTGCCTAATATTCGCGACGCGATACATTTTTTTGACGTTTTCACGTTGTGTTATTAAAAAAAAAAGAAGATCTCTTCCAGAGAGAAAATAAACAGACCTGCTGGCATTTCCGTGGTTACCATAGTGATGGTTGCCGCCACCACCGCCCCCGCCGCCGCCGCCGCCGCCGTGATGAGGCGGAGGATAATGGTCTGGACCCCAAGCGCTACCGCCCCCACCGCCACCGCCTCCGCTATAATAATCAGGATGGCCGCCGTAACGCGGCCCCCTATCGTCCCAATCTCCTCGCATTCTCTTCATCGGAGGTGCCATGTCTTGAGAACGAGCGGGACTGTAACGTTCCCGGCCTCCGCCTCCACCTCCGCCGCGATATTCTCTATAATCAGGCCTCGCACGAGGTCTGCTCGACCATTCTCTAAGTATTGAAAATTCAACTCTTTGTTTATTGAAATAGGGGCAATACATTAAAAAAAAAACACAAATAATTTTGTGATGATAATTTAGAGAAAATTTCACAGATTTCATTGAGAATAGTCTCAGTGATATAAAATACTGACTGATTATGTCATTGAGTCAACGAATAAACATTTAGATCATTATTTTCCACAAATAGATTCGCTAGAATAGAATGATGGACAAAATGGTATAAAAGTAATTCTGACGATCATTAAATTTTTATATCTTTAGTGAATACAACTGGTTACTTATTCATTGATCGGTTTGCCGTAGGGCGTCAATGAATCTAATCGATATATGCTCATTATAATAATGTTACCTGTCCACCCAATCATCTCGGCGGCGATCATCTCTACGCCCTTCTCTGGAATACGATTCCGGTCGTTCTCCTCTGAACTTGTCCCGCCTCTTCCGATCGTATTCATCATCTGAGTCGCCCATTTTCCACGAGTGCAGCACCTGAAACATTATTGATACATTAACTCAGAGAATTCGAGAACCACTTTGCAATGGCGCGTAAAAAGATGAAAGTTGATGTTAATGCTCCAAAAATGACTTGAATCAAAAGTAAGCTTTAAAAATACAGGAACCATTCTACGACACAACTTGATTGTATTTTCCATAAATTAGTAGATAATAGGAGAAATAAAAGAGCCAATGGATAGCGTCATGAGGGATGCGGAAGCAAAAGCAAGCCGCGTGCAGGTCATAACCTCTGTTGACCCGAAATTCAATAGAATCCCCGGGATCGTCGAACACTTGACCTCGCGAATATATCAAACTCGTGATTACACTGATAACAGAAAAGCAACGGGAGCCCACAATCTGTGAGAATGTTTATGTGGCTTGATGAGACATTTCCGCGTTCGAATGGAACGAATACTTCGAATCGGCAACTTCGAATTACTACGGTTTCGAATGAAAAGTACAATCATTTATGTCCAAGACAATTACAACGGCGTAAACTCTCAAAGTTTATTTAAAAGCTCAATGAATAATCATATGTATCGCCACTGTTCGAGAAATAGCGCTCGAAAATTTCACTCACTTCGTTACTTCGATTATACAGTTATACAGCTACGAAGAAGTGAAGGACGCTTCGCCGACTGGCACATCCCGAGTAGGCAAGTCGCTTTTTTGGCGCACGTAGTAGTCGTCACAACATAACCTCACCTGACGCTTCGTTTGCTGATTGGTTGGCGAAGTCGCGGAAATTGTTCAACAGCCAATCAGCAGTTAGTATTTAGATATTTCGATAGTGACGCAGCAGGAGTGGGGATAGCGTGCCCGCAAAACGGTATTTTATAAGAACGGACTACAAGGAATTATAATTGCGTGATATTTTGTCAAATTCCATAGCAGTGTAATTATGGATCGTAATGTACATGTTTATACACATTTTATTGGTGCCACTTTTAGTGGCTTTATCATTTTCACTTCACAGCGACTCAGTCGATAAAGCAACAAACAGCAGGTGACTCAGTCGGTAACAGACACGTCGAGAGAGATATATATATATATGTATGTATACATCTGGTTTATGCGGCTTATGAGCTGCAGAAATGTTACGAGATAACCTCGAACCGAATTTGTAATGAGAAAGAAGCTGACGTATGTAATTTTTAGTAATAATGAATTATAATTTTATTTTTGATCCTCAATTGTCAAAAGAGAGAGCTTATTTAATTGATGTTGAGAAATCGCGAAAATAACCTCAATTTCGTTTGTTGTCAGCTGTCAGTAGTTTGTTTTTTTTTGTTTTTTGCATTATTAATATTATTCATTTTATAATTCGAACTTTGTATAGTATTCATAGATTTTACTGATCAATTCACTGCACCTATTATTGACTATTTGTTGGACAAGATGTGAATTAGCATTATTGCAAAAATATGAAATAGCGTTATTCTTCCAATTTTTCCAGGAATTATTCCAGCGTTTGACTTGGATAGTTAACGAGACAGATAAAGGAAACTATTTGAATTGAAGCCTTTAATAAGAATCATCGAAGCAAGATGGACGTAAGCACTTTGTTCAGGGCAAGTGTAAAAACGGTGACGCTGAGAAAAAAAGCTCTGGACGAAAATGACGTTAAAGTTCAACCAAGGAAGCTGCACCATCCATCCGCGTTTCATAGCAAAGCTCATACGGTCGTGACTCAGATTTCAAAACTGCGTGAATTCCTCATGGAAAATCGTTCGGCATACTTGAATTTCTCAAATCATTTGGCGAGCAAGGGTCACATGTCGGACGATGAGAGAGATCAGATAGACAACGGAGCTCAAAAAATAATGAGCACTTGTTCGCAGTTGATAAAAGAGTTGAAACGGGAAACTGCTGATGCCGAAATCTCGCAGCAGAATCTCGAACATCGGGAAATCATGCTGCTACTCATCGAAGACTATTTGAAGAGTGTTTGCAAAATTTATTCAGAACAGAAAGCCATAAGAGTCAAAAGAGCTATGGAAATGAGAAAAATGGCTAAGCTCGAGTTAAACGTTGAGCTACGCCGCAATAATTCTATTCAACGCGACAAATCGAAACTTAATACCACGAAAGAATTGACCGTCGAGATAAAAGACATTAACAGCGGCTCCGCTGACTCCAGTCCCCTTAAAGTCCAGGAAATAAACGGCGACGTTAATACTTTGAGCTACGAGGAAGAACTCTCAGCAGAAGATATACAAATGTTCGAGTCTGAAAATGAACAATTGTACAACGAACTCAACACACTCACCGAAGAGGTCAAACAAATTGAAAGCAAGGTCGTTCACATCGCCGAACTTCAAGAGATATTCACGGAAAAAGTACTCGATCAGGACAAAGATTTGGATCGACTGATGACGACCGTTGTCGGATCCACCGAAAATGTTAAGGAAGCCAACGAACAGATTCGCCAAGCGATTCAGCGAAATGCTGGTCTCAGAGTGTGGATCCTATTTTTCTTACTAGTTATATCATTTTCGCTCCTTTTCCTCGATTGGTACAATCCTTAAACCGCCCCTCTAATCAAGAATTTTATTTTTTATATTTAAAAAATGAAGGTATACTTATTCTCTGACAGACATTTTCTGTTTCTATTCAAAACCACTTCGAATAAGTTGGCAAGTTTTGGTAAGCGGGACTTTGTACCTAACGACGGAAATTTAATTAACATGCGAATTATCCAAAAGTAGGTAAATATATTTTGTTACGAAAAACAAAACATTGTACATAATGTAAATCGCGATTTTTCTGTTGCTGATGGAGTTTGATCTTTGTGGAAATTCATATGTTAACCAATGTTTTAAGCACTTCGCAAATTTGAAAGATTCAAATTGTTATTTTACGAATAAAGATAATAAAGTGCTATACGTAATGCCTGCACATTTATTATTAACCTTGGGTAAAATAAATATTTCGAATTCACGATATTCGGAGAAAAATAATCGTTTATTTCTGTTGTACAACAAAAGTTGGATTAAATCTTAATGTGATACACAAATTGGGACTAAAATGTCCGATATAAAAGTTGTAATTCATCACAATACACATGATAATAATAATTTTATGTTGCAATAACATTCCAAGTACGAGATATATAACTTAATTAATATTAATCTAACTTGACAAATAACAGAAAAAATTATCTTCTATAAAAGTTACTATTACATACTGACAATATACAATTTATTTGTACTCATGTTCATGCATGAAGAGTAATTAACCGAGATGTTGTCTTGTTTATAATAACAACGTTCTAATGGAGTACAAAAATTTAAGAAACAAATACAATTTATTGCACGCTTTACTCAATGAATGCAAAATGTATATTGCAAATTTATAATAGACTTACAACTAGGGCATTTTTTTTTTTTTAATATTTAGTTTGTAGTAGATCTGTTACCATTATTATTATTTTTTGGTTTAGATTGTTGCTATTTTAAGGTAGTCTATTCCAGAACGAAATTATATATAAAATTACTCAGAATTGGTCGTCAATATATATTTTTCTGACTATTTCTCTATCATCATAAATAATTCATCATTTTCGTAAAACGACTCTTATTTAACTAGTTACTCTTTCTACCTTAAAACAGCGATTCTGTCCATTACTTTTTTTAATTGGCTCCGATTTCCGCACTAAGAGCGTTGGCAGCACGTAACACATCCGATATTCTTGCTATGCACAGCGGGAATTTCGTCCTCCGAAGGATCAAGAGTTTTGTTCTGGAAGCAATAAAAATCAATTAAAAATGTATAAAATATACATGTTGTATAAACTTTTTTTTTAATCTGCTAATGGTAGAAAGTACTGAAGATCGAAAATTCAGTGAATGTACAATAATTTTTTAAGACATGAATCAGAACAATGTCATTTGCTAATGTCCTAATTAATACACGAAACAAGTTTTTCGAATTCCCAAAAATCAATGCAAAAATAGATAAATTATTGTCAGCGTCTGCAAAATTAGTCTTATCTTTTTTTTCACATTAAAAAAATCAAAAAATTATCTTTGTGAATTCTCAAAATCTCCGAAAATTGTAAATCTCGAAATTACCTGTTGGCAACATCTGATGATCCATCGATGACTGTAAGCGGGAATTCCGGCTTCCGAGCAAAGCACTCGCTGGGTAAGCGAACTCGGTGCATTGGTAATGAGTTTAGTTTTCTTGAGTTCTTCGGTTGGTACGAGAGTCAAGCTCGTGTAGACTTTTCCACCGCCAGCTTTGATTTGAATGGTCAGTCGCTCTTCGGAATAGAAAGGCTGCTCCTTCCATCTGCCTTCGTTTTCCTTGCAGTCGTCATTCCAAGAGACGCACTGATTGCAGTCCGAGACGTAGCAAAGAATAAAAGACATATTCTTGAATATATCGCAATTCTCCGATGGAATTGGCCCGAGACTCGCGATGAAGGGGTCCTCGAATTTTTTCCCTACGATCACGCGACCCTTTTTTCTACTCGACTCCACACAATTTTTCGAAGAAAAACTTCGCTTCCTGCTGGAACTCAGGCTATAGCTATCATCGTCATCCACTTCCGTACTCAACGGAATTTGCATAAGACTCAAATAACCGCTGTTCGATTTTTTCCTTTTTTGTTGCTGCTGTCTCAAGATCCTTTTGTATTTTTCTTCAGCCTGCGGCGTTGCGAATCGAATTCTTTCCATTGGCCTCTTCGTAATATTTTCAAGGTGCGAAGATCCCAAAGTGGTTTTCCTCAAAGTCTCCATTGTGATTATTATCGAGACGAAAGTATGATAAATTTTCCAAAGGGTTTTATTGAAAATTAGTCGAAAAAAAGTAGATTTGCACAGATCTCGACAGGTTCAAACCAGCACCATGAGTGAAAACACTATTTTCAACCACTCGAACACCTGACGCACTTGAGTTTATATATAAATGTATATATAATTATATCAATAACTTGATATGGTTTTTCGCGAAAGCACTCTTCACTGATATTGCACTGATGAATATACTTCGTCGAAGTTCTTGCGATAATTGAGCTCCCCTTGCAGTTATGCCTCCATATATATACAGATGCATTCGAGGAGTGGGGTCATTGGGCCGCGAAGCAGTCGGCCCAATATTTTGGAAAATATTGTAGAGGTGGGGATATAGATATGGAAATGCCCGTGGATACCTGATGCTTGGACCTTTTAAGCCGTAATTTGTTGTGGCGATTCATCGACAGTAATCCCGCGGATTACCTGCCGACTCGAGTGTCCATGGGGAAGGGGAAGGGGGTTCCCCGGCAAGCGGCGAAGGCAAAATCAAAACAATAGGACGTTAAGGGTGTTCGGCGGATTCCACGAAGTTACCAAGTTGTCATATTAAAATTAGGCATTCGAGAGTATGTCTAATATTCTGAAAAAACATTGGAGCATGTAATAAAAATGTCTGCATTGAGAAAAAAAAAACGTCATTGATTCAACGAATCCATCGTTTGCGGGCTCTGCAAAAAGAAGTAGTTTTCAATTAACTCTAGTTCTTATTTGTTCAATCTCATGTAACATTGAAATAATAAAATATTATTCTGCTTATTTCAGAGTTATCGTTTTGATCTTGTATGGGAATTGGAGGAATTAGAATTCAAATTAAGGGGGAGCCTGTTTTAGAGGCTTCAAAAAATCGATTTTATTTTGTTTTGCATAAATGTCTTCTTAACCTATCCAAGAATGTGTCCCTAAAATTTCAGAAGTAAATTCGAAATATTTTCGGAGTTACAGAAGAAATAATGAGCAAGCGTCGAGCGGGTATACGAGCGGCGTGCCACGCATAATGTGACATGTATCTTAAGAAAAAAAAGTAGAACCTTGCACATTGCTTCCTCATTTAATTTTGCTCTTTACCATACCTCTACGAGGAAGTATTGTAACTGATTTTGGCTTCCTCATAGAGGAAGCTTTGTCAAGAGCAAAATTTAATGAGGAAACAATGTGCAAGGTTCTACTTTGCATCCTTGTTTTGAGTAAATGAATAAATCACCGTCACATCTCATTTTTATTAGGCACAAACTTTTGTTTTACTTGATTAACTTTTGCGGAGGTTATAGCGAAAATCGCTATTTTAAAAAAAATTCAAAATGGTGTAATATTTGAACGAATTTACCGATCACCACCAAATTTAGTACACAGTAGGACTGTATGTTATTTTTCGTTTATAGAACATTTCAGTTAATTTGCTGAAATTCGATGCGATTTATAGCAAAATTTGGATTTTTTACAAAAATTCAAAATTCTATAAAATCCGAAGCGCTTTACCAATTTTGTCGAAATTCAATACCAAATAGCATTTAATGTCTCTCTAGTTATAAAGAACTATTTAGCCATATCGGCGAACTTTTACGAAAGTTAGAGAGTATGCGACATTTTTCAAAAAAATTAAAAATTCTATAAAATCAGTATAGATAGATATATTTTCATGACCCTCAAAATTTCTGCATCTTCAGAAAAAAACTTTAGCACACTGTAGCGCCGTGACATTAGTTCTGAGCGGAAAATGTTTAACACCTGTTGGTTCCTCTTTAAATTTCCCGATGGCGGATATTTTCGAAAAAAAAAAAAAAAAAATTATTTGAAATTAAGACGATCACTGCGAATTGAAAACTTTGGCACGCTGCATCTTTTTCATTCTGACTCGGAGAGAAAAGTTTGTAGGAGACATTTTCTTCCTTTTCTAATTTTGAGGTGGCGGTTATTCTATGACAGCGATTCCTGACTAGAATATTGATCATAGGCAAAAATGCCGAAGGAATTTTTTGTAGTACTCTCGATTATCTAGTGGCGGATTTCTCCGGATTTTTTTTTAAGGGCGAAGAAATATATTTTTTTGCCATTTAAAAACTTTAGATCGCGATATCTAGGCCAGATCACCTCCTAGAGAAAAAAACATGTGCCGTTTCTATTCCTTTTTCGATTATCTAGTGGCGGGTTCCACCAGATTTTTTTTAAGGGCGAAAAAAATTTTTTTTTATCATTTCAAAATTTTGGATCGCGATATCTTGGCCAGATCACGCCCTAGAGAAAAATAAAACATATAAGCATTTTCTGTGCCTTTTTTGATTATCTAGTGGCGGGTTCCGCCAGATTTCCTTTTAAGAGCAAAGAAATTTCTTTTTTGCCATTTAAAAACTTTGGATCGCGATATCTTGGCCAGATCACCTCCTAGAGAAAGAAACATATGTGCCTTTTTTGTTCCTTTTTCGATTATGTAGTGGCGGGTTTTACGGGATTTTTTATTATTATCATTTTCATCGACACATTATTTTTTTATCAGATTTCAGAAATCATACAAACATTTTGCAGATTTGTTGGGTCATGCTTTAATACCATGATTTTTTTCACGTCTCGAGACAATCGTTGAATACTTAAAGAAAAATTTATGGAAAATGTGAAGCATTGGCGATTGATGCGGTCAAAGAACATTTTTTTTAACGATGAAACTCAGAGCTCGTGGCACCAAAAACAATCACAATGTCTGACTCATCGTCTCTGCACTGCCAAAAGGATTATACACAAAAATACACCTGCACGATTTCCGTACTAAATTTTATTGCTTTAGTAAACAGCGAAGGATGTTTACCCACTGTAACAATAAAGTAATAAGTGAGTAATACTGAACTGAGCCAGAACCTTTTCCGATGGACAGGTAGAATGGTGTCGACGACGGCTCCACAGACCTGGTAATGACTCCTGGCCACCATTCTGGAATCATTAAGCCCAGGCAATGGATAGGCTCCCATAAACTCCTCACAGCGCAAACCGCAGTCTTCCGCTTTACAATTTGACCCTTCATGAACCCGACTCCAAAATTCTGCAAACATCCTTTAAATGCCTATTGTTTGAATTTTGTCATACCTGAGCCCTGGGGAAACCCCCTCATGAAAATCCCAACGGCCGACTAACTGTCGGATCATAATTTTGTCTAAACTAAATATTTATAAGGTTGAAGAAATGAACAAATCTGCTATGAAAATAATTTTTTTGAACAAACGGATGAAAAGATACAGCTGACAATTCGCCAAAAAATGACGAAAATGAATCCTACTTTTGTAGAATTATCAAAGAAAAAAACTGAAAAAATGTCCACGAGATATTGAGGAAATTAACAAATCTTCCTTTGGAATAGATGAATTCACCGCAGGGTTGCAAAGTTATAGCTGACACAAGTATTAAATTTACAGAGGCAGATATCTTCAACCTCATAAAAATTTTCTATACTTTCGATAAGAGAATTCACTTCTAGATAATAAACCCTGTATTCTAATAGAGACAATTGATATTGATTGATGAGAATGCCAAGAATATATTCGAATTCAATTAAAACTGGAGTTTGCTAAATTTTCAACCGTTTGAATTTTTTACCTCAATCATTTTTCCCCCGAGCAAAAACTAATATAGTGTTTACACGCTGAAAAAAAATTTCATCGATTCAATACATCCATCGTTTGCGGGTTGCCAAGAACAAGCGTTCTCAATTTAAGCGGGGAGCCTGTTTTAGAGGCTTCAAAAAATCACTTTTTTCGAGGATTTTTTTGGAAGGAAAGAAATATCGGATTGAAATGAAACTTTCAGGAAGCTTTGTTTTCATGAAATTTTTTTTTCGAGATTTTCATGTCAGTATGCTTAGAATCACCTAAAACGTCGAGAAAAGTGGTCTAGAAAATGTGTCCGTATGTGGGTGTATGTATGTGTGTGTGTGTTTCAAGGACCGAAAATTCAATCGTCGATAACTCGCGAATCGCCCGATCGATCGAGCTCAAATTTGGCACGCAAGTAGAGTATTAAAGTTAAAAAAATTCGGCCGATCCCGCCACTAGATAATCAAAAAAAAAAAAGAACAGAAAAAAGGCACACATGTTTTTTCCTCTAGGAGGTGATCTGGCCCAAGATATCGCGATCCAAAGTTTTTAAATGGCAAAAAAAATATTTCTTCGCCCTTAAAAAAAAATCCCGCAAAACCCGCCACTAGATAATCGAGAGTACTACAAAAAAGTCCTTCGGCATTTTTACCTATGATCAATATTCTAGTCAGGACACGCTGTCAAAGACAAAAGTTCAAATAATTACCCACAAATAACCGCCACCTCAAAATTAGAAAAGGAAAAAAATGTCTCCTACAAACTTTTCTCTTCGAGTCAAAATGAAAAAGATGCAGCGTGCCAAAGTTTTCAATTCGCAGTGATCGTCTTAATTTCAAATTGCTTTGCTGCAAATTGCAAAACTGCCTTTGGAATAGATGAATTCACCGCTGGGTTACAAAGTTATAGCTGACACAAATTTGCAGATGCAGATATCTTCAACCTCATAAATACACTCGGGTCAGAAAAAAAGGCCACGTTGTTGAAATTAAAATTTAGGCCACTTTCAAACCGTTGTAACTTCTGAACTTTTCATCGTAATTGAATATATTTAAGAAAAATTAAACCTTGAAGTCTCAACTTTTAGATGCATTTGCAGAAAATTGGATTTTTTTTGTTTATGCCAATACTCTGTGAACAAAAAGATTTTTTGGTACGAAAATTTTTCCAACTTTCCATGGGTGTATGGGAAAAATTTGCCGCACAACCTATGGTTTTCACGATGGATTCTGAAAATTCATTTTTTTCTGAACCAAATGAAAAAAAAAAATAGTTTTCCGATGAAAAATTACCATTTTACGGCCAATTGAAATTTTCATTGCATGTTTGCATCTTAATTTTTTAAATTTTTTCCCGATGATTCTGCAAACGTAGCAGTCATTTTTGTCATTTGTTTGTTTATTGCCAGGATTATTAATTTGTAGAACAAGT
This sequence comes from Clistopyga incitator, assembly GCA_947507545.1. Taxonomy (NCBI): domain Eukaryota; kingdom Metazoa; phylum Arthropoda; class Insecta; order Hymenoptera; family Ichneumonidae; genus Clistopyga; species Clistopyga incitator. The sequence goes on along the minus strand of OX382173.1, from coordinate 12,277,153 downwards.
GCAATGTTAAGGATAATAAAATTGTATTATTTTCATCGACACATTATTTTTTTGTCAGATTTCAGAAATCATACAAACATTTTGCAGATTTGTTGGGTCATGCTTTAATACCATGATTTTTTTCACGTTTCGAGACAATCGTTGAATACTTAAAGAAAAATTTATGGAAAATGTGAAGCATTGGCGATTGATGCGGTCAAAGAACATTTTTTTTAACGATAAAACTCAGAGCTCGTGGCACCAAAAACAATCACAATGTCTGACTCATTGTCTCTGCACTAGCAAAAGGATTATACACAAAAATACACCTGCACGATTTCCGTACTAAATTTTATTGCTTTAGGAAACAGCGAAGGATGTTTACCCACTGTAACAATAAAGTAATAAGTGAGTAATACTGAACTGAGCCAGAACCTTTTCCGATGGACAGGTAGAATGTTGTTGACGACGGCTCCACAGACCTGGTAATGACTCCTGGCCACCATTCTGGAATCATTAAGCCCAGGCAATGGATAGGCCCCCCCATAAACTCCTCACAGCGCAAGCCGCAGTCTTCCGCTTTACAATTTGAGGCTTCATGAGCACGACTCCAAAATTCTGCAAACATCCTTTAAATGCCTATTGTTTGAATTTTGTCATACCTAGGCCCTGGGGAAACCCCCTCATGAAAATCCCAACGGCCGACTAACTGCCGGATCATAATTTTGTCCAAACTAAATATTTATAAGGTTGAAGAAATAAACAAATCTGCTATGAAAATAATTTTTTTGAACAAACGGGTGAAAAGGTACAGCTGACAATTCGCCAAAAAATGACGAAAGTGAATCCTACTTTTGTAGAATTATCAAAGAAAAAAACTGAAAAAATGTCCACGAGATATTGAGGATATGAACAAATCTGCCCTTGGAATAGATGAATTCACCGCAGGGTTACAAAGTTATGGGACAATTGATATTGATTGATGAGAATGCCAAGAATATATTGGAATTCAATTAAAACTGGAGTCTGCTAAATTTTCAACCGTTTGAATTTTTTACCTCAATCATTTTTCCCCCGGGCAAAAACTAATATAGTGTTTACACGCTGAAAAAAAGTTTCATCGATTCAATACATACATCGTTAGCGGGTTGCCAAGAACAAGCGTTCTCAACTTAAGGGGGGAGCCTGTTTTAGAGACTTCAAAAAATCGCTTTATTCGAGGATTTTTTTTGGAAGAAAAGAAATATCGGATTGAAATAAAACTTTCAGGCTTTATTGTTATATATTTCAACTGTCTTCTCAATTTTTGCTTCCTCATAGAGGAAGCTTTGTTTTCATGACATTTTTTTTCGAGATTTTCATGTCAGTATGCTTAGAATCACCTAAAACGTCGAGAAAAGTGGTCTAGAAAATGTGTCCGTATGTGGGTGTATGTGTGTGTGTGTGTGTGTTTCAAGGACCGAAAATTCAATCGTCGATAACTCGCGAAAGGCACGATCGATCGAGCTCAAATTTGGCACGCAAGTAGAGTATTAATTCCTCTTCAATTGCTGTAATTTTTGAGAAAATATATGACCTTCAAAATTTCTGCATCTTCAGAAAAAAACTTTAGCACGCTGTAGCGCCGTGACATTAGTTCTGAGCGGAAAATGTTTACCACCTTTTTGTTCCTCTTTAAATTCCCCGATGGCGGATATTTTAAAAGAAAAAAAATTATTTGAAATTAAGACGATCACTGCGAATTGAAAACTTTGGCACGCTGCATCTTTTTCATTTTGACTCGAAGAGAAAAGTTTGTAGGAGACATTTTCTTCCTTTTCTAATTTTGAGGTGGCGGTTATTCGTACTTTTCGAGTGGCGATTATTTGTGGGTAATTATTTGAACTTTTGTCTTTGACAGCGTGTCCTGACTAGAATATTGATTATAGGTAAAAATGCCGAAGGACTTTTTTGTAGTACTCTCGATTATCTAGTGGCGGGTTCCGCCGGATTTTTTTTTAAGGGCGAAGAAATATTTTTTTTTTGCCATTTAAAAACTTTGGATCGCGATATCTTGGCCAGATCACCTCCTAGAGGAAAAAACATGTGTGCCTTTTGCGTTCCTTTTTCGATTATCTAGTGACGGGTTCTACGGGATTTTTTTTTAAGAGCAAAGAAATTTTCTTTTCGCCATTGTAAAAGTTTTGGAACGCGATATCTTGGCCAGATCAACTCCTACAGAAAAAATATATCTGCCTTTTCTGTTCTTTTTTTTTGATTATCTAGTGGCGGAATCGGCCGAATTTTTTTTAACGGCGAAGAAAATTTTTTTTGCCACTTTGAAACATCGGAAAAAATGTCTTTGCTCTTAAAAAAATCCGGCGGAACCGGCCACTAGATAATCAAAAAAAAAGAACAGAAACGGCAGATTTGTTTTGTTTTTTGGCAAAAAAAAAAACAATATTTCGTTGCCCTTAAAAAAAATCCCGTAGAACCCGTCACTAGATAATCGAAAATGGAATAGAAAAGGCACATGTTTTTTTCTCTAGGAGGTGATCTGGCGAAGATATCGCGATCCAAAGTTTTTAAATGGCAAAAAAAATATTTCTTCGCCCTTAAAAAAAAATTCGGGGGAATCTGCCACTAGATAATCGAGAGTACTATAAAAAAGTCCTTCGGCATTTTTGCCTATGATCAATATTCTAGTCAGGAAACGTTGTCAAAGACAAAAGTTCAAATAACTACCCACAAATAACCGCCACTCGAAAAGTACGAATAACCGCCACCTCAAAATTAGAAAAGGAAGAAAATGCCTCCTACAAACTTTTCTCTCCGAGTCAGAATGAAAAAGATGCAGCGTGCCAAAGTTCTCAATTCGCAGTGATCGTCTTAATTTCAAATAATTTTTTTTTTTTTTTTTTTTTTTTTTTTTTTTTTTTTTTTTCAAAAATATCCGCCATCGGGGAATTTAAAGAGGAACAAAAAGGTGGTAAACATTTTCCGCTCAGAACTAATGTCACGGCGCTACAGCGTGCTAAAGTTTTTTTCTGAAGATGCAGAAATTTTGAGGGTCATATATTTTCTCAAAAATTACAGCAATTGAAGAGGAATTAATACTCTACTTGCGTGCCAAATTTGAGCTCGATCGATCGTGCCTTTCGCGAGTTATCGACGATTGAATTTTCGGTCCTTGAAACACACACACACACACACATACACCCACATACGGACACATTTTCTAGACCACTTTTCTCGACGTTTTAGGTGATTCTAAGCATACTGACATGAAAATCTCGAAAAAAAAATGTCATGAAAACAAAGCTTCCTCTATGAGGAAGCAAAAATTGAGAAGACAGTTGAAATATATAACAATAAAGCCTGAAAGTTTTATTTCAATCCGATATTTCTTTTCTTCCAAAAAAAATCCTCGAATAAAGCGATTTTTTGAAGTCTCTAAAACAGGCTCCCCCCTTAAGTTGAGAACGCGTGTTCTTGGCAACCCGCAAACGATGGATGTATTGAATCGATGAAATTTTTTTTCAGCGTGTAAACACTATATTAGTTTTTGCCCGGGGGAAAAATGATTGAGGTAAAAAATTCAAACGGTTGAAAATTTAGCAGACTCCAGTTTTAATTGAATTCCAATATATTCTTGGCATTCTCATCAATCAATATCAATTGTCCTATAACTTTGTAACCCTGCGGTGAATTCATCTATTCCAAGGGCAGATTTGTTCATATCCTCAATATCTCGTGGACATTTTTTCAGTTTTTTTCTTTGATAATTCTACAAAAGTAGGATTCACTTTCGTCATTTTTTGGCGAATTGTCAGCTGTACCTTTTCACCCGTTTGTTCAAAAAAATTATTTTCATAGCAGATTTGTTTATTTCTTCAACCTTATAAATATTTAGTTTGGACAAAATTATGATCCGGCAGTTAGTCGGCCGTTGGGATTTTCATAAGGGGGTTTCCCCAGGGCCTAGGTATGACAAAATTCAAACAATAGGCATTTAAAGGATGTTTGCAGAATTTTGGAGTCGTGTTCATGGAGCCTCAAATTGTAAAGCGGAAGACCGCGGTTTGCGCTGTGAGGGGTTTATGGGGGCCTATCCATTGCCTGGGCTTAATGATTCCAGAATGGTGGCCAGGAGTCATTACCAGGTCTGTGGAGCCGTCGTCGACACCATTCTACCTGTCCATCGGAAAAGGTTCTGGCTCAGTTCAGTATTACTCACTTATTACTTTATTGTTACAGTGGGTAAACATCCTTCGCTGTTTACTAAAGCAATAAAATTTAGTACGGAAATCGTGCAGGTGTATTTTTGTGTATAATCCTTTTGCCAGTGCAGAGACGATGAGTCAGACATTGTGATTGTTTTTGGTGCCACGAGCTCTGAGTTTCATCGTTAAAAAAAATGTTCTTTGACCGCATCAATCGCCAATGCTTCACATTTTCCATAAATTTTTCTTTAAGTATTCAACGATTATCTCGAAACGTGAAAAAAATCATGGTATTAAAGCATGACCCAACAAATCTGCAAAATGTTTGTATGATTTCTGAAATCTGACAAAAAAATTATGTGTCGATGAAAATGATAATAATAAAAAAATCCCGTAAAACCCGCCACTAGATAATCGAAAAAGGAACAAAAAAGGCACATATGTTTCTTTCTCTAGGAGATGATCTGGCCAAGATATCGCGATCCAAAGTTTTTAAATGGCAAAAACGAAATTTCTTTGCTCTTAAAAGGAAATCTGGCGGAACCCGCCACTAGATAATCAAAAAAGGCACAGAAAATGCTGATATGTTTTGTTCTCGAGGAGGTGATCTGACCAAGCTATCGCGATCCAAAGTTTTTAAATGGCAAAAGAAAAAGTTTTTTCGCACTTAAAAAAAATCCGTTGGAACCCGCCACTAGATAATCGAAAAAGGAATAGAAAAGGCACATGTTTTTTTCTCTAGGAGGTGATCTGGCCAAGATATCGCGATCCAAAGTTTTTAAATGGCGAAAAAAATATTTCTTCGCCCTTAAAAAAAAATCCGGGGGAATCTGCCACTAGATAATCGAGAGTACTACAAAAAAGTCCTTCGACATTTTTGCCTATGATCAATATTCTAGTCAGTAAACGCTGTCAAAGACAAAAGTCCAAATAACTACCCACAAATAACCGCCACTCGAAAAGTACGAATAACCGCCACCTCAAAATTAGAAAAGGAAGAAAATGTCTCCTACAAACTTTTCTCTCCGAGTCAGAATGAAAAAGATGCAGCGTGCTAAAGTTTTCAATTCGCAGTGATCGTCTTAATTTCAAATTTTTTTTTTTTTTTTTTTTTCAAAAATATCCGCCATCGGGAAATCTAAAGAGGAACAAAAAGGTGGTAAACATCTTCCGCTCAGAACTAATGTCACGGCGCTACAGTGTGCTACAGTTTTTTTCTGACGATGCAGAAATTTTGAGGGTCATGAAAATATATCTATCTATACTGATTTTATAGAATTTTAAATTTTTTTGAAAAATGTCGTATACTCTCTAACTTTCGTAAAAGTTCGCCGATATGGCTAAATAGTTCTTTATAACTAGAGAGACATTAAATGCTATTGGGTATTGAATTTCGACAAAATTGGTAAAGCGCTTCGGATTTTATAGAATTTTGAATTTTTGTAAAAAATCCAAATTTTGCTATAAATCGCGTCGAATTTCAGCAAATTAACTGAAATGTTCTATAAAGGAAAAATAACATACAGTCGTACTGTGTACTAAATTTGGTGGTGATCGGTAAATTCGTTCAAATATTGCACCATTTTGAATTTTTTTAAAAATAGCGATTTTCGCTATAACCTCCGCAAAAGTTAATCAAGTAAAACAAAAGTTTGTGCCTAATAAAAATGAGATGTGCCGGTGATTTATTCATTTACTCAAAACAAGGATGCAAAGTAGAACCTTGCACATTGTTTCCTCATTAAATTTTGCTCTTGACAAAGCTTCCTCTATGAGGAAGCCAAAATCACTTACAATACTTCCTCGTAGAGGTTGCCATGTAAAGAGCAAAATTAAATGAGGAAGCAATGTACAAGGTTCTACTTTTTTTATTAAGATACATGTCATATATGCGTGGCACGCCGCTCGTATACCCGCTCGACGCTTGCTCATTATTTCTTCTGTAACTCCGAAAATATTTCGAATTTACTTCTAAAATTTTAGGGACACATTCTTGGATAGGTTAAGAAGACATTTATGCAAAAAAAAATAAAATCGATTTTTTGAAGCCTCTAAAACAGGCTCCCCCTTAATTTGAATTCTAATTCCTCCAATTCCCATACAAGATCAAAACGATAACTCTGAAATAAGCAGAATAATATTTTATTATTTCAATGTTACATGAGATTGAACAAATAAGAACTAGAGTTAATTGAAAACTACTTCTTTTTGCAGAGCCCGCAAACGACGGATTCGTTGAATCAATGACGTTTTTTTTTTCTCAATGCAGATATTTTTATTACATGCTCCAATGTTTTTTCAGAATATTAGACATACTCTCGAATGCCTAATTCTAATATGACAACTTGGTAACTTCGTGGAATCCGCCGAACACCCTTAACGTCCTATTGTTTTGATTTTGCCTTCGCCGCTTGCCGGGGAACCCCCTTCCCCTTCCCAATGGACACTCGAGTCGGCAGGTAATCCGCGGGATTACTGTCGATGAATCGCCACAACAAATTACGGCTTAAAAGGTCCAAGCATCAGGTATCCACGGGCATTTCCATATCTACATCCCCACCTCTACAAAATTTTCCAAAATATTGGGCCGACTGCTTCGCGGCCCAATGACCCCACTCCTCGAATGCATCTGTATATATATGGAGGCATAACTGCAAGGAGAGCTCAATTATCGCAAGAACTTCGACGAAGTATATTCATCAGTGCAATATCAGTGAAGAGTGCTTTCGCGAAAAACCGTATCAAGTTATTGATATAATTATATATACATTTATATATAAACTCAAGTGCGTCAGGTGTTCGAGTGGTTGAAAATAGTGTTTTCACTCATGGTGCTGGTTTGAACCTGTCGAGATCTGTGCAAATCTACTTTTTTTCGAGTAATTTTCATTAAAACCCTTTGGAAAATTTGTCATACTTTCGTCTCGATAATAATCACAATGGAGACTTTGAGGAAAGCCACTTTGGGATCTTCGCACCTTGAAAATATTACGAAGAGGCCGATGGAAAGAATTCGATTCGCAACGCCGCAGGCTGAAGAAAAATACAAAAGGATCTTGAGACAGCAGCAACAAAAAAGGAAAAAATCGAACGGCGGTTATTTGAGTCTTATGAAAATTCCGTCGAGTACGGAAGTGGATGACAATGATAGCTATAGTCTGAAGTCCAGCAGGAAGCGAAGTTTTTCTTCGAAAAATCGTGTGGAGTCGAGTAGAAAAAAGGGTCGCGTGATCGTAGGGAAAAAATTCGAGGACCCCTTCATCGCGAGTCTCGGGCCAATTCCATCGGAGAATTGCGATATATTCAAGAATATGTCTTTCATTCTTTGCTACGTCGCGGACCGCAATCAGTGCGTCTTTGGGAGTGATGACTGCAAGGAAAACAAAGGCGGATGGAAGGAGCAGCCTTTCTATGCCGAAGAGCGACTGATCATTCAAATCAAAGCTGGCGGTGGAAAAGTCTACACGAGCTTGACTCTCGTACCAACCGAAGAATTCAAGAAAACTAAACTCATTACCAATGCACCGAGTTCGCATACCCAGCGAGTGCTTTGCTCGGAAGCCGGAATTCCCGCTTACAGTCATCGATGGATCATCAGATGTTGCCAACAGGTAATTTCGAGATTTACAATTTTCGGAGATTTAGAGAATTTACAAAGATAATTTTTTGATTTTTTTAAATGTGAAAAAAAGATAAGACTAATTTTGCAGACGCTGACAATAATTTATCTATTTTTTCATTGATTTTTGGGAATTTTAAAAACTTGTTTCGTGTATTAATTAGGACATTAGCAAATGACATTGTTCTGATTCATGTCTTAAAAAATTATTGTACATTCACTGAATTTTCGATCTTCAGTACTTTCTACCATTAGCAGATTAAAAAAAAAAGTTCATACAACATCTATATTTTATACATTTTTAATTGATTTTTATTGCTTCCAGAACAAAACTCTTGATCCTTCGGAGGACGAAATTCCCGCTCTGCATGGCAAGAATATCAAATGTGCTGCGTGCTGCCAACGCTCTTAGTGAGGAAATCGGAGCCAATTAAAAAAAAGTAATGGACAGAATCGCTGTTTTAAGGTAGAAAGAGTAACTAGTTAAATAAGAGTCGTTTTACGAAAATGATAAATTATTAATGATGATAGAGAAATAGTCAGAAAAAAAAAAATTGACGACCAATTCTGAGTAACTTTATATATAATTTCGTTCTGGAATAGACTACCTTAAAATAGCGACAATCTAAACCAAAAAATAATAATAATGGTAACAGATCTACTACAAACTAAATATTTTGAAAAAAAAAAATGCCCTAGTTGTAAGTCTATTATAAATTTGCAATATACATTTTGCATTAATTGAGTAAAGCGTGCAATAAATTGTATTTATTTCTTAAATTTTTGTACTCCATTAGAACGTTGTTATTATAAACAAGACAACATCTCGGTTAATTACTCTTTATGCATGAACATGAGTACAAATAAATTGTACATTGTCAGTATGTAATAGTAACTTTTATAGAAGATCATTTTTTCTGTTATTTGTTAAGTTACATTAATATTAATTAAGATATATATCTCGTACTTGGAATGTTATTGCAACATAAAATTATTATTTTCATGTGTATTGTAATGAATTACGCCTTTTATATCGGACATTTTAGTCCCAATTTGTGTATCACATTAAGATTTAATCCAATTTTTGTTGTACGACAGAAATAAACGATTATTTTTCTCCGAATATCGTGAATTTGAAATATTTATTTTACCCAAGGTTAATAATAAATGCGCAGGCATTACGTATAGCACTTTATTATCTTTATTCGTAAAATAACAAATTTGAATCTTTCAAATTTGCGAAGTGGTTAAAACATTGGTTAACATATGAATTTCCACAAAGATCAAACTCCATCGGCAACAGGAAAATCGCGATTTACATTATGTACAATGTTTCGTTTTTCGTAACAAAATATACTTACCTACTTTTGGATAATTCGCATGTTAATTAAATTTCCGTCGTTAGGTACAAAGTCCCGCTTACCAAAACTTGCCAACTTATTCGAAGTGGTTTTGAATAGAAACAAAAAATGTCTGTCAGAGAATAAGTGTACCTTCATTTTTTAAATATAAAAAATAAAATTCTTGATTAGAGGGGCGGTTTAAGGATTGTACCAAATCGAGGAAAAGGAGCGAAAATGATATAACTAGTAAGAAAAATAAGATCCACACTCTGAGACCAGCATTTCGCTGAATCGCTTGGCGAATCTGTTCGGTGGCTTCCTTAACATTTTCGGTGGATCCGACAACGGTCGTCATCAGTCGATCCAAATCTTTGTCCTGATCGAGTACTTTTTCCGTGAATATCTCTTGAAGTTCGGCGATGTGAACGACCTTGCTTTCAATTTGCTTGACCTCTTCGGTGAGTGTGTTGAGTTCGTTGTACAATTGTTCATTTTCAGACTCGAACATTTGTATATCTTCTGCTGAGAGTTCTTCCTCGTAGCTCAAAGTATTAACGTCGCCGTTTATTTCCTGGACTTTAAGGGGACTGGAGCCGGCGGAGCCGCTGTTAATTTCTTTTATCTCGACGGTCAATTCTTTCGTGGTATTATGTTTCGATTTGTCGCATTGAATAGAATTATTGCGGCGTAGCTTGACGTTCAACTCGAGCTTAGCCATTTTTCTCATTTCTATAGCTCTTTTGACTCTTATGGCTTTCTGTTCGGAATAAATTTTGCAAACACTCTTCAAATAGTCCTCCCAGTTAAATTGTAAAGCGGAAGACTGCGGTTTGCGCTGTGAGGGGTTTATGGGGGTCTCTCCATTGCCTGAGCTTAATGATTCCAGAATGGTAGCCAGGAGTCATTACTAGGTCTGTGGAGCCGTCATCGACACCATTCTACCTGTCCATCGGAAAAGGTTCTGGCTCAGTTTAGTATTACTCACTTATTACTTTATTGTTACAGTGAGTAAACATCCTTCGCTGTTTACTAAAGCAATAAATTTTAGTACGAAAACCGTGCAGGTGCATTGTTGTGTATAATCCTTTTGCCACTGCAGAGGCAATGAGCCAGACATTATGATTGTTTTTGGTGCCACGAGCTCCGATTTTCATCATTAAAAAGATTTTCCTTTCACCGCATCAATCGCCAATGCTTCGGATTTTCCAGAGATTAAAAAAAAATTTAACGATTGTCTCGAAACATTGTAAAAAAAATTAGGGTATCAAAGCATGACCCAAAAAATCTGCAAAATGTTTGTATGATTTGTGAAATGTGTCGAAAAAATAATGTGTCGATGAAAATAATATAATTTTATTATCCTTAACATTGCACCTGTTCTACAAATTAATAATCCAACTCTCGGTGTATATAAATATTATAATAGTCTATGATATATATTAAAACGAGCAACATATCGTGTCGTTTGCTTCATTTATAGAAGTATCAATATAGTAATTGTAAAAAAATAAATACGGGAACTTATTAGTTTCGTTATTCGTTAATTGATTTACCACGCTAATTAAATATTTAGTGATGTCCATTCGCGCGCGTTACTCTAACGATACCTTGCATTGAAATATTAGGAACTCGATTATAAATCTCACGTTATTTGTTAAGTCTTATTCATGAAGTACGCGATGAAGAAGGAGTTTCATTGGCGTAATTATATTCGAAACTCGGATGAGCATCGTAGCTGCAGATTTCACCTTCGATTAAACATTGTATTGCCCATCGCGTTGAAACAAGAGGAATATCCCATTTCTGCGCCTTCTTTATCACCCACGAAGGACAGAGACTGTGCGTGAGAACTACAGTTGCTTCCATGAAGTCATCAGCTGCAAATAAAAAAAAAACATTTGTTAGATAAACTGACGAAACCATTCGAAATTGATTATGAAAAGAAAAAATATTGCCCCTTGGTCAAAAATATATGAATATAAGCGTTCAAAAACTTATCAACAATTTAAACCTTTTTGCTTTCCATTTTTCTTGTGATATTTTTAATATAAAAAATATGAATATAAAAAAATTCAAATCTCGATATTTGCAGAAAATCTGAAAATTTTTGCAAAATTATACTCTACGGTACTAGTGCAATTAGTGTAATCATAGGTAACATCCAAGAGGGTCGGAAAAATGAATGTGATATAAATCTAGTGAGACGTACTCGAATCGTTGACCAAAATGACGTCTGCACCCGCATTTACGCATATCTGTTTCCATAAGGAAACGAATTGTCGTCTTGCTGGGCGAATCGGTATGACAACCACGACCGGAAGTGTTGATAAAAATGGTCGTTGATTAGGCCGTTGAAACATCTCAACGTAGGATTGCTTTGTCAGACTCCATCCAGCAGGAAGTTGATCTTCGGCGGGATTGACGATTTTATTCTGAAAATAAATGGGAACAAAATATTTAGTGATTGCAAAAATCTTGGTGCTATACTTAATAACCAGTTTATTAGGTGACGCAAATAATCGTTACTCATTATTTTATATTATCCGTGATCTTTAGTAACACAGTGAAAAATCAGTCTATGAAATATTCTGAATCTCTCAAAAATACAAATTTTATTAAAATACTAATAGCATTTAAATTCAGTTAAAATCACCTCTTGACAACAGCGTATAATCCACTGATGATTGTAAGATTTTATACCGACGGACAAACAAAGCAGACTTGTTGCCGAGAGATTTGGTATGCTAGTTATGAGCATAGTGGTATTATATTTATCGGACGGCACGAGTTCGAAGCTCTCATAAATTTCTCCGCCGCCGGCTTTTATCTGCGCGATCAGTCTTTCTTTCACGAAGGGTTTTCTGGTCCATTGTTCCTCGTTCTCAGCATCCGCGGTGGTGTTCATCGCCTCCAGTTGATGAGGGTCGATAGAGTTCCGCGAAAAGCACGTGAGAATGAAGGATATACCTTTGAACAAATTGGAATCTGCAGCGGGAATCGGTCCCAAAGAAGCTGCAATCTCGGCCTCGCTTTTCTCCGGAACTTCCGGTGGCTCAATGAAAATTCCACAATTATATTTTCCCTTTTTACTGGGAACACAACTATTCGTGGCTTCCTTACAATCCGAAGATATTCTGTCCTGGCGCTTTAATTCCTGGACTATTTTCCGGTACTTCTGTTCGACTTCCGGCGTGGAAAAGTGAATTCTCTCCCGAGGACGATCGGCACATTCTTCGGAGTCATCTTCAGCTTTCTTCTCGTGCAGCTGTGTATTCGTGAAATTCATTATCGTGGTCGTCAGTAATTTCGAGTTTGTCCACTGTTCGGTGGGAAATTTTTTCTCCTTGCACTTCGGAGAGAAAATACTCAAAGAATCGGTTACAGAGACGAGCGGGGGGCTGGAATTTATATTACAGGGCTGAGCATGGGTCGTTGCAGCATTTGTCTTTGAACCTTCATCGTTTTTTCTTCGATTTCTCCAGGATAAATTTCTGGACTCGCGATGCACGCTCGTTAATACTTTACCCAAGTAATTTTTCGTTTTTTTGTCGACCTGCAGCGAATATCGGAGCTTCACGAGAATGTCCACTTTCTTTTCAACGCTCAGAATTTCAACTGCCGAATTATCGAGACTCGCGCTCGCGAATATCTGTCCATCGGAATTTGGATGATCCTCAAAGCCGGAAATGTCCGTCTCGCTTCCGCTGGAACTTGCTTCTTCTTTCCTGCGCCAATTAAACTTGGACGATAAGCTCGATGTGTAATCGCTCGGATTTTCTATTGCTCTTTCCTCTGTCTGAAAAACAAAAAAAGACAAATGAAGTGAAGTGATGAATGAAAGTCAATTTTACAAGATATCAACATTTTTTTTTTTTTCAAGTTCTCTTGAATTTTCGAAACACGTTTTCCTATTGTAAAAATGAAAATACATTTTTTTTTTAATTCCAATATTTGGAAAATATCGTTGAAATTTTTTTTATGGAAATAAAAAAAATGTGTAAAATATATAGTTACAAGGTTAGATATCAAATATATCATGATTCAATTTTGGTAATAGCAGCCTTTTTTGTTATCAACTGTTCGAGCGGCTCAAAGCTCAATTGTTCCTGCAATTTTTAAAACCCATTTTTAAAAACATTTCCCTAATTTATCGTTTTCGAAAAAATATTACTAATATCGCCATAATACCCGGCTCCAAATATTTTCTGCCTTAATAAGAATGGAGCATATCGGTGAATTAATGCTCATGATTCAATTAGCAGATTTTTCAATACTCCGTAATAAAATGCGCATAATGTGAAGTAATGATAAGCGATTAATTAAAAGCCCTTTAAACGAAGAGGCCAATGTTATGCTCAACGAGGAAAAAATCGTGCAGAACGTTTCACATATTTTACAAGTTGTGCTCCTTTTTTTTTCTCTCCCCAAGGAACGAATCGCAGGGACTCAAATAATTGTTGAAAACGGAAAACTAAAACAAACTAATCATATACAAAGTTCAGAATATTTGTGATTGAAATATCGTATAATGATTTACCTGCAATTTTGGCTCCTCAACGACACATTGTCAATTGCAATCGGCTAACAATATTTTTTTATCCTTAAAAATTTCCTGCGCATTATTCTGCTCCATGTTCTTATAATTAACAATGATAAGATACTTGGCAAATGCAGAATAAATAAATAAAATAATGCCAAGGAGAATCGTGGAGACAGCGGATGTGTTCACCAGCGATTGCCAGAAAATGAACTGAGCTGTACTTAAAATCCCAATGACCCCATAGGCATGATGAAACTTTAAAGCCAGACAGGTTTAAACCTGCACACGCGTGACGCAGCGTTTATTACGTTTGCGCGGTCGTGCATCTGATAAGCTCAGGATCATAGAACGTCTAAGGATTAATTTTGGTCATTGTCTCCTTTATGTTTTTGCAATAATATAAGGCAAAATATGTTAATATATATCATTAGAAAATCAGATTGACAAGAAAAACAATCTACTTAGGGGCTGATAATTGTGGCGCCCGTGCCTAGTTCCAACCTAACTCTGCCAGCAGACATTACCAGGCGCAGCGCCGTCCGCGCAAACAAACCTCAATCTCGCGCGCAGAGCTATCGTCATAAGAACGCGCCCAAAGTTTGACGCATCCGCACAGAAGCCGCGTCGCGTCAACAACCGGAATTGACGCAGATCAAGGAGGTGCCGAAAAGCAACAAGCATTACATCGCCGTGTGCTCTTCGACCGAAATCACTAATCGTTGCTAATCTGTTTTTCAATCTAGCGCCTGTGTACGGTGCCACAGCTCTGGCATTCCTCATTTCTGTGATATTACGAAAATACATAGATTTATTTTTGCAATCGCGTTACTCATTTATTTCGCCCTCAACTTTTCCAAAACGTCCACGTGCGCGAGGCTCAGGGCGGACCTCGGGCGCGTTCGATTAACAAGCAACCTCTTCACTTCTAGCCTATAAAACATCCATAAATTCATCGACAATTCAAAATGCTTCTGTAATGTTCGTTAATTACAAATTCAAGAGAATAATTGAATGAATCCTTAAATTTGTATTAAAGTGTGCAAAGATAGCGCGGATTTTTGTACAGCAGCAAATAGAAAACGATTAAAGAATAAGATGTTATTTCAATATAAAAAATAGATCTGCCAAAATATGTCAATATATTTTATCACCAGAAAAATTGTACATGGTTACTACAACTTAATTAACAGTAATGAAAATTGTGATATAGGTTCATTTATATCTACGCTATACGTATGAACATGTTTATTGGCGACGCGTTTTTGTTTTCACGCCGTTTAAAAAGCATGTAGCTCGTTTCCTTCCGACGGATACGAAAAACTGGAATTCCGATCCCGACATCGACAATGAGGATAGCCACGGAAGCCTTTCATTCAAGAATATTTTGTCGCGCAGCTTACCCACCGGTGGTGTCAATTTGGATAAGAATTTCGAGCAAATATCATCCTATCAATACGACAAATGAAAACGTATAACAAACGTACCAAATCTCTCGGAAAAAAAAAGAAAAAAAAAATGGCAGATATGCTGCCAATAGGTAGGTTTAAGTTTTTCCAAGCTTAACTCAAGAAGACATATTTGCAATGTTACGGAAAAGTTATTGGATAATTCATGATTTGATACTTTTCGTAGCGACACGATATTTGGCAAATGCGGAACAAATCAAAATAACATTGCCGACGAGAATAGTTAGGATAGCAGCGATGGTCACCGGCGAATGCGATAAAATGTAGTGAGCGGCACCGAAAACGGGATTCGGGTCGGATGAATCCCATTCTGAATAAATCGTTGAAATCCAACGAAAGGAAACCTTACTTATCTACGATTTTTTATATTTTACTTCTTCCGTCGATAAATGTGCCTCTTAATTTTTACATGGCATTGTACGACAGTATCAATACACGTAGCACGTAAAAAGTTGAGAAAAATATATTGTATTCGGGGAAATATTCGTTTTTGGGTTTTCCTCAGTGAGTTGCGTTACAATCGCGCAACGAGAAAGAATTTCTTTTCAACGATAAACAGAACCCCTCGAGTTAAGAAAAAAAGAAAATCAATAATGAGGTACATAGAATAAAACCAAAGTTAGTGGAGTCTCTTTAGATTCGATATGTGAGACAATTGTCTCTTTACGTAATTGTAGTCGAAACTGGGATGCGCATCGTAAGTACAGATGTTACCCTCGATCAGGCTTTGTATCACCCACGTCGTTGATACCAGAGGTATGCTCCAGCTCTTTGCTTTCTCAATCACCCACGAGGGACAACGCTTATTCGTAAGTACCACAGTTCCTTCGATGAAGTCATCATCTGAAATGAACACATACTTTTCAACGTACATTCACTTTTTTGAATGTATGCATGCATTACAGCGACTTTTTTGTCCGCAATCAAATCCACTTTATGTTAATTTTTTAGATTTCGCAATTCATTATTTTAGAAAAAGCTATTTCTTTTTTGTGTTTTTTGTTTTATTTTTAGGTGAACATATCTCGAAAATTTGAAGTTAAAAAAAAATACGACTACATGAAAATTGTAATTTCGTGTTAGCTTTCGAAACGAACGTGTGAAATAATTTTCACGTTCCAGTAACACTGATTTATTTACGAAAAACAGGGAAATTGTAATTTAAGAAACGAAAAAAAAGCTTATTTTTTTACGTCTGAAAAAAATGAGAAACTTTCGGTATGTCTTGTTTGTTGTTGGTACTTGTATATTGAAAGCGGCATTTACCAGGATTTTCGGGCAGTAAAACGGCGCCTCCCGCGTTCTGGCAAATCTGCGTCCAGAAGGTAACGAAATCCTTTTCTCCTGGAATTAACGGTATCACCACGATAACTGGAAGTGTTTGGAATGGTTTTATGTTACGACGCTGAAACATCTCGACGTAGGATTGCTTCATTATGCTCCATCCCGCCGGCAATTCTTCCTCCGAGGGGTTGACAATTTTATTCTGAGAATAAAAAAAAACGAAATGGAACATCAGATTTCGCCATGAGAAGATTGATCAGATTAATCGCGAGAATATTTTTATAAAATTTTCTCTATTATCACAAAATAAATCGTATTATATAGTACTTATTAATGTGAGAGAAACAAAAAGTGAGAATTTCTCGTATTAAACCTACTTCTTGACAACATCGGATGATCCACTGATGATTGTAGGCCTTGATCCCAACCGAAAGACACTGTAAGCTTTTTTTTGTTAGATTTGGCACGTTCGTTATGAGCTTCGTTTTTTCATACTGATCCGGTGGTATTTGCTCAAAATTCTCGTACAAATTTCCACCACCGGCGGTGAGCTGCGCTATTAAACGTTCTCGAACGAATGGCTTTTGCGTCCATTCCTCTTCGTTTTCGGTGCCGGGTTCTGAATTTGAGTCTTTAGTGTCTGTCTGAAATCGATCTATGCTCTCCAACGAGGCGCAGGTCAGGAGAAAGGACATGCCGTCGAATATCTTGGAATTGGCAGGAGGAATTGGTCCCAATTTTGCTACAAGCTCTGGATCTTCGACTCTCTTTCTACCGCGAGACTTTCCCTTAAGTCTGCTAGCGGGTCCTTTGGTCTCTTGCTCGATTGGCGTTCCTGTTATTTCCGGGTGAACCCCCAACATGTCCGTCTCCGCCTCGACGGCCGAACAATTGGAATCGCTCATAGTGTCGTAACTCTCGTTTATTTCCATCTTGGACAAAATTCCGGACGTCGATGGCTTCGAAGTATCCGCGGCGGTTTTCTCAGCGAGACTTCCGCGCACTCTCTTTGCTTTCGGCGTCAAAACAACCGGTGTAGTTATTCTCTTGGATCTCCGTGTTCCCTCAACCACGTTGTCCAAAGTTACTTTGCCCAGATGCTTCGGCGTGGACGGAGGACTTTTCAGTTCGACTTTTGTCTCCTCTCTCAGAACTTGTACCTTTTTAAATACATTTTTCAATTAGCAAACTTCTGAAAACTTGATTTTTGTTAAAGACATTGTTACAATCAGAACAGACATTTTTTTTCGCCTGAATCATCCAATGATTGGCCAAAAAATAGCGACTGGAATTATTCAAACTATGTAACTGTGCAAAAATGACTAAGTTAGCAATTTTCTTTTTTCGTTAAGTAAAACGAACAAAATAAATCAGTGAATTTGTAATTACAAATTTCACATCGAAACAATTGTGAATAATTTGTAGATCATTGAAGTGAATTAGAATGACTTTTTTGTGAATTAATTAATGAAGGGCATTAAAAAAATCCATAGACATCGTACCTGATCGTTAGTTAAAAAAATATTCTTGATCTGCACGCGAATTTCGTCCTGCTCGTCAGTCTGAACGGTGTAAATAACGTTATTTTTTACTCTTTTAGCGTCGATGATGATACCACAAGAGCCATAATCGTCATCAGTGGAAGTGGCATAAACGGAGAGTCCAACTTGCAGAGTCGCCGGCATAGGAACAATAAAGTCTTCGATAATCAATTTGGTTTGTCCGTCGTAAAAATTCACCTTGAACTTGGTCTTCGTTTTGGCGATAACGGTGCCTGGATAATACTTGTTATCCGACCACTTAGCGAAAACCTCTTTTCCTATCAATTCGTCACTGGTATCGCTGAGAGAATCCTTCGAGTTTGAGCTCTGTCGCGATGGAGTTTCGGACGACGATTTCCTCTTTCTGGTGGAGGTCGGCGTCGCGACCGCGACTTCCATTTCCGCTTCAACGACCGGTGAACTTTTCGTCAGGCCGTTAGACCCCGGAGATTGAACAGTCTTGCTCCTCGGTCGTTTCGCGGTACGACCTCTCTTGTTGGTGTTCTTCGGAGTCACAACCTGTAGAACCGCTTTATCTTTCTGCTCGATTTCTGGTGTCGAGCAGCGAATTCTTTCCAGCGAATTATCGACCCTCTCGGTCGATCCGTTGTGAATTTCCGAGTTGACGAGCTCTTCCCTCGCGCAGTTGAAGAAAGAAGTCAACAGCAAGCCCACGTGTTTCCACTCTTTGCTAATCTGCTCGAAAGCCTCGTTATCGGGTTTCGCGTCGGTGGTCGAGAGTTCGCTCGTTGTTTTTTTTGGATGTTTAAGTGGAATTCGGGGGAGCTGAAATTGGGGGTTTGCCGCGAATTTAGCGTTCATCGATGCGGCGCTCGAAGCGCTCGAGGAGCTGATTGTCGAGGCGAGAGAGAGTCGGGCATTAAGGGGATAAGGCTGAGTGTTGCTGGTGACAGAACCCGGAGAAGCGTCTCTGTTATCTCCGGCGTTACCGGAAATGTCGGCTAAGCAGGCGGAAACGTCGCTGTTTCTCCTCCGCGTGGAGGAAAGATCCTGAGCGCTGGATTCGCTGTGCACACATGTGATTACTCTTTCGACGTGTTCTTTCGTGATCTCGTCGATGTGTACCGAACACTTGAGCTTCACGAGTATCGAAAGTTCCTTCTCGACCACTTTAATAGCCACGTTTTGTCGATTCGCCGCTTCAAGTTGACTCTTTGTTCTCTCGTCGGCGACAAAAGAGTCCCCTTCGCTGTCGCTTATGGAAATAAGACTTTTCGGCGTGTTTCTGACTATATTACCGGGTGTAAGAGAGTCGAGTTTAATGGGATGTGAAGCTGCGGCCAATATATCGGAACCGGGGCTCGCTGTCTGATCGCTGCTGTCGCTCTTTTTCGTCTCTGCGCTGCCATTCGTCAAAGCATAACCCGCGAAATCGCTGCTCGATTCCTTGCTCGTGTCCACGGATTTATAGTCGGTTGTGCTAGATTTGCTGTCGCAAGTTTTGAAGGAAGTCTCGATTTTGTTGTCGATTGCACTTTTCTCCATTGATCTGTCGCATCCTTCCTGAGAGGAATCGAGAACTATCTTCTCACCGTCTTCGTCTATCTCCACAAGCTCGCGGGGACGTTTTTTCTCGGGCGGAGCTGTCGCTTTGTCGTATATCACTTCTATGCTCATTCGCGATTTGTGGGAAGGAAGTTTAATCGCCGGAGGTATTTCGGTATGCGCTTTGTTGGACGTATCCTGGAAATTAATACCACTGTCGTCGTTTTTTTGCGCTGGATTCAATTCTACAGCTTCAGCTTCTTTATCTTTCGTTGGAATCGTCAGAGAATCTTTATTCAATTCAGAGTCTTCTTTAGATATTGTGTCGGAATCGATTTTTTTGCTGTTTTCCTCAGATATTTCCGAAGTAACCGCGGATTTTTCGGTTCTTGTGCTTTCAACATCCTCTAATTTAGCTACTTGGCTTTTCGAAGATTCTTCAGCTGCTTGTGCTTCAGTAACCGAAGATTCTTCCGCTTCGACTACATCGCCTTTCGGAGATTTTCTCTTTTGCGTAACGTGAAGAACGTTGGAAGAGTGAACTTTTTCGCTAGTGGCTTTCTCGGATTTTTCGTTATCGGCCGACTTTGGATTCGCATCGTTTTCGTCCTGCTGCGACAAAGCTTCCTCCAGTTGCTGTTCAACTTCCTGCAACGATTCGGAATTTCCTTCGACCGTACAGCTTTCTTGAGTCTCCTGGATTATAACTTTCGTTGTTATTTCCTCTTCCAAAGTCTCGTCTGCCAATTCCGAGGCGAATATATCTTCTTCATCGTCGAGCTGCTTTCGCACTTCGCTCAACGCGTTTTCCTGTGAACAAGTGCGCGGGAACTTGGCCTGTGCCTCTTCGGAAGATTCCGCTTTCCGTTTTTGCGACATTCCGCCTGTGAGACTGGAGATTTGTTTTTTCAGGGGCGAAAGAGTCTCGACTTGACTACCGGGCACAAAGTCCTCGTCGTCTTCCTCAGTTTCAACTGGTTCTTTCTTCTCCACACTTTTCGTACACGCAGGGTTCTCTTTTGCCGCAGGTGCCAAAGATTCCTGTTCGGAAACTCTCTTCTCTGCTCCACATTCCGATTCGCCTTCTATGACTTTTGTAACTACCGATTCTGGAGAATTACTTCTTTCAGTGTCTTCAGAAGTTGTCTGAATTGTGTCTGGAAGAACGTTGTTACTCTGCGTCTCCTCATTCTCATCTTGAGTCAATTTATCAGTCTCCTCCTGTACAAGTTTAAAATCTTGACTCTCGCTTAGCAACGAATTATCCACCGGTTGCTCGTCTTGTGAAGCTTCGTCAGCTGTGGCATCGCATGTGCCCTGAGTGTCCATCTGAGAATCTGGAACCTTGTCCAGATCAGCCATGGCTATTGATGTTAATAACCTGGAAGACGAGGAAAAAAAAATTAGCGCAAACAATAAATTTTATATCTTTTTACTAATTTAAAAATCTTTGTTTGCTCTTCTCACAGTATTTATAACAATCGTAACACAGTCTTAATGGTCAAACATTCCTGCTCGCTTAATTAAACCCCTCTGAGTTCTATTTTCAATCACGATTATCAAGCCAGCAAAATGAGTTTCAACGATATCACTTTTGGCCAACGTCTATAGTGAAAAAAAGGCTGCACGATAAGTTATAAATACGAATCCTAAAATATCTACCCAATCCCAAAAGTTAGGTGGAATTTCAAAAATACTAACGACAATGTTACATTTTTCTTGCTGGACTCTTTGTAGGACTATTTGCAAAATTTCATATTCGCAACTACAAAGACAGTGTAAAATTGACATTTACTTCGATAGAACCTTTCAAACCTGAAACAGTAACTGCGACAGTTGAAAAAACTGCAAAATCAGTCTACACTATCATAGTGAGGTTAAACACGCGCGAGACCCTGTCAGAAAATAACTGACAATGAAAAGTTTCGCGATTAATCGTCAAGCGAAAACCCAACGACCGATAGCCCTGCGATTAATTTTTCGGTACCACTAAAATGTCACAAGCGCGATAAAAGCTGTAAACGCAGGTCGCGAGGACATCAACCGCAAGAAATTCGCAAAACTCTTTCACATTACGTTCCGCCGATCGAAACTAGGTTATACCGTGCGTCGCGAACCTTTTCCCGCGATATCAACCTCTTCGACTGGCACAGTACGTACCGCCAATTCTGCCCGCAAAAAATTAGCAGGCAAAAAAGTAACAAAAATTACAACGAAAAAACAACGCTGATTATTTCTCCGCGAGCGAATTGATGATAAACATCGACGTCCGATTTATTAATTCCTCCTCTGACGTTTGTGCATTATTCAACTTTGTCAACGCGGTTTATCCATACCAGGAATTCATGAGTGTCGAGTGATTGGTTCAAGGTTAATAACTGGCAGAAAAACGTAATCATGGTTAAGCCGCGCTTATCGAAATAGCGATAAACAAAAATAGCTTACGCACCGGAAGCAATCTTACGCGCGTGTCACCGGAAAGTGGAGCTGATCGAAACTAGGTTATATCGGGCGTCGCGAAATTTTTCCCGCGATATTAACACTTTGCCGGCCGCGCATTTATCGAAGCGCCGTTACGGTATCACGCCAGCGTGACAGCGGCCGGCAAAGTGTTAAATTCCGACTGGCACATTGGCACAGCCAATTTTCGCCCTCGCAAATTACCATTCCTGAGCGAACGAAGTCTATGAACATTGACTTGCAATTCATTTGTATGTTATTCAACTTTGCTGATTGTCGAGGGAAACACGCGGTCTCTTCATACCCTGAATTCCTAAGTATCGATAAATGGGTTCAAGGTTGATAACCGAAAAAAAAATCGTAATCATCGCTAATCTACGTTTATCGAACTAGCGATAAACAAACAAAATTTTGCGTACCCCAAGCAATCTTACGCGCGTGTCACCGGAAAGTGGAGCCGATCGAAACTAGGTTATATCGGGCGTCGCGAAGTTTTTCCCGCGATATTAACACTTTGCCGGCCGCGCATTTATCGAAGCGCCGTTACGGTATCACGCCAGCGTGACAGCGGCCGGCAAAGTGTTAAACTCCGACTGGCACATTGGCACAGGCAATTTTCGCCCTCGCAAATTACCACTCAATATGAAAAAATGAAAGTTAAAAAAAAACTACGAAAAGTATCGCTGACTATTTCCCGAGCGAACGAAGTCTATGAACATTGACTTGCAATTCATTTGTATATTATTCAACTTTGCTAATTGTCGAGGGAAACACGCGGTCTCTTCATACCCTGAATTCCTAAGTATCGATAAATGGGTTCAAGGTTAATAACCGAAAAAAAAACCGTAATCATCGCTAATCTACGGTTATCGAACTAGCGATAATCAAAAAAAAATTTTGCGTACCGGAAGCAATCTTTCGCGCGTATTGCCGGAAAGTGTAGGCAATCGGAACTAGGTTATATCATACTTCGCGAATTTTTTCCTGCGACATTGACTTTCGACCTGCACAGGCTACTGCCAAATTCCCCCCTCGAAAATTACCGGCGAATGTGACAAAAAACAAAAAAACTCGGAAAAATATCGCTGATTATTCCGCAAGCGAATGAACTTTGAACGTCTACTTGCGATTCACCAATTTCCTTATCCCACTTTGTTACCTTCATTTTCCATATTATTCAACTTTGCTTATCGTCGAGGGGAAACACGCGGTTTTTCAGTACCAGGAATTCCCGAGTATCGAGATACTCTTCAAGGTTAATAACCGGAATAAACGAAAATAATCATCGGCGACGAATGATTGTCGAAATAGCGGTAAACAAATAATTGCTCACGTACCAGAAGTGATCTCATGCGGCGGAGCCTCCGCGAGTATCGCCGGAAAGTGTTGCCGGAACGTCGAGACGTTGCATTTGCAGCCGGCCCTCGCAAATCCCACCTACTTGCTCTCACCCGGTCTATTCGAGGCGCACACAGCGAGCGGACGCAGAAAAAGCTGGCGGAAACACGTTGAGTCCTCCGTGCGGTCGCAGGTTTTCGCGAGGAGGGTTTTCCGCTTTTCCGGAAGCTCGCGATCAAGTGCAATTGGAGCTGCGGCCGCGTAAACAACAAGCCGGCTTCTCCGAGCCGAGAGTGCTACACTTTTGTACAGGGAACGCCGCGTAGAAACGCCACACTCAACCGAAATTCTTCGTCGCCGCGCATAACACAATCACACGCACACAAAGGAAAGAATAATCACCGGCGGACCGCCACTTTACGGACTACGCTTCGGCAATCCGATAAAGTTCCGCGCGGAGCTTGAAAATTGCGCCGGCAGAGGCGCGCTTCATCGCAGCGTCTTCTTCAGCATTGTATTTTGTAGGCACGGTGTTTAGGTTTTTTTTCTCTTTCCGTTGGAGGAAACACAAAAGGTGAAAAGAGCGAAGATTTGTTTTTGCCGTTTTTTTATTATTTTGTATTATTGGTAAAGATTGAAATTGAGAGATTCGCCAAGATGAAAAGGAGACCTTTGCGCAACACTTGCCGCTAATTTTCATCTCTGGCTGATTTGTCTCTCGCGAAAACAAAATATTCATCGAATTTTTAATTTTCTTAAGAAACTTTGGGAATATTTGAAAATAACGACGATGTAATATATACGAGATTTTATTTGCATTCTTGGTTTGAATACACTTAAAAAAACGAAATGTTGGGAGGTTTCTCACCTGGTACTTACGTGATTTTCAAAATTTTTAATAAGTATACATTCGTAACACTGAAAATATATTGAGAATTATGTGGAGAAGAGATTTTTCTGAATTCCGAAATCAGTATACGTGTTTGTAACGTGGAACATATTGGGAATTATGTGGACTAATGATTTTTCTGGATTTCGAAATTTTGGTAGTTGATTATTGTTATTGTTATTGCGTTAGGCGCGAAGGAACGTAAACAATGGCAACACGCGCGGACAATGCGGCGAGTGAAGCGGTGAAGGTCACTCATAAGACGATCGTGCGACTGAAAGAAGTGCTTGAAAGAGTATTACAGATGAGAGGTAGTAATGTATTTCGCAACTTAAGGTAGTTTCACCGATTTTTTAAATTTTCTTTTATACAATATGTATCGTTGAATTTTCATGAATTGGAGCTTCATCGATTTTTGCAATTTTCTTTTGTACGAATTTTCATGATTTGGTGCTTCACCAACAATTTAAAAATAACAGCGTTAATTTGGAAGCAAACGATGAATAATCTATTGTTTTTTTTCTTTTGCGCACCAGTCGAGGTCACAAAGTTGGAATTCGATCTGTTGGAACTTTATCACACGACGTGTCCGGAAGAATTGGAGAGTTTGCGTGACGACCTGCAAAGCGGAAGTATTATCGACAACGTTGGCGGCGAAAATTAATTCCGCCGCCAGTAAAAAAAATGGGACGTTATGTTTAAATAGATTTATTGTTATCATTATATACATGTAATAGGGGTTGATACATACGTTATGTATCCACGACTTTAACATGGATGTATAGCTATATATTTTTCTCTAAATAGATACAATTAATATTCGTACAATGGTATACGGGACTTAATTATCAAGGATTAAACTTAGATTTTGTGCAGCAGCTGGCACCGGAAATTAGCATATTTCGCTAATTAATAATACACACTTTTTCATTGTTTCGTTATTTATTTTCTCCGCAGACGATTAACGCGATATTATATTAAATGAAAAAAAAAACAATTGAAAAGTGAATAAAAAGAATAAGAGTAATGATTTTTTCGAAATAAATAGATACAGTCAATAAACGTGGTTTGAATATGCTTAGTAAAAAGGAAAAATAGTGGTTTATTGTTATATATTAATGGATAATCAAATCATAGCACAAATAAAATAAAAGTGTGTATTTTGAAGTACCGAAAATTGCTAATTTTTTGCACATAGTTAATCTTAATCATGAAATCGTAAATTAACTTTTTTTCCGTTTGTGAGAATTTTTTAGGCTGTCACGATGATTTCAATACGTTCTTTCGTTGACCAAAAAAATGTCGGAGGACCCAACGAAAAGACACGGGAGCTTTGTTACATATTTGTTATATATTTGTTAGTTAAATTCATCCGGTCATTAAATAATCGCTCCCGCCCTATATTCGACACGATTATTATAGAGATAGTCGCTTTTTCTGCAAATCTTGTAGTCGAAGCGAGAGCGATTTCCGTGGCTCGTTATAATATCGGTAGTAAATAGCGATCGGAGAGTCTCGCGTACCAATAATAACACGAAATAACCGGCGACAAAATTTCGCGCATCTCTCGCTACAACATTTATTATATTTTTATTGTAACATTTATATTTCGCAGCAGAGATAGGCGTTTGTAAATGGAGATTACTTTTTCTAATCACAATAATTTCAATATTTCACGTTACGTATTTTATTATTCTTTTTCAATTTTATCGATGAAACTTAATTCACGAGCAAATCATTAGATACATTAATTTATTTGAGTTAAAATTTGCCCATCTCCGTTTATTACGACTTTTTTTTTTTTTCAATACATGAGACAGTAAATTTTTGAAAAATCTTCGATGTCGCGCGAGGACATTGCAATCGTGTGACGATTTTTCCTGACAGCTACGCACGCACTCGGTACCATTAACAATCGTTTACGAGCGTCTCACGTGCTCCAATTTTTTTATCTACATAATAATAGATATATTCTATAGCTTATGTCACTGTGATGGTGCCCATATCAACCCTGCTTCTTTAAGTTTGTTACTTTTTTTTTCTCCCAAATTTACTTTATACTCATTACACAAAGTTTTCTCTTTTTATTTATTCATCATTTCGCTAAGTACATTAAAAAACAAAACGCATTCTTTTGTTCAACTTTCACGATGATATCGCACAATTGCGACGGGGCACAAAAAAATGTCACGTTGGAAGATAGAAAAAAGGAATATCCAAAATTTGAGAATAATATTGTAACTCTTAAACGATTAAATTGTTGATTTAAACATCGAATTAATGCGGAATATAGGAATTAATTATTGTCTTGATCGTTAAGGTGCCTAATAATGCTTCTCTGCTCGTTCGGTGCATTTCCTCGAGGATATGCTCGATATATATATATACAATCTCATACATATATATCGTAAAAAATAGCGATTCGTCCGCAGTGCCGAGTGAGTGCGCGGCAAATAGATGTAAATATCGTATACACGAGTGAATAACGTTATAGGCTTTCCTCGTTCGTCGAATAGATTTTAAGAAATATTATAATTGTCGAATAAATAATATAGTTAGGTCCGTTCGTCGAGTCGCGTTATTGCAATGTATTAGAATAAAATAATCCTCGGCTCGATAAAGCGTCGATTAATAATGTTTTGGTAAATTAACACTTCGGGGTTAAAACTATTAGTCGTACATTATATATATAGTGTATATAATAAGTGTCGCTTAAATGCTACCATTTATACATTCAGGTACACACTGTACGGATTAAGCGTTAACGATTATAGATAATATTTTCTTTTTTCCTTTTTTTTTTGCTTTTCCATTTAAACTCGATTATCTTTATCTCGTGTTCACAGTGAATATAGGAGTAGCATCGTATTATTACGATAATAAAGAGGATATTCCACTTATTATTTTCATTTCTGCCGTTCGTCGATTATCGGTGGACTACAGCCCCGAATAAAAAGCGATGTATACGCGAAAATACTGCCACGTATTTCGATTAATTTTTAAGGATAAATCATATTTTTGATATATCGTTATATCCATTGGAAAGTCGCTAATTAATCCCACGAAGGAAATTCGTATGTTATTTATATTCAACGTCTCGCATTTTTTAATATATAAATTGCGCAAAGAAAAATGTACTCTTTCATATGTAGCATACATAGAGATTAATTTCCTCAGGATGAATCGTAAATTCTCCTATATTTTCGTATACACCGATTTTTCGAGGGGCTTCCTAGCGATCGAGACTTAAAATACCATGTACGTTGCCCAAATTATTTTAATAACAGCGAAATGCTGCGAAAGCCTTCTTCACGTTCCAGCGTTTTTTTTTTGTTTAAAATAAAACGAAAGAGTCGTTCTCGTATCCTGCCAGGCTTAAGACTCCGATAGAAAATCACAGAGTCGATACGTGATGGTATATCATTTTTAATGGCCTTGTGGCTTTCTATTGGAATTTTTCAGCTTTTGAATGCATTCATTTTTCTCGTTTCTTTCGTTCTCTAATTTTGTTTTTCTTTTCCAGGACTGTCCACTTAAAAGACGGAAGGTTTAGCTCTCATTGATATGACGCGCCGTCAGAACGTGCGAAATCTTATCGTTCACGAAGCTGAGTCTCTTCCAAGGCGTTGTGAGGTGGCCAACCGTTCTGATAATAAAGGGCACGATGACGATAACGATACTGACGTCGGAGACAAGAATCGCCGCTGGAATGACAAACCGCTGCGGCTATTGCCGATGGCTGTATCCGCTGGACCACCGCAACGGCCGTTTGAGCGCAGGGCACAAAAGCTCCCCACACGTCGTGGAAATTCCTGATGTTCTCGCAAAGCTTCACAGCCTCCACAGCCAACATGTTCGTGCACTCTTCCTCGTCATCCTGTAGATTTTTCAATATTAAATATTACTTAGTATCGTTATGAAATACCGTGAAAAAAATCATTGGTGAATAACATTTTATAATTAAGATAATTCACCCAAAAACAGTGATAAAGAAAAAATGCGTAGATGGTTTCTCAATTTTTTTGAAACAAGCATGCAAAGTGAAATTTTGGATTAAGTTGTTATTTTGTTTTCGCTTACACACCGTTTTCTATAATTGGGGTAGAAATAATGTTAATAATGTGTAAATTATGGTCATGTTTCAGGCGTCACTCACGCAAGCTCTGCAGAGTTGGTGCATTACACACGGTTCATAGAGTCCAGGAATGAAAGCTTTAGCGGGCCGACAGCTTCTCTCCATGCTCTCAAGTTCCATGCAGCCTCTTCCTTCATCAATCCCTTCAAAGTTCCTTCCTGGTAATGCAGTTAAATTTAATGGTTTATTGACGAAATTCTCCTGTATATTTTTTTTCATATCGAGTAATTATGTGAAAATTCGGGATTATAATACAATTCACAGTAAAAATTTGTTACTTAATTCAAAATTTATGTCTCGAGTCATAGAATTTCATTTATAATTTGTCGGGTTAAATTTTAATTAAAAAATCTTGGATATCGTTGAATTTATTACTAATTTTAATATTAATCAATTTTGAAATTATATGTCATATCATAACAGGTTTTGATTGAATAAATTTAGTGTCATCACCTTCGTAGAGATTTGGCTCGTCATTCACGATGTTATTTCCGTTTCTCTTCTCGTTAACATTGTCATTTCCGTCAGATTCATCCCGATAATTGTTTGCCGTGGCATTTTTCGCGTGAGCTGCTCTCATAAGCTCTCTCTGAGCTGCGATATTGCTTCTGAACTCATTCAGAGCTCTTCGCATTTTTTCCAACGAGTAAGCCGCAGCCAAACGTGCCATCACGACATCTTTCACTTCTTGAGGATCCGAATTGTCCTCAGAACCGTATTTAAGTGCATCTTCGACAATCAGATTTTTAACGTTTTTCAGTCTTGTGGCCATCTGATCGAGTTTGTCCCTCTTCGCACCGTTTTCCTTATCCAAACCAGAATTTTTTCCTGGTGACTTCAAATTCTCCGCCATCGTCTGAAAATAATCAATTTTCACATTCTTCTGTCTGACCTGATTTTGAATATTAAATATCTCCATCGGAAACTATTAATTGGAAACGGAAAAACGATTTATCAGATAACATTACGTTTCATTTATCGAACCTATTAACATCAATTCATTTGTAATGGGAAGGCAAATTTCTCGTCCACATTAAAATTCTCACGTACTAAAACTTTGAAATAGTATCAATTATCATATTTTTCAAAAACTTATAATAAAAGTAAATTAAGGTCGAATTTAATTAAATTTACTTGCGGTTTTACCAGTGAAAAGTACACCAAAAAATAGATCTTTTTGCACCTTGTAATATCGTTGAAGCATCCACTCGTCGTCCTGATCCTGGCTGCCAGGCCTCGCGAGTAAAGCGGCTTTCTTCTTCCTACGATCGATACCGAAATACTGAGACCAGTCGACGCTCTTTTTTTTAACTTCGATAGCTCGGTGATCCCTTTTGCTCAGAATTTTTCCAACTTTGTTTCCACCGTTTGAAATTTCTTTCTGGCCGGGTTTGCTGGTTGCTTGTGGGATATTCAAACTTGTCGGAGCTTCTGATGAGGTGATCTCGAGTTCGTGTGGACCAGACGATGTCGCGTGTCTCTCGTGATCGTGATCGTGATCGTGGTCGTGATTGTGATCATGGCTGTGATCATGATCGCTGTTAAGGTGTTCGTTGACGCGAGAACCCTCGTAATGGTCATTCTTTTCATGGACTGCATGCTCCACCTTGTCGTTGTGATCGTGCGTGTGATTATTCTTCGCCTCTGCAGTTAGCCCGCCGAATAAAGCCCCTAAATCCTTGGCGACCTTTTATAATGTGCATAAAAACGTGTATTGAATTTCTCGAAAAATGTCCTAAGACCGCAACTTAAGGGGGCTTTATCATAAGCGAGTGAAAAAAGTATTTCTTCTTTTGTTATTTGGATTTTTTGGAAGATTTTTTTTGCATTGAAACAAAGTGAAGAAAAATAAATAAATGTACGGTGCAGCAATGTTCTTGGAATCTTAAAATAAATATAAATACATATTTAATAAGAAGCTCGATATACATGACGAAAAATAATTTTTTCTAATTTATAACGAAAGAAAAAATCGCACTTAGAGTTTTCATTCATTTTTGTTTTTTTTTTGTACCTTAGGATCAGTGATGACTCCGGCATTCTGATGTTCGCTCTGCAAAGGCTTTGGACTTCTCTTGGTCAGGAGAGGATAACGTTTTAGCAGGACTCCGTATTCCCTGCCCAGAGGATATCGCCCATTGACGTTTCTTCTCTCGGCCGGCAAAAGGTACATCGGCTCCTGATCATGATCGCGATCACTGACATCGTCATCGTTATCATCTTGGTCGTTTTTCTGGCTGGCGCGGTTTTTAGCCGATTCTTGTTTCCCGAATATCTCACCCCACGACATTGGACCGGAGTTGGATCTGTGAACATGGATATGGGTAATGAATTCCTAAGATATCGCAAATTATTGTAATTTACCACTTATAACAAAAAGAATTTACGAGGTTCGAAAATGTTATTTGTCACATTTTCGTTTGGGGTGCGAAATTAAATTAAATGATTATTATTAATTCGCTACGAATGCTACAAATTTAATATTACAATTCTGTTTTATTAGTTATCATTAATTAATAGAACACTTACTCGTAAAGCTTATTTCTGTCTAGTTTGTTCTGCTCTTCTCGATACCTATCGTAATAAGACTGGAGAGTATCGGACAGCAGATAGTCTTGGTTGTCGAGGTCGCCCATTGTGTTGTAGGAAGGACCATTTTGCAATTCCTTGTAGAACAAGGCAGCGAGCTCTTTGTTACCTTCGTTCGGCGTAGTTCGTTCGTTGATTATACCTCGTTTATGGCCTCCACTTCGTTCACGTTCACGGAACGGCGATGGCACATTCGTTCTCTGAAATGATTTTTTTTGTAGATTTTTTTTATGGGCAATTTTTTTTTTCAATTTTTTTTACCTGGGCTTGTGGATTTTCCAAATAATCTATGAGCGCTCGTTCCAAACGCTTGTTATATAAATTCTGGTATCCACCGCCAATGTTCTCCAATTGTCCATTGTCTGCAAGAGACAATTTTCTTTTAATTCGCTGAATGCAATTTTATTTGACATCAATCTGATTTTTTCTTTAATTAGGTGGAATAAAATCGTTACTGATTGCATCAAATTTTAATTCAATCGGCAAAAGTACCCAATGGCAGAAATTCGAGATCTTCATCGTCGTCGTCGTCGAGGTCCTGATTCTGCTGTCTCTCCCTCTCAAATTTATCGTCGGTTGCATCGCCAGGATGAAATTTGAAGGAGCGGAGCTCGTTGTAATAATCCTGTGGCACAAAGTCGAGGGATCTCTGCTTTCTAGTCACTGCATCGAGCGCGTTCTTCAGTGATTCCTGATCAGTCTGACGCGAAACGGCAGAACTCGCGGTCGCGAAAACGACCACGAGTCCCAGGACCAAGCACCAGGCGCTCAGCATTTTTATCCTGTAAATCGGTAAAGGTTATTCACGCGATATCGCTCGTAATTGGAATCGAGTGTTAAATACAACTCCAGATTAAATTGTAAAGATATTTACTTTCACAATTTAACTTATCTTCAGGCGCATTTCTGCGTAAAAATGGTGTGGTTCAATTTTCACTCATAAATCGTTTTGAAAAAAGCGTAACCAAATTTAATAACAAATGAAAACGTAAAATTTGTGCTTAGTCAAAATATTTGTTTTCCTAATCTTGAGAATTGCTGAATTCTTTATCTTTATTTCAATTTTTTTATTGAAGCATACTAAAGTTTGTTTTCGCATTTAAATATTCCTAATTAAGATTCTGGAAATTAATTTTCTCATAGAATTAATTTGACGTATCATTTTTCATAATGTCACAATTTAAGGTCTCAGCGTGTAACAAACGTTGGATTTTCTTTTCCCATTTTTAATGTTTCTGTTTTTGTGAATTTCAGAAAGATCGACCACGAATCCCAAGAACGAGCACCACTCATCATTTTAATGCTCCAACTCGATAAAAAGCATCGACGATATATGGCGCGGAATTTATACGAGTGCTGAATACGATTCTGGATTGGTTAATCGAGAGAGGCCGGGGTGAATGAAAAAACTTTGGAATTTGCGGATCTGAGAGACGTGACTATGGGGTGCAACGATGCGAGGCTATTACTTTATTGGAAATCGATATAGCTCGTCTTAAATTCGCCGAGTTGAGAATCAGCGCGCAATTTGCAGTAAATCGAGAAACTTATAGGATCGCGGATTGTCGCGGATCAAGAGCACGGTTCACCGCTTTGAAAAAAATGTATGTATTGCCTGGAGTTAATAACCGCGTACGTGATGCACAAGTGACAAGGTCAGACACCTTACGATTCATAGTCATTTATGGGCACTAGTACTCCAAAAATAATCCATTTTTACAGAATATATCCATTATTTTCCATCTCTAGAAGAACTTTGAATTTTATCGAGAATTTTAGCATAACGTATATATTTTTTGTATAGAATCATCATTCATTTTTACTTTTTGGAAATACTTAATTGGCCATCGGGATACAAAAACAATGATTGATTTAAATCCAAAAAAAGATGGTACACAGGCTCACTGATAGAGAATAAAGAGGAAGGGTAACCGAAAAAACCAGTAAAAATGGGCGTAAAGGGTTAATTATTGTTATAAGAGTAAACATTTTTGGTGCAGAGCACGAAAACCACCCCCACTCATCCAACGAGCCTCCAGATCGATAAAATGTTCTAAATACAGAACTAACAAGCACACCTCCTTTGACAAATACTTGTCGGCAAAGGTCGACGCGATTTCGACAACGCCTTGCGAAGGAGGCGGCGACGGCCACTCTTTCGTTTCTTGACGCCGACCGTCACGTTTTGCTAACGTGATCCGTAGTAATAGACGCAATCTAAGAGCACCTCAAAGTTTTTTTTAACAACGTCAACGTTAATACTTTTCTTACTGCAACTTGTTATTAGTTTTTCTTGTACTGTTCTTTTTGCTTTCTGTTTGAGAAAGAGGAAGACATAAAAAAATTCTTTCGGAAATTTAATGTACAGGTAGTGACCGTAAATTAAAAATACTAGTTCGATTTACAAAAAATAGACTGTAGCTGATTTTTAATCGTTTAGTTCAATTCACTCATGATTCTTATCACAATAATTATCAGTTTCTTGGAATTCAAATCAAGCCAATCAAATAAATTCCACGATAAATCATTCAGTTGCCAAAGATTACGAATTTCAACGAATTTGTTCTATGAACAAAAAAAAAAATTAACTTTCGTTACAAAAATTAAAACGCACCTCAAACTCCAAATTTATAAATCAATCTGTTTATTCCTTCATAAAAGCATAATTAGTAAATGAACAATTTCAATTACCACTACAAAATATTTCAAAAAAATCTAAAAATCTATAAACGTTACTCATCATCAGAAGCACTCAATTTTTACCAGTAGATTTATTTATTACACAAAATTCTGCCAGTATACTTAAAAGAAAGAACTTCAAACCCATAAAAAATAAAAAATAAATAAACTTCCTTTTTTTAAATAATTTAAATTATATTTTAAAAGCTTAACGTAAAAAAATCTATTACCCTCTACACTTAATATGAAATATTCATGAATGAATCTCGTTATTCCATTACGATGGTCGTCGCCCAATATTCCATATTCCGCCCGATAAAACAATAGCGTCATAATACAAGAAAGGTCAGTCTATAGACATTGCGTTAAATACGCGATGGTCAATGCACGTTTGACATTTGCGGTCTTTCCGGTATCTCCATAAATAAAGCGATCAAACGCGAGGCTAACAGATGTTCAGTTATGATCGTTATATTCAGTACCAAACAAATTAAAAAAAAAAGTTAACCCAATCAATATAATCCAAACCCTCTGACAAAACCAACCAAAGAAAATTCCCACTAAAATAGTGAATTAATTTGGTTAAAAAACGAAAAACCTTAAGGGCCAAATATTCACCTCGCCCATTCTCGGCACGTTCACCAAAACAAAAAATCGCTAGAAGTGCATGAAAAAACGGTTGAACGCAGTGACAATAATTCTCACTTACCCCTTATTAATTCTCCCTCATCAACGCGCTATTAAGTGGATCAAAATATGAAATCGCCTTGTTTAATGCTCTTTAAATCGACCTTTTCTTTTTTTTCTTTTCAGCTCAGTTACGTGACGGGCTGCTACGTCTCGCAATTCGTTCTGCATACTACCACCACCAAGTGCGAAAGCTTATATAGCAGGAAGGACGATCGATAGATCAGCGCATGCCGTTTTCCCGGCGCAGCAACAAGTAAGAAGCGCCGATGACTGCCGCGGCTCGACGATGACGATGTGCTGGGACTTGGCAGCGTCGGCACGTCGTGGGGTGTGCCTGCGATCTCGACCCGCCAAAGCTCAGCATGAAAAATGGTATTAAGAAGGCGCATGAAGTACCCGGAACACGAACCGAGGATTCCCTTGACCGTGCGAATTTTTTTTTCCTTTCTTTTCTTTCGAAAGCATGGGATTTACTTTATCATCGAATAATAGGAGCTTTTTAATTAATCTGAGGTATTCCTCAATGGGAGCAATCAACCCTTTTGAAAAAATTAAATTTTTATTTATTTATTTACTTAATTCGTTTTGTTTTTTTTTTTTTTCAAGTGGGAATAAAAGGTTTTGGGTGTCTTGAGCTCAAAGACAAAATGATAATGATTTTATTTGAATGAATTTACTTTTTTATTTATTTATTTATTTTAGAGTGAAAATAAATGAGTTTACACGTGTTGAGCTCAAAAAGAATATTTTGATTGTTCTAACGTAAGATTTATCAGTTAGGAGAAAATCCGCGATAAAATATTGATTCCTCAAATTTCTTTTTTGTTTTGTTTCGGGCGGATGGACATAAATGGGGTGGCTGTCTTGACCTCGGAAAACAAGCTTGAAAGGGTGGATATCGATCCTTTATCCCATTAGAAGCATGGGTATAGTCCGAGCAGTAATTTTTCTCTCGTAAATAAATTGTTGGCGTGACATATAATATATCCATAAGATATGCATAAAGATTTATAAGTTTTTAATAGATGCAAATGGGAAATAAAAAAATTCTTTACGAGTCGAATAATAATAATAATAAAAGAGGCTGGTTTGTAAATAAATGATAAGATGGAGAAACGGGAAATAATGTGAATTTGAAATCAAAGTTGGACATTTGAAAAAAAGGAGTGGTTCGAAATAACGAAACCCTTTGAAAAATTAGCCACCTATTCTATTATTGCGTCTAGTAATGGCAAAGACCTTTAATACTTTCCGGATTGTTCTGCGATATTAAATCCCATTGGCCATAGCTATCGGCGACAGATATCGCTTATCGGCTACGGTTCGAGTGATAAAATTTAGAGACGTCGCTGATGAGATATAGGGATACAGTCGCGGTTCGAGGGTTTCGCTACAATGTCACAATTTCGGGTTTCTACTATTTCCGAACAGATTCAGAACGATCCGTCTTATTCTTACGACATAGATCAACCAGGTAATTTTTTTTACAAACCCCTTAAGAGTAATAAAAAAAAAAACAAATCGAACAGACATTTTTCTTCAAGATTTTTATCCGCTCGCAGTTTATCATGAGGAAGAAGGTGCCATAACGTCCCAACCAAGAATAGGTAAGAATTTGGGTCTTTAAAATGTGATTAGATTAGGCACCGCACATTTCATCCTCGATAGTTTTCCATTGACAGATCTCAGCAGACCACAGCAAAGGAGACCAATTCCCATCGACACAACCGATTGGATTTCGACACCGAGGTCCGTCCTCAATCCAATATGCAGCACTCAATTTTTGTACGGCGTCAGACAGCTGGAAATTCAACAAACCGTCGACCTTAGAACACGTGCGTGATTTTTTCGGGCTTTCCATTGATATACTTATTTATCTTTAAATTACTTGAATGATAATATTAGTATTTGTACCAAATACTATTTCAAAAAAGATATGTTTTTTTTTGTTTGACGCTGAAAAGAATATTTTAGACATAATTTTTGTTAAGAATTTCGAATTTCCGGTGTCTATTTTCTGGCACATTTAAATTTTATTTAATTGAATGTACAATTGTGGTGGTGAACTAATGCACTTTTACAATGGACATTGAAATACTTCAATATTTGTATATGTTCCATTATATTTTGATATTCAATCAAGTGTGATAGTTTACATATGAAAATATTCAGTAATCATATATACTAATTTTTTTAATAGAGATTTTAATTAATTATGAAGAAAATATTTAAAAACCATAAAATTCTTTGAATATCCACAATGACATCTAATTTAGGCTCACCGATGAATTTTCGATACGGATATTAATCAGTGCATTATTAATCCTTGTGCTAAATGTTTGCAATTATCCTCTAGAATGTAATTAATTGGATTCCAAAAATATTGACAATTATCATAGATTCTGCATCTCGTCGGTAATCACCTCAATCAAGGTGACAATCTCTTGCGCAATAGCATATGTACTCATCGATCACCGTCATCGAGATAACAATAATATACAGTGCGCAATCTGTTTTTCTTTCGTTTCTCGCAAATACAATATTCCTGATTTTTTATAATGCTGCAGTTATGGGCGATTGCAGAAGCGGAAATCAATACAAATATCGGGTTAAAGTACCCAGAGCCGAGACGTTGTTTCTCGCCACTGAACTCGCGGGAACTCGACTAATTGGATCTTCGAGAGATTTCACTGTGGATCTTCAGGATGCTTCGGGTCAGACGGCATTTACCTTAAAAAAAGGCAGGACTTGGGGATGCCTTCCAGGATATTTACACGTGGGTTATTGACAAATGACGGATATTACGAATATTGGCTCGGTCTAAGAAAATTGGTTTTCGGAAAATTGGCTTTCAAATTAAAAAACTGAGCCTGGAAATTTAAAAGCCGGAAAAATAGTCCCGAAATTTTGGACCTGGAAATTTAGGTCGCAAAATTTAAGCCTGTAGAAAATTGGTCTCATGGATTTTCTGAGTTTTTGGTTTATTACTTTTTTTCGTTCATTTTTGAGGGCCAATTTTCTATGAACCATTTTTCCAGGAAGTTATTTTTTGGGCAGCCAATTATCCAGATGCTTTTTTCCGGGAGTTAATTTGTTAGTGTTACATTAACTGGTCATAAATCCTCAGGAGAATACAAATTTATGGTTGCGGTTGAAAAATTGTGGTTCTCACTCTCCGATAATATCGATTTTCCATTTCAGAAATTGACGGTTGTTGGAAACGACCTAGTCGGTACCATCGAGCAAGATTTCACGATTTTTTCTCCCAGGTTTACCGTCTATGATGCCTCTCGTGAAGCGCTCTGTCGCATCTATGTGCCCCATACATATTGCTCCTGCTCTTACAAGGAAACTCGTTTCCAGGTACAATTTAATTTCGACATTTCTTATGCAATTGTAGCATTTCTATTGGGATGGCCAGATATAAAATTTCTTGGATATATTTTTACGGGGGCTATTTTTGTAACGTCCTTTAAAAATTCCACTATTGTAAATAGCTTTTGAAAATCTACTTGTACGTGGAGTTATGTACATAAATGCTAACTGATACCTCAGGTAAGATTTTAAAGAAGTTATTTATGCCATAACGCAATTTTTTTTTTTAAGTCAAAATTCAATAATTTTTTTACTAGACGATTTAAAAATCTTTATTATAAATATATATTTTTATAAATAATTTTTCATTGACAAAACAAGAAATTAATTGATTAACCGATCCATTAAAGCTTACACAATAATCCAGATTTATCCATAATTTATTTTCTGTAATCACAATATTGTAATACTGTATTCAAAAACTTTTATAGATATCCTCTACTGATGGCTGCAGACCATTGGCATCAATAATGCTTAATTGGGATCATCAAGCGATGGATTATACGTTAATGTTGACATTCCCACTGGACATGGACGTGAAGCTTAAAAGTTTGTTACTCGGAGCAGCTTTTCTGATGGTAAACTTACAAAAAGAGACGATACATCCTGATTTTTAGAGGCATTGCATAAAGAAATTGCGAGTCCTGAGTTCTAAGACTGTTTTTATTTTCTTTGTGATTAAACAATAATTTCCTATACGTTTTTCAGGAGTCCTTGTACTTCGAGCGCCTCCTTAAGCCACCGACTCGATAGCGTGTACTCTCGATTTCCATAGCAATTTATTCCTCCTCTAATTAAGTTAAATTCGTTTATTATACAATTTGCTTAACGCACTGTTGAAAAAACCTCTTCAAATTTAATGCACAACTGGAAGTTTTTGTACATACACTGGAATACTGAATTTACAATACAAGAATACAAGTGTGATCTAAAATCAATGTACTCTATAGTAATTTAAATAATTCACTGTAATTTGAATAACTCTTTTTACTTTCGTTCCGAATATTCTATATTACAATTGTACATAAAATTTGCGAATTGCCAGTTTATGCATTAAAAATTCCAACGTTTTTTTTAACATTCAGCTCTATATAATAATTGAGCTTTTTGAGGATGGTTATGGAGTTAATAACGCAGCGGGTGCGGCTGGCTGACCACATTCGGACCTTAACTACTGCGCACGGAGCGGAGACACCGAGTCTGCCAACCTGTTGCCGTTGCTACTAGTTACTGGCATGCAAAGTACTTGTTGCCGAGGCCGCTGCCGCAAAAAGGTGAAATTGGTACGTCGGAGGCGTACACGCAGCTTCGGATCTTCCCAGTGCTTGATTATCCCCTCCGAGATATTTTCTACATTAATAAAATCGTAACAGAAATTATGTACAGAATTATAAAGGCAATAAAAGACGTTCGCGCTGAGCGGGAAGGAAAAAAAGTCAGTGGACAGCATATAAACGTAAAACAAAATAAGAATGTAATTATTTTAAGCTATCAAATGTAAATAAGGTATATCTAATTTTGTGGATTTATGCGGCACTTCAGCATCAATAGGAGCATTGATAAATTACTCGGACATATACCAACAGTCGGCAATGAAGAGCTCTGCACATTAAAAAAACATTTCGGTACTAATCGCCTTATCGGATCATGAAAATAGATACACTTATTTTGTATATTTGTAGAATTATGAATATGTCGACGATAAGTATTTATTAATAAAAAAGACCACTGATTGGAATAGAATACAATGTAGGACGTTAATTACTCTACGATTTCTGGTGCCTTGCATTAACAAAAGTACAATTCCGAGGTTGTAGAAAACTGTTTACCATTTTTTTCCCTTATCATATTCAATTTTCTAAGACGATCAATAAAACGATCTAAATAAACTATTACGATAATTACGGATGTCAATGTAATCAGGAATTGAAGGCATGCATATCACTTCCGGTTTTCGCTTGGGCATTGATTTGTGCATGGAATTCAGATGGGTACGTCGATGACCGGAAATGACAAGCGCGCCGCCAATGGTTCATCATATTGACATTAGTAATTAATTTTTTTTATGCTTATTAAGCCAAACGACTCCAAAATTTTTTTAAATCACTGATAGTTAGTTATCATTAAATCGTTATTAGTTTTAAAAAACAAATTAAGGTTGTATCATAATTCAGCTATTTTCTTTTTTACTGAATTTTCACCGGAACTTCAAAACGAGTCTGAAACGAGAACGGAATTGAACCACTTGTCCAAACCAATGAAAACGCGCATACGATTGGTTGAGCCCTAGGAACCTTTAGGGACTCCCTAGGATTTCGGTCCAATTCGAGTCTCGCTCCGGATTTGAATCGTGGTCGTCGCCTAAACGCCACATTTTTCATGTAAGATAACGCAGCCAAATAAAAACGGTAATATACCATCGCTTATTGCATTTTCACGCGAAGTTAGCCGACTTTCTCCGAAGTCCGCCAACTTCACGTCGTCCAAAGACGAAAATTGTGTAATTAAATTAGCTGATACTCAGATACTCAAATTATAAAATTATAGATACCCAGAAATGAATGATAATTAAATTAGAACTCATAATACCCGAAACATCGAACGCATTTATCAAATGCCCAATAAACCTGGTAATTTGACTACCTGACTACACAAATCAATAGAGTACACAACAATTTATGCGATTTCGCGGATTATTGATGAAACAAAATAGCGTGCAGAGAGATTCGATTTTCGAAAGCGTCGACGTCGAATCGCTTGATTATTGTATCCAATTCCGTTGCGATTGAGAAAATAGCATCGATGCTCGTGTCGACGGCTTCGCGTTATTACCGAAGACGTTAATTGGATCGAGTAATAATGCAATAATGCAAAGCACTAGATATATCATTTTCCCCCATAGACATTGGCATCCATCGGATAATAGCACGAATACAAATTGATATCGCGAAATAATTTTGGGTGGGTTTTATGGCGGAATGCTCATTTCGTTTCCCTATAGCGGGACATTCCCTATACAACACGCCTTTAATACATATATTGGTACGTGATTTCATCGACCCATTGGAATGGTTCTAGGCTCACTTCACCCAACATGTGGCGGTCCGCCGGCTGCCATCTTGGATTCTATTGGTCTCGGAAGCCGGGCGCCTCCAAAATATTCGAGTAACACGCGTTCCTGAGGCGCAAAGTGATTTCCAGAGTTCTCCGAGGCTCACGCGTGAAGCTCTTGTTATTATCGGCAAATGAGCTAATCAAGATTCTTGCCCGGAATGCTTTAGGTGAGCGATGCATAAGACTACATCATAGTGCACAATGTTGGCGTGTGACTTATTCCCCGTTTTTTTATCTTCTTTACTTTTTTTCGTCCTCCCATCACTTGTGTGTTTCGTGCGTGCAAAGCCAACATACGCGGTGTTAATTTTCAACGTCGTCTACGGCTAACATGAAGCTCCAGGAGCTTTTCCCAAAAACTTCGGAGTGAATGGAAAAATTGGCCAAAGTGGCTCTATCCAGTAATGAAAAATAGCTTGGGTTCTGAACGAATAAGATCGATTCGCTTTAGACAGCTCGGTTCTAGCCTCCATTTGTACTACGATCTCTAGTTTACATCAACATTGGCGTCACTAATGTCATAACCTATCTCAATATCGATTAACGCAATATCCAGTGATTTTTGTGCGGGATCTTGTTAACGTCCGACGTCCGCTCTCCGGAGTTTTCGAGTCTGGCCAATAGGTTAACCTTGGACCGATATTTGTTTACGTTTTTCCTGCATTTATTCGGATTCACTAATTTTGTGACTCCGTCGTGGTTTGCATTTTGATTTTTCTTTATCGTAGCGATTCCCTGAAACTACTTTACGTGCTCCGAAGTTTGGATGCAAGCTTCTCAATCGTCACTACTTGGACGCCTTTTATTAATGTCATGAACCGTTGACGTCAAGAAGCTTTTTTTTTTGGAACAAATGTTTTTTTGCGAGTTTGAGTTTCTTGTTTATGTCTTTGGTAATTACAACAAATTAGAATGGCGGTGAGATGCGCCCGGATAATGCAAGGCCATAAGTGCTCGTTTGTTGTTTGAAATTGCTCGGAACATATTTGAAGCAATTTTTACTCGGTTTAGATGTTTGCCATGAATATTATATCTGGTATACTTATATATTTTTCCCACGTATACTTGGTCATATTCTATATTATACAACTTTTGAATGATGTCAATAAACACCAAAGACAATGTTTGGGAAATTAACATTTGTCGAAAGTTACGAGCCTATGCATTAAGATTTTTGACAAAATTATGTTATTATTTAGGAAAATTAATAGGTATTCTTTTTAAAATCTAGACATAAAATTTTGTTTTTCCTTTAAATTGTCTAACTTCGAATGACATTCAGATAAAGATGTAATGTCACGTTCAGACAAATGTTAATTCCAGAAAATGATCTTCAAAAGTTGGCGTATAGTTGCATTGTGAAATTTGGTTGACCCATTGTGACTATCCCAGCAATCAACTATATTTGGTACAACTCTTTGATGGTTTGTGGAATACATGATTTTTTAAAATTTCCTCAGGGTTGATCCGCCATTCCTGTATTATTAGCACCGCGGAGGGTTTCCGAGGGTTTCACCGTCGTATGTTTCCACTACGTAACCGAGATAGTACAACAGTTAATAGTGTAAACGATACAAATAACGTCAGCAGCGAAGTATTTGAGAGGATGGCATTGCCGAGCAGAGCACGGGTATATGCTGATGTCAACTCGCACAAAGCTCGGGATTATTGGGACTATGAATCATATGTCGTGAATTGGGGGTAAGTTGAAAGCTTCGATACATATTTATAACTCATAGATTGTCAAATGAAATTTATATCTTTGTAATATACATAATATAAGAAAACATTGGGACTGGCATGAAATAATTACGCATCTTGGACAAATCCAGAAGTTACATCAAAGTTACCATAATACCATTATGCTTGAGTATATTGAAAGACAAACTGAGAGAGGAATTCGAATTTCACAAGAATATTCCAAAACAAATTGCAATAAAGAAAAGTGAATGATTATATTTATGATAATTTCATAATGTTCATAATTAGAAGACTTTTATCGCAGGTTTATGGTTTTCGAGTAAAATTTATACCATAGTAAGCAAGTTGCAATGCAATTCTTCATTTGAACATGAATAGATAAGTGAATATCATGTGCCCTCCAACATTATTTACTGCTGAAGGACAAACTAATGGAATATTCACTTTTACATAGCAGCATAAATTAAATTTTTTCCTTATGTAATTGATTTCTTATGTAATGAATAATTACAAGCACACCTGCACATTATATTCGCCCATTGCTTCTACATTCTTTTCCACTGACCATGAAGCCTTCTCCATGGATATGCCAGAGTAGAAAGTTGTACTCATAGAGAATGAATGTGAAACATGATTGAAAAGCAATTGCAAATGATATTATTTTTCCAGCAATAATTGAATATCAGTTAAATACCAATTATTGTGATACATAAAAAATGATATATTGAACACTTTCTTGTGCAGAGTGCTTACAAATCCAATTAAAGCAACGAAGACTAGAAAATTTAGGACTAAAAGTCTATGGTGTATATGCATGAAGTATTAACCCAATTTAAACGAAGAAACCTAGAAAATGTAGGATTGTAAAACTGTGATATAATATGAATTACTATCAACTTGACTGTCTCTCAATTTCAAGATGCAGGTCCAAAACTAAGAACGTAAAAATATAAAAGAACTAAATATAATCTTGACAAGCTTTAGAGCAGGAAACTAAAAGCAATATGCAAATCAAAGCCTACAATGTCACGGTTCATGATTTGGGGACACTGAATATATGTAATTTGCAATGAGGCTTGCGACTAATGGCCACCTCACACTTTGGTCCATTGCCAATTCATGGTTTCTAAAGACATGTTTTCTTCTGTCTGCCAATCTAGCACATCGTATTATAAGTTTTCACCTGATAGTATCCAAATTACAATATTTCTGGCGACTACATATCGAATATCGGAAAAGTGAGGTTAGGGCGTGACGATTTTAACTTGCTGATTGATTGCTTGGTGATTGCTCTTCGCTCATCACACATAAAATGTGTAATTACCATTAAATGCTGAAGATCCTTGGCTATGAACATGATTTTTTCATTCCAGTAACGAATTGTGACAAATCATTTTACCACCCATTTTGTCACAGGAAAATTTTCATTCTCTGCATTTTCTGGACAAACTTTTTTAGTTTCCGATAGAAGCCCAAACCAAATATATCGCCTGCCATCTTCATTGATGATAACAAAATACTTGGTCTCATTATAAAGATTGCAATGAATGAAATCATCTATTACAGAGCCTTCCGATAATGTTGCTTGATACTTCTAATCTGAGTTGACAATTTTTATGTTTCCTTATTCAAATTGTGGTATCAAGAAATTGTGATTTCAAATAATAACACTGAGGCATTAAAGGAAGTTTATGCAAAAAGAATACAAATTTTTGCAGCTCCATTTGCTCGACTGCTTTAAGTTTAAATTAATAGATACCGGACGATATTGTATTTGGCATATTTACACAATTGCAATAGACAATAAACTCTCTGTAAATAATTGTGCGGAGTCCTGATATAATTATGCAAACGGTCAAAACTAGAGAAATGTGTAAAAGTTAAAAATGAATTAATTGAGTGTAGGATGTGTAAATATAAGAAATAGCGGGTAAAAGATGAATAACAAATTGTCGCCAACATACACATATTAATGCATACGGTCTTGTAAGTAGTCTTGACAACTGACAAGTAACATTTGAATGCTCCAATCCTCACGATATTCCAAGGGAATCGGACTGGTATTGAGTTGGCGCAAACAGTGGATGTTGGATGTTACACAAATATTACGTCCAACAAAAAATGGCATGTTACGTATGGATAAAATCCAGTGCTGCAATATTAAAATTAGAGAGATATGTGTTTTCTAACTTGTTGACATAAAATTACAGCCAGCAAGATGATTATCAGCTGGTAAGGAAACTGGGCCGAGGAAAATATAGCGAGGTATTCGAAGCTATTAACGTCACGAATAACGAAAAATGTGTCGTCAAAATATTAAAGGTACAAACAT
This sequence comes from Clistopyga incitator, assembly GCA_947507545.1. Lineage (NCBI taxonomy): Eukaryota > Metazoa > Arthropoda > Insecta > Hymenoptera > Ichneumonidae > Clistopyga > Clistopyga incitator. Next base: position 12,232,371 of record OX382173.1, on the reverse strand, counting down.
GATCCATTGAAAACGATACTGTGCATCTGATGAATATATTGCAATTAATTAATCAACCATTGACATTTCCAGCCCGTGAAAAAAAAGAAGATAAAGAGAGAGATTAAAATCTTAGAAAATCTCAGAGGTGGGACCAATATAATCACGCTCCAAGCAGTCGTCAAAGATCCGGTCTCGAGGACTCCAGCGTTGATTTTCGAACACGTCAACAACACAGATTTCAAGCAGCTTTATCAAACACTGACAGACTACGACATTCGATATTATCTTTACGAACTTTTGAAAGTACGTTAATCTGTGTCATTTTACCAAATTTTATGTGGGGTTTAGATGCAAAAAAGGCATGGCTCTGATGATTTGTACATTGAGATTTTTGCAAATACCATTTTTTCACATTAATGCTCAATTTTTAAATCTATTCTCAAACTTCGGCATACCAATAAGTACGGAAAATCTCATCGGAATGTGGAGACATTAATGCATTTTTTTTAAAATCAGTCAATCTGTAATATATTAAATAATTTGATAATGGCAGAGAATTTTTTTATTTGTTTGGGTCTTTTATTGGGAAGATTTCACAAAAATTTCTGTTAGTCGGACTTGAATAAGATTTGCCCAGAACACACTTCAATTAAAATTTGCATTTCGCACGTATTTTTAGGCTCTGGATTACTGCCACAGCATGGGTATAATGCATAGAGACGTGAAGCCGCACAATGTGATGATCGATCATGAAAACCGTAAGCTCCGGTTAATTGATTGGGGTCTAGCTGAGTTTTACCATCCAGGACAAGAATACAATGTACGCGTAGCTTCGAGATACTTCAAAGGCCCGGAATTGCTGGTTGATTATCAGGTACGAAATTCGAGGAGTTCGATCGATTTGTGTTTCCTGAATTAAATCGATTTCTTGAGTTTACACATTTTTATTCGTACTAAAATTCGTCATTATTGTATGTATTCTTCGTAGATGTACGACTACTCGCTGGATATGTGGTCCTTGGGCTGTATGCTCGCCAGCATGATCTTCAGGAAAGAACCATTCTTCCACGGTCATGATAATTATGACCAGTTGGTGAGAATCGCTAAGGTGTTGGGTACCGAAGAGTTATTCGAGTATCTCGACAAGTATCACATCGAGCTCGATCCCCGCTTCAACGATATACTAGGACGCCATTCGCGTAAACGCTGGGAACGCTTCGTGCACTCTGAAAACCAGCATCTCGTCTCTCCGGAGAGTCTTGATTTCCTTGACAAGCTATTGCGCTACGACCACTACGAGCGGCTGACTGCCCGCGAAGCTATGGAGCATCCTTACTTCTGTAAGTACTTTAATTACATACATGCATTGATATCTTTATAATTAAAGAAGTTTACGACGTTGTGGGAATTAAAATTGAAAGTTTATGGTTTTTCGATTGCTGGTAGCAATTTTTACATGGAAACGATTGGTAGAATTTTTTTTGACATTGAGCTGATATTAATTGTAATTTATTTGGTAATATAACGTTTTTGAAGATTCAGAAGATTTTGATAGAAAAATCAATAAAACGTCCATATAATATCTTTTGTTACAGATCCTATCGTGAAGGAACAGGGTCGATCAACTATAGCGTCATCCTCACCTACTCCGATGACAGGTTTACTGCCTGTAGTTGAGTAGCGGTCCAGGTAATACCAAGCATTTGATTTTGTGCCCTACCTGAGCTCTGTCAACTTTTCACCATGAAAAACAATATTAAAACGTCTATATCTATAATTTACTTTAACAAGCTTGTATTTAATTTCATTGAAAATGTAGTTAATTATTTACGAGGTTGTCAGTAGATTTCATTTGAAACCCAACCCTAGATACGTGAATTAGCGATTTAAATCAACAAAATTTCGATAATACGTGAGATCAAGACTTTGACTTTGCCATACGAGTGAAAAAAAAACGCGGCGTTTTCATATCTATGGTAATATAACTGATAGTGATAACTTATCTTTAAATATGTGCAGACACTGAGTACGCATGATCTCGTTAAGGAAAAACACAGAACTTTATCAGGCAAAAATATACCATTCTTCGGAAGTTGCTCCGGAATATGGGGAACAGCAGAATGAATTGTTTATATTTATTTGGGACATTTACCGATATCATGTTAACATTCGAGAGCTCGATTTTTACGAGTAAAAGTTTATCGAATGAATTTTATTTTACCAAGATAAGTCATTCAGTTGATTCGCTCATTGCAGTCTCATTGTGAAATGTGCAATTGAAAGAAATAATTATTTTGAATTTAAAACAACGTACCAATTTTTATAGATTAATTAGACGGTGTCGTTGTGATTTTTTGCTCCTGGTAAGGGAGTAACGGTTCGGTACGAATTTTCGCCGAATTCGGATATTATTTTGTTGTCCAGTGTAATTAGACGATTTCATAAGAAATTCAAGAATATTTTCATCTGAATAGAAAATCGAAATTTTAAACGTTCAGTATGCGGCACTGAAAGTACTCTTCGGGTATTGTAAAGTGGCTCCTGTTCTAATCCGGACTTGCAGATGAGTGGAGTAAGGTATGATAACTGAGAAGATGGATTGACATCGTGCTCATCAAAGGCGAACTCACCGCATCGGAACCACGCCTATGCTTTTACTCACTTTCTGGACATTGTTTAAATTCTTCGCATTAAACTCTTTGAAGCTTGGCATTTAATATTAGCCTTCTAACTTCTTGAAAACATTTATTACATTTTTTATTCACTTTTGTAGAGTAACATTCAGATCTTTAATCTTAAATCATTCCAATTTTTTAATAAAAGTGTTGGACTTGCATACTATTCCCGTATTTCAAGGAGTTTTGTTAAACCCTTTTTCACTTGAATTTTCACTTTATTTTCATAACTTGCAACAGTCAATATTTACAACTTCTTTTTATATAATTGCGAAAATAATTTTTTAAATGATGAATAAAATGTAATAGTCCTCAAGTACGTCGCTTACTTCCTTTCTTTGAGTTTTTGTCTTCCTTTTCGGTTTTGAATTTTGTTTATCAGATCGACGAATCATGGACGAGTCGTGGGATTTAAATCAGTTCAATCAGTCGTTGTTTAAACATTTTTGCGCTTCCTGGTTTATGATTGGGATGAACCGTTGCTGCCACATGAAAAATACATGATTGTAATGGGAAATCTCTTACTTTCCATAGAGCTGTGAAGTTCGATCGTGACTGGGGCACTTGGAGGAAGCAAGCTGAATATCACCGTCTGGTCCTTTCGAAAGTTTCGAAAGAATTCAATATGTGAAGTACGGGACATCTCTATCACAACCAATGGAGCTCAAAAGTGTTGTATAATATGGCCGTTATACTCTGTTCCTCGTCCGACCTACTGACCGCCTATTTGCACGAACCCCTGCGAATTAAAAAAAAAAAACAAAAAAAGTATATTAAAAAAAAACAGAAAAACTATCTTGTACGAGCAATAGAGGCAATGGCAGAGAGAAACCACACTGCAATGATTTGTTAAAGCTTCGGTTTCTTGGTAATATTGTTAGAGACAAGCAATCTGGAAACCAGGTGAAGAAACGACGCTTCGAACGCAGGGGTCGACTTAAGGCGATCACACTAAAACGTTCTGTCCTTAGTTTATGCATCATACAATTTTGTATTTAACGTGGATTTGCCTCTCGCCTCTTATTGGTCCACCAATATCGTGTTAAAGGCCAGTAATTGTCAGCCAAACGTAGAGAAAATCAGCAGAAATAAAAATGAAATTTCATTATCATTTTCATCTTGCATCTCTGTCCCTTGAATCCCGTTACATTCATTACACTAGTTCATTACAGACCTGTAACCATTGCATCGATTCCTTTTGAAAACACGATTCGATTATCCATTTCATTGATGATTCGATGTCGAGAAACGCTGAAGCGTTTTTGCGCCATCTACCGGTTCATTGTTTCTTCAGAATATTTCTGAGCTGTGCAAAACGTACAATTACAGGGCAACTCTGTAAATACAGAAATGAACCCTTCAACAGCCAAGTTCATTTTCCGTCCGTCAAATATTTTCCTTTTGATGTTGAACACTTTGATACATCAAAATGGGGATTCTAAAAACTTGTGTGTTTTAAATTTATACTGATTTCCGACGTTCTCTGAAGTTTTTCTATGATAATTAAATAAGTACATTTTGGAAAACTGAAATTCATCCAATGCTGCTAGTTAAATGGGTAGAATGCTTAGTATTTTGCCTTGCTCATGTCTAGCGTTTATGATAATGTGCTATACCGGCTGAGTTGTCGTGAGTGTGACTGAGAAAACATATGGGCAATCGCGGTAGAGCGAGCGAGAGAGAGAGAGAGAGAGAACGACAAAAAATGCGTAGCACATCACGTTGAGAGGAGCGGAAGACTTTTTGTACGCGATGGGTGCAATTGAGGCAACACAATAAAAAAGTAACAAAAAAAACGTCTTTTTTCCTAGTTTTGAAATATATCGATTCCTAAAAAATTCGCTTATGAAATTAGCCCATTTCTTTCTACAATTGACCGTAACGTTTCCTCAATCCATCGCTAACTTCTGGAAAAAAATACCCATTTTAAATCGTTCCCGCGTAACCCGAAATACCAAAAAATGTATTCATAACTTAGGCGGATTCGTACAGTGCTGCCACCAGCGTCCTACGGTCGCCGTGCGCAACACACGAAACCAAAGCCGTCCATAAAAACTGCATCCCGCCGTCCACCCTATTCACACCTCGTGTAAATTCCAACCCACCGTAACCACATAAATATTAATCATTAAATGCACCTCAGGGCAGTAGCAGTAAAACGTATTTTCGATCTCCTCGTAATTTTTGGCCGAGCGCCCCGAGAGTAACAACCCAAATGTACTAAAGTACTTAATTAATGTAGAGGGAAAAAAAGCACACACAAAATTGCCTGCAGTGTGCATCCTCGCGCGGGGGCGGGCGCGTATGTCGTCCATAGAAGTACTAGCGACGTTGTTGAACGCCAAGGACTCTCGTAACTGTCGAGAGTCTCGCAGTGGCGAGCGCGACGCAATCCTGAGTAGAAAAGAAGGCAATCAGTAGGTAAAAAGGAAAAAGGAAGAGAAACGAAGAGAAAAAGGCAACTTGCCATCCTGCGGAAATAAGGGGAAGTCAACGGAGGGGGACGATCGCTATCGAAGAAGGTCGAAGGGTTACGAAGAAACGAAAGGGGGTGGCTCGAGTGGTTCGCATTTAGGCCGATAGTCGCACAGAGGGGAGAGGAGGGGCAAAGCGCGTCGCGCCAGCTCGCAAACTCGCCGAGGAGCGGCGAGTAACCGACGACAGCGGCCGAAATGGAGGAGAATCAAACATCGGAAAGTGTCGCTGTGTTACCGGACATGTCCGAAGCGTTGACGAGCGAGACCGAGGAGGCGGATGGGCTGACGACGACCGAACACGAACACGAGCACAAACACGAAGTAACGTCGAGCGTCACCTCGGTTGCCGGAGTATCGTCTGGGGTTCAAGGAGTCGGGGTTCCCGTATCGCTACCCGTTGGCTCCATTATCGGAGTCGCCAATTCCACCAATGGCACCACCTTCAACGTCATCACCTCTGATCAATTACAGGTCTTTCACTGCTGTCTTTCGATTGTCGATTGTTGAGCCCCCCCCCCCCTGGCCACTGCCTTTTAAAAATCCTACTGTTGTCTAAAAGTCCCATATTCATTCCATTTTTTTTGATGTTCCTTTCTATGTTGTATTGGTGAAAATCTTTTTTTCATTCGAACATTTCATTCGAGTCTTGGGGATCGTAGATGTGTTGAATAGTTTCTTTGAGCAAGGTGCGTCAGGACAGAATGTCATTCGCAGGTTTTGTAGATTTTCATTTGGTAATTTGTGATTTTGGAGCGTGCTGCTGTGGCGAATGTTGGGGAAATAATTTAGTTTGGATTTTGAGAAGGCAAGGGGAATTACAGGCCTATGTTGGTGTTGAATATGTCGCTAAATGAAATTTGTGACACACAGAATTGGGTTTCATGTCGATGAAAAACTGCTGTTTAGATGTCAAACGAAAATGTCCACCTTCTTCCGCAAATTTGATCGGACATTTTTGTTACTTTATTTTCTATATCCGCAAAAAATTATGTTGATTTTTTAAAATCAATATTTGATTTCAGTTAAAATTAATGAAAATTCGATGGAAATTCATTCTTGATTGTTTAGTGAACAAAAGCAGGAAGACAATGTGATTACGTAAAAACTATTCCAGTTAGCTGCTGCAAATGCAGTGGCCAAATTTTTCATTTGATTCAAAGCAAAGTCGAGAAATGCAATGGCATTGTTAACGTTGAATATGTAAAAAATTGTTATTAGTTCCTTTCTACTTAGAATATTTTTTCTTGGTAGAAACAGATCATAAATGATATTTAAAATTGCCGATGGAGAGAGTTGCTAAAGTGCTATTATTTCAGTTGTCTGGGGCAGGACAGTTCAAGCAGATGCTATGTGTCGACAACGGGTTCATATGCGAGCCACGTCATGACAAGGACACGGATCCTCTCCGGTGGAATGGCGAGCTCAAGGCGACGCATATCGTCATACAGAATAGCGCAGACGATGTGGAGACCGAGCAGATCCACGTTTCGACGGGAAACAATCAGCAGATATGCAGCTGGGCGGAATCGGCGAATCTGGCGGTGTTGCCTGTTCGTTGCAAAAATACAAACGCTGAGCTGCACAAGAGCAGATTTGGATCCGGAGGCAGAGGACGATGCATAAAACTTGGTCAAGACTGGTTCACACCAAGCGAATTCGAGGCACTCTGCGGCAGAGCCTCAAGCAAAGATTGGAAGAGAAGCATAAGATTTGGAGGCAGAAGCCTGCAGACTCTAATTGAGGAACAAATTCTCAAACCACACGCGACTTCGTGTACCTGCGCTGCTTGCTGCGACGACGACAGCGCGGTAAGTTAACTCAAATTCATTATTTCCCTTTCTACATATTTTAGCCATTATTTCAACAAAATTGTCCATAAGATTGTCCATTTTGCGCAAACGAATAAAATTGCGTTGAGGCAAAAAATATATAAATTGAGAATTTCTAGGCTGTATTTGGTAAAAGAAAATCTAGATTCCGAGATTCCGAAATTCGAAGTATTATTTCCTTGCCATTGCTCATCTTTCTCATAAAAAACAACTCTGAATTTTCCACAGACCGGTCCCGTTCGTCTCTTCACACCCTACAAACGCAGAAGGAGAACGCGGGAAGCTTCGGATGGCGAGACACCGTCGCGCAAACACAAGAGCGACAATTCCCGGGACGGGAGCAATAACGAGGACAGCGACACCGATTTAGGGATCGTAGAGAAAGAAGTCTGGCCGCAGTACGTGTCAGCCGACGGAATAGTCGTTCATCAAGCCCCGGATCAAGACACGGTCATTCAGAGCGTGCATCACACGGAAAATGGCCAATCCGTTGATGATGTATTCAAAAAACTGGACGACGTATCGAGCAAAATGTTGAAGCTCGCTTACGAGTTCAGAAAAACGTTGGAAGAAGCCAAAGAAGCAAGCAGACAGCAGAGAAGGGAACAGGCGCTGGTACAATTAGGACCGAGGGGAGAAGTTATCGAGACTGTTGGTTTGCAACCTGCGTCTGGAACGCACAATAAAAAGGTATTCACCGAAACTAGTAAAATTTATTCAATATTAATGGCAAATTCGTTTTGTTTACCTACAAAATTTAGACTTGCCAGTTGTTAAAAAACTAATTTGTAATAAAAATGTTGTTTCAGTGTGCAAATTGCAACCGTGAAGCATTTGCGGAGTGTTCGCTGTGCAGACGTACACCTTATTGCTCGACATTCTGTCAACGAAAAGACTGGGCAGGCCATCAAGTGGAATGCGTTCGTGGAGCGGCAGAAACGGTGATGCTGATAGTCGAGAGCAGCGGAGATACTAATACGCTTCCCACAACCACTGGGGACCAATAGTTGCACTCTTATTCTCAAGCTAAACATAAAATGCATTTGGAATCAAGTCTACGAACACACGTAATGCAAAAAATCCTACGATAAGTTTATGTTGTTCAGAGATAAAAGCTGTCAACTCCATTGATATAAGTGTAAATAAAGTTTAGTGTGTATTTTTTATATGACTATCACATTCACATCAACTGATGCTTTAACCATTGTCGAGAGTGATTTGGCGAAAAGTATATGTGTCTGAATACAAAAACCAGAATTGAGCGTTTCAGACCGTATTTTTACAATTTTTTATCGTCAAACTGTCGCAGTTGAGCAATTATTTATTAGCGTTGTTATTTTTTTGTTATCGTAAACCGGAGGCTTTTTCATCGGCTCTTATGATCATTTAATTACAGAAATATTTGCGAAATTTTAGTGTTTTTAATTTTTTCGCATTGAGATACTTTTTTCCGCAAGATTTCTTACCCGAAAAATCTTAGGATAAAATGTGCGGGGTAATTAGAAGGCAAATAAATAGTGGAAATTAATAAGTAAAGTTTGTTTATTGAAATCAATAATTTCCAAAGTGTTTTAATCTGTACAAATAGGCGTGGCCTTTGTTGTTAGAGAGACCAAGGTATCCACTGCCAGGGGAAAAATCGACGTGAAAAGGATTGTGCATTTTTGTTTGGAAGGTCGGAAAATTAGCGAAAACCGTAAAAGACGGTATATGGACCATTTTGAAGGCGTTCTCTTTGAGGTTCGAGGCCATTGCCAATATTTCCGAGGTGGGATTGAACTTCAAACTGGTTATCGACGTCGTGAGGTTCAGAATTATTTTCAGCGGATTCGGATTCCTGTTTTGACAAACGCTTTCCGCATCGTAAATATTCACCACACCTTGCTTACTGCCAGTGGCTATGAATTGGCCGCTCGGAGAAAATGCCAGTGCTCCACTGGCGATGCAACCATCGTCGATTGCCTTGTGCAAGCAGCTTCGAGTTTTCAGATCCCATATGTACATTTCTTCGCTGTCTGTTTAGTTTTCCACATGAAACAAAGTGCAATCATTAACTCGTGCATCTTAACCGGATGTTTAACCTTTACACTACTAATTACAGACATTCGTAACATTCTCAGTAAATTCTGCTACTCTTTCCTACATTTTTTTGATATTTTTAATTTTAAACTTCAGCTCCATTCTTTTATAAACCAATAATGTTCGCATGTCCTTCGAAAAAATTCGAAACAATTATATGAATTTTTGAATGCAGGTATCAATTTTTATTCAATCTTTAAAAAAATTATTTGGGCAGAATAATCAGACGAAAAATTATTTATGTGTGTTCCTGCGTTTCTGATTTTGCTTCGCGTTTCACGGAAACTCCAAGAATATGTGTAGTGTTCGCAGATTAATTGGCAATGTGTAAAGTGAAGATTTGTAGCAAAAAACGAGAGCAGTTGATAGATAAATTTTTACCTCCATGACTGATAAGTTTCGTGCTGTCCGGACTGAAAGCCAGAGCGAAACATTTCTTGTTCATCTTGAGGTTCGCCACGAGTTCTTTAGTCGCGGCCGACAGTAAGTGTATCTGACCCATCCTTCCAGCAATCGCGATAAATTTACCGTCTGGAGAAACTTCAAATTTCTGTAAGAGAAGAAGCAAATAAAGTGACGCGTCTTATATTAATTGAAGACGTATTCGTGGAGATTCCGGTAAAATCTTTACCTGCATATTCGTGATACCGTGTGGCAACGGTATCCTGTAAGTTTTCCCACTCATCAAATCATAAGCTTGACTGTGTGAATGGTTACGCGATCCTACAATCACTTCAGTACCTTCCTTCAAGAATTTTGCACAATTTATGCGAAATTTGTCGAACTGAAGGCTGTGCAATTTATTGTTTTCCCTGCCGTCAATCTGCAAATTTTATTTTTCTGTTTAAATGGAGCTGCAACTCAATATTTTTTCTGTTCTATGAGTATTGATCTTTCTTTTAATAATTATTCAAAAGTTGAAAATCATGTAATTGTAAACTCCAAGAAACATTTTATGAAAATGTATTCTAATCGAGACTTAATAATTTTTTGTACAAGCTCTGGTGAGTTTTTTCTCAACTGTTTGTAATTATTTTTATTCGTGAAGATAAGAAGTTACCTGGAAGAGCGACAGGACTCCGGAAAGACCAGCAACCAATGCAACAGTTGAGGTCGGATGAAACTCCAAACTCGTGACCACAGGACCTTCCGTATGCGTCGATTTGTTTATATCGGTCAGAGCCTTGATATCAATTTTGCCCTTACGAAGTTTCGTCACTTTTTCAACTGCCAAATGGCTGCTGTGCTGAAATTTTTATGTACTCTTTAATTAACTTGTCTTATATTTATATTCATTCTCATTTGTTTTTACATATTACACAATGTATATTCATTTTTTAATTATTCCTTTACATTCAAGTTTATTTTTATATTTTTATTCATATTCACCTTCAATATTTCATTATCAGAATCCTCGTCTTCATCTTTAACCGCATCCAGCGATGCCCACTTGGGAGTTCCGACTATTTGGCTGAATTTATTTTCCAGCAATTCTGTGTACACTTTCTCAGGTCTTCCCCGCGGAAGTTTGCGATGCTGTGCTTTTAACGCTGCATCGACACTGCGAAATAGAACATTCTATGATATAATTGATAATTCTTTTAATTTTTTTTCTCCAAAAACTTACTGATAAGAATGTAAAAGAAGACAATGGGATATTTTCAGAGCGAGAAAACAAATGAATAAATAAGTAAATAAGTAAACCTTACGAGCAATCGATATCATCGTCATCGAACCATGCGGCACGGTGTCCTATCGGAGCATTACTCTCGTTATCCTCATCGGAGTCACTTTCTTCCTTGATATCGGAATCGCTATCTTCAGATTTTTTAATAAGATTCTGTATATTTCGTGTATATATCGCACTGTACTCGTCTTCATCGCTTGAAGATTTATCATTTTGAAGCAAATTGTTTATTACGTCACTTGGATCCCCAAAAACCAATCGCTCTAAGCTGCAAAGGATGAAAAATTGGAGATTAGAATTGTTTAACTTGATATTTGGAGGGCAAAAAACAAAATATCCTACCGAGCTTCTTCGGCAGCGTTGTATTTCACATGGTTTCTCCTTCGTTTTTTGGACTTGGTCTTGGGTTTTTCTTCGGTCGCGTCGTCGTCGCTTTTTTGGTCACTTTCACTGTTGCCCAAAGGGACATCGCTTTCATTGTTTTCCGAAGCAACGTCACTTTCCTCACTGTTTTCGTTGTTTTCCAAAGCAACGTCATTTTCCTCGCTGCTTTCGTTGTTTTCCAAAACAAAGTCGCTTCCGTCGTCGCCTTCTTGGCTAACCTCTTCATCTTCGACTTGCTCTTCTTCCTCCTCTTTTTCAACCTCTTCAACGAGTTTTATTTTCTTTCTACCCTTACGATTTTTACGATTGACTTGCTGCATGGTTCCTTCGCACACTTTTCGGGTTATCTTTGCTCTTTTCATTATAATTGTGTACTACGATTTTATAAAAACTTTTAAATGCACCGATCGTGTTTAACGCGGTTTCGCTGTGAGAGATCATCTGGTAGTCCACGTGTTGAGATGGAAAAATGCCGGTTATTTTAACGTCTGTCAAATTACCGGTGATAAATGGCAGACAGATGACCGGGTCTCTTAACGTAAATTTGGTAAGTAATTTTGATTGAAGAATTCAACTTCGTAGGGATTTAAGGCAATTAGGGATACGAAGTATTCAATTTTTGGTGAAAAACAGATCATACATTATTCGTAAAACTCAGAAATGTTCGGCCACATTCCGAAAATTCATATCCCGGTGAACACGGGTCTGCATTTACGCTCCCCTTAAATAAAATATTTTGTGCGCGTAACGCAGCTCCAAAATTGTTTATTTTTTCCCTCAAATTACGTATGAAACTTAAGGGATCATAGGATAGCTGAGCCTTGCATTAGAAAAAAATCCCAGCAAACCTCTTCATTTTTTTGTAATAATTAAATTACTCTGTAAAGCAGAAAAACCAAACGGATGGATCAAAAGGATGAAAAAAAAGACAACGCTTATTTATGAATACTTGGAAATTTATACAGAAAAAATAGATACGTTTAACAAATTATATCAAATTGTACGTTGAGTACGAATTAATTGCAGCGTGTCGTTCTCACAGCCGCATCCGCAGTGCGCGGCGATCGAGGTGCGGTCGAATGTTCCCAATTTCGAGACAGAACCGAGTTTCGGTACGAAGCGTGCGTGCAAATGAGACTCGAACAGAAGGTCCGAAACCGAGATTGCGCTGTTAAATGTTCTAAAACTGATACATCTGCCCCGATTTTTTTTAAGTTCGACGAAAAATAATCTATTAATTGACTTTCAGAGGCCAGAAACGGAAGAACACTCGTTTTATACATACGTTCTACTGAATAAAACTCTAATGATCTAATATACGCAAATTTCCCGAGACTATTTTATTTTCTAGAGTCGTGCCGGATGGAAGATCTATACGATCGCCGTGATTAGCGATAATTATCACGGTTCCTTTGAGTGAAACTCCCCTTCCGAACGTTACGTCGCCGGAAACTGTGAGATGGTCCAGTTCGAGAATGTCAGGGATCGTAGCAAATCGTCGCAAAAATTCTTCAACCTGAAAACAAATATAAGAAAAGAATTTTAAAAAATTGTTATATTTCAGTGATAAAAAACGTGGAGAATATCGTAATTACCTTGGCGAAATGATTGTCGCCCAATTTTATGTGAGGGGTTGTCGGGAACATTCTCGTGGGACTCATTAGCAAGGAACCGTTTCTCAAATTGTAGAGATTGCTCATAACCAACATCAAATCGGAGGTCTTTTTCACCGGCAAAAATCTGCTTCGTGGTACGTTAATACCTGATATTCAAAATTAATTAAACAATAATGTTGAAGAAATATTGCGGTAATAAAATAGAAAATACGAATAAGTACCTAAACTTCCATCGAAAAGCTTCATCGCCGCTCCAACAGCCGTTTCCAGCTGAATAACGTTCGCCCCATTTTCACAAGTTTTCGGATTTACGATGATTTCCAAATCCAGCATTTTTTCCGTGAGCAGTCGTTGAATAGCTGTATTTAAAAAATCAATAAGCTGTAAATGTTGCGTGTTTTGTCGTGTGAAATAATTGATAAAGCTTTCAACTGCTTAAGAATTTTTTTGTGCTTGTGTTTTAATTGTTCAAAAGCCATGATAATGCGGAAAACTTACCGCCTAGTTTCACCCACAAGTTGTTCGTATTGAAAAACTTAAAGGTCTTTACAGATTTGAAGTCGTCGACGTGTTCCTTAGGAACTTGGGCGATTTCAAGGAGACGGAGTTTGTTCTCATATTGCATCAGTGTACCGCCCTATATAGGAATTTATTTAATTAACGTCTTCACTTTTAAAATTCGCACAGATTTTGATTGATAATAATAAAAAATGAAGTCAATACCTTGACGTCGGCCTTCGTTTTATCTGTGACTTCCATTACGAATTCCAGAGGCGCTTGCGCTTGAGCCATCATGAACATCTTCAATATTTTCAGATCTACAGTCGCTCCCAAGTTATCGATATTCGAGATGAAACAATATTCCCGACCCTACAAAAACATATTCAGAATATTAAATATATATAAAGTAGATGATCCGCTCAATTGAGTAAAACTTTCAATTTACCGCATCAATAAATTCCTTCAACAGTCCGGAATTATGAAAGCTTTCGTAAAAGTCTCCGTGACCTGGTGGATACCATCTAAAAAAATTCGATTGACCGTTAGACTCCAGAAAAAGTGACCGTAATGCTTAAAAAAATCAGTAATCAATTTGATTAAATACGATCAAATGAGTGAATATTTATAAGTGCATAATTTTGTGCACTTACGCCTCCAAGTCTTCATCGACGGTGCAGTTTTTGGCGATCGGAAGGAAGGATTCCCTGCTTATCCGGGGATAACAGCTCTGGTTAAACGTTCGTATCGTCACGCCGATACCCTTGTATTTTCTGATGATACGTTTAGTGTCAGCATCGGTGTTAAAAGAGTTCATCAGAATTAGTGGCACATCGGCGTTATACGTTCGGTTCAGGTACTGTAATAATATTTTACGTGAACCCCTATTGCCGCACACGAGGCTTCAGATTTTTATCTCTTTATCGAAACGATTGCAGGTGCACAAGCCCATAAATTGAAAATAATTTCAGCGGTTAAATCGGGTCAAGCGTGAGATTCACAGAGAATTTCGAGGGCTTCTCGAAAATTTTTAACTCCCAGGCTTTCCATATTTTCAACGGAAGGATATCGAAAAAATTGCAATTATTACCTCGATTTGTTGTACTGTCAGATCTAAAAAGGTGAAGTCACTTCGCACGGTGATGACGGATTTCGGACCGTGACAGCCCATACTCGTTCCAAGACCACCATTTAATTTTACAACCACCAGTTTGTTCAGCATCGCTTTCATCTCCTCCGAAGCTGGTTCTGGTAGTGATTGATAATCTCGAATCTACAAAAAATCACTCAATTTACATGTTTGCCTAAAATTCGTAATTCACCGTAGTAATTATTGTGGTTTTTCAACAGCAGCTTCAGAAATTGTCCTAACATGGCGTGGCTTGTATACTTTTAATTTATATTAATAAATATAAAATTTAGCAGAATTCTAAAGTTAGACTTGTGCTAAAATCCGCATTATTTCACGTGGATTCAAAAGTTATATGTCCATAGCGTTTTGCGTGCAAATAACAAATAATGTATAGCAGGAAATATTCGTTGATTCTCTCCGCTGCAACAGGAAATATTCGCAGGTCACGGAAAATTGTGCGTTTTACAAGCACTTGCGTGACCACTGTTTTTTAAAATAGTTTGCAAGTCTCATTAGGTACACTTTCAGATAATCACTTCCTATTTTTCACGGTAAAATCCGTTTTATCACTCTTTTTTGTATTCAATTTATATAATCCAAGGTTTTGGTGTTGAGTTAGGATTTGCTTATTTATTTTTTAGTCCCCACGAAATTTCATTCAATTATTATCCAAGATGAAATTACCGAGCTGTCCGGCAGCTTCTGAATACGTTCCCATTCCACCGAAGGTCCTTGGTCCTGAAGGAACCTTTTGAACAATCTCGCAAATCCATCGAACTCCTTTTTCACGCCTGCTCGAAGATGAGGTGGAGCTGTTGCTTCGAGCCGGTCGAGCTCGAACTGCAGATCAATTTCTGCATCCCGCTTCGTCTTTTCACGGAAAAGCTGCGAGTCCGACGGCTGCCTGTGGTGGCCTTTTGCCTGCAACAAGAAAAAACAATAATGGGTCATTACAACAGTAATCTATGCACCATTTGCATGAATGTCCTCATGAATTTATATGACATACACGTTACATCTTCATGCTAATTTCATTGCCACTCTACAATTTTTCACAATTTTCAACAATACATTTTCACAATTATAATATTGGTAAAAATATTTTGGATTATTATAGTGTTTAGGAATTAGCAAAAATTACCAACTTTTTTTTTCTTCACTGTAACTTGAGTTCGGATTTCGATTGGATACCAGAGTATAAATAAAAGAGGATTATCTACTTCATATGACGTGATAACGATAATATATGTTGATCCCGCTTTTTAAACGCTTAAGAAGAGTCTCGTACTTTTAAATACTTTGTAAACTTTATTGAGAAAATCACAATTTTTAATTGTTTTTATTTATGCTCAGACTTTTAATAGTTAAAAAAAAATTCTATGAATTCGTCTCACTTGATCATTTCTTTTTTAGCTATTGATAAGTTAATGGACAGCAGTTGAGACAACGACACACTCTTCTCCCGTGATTTTGATACAGTACTCGAGGTGATAAATTTCTAAATACTAATATAAGCGACCTTTCGGGGATAATCGAAACAGTTGGTTCTGACATAACGTCAGGCGTGACAGGCGGGCTAACGGGCGATAATTCGAGATAAGGAGTCTTAACGGGACATGATTGTGCACTGCATGATCGAGTGACTCCTTCGCCTTTGGCAAAATAGAACGATTTCGGTATCTAAAAATTATGAAATTCACGATAATATATTCCAATATCAAAGTAACGTGCCTAAATAACAAAATTTGATAATACAAGGAAATAATTTTTCAGCTATTAAAAATTCGGCAAAATTCAACTAACGAATTGTTTACATTCAAAATTATGTTAGTATAAAATCCCTTTCTCAGTTAAAAAAAATAGCGGGGAGTAGTTCGAATGTTTCCAAAAAAATCAAAGAGGTTTAACAATTTTTTAGTCTGGCGCTTCCATCAGATTTTTATTGCGACTGCAATTGATTTCCTATCTCCGTCCAAGAATAGCAACTAATATTGTTGACTAGACGTGCCGCATTTCATAACTGATCTCAAATGGTTGCATGGTTTATTCCACTAGTATCGTATGAGAAGACAGATGGTTACATAAGCTCATAATTATCAGAAAAACAGAGAGCAGCCAGTCACAATATTCTATGCACTAGTATAAGTGATATTAAATGATCCGACGCAGCAAACTCTTATCGTCTTCATGACCAAACAGCTGCTGCCGTTATTTAAATCTTAGATTTTCTTAGAGAATCTTCAATGAAAAATAAAATTTTTAGCAGTTTATAAAAGTAGCTCAAAACATAATTAATATTGTTGATCTCGTCTTTAACATCGCCGAAATTGTCATTAACAAGAACAAAACTGATATCAATTCTTATTTTATTCAGTAAAAGTTAAATTGTATTGAAAAAAAAAAATGTATGTTATTATCGGATTGATATAATTTTTTTGAAAGAAATTATATATCGTGACTATCAACAGTAAATTGTACAATTCCGGCAATTACAAGATAGCTGTATCATAAAAGGTGACCGGCAATTTATTTTTATTCCCTACACCAAGCAAAATAATGCAAAAAATAAAATTCGCAATGATCTTAAGCAATTGTTTTGCTGACCATATAATTTGGTCGAATTAAAGATTATTATTAGATTATTAGCAAAAATTAAAGCAATATCGATTATGACCCATATTTTATTTTTGAAAAAGAAATCGTCGCGATTTCAAAAATATTTTTATTAACTACTTGTCTCGTCTTACTCTTTGGAAATAATAAAAAAATACTTTAAACTCGTTTATGCTTATGCTTGAAAATATGTTTTTTACTGCAGTTGATATAAGTGCGGTAAAAAAAAGGCGCGCGGATAATAAAAAAGCAATCATTTTGGCAGACTCACTCTGAGAAGGTATTCCATGTGCAAAACGTGGGTTTACTGCCCAGGGAGAAAGTACGGCAAATAAACACTCTGAGCAAACAAGTTTCACGGTCAAACTTTGCGCCTTCGGTGACTGAGAAAACAAAAAGTACTAAAGCGTTTCGTCCGTCGCGTCAAGTGCTCGCCGAGCAAACTGGACTCGATGAACGAGAGTAACGCACTGTTTGTTACTATTAAGTCTTTGACTCTTATCATGTCGCCACTATCAGCCGCACGAGCAACGAGTGACAACGCTTTGCCACTAGTCATTCAATTTCGGATTATACGAGAACTGCGGACGGTCACGCAACCATTGTCCTTATTACTATCAATACTATGCCATTGCTACGTCTATAATGACTTTTGTATGCGCGCTGAAAAAATCGCACAGTCATTCAATCACAATGATCTCATCTCCTCGCAAACTTGCTTTCCATTACTTCACTTTATTTTGTTCAGCTTTTTTTTTCTTCCAGTTAGACCGTAGCAATTTTTTATATGAAACATTCTTAATTCAGCGACTTTTGAAATTTATTTTCAGCATCTTGAATTTTCCTTACAAGTGGTTATTTATACAAAATTATTATAAGAATATGAATTTTTTAATCCATATTTCGGAAAATGCCCTTTTTTCGAAAGTAGAATTTCGGAAAATTGTCTCTATGTAAAAGTTGTGGTTTTGCTCGAACGGAATTTTTTATACTATTTTTATTTTCTGGTAATAGTGATTTTTTGCGAAAAAAGGGAAAGCTATTTTTTGGAGAAAAACGCAAAATTATGCATAAAAAAATTAAAAAATCTCTGCATCAAGTTTCTGGGTCAAGTGGCTGCACAAATGTCTCATTATTCTTGTGAATGGCATCGATTTATCTTTACAGTACAGAGAGATAAGATTCATATTTTTTTTTTCTTCGTATCTCGTACATATATAATTTTATTGCTATACTATTTAAAAAACAAAAAAAAACCCACTTGTAAGGAAGATAAGGTAATGTCCATGTGAAGTAGAATTTAAAACAGAGTTTTATAATTAGTGATAAATAATACGGTTTCTGGAAGATAAAATTTATAACATTAATTATCAGATATTATTGCATAATGAATCCTTTCATTAATTTATTGGCGACATCACTGTTTAGGGCCGTGATCATTAAGCAAAATCGTTGTTGGTTCACATGGCTCCTGATCATCATAATAAATCTCACAGTGCCTCTAATCATCTCAACTATTGTGCAGACCAAAGGTTATCTATCATGACTAATGAATCAGTATTCTTGGACAAAATTAAGGCGATGCTTGATTGAGCGCAGAGTCTAATATTCTTGTAACGAATACATCTTAAGTCGTTGTGCCCCTCAAACGAATGTGCAAGTGGTCAGTGTGTAATTGTATCTGTAAAGCATTATTCTAGACTCCCGCAGAAAGAAAAAGAAGCATTCACTGTTTCTGAGAATTTTGCAGTGACGGTTTCTTATACTGTGAAAAAATCGACATCAAATGTAACGTACAAGTGTGGAAAGTTTTCATGGATACACTGCTACACTTAATTGAATTTCGTTTCATAATGAAATATCAATTAGTAGTACAGTAATTTTAATAATTTGATTTCAAGAATCAACTGTGGCAGAAAACATTGGAACGTTGTTGAGCTGAAATTTTTCTCTCGTTACTCTTCGATAATCTCAATATAACTGATTAAGACTCAATTACACTGAAATTTGAATGGCTCATTATTTCTTGATGGCTAATTTTTCACTAAGCTTCAGTTTTTCATATTTCTTTAAAATAAGGATACAAAGTAGAACTTTGCATATTGCACCCTTATTATTTTTTTACTTTTCACATTCCGCCAAAGAATATGTTTGAAATTTAGAAAATTGTTTTGAAAACACTTAATTATTGATCGAAATGTTTATTATCTGTACATAAAAGTTAAACATTTTTTTGTCAATACGTTAACATCAATTACGTTCAAATACCAGATTTTAAACAATCGTATAACGTTCTCTGCAGATAGAAAAAAAAAATCGTTCTTTATGTCACAAACAATTTAGCGAAAATGAATTAATCTGAAATTTGAAAAAATGTATAAGTTTCGCACACTCGCTCCAATCTTCCTTTGACTTTTAAACAACTTATAAACCTTGAGCAATTCCGGATGTAATCCAACACATTCAATTTTTCTTTTCTTTTGCAAGACGCATAAAATTTTTAAAATTGTGTACATGAAGATTTTTCTTTAAATAGATTTCAGGATATGAAAAACAAAAACAAAAGCCAAAGCCCAGTGAATAAAGAATTTGGGCGACATAACCTTCGCGAAATAGTTGCAAAAGCTAAAATCTAGTGTTTATGCTATTTTTATGTGAAATTTGGTTATCAAAAAATGCAAAATGCTTAAGTAAGTAACGTTCAAATATATCGGAAGGAAAAATAACACAAATGAACGTGCTCCAGATTTTTCGATACGCTAATCTCTATAACAGCGATAAGGTAATCTGATTTTTCGCGATCTGTCGACGCATTAAGATTCGCATTAATTGTTGCGAATAAATATGACCCAACAACGAAATTACCTTTCTGTCGTCGACGGTCAACATAGTTCCACAGATTTTGTTGTAACTCGCACTGAATTCGACTGAACTTGGCGCACAGTCGACCTCTAATTATTGCAAAGGTCGCAAAGGTGCTCTAGCGACTTCATTATATTTTTACATATAGTATGTGTCCTGTATGTAAGAGAAGTACGGTACTCAATAAGCAATCAGTGTAATCTTTAAGTTATTAATTTCACCGATGATACTTTAAATTATTGATCGCCTGCTTTTTTTATTGATTTTCTTTGAATTCGCAATAGTTGATATTTTCCGATTAACGATAGTAAATATGGTCATCGAAATATTTAATTTTGAGAATTTGATAAATGAATTTGAAAATATTTTCATAACTTCTAAAACTGCATATTTCTGAACAATAAGGCTTTTCCGCCAATTATTAATTAACAGGACCGGTGAGAATAATAATAATCGTAATTTGGAATTATAATTTCGATAGATTGATTAACAGGTTTTTATACACCTACGCTGAAATTTCGGACACCCGGAAAATAACAGATGTGTTATATAGCGTTTTTAGGGAACTTAATTGGTGATTTTTTTTCGGATTCACAAGTCTTTTTATTGGCGTTTGAAAAAAAAGGGTTTAGTCGAAACCTGAATTTAAGCCGGAGCAGAATTTGGAATGTATTTCGTACACGTATTTCCGGTTATTTTACGAAATTAATGAATTTTTTAAAAAGGTGATCTGCTTTACCGACTGAGTAGATGAAGGTGCAACAGAGAAAATGCGATCGGCTGTAGCAAAAGAGCGAGAGAGAACGACAAAAATGTGTAACATCTTACGTTCGTGTTATTATTCATGTATTGGAAAGTATAAACAGGGCGTTAAGATGGAAAATATAAAACGACGAATATTCATGGACTATGTCTGCGTATTTTATTTGTATAAAATATGTACATACATCTTTTAATCACAATTACCCGAGTAACTTTGAGCGATCGTTACCATACAACTACACAATTCGTTTCTTACACTTACTCAAGTTAAATATAGACTAAAATACGATTTTATTACTCTTTCGATCATTAAATGTCATGGACATTATTTTGATGATGAGGTTTTCCGAATCTATTCATGTTTTCCTCCTTTTAAACTGACGTTTAGTAAAAATTAAAAAGCAATATTATCGCAAACTATCGATCAGGATAATCTGCTAATTTATTTATATCTTAGTGGAATATTATTTATTGGTGAAACAGTTTAAAAAAATGCCTTCGGTGTTTTACGTTATTTGAAAAATCGTAACTATCCTTAGTCTCCAGTGACAAGATCAGTACACATTTTTTGAATTCGATGCTACGTATTTACAAGAGTATCTATATACCGTCGTTACTGATTTCACTATCGACTCCCTCAGCATTACGAAATCGATGATACCACGCTATTTTTTATTCTACAACACTTTTTAATGCTACGAAACTGAGAAAAGTGTACCAAACGAATGCACGATTTATTAACGTTCATGAAAATGATCTGAATTCTATTTTCCATTGAAGCTAAAAAAATGTATAAAATTACATTAACCGGGAAGACAAAGTCGATGTTTCATAATCGTTGCAAAGCCGATTTGCTGAGGAAATCCCTTTGAAGTAACAATTCTTAAGACTCGCTCAAGAAATTACGATAAAAGTAACAATTTCATCAGTCTAGGAGTGTTTACAAAATAATATATACGTCATAAGGAAAAATCGAGAGCCAAAGTTTAGATACAAAAACTCTAGCTTCTTTTTATGTACAAATTTATCTCGACTAGGTCGACGTTCCATCTTAACTTATGTCTACAGACTATATTTTATGTTTGGTAACCATATTGTTCCTCAGTAATTTTCAAAATTACTGTTCCGAACCATTGCTGCTTATTACAGCGATCAAGAGTTAATAAATAACCGCGGAACACGATTTACGCCGCTTTCGCGGTCTTTACTTTACTCTGTAGAGGAAGCAACTTAAATCTCGTACTCTGCAGCAAATTGTACGATCCGTATGAGCAAAATCTGTGAGACACGAAAGGAATGTAGAAAGCTCGGAAAAATGGATGTGACCTGCAAAATTAATAAATAGTAAAGAATTAAGTAATAGAAGAAACTCTTGGGAGTTGATTTTTCGGAGAGATCATTTTACCTGGATGTGTCGAGAAAAGAGGAAGCTTTTATAACTGAAAATTGATCCGGTCGGCGAGAATAATTTGGTTCTAATGGCGTTTCGGTTTCCAAGTCCAAGTCCAGAACAAAATGACATCGCTCGATGTCGAACTGGAAATATTTAAATAAACGAATTGTCAAATAATCGTCGCCAATATAATTTTTTACAGATTTATGGGAACTTACGTAGCGCGATGGTTCTTCCCTATTGAGATCATTAAAGTGCGGTTGTATGATGCTCGTTGCGTTCTCATCCTGTGAAAATGACTGCGGAAGCTGCCCTCGAAATTCGGATCTCAAGTACTCAAGTTTCCAGCTGCGGGAACAAAATTACATAAATTTTGAACGCGAAAAAGAGGTGATAATTTTTTGAAAACTTTCTGGGTAGTTTATTTGGCAATCGAATAATGCACTTAATACTTACATTTCTGTAAGTTATACAGATTATTTTAGACTAGGCAGCAAAAAATATTTAATCGCAAAAAAGTGGTTTCACGGAAACTTACTTGTTCGAGGGAAAAAAGAAGCTGCCTGGAAATCGGTGCCACTCTTTGCCCACGCAGAAATTGATTTTCACTTCAGCGGGCACTTGTCCTTCCCATCCCAATTTATTAGCTTCCATCATGACCTCCATAGGTGAATAGTAACCTACGATGATTAATTACGTGTAAGTGTTTGTCTCGCGTTATTTTCCATAAATATTCATACCTTTAAAGAGTGCGAACGATCGCGAAAGTCCGAGCAAGCCACAGACCAGAATAGCACCAAACATAATGTGAGTGGTGCTTTGTAGATAGTGGTGAGTGAAGGGCAACGGTTTTATGTGCGTTCTCACAAAGAAGTACAATTTTTGTAAGACGTCCACACTTATAGCCCCAGCCAAGCATATCATTGGATAAATTGGGAATAAAAATCGCTCTTCCTGTGAACCCAGTTTGTTTTTAATGCCCTGTTCCTTATTAGCAAAATTCGCGGACTCGTTAACATCTAATTTAAGCTTACCTTGTGCGATTGGAAGAAAAATACGAGAATCCATAAGTAAAGCGGAGCGAGAGAGTACCAATAAGGCAAACAATATCGATTTCGCGGCCGTGCTGGCACAACAGCCCACATTAAGAGCTGAAATGATGAATTAGTAATAACGACCCTTCAGAATAGAAAAGTAAAATGGATTGCGAACATGAAATAATAAGCTCTTCTAGTGTAGTGATAATTTTGATGTAATTCGTGCAAATTTGGTGTTCAAATAATCTCTTTTCTATTTCTTACATGCAAATGGCTCTATTTTCAGTGAATAAAAATGTAAAATTCTTTTCAAATATAGTTTTTTAAATGCAAAAATGTAAAAAAAAAAAAAACTAAAACTACGTGCTCACCAAGCCGAACGGAGCCAGCAAAGCTCCGATGAATACAAAGTTGAAATTTAGAAAGCCGTTCATGAGATAAAAGCTGAAAGGCTCAGTTCCGTAGATATCGGGGCCGTGATTGGTGAATACATTGTAGAGAACGATATTTAGCGGGGCCACGACTAATTTTCCATAATACATGGAGTCGATCCAGACCATCGGAAGCAAAATTGCAGCTCCTGATATTATAACCCATTTTATGAATTTACTCCACTCTTGTCGACGTAGAAGCATTTCGAGGGCTATCGGGAGTCTGTAAAGCAACGGAAATACCTTAATTATTTACTCATCTTATTTTCGCAGGTTTGGAGGTAAAGAAAATACTATTTTTACCCTAGAAGCGCTGCGAAAGGCCATCCCAACAGGGAAGAAATTGCCGTTGTGAAAATTGCGAGTTCGTATTTCCTTCCGTACCACGCAGCTATCGCGACGGTGCTTAAGTACCTGAAAGATTATGAAAGATAAATTTATGACTTTTAATATTGGAGTCTATAAAAAACTATTTAAAAAAAAAATCCGACTTACATTGAGAATGAGGATGGCAAAAATGCTGCGCTGGAAATGTACATTCCTGAGCTTGTAATAAGAAATGCGAAGGTCAGCCTGGCAATGTGTACTCCAAATTCTCTGCAAACGTTTCTGTAATACGTAAAAATTTTATATTAGAAATTGAATGAATAAAGAAATATCGAATTATCACGGTTATTATTTGGAATGAGAAATCGGAGAGCCTCGCAATGCTACTGCATATTTTTATTTAATTTAAAAAAATTGTTTTCAATAATTATATTTTATTGTCTTTCAATCTAATTTATGACGAAAACTCACTTATAAAAGTAGACCTCTGCCAGGGCACATCCTACAGAGAGGAGACATCTGATAAAGTAGAAGACAAGAACTGGATTGGGCTCCAGCAGATAATAATACAATTTCGCTGGGACCATGTGTATTAAAAGATACGTATAAGATCTGAGTGCATACTCGGGGCTGTATTCCCATGTTTGTTGTCCTGTACCGTACAGCAAATAGTGGCTCTATAAATAAAAAGAGGATAAATAACAATGAGAAATTTGTGCACTGCACCAGAAAGTGACTAAAAGTTAAACTTGAAAACTTGAAAATCTCATTAAACGATACATAAATAAAAATTGATAAAAAAGGAAAATATAACTTATGTTTATAAACCCTGTATTTTATTATTAACAATATTGGTTTTTATGCTTGCCCATTCTCTTAGAAAAAAATTCACCCAGCAATTTTTATTAATCTACCATTCTGCAGATAATTCAAAAATATTGTTGAATGTTCATTTCCAAAATCTGAATGAACACATACAATGATTCTCAAAAAATTTCATTTTGTTCTTTGGTTTTAAAAAAATCTTGAATGACTATTCATTTGTTCTTGCTTCTTTGACAAAACAAGATTTTTAATTTTTTTACTATAAAATTCAAAACTTACAGGTTCCCAATAATTGAAAGTCTCATCGCAGTCTGTGATGTAGCTCCAAATTGCAGAGCAAAATCTCACTAACAGAAGTAATTTCAATGCTGTATCGCCGCCAGGATAAATGAGGCCGATATCTGACGTTTCTTCATTCCTAAAAATTTTTAAAATTAATTGTAAAATCAATTCTGCTGACAAAATGCCAGACTTTTTTGACTTAGTAATAATGATAACAATGGGCAGTGTGATAACAACACGTCGGTTAGCCGGCATGGACGTCCGGTTAAAATCATTTCTTATTCGTTACAATTTTTTGTGGAACGATAGGGAAAATAATAATAATTGTTTATGTTTACTTGGATGCTTTTCTGCCATTGTTCTTCTTTTGGTCCTTTTTTATGTAAAATAGCTGTCGTTGACGTTGTCCTGGCGCCATGACACAGCTGCTGCAAGCTGCTGTCAATACTGAGCTGGCCAAGTAGCCACGGAAAGCACAAGTGGCTCATGCACTTGTATCGGAGATCAGCAGACTTGTATCAGAGATGAGTAGAGAGATTGACAGTGGGGCGATTATTCCCGTTTGCACTTTTTTTCACCGCCCGACGCGCCACCATCGGAGAGTCTCCGAAGCCAGTCCACCTTTTTAATTGGTCGAGATATTTCGAGGCATATCTGCGGGTAATTTGAACGCTCGAGAGAGAGCTCAGTTTACGTTTGCATCCACCGCGCGGCTATTAGAACCACGCTTTTTTGTTTTTTCGTTTCAGTCATCGTACGGTCTTTGGCGTACCATTTTTGAGCCTTGTTCGAGCTGTAAAACTTAATTTGAAACGCTCAAGCTGCTCGAAAATACGTACGCTTTTCCGTTTTTTTAAATTTTTTATTTGGTTTATATTTATGCCATGCAAAAATGAGTTTTCTCACCATTCGTTGGTGGGATGATACATTTTTTTTTAGTAAATTCGGTGGATAGGTATAGCATGTTGAGGTTTCGAGCATATCACCTCAGAAGCGCACGGTGGTCATGTGGATACCGTCGTGGCTTCTCAAGCGGACGACTTCGGTTCGCGCCCTCACATTTACTTTTTTTTTCTGGAATATATGTATTTTTCAAAACGTGACCTTGCATTTCTTCGCTTTCCTGGCATCACTTTCCATTGACCAAGATTGACATGAAGACCGAGATAACTGGGACGAGTGGTTGCCATACGCTATGTTTGTGTATAACACCATTCCGCACACAGCTAACGGCAGTAGTAAGCGGTGCGCTATGGCGACCCCCACTCCTATCCTCCTATAAAAAATGTTTAAACGAAAAATGTAAAGGTGAGGACGCGATCCCGAGTCGTCCGCTTGAAAAGTTACGACGGTATCGACACGACCACCGTGCGCTTTGGAGTGATATGCTCGAAACCTCAACATGCTATACCTATCCACCGAATTTACTAAAAAAAAATGTATCATCCCACCAACGAATGGTGAGAAAACTCATTTTTGCATGGCATAAATATAAACCAAATAAAAAATTTTTAAAAACGGAAAAGCGTACGTATTTTCGAGCAACTTGAGCGTTTCAAATTAAGTTTTACAGCTCGAACAAGGCTCAAAAATGATACGCCAAAGACCGTACGATGACTGAAACGAAAAAACAAAAAAGCGTGGTTCTAATAGCCGCGCGGTGGATGCAAACGTAAACTGAGCTCTCTCTCGAGCGTTCAAATTACCCGCAGATATGCCTCGAAATATCTCGACCAATTAAAAAGGTGGACTGGCTTCGGAGACTCTCCGCGGATGGCGCGTCGGGTGCTGAAGATCAAAAGTGCAAACAGGAAAAATGGCCCCACTGGCAATCTCTCTATTCATCTTTGCTTGTCTTGTATCGCGAAACAACGGGAATGGCGCTGCAGTCGCCGGCGCGGGAAATTTGAATTTCAATAAATACTAAGCGTATTATTAAAGTATTAAATGTTCAAATGATCCAGTCAATTATTGTATTTCATGAACGCGCGGAGAATTTTTGAAGTCTGTTAATTTTTTTAGTTATTTTTCAAATTGAGAAAAAAAATTTTTTGTGATTTTTTAATTAAGTGAAAATGAAGAGCTAACGAAATTTCGCGGAAACAATTTTTAATCTGGATGTTTTTGCCAAGAAATTTCATAATTGCGTCATTGAAAAAATCATGAGACATCTAAGAGCGATTATTTAAAATGAAATTGAGAAAATAGTTATAACCGCGCGCCGACAAAGCGTTTTTAGGGATCTTAGGAACAATCGATCGCGTTTCCATGGCGAACGCAGTGTTTGAAAATGGACCTGGATCCGAAATACACTTTTGTCGAAGTTCCCGAAAAGGATTCCGCGAAAATATGCGACAAGACCACCGAAGAGTTATTTGTAAAATGGTAAATTATAATTTTTTACATTATTGTTATTTTTTTTCAATTTAGGTAATGAGTTTTTTAATTGGAGCTTTTTGAAATTATTATTTTCAGGGGTGTAAATCTTTGTATTCAAGAATATCTGTTTAACGAGCCTTTTCATCAGTACCACAAGTGTGAATTAGCAGAGGTAATTAAACTGCGAACAAATTATAAACATTTTTAACAATAAAATTGTGAGTTGACAAAATATTTTCATCGCTTTTATTCAACATTTTTTCCATTTTGCTTTCACTTATAATTATCACTTCGTAAAGGCTCTATTTTTTATTCATTCTGTGATGATTGTTTTAAAATGATGAATTGCAAAGGCAGGAAACAATTTTTTTAATACAGCAATGATGATAAATAACTTCATAATTTTTTTTAATAGGCATTCTTGAAAGACAAGACTGTAGGAAAATCTCTTAAGACTTATCAGAATAATTCGTGGGCTCCTCGAGGTAAATTAAATTTCTATAATAGCAAAGAAAACAAATAATAACAACCAAATCATTTTTTTGAAACAGGCGTAGCAGCATCTTCAGTTGAGCTGAAACAAGTTCCCTGCTCAGTGTTGAATATGTCTTTTTTTGACAAGCTGAAGAATCCAGAAAATAATATAGTGCATCATACAGGATCAATTTGCAAAAGATTTTACACTGATATTGAAGGTTTTTTGGTGGAAGACAATCTTCGAGGCGTAAGTAGTATTTTCAGTTTCATTATATTTGTTTAATTTTCTTTTTTTTTATTTAGCAATATAAAATTATTTTATGTTCATTCCACGAAACGGGATCATGTCAATTTAAAAAAAATTTAAATTTTTATTGCAGATGCTGTTGGACGATGAATCGAGCGAATATCTTCTT
Organism: Clistopyga incitator; assembly: GCA_947507545.1. Taxonomy (NCBI): domain Eukaryota; kingdom Metazoa; phylum Arthropoda; class Insecta; order Hymenoptera; family Ichneumonidae; genus Clistopyga; species Clistopyga incitator. The sequence continues at coordinate 12,204,208 of OX382173.1, read as the reverse complement.
TACGAACATGGCGAACGGGAAGAATTCATCTTCAAAATTTTTCAGATGCTCGTACTTGGCGGAGAACTTTGCCAATTCGAAGATGAGCTTGAGCCTTATCTCACGTGCACGAAAAATCTGTACAAGAAGCTGATAAGGTGAATCATTTTGGTTCCTTTGTAATCTTAACATTTTTCGAAATTTAGTTAAATCGAAATATTATAAAATTCCAGCGTTCAGAAGCCTCAGGATTACGAAGATTTATCAGTGAGCACGATGGTCTTCGAAGTCGTTGCAAAAGATCATCTGGATCATCCTTATTTTCCACGCAATCCTCAACATAAGCAAAATATCGCCTTTTTGCTGATAGACGGCAATCTTCGACGGCTTAGAGCAGTGTGTCATCAGTTCGGAGGATATTTTGCATAATTTTTAAGTAATTAAGGTTTAATATACAAAATTTCATCAGATTATTAAGAATACTTCGGGCGAAAATTTGGAAAAAATTGAACATATGATTATCATACGATTTTCACTCCTTTTTATTAGTTGAATTATTTTTATTTGGCACTCGATATAAAACGATTTTGTATTCACCTATTCTGGCTAATTCTTCGCGAAGCTAGCGAACGTAAAAAGTACCGAAAACACGAAGTTGGCTCATTACTTTGTTTTAATAATCTCTCAGGATTTCGCAGGATATTTAGTAAAATTTCTGACGGATCAGGATGTAATATATTAAATTTATTGAATTATTAAATGAGGTAGTAGGTCGTAGCTACTTATGTTGATTGTATGATCTGCCAAATTCAGCCTCTAAAATTCGCACACGAGTGATACGTGATGTATTTATAATTATACTTCAATTATTCAATGCTATACAAATGGACATGGTAACGAAAGCCTGCATCAAAACTTTTCAGCCATCGGAGTTGTCAATAACTGAGGCTAGAGACGTTTGTGCATTAGTACCTACGATCTAGTAATTAACAATCAACGCCACGACTTTGAGTACACAAAAACAAATAACCATAAATATCGTTGAAAAAGATCTTTTCTCGATTACTCGTTTCCTCTCGCAGTTTTCACTTTTATAATGTAGTCTCACTGATTCTCAGTATCGTGTATTACTTAATCTAAGCACTCGCACTTATTACACCGAAAGAATGTATTAATGGATGCATTAATGAAATAACAAAAAATAAATATATATTCACCTAATATCATACGACGTTAAATAATAATGACTGAATAAAAAACCTTGGCAATTTGATTAATGTTAGGGTAGATAAATGCACCACCAATTCATCACAAATTGTTATGCGATCGATTAATCACGACATGAATAGAAATCGTAAACGTTATCCACGTTCGTCTATCTAAAAAGCACCGAGCTGTGATATCACCCTAAAAATCACGAATCGATCGTCGATCAATTAAAAATTAATATCTAGCTTTAATATCTAAATTATTTTTTTATAGTCTTTCTGCAATATACAATACGCGTTATACGATAGTTGCTGTTTAAGCCCGTTGGAGATTCGTGATGAATTAATAAATCGTTTGAGCTTAAGAGTTTGCTGATCGGTATCGAATTAGTAAAATACATCCGATCAATCGAATACTCGGTTATTGGCACGTGAAATCGTTCTCGAGTTTTCCAAGTTATCACCGCAGATCACAGCTTGCCTCGGATATGCACGACGTACACGAAAGGCCTTCGTTTTATCATATCTCCAGCGTTTTATGGGCTTTCTCGAGCGAAAAATGCCACACTTCAATCGGATATTCAATCCGTGCAGTAACAGTATTTCCGCAAATGGAAATATTCGTTTTCCACGCATCGCGCTTGAGATCCGTATTTGTTTATTCTACTGACAAACGTTATCTGAAAATAAAATACGACGAGAAAACGATTAGACATTTTCTGTAGACAATTTAGCAAGAAGAAACAGAAAAAAATGGCCAATTGTAAAAAAAAGTTAAAAAAATTGTTTTAACTGACCTTCGTTTCGAATGTATTCTTTTCAACGTCGTGAGTAAGGCTAGCTTCAAAGAGTCCACCACCTGGTTCCGTTTTAACTTTGACCTGATAAATCTCAGTCTTTAGTGCGGTTTTCGCACTAAAATCTCCAATAAAACCATCCTGGTCGCCGGATTTTTGGAAATTTAAGAGCCCTGCCGAAAAAGCATGTGTTTACTCAAAATATTCGTTACAGATTTTATTTCTTCTTCATCGAAAGAATGCAATTAATTAAAGTTCATTCGTAAAATATAAATATTTAAACGACAACAGTTCATGAATAGTCAACAGAAAGACATTAATATTCGTTATCTTTGTATACACTGATAAGAAATAAAATATTTATAATAACTATTCTAGTTGTTATTGCTGAAAAATATTTTTTATATTATCAGCTGTTTCCAAATAGAGATCCATTTTCTCACCTTTGGTGGGAATAAGTTTCGACGCCCACAAAATCTTTTCCAGCTTGAGAACTTCACAGATGTTGCGATGCTCTTCCGTGTAGGCATTTAAAAATTTAATAAAACTCTCTGCCGCAGCTATTACGTTGGGATCGTCGATGGAAACTTCCTGCCAGCTCATACATGCACACCAATGAGGCTCAATGAACGCATCGGCACACGTTCGCTCCAATGGAATCTGTATCCAGAAAACGTTTGTACGTGCATAATCGTCTTATCTTCACTTTTTATGCCTTCCAATCTCCGAGAGGCACATGTAAACTGCACAAAGTTTTACCTTGTCGAACAAGCTGATAGCTCGTTGTCGCGTATCACCTTCTTTGGGCATGTCGAGTTTCAGTATACTTTCCAACGTCTTGTGAACGTCAAATGGCGACGACAAATGCCGAGTGTTGTACACAAAGTTGGCGTACGCTTTCGGATGGACTTGTTTGAACCAAGGCGGAAATATGAAGGCGAAAAATGGCAAGCGCTCTTCCTGTTTGCCCTGCAGAGTATTCCGGATTTCGGCGAATCTTAAAATGACAAGAATCTATTTAGTGAATTGCTAAATTTGAGCAGTTTTTTCCAACTTGAAAGGAATTGCAATTTTTATGTTTTTTTTTCAAATAATTTTTTATTTTGTATTTTTTAAATATTTATAATTAGGATCAACTAATTTTTGAATAATCCCTAGTGGAATTGGGAATAGTGAGTTGAAAAAAAGAAATAAATTACCTGTGGCCATGATCGCTCATCAGTATCAATATCGTGTTGTTCAAATGGCCAAATTCTTGCAAATCCTTAACCCACTTGTGCAAATCCTCGTCGACCACGCCAATGTCATTGTACGAATCGTGCGACAGTTCACCGTGAAAGCCAAAGAGAAATTTCGGCTGATCACGGTACGTGTTGAATATATTTTTCATGTAGTTCATCATTAACTGGACGAAAAAAAACGCATGCGTTATAGATAAATTTTTCAAGAATCCAAAATGACTTTTCCATATTTACTTTGCTAATATGTAATCAAATATTCTTTAATTCAACATTAATGATTTTTTCAAAAAACGAGAATTTAAATTATCATCTGAAGTTTGATTTTATGAAAAAATGTATGCAATTATTTTTCAATTAATTCCTATTCTCTTGAATTACAAACCATATGTCGCGGTTGACCAGCGAGGCAGAATTTTTTCGAGTATTTGAAGTACGGCGAAGCAGCGAGGTAATAAGTTCGCATGTAATGATCGGTTGGCTGTTTTTTGAAGCCTTTCAAACGATAAGTAAATGTACCGATGTGCGGTACATCCTCCATGAACCCAGTGATGTAACCGTTTTCTTTATAACGATTCCATATCATCGGGTAAACGTCAACGTGACTTGCTTTTTCTCCCATGCGTTTACGAGTCTCGGGCAATTCGAGCTCGATTTTACCGGTGAGAATCGGTATCAGAGCCTGAGGCGTACCATCGCCCACAATATTGTAACCCTCCAATACTTGAGCGTTCAAATTTTGCTTAATGTAATGATATGTCTTCGGCAACTTTCTTATGAATGTGTTGCGCGACAAAGAGTCGAAACCGAACATCAGAACATTGAGCTTCAGATTATTTTCGGTTGAAACTTTGTCCCACGTGTAAGCCTTAAGGATTGCGGGATCGTCTTTAACGCCTGCCAATACGCTGTGCCATCTGGAATAAAATGAATCGTCATTAACACGGCGAAATTAAATTCGACGAAAATAAAAATGAAATGACGAAAAATTGTTTTTTTTTTCCGCTCCTTCATTTTTTACTAATGACTAACGAATTTTTAATCTTTATTATCGATGGTATTATATTTGCACAACGATTGTTTTCATTTTCCAATCAAATTTTAATGATGCTAAATTTTCGAAGATCATGAAATTACCATTTTTAAATCGCACAGAAAAATTACTTACTGTTTACCAGTTTTTGACTCGCACTTAACATCAGCAAAGTCACTGTGTCGTAGAATATAAAAGGTATCGGACTCTCGCGGTTCCGTGAGCTTCGTACTGAAGTCATCGACTCTCAATATTTCTACAAATGAGAAAAAAAAACGTAGGTGTATACAATCATCCACGTCGAGATTGATTGATTCAAGGCAATTCAGAGAATTTAACTTACCACTGAATGCACACGTTATGGAGCCGTAATGTTCTTTAGCCCTGTCCAAAATAGAAAGCTTGGAACCTTCCACCGTGACCCAATCTTCAGGCCCACATTCCAAAAGGGGAACTTCGTGTATAAATTTTGTTATTTCTGGATTTAGAACGTCCAATTCTGGTAGTTTACAAGCTGGAACTCCGTCTCTGTGGTCAACAGAAAATTCCACTGTATTAATGTATTCGTCGCTGGATAAGCAGTTTAATCGACATCTGCTAATTAGTGAAAATAAAAAGGAAATGAAAATTATTCACCCCATGTACAACACTTGCTGTCCCGATTCTTTTATCAATTGTGATATACGCATTCTGAAGCAAAAACATAATCGTGTTACATAATTAATGGGCGAAAGGAAAATTGCTTATCTTATATTCAATAAAACTCACAGCTTATCCGAGTTCGAGAGGTCAGTGTCATTCAATCTCAGTTCCGATTTCATAACTTGGACCACGCAGTACACCAATGCAGCTAGTAAAGCTGCAATCATTAGGCGTCTGACGTAGCATGATGCTATCCTCATGATTGCTTACTTGGAAAATTCCTGCAATTAATACGAATTAGTTTAATTAAGAAATTTCCTATTTCGTCGTCGGCGAAGTTTCATTTTCGTAAGATTTTAAAAACATTTTTACATTTCCATGAGAAGACACTTAAGATTATTTGCAACATCGAGAAAAGTGGCTCAGAAAAAAATTATATTTCTGTAACTTAAATATGTATGTGTAGGGGTAAAATTTTTGATAATTAATAACGCAATAACTATTCGGTCGATCGACCTGCAATTTGGCATATATTTAAAACAGCATCTCGTCTTTGGTTGTCGCAATTTTCGACAAAAAGTATGTAGAATTTTATCATTGGCAGCTTTAAAAACAAATTAACTCACGTAATATTGACGTTAATTTGCTAAATATTTATTCATATTTATTTGAAAAAAATTAATAGTGGGCGCTATTGCAGCGATAAAAAATTCAGCAACGGGCGACCGCATTTCCTTAATTGCTATTCCTTATCTGCACAACTAAGTTGCCACCTTCCGGCCTTAATGCTCCTAATCTTCATGAGCTATTTCGATTAGTTACACTAGTGCATAGTTTGTATTTTATGTACTCAGTGTAAAAATGCATTTTCAAATTTTTATTAATTCAAGGGAAAAATTTCAAAATTGCATTTTATGTGCACATTATCGTTTAATCAATTTTTTTATAAGACTAACAAAAAAATATCTCGCTCGTTTACGAGTTGGAAAAATTTTATACAATGTCAAGAGCGATTCGCGTGAAGGCTTTCAACAATATTAACTCCGTTCTCGGACACCTCATGAATGATATTCGTTCCATCAGTTGTGTAAAGTCTGTTGGTTGACATGACTTATTATGCTCGCTGCATGTCCTGTTATCACACTAAAGTAGGACACAATACAATTAGTGCAAAATTCGTTCGCACTCTTAGAAAAAACATTTTTCATTTTTTCCGAAAAATTACAATAATTCATCATGTTAATATTTTTTATTTTTTCTTTAAAGCAAAAAGTCGTATAATGTTATAAAAGAATGTTCGATAGTTCCGTGAATTTTGCATAGCAATTTTTGTAATTATTCTCCTTTTCATTTCCATATTATAATTATGACTATGATTATGATTATTATTATTATTATTATTTCAAATACTTTATTGCTGAATTACAATCCGTCATTATCAAGGAATAATAATAATAACAATCGAAAATAACATTAGATTTTATGAAATATATTTGTTTCCACATACTTAATACATTTTGTACAAATTCTAAAGTTAGAAATCTATTTCAATGAATAATTTCTTTACAAATTGAAGAAAAAAAAACATGTATTTACGCGAAATTGAATATCTCGGAAACTGAGCGTGAGAAAATTTTCCACGATACCGGAAATTGAAGCTAATGATTCGAGCTATCAAATGCTCCCACCCACAGAATAATCCATCGCGTAGAAAAAGAGAAATATCCACACAACAGAAAGACCGAAATGTGTTAACCCAAACAGGAAATACTTTCACTTTTTCTACACTTCGTATGTGATGAGAAAGTAAAACGCGGTTGAGCCGCCTCGAAAAAAGTCGTACGAATTCTTTCTCTCCCAGGAGCTACAAAATTCATTCCCAAACTGTACTAATTTTAGGCACTTCAATTAATGAAGTGCGTGTTACAAAAATACAACCAGAATTAAAAAATTTCAACCGGTGAATAAATAATAACACAACGAACCTGGTAATGAGTAAATTGGTAGTCGACAGCCACGTCCGTTTTGTAGTCGTCATGAAAAAAAAAGCCTCGTGACAAATTCGCCTCGACGTGCTAAATAGAGAAAGGCAATAATATCAGCGTGCGTGCAATATTTTCGTGTTGAAAACCAATATAAGTTGTGTGTATGTGTGTGTGTGTGTGTTTAAAAAATCAAAGGTAAACTATAGCTTTATGAGTATAAAACACGAGCGATGTACCTTGTCGATAGCCGCAGTGCATTCAGCACTGACGATCACATTATTTATTTATAGAACACACACGCGCGCCGGCGAAAAGGCTCTTCCGTTTTCTATAACACACGACGTCACTCGCACGACTTTTCACAGAACATTTGTCACTTTCTTCAGGAACGTAACGAAGAATTTTGGTCGGATTTTCGCGTTATTCCAAGAACATTTGTCGGTCTCTTCAGCAACGTAACGAAAAATCTTGTTGGATTATCGTTTCACGCTATTCGAAGAACATCCGTCGGGCTTTTCAGCAACGTAACGAAGAATTTTGTCAAATTTTCGCGTTAATCGGAGGAGATTTGTCGGTTTCTTCAGCAACGTGATGAAGAATTTTGTCGGATTATCGGCTCACGCTATTCCAAGAACATTCGTCGGTCTCTTCAGCTACGTAACGATATATTTTTGATGGTCGCTTCGCGCTGCTGCTTGTCGTGATTTGTACAAATGCTTTATTTATGTCGAACGATAAACGCGAAACGCTGCAGTCTTCGTCTGCTGCGAGTGATGCTGCTGTTCTGTTGGCACAAACCGCCCCTTTCCTCGTTACAGACTGGCTGGCCGCGACGACGCAGCTGTGTGAGAAAGCGACGGCAGCATCCACGCTGTGCTCGATACCGAGGGTCACACTGCACTGCGAGCGAGCGGCGCGCAATCGAGCAATCGAGCCACCGGAACTCGGAACGATAGCTGCCACCCCTAGGGAGTTGCTGTTGCCGCTGGGGCTTGGTATTATTTTTGCATTTGCAGATTAAGTCACGTTTTCGCGCTCGCACTTTTTTCATAAGACAGCAATAATTTCGTTATTTTGTTTGTTTATTTCGTAGGAGGGTTTCTGGGATTTTGGGGTGTTTCAATACGTTTTTTACGACGTTGCTGCTTGGGTTGTTATTGTTTTTGTGGATTAGATGACGATGTTCATGCACGATTTTTAAAGGAACTAATACTTTTTGTTATTTCGTTTTAAAGCAGAATATTTTGATTGTGGTATTTCAAATAAACGTTTTTTTACATTAAATCATGTCGCTCGCACGTTTTTTTTTTCCAAGGAAGAAATCATTTTTGTTATTTCTTTTAGAGGAAGATTTTTGAGTGTTTTCAATAAATGTTTAACGACGTTGCTGCTTAGGATTGTTTTTACTCTTGAAGATTGAATCACGTTTTTTGCGGAACGAATAATTTTTCACTCTATTTGTAAAGTTGTCGACAAATTATTATACATTAAAAATAATGTGGTCGAAATATCTCATGATACGTAACGCAACTCGCACATTTCTTTAGAAAAAAAAAAAAAAAAAAAAAAAACGTTGATTCTTTCCGGTGCGAGACAAAAAAATTTCGTGAGCGTATTCACGCTATTTGTGGTGTTGAACATGAATCCTTTATGCCGAGCTCGACGCGACTACTGTACGATGCTCCGGTGCTTTGTATTATTCGTCCTTTCCCACATCATATCTCGTCACGCGTCCGTTCTTTGACAAAACATAACAAAACATTTTTTTTTCTTTTCTTTCTTCTTCGAATCAAGAGTTCCCGCTATTTACAGTATTCCAAACGCTCTACGTTGACCTTAACTATATTTTTGAGAGTACCATTCTTCATTTTCTACGTTATCACGTTTTGCTATTTTTTCATGCTTAGCGCGACGCCCCTGTACATACTACAGTACTTCTTGCAGTTTTCTCTGTTACTATTATTCTCCTTTCACAAAACGCCCTTTTTGTTGGCCGGAGCGACGCAGCTGTACGGAAAAGCAGACAGCATCCACCCTCTGCTCGATACCGAGTGTCGCTCTCGGTTCCGCGAGAGAGTGGAGGCGGAAGACTAGCGCAATCGAAGTGGGGGACGGCGAGAAATATAGACAACACAACAACTAGTAACGAGAGCCAGGAACCCTAGGGAGCTGCTGGTGCAGCTCCGTGTGTGCTGCTTGATAAAGGCGAACGCCGACTGAACTCAACGAGGAGGAAGCTATTGCCGAGACCCAGCGATCGAAGTGGAGCTACAGTAGAGCCTCGATTACCGCCGACGATGAGCGGGTGCTGTGCACAGCCGGTTTAAATTAATCCCGAAATAATAAAACTCATTGTCAACGCACTTAGTACCTAATGTTGTGGGTATGTCAGTTTTTGTCATAACATTTTACAAAGGTAAACATTGTTTCGTCAAAAATATTGTAGGTGTCAAATTGATCAATGGTTTGTTTAAAATCTGAGCGAAAATGAAATAGTCTTCAAAATAGTGGAGATAAATAAATAATTTTTTAGCAACAAACGATTTAACACTTTGTATTTTGGTTCACATTGATGTTTGTTCTTAGTTTCTAAAAGAAATATGTACAGAATATTGTTCTTATGTTATAAGTAATTTAAATAAGTCGATCTTATCATGAATTTTATCACTGTAATGTGTTTATGTGTGTGAGTGATGAATCTGTACATTTTGTGCTATTGATGAAAATAATGTGCAAAGTATTTTCACTGATTAATAATTATTGCGAGATTTTTTTTTTACAGAATTTGTTGGGTCTGTACATATTTACATAATAATTCCTTGCGGGTCACGAACAAATTAGTTTGCAACATTATCATAATTACATTGCAGAATTATTAATATCAAATTCAATAGAAAATTTCGCGTGGATAACAATTTTGTATTAATTTAACCATTATTTTTGTAAGAAGAGAATTTTTTTTTGGGAAGGCTTTGGTCAATTAAAAAGCTCTACTTATTTCTAAAAAACTCTAGTTTCGTTCAGTGCTCTCGAGAAATACACGACAGCGAACGATATTCGCTCACCCTTGTGGAATCGATTAGCTCGAAGTAGTTACAGTGGCACGTGTCTGAGCCCTAAATGGTTATCTTTTTTTACTGCTGAGCGGGCGTATTTCCGGGTGTAGTTAATATTACAAAAAGCCGATAAGCAACGGCCCCTCGAGAATTAATGTATCGAAAGCATGGCAATCAACGAATTTGTTTGAGTGAGCACGTAATAAACGTGGACGTCAACACGTAATCGGTATAATCATTTAAATTGATGTGAGCGTAATTTACGATTTTTTTCACGGTCTGAATACACCTTTTTTTCTACGAATATTTTTTTGAAAAGAAAAAAAAATATCTTGAAAAAAATTAGTCCTTTGATTTGTTGTCGATAAAAGTCAGATTGTCAATAAATAAGCATAACAATAAATATACGAATTTCTTCGCACGGTTTTTTGGAGACAGTAAAAAAAATTACTGTTTTCTAGAAATATCACAGAGTGGAAAAAAATATCGTTCGATACCTGAGAATGGGTGAGGCTATTTCAATGGCTATTAATTCGTTGGGTCAAACATTTTTCTCCAGGGACAGTGATCCTCTCCAAGGAAATAAGTTGAAGGGTCTTCGGCTCTGTGGAATTTTTTTCATCATTAATAATAATCATTCTTTATTACAGATTTTTATATAATTGATCTTCGTTTTATTAATTTTACGTAAAATTGTGTATTAAATTTAATAAAATAAATTTATATTTACGATTCATGCATAAAAATAGCCGATAAATATATTTTCATTTTTACAGTAATAATTGAAATAAAAATTTAAGTACTAACCTCGGACTCGGAGGTTGAGCTTACTTCGCTGTAAGTAATGCTACTGTTGTCTTGGGCGGTGTATCTGTCTTCCATACTGTGAAGTTTTGTCGGTCTGTAGGTATTATATACAATGACTAGAACATCCGGAAATAAACACAGGGGAAGGACGACGAACGTTAATAACCAGAAAGTAGGTGAGCACATCAGATTCTGGAATACCCACAACATGTCACCGTCGTATTGTCTGCAACATGCAATTATTATCATTTTTTTTCTTCATGGATGAGCGCGTAAGAAAAATTATTATTGCTCATTAAATACTTACGTATTCAAAATTGAATAACTAAAGGCGAGGGCAAAAAATATCGCTTCCGAAGCTACGACACTCAAGACAAATGGTAATGTCCAGTACGAACTATGAAGAAGAATCTGCAACATAATTTTATTTGTAAATCATTCAAATTATAATAATAGGTAAATTTATAGGCGTTTTGTTAACGCGAATTTAAACAGTCGACCAATGAAACCTGTGAAGCTATATGTAACTTATATAAGCTCTATAATATCTATATACTATGTATAGGACATTCCACGTCAGATAAAAATGTTTTTTTCTGTTGCAATAAATTCAACATGTTTTATTTTTATTTTTTTCGTCGGGAATAATGTTATCTATTTATTCTTATGTGTGAAATAAAATGATTACCTGTACATTGACGACCAAAGTAACGAGGTGAAAAATACAGGTGCTGAAGCACCAAAAATCCGCCGGTGTGTTATCGGACAACATAACAGGATTCACGAGCCAATAAAAATAGGCTACAAAGTAAACTGCGCAAGTTTGCCAAATACCTGCAATAATACGACAATTGCAAATAAAAATTTGAACCGGGATAAAAAATGGTAATTAAATTTGGAGAAATAAAATTACCAACGAGCACCCAAATGAACGACTGAACTCCCGACATCAGATGATTTTTTCTGTTCAGTTTATAGTACTGTGGAAATTGCAATAATTTATTTGCCGTGTAATCCTGCTCGAGGAGACCGAACATTAAAATTGGAACCGATGTAAATAAGACGTTGAAGCACATCAAGAAAATACTGTCGTACAGAGCCTAAAATTTAAATAAATATATAAGTAAATAAAATAGATTTTTTAAACCAACAATTAATTAAATTGACAAAAAAACGTATGATGAAAATTTACCTGAGTCGAAAATCCGTTGTGAATACCAAACAATACTTGAGGAGTTATGAAAACCACGTTCTTGTAAAAGAAATATTGGGTCAAAACACTGACTCGCACATAGTACCAATGACCGTGAACCAGGAGAGCTTTTCTCAGGTGCATAAATTTTGAGAATGCAAAATCAGCACTCATCGTTGCCTGACGTCCCTCTTTGCCTATTATTCCTAGACCCACATGAGCTTCCTGGATCATAGAAACGTCGTTGCCACCGTCGCCGATCGCTGCAGTCAGCGGACGATTTTTTGCGTTCTTGACCAATTGGACAATCTATTTAAAAAAAAAAATTAAAATCAACAAAAATGTTTTTATACATTTTTTAGAAATCAAGAATCTTATTAACTAAAATTTGAATTGGTGAAGATAAATTTGAAAAATTAAATAAATGTTCTGTCAAATTTTGTAAACAAAAACTGTTTCGTAATTTTTAATTAATCTTCGTCTTTTTTTGTGTGGGTTAATTAATTTTTTCTTTTTGCATTAAATTAATTTATAATTAGAGGTAATAAAATAAGCGGTCACCTCGCATTTTTGCAATGGTGACATTCGACAGCAGACAACCGAATCGCAGTGAGTAGCGACTATTCTCAATAATTCAGGACAAGTTTTGACAGCGATTGCCATACTTGATCCATCCATCATCAGTCCGTACTGCCGAAGTGGTTCTAATTTGAGTCGACGCCTGAAAAATTATCCAAGTTTTTTTTTTTAAACTTGTCTGACCTTAAGGGGATCGGATCACACAAATTGGTGATAATCTCCGACAGATATTTGGTTTGTTAATTTGTACATCCGCAGATAAACAAATAAAATATTTATTGCTCTACTGGTGCCCTTAAGTTGATCTCGGGGAATATTAGAAAAATTAAACTCACTCGAAGCTCGTGAGTGCACTAAAACATATTTGCACTGATGTCTGATGCATGAGTCTCAAAACTTCGGTTCCTCGTTTGAAATGTCCACAGGAAAACGCTATGTTTTCTGCAGTTTCCGCTTTGTCTCCTGTCAGCACCCAAACCTGAATTTTTCAAAAATTCTATAATTAAAAAATGTATTAAAAAAGTATTGAAAGATGTATAAAAAAATTAATTTTATCATTGAAATTATTCGTGTTAAATTAAATAAATAAAAAATTATTAATTATTAACGTCGGAATAATCGGGAAAAAATCACCTTAATTCCCGCGGCTCTTAAACTTTCCAGAGTCTCTTCGACACCTTCTTGCAGACGGTCCTCCACAGCAGAGACTCCGAGCAAAGTGAGGCCCTTTTCGATGGAATCGTGAGCTTGTGACACGTGATTGTCACGCTCAGGGCCAATAATTTGTCTCGCCTGTTCGACCGAGCGTGCGTATCCGTCATATTCCGAAATTGTTAATTTTTTGTAGCCGACGACGAGTGTTCGTAGTCCTCTCTAAAAAAATTTAATATTGAAATAAAAATTTGGTATTGAGAGAAAAATAATTAATTATAATTCAATCCAGCATGAAGATAGGGATTTTTTACTCCGAAAATAAAACGAATATTGAAATTCAATTTTAACATCAAACTTACGTCCTCAAAATTCGACTTTAAAAATTATTTAATAAAATTTTTGCAAACCTTGGAAAAGTCGGAAACCTGTTCGATGGCTTCTTCAATTTTTCCCACAGTCGTTAGAGGAAAAATCACTGAATCAGCGCCTTTGCAGTAGAGCCAAAGATCTCCAGCAGAATCTTCGACGATAACTGACATTCTTTTTCGATCTGAAGATAATAAAAATATTACATAAAATAATAAGAATGTACTTGACAGATCAAGATGAATACAAAAATTCTGAGACACAGCAAAGTCACTAAAAATGTGAAAAATAATTGAGAATCTTTTTTAAAGTTCTGATAATTAAGAAGATCGTTATCGTTGAGAGGCTCGGAGATTGAAAAAATAATCGAATCGAAATATATTTAATTGGAATGTGTACCTGAAGTGAATTCCAGGGTCTCCAGTCTTTGGAAATTGAGATTGCCATCGGATAATCTAATCTCCATCTCATCTCCGTAACACTTGGAAAGTACCACTCCGCATCTTGCACTCGCTTCCACCAGAGCTTTTTCATCTGCAGAAGCTGCCTAAAAGATATTCGGTTAATTCCAAAATTTTCGACGAATTTTATAAATTTTATTACTCGTATATCTATATACTATAAAATTTGGATATATTTATTTTGTGTTTGATTAATTTTTATATCACTTTGAGAAAATTTCCACTTCCGTGTACAGTCGAACATTGATAATAGCTGATTTTATCAGGAAGATAAAGTTTATGAAGATTATTTCTTATCAATAGGGAATTTTTTGAAATCTGGTCATTGATTAATTTGAAATAATTAATTATGATCCAAAAATTGTTTTAATCATTCTAAAAAAATCGATTGTCGGAAACGAAAAATTTTTGTCGTAACGACGAACCTGATATTCTGGCAATTCCGGGTCCATCATGAGCGAACTATTTACTCTCGTGACTTTTTTTTGGCGAAAACTCTCGCGATACTCAACTCGTCTGGCGGCGACAGTGGACTGCACTAAAGGTGGAGCGATGTGAACTGAATGGCAGAGTGACAGACAGATCATGAAATGCCAAATCTCTGTCTGAAAAATCGGAAGCAAATTATAATTTACTAAAAATCATGAAAGTTATTAATTTACCATTTTTATGCAAAATAATTGCATTTTCTGTTTGTTACCTCAAAGTGAAAAAAAAAATATATGCAAGATTTAATTTTTTTATTACAAAATTAATTCAGTTCAACCTTGTAATAAAAATGAGGATAATTTAATTTTGCAATAAAATTAATGAAATTCAGGTTAAAAAAATTACCGGCCAGGTTTCCACTCTTTTTGCGTTCTCCTCGATTCCATTTCGTGGCAGAAGATAAATTTTTCCATCGCAATCCTTTTCCATGTAAGTATTACCGTCGACGTAACAACGTCTGAACACCATTAAATTTTCCGTAAGCGTTCCCGTTTTGTCAGAAAATAAATACTCAACCTGGCCGAGTTCCTCGTTTAAATCTGAAGTGTTAGCCAACGCAGGCTGATCAGTTTTTTCATCGTACATCTCTGAATCCCACCGGAAGAAAAACGCGCCAAGAAACTTTTGGAGCTCTGCCGTAAATAAATAAATAAACCACAAATTTTTCAAAACTACTCCGTAGAGAAATCTGATTTTAAAAAATTGTTTAAATTATAAGAAATAATTGTTTTTTACTCACCGACTGATACATATAACGATATAGGAACAATGTAATTGTACAAAATTATAAAAGTGAGAAAGTCAGTCAGCAAAACGGATGCGCCGAGCGGTTCTTCCTCGCCCAAATACGAATTCCAGTTCATATTTGAGTCCACTAATTCTTTCAGGATCGTCGAAACTATCACCTCTGCCAGCAATATTAGTATAAAAATAATTATGTATCTGTTTATCGATCTGCAATTTGAAAAAAAAAAAAAAAATTACATGTTATTTTCATCAATATGCCACATGCGATAAATTAATTAAAAAATACCCAAGTAAATAAATTTACAGACGTAAAGAGTTGTAGCAAATATCGTTGTTTTTCCAAAAGTACTTTTGTTAAATTTTTGTTTATAATTATATTATTTTTATGAGAAGAATAATTATTTAAAAAATGGTTATTTATAAAGTAATAACATTTCTTTGAGAATTTGTTGTTAAATAGTATTAAAATTGGGGTTCTAAAATGATGTTTGCAATATTTCAATAAATGAGCATTTTTTTACTGACTTCTCAGCAGTAGAGAATTTGTTTGGTGTCATTTTGGAATTAAGCGAAAGCTTCGTGTCCTGCCCAGTATAAACTGCCACTCCAATTACGTATTCGGTGTCCCTGAGTCTGGCACCACGAAGCAAAATATTGTCGATGGCCAAGGAACTCGTGATGGATTCATTTCTGTTTGTGATTTCCAATTTTCCATGAAACTCGTAGAGATTAGGAATGGGATGTTGGCACGTGACAATTCCCTCCACGGAAACAACATCTTCGACATCCCAAGACGATGTTACCCTGGGCACTAGTAAGGTCTGGAAAAAATTAAAATGAACCCCATAAAAATTTGATTCAATTAGCATTTAATTTTTCTCAAAAAAAGATTTCCTTCTGAATATGTGAATATTATTTTTTTAAAACGGAAGTACCTTTAAATTTGATTCCCCATCAAGATTAGAAGTCGTGGCGTAACAACAACCAGAATTTTCGGTACTGTGAAGAAGTATGAGATCGCAGGGCACATCTTCATCTCTGTTCACTTTCACCAGATCGCCAACGACTATTTGCTCACAGTGGACCTCCTGAAAAATCAGAGATAAATTCAAAAACGAATAAAAATAATTTTCCCTATAAAAAATGTTTGGAACTAACTGAAAAAATGTGGAATTTATATTAAACACTAGTTTTTGAAATTTATATTTTTAAAAATGCAACTTACAATCCTGCACTTTAATTTTTTTACCTGCTTTTGGTATTTTTAAAAATCCATTATTTCAAGTAGTTTTATAATTACCTTGTGAACGAGCAGATACGTAAAAAGATAAATGATTAGAAAAATAGTTGATCCCACCTGAAGGCATTTGCTGCGAATAACGGTGACGGGCGTGCGATTGACAGCACGATCCAAACGATAGCGAAGATAATCCTCGTAGCCCTGTTTGCCTGCAGTAACTACGATGACAAATGTAAGAGGCAGCAAACTCGTGACCGGCGATATCGGCGAGTGTATAGTCAAAGCCACAATCGCCGTTACGAGGAAGTAAAAGTTTGCGATACGACGAAATTGCTCGAAGAGGTTTTTTGGTATGAAATTCCAGACTGTGTACTGTGAAAAAAATATATTTCCATAAATTTGTAATAAATTTAAAAACAATAAATTTTATTAAATTTTTTCATTTAATAGATTAATGAAGAAAATATTCGAATTGTCATTAGGACTTAAAATTGGTGCATCGATTATTGTATAAAAAAATGGAAAAATAATTGTCATGTTAATTTTTCATTAATTGCCATTCCTGTTTATTGATTTATTTTTTAAAAATATATTATTTTATTTTTACCTTGTTCGATGTAATCCGATTGCGAGGAAAAACGGTTGCTTCCGGTACATTGTGCGGTCCTATGGTGAACACCCTGTGCTCGGTTAGTATCGAATTAGTGCCACCCTAAAACGTGAAAATAGGATTTTTTTGTTACAATAATTTTTCCATAATTAAAAAAAAATTTGTATTACAATTACATTTTGTACTAGATTTACGATGCAATCCTACCAGAGATGCTGGAGCATTATTATCAATGATTAGAAAATCGATTTTTTTAATCAATTTCTTAGTCTTTCTTTTTTTTAAACTTATATTGCATTCTGCATGAAATGCAGAAAAAAAGATTACTGTTACAAATTAATAATTTGCAATTGAATAACAGGTAAAAAATTAGAGTAATGTGCATTGAGAGCTTTTAATCGAAGCTCCAAATTTCATATTCATATTTGTATTCCTCCGTATACCTTCTTGAGGTTTTTACGATTTTTCCCCACTCCCCCTCATCCCCTTCCATTTTATTGAGATCCCCATCCCTTTCCATTTTTATTGAGTTCCCCCCACGAGTGTTACCCGCAGCCACTCTTTCCTAATACCCCCTCTATATCGCATTTGCCATGGCATTGCTGCCATGGGCATAGGAAAACTGCGGAAAACCTATGCCGATGTAGCCGGTCTCGAGTTCGCCTCACGGCACCGGAGCTACGTCACGTTTCGTCGAGAACGTAAACACGGACTACAGCTGTATACATGTGACCCCCACAGGTAGAGTACCTGTGTGTGTCCCACATATATATCTGGAGCTTCATCGCGTCCGTATTTATATTTCTCAACGAAAATCGACGGCTCCGGGAATCGATCCCGCGCGACCTACCGATGTTCTGGTTTTAGAGGCTAGTACTCTAACCACTAGACCATCCCACCGGCTAGCTCCAAATTTCATTTGATACCAGTAAAACATGAAGTTGGACGTTATGTAGAGCGCTAAGAAATTTTCAACTGTCTTGACAAAAAATTAATATATTGAGAGTGAAGGGTTCGACTCGTGACATTTGAAAAATTATTAATTATTTAGTGACGTTGAATCGGATTTTTTAATTTTTTTTATCAATTAAAAAATTGACACGCGGCCGATCGAGAAGAAGAATTGATTGACAAATGGAGACAAGATGTTGGGAGCTCTTCAAGGATGCGAGGGTGTCCGATTCGCGGTTCGACCCTTTTTTCGGTGGCTCGTGTCGCGCCGGAAGCATCGCCACGGCGATTCCTTCCTCAATCCCAATAACAGTCAGTACATAGATCACATGTACAACAACTGGCTTAAGGATCCAAAATCCGTGGATCCATCGTGGGACATGTACTTCAAATTAGTCGGTGTCACTGGTCCAGCGAAAGCTGAATTAAAGTCTAAAGCTACTTTGGTCGAAAAAAAAGGGCAAAGTCCAGGGGAAGGGTCCATCACCGGAAGTTCGAGTACTGGCATTGATGTCGACGCTACGATTCGCGCTTATCAGGTATGATTATTTATACAATTATATTAATTTAACTCATTCAGCAATACTCCAGGCATCTATCATAAAAATAAAAAAAATTTCGTTCAAATCGCATGGATAATTTTTAAATTTTGTGTGAGATCTAAAAATCGATGGAGGGTTTAATAATTTCCATATTAATCCTGAAATTATCTCACTATGATTTTTAAAATGATTTTTTACGACATCATTCTTAAAAAATTAAAGCAAAAAATTAATTCTGATTATTAAGGATTAAAAATCAGGAGAGGAATGAAATAATTATTTCTTGTAGGCTCGTGGTCATTTAATTGCCGATGTCGATCCATTGGGGATCCAAAATCCTGAATCGGCTAAATTACAAGGTACTCCAAATTTGCCTCCAGCTGTGGTGGTTCGTCAGCATCTGAGTGGAATGACCGAGGAAGACATGAAGCGAGAATTTCCCTTGGGTTCGTTGACGGTGATAGGGGGTGAAAAAAAATCGCTTCCCCTGCGTGACATACTAATCAGGCTGAACCAAGTGTACTGTGGTCATTTGGGTCTGGAGTATACGTATATTCACGACATGCAAATGGTCAGTTGATAACTGAGTCACGAGAACCGAGGAAACTAATCAGAGGCAAAAAAGAAAAAAATGCTCACTTTGGTTTACGTGTCGTCAGTTAGACTGGTTGAGGAACAAATTCGAGATTCCAGGGGCCTGGGAACTCCAGCCTGAGCACAGGAAGTGGATATGGATGGATTTAATGAGGGCCGTCACTTTCGAGGGATTTCTCGCTAAGAAATTTGGCACCGAGAAGCGATTCGGTCTCGAAGGCTGTGAATCCTTCGTACCTGCCATAAATCAGTGTTTCGAAACTTCGGCCGAACATGGTAGAGATACAAAAAGATAAACGAGCTTATTATTGCTTAATCAAATTGGGATAAAAGCGTTTCGAAGGATAAATATATGTTTTTAAAATGGAATTCCGGATTTCATAAATTCGAAATTGCATATATTCAAAATTGAATGAATACAATATTTTCGAAATTCACAATTATTTAATTAAAAAATTTAATTTTTTTCATATTTGTTTTTTGTCTAGGAGTTGAAACAATGGTGATTGGAATGGCACATCGAGGACGACTCAACACTCTTGTGAATATATGCTCGAAGCCTTTGTACCAATTATTTACACAATTCAATCCAATAGCTTTAGAAGGTTTTGGATCTGGAGACGTGAAGTACCATCTTGGTACACATTCGCAAAGACTTTTGGAGAGGTAAAAGTCCATATAATGTAAAGTCTGTATTCAATCAATTAGGAAAATTTTGCAAAACTTTTTTTTTTTTTTCAATATTCGGTACAATTTGCCCATCATAATTAATTAATTTTGCAAATCGCTCGAGCAGATCTGGAAAAACAATCGGAGTCGCTGTGATGGCCAATCCTTCTCACTTGGAGGCCGTGGATTCGGTTGTAGTCGGTCGTGTTAGAGCGGAGCAAGTCGCGAAATCAGATCCTAAAGGTAATTGCAGCAAATTTTGATGAGAATTTATTAAAACGCGAAACTGTTCATTAATTGTATTTTTATGTAATCAAATTTTCATTTTGTCAATAAAAATCGTAAGAGACATTGAAAAAAAAATTTTTGCACCACTTAAAAAAATTGCACCTTGAATAAAATCTATAAATAATTGTCCCGGAAATTATGTATCCAATGAATTCTTACGAAATGGAATAATGCATTTATAAAATGATTTGTAACTGATAATTTAATGGACAGTGAAAATGAAAAATATTGAAAGTGTCGTGAAGAAAATAAAATTGATATTTTTGGTTTTGATCGCAGGTGACAAATCGATGGCTATACTTGTTCACGGTGACGCAGCATTCGCTGGTCAAGGAATATGCTACGAGACGATGCACTTTACTAATCTTCCTGAGTACACAACGGGCGGCGTCGTTCATGCCGTTATCAATAATCAAATCGGCTTCACAACCGATCCTCGATACTCGCGATCATCCGCCCATTGTACCGACTGTGCACGTGTCGTCAACGCTCCGATTTTTCACGTTCACGCTGACGACCCTGATCTCGTTGCATATTGCAGCAAAGTCGCTGCGGAATATCGGTAAGAAATTGTTCGTCATTGACCGGAATTTTTTACTTATTTTCATTTGTAATCTTGGATCTTACAGAATTTTATAAAATAATTGAGGATTTAAAGTCGATGTTCGAAAAAACTATAAATCGTATTTTTGTCTCCTAAAAAATTATCAATGGCTTTTTTATATCTCTGGGTTTAGAGCAACGTATCACAACGACGTTGTGCTGGATATTGTTGGCTATCGTCGAAACGGTCACAACGAGATGGACGAGCCCATGCTGACTCAGCCTCTGATGTACAAACGCATTAAGGCCCATCCCAACGTCCTCACGATTTACAGCGAGAAACTTCTGAAAGAAGGAATTCTCAACGAAGCTTTTATGAAAGAAGTAATCTCCTGGGATTTATTATTTAGATATTGGAGAATAAATTTTCAAATTTTGGTGAAGAAATTAGAAAAATTTCGCAAGTTCATAAATTTGTAATTTTATAAAATCGAAATTTCATAAAATTATTGTATTTAATCGATTCAACATTTCATAAAATTATGAAATTTCATAAATGCATAATTTCATAAGTTATTTTTCATCGTCTCAGGAAATCCAGAAGTATCTGAATCACTGCGACTCCGAGTTCAAAAAAGCTCAGACTATAAGCACGATGCAAATGAGCGATTGGCACGACGTGCCATGGACCGATTTCTTCGCTAATCAGAGTCCAACGAAGAAGATTCCACCGACAGGAATTGAGAAGGACGTAATTGCAACTATTTTGCAAGCGATATCTACGGTCCCAGTTGGAATTGAGGCTCATAGTCAGGTATTTTAAGGGAGTTCCACATATACAATTGTTTCTTGTTCTGAATAATCATTAATTTTATTGTCAATTAAATGATCATTTTCTTATTATCCAAGAAATTACTATTTCATTAATTAAAGAATTATTATTTTGTAATACCAACGATTATTGTTTAGGTTTTTAGGGTTCTGGACAAACGAAGAAAATTAATGGAGGCTCGTCAAATTGATTGGGCTATGGGTGAAAGTTTGGGCATAGCGAGGTTGCTTAAAGATGGCCATGCAGTTCGTTTATCAGGCCAAGACAGCGAGCGTGGTACTTTTTCTCACAGAATGCACTTAATTCACGATCAAAAGAAGGACAAGACGTACAAAAATATGCTTCACGACATTTTTCCTGGTCAGGCGCGTTACACAGCTTCAAATTCTCCCTTACAAGAATACGGAGTTTTAGGTAATGCATAATTAATTAATTACATGGTAAAAACAATATAGAATTTTATTTTATTCAATTTTATAACTTTCACAGAAACGTTTTTGAAAATTACTGAACAATTTCATTCATTTTCTACTCTTACATTGTTAATTACAAAATCAACAATTTTTATGTTATTTGTAAAATTATAATAAGTTACCAAAACATTCCACTTCATTTTTACTATAAACATTCATATGTCAAATGGACCAAAAGAATAATTTTGATAATAAGAAATATAATTATTATTCTTCGTATTTTATTCCCAGGATTCGAACTTGGATATTCTGCATACGATCATAATACACTTACTATTTGGGAAGCTCAATTTGGAGATTTTGCAAATAATTGTCAAGTAATTTGAAACCGAATTTTTGAATGGTTTATTTATAAATATTTTGTGGATAATCTGTGAATGATCTGGAAAATTAACTGGTGCTTAAATTAATGAACATAAAAATTGTAGGTCATCATCGACTCCCTTCTATGCTCTGGACAATCAAAATGGGGCAGACAACTGGGCCTTGTAATGTTACTTCCTCATGGAATGGAAGGTCAAGGTCCTGAACACTCTTCAGCAAGAATAGAAAGATTTCTTCAACTTGCCGACGAGGACTGCGCTCAAATGCCAGAACCTTTGAGTTCTTCAGCATCAACACCTGAAGACATCATGACACGACAGCTTTTTGAAATCAACTGGATCGTTTGCAATTTAACAACTCCAGCAAATATTTGTCATGTCTTGAGACGACAACTTTTGATGCCTTTCAGGAAGCCATTGGTCGGTTATGATCATTTATTCAGTCTAGTATTAAGAATGTCCTTATCAAAATCCAATAGAAAATAAGAGAAACGCCTTAATCCTTTTTGTCCTTTTTTTCTTCCTCGTAGAAAAAGCTTTTTTTCATGAATTTCTTTTTGAAAATTTCGTGTTGGAATACTAAAAAAAAAAAACAAAAATCTATCTACACTTCAAATTTATATAAAACGAGAATTCAATGTTACAAATGTTATTTTTCTTTTTTTTTCTATTTTCAACATTCAAGCGAATTGTTATTAAAAAATCGAATTTCCGATGCATCTTCTATTTTTTAATCTTTATCGGAAGTTACAAGGAAATTAAGCAATAATTTTTAAAAATTGACCGGAAAGGTGACACTGTATTTTCTGCGAAAGGTCTTGGAATGGAAATTCCTATGAAATATTGGCTCAGTTCTGTGAAGCCTCGTATTGAATCATTATCTCAATCTACACACCAATTCACAGCTGACGTAGAGTATCATCATTATACCGTTATGCACATTTCGCACGATAACGTATAGTCTTCCGTGTTAACGACTATTGCAGTGTCTTATCATTTGGAAGTTGCATCGACTGATACGGTTGAACATTTCTTTGACGGACGTAAACAATTTCCTTCACGTTTATTTGTTAAACGTGAAAGCTTCGACAATTTATCGTTGCTTTCACAATGTGAAACATTGGCAAAAAAAATATCAATTATATAAATTTTAGCTACATTTACTAAATGTTTTATATCTAAATTCCAATTATATTTAAAAAATTGAATTATCTTCATTCAAGATATATTTAAATAATTTTGAATTGTTAAATTTTCATTTTGAAAAAATGCACTATTTTTGAAACTTGTAAATATTACTGATTTTATGATGAAAATATTTTATAAATTCTGCATAATTTTTTTTTAATTCAATTTTTAATCCAATGATTTGTTTGTGGTCGCAGGTTCTAATGACGCCAAAGTCATTGCTTCGTCATCCAATGGCTCTTTCTCCTCTCGAAGAAGTCGAGCCTGGCACAACGTTCAAACCAATTTATCCGGACTCCACTATAAAGCCTAATAATGTTAAAAAAGTGCTCATCTGTTCGGGAAAAGTTTACTACGATTTGCTGACTGAACGACATGGAAAAAAGCTCGACGATAAAATAGCCATCGTCCGAGTGGAGCAGCTGTGTCCTTTCCCATTTCACCTGATCGCAAAGGAAGTATCAAGATTTCCCAAAGCCAAAGTACGTTGGCAATCGGTAAAAGCCAACCGATTGAAATTCGATCGAATCGATATTATAGAAAATTAAATTAAACTCTCCCAAAAAATAATTGGAAAACATTTTATCTTCTC
Source organism: Clistopyga incitator (assembly GCA_947507545.1). Lineage (NCBI taxonomy): Eukaryota > Metazoa > Arthropoda > Insecta > Hymenoptera > Ichneumonidae > Clistopyga > Clistopyga incitator. Next base: position 12,180,130 of record OX382173.1, on the reverse strand, counting down.
CTTCTTTAATTAATTGTTATTAATCTCAACAATTCACTTTGAGTTCTGCTGACATTTTTTTTTTCAATTTTATGAGATTCACTGTTTATTCACAAAAAAAAATTATTTTTACCGGAATGATAAGCACAATGGATAGTGAATAAAAAAATTAATGCTTCTACTTAAAAAATGATGATAAATAATATTTTTTATAAATCAAGAGATTATTATTTAATTGACATTTTCCATCATCCAGTCGTCGGCGATAAAATTGTACATTTTTTTGTCTGCCGCTATAAATGGCATAAAAACTCGATACCTCGATAACCCATTTTTTGTTACAGATAATGTGGCTACAAGAGGAACACAAGAATCAAGGCGCTTATTATTATGTGAGAGACAGATTGGCTTTGGCACTTGGACTGCCACTAGAAGAGATAAAATATGGTGGAAGACCGATTTCAGCTTCTCCTGCAACCGGAAGTAAAGTGATTTTTAAACAAGAGTTCGAGGATATGATGTCTGATGCAATGAGTATCGATTAGGTGATTGAAAAATATCCGATAATAAATACACTATACCAAATTGTTGGTATAATTATTACTGCGACTTTACGCGAATGCAAATTGTTTTTTTTTTGTTTTTTTTTTTTTCAACAATATATCGTACTACGTCTATACACATATATGTACACATTATCATTTGTAAAACATTATTTCAATGGCTGTTGACTCATCGATAAGTATAGACATTTATTACCAATTTTTTTTTCGATCGTTTGCAAATATTTCCTCTTATTTGCCTCATCAACAAAGCCACTCCTTCAGCGTCAACAATTGATCGAATGAATAACGCTCGCAGTGTGGGTGAAAATAAAAATGACAAAAGCTTTTAGGCATTTTTGTTTAAGTCAAACGTCATTTCGATCACGATATTTTTCTAAAATTGGAATTATTTTTACCAAAACATTTTGATAAAATTTACAGTTACTTTTACTAAAATATTTTTGCGAATACTATAAAGAAATAATTTAATACAAAAAAAAATGTTTCAATATCTTTTCACTCACCGCCAAGCATTGATATTTAAAACCGCATTTTGTCGATTCTTCGCAACCACTTTTTCTTGTATCGTACATCAACAATATCACTTTTTCGTCAACAATTGAGCGAAACCCGAAAAACCAATTGAAACAGTTTTTTAAGTTATACTTTTATGCTTGTAAGTATCGATGTGTTTTTTTTATGTAGTTATTCTCCTTATCAGAATATTCGAATAAAATCAAAAAAATCCCATCGATAAATTGCATCGGGAAGCGAATGATTGTTCTTGATCGAGAATATTGTGACTACGCTTCTACACTCGAGCGCAACAAGCGTTAATAATTTACGCAATGCCAACCCACGGACTGAGACAAGTGCATTTATGATTCTAATCAAAGATTCGCACCTGTGTGTCTTAGATGTGTATTAACTATAGTTAGAATATTTATGTGTGTGTAGACTGCAAGTTTTTATTAAAGTCAACACTGATTCACGGTCTTGCAAGGTGAGAGAAGACATAAACTTATACATGTGCAACAGGATTGTTAACTTCCGGTTCCTGTTATCGATATCACTATACATTACCAATAAGATAAGGATGGGCCAAAAAAAAGCGGATAAGTGCATTATCGCAAATCTACTCTCGTAGATTGGTACATTATTACACGGCGGATATCAATATTGATGTGACGACGCATTATTTGAAAAAGTGAATGTTCAACACCGCAAAAATTCCGGCAAAAGTGTCTCAATAATCCACTCTGCTTATCACAATTCCAAAAAGTTTCGATATTTTTCTTGGAACGCAATAAATATTCTGGCAATATTCGAAAATGTGGGAGAATTTTTTCGGAATTTTTTTTTAATGTTTGGATTTTTTTTTAAATTTCTACCGATGTATATAAATGAAATGTTTCGTAATAAATATTGATTTCATACTTTTTTTTTTATTTCGATTTTTATACCGCTTTCGAGGTCAATTGGTGCTCAATCGATTGGTAATCGTTTATTGGTTCCGAATTAATCAATCGGAATCGTAGATAATAGATGACCTGCTAAAAATGCTGATAACATCAATTTTTGCCTTCTGTATTTATACCTCGAACAAGATTTTCGAAAATGGTGAGTTAAACGAAGGCAAAAACTGATTGCGGTACAGATTATCGTTGCGTTTCTAACAATTTCGATAATATCAGCCAATAGTGTTGGGTATTTTGTTCTCAAGTACATATGTCAAAATAGTATCTCTGTGCGATAAAAATCTTAAGGATTTTCCTAGAATTTGCTGGTATACGTTTTTTCGTGTAATTCGGACTTTGGCTTATCGCAACTTTTTGTTGAAATTCAAATTTCGACTTGTTGTAATTCAAAATTCGACTTATCGTATTTTTTTTTAATTCAGAATTTCTCATCTCGCAATTTCTTTGCAATTCACAATTTTACTTATTGCAATTTTTTGTAATACCGAATTTTCCATATTGTCATTTTTTTTCAAATTCAGAATTTGACTTACCATTTGATATGTTTTCTAAAAAAGGATTTGTAGTGAACCACTAGCCTGGACTCGCTCTTTTCATTCCTCTTGGTATCCAATGATTAAACTTCATTTATAATCACAGATAAGCGCGTGTTATTTAAAAAAAAAAATTGGCGATCAAATATGCAAAAATGTGTTTAACAAAGACACTACATTTTATTACACAATCTGCATGTGTTTTTGTTAGACCGGAATTGATTTATTGTTTTGTATCGGAAGACGAGCCGAATTCAGTTGAGCCAATTTAAAAATCGATCGCCGATCCGAATGACAATGTTCGCGGTATCGAAACCGCACTCGACTGTCAGACGTTTGCGCTTTGCTGGAATAAAATCAATTTCTTTATCGAGTGCCGAAGCACTAAGCACAACCAATAGGATATGAGGCGAGGCTCGCGGTGACTAGGAACTCGCATATCTATAATAGCTGGAGATAAGTCCTCGGAGAAACCTGCCCGACGAGTTTATCCGTATATATTGTATGAGTCGGGCCATTGCGGCAAATATGATACAGTTTTTCTATTTTACAGTAAAATGGTACCAAAAAAAAATCATATTTCAGAGTCTTAACATTTTTTTTCACTATTTTTATATACTTTTATTTCCTAGTGACTATTTAAAAAACTACGTTTGATCGATCTCCGCTAGTAGAACAATTAATTTGTGAGGTGAGTAATTGATTAAGATGACAGAGCAATTTTCTCACAACGATAAAAAAAAGTGAACGTTATTCGACGATAGCAATAATTACTATTATTGGAAAAATTGTAGATGCAGAATTTATATTGTATTAGAAAATGTATTATTTCGCTAAATAATTGTTATCTAGAAAAATCGTAGCTTTGAAAGTTGACATTTTAATATACTTTTTTTTTACCTAGGGTGACAAGTACATAAGATAAGTAAGACGATAACTAAGATCGGTAAGGTTTATAGTGTTTATCTTACCCGACACATTCGCCGTGTCAGAAAAATCCAGTTTTTCTCTTATCGACGGAGTTTTTGTGACCGAATTACATTTCTTATCCGCTACAAACTCAGTCGGTCATACAATTTGAATTCACCATATGAATCAAGTGACATTTCTCACCTGCAAAATTGTGTCTCAAAGATAATTCGCGTACCGAGCAAACGCCGATCTCCCGCCTAAAAATCCCTCTTTCAATTCCAAGTGCCCAAAAAAAAAAACAAACTCCACCTTTTCCGCCATCGAAACCATCGAACCAAATTCTCCGCAAATATCCCCATTCGAATTTCCCGCTTTTCTCGAATCCCCAAACTTCGTGCATCTCCGGGCAATTCCGTGTATTCCACGCGCGCACGCGCAGTGATTTTCGCACAATGAATACGCTGCTCGGAATGAATCGCTTCTTGTGCAGCTTTAAAAATAGAAAATCGAATTGAAAATATGAGAATAACGAAAAAACAATCGCGTTGTGAAAAATGATGCGCCAATATACATATCTTTTTTTGGAAGTAGGCAGAAAAATGGGAAAAATTGATGAGAAATCGAAGCGCTTTTCGTAGACTCGAGCGCAGAGATGCGCGAACCGCTGTGCGCAAGTGTCGATGATCAAGTCCATTTCTCGGGCTGAGGATGCTCTTGAAAATCAGTATGGCGGCGGTCGGCGTACGCAACGTATCAGTGGATTGCGTAATAGTGTTGACCGTGCGGTGAATATCCACGCATTCGTAAGGTCTTCGGGTAAAAGGCTTCGGGACATCCCCACCACTAAAGAAGTGAGCTGAAATAATTCGGGCCTACGTCGAGCGTGTCCCAAAGTATGCCGAATAGTCATCACGAGGCTCGCTAGTGAGGAAAAGGATGCCCTCCGCAACGATTACGAAGTCCCGGTAACGAACGGTGAACAGTCCTCGTCAGGTGGACGTAAAATGTCGACGATTAAAACAACGGGAACGGGCAGTGGTGGCGGAGGACCGCGACTGCTGCCCGTACTGAGTAATCTCAAGTACGAACACTTTGTCGCCGGTATTTCGGGCGGCGTTGTATCTACCCTTATGCTTCATCCGCTCGACCTCATAAAGATCAGATTTGCTGGTGAGTAAAAATAAAAATTTTTAAAACCATTAGCTCGATTTTATTTTTATTTTTATACAACGTTGAAAAGCGGAATTCTTAGCGACAGATTTTTTAATCTTGCAATTTCGTGGTGCGCTGGGCTTGAAGGAATGCGAAAAACATCATTGTCGCCTCGTGTCACGCAAAATCACACGTGGGATTCTCGGGGTTCGTTTTTTGTGGTAATGGCTCTGAACAGTCCGCGTTGGGTAATTTTAAGTACGACCATTTAGTCGATGGATTTTTCTATGCGATTTCATGGAGCACTGTGCGCTTGGAGAAATGCGAAAACCGTCATTGTCGCCTCGTGTCACGTAAAATCACACGTGGGTTACTCAGTGCTCGATTTTCGTGGAAGCTCGCAACGATTACGAAGTTCCGGTAACGAATAGTCCTCTTCAGGTAATTTCAAGTACGAAACTTTGTCGCCGATATTTCGAGCGACGTTGTGTTCTTCATGCCTCATCCGTTTGACCTCATCAAGATCAGATTTGCTGGTGAGTAACCAACGCAACGTTGAGACTCGAGAAGCGAGCTTCTTAGCGACAGATTTTCGCGATACGTTGCGCTTCGAGGCCTGCGAAGAACGTCGTTGTCGTCTCGTGTGTAAAATCGCACGTGGATTTCTTAGTGTTCGATTTGGGAATGACAATTGACGTGTGACAAGTTGTAAGCAACGTGGTTACTTGTATTCAAGCCTTTGTTTCGGTTGGTTATAATAAATAGCTGCGGTGCTATTTTTGTTAAGAGGAAAGTTTCGTCGACGGCCATGAAGAGGGTCGAGCGGAAAAGTACATTTTTGGAACGATGACTGTGTTGAAAGTTATCTTTGAACTCTTCGCGCTTTTCAGGGTGTTTCGATAGCTAATTCCCGGATTTTTTCGATTTTTCGATTAACACTGTGATTATAGATAATCGGTGAGATATAAAACCATGCTGAATTTAATGCGTGTATTTTTAATAGCACGTGGTCGTGTTGAAACCGCATGGACGTAATAAAAGCGGCGGCGTGCTGGGATTTTTGTTCAGAGCAGAGTCTCGTGGATGGCCATGGCAAAGGTCGAGCACAAGTTATTGCCCCGACGACTCCACTTGAGTTATCTTTGTCGCTCTCGGCTTTCAAGGAGCACGTGTTTCGAAGACCCCAAATTTTCCATCTTGGTTGCTTTATAACCAAAACCTTTAGTCAGTGATTTCTGTTGTCTCTCGAGAATTTCATATCACGTAACTTAGAATCGTCTAAAACGTCGAGAGAAATGGTCCAGAAAAAATTAATATTCACACTTTTTTTTTTTCTGTTTATACATATAATAAAAATAAGTGTTACAGTCACAGTAAAATTATCACTACAATTACACTAATTATTTCGAATGCAAAACTATCAGAAACTCGCAAAACCCTGGACGACTTTTTCGGCCCGCTTTGTTATTTTTATTGTATTTTCAATTCCGATGGCCGAACTTGCGAATAAATGTGATAACACGCGCAGGTTATCTCGGGTTCAACGTATAGCAATCGCAATAAAATTAAAATACGCTTTTGAATCTTCGCGTTGCCATTGACACCATTTTATTTCGAAGCCACGAACGGGTTTGGGTGAATGGAAAGTTGAGGATGTAGAAGAAAATGATGGAAAATTTCTATGAGTCTTTTCCGAAGGGTCTGAAATTATCCGAAGGGAAACTCGCTGTTATCGGAAAGTTCGTCACGTGTCGACGACTCGATTCGATCTCGAAGGTGAGTCAAAAACACGTGGCTCCCGGATCTCTATAAATGAAAAGAAAGAACTTTTTTTTTTTTTCACTCGTTCGCGAATTTGCGTCATCGGGCTTAACTATGTGCAATTCGCAGGCGGTTCGACACACACGCGCCGCTCGCTTGTATTTCTAAACGTTGTGTGCGAAATTTATAAGCGTCTTTCTGGCGCGTGTTGTCGAGTCAATGACAGTGTCTCCCGTGCTACTAACTTCCGACGATTATTTCTGTATCATTCACCACTTGCTTAAGGGAGTAACTGCTTCGCATTAGCCGATTCACTGCTAAATATTCGAAAATGTTTTTACCAATTCTGGTGATTCAATTAATTAAGAGTTTCAAGGAGTCACATTATTAATATATGAGTGATTCGAATAGAAAGTTGACTGGCTTAATTTTGATTCGCTTAAATAAAATCTTTTAATATTTTTAATGAAGATATTTCATCAAAGGTTATCGACGACTTTTTCGAGGTGTCCTTCAGCAACTCACGCGTTTATTGACCAAGGTCACTCTGCCCGTGAATAAACGAAAACACGGATGCACCTCGTATCTCTGCACGAGTGTGCATTAAGGTCATATGTTATTATTATTATTGTTGTTGTTGTTATTACGTTTGCATCGAGCCGGATTTCGACGTGAATTCTTTTTTTAGATTATGATTTAGGGAAATAACAAGTTGGAACTTAAATATTTTTGTTCTACGCGGATTTACTTTAATACATTTAGCGTGAAAGTGGATTTACAAAGTTTGAATAATTCGTTGATTAATTACCTAACAAAAATATTTAGTTACGTTGAATTTTCTTTTTTTTTCTATTGCATAAAGTTATCAGTTTCTTAGATGTTTTCGATCGTCTGCACAACTTAATAAATATCGTGCAACTGTGAAGCAATTCAATTGAGTTTGTTACACTTTGTTAGTTATTAATGAAAGCGGCTAATGTTATGATGATTTCAGTCGATTAAGGTGAATTAGCGATACATTTCATCCGTGAATTATCGGTTATCGATTCTTCCGCAGTCCGTTCTATAAATAGAATGGAGAACTCGGTTCGACCGGTTGTTGGAAAATTTCCGTCGGTGAAAAATGTATTGTGTAACAGAGTGATTATCGTTATCCACTTAAAAATCGTTGACAACGAGTCCATTGTCCGTGCGGCGAATGTTTCAACACAATAACAAACTTGACTCGCGTAAACTACAAGTAAGAATTTGCAACATTAGTAGTCGCAACAATCGTTAGTAAATCGATTAGGAAAATGAAACGAAGAAATGTGTTATTAAAAAATGCCTCACAAAAAGAATTTTTAATCGGCATTTCGAATTATGGTGTTCGAAATATTTATGAATATCGAATATTGAAAATTCATAGATTAGAAAATAATATATTACAGTACATTTTTTTGCGATTTAAATATTGTTGAACTTTAATTGTTGGAGAAATGTTTTTATGTTGTCTCTTGCCATAAAAAGTTGCACATTTTTTATCATAATTTTTCATTGCCTTTCATTATATAAATTAGACAAAACAAAATGGTAGGAAATATTAAAATTAACAGCCACTTCCTTCCCCGAGCTTTCATTGCAGTGGCAATTAGATCGTTTTAAGGAAATAACAAGTGCGCATCAACAGGTCCGATACCGGTATAAGTATGCTCTTTGCCCGACGTCAAAGATAAAACCGGAATGTGATGCTAACCGCACGTGGTTTGTCATCGTTATTTTATTTATTCATTCCGTTAACCCGCTTAGGATCTCGAAATAACTCTCTCGAAACTCTCGATTGTACGTCCACTGTTTTGTGGATATTGATCGAATAAATATTTTCAAACAAGCAATTTCATGCACTAAATATATGTGAAGTAGTTTCTTATTAATTCTATAATTTTTTTTTCTTTCAATAACACAATACATTGTAAAACATGTCATTTAAATTATTCCAATAAAATTTTTCTAAAAATTTGTAGTTTTTCGAAAAAGTACATAAACATTTGTTTATAAATGTTCTTTTATTTTGCTGAAAATATTTATTTCCCTGAAAATAAAATAAAACGTTAGTTTCGAAAAATTGCATTTTTTCCGTAAAAAATAGAAATTTACTTTCAGACATTTTTTTTTGTATTTCTTAAATGAGAATATGAATTGATAACACTTTTTATAAGAGACCAAAAAATTGGATTTCACTATGTAAGGTCAGTCCCCTCTTCTAATATCTTTTCGCAAGCACTTGAAACTCGACATGAAAATAGCAGTTCGCGTTGCGACAGACAATATCGAATGTCGTTCGTATCGCGTGGTAAATAGTACGATAATAGGATCATGTGCTTATCGCTTGCCTTTAGCGCGATAGACTCGAAAATTATGATGATTCTAGGGGCTCGTCGCCTCTACGCGATTCCCGTGGTTAAATATTTTGGCTCTGTTCCAGGCAGTCAAGGAATTCCGTCAGAAAATTGTTGCATCAGAAAATACGCGGGAACGCCTCGTCTAATTTATGAAACTCACAGTCGCCGAACGACCAGCTGACTCGCCGGGAATCGCGAGTCGAGCCCGCTCATAATATCCGAGCGAAAGTGGCTGAAAGATCAACTTATAAAGTCCCTATGACAGTTAGCTGACCTTATGTAACCTCAGAGTCAAGATCTGCGGTGAAAAGAAATTAAAATCGATTAATTAACACGATTCCATTCATATAATATTATGGGGGAGTTATCTTTAGGTCAGGAAAAGCGATTCAAAATAAATAATTCCCGTAAATATTGAAAGACAGATTGAAAAGCTCTTTTTTTTTATCACTTGACCGAGTCTGAAATCTGAAGGAAAAGAATTTTTGAAATGGTAAATAAAAATAATAATAAATTTGAAAATTTTGTGCGAAAAGAAAAATTGTGTTTCAACAAAATACACGTGCACTTTTCCATTTTTCACGATTAATGTATTCTGAGAGCTGGACTCTATAATGATAGAATGCTCCAATTACTGCTAATGCACCGACAAAGCATGGGTGAAAGTGAGCGGGACGAAATAGAGAAAAAGAAAGTCACGCTATTCGTGGCACTCCTCGCCAATTTTCCGCTGGCGTGCCAATAATTTGCCTCGGGTCGGCACAAGAATTTGATCGAAATTCTGCACAATGCAGTGGGAACGTTAATTAGTTTTCGTGGAGCTGAAGTCGAGCTTTGAAATAAACTGGTGGATTTTATCGTTTTCCTATTGAAACACGAGAATCTAGTGCATTGCACTGCAATTTGCGATAAAAGTGTTCGCTTCTCTGTGATGCATCGAGGGATGAGAAATTCGAGCTGCTGTTTGAAATATGGCACTGATAAAAGGCGAGAGTGGCACAATCGAAAGTTCATTTTGTTGATATTCCGAGCTCTCCTTAGATGCATGAAACTCGATTGATGCACAACAATTATTTCTCTTATCGTTAGGTGTTTATCGTCATTATCGTTTCGAGTAAACAACCTCAAGAGACGAATGCCTCTTCTGACCAAGGAAATAAATATATTTGTCGATGAATCTGCTGTTTCACTCGTTTTGTTTGCTCGTTTCGTCAGATTATATCAGCTGCTTAATCCCCACTAACAATCTCTTTATTTTTGCAGTGAACGATGGCATTACCACGACGGCACCGAAATACACCGGACTCACCAATGCTATGAGCGAAATCGTTAAAGTGGAGGGTCTAAAAGGGCTCTACAGAGGCGTCACACCGAACGTCTTAGGTTCCGGCTGCTCTTGGGGTTTTTATTTCTTTTTGTAAGTATATTACCCTAGTAACTTAACGGCACTAAAAAAATTGCTATGACAAAAAGGAAGGCATTAAATATCGTAAGGTTTTCTATTTCTACAATAAAAATGAAGTTTGAGAGATTTACAAAAAATTGAGATATTAATAACTGAATCCATTGATTCACTAATTATGCTTTAAAGATTATTTAAACATTATTTGTAACAAAGGTTGCAGATTCGTATTTGTATTCGTAGTATATGCATTTATTGACAGATTGACAAAATATTTATGAAGCTTTTGTAAAATAATTATGAACTTAGTAATAACGATTGATTATTTACTTTGGAACAGCTATAACAGTATAAAAACATGGGTACAAGGCGGAAACGCAAGGAAACCATTGGGACCCTCACTGCACATGTTCTGCGCAGCAAATGCCGGTGTACTTACACTCTTGATGACCAATCCCATATGGGTGGTGAAAACGAGGCTGTGCTTACAATATACCGAAGACGTGCATCTTGCGGAATCGAAGAGGTACAGCGGCATGACTGATGCCCTTAAGAAGATTTGGAGAACGGAAGGTGTTAGAGGCTTATACAAAGTGAGTGGGCGTATATACGAGCTTTTGACGCATTGCAGCTGACGTTAGTTCAACGTTAATTCGGTTTTTGACGTTTCATCTTCTGAACGCCTTTCAGGGTTTAGTTCCTGGAATGTTTGGTGTTTCTCACGGTGCTATTCAATTCATGACGTACGAGGAGATGAAGAACAAGTATAATGAGTACAGAACCGTGCCAATCGACACTAAAATGGTAATTCTATCTTTATTATTATTATTATTATTGTTGATGCTTCTAAAAATTTGACAAAATTACACACCGACTTCGTAATTATCGAGAATATCGTTTACTGCACATTCTCCAAAATCGATGTACAGTTAATTAACGAAATGTAATTATAACGAGCGCAAATGTGTTTGAGTTTTTCTCAAAAGATCAGGTTACAAATGAATTAATTTCAAGAGGAGCAGATATTTTCCAACTACTGTGGTAAAATTGATTATTATCAACCGAGAAGTTTTTGAAGATTAATTTTTTTAAGTAAAAAAAAAAACAGTGTAGATGAGACAATATAAAATCTTGCAAATTTCACAAAGTTCTTGTAAAAAGTAAAAAAACTTATGAGTACAGTTCTTTATTAAGTCTGAATAAGAATGAGGAACCGAAGCATGAGCCAGAAAATTGATTGACTCTTTTGTTTTTTGTCAGGGTACGATGGAATACATCCTCTTCGCGGCTATATCCAAATTGATAGCAGCCGCTTCGACGTATCCGTACCAAGTGGTAAGGGCGCGTCTACAGGATCACCATCACGATTACAGAGGGACGTGGCACTGCGTGCAGATGACTTGGAGGTCAGAAGGAATAAGGGGTTTTTATAAAGGCTTGTCACCGTATCTTGTGCATGTTACGCCGAATATTTGTTTGATAATAATTATTTATGAGAAATTTACCAATGGCGTTTGAGCAGCGTCTCTCGCTCTCTCTCTCTCACTCTCTCTTCGTTTATTCTCTAACCTAATGGTCTATGTGGCTGATAGAGAGGGATAATTTCGTGGCGGAAGAATTCACACTAAAAAGAAAGAAGAAAAGATAAATTCTCAACTATATCATCTGCACTCTTTCGAAATCCATGATTTCTTCGTTCCTTGCGTAAGAGATTACTCGCTAATCCAACGCCGATGGAAATCAGTATTAAAGACGAATTTCTTTTCTCATTTGTTTTCGACGTTTTTTTTTGTCTTTCTCTATTTATGATCGATCGATCGATGAAGATTCTCCAATTTCCATCTTAATTTTACGTTCTGTGGATGCTTCTGCCACGTTTTAGTTATCGCGCGAGATCTTCGCGACACCGTCCGTCGTTCAATTCTCTGTACGACTTTTATTTAACTAGCGACGGTTAATTATCGGCTCAAGGTATGCAATACGTTATTTCCTATCATTAACTGACGATAAGTATACGTTAGTTTAAGATACCAAAAAAGGTAGCGTGACGATGTTCATGTTTATACTTTGAGAGACCCGCGGGCATGGGAAATTTGTCTATCACTATTTTTCTCGATACCATTTTGCAACATTGTAATAAAAGAAAAAGAATTCCTTGTAGTTATTTCATGCCCCAGGGTCGTACGATTTTAATTGCTCGTCTATGGCGTACAGATTCAAAAATGTGCACAAGATATTTAAAATTTTGCTAAAAAAACGTAAAAAAATCAAAGCTTTTCTTATCGATCAACGGGGACGCCTCGTGATTTATGTCAAATAAACGAACAGTGGATTCGCGACTTGAGAGGGTAACGTTCTGGTTCGGTACGATGTTTCACAACCTGGTCAACGATTCCTACATTTATTTAACTCGTTTCTTGCTTTATCGTAACATTTATTTATTATTTGTATAATGCTCAGATTATCAAACGTCCGCTTACGCTAATTCGATTTAAAGCGGACAGTGCAGAGTGTTTAATTGCGGTGTGAAAGATAAAAAACCGCCAGTAGAGTTAAAACGGCGCTTTTGAAATTCTTAAAATGATGTGCTACCGTCGGTAACGAAAATTACAATAGCTCGCTGTCCGTTTTGCCCCTCGCTCATCTATTGCGATCAAAGGGAGACAGACAACATGTGGCACATCGTCTTAATTCTAACCCGAAGTCGCAAGGCCGTGAGCAAAATTTCCTCGTGACTTCCGTTATACGAGTAGCATGATTTTTGTGAGCTGGACGGTAGCCAAAGATCTCGGCTAAACTGGATTTAGTTAGAATCTGCAATAGCGTTTCGAGGCGTATCGCGAGGCGAAGGATAAACGGCGAACGGTGGAGACGAGAAAGACAGCGAAAACTCGTGAGTGAGAGTCCATTTAGTGAAACTATGTTTAAAGTTGCGAAAAAATGGGAAAGAAAGGAAGTGAGGAAATGAAGGTGAATCTAAGGGCTTTGTGTATGAGCTCGTTAACTGAGGGAATGAATGAAACGATAATTTTAAGAATGAATAGCCATGTATTTATTCTTAAGCGATGTTTAAAAATTATTTGGTAGAGCCATTTGGCTGATTCACAAATACTTGACGATTTCTGTGTCTCCACCCGTCTTAACAATATCTGTTTCGAACGTCGTCATCGACTGCACAGTCGAATATTTGCTGAAGCGTTTTACATTGCAAAATATCTTTTGGACATCTCGTTATTCTTCTTTAAATACGCAATCAAGCAATTTTTAACATTGCGAGCGCTGTTTTAGAGTCGGGCACTCTAATAAAATAACAATAGACGAGCGAATATTAAATTCTTCCTCACAGAGCCAAAATTCTTGGTTCTGTACCGAAAATCAAAATTTTTCGTCTAACTGCTATTGCGAAAAAAAAGGTTCATTTTCCAAGCGACTTATCGTCGAATATCCGCTCGTCTAAATAGATTAATAAATGGAAGGAAAGAAAGAGAAAAATGTCTCGAGTGCGATCCAAGGATTCTTGTCTCGTTGCAATTTGTAATTAGTAGGAAGAATTTATTTATATGGACCTTTCCTATAATTGTAAATAGGACGATGGCTTAACGCCGCCGAATTAACGGTGATACGGTCGAACGTGCTTTCACTGCGAGCACTTTTTTAAATTAATTACCGGCTAAAACCACCGACACAGCATCGAACTTATTGCAACAATAGCGAATAATAAATATATCGAAGGAGGTGATTAAAAAGAAGATATACAAACCCAAGACAATGTAGTTTTAACCGAATTAATCGAAAAGAAACTTAACGTAATGCAAGAAAATTATTGTGTAGAGTCGAATAAAAATACGACACCGACAAACCGAGAGAAAAAAAAAGAAGAAGAAAACAAAAACGAATATTCATCGTCCGAATTACATGACAGCATTTTCCTAATGCACTCGAAGTTCCCATCTTCGAGAAATTACAGGTCTTTTTTTTTCGTTTTGCTACACGCTATTTTCATAGATAAATAAATAAATATAAAATTATAATTCGGTGGCTGGTCCACTGGTTTCATCGTAAAGACATAATTATACTAAATAAATGAGTAAATGTTTGGGCATTCTTCGTTTGTGACAGTCTTGTGAATTCCCATTGCGTTAACAAAATAAATTTCAACTTCGTTTTGTAGTTACATGATTTCGTATTGATAAACTGTAGCGATTACAAAATGTGTGATCTTCGAATAGCCGGAAAAAAACTTAATCTTCAATCAAATAGCTTACCAGTCAAAAATAACTGTGTGCGCTAAAAAAATGCAGTTGCTCATCAGTTCGCCCAAAAACTATAATCGCTGCATTTCGTTGTAACGAAAACATAATCTCAACGCCAATTGTACCATCGACTTTATTTCCGAGACAATTGGGAATTCGCAGATCTGGCTTGTGAGTGGAAATGAATGAATGTTAGTGCTTTTTGTGGAAACGTAAGTACGCGATAGGATAATTAAACCACCAGCAGTACGTTTGTCGATCGATGGGATTGTTACTGTCTTTTCGATTCGTCTTGTATTTGCAGCGCGTACCGAACCTACGAACGTTACTACGATTATAAATTATTGTATCGTGATTTCGGAGATTCTAAATGTTACGAAACGTTGAACGTTCTCCCATTCGTGCACTTGAAGTCCAATCGTCGTGAATCCATTTGTTTTAATTGCAATATAAATAAACGAGATCAGACGGATATTTTCAATCAGTAAAACGAAGTATTGCTGGTGGTTGGTTACAGGGGCGAAGGTGCGCACGGATTTTACAAGGGTTTGGGTGTCAACTTGACCAGAGTGGTGCCCGCAACGGTTCTTACATTCGTTACCTACGAACATATGTCTCACGCCCTTCTGGGATTGAAGAAAAACGATGCCCGCTGAATCTACGACGTCCAATCCGGTTCCTGTGAATCACGCTTAAATATCGAAGAGCTATCTAAATAAGAAAAACGTGGAAAACTTAATAATGTGCGAAATCGAATTTTCCTATCACTTTTACTTACATTCTGAAACAGGAATGGGCATTCAATTTATAGAACGAATTCCAAATACATTTTTGAACCAGTAATTATAATAAATTATAACAATTTTTTTTTCCAATGCTGTTATTGGATAGTTTTAAATATCTATAATCATGTACTAATCAAAGTATAATGGTTTATTTCAAATGCCCATCTATGTTTTGAAGTAATGCATCAGCATTTTGTAAATTTAGATGAAATTTCTATGATTTTTTAATATAGAATTTCAATGTGTGATCAGAAAATTCGACTTTGCTCATCTACGACAGAATTTTTTCGTAAAATAGGCTCAATACCGCAGAAATTTAATTGCAAGTGCCGAGTTTGTCGGATAAATTAGATGATCGACGAAAGACTCGTCACATTTATTTGTAATCATTCCGCCATGTCTCTTCGATAGTCAAAGTAGAAATCCAGACTTTTTCACGCGTATCGTCGCAAAGTTGCGTAACTGCATTTCGTCAATATTCACATTTATTTCCTGGAATGTGGAGCTATCACAGTCCAGGTGTAAAGACAAAAGCTTATGTGTAAAACTTGTGCAGCGTTGTGAACCCACCGCAGATTTCTAGTGTATGCTGATGGATGAAATTTTGAGTGAATGTATTTAGGCGTGAGTTCGAGTAAATTATCGCTTTTGGGAAAATAAGTTTGTTGGGAACTGAGAGCCAAAAATTAATTGATAATCCCCAAATGAAAAAAAAAATTTTTTCTTTCTTCTCTAATTTTATTTAAAAGTAATATGTCCAATGTATCAATTCTTTTTTTTAAACAAAAAATTGGCTTTCAGTTTTCTCAGCAGGTTAATTATTCGCAAGTTCCTTTGCTGAATGATATTCGTCTGAATGTTCGCATAAAGGCTACGTAACTTAAAGTTTCCACAAGACGCACAGAATGCAAGGCCTGAATGAAGAGTGGCACTTCGGAAACGAATGAGTTCTCACGCTCCAGCGTTAACATGTTCTCGATAAATTTTATTTTCCGCTAATAGACAATTCTGTGCCAATGGACGTTATCTCAGAAGCTGTTCTAGTTTAAATTTCGAGCTTCTTCGGGAACACGAGAATAAACACACACATAAAAAAGAGAACTTTTTAATAGGAAAAAAACTATGCTTGATACTTTGAGCGATATTATCGAAGATGTTTTCGGTGCGCTGGCGTGTCGTATCGTCTATTGTTCGCAGTATTTAACGCACACTTATCATTTCACGTTCTCCATTTTATTTTTCGTTTCGTTATCCTACGTAGTTGAATAATAACCGTACATGTATACGTGTCCGTACACCCGGAAGTCGAGATCTCCGAACCGTCTCTCTTCCCAACATTTTTTTTTTTTTTTTCGGTCTCGGAGAATATATTCGCCGTCGAGAAGCTTCTCATCCCGGTGTAATTAGTTCGTAAGTGTGTGTGTAACGTCTGGTATCGCATCTGATAGCAGACGACACGTGTAATAATGCGGATTGTAGTGAAAAAATAAAAATAAAACAGGGAAAAAGACAATTGTGGATTGCACTTTCATTTCCGTTCATTGCGAATTGTCTCTGCTCACCGTTAATTGCACAACAACTCACTGCACGTATCGGCGTGAAACGTGATGACCTGCAAGTGACTTTACATCGACAATGCAGCAAAAGTGGAGTTTGGATAGAAAATCTCTGATTCTATAGCCACGTAATTCTTTTTATAAGCTTTTTCTTCATGTTAAAAATTTCCTTGACAAAATATAAATGATCTCACAAAGCCAATAAATTACATATTTCATAGAAAAAAAAAATGTTGCAAAGATAAATCTGCAGACTTGAAAATCGGTGTTTAACTTGTAGCATTTTGTCTTGAAAATTAATCTCACTAATTTCAGTTCTTTAATCAAGATACACTAATTACTGAAGAGGCGTATCTCTCAATTGTATCTGTGGGAATAAAACTACGTGTATTACACTTTTATTTATGTTATCTTGTACGTGCACCTTGAAAACAGAAGCACTCCCGTTCACTTTTCGTTCCGACTCCCACTCCTCCATTGTATATTGTCGAGACATTGCCGCTCGGCATTTCTTCGCAGCGAAACGAAAGTTTCGATGAAACGGTAACGCGTATATCTCCTGGACTCCTTGGCCTTTACTCTTTAGTCGGTCGATGCCTCTGCGCTTCGACGAAACGGAAGCCGAGTTCATTGATGAATTCTTCGATCTCGAACGGTGTGATTAATTTTTTATTTTTTGTTTTTTTTTGTTGGTTATTCGGTAAAATGCGGCCTTGAGTACGAAATAAGATATTTAATCAGTATCGATAAAGATAAAGATATTGATAAAATACGATTAGAAGTAAACACAAGTGCCATACTTAATAATTGACACACTGGAAAGGAAACACTTGTGTTGCTTCGTATATCAAAAATTTCCCCGTACGAGAAATTGTTAATCGTCGTCTATTAATTTTCCGAAAAATGATAGCTATATTATTTTCGAAGCGGCGAGGGAACTGACAAGATATCGTTTGTTGACTTTTTGTGTTCTCAATTGATTATTTCTTCGCATCCGCTGCAGAAACAATAATTCTAAGTGAAGAAAATGCTACAATGTTTGAGAATGGAATTTATTGTTTTCTCGAGGAAAATTCCAGTTTTAGGAAATATTTGACATTGAACTTTTTTTCAAATTGCAGTCAGTGAAGATTTTTTTGTTTTGTGTGTATCTGATTCTCCGGAAATTTATTCACTCCGATTCCCAAGCCGTCGTATCATTCAGTTTAGTGAATAAAGATAATCGCCGAATTTTTTGGTGCGTGGATTCCAAAAAACGATATCTAAGTATTTCAGTCTTCATTATCAACGACAAAGAATTTCTCGCTCAAACGAAATCAACTTTGACGTAATTTGGTTTTAATAAAAACCAAAGAGTTCTCCTTCAGATTTGAAACTAGGAGTACGATTTCCCAAAAAAAAAAATTCAAAAATTTAAGAATTCAAAAATCTGTGTTGAAAATTATAAACAAACAAACAGTGAGAAAAGCCGGTGCACAGAGTGCTGCCACGTATCGATTGACCAGCCACAGCAGGAGGAAAATTCCTTTGATGAAACGAGGAGCACAAAAATTTGCGGAATTCAAAAACTCGCAGTAAAAGTAGTAAACAAACAAGCGGATAGTAAGAAGAGGAATTTTCTGAGCCGGTCCGTAAAGTGCTGCCGCGTATCGATTGACCAGCAGCACCAGGAGGAAAATTCCAGCTCGGACTTCGTGACCGACGGATCGCAGCGCGGCGAGTAGAGCGCGGAGAGTGTTCGTGAGAGCGGGACGGCGATAGGCGTCGACAGTGATAAGGCGAAGGGTTCGCGGAAGGCGGACAGAGAGCGGCAGCGGTTGGGAAGAGAGACAGCGGCGAGCGCGTTACGTAATTACCGACCGAAACGCCGCAAAGTAGACGACAGAGATTCGCTTTCTCCCCTCTCTGCCGGAGATATTACACGTTCGTGGTCGTGCAAGATGGTTGGATGGGCTCAGCTGTGTTAAGATCAACGGTGAGAAGTTCGCGCTATAATCCAGAGAGGAAAATCCGTCGAGACCGCGAGACCAAGGACAATTGGAAGAAAAAAGCGTGTTCTCCATCGGCCCAGCAAATGGTGAGTCTAGACAGCCCATTTTCCTCATTTTTTCACCCTCTTTTCTCGCCCGAGTGCCGGATAGTTTGCCGCGCTGTTTTTGAAAGCTTAGCAGACTACGTCCACTCTCGAAGCAGTAAACAGCCGGCGAATGCTTCTTCGCCTATCTTTCGCGATGTAAGTATATAGTAAGCACGGAGAGAGTCAAGCGGACGCACGTTTTTTGCGCGCTCTTCTCTCGCCGACGGACAGGGGCAGTTTAATCAAGAATAGAGGAGGGATTTATAGTTTTATTGAAAAAGTGTAGATTGTCGGTGATAATGAGTTTATTGAATATAATTTATGTAGGTATGTTTACTCGAATTAATCTATATCGTTAGGGTTCATGGTGGTTTGTCGCTTTTAATCAATTTGTTGTTTCTTATTTTTTTTTAGAGACATTTTTGCGCGTGTGATTCGCATTACGTGCGCGATAATGACCAGCCTTTTTATCTAATCGAGCTGCAGATAGAGACGTCGACTTTGAGGCGCGCAGAAATCGGACCACGTGATTAAGGAAAGAAAGTGTCCGATGCGCTGGCGTGAAAGGCCCCATGGATTTTTACTTTTTGTTTCTGTGATCATGAGATGTTGGCATTGAATAGACGAGAGGATGATTAGCAAGAATTTTATAAGTGTTACCGCATAATGGTGTAGTAACCATGGACATTAAATTTATGGTAACTGTTATTTGTGTTTTGATGCTGCAGATTTTGCGGTAATCAAAGTACTGCCTGTCATTGTTTCGGTGTCCATCGTTTTTAAAGTGACCTTAATGAGAAAATTATATGGGGGAACATAAACGAGCTTTATGTGTTTTATAGTTTTACTGGGAAACGGATTTTTTTTTTACTTTTGAGGAATTAGATGAATTAAGGGGACTTTACGAAAGGTTTATTTCTTTATTATTACATTCATGAAAATATATTTTTTTTAATTCACACATTTATGGCCACATTGACATGGCGATCGTAACACGGAGGTCATGTCATCGGACACAAAACCTTTACTTTATTTCTCATTCCATTTTAACGGCCCCGTTAAACTGTTGCATTTCATGAGAAAAATTCATTGCTAGAATCCCGAGGGAAAAGTTGTTTGCCCGATAAAACCGCGACCGCTTGTCACTCGACTATCTAGTTAGTCTTCACCTTCTTACCCATACTTTTATCATGCGGGATTTTATCGAAGGGTCGGGAACGTAAGAACCGATCGCGACTTACGTATGAGATCGGGTTTCCTCTTCCAACGAATGCCACCAACAACAATACTGTATATACATATACATATATACAAAAGTAAACCGAACGTGTCGGATCGAATCGATTCTGCGGTTATCGACAAGGCCGAAGTGGCTTCGTCGTGGGGTGCATTGAGATACCCTACGGAAGGTCCCCTGGGAGCAGAGCTTAGGGTTTACATATATATATATATATATATGACTCGTGCACGGAAAGAAAGAGATGGAAACGAGAAAAAGAAAGATGGAAACAGAGCGTATCGATCGATGTTTGTTACAGCAGATTGAGTGACGCTGTACTTCTAGCTTCTTGCTTTTCTTTTCGTCCCTTCTTTTTTTTCGTGTCTCGTTTTACTCACGAATGACGCGCAATCGTGAGAATGGGAATCCTGTAGTATAATGAGTCACGACGTATCGATGCTTGCACGTGATATCGCTGGCCATTGATTTTTTTTTCTTTCCCCAGGTCATCTGTGGCCTGAGGTTTCGATTCGTAATTGATCTTAAATCGTATCGCTCCTCAGATCCACTTTTATCTCGGGTTTCGAATTTATTCGCCTCGCGAATCGTACGTGCGACGTCTGGCCCATGGAATGTCAAGTTAGTTTAATTATTTCGGGCGGTATAATTTTTTTTTCGACAGGTTTTTAGAGCAATGAAATATTAGGGATTTTTTAATTTATTAATTTAAATTGAAAACGAGGATGCAGATAAGCTTGCGTAAATTCCAAATTGTTTTTCACTTGTACAGAATTCTCTTTATTAGAATATATATTATAATGTCTCCTAGAAATAAATTAGTAAAAAAGCAATTTGCATAATTCTACTATTTTTTTTTGTTCGGGCTTTAAAATTAAAAAATGATGTGTGACGACCAATTATTTTTGTTACAAAAGGCACAATTTTTCTTGACGACCAAAATTATGCTAAGATTTTCAAAATTTATTTAAATCAAAGATGCGAATGAAGTTGAATATAAATACCAAATAATTTATCGCCTCCACGAAACTTACTTCACGAGGAAATCAACTGATAACAAGTAAACAATTTGCATAATTCCGTCTGTTTCTTTTTGGTGGTCATCAAAAGCGATTTCCGACATCCAATTATTTTCTTGACACAAAACACATGTTGCGTTGATCTTGTGTGTTGCATAAGTGATTTTCAGGTGCGTTTGTTTATCGAATTGGAAGCGAGTGTGGCACACACACCTACCAAGTCGAAAAGAAGAAGAAAATGACAAACGCAGCTGAGGAATGTCCGGTCGACGATGACGTGGGCCACCGGACGATGTCACATGCTGCCTTACGAAAATAAAAAATTTAATCCGATCCAATTGGTATTATCCTGAATGAATGTCGCTAAGCGCTGTCGTAACGAAACTCTTGGGGCGCAGCATGCGAGATGCGAGATAAAAGATGAAAGATTATTTTGTCGCTGGAAGGTTTCACCTCCGATATCTTGCACTTTCGCGTTTTATCGGATTTTTCCAATTGACCTACAAAATGCTGACCGAATATTGTCGCTCGGTACTCACTTGGATATTTATTCGAGTTAGAATACAAGAGTGTTTGAGAAATCCTAGGTTTTATGGAGAACCCAAATGACTCCTTTCGAGCTATACAATCGCGTGACTACACATATAACCAGAAAAGCGTATTTACTCGCCACAATCGTAAAAAAAATACGTCCTCCTTGTTTCAGTCACGCGATAAGACAATGCAATGTATTTTTGGTAACCATTCACGACATTGCAGCTGGGCTACATTTTTTTACGTCTTTTTTACGTCACGATATCACCTCGTGTTTTTGACTTTTTTTCATAAATAAATTTATATATGATATAAATATCAAATATAACAACAGACATTTTACAAAATCAATTATATCGGCTGATAGTTTTTTTGATTTCCTGTCTGATTCTTCATGATCATGAACAAAAAAAAAATTAAAATAAAATGCGTGAGAAAATGAAGAAATGGAAAAATCTGCCCTGAACATAAATTTATCGAACGAACTGGTGAAATTGTATAACTAACAAAAATAAGTGGTACTTTTGCAGAATCATTAAAAAAATCAAGAAACGAGGGAATCTTTGAAATAAATTAATTGGCCTGAATAAAATTATTGATTGACACGAAAAATTGCAGATATCTTCAGGGTCCTAATTCGTTTTTAGTTAACCCCAGGGATTTATTTACCATTCCACTGTCTTTTATCTCGGGAGCCATTACCGCCGATTGCTAGCGAAGAACTACAGTTTACTATCGGAGGTACGAATCTATTTGTGGCCGAGGGAGCCTTTCTTCCCGAGGAGGAAATACGAGCCAGGGTTTACACAGTATACCTTCAATCCCGACGAATGGCAATTGGAATGGACACCTGTCGCGATAAAACGAGTACTTGGGATGGAGAGAAACGATATATCGACAGTCGTAGATAGGCCTGAGGCGGGAGATCTGTCCCGGGAGCGATACAATTCGTCTCTGTAAAATCCGCGAAAAAAATTATCGTGACGTGTCGCTAAAATCATTTTTGTTTGAGTTCTGGAGTTATCTCGATGATGGGAAGATTGGACGCGATGAGACTAAGAAAGTTGGTACGGATTTAGATTTAGATATTTTTACATTTTTTTCCCTTCCTATTGACAGACCGGATGTCGGGTGCATAGATAATTTTTTTTTTTTTTTTCGGCGTCGAGTCATAATCTCGAGAAATTCACCCGATGACCTTTTTGTCTATGGGTTTTTTTTTAAGTTTGTATATTTATCTTAAATTTTGTTACATTTCACGTCCTTATCGGAATCATTAAACGCTTTAGGGTACAAGTCGTAGATAGTGTGAACTTTTTACGGCGAGCTATGGCTTCTCATATCTCCACCGGATTTTGTTGAGGGATTTTAGTAAATGGTTCAATTTTTAGGTATTCATTTTTAGGTATTTAAAAAAAAGTGTTATTTGCATTTGTCCGAATATTTATCAGCTACTTTAATTTTCCATTATGAGATTACCATGAGATAAATACTAATCAAAATATTTTAATTGTGCAAAGCGATTCGTGAATAATTAGCTAAAAATCGCCGAAAAATGTTTGCCGACGTTTCAGAACATTTTTTTAAAACACAAACAAATTTAATTTTTTTTTACCCTCAGGTATTGAAAATTATAAATCTGTGGGAAGCTGAGGAAAAAATTGGTCAGTGAGAGTGAAAGCAAAATGAGCGACCGGCGAAATTTATAATTTCGTCCATCTGAGTAATTACTCCGATGATTTTAACATCACGAGGCGTAATAAAACATTTACGAAATCGGGAATTTATAATTGGGCTTTTATCGGTACAAATGCAATGCGATTTAGTGGTAATCTGCAGTTTCGGCTTACATCAGACACACGACAAGTGGTGATATTGCTAATTGGCTTGCCATACACCGAATAATTCGCACTACTCTAAATTTGTTTTCGTTTCACGTCTTGTAGAAAAGATAACATTTTGCCTTCATCAGTATTTCATTATCAAGGGACTTTTTTTCTGAGAGCAGCTTAATGCATCTGACGAAAAATTTAGGTGAAGAACTTGAAGAACCTGAAGAATCCAATGATGATTCACCGGGTTCAATTGGCTCGGATCTTTTTACTGGTCACATAAATGTTTGACAAAAACGTAAAGAGCCTAACTAAATTTATTGTTATTCATTGATTAAAACTGATTTTTTAAATTACTAATTACACGAGATAAGAACGAAGCGTACGCGCGAATGGCTCGGGACAAAGTCGAATTTCTCGGTACGTTGACTTCGATGCAATTAATTTGGATGATTTGATTAACGTCATTAATGTCATACATAATATCATACGTAATGTCGCCGGTCAGCGATAGTTGGTAGGACTATCATCAATTAAATGTGATAACAATCAGGATGTGTACCGAGGGGAAGATTTCATTGAATCAAAGAGATTTCATTAAAATGAAATATGAAATTTGCCACCAGTAAAATAATCATACAATATTTATTAAACGTAATATTATCTCTTGATTGATAAATTTCGCATTTAATACAATGTGTTGATTTCCAATTGATTAAAATTTCATTACAGGCAATCAACATTACTTATTAATTGCAATTCAAATTTTATTCATATCAACTTACCTTTCTTCAATCAACTTTCAACGCAATATTGATTTTGACGTTCATTTAATTTTAATCTGAAAATGAGGTAAATTTTGTTAAATTTGGTACTAAATATCAGTTACCCAAATAGCATTTTTTTGTGCTGACAACGAAAATCATTGATTATTAATTATTTATGATAAAATTGTTCGAATTGACTGATCTCAATAAAATTCAGGAAATGCGAATATTCCGTCTATGAATTAATCTCCGACTAAGCCTTTTTGTTAAATTCGACCATTAACGGGGTAAAAAGGGTTAAAATGAATTTTCACGGATTGCTCAATATTTCTTACATCCAATGAGGTATCGATGCAGTCTTTTAAATCCTTAATTCAGTATTTTGCACTAACTATCCCCCAATAAAATAATAATGCAACAAACGATGATTCGATAAGCATGTAAATTTACCACTGGCTATTTTAGTGCCAATTTACGAATGTAAACAATGAAAGTGTTCTTCATTTGTGAAAATCGCTCGCCATGCTTTACAGCGCAGTAACAGATAGGAAGCATATCAGAGGTTTTTCCCACTTTTCTTTCCCTTATCAATGTAAACACGAAAATAAGTCGCGCAGACCGAAAAATCTATTGCCACTTCGATCAATGACTAACTTACACATATTACATATTTATATATATACGTACATATATATACATATAAATATTTGTATGTGTAGTTGTTTATCGACGAGAAAATGCATTTTTAATTCTGCAATATTTATTTATTAATATATAAGGTTATTAATAATATATATAGTGACGTTCGTGCAAAAATATAACATCGCGCCCTTTTTTTTTTTATGAACGTCTTGGTCACGTGTACACGAGGATGTGGTACATTTATGACTGCGTATTAATAGTGCGACATGGCGCCTACCTTATTTTTTATTTCTCATGAAACGATACGCGATAAGTAAGAGACGATAACGCGTCGCGGTCCCCGACTAATAAATGGAGGGACTTTGCACTCTTGGACCACATTCAGTCACATTACTCGTATGTCATACGAATTCTCATTGCCAGTGTTTTCGTTGAGGGTCGATCGATCGATCGCATACACTTCGTCGTCGTCGTCGTGAGGCTCTCCGGATTTTGTGACGGCATTTGAAAACTCGTTCCCCAAAGCGCGCCAATAATCACTTTGTGTTAAATAGTCGGCTTCGTTGCTACGGTTTCCAAGGTTAAACTTGTTTAGGGATCGATACGGTGACTGCAGTGATTTACATATAGTGCAGTAAACTAATTTTCGATTGACACTAACAAAAATTGAATCACGATCAGAAATTTAAAAAATTGCATTGAAATTTTATTTGAAATAAGAAAATTAATATTTGGGTTAAAATTTCTAAAATAAAAAATTGGATTAAAAAAATTGTTCAAAAATTGAAAAGGTATTGTTAAATTATTATAGTCATACAAAAGAGCAAAAAGACTAGATAATGTTGGACAGAAACGTGATGTTGGTTTTGAGGACGAGACACGACCGAACGGAAAGGCGATTGAGGCACAAAAAGGAAGCTAATCCACCGCCGATGGAGCCACCACCGATACTCTTAAATAATAATTGCCTCTATGCCGATTTGAATATAAACCTCAGTGAAGATTGCACACAGGAGGAATCGCGAAGAGCGCGGAAAAAGGTAGAAACCAATATTCGTAATTGATATATCGACTTTTTTTTATTTGTTGCTAATTCAGAGCAAAATTATTATGCTTTGGTTTATTATTTATAGTGAACTCAGTTACAGTTCATAGAAAATAACAAAATTTATCAGAGCCTATGGGATAAACCAATGAAATATTTTGGTAATTAAAATCTGTAAATGCTGCTGGAAATGTAATTAAATATTGCTGAATAAATATTTAGTATTGAATTTTTTTGTTTAAATAATTCTGAAATTTTCGGAATAAATAAATAATTGCTTTTCACTATGTCTGACTAAATTCTCGTGCGTCACGGTAAAAAATAGAATAGCAATAAAAGTGGCTTAAGGATATCGTCGGTTAGGGTGCTGTTGCCTCGGGGAAACCTTCCTACGGAAGTCCCATGAATACTTGAGACCGTCGACAGACATGACGTCGTACAAGTTCAGTTACCCTCTTTTCAGTGCGTGAGTCTCGTCTCATTCACACAATACTTTCCTCATTCTGCGTGTTCAGCGACCTTAAGCATCACGCACCCAACGCATGAGCCATAAAAATCACGTATGAGTTACTCAATGTCATGTTCAAACGTTTGAAAAATTAGGAAAACCCGGAAAAATTGATGATTTCGTCAAATTATTAACTTATTACTTTTTCTTATTTTCGTATGAGAAAAGAAGTTAGAAAAAAGTTACTACATCAATAAATAAATAAAATTTTAAAAATGGGAAAGCAAAGTGTTTTTTGCATCTGTATTTTCAATGAAATAAAAAAATGAATAGATAAAAATTTGAGGTTTTGAGTATTTAGTTATTTAAAAAAAAAAATTTTTAATCTCATGTATTTTTAGACTACCAAAAAATGTGCCAAAATATTAATTATCAAAACCATTGACGACATAAACTTTTGTCGGATGATAATCATTGTGACATTGCTGATAACCGATTAGAAAAAAATAAAAAAATTAGATCTACGTTGTACACAATTTCAAAGGGTTAAGAACCTAAAATGAATTTATTTTGACCGTAGCACGCGTTGAATTTCAATAACACATGGAATTGCGTGGTGTAATATAAATATTGCTCAATATTTATCATTTACATATCCAAGGGAATAATATAGTGATATATATATAGGCTTGGGCATTGACAAACGCGGAAGAGAAACGACGACAACCGAGAACCGCGAGAGCAACTTCAATACTTAATAGCGGATTAAATTTCATCATCGTAAGGCGTAACGACGACGCTTCGTTACCCAACATCTCGGTCGACGTGATTTAACTATTATTTTCTCACGCACAATTCCTCTTCATTTCCGTTGCAACGATGAAGTTACACGCCGCGATTATTGTGCCATAATGTCATTGTGCGGTTAATCAATCACTCGACCAGCGGTAATATTTATTGACTCGACGAATTGCCGATGAAAGGAACGATAGGATCGGTTACATTT
This sequence comes from Clistopyga incitator, assembly GCA_947507545.1. Taxonomy (NCBI): domain Eukaryota; kingdom Metazoa; phylum Arthropoda; class Insecta; order Hymenoptera; family Ichneumonidae; genus Clistopyga; species Clistopyga incitator. Next base: position 12,152,786 of record OX382173.1, on the reverse strand, counting down.
TATTTATAGCTTTTCTATTATCATTATGTGTTCGGTTCATCAACACAGATTTAAATCAATCGGAAAATAAATGCAAGATGACTAACTGAATTGGTGACATATTTTTTATTTTACTATTCCATTTTGTGTAGAAGCAAAAAATCCAATTTTTAATCATATATTTTTTTTAAATCTCAAGTCATTTTAATAAAATTGCCTATTGCATGTTGCAAAAAAAAATGTTTGAAGTGTACTAGATTCAAAGTGATCAAATTTTGTGATAAAGCCAATTTTTATTTCATTTTTAATTAGATCTGTTATTGTAGGAATTTATTTTAATAAATGATATGAAAAATGTTGATGACATTGTTTTTAAGCAACCAAAATTGTTTGGTATCAAAGGAATAATAAAAATACATGACTGATAAATTTTCCGAGGGAATAATAAATTTGCTTGTGAGTATCACGTGATGACAGATGTTTTCCCATATCAACCGTCTTCTTATGGTAATTCAAGTACATACTTACGAAGCATTCAAGGGCATAGGATCTATGCTCAATGATTTCGGTTCCTACCACTCCCTAATTCTGACGATTCTGCCATTGATTACATGCATGGGTGACATATGATACAAAGTGAACTATATAGCGATGCGACATCAATGGTTGATATTTTGTCGTACACGTTGGAAATGTATTGTAAAGGATAAGGTATGGCCAGTGAATATGTAACTTATGGGGTTTTTAAAGTCTCTCAGGAAGAATTCTTCGCTCGATGAATTCGTTACGCTTGGTGATAATTTAATGGCCCATAATGGAATAAAATAAGTGAACATGGAAACATTGATTTTATGAATATATTTATCACAATAAGTTACTGATTTTTGTAAAATAAAATTAATTTCCTTTGACTCTGTAAAAAAAGCACATTAATTCCCAAGCCCAAGCTTCTTTCGTTTTGAATTACTTTAACTTTTTATTTTTGTCACTCTCCCTCAAGTATACATTACAAAATTATTTCGAATTTGACAGTAAAAAAAAAAAAAGAAAAACAGTTTTATTCTACAGACGCAAAACAAATAGCGGATAATGGTGACAATTATTTGCATAGCAAAAAATACCTCAATTTCGCTAATTGCACAATGTCCTCGAATTATTAAAAAAAAAAAAAAAAAAAAGTTGACCGACTTCGATAAGTTTTACGAGTTTCGTTGAACGATAACTATCGACATTTCCATGACAATGCACGCAGAATTAAAATGCGTGCGTAAATGCGTGACTCGAGGCTTTCGGATTTTTTTTTTCGGATCCTCGTTCTGGGATAAAATCAATCTAATCTGATTATCGAAGCACTTAATAGCAACAACGCGAGGTAAACGTCAATCAGAGCCACACTCGTTATTTAATTCGTGTCAAACAGCCTGCAATTACAAATGTTTGCATAAGCCGCCATATATAGAAGGGCTGCCAAGAGGAATGAGAGAACATGCACACAACGACGACGCATAATCGGAGAATGGCAGCAATATCCAAGCTGCTAACTTATATAATACAAGCTCCAAGGTATAGACTCGCCTCGATTGTAATTTGCATTCTGTGGGTTGGCTTCAGCAAGTACCTCACCGACACTTCGCCATTTCTCTACATTTTTTATCATCCACGTTCGTATTTAAAAAAAGAAAAACAAGATACGTTACGAGTGGGAGTTGACAAGACAAGGCGTTCCTATTTTCAAGCTGCAATGTAATATTTCCACAATTTTCCACGTCCATTGGTGCAAAAAAATGAGCAATCGTTTTTGCATCCTTGCAGAGGAAAAATATGATTCGCCTGGTGAGTCAATTTGTTGGCTGGACGCCAGGGCGTTTCTATTCGCAAGCTCCCCCTTAAAGCTCTCAACTGAGTTCGAATTTTGATAAATTGAATTCGAAAAATATGCGGAAGAAATTAATTAATAATTGTATGAAAAACCCACAATTATTAATCACTATGTAAAAAATAAATAAGACCGATTAGCATAATTAAATTGTCTTATTAGAGTATAAACGATTAGATCTTAAGGAGCGATAAGCCATAACGTTTGCCGAGCAATTATTGCACTCAATGCACAGCACACAAAGCGTTATAATGTGAGATCCTTCATTAATCGACGAGTGTGGCCAATTAAGATTAGCGGAGAAATAAAAACATCTTCTAATCTGCCTCTGAGTGTCTTAAACGTTACTCAACTCGTGGCGCTTTTAATGATGACACATTTTTACTAACCATTTCATCTTCGGTACTCAAGATTATCAAATCCCTCTGCACCGTTTAATTGCTACTTATTTAGTAATTCAAGAATTCCATCGCTACGTCGTTCAGAGATGCTGGATAATATCGAAGAAACTAGTCAATATGTCATGCAAAATTTAGATTGGTCGTTATATAAATCCACGATTTTCCCTTGCGAAGGCTTCGTGGATTCTAAAATCCTTGAGACTAAGTTGAATTCAATTATATTCATCTGTACGTGGTTAGCTTATGACATTCCAAGTGCATAAGCTCCTCCTTTACTTTGCAATCTGCGATTCGTCATATCAATCTAATATTCATTTCGATTCCCACAATCTGTGAATTTTCAAATGATTTTTCATTAATTATCGAGGTTGCGATAATTACGTCATGTATGTTATTCCATCCTGAGTCTGAGTATAATTTTTAATCGTATCATATTGTATTTAAAATCAGAAATTATTGTCATCATTGCAGTGCTTGGAAATTCTGAATATTAAAACCTTTACTCAACTGTTTAATGGTCGAAACTCGTCACTGATTACATTTTTTTTAAACAATAAAACAAAAATTTAATTAAAATTTTTTTGAATGAATAAAATAAATAAATACGTCAATAAAACGATTTCAGTACTCGAGTTTTCAAAGAATAGCGATAATCATTATCTTTCCATCATCAGCTGATAATTTGTCAATCATTGAAAAATTCTTTTCCCCACTAAGTGGTAACCTCGGGTTCATCACCTTGGCCGTGCGATATCGTAGGTGAAAATTTACGTAATTGCACCTGGCTGCACGAACTGAGTGAACACACTGTGTATACACATTTAACATACGACGACGACAGTTCACTTGTTGCTGCAAGGTTGTCGCTTCGCATCGTTTACGTAAAAGTCATGATTCCTGCGTGGTTGGATTCCTCAAGTACGAACTTGCAGTATTATACTCCGTGTTCTTAATAAAATTCATTCGCGAATCTTAATTGGTTGCGAAAAATCACCACGATTCTAGTCGGCAAACCGATTATTCAAAGGGTTGCTCGAAGCCTGCCTCTGATATGCTATTTACCACAGCTCGACTCTCATAAATCACTTGTCACGTTCTATGTAATTACATATGGCGAGCTAAAAAGACACTCACGACATAATCGATCGAGAAGTGGAAACGAGATTGAAAATTGAGGGTTTCGTGAAACTGAATATAGCCTTCGTATTAACTGAATCGAGATTTATCACGACACCACTTGGGATGAAAATAAAAGATACTGAAATCGTTATGAAAAAATATGTTTTTGTTTCGCATCGATTTAAGTTATTTAGGGAAAAAATTCAGGTCGTGGTATTCATTATTGATTGATGATTAATTGCTTCCTGATATTATAATTTTTTTTATTGACAAGTAATGTTGTAAAATCTTTTTTGTATATTATTGCTGAATTTACAACAAAAAAGGTAAAAAACGATAATTAAAAATTCCAGAATCTGAAATTACCCCCGCGAAAAATCTAACGCCACAGCCCAAAAATATTGCTCATGCCTTCTCTCAGTGATGCCGCTCAAAAATAGTCCGCCCCACGAGAGCAAGTGTATTTTTTCCCGTAAAACCAGGAGTCAGGAAAATCCGCACTTATTCGCTCTAAAAACTAAACAAAATAGAAAAAAACTGCACATTGAAACGAAAACACAAAAAAAAGCATTATCGTTTAAATCCGTAAGTGTATAGCAAAGCAATTTTTAAAAATCCAAAAATTGGGGCAATTTCAAAATTTTTTCTCTAACTTGAGAAAATTAATTGAAGAGCAAAGAAGATCACTTCCACAAAGTGTGGCAAACCAATTTTTAAAAATCTGAAAAGTAAACCCATTAAAATTTTTTTTCTCTAAATTAAGAAATTTAATTAAAGAGCAAAGGAGATGAATTCTCGAAGCCAGCGAAGGTGGAGATGGAAGAGTGCGAGGAGTGGAGCATTCGCATGTGGGAAAGGGTACGTCCATGCAAGAAAGCCACACGAATGAATGTGGAAGGCGTTAGAGGCGAGGAATCGCGAGGCGTGACGAGGAGGTTCGACGGTGGGGTGCAGAGACACCCCACCCTCGTAACACACGTTCGCTGCGAGCGCTGGACGAGTCGTTTTATTATTATTTACCACGTCCAAAGAGAATTTAACTCGCGACTCGTTGGGACGGACCGGAGCTCGTCGCGCGCTCCGGCGACTTCGATAAAAAGATGTGGTGGGGCGCGTTGCACGTAGAAAGACAGCGCGATGCTCCGCTCGCTCGTTCGCCTACCGGCTGCACCTTCGTTGCAACATTTTTATGCATCAACATTTAGTACATCGTCGGATCGGCGTTGAGCTTGCAACGCCCCGAATGCTCAACCCTGTGCGGCGTTCATAACAAATTACATTTTATTGCGTAAAGCAAATAGAAAGGGACGCAAGGTGGAAAAACATAGTAGCCATAAAAGAAAAGTTGTTTACCGTAAACAGTGAAGGACGAAAATAGCTCCTCGAGCTTCCGTGGGCCGTCGATTCGTCGTCGCTGTTGACGCGATTTCTCACGTGCTAACCTCGTGGATTCCTTTTGACTGACACTATCGGAAATTACTTCGAAAGGAGATCTAAAAAGTTTTGTTTTCCTTTCTTTAAAATGAGATATTTGTATTTATGAGATATTTATGTAATTTAGTCACTGCGAATTGCGGATACTTTTTTTTTACCTGTTGAAGCTTGAGGTGAAAAATACAGCGAATACCGGGACTGAAAAAAAAAAAGATTTCCTCACTAGATGATACGAAATTGTATAAAAAATTACTTGTGAAGTTCGGTTTTTTTAACGTGCTCGTTGAGAAAGCTTTCTCGATATCACTACAAAAATTTTTATCACATCAAATAAAAAATTCCCAAGAAGAATCGCCTCTGAGAATAAAACCCCATAACCATAGCCAGGCCATAGCGGAGGATGATATCATCAAGCACCGTCTTCAAGATAATAACTTGTCAAGCCGTCAGCACAGCGAGCGTTATTTGTTTATCGTTTGGCCCGTCGGTACAACAAGTGGGAAAAAGCGGTTCTGTCTGCCAAGGAAAATTTTACACGGTGGAGAGTACCTGTGAGTGAAAACGACTGGACAGCGTTAAATAATCTTGAATTTTTTTTTTCTCGTTAATAAAAAAATTCCAAGAAGAATTTTCCCCGAGAATAAAACCCCATGACCCTAGCCAGACCATAGAAAAGGATGATATCAAGCACCGTCTTCAAGATAATAACTATTGAAGCCGTCAGCTCAGCGAGCGTTGTTTGTTTATCGTTTGGTACGTCGCTGTAACAAGTGAGAAGAAGCTCGACGTGCGGTTGTGTCTGACGAGGAGGATTTTACATGGTGAAGAGCACCTGCGAGTGAAAACGAGCGGACAAGCGTTGAATAATCTCGAGCGAGGGGCTGCGACCGCCACGTCTACCGGGGGGAGCTCCATACTAGGGTTTCCCTTCCGGCTGCTCGCGAAGCCAACGCGCTGCAAAGCTCTCGTTTTTACCCGTTTTTTCTTTTTTTTTTTTTTTTTTCTTTGTTTCTTTTTTCTTTCTTCCTCTTTCTCCTTCGCTCTTCATTCCTCGCTCTATCTGCCGTTCTTTCTTCGCGATCTTCTCCCGTTGGGATTCTCCTACACACGGGAAACCCGGTGACCGGGGTAAAGTGGCTCACCCAGGATCATGGACAGGCACAACGAGAGTCCGAACGAAGACGGCAGTTCGCCGGACACCGTGATTGGACGTTCCTCGTCGGAGGAAGACCGGAAACGTCGCGCTACCACAACGGCCTGCAGCACTTCCGGCGAGTACGTCACCGGAGTCGGCGAATCCAGCTCCAGCTTGGACACCATTATCGGCTCTGCTCTCGGGAGCCACGGAAATTTTCAACTCACCTCCTCGTCCAAGTCCATCGAGGAAATCGGCAAGAAGAAGGGACGCTTCGTTGCCCTGAAAAAGACCTTCCGCAAAATTAAAAGGTCCAAGAGCAAAAGCTTCGACTTGGAAACATCCGTCGACGCCGACCACGACGACGACGAAGCGGCTAAAGGTTTTTTGTTATCCGTTGACATTTTAAGAGGGCAGTTGGGGAGTGGACATGTTTTCGGTTTAATTGCATTTTTACAATATCTGAAACCGCTTTTTGCTTGTTATCAAGATAATTCGAGCCTTAAATTTGAGACCTTTTGGTGTTGCACATTTGTTCATTAATTACGTTAATTGGTGTACTGAAAAAATAAGTCTATAGCGGTTTAATATCAGAAAATATGGATACTATCTTACAACTTTAATTTAATACAATATTATTGGCTTTCGATTCTGTGACGTTGCTAATAAATATTTTGTGGCAGATTTATATTCTAATGATATTTAAATACAATCAAGGGTACAGTTATAAAAACACTAAATTAGAATTAAAAAAAATTTTTCGTGCCTTTCAATTTCGTTTCCCAAGTCCAAATAAAATGAGTGTCAAAAATTTCTAACGTTAAAACAAAAAATGCACGACCAAAAGCCTAAAAAAAAAACGTTTTCCATAAGACCCAAAGCTTGAATTCCGTTGCCACTGCTTCGTCGACAAACGTTCAGACCCGAATTTCACACAAGCCATCAAATGATGTTTAGTTTCCACGTGGAAGGCTCGGGAGGAAGAGCCGTCTTCAGGGCCGGGGCCGAGCGACTCAGCGACGACGGGGAAGAAGAAGAAGAAGCGAAACTCGCTGGTGCGTAAGCTCAGCCTGAATAAATTCAGGCTGGGCTCGGGCGAGCACCAGCAACCACCACAACAACAACAGCAGCTTCATCAGCATCATCCGCAGCTTCATAATCAAGAAACGACGAGGCACACGCCCGAGGGTGGCGACAGTAGTCGTTCCCAGAGCCAATCCTCGCAGGAATCCACCAGTCACACCGACAGCCCGGCCAAGATCACAGCCAAGAAGGGGTTTTGCGTTCCTGTCTCTGCTGATGCCGAAGAGCAGCACAATCAGCCGCACGAGGCGCGCGATTTTGCTGGCGGCGCTGAAGAGACGGTGGAAAAGAGGCGATCTACGTCCGATAGGCGTGACGTCGCTTCGTGGGGGTCGGACAGAGAGAAGGGAGCTCCCAGCCACCAGCAAACCACGAGTCGCAGACTCCACGACGACAACGCTACTCAACGACAACAGAAAGCCGAGTGTAAGCAACTCGATAAACCTGTGAGCACTGTCACCGTCGTCCAGCGAAAATCGCCATCGCTCACAATCAGGACTAACTTATCACAGATACAACAAGAGCAGCAACAGGACAACAACAACAAGAGCCTGCATGGTGAGCTGACCAACGGCGCCGGAAGTGGACGTTTCGTTTTTAAGTGCCAATTTTTGTTTTACGGTCATGGGAAATTCAGGGTCAATCGAGTGGAAACAGAGAATATTTTCTTCTGGCCTATTTTCGTATTTGGGGGTGTTTGGATTTATCTTTTCTAATGGTGTTTTTGTACAGGGCTTTTCGCGGGTATGTTAAGCTGTTTTTTCTTAGCGCGGAGTTTCTTTGTATGATTGAAGTTTTAGTTTGGGATTTTTTTTGTGTGATGGAAAATTCGAATGGCAAATTTGTTCGGTAAATGAGATTTAAAAAAATAATTTGTTACCAGTGTTGAATATTTTAAAGAATTATGTTAACTTGTTTGCAAAAATGATGAAGGCTTCTAAGATCGTCGAAATCTTCAGTTCATTTTTGGAAATCGGATAAACTTATTATTCGGTCGTTGAGGGAAATTTTTTTTTTAAATCTAAAACTGGACAAACAAAAATTGCCCTTTTTTAAGGACGTTCATACGTTCCATTAATTTTCCTTGAATAGAATAGATTTATTAAAACGGTGAAAAAAAATGGATTATTATACATGAAATGGCCCATGTGAAGATAATCGCGATACCCAAATAGGGACCATGTGCTATAATGACATGGATGCATGTAATGAAAACGCGCACGCGTCGTAACTGTATCAAGATTCAACTGTAGAGTCTTTAGCTCGAGGCAAATCATCCAGTTGGGTGAAAGTAGTTTGCGCTCTAGGATTCCGGCTGGAAAAGAATAATCGTTTGCCCCCGTTCGTGAACGCTCGCGACCTCCGAGCTCTCCATAGGTCTATTTACAAGTATACATAAGCATTGCTTCGACGTACGTGCCGGTGAATGCTTCGACCGGCTCTCCTGAGAGTTCTTCAATCCTCTCTTCTTCTTCGCATCTACCGCATTATTACCGAGAGTGCTTTTATCGTGTTGCCATCCAATTTCACTGATTCCTTGATTAGCTTTTTTTTAAATGTAAAGTGGACATGTTTTTTCTATCGAATTGATTGAGTGATAAATTAGTAACGGCGTATAATTTTTATACCAATAAATCATCATTTGATAATAGGGATTCAAAATTTCTGAAACTTCAATTTTTATTATAATGAAATTCAACATTTTTAGGAATCTTGTTTTTTTGATAATCACTGCTTAAGTACGTGAATGCAAAATGTATTGCTTTTGTATTTCAAAATGTATTGCAAAATGTATTTGCGTTGTGTTACCATCGAATTTCATTGATTTCTTGATTAGCTTTTTTTTTAAATTCAAAGTGCACATTTTTTCTTATCGAATTGATTCAGTGATAAATTGGTAACGGTACAATTTTTTATATCAATAAACCATCTTTCGGTAACATGGATTCGAAATTTCTGAAATAAAAAATGTTATCTTAATAAAATTCATTACTTTTGGGATTAATGTGTTTTGATAATTATTGGTCAAGTACGAAAATGCGAAATTTATTGAAAGCTCGAAGGAAAGAATAACCTTCTCATTGACAGAAAGTTCACATGCGCTAGAATACAGAATAGTGACTTTCACTGTCGAGGAAACTCCTGAAGCATTGCGTCCTCGAGTGTGTTACTCCATGTATTTAACAGCAATTGCAAGTACAGCACAGCTCAATTACCTTGATAAAGCCCGTAATAAATTTCCTCTTCGTTGCGAAAGAAAATATCAGGTTGTTGCACTTAGATTCACATTTTATTTCTTGACGCTTTGCTGTCTGGGACGATGAACTCAGTCAGCGTCTTGGCCTCGATAACTAGCGAATTTCCCATGGCCAGAAAGTCCACATGAATACAATTTGTCATTTTTTTCTGTCTCCATCAAGATTTAATTTTGACTAAATTAAATTTAACATTTTTATTATCATTTCTTTACGAAAAAGTTTTCAACCATAAACATCTTTAAAAAAAATTGGGTACACGGACAAAAAAAATGTATTGTTTTTCACTTGCAAACGTTAATTCATTATTACAACTTTTTTCAGTCCGAATTCTCCAAAACTGTATTCTTGATTACCAAATGTTTAATCAGGCATTTTTGTTCTCCAAACCTTAAATTTCTTAGCGTCCAAAATAATCTGAAAAAATTGAAGAAAAAATCTTGATTTAGAGGCATTCAAAAATTCCAATATAAATCAATGTTAATTGATTTTATTTTGATTGTCCAAATGCATAAGACATGGAAAAGTATCGAAAAGAAATTCCACAGGTACCCAGGAGTACCAAGAGAAGCAGCAACCGACTCAGGAGACGCGGATTCAGTGTTCGGTATCGACATTGCCATACGCGATATCAAAATGGCAGGACCCGAATCAGGAGCCTTTGGATTCAGCGAGGAAGCCGAAATTATCGGTTAAATCGGATTCGGAATCAGCAGCCACATCACCGAAGACAGCGCCGGTCGAGTTGCGTCGTAAGTTGTCGCTTCTCGAGGAAAAACGAGCGATATTTCAGCGCCGAAGATACGAAACTTCGCAGGATTCGTCGGACGACGTATCTTGCGACACTGTCGTCGCCGCTTCCGTCGATTCGACAAACAAAAGGTCTTGCGATCCCGAGAGCAAGAAGAAAAAAGCGAGACACATAAGCGTGAGGAAGTTCGATACTTTCTCGACTTTCGAGGGCACTTTTGACGAGGACACAGGCGTGGGCTATCTCGCCGGAATTGAAGAGGACTACGGCGAAAGTCATCTGCCCGATAGAAGATACGGGGAGAACCAAGAGAGCGACGAACCGCAAGACGACTACGAAGAGGCCAAACGGACGATGCAGAACATTATCGAAAATCCGGAGAAGTCGCGCTCTCTGAGTCAGGACAGCGCGGTGAGACCCACTTTTCTTGAGACACGTATAAGCCATAAAACTCCGAGCAAATCTCAGAGCGAGCCAGGCTAGAAAAATAAAAATGCGATTATTATTACTCGAATAAGGAAAGAAATATTTGGGGCAAACTTTTTTTTTCCACGGTGAAAAAAATGATTTATTGTGGAATTTTTTAAATCGACTTCCAATATACAATTTTCTGTATTATAGAAATAATTTATTGCCAATAGTCTATTGGGCTGGAAAATGTTGTTTTCTGATCTAAAAAAAACACACATTTTTTCCGCTTAATATCGTATTCGACTTAACTTCACAAGTGGAGGAAAGGGTATTTTGCACACTCCAGTGAAGTTAAATTATTCTCAGCTGCAGGCAATAAAATATTTCACGTTTCGCCGATATTTCCCTCGTGTGTATGAAGAAAGTTCTAGGCTTCCGAACAACTTGAGCCTATTCTCTCCGAATGCACAAGCGATAACGAAAATATCTCGCGAATCTCAATATCCGTTCGTACGGGTCGACTTCCGCTTATAGAAGTCCCCTCATGCAGAGAATCGATCGCCCGAATTATTAACCCTCCGAGTTCTCCGATATTCACCCTCTCGCGACGGAAACAGCCGTAAATTCACGGAGAACTTTCGTGCGCATCTCACTTTCAATTAGACTTGGCAAAAGTTACATGTATGACTGGCTAATGTATTGCGCAACGCTTTTTCTAATTCGATAACGTTGCTTCGCGGTCGCGGCCGTCGTGGTCGTCGCGGTGGTGGCGTGCAACCTCCTTCACTCGATGGGGTTATATAAGTACACCGGTTGTCCTCTCCTTATTTATTTTATTTTTTTTTTCCACCGTGCGCAATAGTCTCCGACGTCCTACGAGCGCCGAGCAATCGCGACCGCAATTTTTCACTGTCTCACGCAGAACTTGATAAACGAGACTGCGAAACAAACAACAAAAATATATTTATCCGCGGAAAACAATAATGACAAATTGTGATAATGAATTGGCGTCTCGAAAAGTGGCACTTTTGAGACGTTAATGCTATAATCAATTTTACGAATGCTTAAAAAATCCCTAAAAATCAAATTTACCTGCCCTTAGGAAGTATTTTGAAAAATGTTCCACATTTTACAAAAATTCGCGCTTTTTTGGGAACAGTGAAAAAGCTAAAAAAAAATTTATTTCTGCATAAATTTTGATCTAAATTGCAACAATCAAGGGCACCTTTTTTACACCCTTTCTTTTTATGTTTTGGATCATTTAAAAAGTTCTGACATGAACATAGGGAAAAAAATTGTGAATTTTTTTTTTTCTTTTATGAGGAAGAGCAATAATATAAAAATGCGAAAATAATAACAATTATTGTAAATTGACGGGGAAGAGAGAACCCTTCATAGCCTCGAGTCTCTCGCGTCCCTTACCACAGTAACTCTACGATGCAGAGATCGATAGTGTCGCACTTTGCGGTTCTCGTTCGCGGTCTAGCGCAACTTGAGTTTCGGGTTACGCGGCTTTGCTCCGAGTCCCTGCCTCTCTCGCGTTTATAGTATTACACGGTGTAGAACGACGCTCGAGAATCCTGTATATGCAAAATGGGGCTACCGAACCCTGTACGTGTCTCCCTGCCCATCAGTCGGTTGGTCTTGATCGACGGGTCAGCAGACGTTTCGGTTGTCGAACTGCAGAATTTTCTATCGTTGCGAATATTGACACTGTGACAACGAAATATCATAAGCATTGAATTGCACATTCTGCATTTATTTTTTCAATACTTATTTTCATGCATTTTTCTTTTTTAAAATTATTTTGAGGCATGAAAAAAATATTCTATAATATTCTAAACCACATTATCTTAATTAAAAGTCTCGGGTTACCAGATTGTGTCTGTTATAAAGCTGGGAGAACTAAATTGAATTTTTTTCTGTACCTTGAAGAAATTTTTTTTACTGACCTCGCAAACTTCTTGTTAATTTTACAGAATAATTTTGGTTTGTTTTCTACAATGTTCTGTAAAATCAACAAAAACGTTCTGCGGATTAAAAGTTAATTATTTTTATTATATTGTTCCTATTGTGTGCTCCTGTATATGAGGCATTCCATGTCAGAGCAGCCACTGTATTATATTTCTTACATTTTCCTTGGGCTTTTCACTGTTATCTGAAAGCTATAGAAAAAATGTCAAGATGGAAAAAAAATGATTCAGAGGAGTAAACATTTTTTTGGAAATGCAGTAACTGACCTGACAGGGAATGCAGCACACAGGAAATGCATGGGTTGGTCAAGGAGCTCACCAAAGTTTTCCCTTCACCTTCTGTTATTTTATCGCTGTACTGGATAACAATCGCGATAACAGTAACTGAAATTTACATGTGTAAATAGTAGCCGCTTAAGGAATCGCATTCGGGAAGTTACCGCTTGCTTATTTATTTATATTTAACCTTGCGTGTCAACAAAGGCGATTACCGAGTTTTCCACGTTAGCGTAGCTATCTTTCAATCCATCAATGCCACTAATATACAAATTTATGGAGTATTGACTGTTTTTGAAAAAGAAAAAAAAATTTTCCATTGCCGGTATGTCCACCCTTAAGAGATTTCACCGCTGGTAGCCCGTCGACTACCTGCGTACCTCAATTTCTTTTGTCCATCCTCTCCAATATTCGCTACCCCATGGAAATTTCCATGAAAGCAAATCTGACGGAATGAAAGAAATGTTATTGACATGTCGCTCTCTCTTCGAAACCCTATTAAATACAATTCTCTCGTGTTTCAGTGTTGTCACAAACGGATATAAACGAGTATTATAGCACGTAGCGACACGAGCGACTATATCAGGGATGTCGAGCGGGGATGAACGGAAAACTCGGTCGTCATACTTTTATTGTATTCGTTCGGACCCTGTATCTTTCTCGTTTGGGAGTTACGAGTCATTGCCATTCAGTACGTCGGGCTAACAAGTCGAGCTCTTCAGTTCTCGTTTATTCGGACAGTGCCAATCGATTAACGGAAAGTGCATCGAATTCGGTCAAGAGCGTTTTGTGCATAAAGAGTCAAAGATATAATAGACTTGCCTCATTTTGCCGAAGCGTTTTCATCGATCGTAAAAGAAAAAAATAAATAATTGCACTCTGCGAATAATAAATTAAAAGGGAATTTTCAATCGATTGGGTTTAAAAAAAATTTAATTGAAGAAAAGTAAAATATGGAGATGGACTTCAAATTTTGGCAGAGCATCGCCTTCCACGACTTCGAGAAGTGGAAGGTACACCCGAAATCGTGGAAATGGCTTAAGCTTCACTATCCGATAAAAGTAATCATTTATTTTTATTTATTTTGCTAATGTCGTGGCGAAACATTCACGAGGATATTTTATTTTATTTTATTTTTGGGAGGGTTTGGAGTTTTTGGCGAAAATGGTTCTCACGAATTTTATTCGGACCCGCGGATGGATGAAACGAAGTCGTGATAAGATAGTACACACACTGATCTACCGAATTGTGAGAGCGTGACAGTGACACGCCTGTATCTTATTGTGAATCATTGTTTTGATTTTTCTTGCACTGCTGAGAGAGAGGGAACAATATAAATAACAGCAGAGTCTGATATAATTTACGTCACAGCGATGATAAATATAATTTGTTATTGCTGGTAAAAATTAATTGGAGGAAAAATAATTTCAGGACACAATTAAAATGTATTTGTATAAAAAGTTGCGTTCCAATTTGAATTTATCAATGCAACTTTTATTTTTTTGTAAGGCCTGTATATTCTCACGAGTCAATGTTTCATTTTTATTGCATTGATTGGTGCGAAAATAATACTAATAATGTAATTTTTTAATTGCAGTTAGGAATTAATTCGTGACAAAAAAAAATTCAAGCTTGTATTTCTGGTCAATTTTTTTTGGCTTAATTGTAAACATAGATTTTTATCGTGAACATTTTATCCGGCACTCGACTCTTGACATATAAATTGCACAATGTACATCGTATGTTGTAATGAAAAAAAAAAAAAAATTCCTCTTTGCATGTGTAAGCAAATTTGTGATTAATGTTTTTGTTTGCTCTTTGATTTCGCAGTCGTCGCAGAATAATGCACCAAGCACGGGGATCGGCGAAAAACGGGAGCACCTTTACAAGATCCTCGTGATCGGCGAGCTTGGCGCAGGCAAAACTTCCATAATAAAACGTTATGTGCACCAGTTCTTCTCGCAACATTACAGAGCTACGATAGGCGTTGATTTTGCGCTCAAAGTATTGAACTGGGATCCGCACACGATCATCAGGCTCCAACTATGGGATATCGCAGGTCAGTTGGTTCACAAGAAAAAAATCATCGCCGGCAAAAATATAAATCATTTTCATACTAATAATAAATGTCGTAAATAAAGCCAAAAAGAAGTATGCAAATGCGCAGAGACGAACGAGCGCAGCGAGATAAATCGTGGTGAAGTTGTTGACGAAGGGGTCGGAAAGATTCTTTTTATTCCATGAACTCTCGACGATCGCCAATGCGACGGAAAATTGAGAAAAGAAAAAAAAAACATTAATCAGACTGTTCTCGATAAATGGGAATTCTCAATCTGACGAGTTCTATAAATTTATTGAAAATTGTGGTGCAAAAATAAGTGCCAATTATTTTTGTCAACATGAAAAGTATGATTAATATGATAAAAATTCAATATGATAATTCTTTATCATAATGAGAACTTATCATATTAAGAATGTAATATTTAGTATCTAAGATTAAGCTTAAGAAATACATAATACATTCTTATATAAATGATTAGCATTTTTTATTGGATTATTTCATTGTATGGCTTTTCCGCCCTTATGGGGCTGCACTTTCTTAATTAATTTAATTTCCGGCTGTAACGCCTCTGGTGAAAAGTTATCAATAAACAGATTAATTTAAATCAATTTACTGTTAGAAATTTAAAAATTCCGTAGGAATATATTACTACTATTTATATAAAATACAAAAATAGGCTCTTTTTTGTTGCTCTTAAGGCATTGAAATTGAATTAATATGTTTCGTTTTGTCGTGTTGTTGACAGGTCAAGAAAGGTTCGGAAATATGACAAGGGTGTATTACAAGGAGGCGGTAGGTGCCTTCATCGTGTTCGACGTGACGAGAAGCGCAACCCTCGAGGCGGTAGTCAAGTGGAAGCAGGATCTTGATTCGAAAGTGCAACTGCCCGACGGTTCACCCATCCCCTGCGTCCTGCTTGCTAACAAGTGCGATCAGCAGAAGGAGGGTCTCGTGAATACGCCAACAAAAATGGACGAGTATTGCAAGGAGAAGAACTTTTCTGGCTGGTTCGAAACTTCGGCCAAGGAAAACATAAACATCGAGGAAGCTGCCAGATTTCTCGTCAATAAAGTAAGTTTTCTGTCGTCGTATACGAGAAATGACAAAATCCTAAAATGTTAAAAATTTCAGAATTTTTTGTATCATTATTAAATATTATTAAATTTAGCAAAACGAAATTACAAGATTGCTAAATATTTTTCAAATCTTTGGATATTTAGATCATAGCGTTACAAAAATTGTATAGCATTAATATTCACGACTTGCAGACAATTACAAAATATTGAAAACCAATGTTTCCTTTTTTTTCTTCAACGAATTTCGCTAATTTCATGAATTCTACTTTGTACTCTTTTGCAGATACTCCAAAACGATCAAATAATGAAGGGCAACGGCTCGCAGGAGCAAACGGACGGTGAGAGATTCGCCCTTAATCAATCGCCGACGGGTTCTAAAAAGTCTTGTTCCTGCTGACGAATCTGTATAAGGACCTCAGGGCCTCGTTCACTTCGTTGGAAGATATCGAGCATCACAGCTATCATCGAGCCACGTGCAGGCCGAACCGAAGATTTCGGCCAAGCGCGAGACTTTGTACTTTGTACTGAAAATAAGCCCGCGAGAGACTGTTTTGCTGTTCTCACTGTTTCGATCTTCCGCCCGCTAAACACATCGTCGCAGCGTTGCGTTTAGTGTCTAATCGCATGTATATACATATATAGTATACATTAATACTAATTAATCGGTGACACAATCGCCGTTGACTCCGCGATACGTTCATTACGTTTAAAATATATATATATATACATATATATATTTGTTCGGACCAAATTATGAGCAAGGTGAGTGTCCCGGTAATTCTAAAATAAAAAAGGAATCTTTAAAATGACAAGCCATGAAAATAGGGACTAAACAAAAATTAACAATGATTACGAGGTATAAAAACCTAGAAAATCATTTTATCGATGCTGTGACTACGAAAAAAAAAAAAAAAAAAACACATAAGCGGCCTATATTTCGTCTCGTCTATTTCTTAGAACATATACTCACTATCTAGACGAAAACTATTATCACCCATTGATCGCAGGGCTGTAAACCAACAACATTCCATTTTATTAACATTTATCGCACGATTCGCTGAATTGTCTCTTTGCATATATACATTTTCAAATATCTGCAGCTTTTATTAAGGAAATGGTCGAATTTTTATATTATAGCCGAGAAGAAAGTTCCTTTTATTAACAAAAATTATCGAATAAATGGAAAATGTAGTTGACAAATTCCCAAATAAATTGAGGATTGCTCCACTTTTACCTCACGATTTTTCGTGAATCTTTATTTCAAGTTACTGAAAATGCCCATAAATTTATACTTAGAGAAGAAGTTAACAAATCCGAGATAATCAATGTCAAAGATTTCAATGGTAAAAAGGTTGAAGGAAAATCACGAGGAAAATTCAGAGTGCAAGATTACGAGTATTTAATGAAGAACTCATAAATTTCGTAAACGTTTCTCATAATTACGACCTGGGACGCTCGCCTCGCCGCCATAAATCATGCGCTGCGCGAAACAGCAGTGAATCTGCATTCCTCGTCTCAATAATGATCGCTTCGCGCGACTTACGTGAATCTTATTGTGCGGCGAACGTCGCCGGAACTGACGACCCGCGAGGCTTATAATCGCCGGTTAACAGAAGCGCCATTCACTGGAATACCGCGAGAACGATACCGTTTGTCGAGCGCCGCGGTCACTGTGTGCCATTCCTCAGGGTCCTCCGATAGTCGTGATGCCTTATTAAGCCAGCATAATAAAATCACGATTAAATCGCGAACGTCCTCTCGACTCTCTCCATTTTATTGCGGACGTTCATGACCCATCGCGGATTAATTAGTCCTCGGCCACCGCCACAACAGTAGAAGTAGTTTTATTCTAATAACGATATATCGATAAAATTGAACTACTAAAACGATCCACGAATCACAAGCAACATTCCTGCCGTATCTTCTTCCTAAATATCGTCTTCGTCTTTTTAATGATTCAGCCAGACTTCGACGAGGACGCTCAGCTCACACGCGAAAGTCTAATGACAATTGTTGTTGATAATAGAGTTTTATACACGAAAAACGTAAATTGACTATATTAATTAATGAATTGCTATTATATAGAGAGAGAATTATAGGTATATTACATATATATACATATATTAGGCACCAATGCGACACGATCTAACGTCTCTGCTGTAAATAACCGACAAGTTTTACAGTCTTAAGCGAAAGAACAATTATTTCTCTTCACACGATTTACACGACGAATCGTCCGGGCACTGTAATACCTGTTTTCACTTTTATAAATGTACGATGTCCTCACTGGGGCAACTATACTGACGCGAATCCCACGAATCGTGGCTATTACCGAATGTGTCCACTCGCTGACGAAACAAATGTGTCTCTATCATAAAACTCTACGTGCATCTAACTCGCTTCCATATACTCTTCATGGTATACGGTGAGGGACTCTTATTATTTGTGTATGTATAAAAAAAGGACGTCATTAAATTATATTCGGTTGTTAAGGCTGTGGTTTTTTTTAAACCTTTTATCACAATCTTACATAGTGATTATCGTCTTATAATCTAAGCATTTGATTCTGTGTTCATGTCTTTCTAACAACAACCTAATTAAGGGCATACGTGCAATATACTTTCATTTTCAAGTCTTTACAAAAAGTTCCAGACGAGGAAAACAACAAAATGTCGACCCGTCTGACAGATATCAGCAATCAGTGATTATTTTCTAGGTACTAGTTATCAGGATCTCTTACAAACGTTATTTTGTTTCATAATGTAAAGATTACATCACGGTGGGATATGATGTTCGCGAGTGCAAATAAGCAACACTGGATGAATTTGCACATTTATCTATCGACAATTTAGATGCTTTTATAATAAGACAGTTTCTAAAAATAGTGTCTCCTGCAGTCAACTAGTTGCGAAACGTTAACAGGTCTTTCGCGGTGATGTATTAACTGCTTCTGTGCAAATGTAAATGAAAGTAAGCTTCGATATCTCAATCGGCAAGATAATAAGAGCAAACATACCTGATGCATAATATCTCGAAATTGTTGCACTTGCACGTATTCCTGCAAGTCTTTCATTAGAATACAAGCAATTCCACTATTCTCAAATATTACGAAATCAAAGTTGGTGTAAAAAAAAACAAGTAAAAGTTTTTATATTAGAAATCCGTGACGGCAAAAAGAATGGAAACTAAGAAATAAAAGCTTATTACTAAATATCAATATCACATGTCGATAAAAAAATGAAAATTACTGAATAACATTTTCCCTATAAAAATAC
This sequence comes from Clistopyga incitator, assembly GCA_947507545.1. NCBI lineage: Eukaryota > Metazoa > Arthropoda > Insecta > Hymenoptera > Ichneumonidae > Clistopyga > Clistopyga incitator. The sequence continues at coordinate 12,133,680 of OX382173.1, read as the reverse complement.
GTAATAATAAAAAAATAAACAAAAATGAATTATTCACGAGATAAAATTGAGGTGAACGATTGTCTGCTGCACGAAATCGATAATCCTGTTTTTTCCGACCGTGAAATCGACGATAATAAATTATGTCTTTCTTGGGAAAATTTGTCTGTTCGAATGGCGAGAAAATCTCCATCGTTGGTGGATAAAGTTGTGCGGAAATTTTGGAAAATTTCCGAGTCGAGGGATCGGCAAGAATCCGTTGAAATTTTAAAGTCAGGTAGGCAAAAAATTGTTGACGAAGATTTCACGCGATCGATGGATCGATCGCGTGGACTTTCATTTACTTTTTTAATTTCTTTGTCGTTTTCTTGTAAATTACCGATGAAGCGTCCGGTTATGTCGAGGCCGGCCACATGATTGCTGTAATGGGGCCGAGGTACTTATGTCGTGTTGTTAAACATTTATAGAGCCTTTTTGCTGTGTATTAATCTCACAGGCTTGTTTAAAACGTTTTTGGTGAATTAATTGTAGCGGCGCTGGAAAAACGACTTTGCTTGACGCATTGGCCAAGCGAACACAACCAACTTCCGGTAGGATTTGCGTTAATGGAATTGAAGTTTCCAGCGAGACTTTTACGAGGATTTCCAGCTATGTGCCGCAATTTGATTCATTGCCTGCTACTTTAACAGCAGGAGAATACATCGCTTTTTCGGTAAAATTTTTACGACCAGTTTATCAATTCGGAATTACATCTGCTAATTTTTCGACGTTAAGAATTAATTGCTTTGCAAATTTAAAAAAATGCTAAGAGGTGCTTTAAGCACCAGCAAAAAAAAATAATTTCAAATAACAATTGCTTAAAAACGGTCAAATTATTATTGTTGAGATAATTATTTCAATAATGATGAGAAATATGATGAGTCTCGAGAGATTGCATTTTTATTTCAATAAATTAAATTGTAAGATTCATGCGGAATGGAATTGGACATTTTATTTAAAAATTTCTGAATTTTGAGATAAATATTCAATAAAATGTTTTGTAAAACAGCACTAAATTTAATTTGGCTTCAGCAATAAATATTGTACGCTGAATTCGTACCGTCATGTCACCTCTCGAGTTATTAATTATTAAAGTCATAAATTCGCAGATAATGATTAATTTGCCGATTGTCACTCGATACGCGACACGTCAAGTATTTTGTTAATTATTCCTAAAGTGTGCGCTGAGACTCGACAGAAATGCGTCGATTCGTGAGAGAACGACTGTGGCTCGAGATATTATTCTGAATTTGGGCCTCGAAAAATCCAGGGACTCGATTATCAGCGATTTATCGGGTGGAGAGAAAAAAATTTTATCCCTCGCGGTGGAAATTGTTACAAGACCGCGAATATTATTTTTGGACGAGCCCACGACAGGTACATAATTGATATAAAGGGTGTATTTTTATATAGTTACTTTTTGTGCTTGCACAAGGATTTTTTTTTTTCAAATTTATTTTCACCAAAGTACAAAAACGTTGTACATGCAATTCTAGCACCAATTAATTTTATATAATAATGAATAAAAATAACGCACTTGAAAACTGACAAGTGATTAAAAAAACAGACTATGATTTATAATGTAAATTATAAAATCATCAGTCCTAAGACAATAGCAAACAAACTGTACATTACGTACTCTTTCGCTTATTATTTATTTTTGCTGATGCCCATGGTCAGGTCTCGACACATCATCCGCCCTTCGGGTTGTGGAATCTTTGAAACCGGTTTCCACGACTGGAATCGTGCTTTGCTCGATTCATCAGCCCAGCATGATGATTTACAATCTCTTTAGTCGTGTGATTTTTTTAACCGACGGTAAAACTGCCTTTTCCGGAAGTCCTGATGATGCCCGCCTATTTTTCGAGAGGTAATAATAATAATAATAATAATAACGATAATCAATGAAAAAATATCAAAAAAATTTGAAAAAATTGTTTGCCTCTCAAATATTTTCTTTCCCCCTCCAACAATTTTTAAATAGACAACATTTTTTTTTAAGTAAAAATTACATTTAGCGCAATTTTAGTCGTTAATAAATGATATCGAAAAATTCAAATTTGTCCATTGAATATTATTTTCTCCAAAATTTCAAAATTAGAGTTCACCAGTTTATTGAACGATCTTTGAGAAAGTACAATTTAAAAAAATAATTGGAATGATAGAAAAAAATTCAATCAGTCGTATTGAGGGAGGGTGCCACATATAATTTAGTGAAAATGGATCCAAAAATTGCGGATTATTATTGACGATTGACTTGAAATTGTTTGTGCTGCTTACAAGGGAAGGTTTCCAGTGCCCAATTGGTTTCGATGAGGCTGAGTATTACGTGAAGATTTTGTCGAACAGAAACCTCGAAAATGTCGAGTATTCGAATGCTCTTCCCTCGCTGCAGGTCGAAGATCACTCTATTCGAATTTGTCGAGCTTACGCAAGCTCCAATTTTGCCAGAATTCCGGAACGTCGGGGATCGCCTGGAATGCTGGAAATTGATGCTTCGGAGTAAGTTTTGTGCAGTTCGGTTCTGCATAACAAAACTTATATTACTTCTATATTTTTCTCTTTGAGAAGTAAAAATTTAGACCTTTAATAAAAAAATAATTTCTATAAAAATTCAACAAGATAAAAAAGAGATTTTAAAAAATCAGTCATAAAAAAATTCCAGTTCAAACATTAACGTTAACTTAAGTAGTTAATAACAATAACATTAAAAAATAAATAATTTTAGCAAATATAATAATAATTTCTATGAAATTAAAGAAAGGAATCGTCTTGGAATGTCCAATTTAATTGGTTACTGTGGAGGCATTATCTTGAGAACCGAAGAACCTTCGTGGATGGTTTAATTGCCTTTCAATATTACGCGGTTCGTGCATAACAGCGAAGCTATTCTTGTCTAATTGAGCGAATGTCAGATTTTATCTCAAGATGCACACTTAAATTTTTAATAATTTTTTTAACTTCCATAGATCTCCATTATTTTAGTAAGAATATTTTTCTGGGGTATCGACACACACAAGCAACAAGGAGTTCAAGATGTGATGGGCGCTTTGTACATTGCAAGCTCCGAGACAATATTCTCGACCGCTTATTCACCGCTTTATGAGATTCAGCGAGAAATATCGCTTTATCAGCGAGAAATATCAATGTACGGTCCTTCGGCTTATTATATTGCCACTGCTGTCAGTTGGGTATGCCAAAGCAACATTTTCACGTCGTTTACGTAATTCAAAGTCGAACAATAATTCTGTTTTTCTCGATCGGCAATATTAATTGATTTATAATTGCATACATCCACTGCACTCGAGTTGCAGTGAGTTATCGAATGGTAGCAATGTGAGAGAAAGGAAACTGAATTTTAATTGGCTTAGGTAATCTTGGGAATGTTTTTAGGCTTTATTAAAAAATAAAAAATAATTTCTTTTATTTCAGATTGTTGCTTTAGAATTTTGAATTAGTGTCAAATTTTTCTTTGGGTTGTTGAAGAGTGATGAAGATCTGAATAAATATTTTCAGTGGAATTATGTAATTTTTTTTGCGGAGAGAAGGCTTTTATTATAATTAATAATCGTAATTATTATTCGAAATTACATAAATTTGACAGGTGCCCAAGACTGTAGTTAAAGCGTTGCTGTTGTCAACTATGCTGTTCTCACTTCTTGGCACACGAGATACGTTTTTTCCAACTTTCTTACAATTCTTTGCATGCACTATAGTTAGTGGTACATGCGGTTCGGCTTACGGTAGCATGATAGCTTCTCTAATTGAGGATAATGAAATGGCTACTGCTGTTATGGTACCACTCGACCTCGTGGCTATGCTCATGGCTGGAGTTTATTATAGCTTGAGGTAATTCTTATTTATTTATTTATTTATTTTCGTATCTTTTGTGTAAATTAAATTTATTGAATTAAAATAGTAAATAATTCCATAAAAACGTTTTATGGATAAAATGGTTTATTTTTATTTCAGCAATTCAAAAAAAAATTTTTTAAATTTAAAACTGCAAAAGTGAATGGGCAAGATTAAAAAAATTAAACTGTAAGTGACTGTCTTGTATTTTAGGACTGTTAAATGGTATACAGCAATCTTCAAGTATATCTCAATATTTTACTACACAAATGAAGCACTGGCAATCGCTCACTGGTCGCAAATCGACGATATTGGTATAAAATTATCCTTTACAAAATAAATGAAGGCGACATCATTTTCAATGTATGGAGAAATAAATATTCTTTTTAGAATGTGAGAGCGACGAGAATCTGCCGTGCATCTCTTCAGGATCTCAAGTGTTGCTGGAGTACGGCTACGAAGAGTCGAATTTCTGGCCAAATATATTGGCAATGGGAGGTTTAACGATCCTCATGAATTTTATAGGGTACTTGGGAACTCGACGAAGGCGAAAGTGCATAAATTCGGTACCTTGACGAATAAAAGTACTCCCGGATGGCTCGAAAAATTTATAACGTTTTTGTTTTATTTTAATAATAATGTATACATATATCGAGGGCAGTGTAAATACATTATGTAACAACAGTAATAATAAAATATGTATAAAATGTACAGCACAAAGAAATTTACTATGCAAAAACCGGATGGTATTCTATAATATCATAACTCTAAATTTATGGCAGTTTTTATGATAATTACAATTAAGAATGGCAATTCATTAAATGAAAATGAATTTCAAACACATTTTATAAACGGATGATTAATTATGCAAAACTTGGCATTTTCATCGCCGCAATAATTATTCATAATTCAGATGAATTTTTTTTACAATTAATTCCAATATTCAATAGAAATAATAATGCATAATTATCGAGATTTTCAAGTAATCCAAATAAATTTTCATTTAACGAAGGCCAATGCTTAAATACAATTGCAATATTATTTATATTATATTAATCTTATCGCAACTGCCTAGCTTATCGCGTAAATGACTCTGTCTGCGGCTAGTAAACCGGTTGCTTTTGGCTTCTGCGGCGAAGCGCGAGAAAACCGGCCAAGTGCGCCACTGCGAAAATTGCAACGAGTCCGATGAGATCCATGGGATAGTTGTCAGCTCCGTAACCGTATTTGTCCAGGACACCGGCTCCCGTTGAAACGCAAGGCTCTTCCGGATCAGGTGGACAATCTGATGAAAATTATTCAATTATTTCCATGGATTTATTATAATTTTTCAAACAACTAAATATGAAAGAAGAATCCTACCAATTAATTACTTCAATCTTTAATTTACAATTTTGAAAAAATTATATTAAAAAAATAATTATCAACGGGGAAGAAAGTTGGTTGTTAAAGGGTTCATTAAATTAAATTGCAATCAATCACCAATTACTTTTGTTTTGTTGATTAAATGCAGTTTTTTAATAATTTGGCTTACGATTTTAGGAAAACTGACCTATGTGATCGTATTCCTGCCATTGTACCAATGAGACTGCTTCAGTGCTGTAGTAGAAGTGGGAGATGTACTTCAGCCAAGAGATGCGAGCTGGCAAATCCCTGTGCGAATAATTGTACATACATTGCGTAAGAAAATTGTCAATTCGGGTGACTAATTTGATGAATTATTAATTAATGATATTAGGCTCCATAATTTACCCGAGGTGCAAATATATTCCGCTGAATATGAGAGCGAGAAAGTCGATAGGAACTGCGAGGAGTGAAGCAGTGTCCACTGACTCAAAAGCCGCCGACATCAAACAACCTGTCAACAGTTATGTCTCAATCAACTTTTCTCATGACGAATATTATAATTATCAAATTACTCCTACGTAAAAATAATAAGAGTCAAATTATGTCCCTCTTAGATTTCCATCACTAAGAATATTATAGAAAACAAACTTATTCATATTTTTACTATATCAATAATTTTAATTTTTTTTACGTGTTTTCTCATCATTTTTTATTCATTCATTACGATCATTATTTAAGGGTGTACATACCGACTGCCGAGGCTGCTGCTGCCCCGAGAATAACCGGAACAACGAAAAATAGAAAAGCTGTGAAACCACCCTTAAGCCCTACTACACAAAAAATAAGGGCGGTGTAGAAAATGGGCTGAACCACCGCACCTGGAATCTGTAGTGAAAAAAAATTTTATATATAAATAGAAATAATAATATTGAAAGTAATAAAAATGTACTTTACTATAATTTAGCAAATTAATGATAATATAATATTGTTATTATTAATGCTATCAAGCAATTAATTAAGCACCCAACCTGTCAGAATTTCAATAAATATGAAAAAATTGTAATAATAAAGGGAAAAAATTAATAATAAAAATAAAAAAATAGAAGAAAATAATATTTTTGAAAATCCTTTTGTTTTTACCATTATTGCAACTTTGCTGATGTAATACGGTGCTGGACTGTAAAGCCCGCTGGCAATGTCTCTCAGCAGTAGAGGCATTTCTTTGGGAAAGGTGTAAAAAACACCATAATTAAAGGTGAATACAGTTTCGGTGACGACTAGATACATCAGACCTTGCACATTCTGTATTCCTCGCTGATCGATGTTTTCCGTTAACGATGTAAAAGGCGCAGCAATGAGAAGTCCTATAAACTGACAGATTCGAAAAGCGATAACATTTTAAAAAATTTATTTTCTAATCTTTGATGATCGAAAAATCATTTTTTGAATACCGGTAAATAATTAAAAATATACAAACCATGTACAGCGCAAATTTGAGGAAAATCTGAAATTTATTTCTTTTGTAATCGATGTAATTTCTCCAGATTAGCCACTCGAGTTGCGTGTAGATGCGAATTTTTTTGAACTCGCCTATCGATGAAGACGAAACGTTTGAGAAAACCGGATGTGGTGCAGAATTACGCGATGTACTTGCACAGGACTCATCTATCAATGTCCTTATTCTTTCGCCATATTTTGATCTCTGAAACTGGTCGCATATCCATCTCGTCTAATGAAAAATAAAAAATCATTTTTATTAATTATTAATTTTGATCATTTTATTTTTCTCGGGGAAATGTCTTGGACTTACTTTCTTCATACACTCCACTTCCCTTCCTCGTGTCACGGATAATTGCGAGACGTAAAATTCGGCACTGTTGAATGTCGCAGGACAACGAAGACCTAAGCTGAATTTTTGGAAGGGAAAAACGAATTTGTACGCTTTAATTTTTTATCTGACATATTTCAATTTTCTTATTCTGAAGAGTTCCTGCAAATATTTATACGTGAGGAGAAATCAGAAAATTGGATTTCGAGACTCACGTGTCAAAAAACGTCGTGGCATCGGACGAGGCACCCTGAAAAGCTACGCTTCCAGCTGACAATAGAAGAATTTCGTGAAAGAGGTCCAGAAGACCGGAAGCTGGTTGATGGAGAGAGCAAATAACGACTCTTCCTCTTGCCGCGACTTCTCGCAACGTTCTGATAACGACCATCGCCGAATAACTGTCCAATCCTGTTGTGGGTTCGTCGCAGAATAACATGCTTGGTTCGGTTAATAACTGAAGCAAAAAAAATATGATAAGCCTTCAAAAAAATGTCCATTTTCAATTTTTTTAATCGCATTATCATTTAATTTTTATTATTGATTTTAGATTTTTTCCTACTAACTTAAGAATGCATTTGTTAAAATCAAAAAATTTAATCAATTTTTTCCCAGTCGTAATCAAATGAAAATAAATAAAATCATTCCATCGTAAACCAGTTCCGCCACCAGTAAGTCCAGACCGATAAGTCGTTTGGTTATTTTCGCAGAAATATTCTGTCAGTTGAAGGAGAAATTTAAAAAAAATCTTGTTCTTATCATTGATCTTGAGAGGCTAAAAAAAAATTCTCCATTCAACAGGTGTAAAATGCAGTCGTGAAGGCAATAAGATATCTCGGACCTTCGGGAGGATAATCCTGACATGATATTCTTTATTTTGCACTCTCTTCGCTTCTCTGGGACTTCGCATAAATCCTCGACGTTTTGATGTCGCTCGTCCGGATCAATTATACATCGGTCGGTTTCATCTTAATCCTGCGTCGAATTGAAAAGGTTTAAAACTGGTTTATCGTGCCGTAGGAATTCGGCCTTCCAGTTCTTGATTGACAGATTTTTAATGGTATTTATGAGTCGACCAGATACAAAATCTCACGGAGAAAGTCTTCGTTTTTTAGGTACCTCAGTCACTCCGTTTTTTTTAAGTCGCTGGTCCTACTTTTACATTAAGATTAAAAAATCATAAAAATGAATAACAAGCTTAATCCATTATCATTAATGATATATTTCTATTTGTTATAAATTATGTGTTTTGACCAGGGAAATTTGTTGCTCAAGTATGAAATGAGCGATTGAAAAAAAAATGTAATTGATTCAAAAAAATTTCATCAGACTTCAGAAAAATTGCATTGTACAATTTTATAATTGATTCTCTTCGGGATTGAAATGTAATGATTCATTGAAAATATGGTTATAATTTATTCATATAAAAAAATAATCATTTCCGCACAACAAGGAAAATTTTTTTTTGGTATGTGTTACCTGAACGGCCAGTGAGACTCTTCTTCGTTCTCCACCCGATAGAGCGGCCAATTTCGTGGTCCTGCACTTGTCAAGGCCAAGGTCACTGAGAAGAACGGTGATTCGTTGGCTCCTGAATGCAGATTTGAATCGTCGATCCATCGTCATCCGCGCCTTGGGAAATCATATCGATTTGAAAAAAATAATAATCTCGAAATGCTATTAACAAATTAACGAGAAAAAAACAGTATGTTTAACTAAATTACCCCTCGTATTAATTTTTTAAACTAATTTATTAATTTTTCTGAATATCTCTGAATTATAAAGAAAAGATTATTAACGTGTGAAAACAGCTTTGTAATTTTTGTTTCATTCTAAAAAATGTATTCCTAAAAATCAACGAATAATTTTCATAAAAAAAAAAAATTACTGGCCAATTTGTTGAACAATATTTTTTCTACTCACGGCTCGAGACTTTTCTCACAATTCAGACTCGTGCCGCGGCCCAGAATTTGCGGTTACCACATTTATGTAATACTTCTCATTCGTCGTTAACCACTGTGGTTAAAAAGAGCGATGAAAAAATGATTCACTGAATTTATAAACAAGTCAATTCAACCTACACAATAATTAAGCGAGTACAAATATTTTTTTACTATTATCTTAATTGGCCTAATTTTGTATTTTTATTTTTCGATAAATAAATTAATTAAATATTTGTAATGAACAAAAAATCAAATGCTTGTTGTACGTGATATCCAATATTTTATGAACTCTGTAAATTCGAAATAATAAAGGTCCAATTTATAGGTGATATATTATTGTACCCATCGTTTTAATCACCATAAATTCCATGTGTTCATGAACTGTCAGAGATTCAACCGCAAGATCCTGTTGCGGAACGAATCCGGATAATCGTGACATGACTTTCCGGTCCACGGGCTTTCCGTTCACCAAAATGTCTCCCATTGCATTTCCTGAGTAATCATCGATATATTACCATTATTATTTATTTTCGTAATTCGTATATGTTATTGAATTTCAGTGTTAAATATGATCCAGTATATGACTAACCTTTTAACCGTTTACTGATAGTGGCGAGAAGTGAAGTTTTTCCAGAACCACTAAAAAAAAATATCACTAGAGCTTAAAAAAAAATTGATAATTCTCAATTCATTTAATAATGTGATGAACCCTTAATGAATATTACCTCGGTCCCAGAATTGCCATAAGAGTCCCGGACTGCGCGACTCCGCTCACTAAAATGCTCACAATTATTATTTGTGTAAGGTTTAATTGTTATCTATTGCACTCAGCATATTTTATCAAAAGCAATTAGCGTCGTAATCAAGAGAAAATTACAGTAATTTTAGTCAAAGCTTTTTAATAAATTTTTGTAAGATTTCCTTATTATAAATATTATTTGTTAACAAACCCAGATTCTTTTTTGCCTTTTAAAAAATATTTAGGCTTTGTCAAATCGATAAAAAAATGCGATTTTTTTTTGGAAAACGACAAAAATGTAAATCTTATCAAAAATAAATTTTACTTGTTGTTGTTCAAAAAATGTTACGTCTTTTTATGAACATTTAAGGTTATTGTTGCGCAACCCTTTCTTCCTCAATCACTAAAAAATGTTTAAAAAATTTTGTACTCTATATAAACAGAAAAAAATCGTCTCTTCACCTCCTTGCAAAATTGGAACATATTCGGTCGAACTGCCACGCAGAAATCCCATAAGATATCCGTTAGCTTTCCTTTTCTTGACGGAATAAGAAATGTTTTTCCACGTGAGGCTGAGGTACCTTGACGAGGTCGCATTGTAGTTGCTGCCATTGAATTCCGCAATCGCCTCTGATTTCATCTTTGAATTTTAATTCAAGGATTATTGTAAAGGTATTCAAGGATTATTGTAAAGGTAATCGAATGCAATTCCGCTACTGTATTAGCTATAAATGCATTGTACTATGTAATCAATATTTTTCACATTCACTGTTGTGCGGAACAAGAAACATAGAAGAAATTGGGGCAAAATGGTCACCATGATAATACAAAAATTTATTGTGAATGCAAAAAATATATAATTTCAATAATTTTCAAAAATTCACTTAAATTATTACATTAATTTTTTTCAAATATTCCGTAACAAGTCTGAAGACAATTATTTCCAAAGCGAATTTTAGTAAAAAAATTGTGCCCAAGATATAAAAAACTATGATTCGATGCGAATTATCGATTGTAATTTTTTTTTTTTTCGTTAAATTGGATTTCTTTTCTTATGCAGGGACTTTGAAGGAAGCAACTCGCTTTGAAAAAATGTAAACTGCTGCTCGTTTTACCCCCATAATTCATATTTTTTCTTTAGGTGACAATCACAATCTATTACGGGGAAAATGGGTAAATACGTGAAGCTAAATTGCGTGTAATGATGCAAGTTGCATAGGTAGCTTCGTTATTTGCAGCAGCAGGTCAATCGCAACGGGGAGCTTATATAATGTTACAGGTTCGGTGTGCCTCAGGTCCTCAAGGTACTTCGTATCGATACACGCCATGGAATATGTTAATGTAAACATGTGCAATGTTTGACAGAATGACATGGTAATTGATGCTTGATTTACGTGTGAATTATTATCGCGAATTTATATCGAGGTTGCAATAACACAATGCGTATTCCTGTTTCCAGTTATTTTGTCATTTTTATTAAATTTTTTTCATAAATTATCGGAACTGGAATATGCTCATTTCAAATGCTCCTTCGAAAGGAGCATATTAAAACAATCAAATGGTCGGATTTATTGGTTGAACGTTTTTGATGGTCCAGTAATTTTTTTGGTGAAATAGTGAAAAAATTGCGATATCTGCTAACCGAACTAATTTTATTCCTAGGCTGCACATTTTTTTATTGGATAAACTAATGTGCTTGGCTAACACATTTTTTTATTCACTGAACAAATTTGTTTGGCTAACAATTTTTAACTAGCCAAAGAAATTATTTACTATAATATTAAACTAAGCCTAAAAAAAAATATGTGAAACACAGGTGTCTTTTTTTCGAATCGAAATCATCAATTTTCCGAATATCTCCTCCATTGCATTTCTTAATGAAATTACCGACCTATTTGTCCTTATCAATTTAGTGCATCCGAAAGATTTCCTAAAAGATATGCGATCCTACCTTGCGATGGATCGTTGGAATGGCTTCGTAGGATTTTGGTTGGTTAGCACCGAAAATGCTCCAAGGGGAGCAAAAACACAAACGTCGATTAAAGTTTAGGTTTCCAGAAGGCGATTAAGGGTCGTGGGACACATTTTTCATGGGGTGAAAAAAATATATATTTCGCCTATTTTTATCGACCTGCATTTGCCACAAAATTAAAAGCACTATCACAAATTCGCGAAATTTTAATAAAATAAAATATTATTAACAATATTTTTAATGTCATTGGTTTCTTCCTAATAAACTAAAAAAATAGTGAACATTCAAAAGACACGAGGAAATAATTTAAGAGGGTAAATTTCAGAGGTGACACTGCAGGGGGGGAGGGTCACATGGTCCGAAAAGCCCAGAGAACCAAGACCATCGGATCCGCCCGTTACGGTTACGTCGGGGTGACTGAAGCCGTGTATCGAGTTCTACAAGAGCAGTCTCGCCGGTATATCGTTTGCTGCTTCTCGTGTGCAAATTTCTGCGGGGGAAGACTCACCGCGTACTGAGCCTTATTCCGAGAGTGTTACACAACACGTTGTACTTTGGTTGTATACGCATTGGTATTGCAATATTAAAACCATCTATTCTATATAAATATGTAAAATTTAATAAATCGTAAAAAGCTGGAGAATCAAATTCCTTGTAAAAAGTCATAAAATATAATTAATCATTAGAGTTCATGAAATTAATCGTATTGCAAAAAGGCAATAAAATCTAACTTAATGCAAACGAGTGATAAAATATAATTTACCTTTTTTATATTCAGTGGAATGTACGATTTTTATATAAATTTTATTCTTTTTTATATAAACAATCTAATTTATGAATCTTCTTTGCAAAAAGTGTTGGACATATTAATGTTAAGGATATGTGACCAGAAATGTGAAGGGTTAATTAATGTCGATTTCTGAGATCGAAGAAAATATTTATTGTAAACGATGGATTTTTATTTTTTTGTGAATTCTTGGTTTGCCATTTTATTGATAATTTTTATTGGTAGCGAAGGAGGTTCGATAGTGCATCGATAAATTTAGTAGTGAGTAAATTTGCGGGGTTGAGGAGAGGAATACAATTTTTTATTCACGACGCAATTCTATATAATCGTATTAATAATGAATGCATAGCTTCATCAGTCTTCTGGGTGGGAAATACGATGGGCGTACCTAGTGACCGCCTATAGAAAATGGCGTTACCAGATACTATAATATGTACTAGATGTTATTTACGCGCGTACGGGTCTTGTATTTTAAACCCTGATTAAATCCTCAGCAGAGTCGATTTAAAAAAGCATTTTTCATGGAATATAAAATTTAAAAGATAAGAGTTTTAGAAATTGAACGAGATCCACCAAGCTTCAATTTTTGTATAAAAATTCAAAGTACATTTATAAATTTATTAAAATTTTTTTTTTACTGAGACAAACATTTTCTAAATAAAAGTTTTGGAAATATGCGATTTTTTCATTGAACTCCAACTCTTCTCTTGTAGCCTAAGTGCATTAAGTGAAATTTCCTCGTGCTGCCATCTTCACAAATAATTTTCAAGCCGATTTCAATATTAAAAGCTAAGCAATGCACGGTAATATAAAGGAAAAGGGATATAAAATAAAAATTGCGTATAACAATAAAATTGGTGAATGTAGATGTTGTAACTCTCAGCAATGTAATCCGTTTACATTGCTGAATAGAAAAATGGAATATAGCAGCAAAAACCAATTTTTGGGTTTACTGAGCAGGGTACCATTTTTGGTCACCTTAGCTCGAATTTTCCGCATTGAAGTAAAACGAATGAAACAAAACATTTGATCAAATAAGAGAAAAATCGAGCAACCCCTTCAGTTCCAACATTTCCTTGCAATTATGAGACATTTTTTTTTTAATTATAATAAGAATGGCCAGTAATTGTATCTTTGCCCTGTTGCATTAGATATCAGTCTAAAATTTTTAACGACCCTTCTTAAGACATGAAATATTTAGATAATCCAATAAAAAATCAATTACCCAAATTATAAACCATGGAAACCAAAAATCACCGAAAATCTGCGAAAAAAATGATCGAAAGGTCAAAATGGATCGTTCAACTTCGACGAACTTAATGACCCTCGTAATTTAGCCTGTTGCTGCATTAGCTTTTGTTGGCAAGGTGGCGCTCAGCTCGATGCGACGAAAACGCTACTTGTGCGAGTAAAACCCGTCGCGTCGCGAGGTTAAAATCTTGCACATCCAATAGACAAATCCGAAGGTCTTAACCACGACTAAAACGAAAAGCCGGAAATCCTCGTCGACGATCGTTGTAATAATTCTGACATTAGCTTATCTCGGAACGTGTTTTTAAAATGCAAGTTCATTCGATACAGAAAATCGTTTATGACACGAAAACAAAGCGCATTTCCTAAAATTAGGGTTATGCAGTCGGCGCTTTGCTGTCACAAACACTAAAACGAGATGGACAAACCATTTCCGTTTATTTGCCGGTAAATTCAGGTACTGATGACAAATGTGCTGTACAATTATTGCGAAATGTCCAATTTACTTCGAATTCCTCAATTCTGCATGCTTCAGTATTGAAAACGTCAGAGCTTAAACAAAACAGAGTGCAGCGGACAGCATCAGCTGTCAGATACGTCAGTTTGCAGTGCCAACATGGCAAACGATAAATAAAAATATAAAAATAGCTTTTTAATTATTGCCCGAAGTTCGTCAGAATGCAGACACAATTGACGTTGAGTGATTGGCTTTTTGTTTTGTGTCGCTTATTTAGTATTCTATTATCCATGAATGCAAACAAAAATTTTTACTTTTTTAAATTCTTCATAATTTTAATGAAAAAGTTACGATCTTCTATTTTGCAAAAATGAATGTCAAAATATGAGAGTAACATTTAAAGTCGTCGGAATGAAAAATAAGTATACTTGAAAAAATGAAATAACGAAATTTCTTAAAATTGAGGAAACAACGATTGTTTTTTTTTTTTGCAATAAGCTTGGATGATAATTGATTATTTTAAATTGGGATTTTGTTGAATTTCGATTAATTTCATTTTAAAAGCATTCGTTTAAATTTAAGGTATTGTACGCCCTTATTTGACATCTCTGGAAGGGAATGTACTTATGCACGGAAATCGGCTGTTTTGTGGTTGTATTTCATTCGATGTCAATAATAACAAAAGTTGAGCGTGAAAACAGTGGCTGATGCGATAATGATATAGACTAGGAAACCCTGAAGATAAACAAAAACAAATCGTTTGGTTTTTCACACAGGAAAAATTCAGGTTGGGATACGTCGCATTTTTTCAACTGTGGTAATTGAAATTACGATGGAGGGTGTGACGACTTTGTCGGGAGTGGAGACGGCGCTGTACGTGAAGAAGAGAGAGAGAACCCAGAATTGGGTGCCCGAGGAAAAGAGCGCGCTTTTTGAACTGGTGAAAGTTCACGTTCACGCGATCGAAAACAAGAAGCTCGACACGGCCTCGGCAACCCAAAAAAATCTCGCCTGGCACAGAATATTTCAGGATTTTCGAGGACGATTTTCCACCGAACGTGAGAACGACAAAATAAAAGCACAATGGACAAGAATGAAAGCTCAGGCGCGACTCGAACTATACACTTTTGCTGCACAAGTGAGCATCAAACATTTTGTTGGACATTATAATTTTTCACCACGAAATATTATTTTCTACTTGTCAATTTTCATCTATGGACATTTTTATAATTTTTAAAATGTATTCTTAGGTGAAAATAGTTGGAATGGAAAGAGCGTCAAAGAAAATGCCCTCGAAATTATCAATCGCGGTCTGGAGACTTCTGCAGACGATAAGAAAAAGCGATTGCGAAGCTGGAGAGAATTCGGACGAGAGTTCGCAGGATGCGGACGTAATTAATGACGTCGATGCTATTTTGGACAAACTCCCGAGTTCCGATCCGGAAGTTTTGAACTTTCCGCAAATAAAAACTGAACCGGAGAGTTGCGGTTTCGACGATCAGTTTTTCCCTGGCAATTCTATGTATAGTGAGCAAGTACCTGTATACAATACCAGCAGAAAAAGGAGATCTATATTAGATAGTATCGACGATAATTACCAATCAATGAATGTGGAGGAACACAAGAAATCGAGAGGCGAGACTTCCAGAGGCCAATCTTACAATAATACTGGTAATTCAACACTTTATTGTATTTGTTAAGAAATATGTGAGCTTTTGAATAAATTGTTCAGGCCAAAGTTAGTGAAATTAAAAACGAATTATTCTAATATTGAAATTTGAACAAAATGTAATCTTTGTTTGGGAAGATAGATTTCAAAAAATTGCAGAAAAGATGTTAATTAAATGACAACTAATTTGAAATGTTAATTACTAAGTAGTATTTATTATCGTTATGTATAAAAAAATGACTGTACATTGACGAAGTATTCTTTTTTTTATTAAAGCCAACGAACATATAGAAGACAGCGAAGATATCGCAGAAACTTCGATACCTCCGGAAGATCCTTATCAACCGGAAATTGGAGTCGATCTCGCTTCTTGGAAATTGGAAGCGGCACAAAAAGAGCACAAACTTAAGATCGAGATGCTGAATACGGAAGTAGAAAGAGCCTCGTTACAAAAACAAACGGCAATTAACGACCTGAAGACATCAGAGATAAGGAAAAAATTGGCACAAGCCCAGGCGGATGAATATTTCAGGTTTTTACTGATTATTCCTCCCTTAAAGTTCAAACTTAGCGCGCGCGGCTTTCATTTGAATTTTATCAGCAACGTCCTCTAGTGAAGAAAGTTTCAAATGCGCAGTGCAATCTCTTCGTGTGCATTCTTACCTCTAATACGCGTTTCACATTCCAAGGCACGTCTCCAAAAATTCGCCATATCGTGGATTAATTTTTATCGTTAACAACGCAATACATTCGCTAAAAATGCAGCGATCTCTCGTTACGATTACCCGTAGAATGGCATCAACCAGGTGAGCCAAATATTCGCGGTTTCATTCTCTGAAAACTTACATTGCCATCAAAATTTCCATTAGTTTGTACCCTGAAGAACCGCCGGCGAACCGGCGATCAGTTTTCCAGCCAAAGTTACACCATTTTCGAACCCCTCCTCCAATTATCCATAATTATTGATTCAGCAATTGTTTATCACTTGATCTGCCATCGAATTCAGCAAAATTTGCATCTTGGCGATAAATTAATACCGCAAGTGATTTTTCCACTATTTCCAATAATTATTATCACATAATCCAATATTCCTGAACAAAGTTGTGAGGAATACTTATATAATCTTTGTCTGCTCAAAGTTTTTGTCATTTGCTCCGAAAGCAAATAACGAATTGAAAAAATCATTCTTATTTGTTATTTTCTGGATTTAGAATTGTGGAAATTACCAACAGTATCAAAAGATCAAAATCTGATATTCGTAAAACACATCAATAGAAATTATATTAAATAGATTAAAAGTTTATTCGAAAAAAATGTGGTATCTTCGTGATTTTTTTTCTTCTGAGTTTCTAGGGTTTCAATAAAATGAAAAGTTTTTGAAACTTTTGACTTTGATGGTACGATGACATTTTCACATAAACAACTCGGTCTATATATTTTTTATACTAAGAATAGAATTGTGTCGTGCGATGCTTCTAGAATGTTTCGATGTTTCTTTGAAGACAAGACATTTCCTACCGTCTTTTGGGTTAGTCTGTCTTTGCGAGCAGAATTAAATGTTTTGAACTTATAAACCATGAGCTTATTATTTATCGTTAGATTGACTATAAAAAGTTAGAAAAATTTGCATTATCTGATACTGTGAGTAATTCCATTGTTATTTATAGTCCAAAAATAGATAAATAAATAATGTGCATATTGATTATTCATAGTCACGCACTGATGTCTGGTCAGCCTGGATCTGGAGCTGGAAGAGGAGGCGGCGGTGGTGGAGCGATCCGTGAGGCTGGAGGATCTTTTGGAAAGATGGAGGCTGCGCAGGAAGATCAATATTTTTACAATCAGGTTGGTAGAAAAAATCGAAGCACAAAAAAAAAAATTAGCCCAAATTTCCGAGACACATGATGCTTAAAATCCTATGAAGAAATTAGAAAATCATATCAATATTTATATCTTATATATTTTATGTAAAATTGTAAATGTAAAGAATTAAGATATACTAAATTAAAATATATTTACAAAATCCATTTCATGTCGTAGAAAAAAAGCATTGATTATTGACTGACAATGATTATTAAGTTCTACATTCCTGCTAAATAAGTAATTACAAATTGTCTTGCAGCAAAAAGAGCAGCTGAAAAATCTTCGTGATGGACTCCATGACGAAATTTCCTTCCACGAGGAGCAAATCAAACGCCATCAGGAAGCCATCAACCGTCACAAGGAAAGAATCGGCAAGATGGAAAAACATTGAGAAAACTCAAAAGTCCACTGAACATTCTTGATCTCCGATAGAAGAGTGTGCGCGCAGTTACTGTAACATCATTATTTGAATGATTGAGCACCCGAGTTAGTAGATCATTCTTGTAACTTTTTTTAACTACCCAAATGTTTAATATAACTTGTAGAAATAAAAGATCATGCTTTCACTAACAACTTGGCATTGAGCGTGTATTTTTATTTATTTTTATTTTTTATGTAACCGGAGTTTTGAGTTGTGAAATTTATTGTATACTTAAGTAAATACATAATTCATTGCAGCAAATTTCTGGCAGTCTTAGATAATGAGTTCTGAATTATTAACCAATTAGGAGAGTTAAAATTCGGTAGGAATAGATTCTAAATAAAATGTTAGTAAGTTTTGTGTGAATCAAGAACGATCAATATTCGAATAAAAAATGAACGCGGTATCAATAACTATCGATAGTTCGAAGCCAAGAGTATCAATATGAATTTTACTATTACTCATTAATTATTTGAACCAAAAATTATTCACATCTTCCAATTGTCATACAAATAACTATGCGTGAATTTACGGAATTCGAGTCTAAATGAACTATCGGTAAACTAAAATTTACAGGTTGTAGATTTCAGTTTTCAACTGTTTTGCGATCGCGTATTTTATGTAACGCACGTTTTTTCCAAATTTATTTTGATATTCTAAGCATTTAATAAAAACTTGAATGAAAAAAAAAATGTTTCGGAAGATTTATCGATGTTGGCCATTGCACAGCGAAAGGTAACGTGAACATTTTTTGTAGTGAGATACAGAAGGTAAATTTGTGACATTAGAATTGTGGTTATCCTGATAACCGAAAAAACATTTTGTATCCCAAGATTTTTATAATTAATCAATGCCGCGTTTGCATTAGAATTTAGCTCGACTTTCCATTTTATCTTTGATAGTTTTAGATATTATAGCAGTAAGGCGACCGAGCCATTGAACTTTTTCGACAAAGACGTTGCTTTCGAGAGCGAATTTTACTACCGTCAGGTAAATATCCAAAAATCCCAAACAATTCTTACCAAAACGATAAAACGAAACAAGTTCGAAAACAGGACCGGAAGTTGCTGAAAATTCTCAAGCAAAAAACGGAGGACGAGGTGAAAGCCATGCAAAAAGAAGTTCGGGCGATGCACGGAAAAATCGAGGAGTACAATCGAGACATAAACGAGACTCTGAGATTTTTGAAGAGCCTTGGAAATGATCCAGAAGATGACAACACAAAAAAATGATAAATCCCTTTCCCAAACTCACTTTTATCGCAATTTTAATTTCCTTATGTCAATTAAAAAAAAATACAATCAGTAAAAAACGTGTACACTCAGTGAAAAAATGAACTTCAAATATATAATTTCAATTAACAAAAAAAAATCAATACCTTAGCCGTCCAAGCTTAAACTTAGCTGCCACCAGCGATAATCCCAATAATCTCGAAAACTGCTTTTGAATCTATTTTAGTTTTTGGCGCGTCCGCGTGGCGGCGCTTGATCTCGTGCTCCGATAAAAATGGCCGACATTGCGGCTCGGCGAATTCGTCGATCGTTGCGCCCTCAGTTTCTCACGATTCATCGATCAGTGTGGTGTGTTCGCGTTGTTGCTCCGTGGGTTTTTTTGGTGGTTTCTTCCCGACGAAGTTATTCGTTGGTTTTTTACGTTCGGTGTGATAGCTGAAGGGCCTCGCGAGAGACCCGAGGACAGAGAGCTTTAATATGCAGCCAAGGATATACTGGATTCTAGCGAGCGCGGCGGTCATTATTGTCGGATGCAATGCTGCTGCTGCTTCTGCGAGTGAGGTAAGTGTGCAGCGATAGTAAATCCATTTCAGACAGTGCTGTCATTGCCCCGGACGCTACAACCGTCGGCGTCGAGTATCGGTACCTAAACAACACGTTAGAACCCGCCCGACCCTTCGCAACCCTTTCCCAACTCTCCAATTAAAAAAAAAAAAAAAAACACTGAGGCGTTTTCGAACACGTTTCGTTTGTTTGCAAATTTCGAACATCACTACATCCTTATTTGTATATTATTGTCGATATCATCGATAACCGAATAAAAAGGAGCGGACCCTGAAGAGAAGATGCCGATCTTACAAAGCCATTCGATAATAACGAGATATATTTTCGCGAAATAGCGTTTTTCCCATGACTGAATTTTGGGTATTTCCAGACCGGGGCTGAAAAATGTTCTGCTGTACGAAATCAGTGTTTGGAAGGAATTTTTTTAAATAACAAAATAGCATATTGACCCTGAGGAGGAGATGCTGATGCACAGAGATATTTGATTATAAGGGAATGGGAATAATGTAACGTTTTTCGAGTGAATGCACTTTGGGTCCTAGGGTCTAAAATATTTGAAACGCCGAAAATTACGCGTAAATTCAGTAGTTCGAAAAAAAAAATGGAACAATGAAGAAAAGTTCACGTAATGTAAAGTATCGATTGTGATTTCGTTGAATGAAATTGCATAATCTTCGATGTTAAGCCGCAGAAAATTAGTAGAGATTGGGGATATTAAAAGAATAAAAAAAGAACAATGAAACAAATTCCATGTAATGTAAAGTATTTGCTTGCGATTTTGTTGAATGAAATTGCATAGTCTTCCATTGTTATGATTGTTATTGTTCGACGGGTGATTTGATTTGAAATGAAGAATAAGCGCTTATCTTACGATACGAGGAATGAATAATCGTGAAGGATAAAGGGCGTCGCGTGACTCGAGGATCGAAACTACGAGTTTCCATGAATTGCTAGTTCGCCGTGCATAATCGTCCGTTTCCGAGGAAAGCCTCGACCGAAGAATCCCCCGATGGTTTGGTAGTAGCGTATTTGTCATTGCCCAGAAGATAGTCGAAGGCCTCGAGTTCTTCTTTGTGTACACACGAGCGGAAGGACGGACTGTGTATTATGGCCAGAATGGGATGTAGTAAAAGGACCGGGTGGCGGTGCGGCCGAAATGGTCAGCGGTACCGTGAGCACGATGGAAAAGTATCGTGGGTTTTGAGAGCTAGCAAGAAATCGCTGCGTTATAGTCCGAGGACCGAAGTACACGAGCTGCGCTCCGCTGGAAGGTCGAGGGTTCAACCTTTCGAACATTTTCTCTTTTGCTTTACTTAAAAATGTACCATACGCATTTCCGAATACGAGGACTTTATTTCAGGCATTTTCTTTTACCAATATTGATCCTACTATTTTGGTTATTTAGAAGGATCTTTGGAATCAAAGTTTCGAATAAAATTGCCGTAGACGTTTTCTTATCGGATTCATTCACGATTTTTTTCTCCTGATCAGACATACGAGGGTTTTTTGATCCGAATTTTTAGTAGAATCAGCATTTAGTTAAATGTTTGGGTTGCGGAGCGACGAGGTTTGTTTTGCTCGAATTTTAACTAAAATGAGCATTGTTATTTTAGTTACCTAGCTGCGAGGATTTTTGTCTTTCGAATTTTCACTAAAATTGGGTTTGACATCAATATTTCAGTTGCCTAAGTACGAGGGATTTTCTCGTCCGAAATTTGAGTAAAATTGGAATTACTATTTGGGTTATCCAAGTACGATATCCAAATTTCAGTCTGGAATCTCTATGTACTTTCCTTGTATAGCATGAAATCCTACGACCGTGTAGCTGTCTGCATCACAGCGGTAAACTCCGGCATGACCCAATAAACGGGTATGTTATTATTGTCAGTGAAGTGCGATAAAATGATCGCGCAAAGCCTATTTCAATAATAAGTGATATCAGAGAATCAAGAATGGTTCCATAGTTCATTTTCGCATACTTCACAATGTTGGATTCATTATCTATTCAAATTCATTAAAAGTGATCGTTCGATGACCAAATTAGATTCTTAATGAATAAAAAATCTTATTTCAGACGAGAAAAATAATTCAGCTATTCATCCTCGGTAGAAATGAACGCTCGTTTTTAATAGCTGCATATAAAAACAAATTAAAAAATCTTTATTCCACATTCTTTATTCCAAGAATTATTTATTTATTGCCCCTGGATAGAAATTAAAGCTGTTCGCTGTCTACGATGAATTAATGCATTGCCACTAGAGGATCAGGTCAAAATCGCAAAGCCTGTGACTCACAATGCGTTGATCCTGGACATTGAGGAATAGAATAGAAAAAAAATGGGATAAAATGGTGAAGACACCCCTGGGGCGTAAACGCGCATCGTTAAATCTTGGCATGGCCACATGGCGCGCATTCGTGGCCTATACACAGATGCGACCCTTATCTGCGTTCCTGCTCGGTGTCTCTTCGCCTACGTGAATCCAACCCCCGACAAAAATATCAACGTAAATCGATTTCTGTGGTGACTGGACGTACGCGATTTACTACGCGAAGTTTACTGTTGTGCACGTGTGCGTTTTTGTGAGTCAGTCTATACACGATCAACGATAACAAGAATTATTTTCTTTTTTTTCTTTGCTGACGGCAAAATAAATTTTCCTGCCGTCACAAAAAATTTTAATGTAGCTAATTTATTTAACGAAATAATAATCGTTTCCCGAATGTTATTCAAGCGATAACAATTCGTTAACAGGTGGTAAAAAATTTCATTAAAAAAATAATCATTGGCTTGCTGACTTTTAAAAACAAGCGTTTTTACCTTATTTTTATTTTTAATTTCTGCAATTTCATATGATATGTGAACAATAACTCTAAAATAGGCAAAACAATATTTTATTGTTTTAATATTAATGTTAAAACAATAAAAAGAGGTAATTTAAAAACACTTGGTTGTGGCTGCTCACAAGTGAATTTTTTTAAAATCAACGATACGAATCAATGACTGTGCTTTACTACGCATAATTTATGGGGCGTTTTTGTGGGTGAGTCAGTGTATATACGACAATAAGAAAAACTGGCAAAACGACGTCACCGTGCCGAGCCCATTCAAGGAAACCTCTCGGATTTAACTGTTGCCAGCAACTCTACCTACGAAAGTCAACACACTTCTACTATAATATTATTACGAAATCGTATTACGTAGACTGTAATCGCTTTGGGCTCTGTTACCGATATTTCGGATACTTGCTAAGCTGAATTTACCATCGGAGATGTGTGCAGACGTGGTGCTACGGCCTAGACTAGATAAATATATATATCTTCATTGTTTTCTTTTTTCTCTGCGCCCAGGACTCTGACCTCAAACAAAACTGCCACAGACATTGACTTTTGGCACTGGTATCGCGTATACGATTTGTATGCATTTGTGAATGGCCATTCAAGAAATTCTTACAACGCGATTTTATTTCACGAGTGATATTTGCGATTGCGATGAACACTTCATTAAAAAAAAACATTCCTGATGGAAAAAAATGGATTTAACTTCATATACAAAGTAAGAAAAGAAATGACTCAGATTTTCATGTAAATAAAAATTTATCCTAGGTTTAAAAAAAGCTTTAATTAATTTCTGTGTATCAGGTTAATTTTCGAAAAAGACTAAGACTTTCCGATAAATGAAAAAAAATGTTTGTTCTCAGTAAAAGTGCAGCTATGACATTTGAAAGATAACTTGCATTTATTGGTGTCCATATGCCTGTAATATATACATTGCGTTAAATGTAAAACAATTATTATTTTATGAAATATACGGACGACGAAAACGTAAATTTATTTCTCAATTCCGCGTTTATTTTTAAAAAAGAAAAAAAAAGTTCTTGGTAGAAGCGCAACTATGTCATTTGAAAGAAAACGTGCATTTATGGAGTTGCTACTGTATCGGTGTCCATATGCTTGATACTTGTAATATATACATTCGTGGAAAGGATGCCGATCGTGCAACGCATCACCGCAATCGGCGTAATATCCTTTTATAGCAAAGATCGTGCGTCGCTGAGTGATCTTTGTTGGTTCGTTCTTTATGTCTTTCTTTATTTCTTTCTCTCGTGAGGCTCGATCGGTTCATTCGTTTCAGCGGACGTTGTGCACTAAACTTCACTCGCTTGAAGAAAAAAAAACCGAAGCGTACTTTCCAAGTGTGTACGTAATCCTCCGCATGCTTTCACATGCCGCAATTGCAATTTCTTGGCTCGTGCAGGTTTGTGCATAATTAGCCAGAGGAACATTATCCGTTCGTAGTGCGATTATTTATTATTGCATTTTACTGAGATTTTTCTATTTGTGGGACAAACTTAATTCGTCTATATGTGTTCGTTTGGCGGGTCACGTTAATATTAACGAAAGTGGCAATTTTAGCAGTTATGGGTCATTTGAAATATTAATATTGCGAATCGAATAGGATATCCAATCGGAATAGTGGAAACGACGGAATACCGTTTCAAAATTTATGTCGATATATTTGTAGATATTTCGGATCACGCGAAAAATAGATTGATTTTATTCTGCTGTACGCAAAATCTACAAAATTGGTTCAACTTTTTCATAAACCCATACATTTTTTTGTTTAAATGTACAACAAATCGTTTTTTCTCGTTTAAGTGGAAAATAATTCATTTTTATATTTCAATGCGAAATGGCTATTTAAAAAAAAATGTATGGACGACAAATTGAATTTCTTCAGGTAGTATCGAATAGCACATTTGTCTATTTCAGTTGTATAAGCGAATAACACGTTTGGTGGGGCACGGAAATTTGATATTCTGTTGCTTGTCACGGGTTTGCATTCGAAGTGGATATTTGGATGGTTACACCGAGCGTTAGTCTGGATAAGATTTCACTGTAGTTTGGTTACCCATCGTGACAGCTAATCTGCGACCAGAACTTGGTCACTGCGACCAATTCTATTTCGCTCTACCAACGAATCTGAATTGTGAGGAAATTTCACCTTAAATTATTATTATAGTGTATTTAGCTGTCCGAATAGAGATCCCAATGTTTTTTTTTTCTTCATTTTCTCAACTCATTATTTTTTACCGCGTAGAAAACATGATTCAGTAATGTGTTAGTAATTTTAAGGCATTTAATTGGAATATCCATTTTGCCAACGATTCAAAAACGAAAAATTCTGAATCAAAGCGAACAAAAATTTCCGAGAAAACGTGATTTTGTAATTTATATTTATTTTAAAGCGGTAAATTGCAATATCCATTTTGCTAACAATTTCAAACTGTTCGAAAAAAAAAATGAAAAAATAAATAAAAAATAAAAAATGTGAGGCAAAAGGAAGAAAAAATATGCAAGAAATATGAATAAGGATTTTCATAGCGACCTCTGGGTGGAATATATGTGGAAGAGGGTGAGAATTCCGCCTCGCACAGCTCCTGCTATTTTCGATTAGTCGTCGCATACGCTTTATCGCTGAAATCCGATCGAATCGATGCAAAGGGCGCCCGACAATGTGAAACAGGGACATTGGCTTCCCCTATGACCCGAGCCATAAATCTTGGAAATAATCTGGACGGGGTTACGCTATGTACACCTTATTCTTTTGTGTAGTTTAGTGCGTTCACCACATTTTCAGGGCTGTCCCTTCGACTACCCTGATAATGAAAAATGAGTTCAAGCACTTAACAAAGATAAAAATTTGTTTAAAAATAAACTAAAGCGATTTTTTTCAGATACTTTGTGTCATGAGAAAGTTAAAAAACAAATTGTGTTATTCACTTTGAAAAGGAGTTTCTGAAGTGGAATGTACATGTACTTGAAAGCTGAACTTTTTATTCAGTTGATGTGAAGGGTGTTTCACTTCTCGCCCTTAAAAACCCTTTCCACTAGATTTATTCGTCCTGTGCAAAGGGCAGAGAGTCTTCCGCGAACAAAAAACAACAACAAACTGAGCTTTCAAAAGATTCTCCTTCCTTTTTTTTTTTTATTTGTCACTCTAAACTTTTTGCGAGACGTGACGAAAGTTTGAGAGGCTTTGGCGCGTCTCGCCGAGACATTTGCCAGGTTTACGTGTGAAACAGTCGCTACGTTTCTGAATTTCGATTTCGCTGCATAAAAACAATGTACTGTGATGAAAAAATAAATTTACCTCAAATTCGGTTCACGTATGAATGTTAATTTAATCATCAGCTACAAATATAGAATTTTTTCTAGACCCATAAATCCATAGATTTCAAAACAAACCATTAATTAATTTCCGTTCGGCGGGTTTTTTTAAATTCATTTTTATCACGAAGGAAAACCGAAGCTTTGAAAAAATCGGATTTCCTGTGTTTTTTTTTCATCCCCTTTAATTTTCAGCGAGACGTGACATCGAGAGTATCTGACGAAAGTTTGAGAGGCCTTGGCTCGTCTTGCCACATTTTCCAAGTCTCCGTGTGAAGCAGTCGCAATGTTTCCAAATTTCGATTTTGCTGCATAACAAAAAAAAGAGTGCTGCGATGAAAAGGAAAAACAAAGCGTCGAAAAGATCCGATTTCACGTGTTTTTTTTTATTATTATTATTTTTTCATCCCTTTTAACTTTCAGCGAGACGTGACATCGAGAGTATCTGACGAAAGTTTGAGAGGCTTTGGCTCGTCTTGTCGAGACACTTGCCAGGTCTTCGTGTCCCTCGTAGTCTCAGAACGTTTATTCCGTCGGACACTCTCGCGGTGGGTAATTCTCGAAGGTCTCGATAAAGCGTTAATGGTGGTGAGAGGTCAGGAAAGCGGTGGTGGCGATGTTCGGCTCGGCTCGGCGCCGTACAAAGTTTATTAACGAGCGAGTCGTGCTCTCGATATCGAGGCTCTGTATATTCCTCTTCTATTATACCATATAATACGCTCATGCACCTACTGCTTCCTTTGAACAACGCGGAAACTTCGATCCTTTGTTATAGAGAGCCTCCGGCGCATGAATCGTCCAGCATCAATATGAACTTCCCGATACATCCATATTCGCGAAAACGTTCTATTCAATTCGTTGCCTATTATCGGAACGATGGAAATGATCACCTTCGTCGCACAATCGATACAGAGCTTTCTATCTCGATGGAATTTTCCAGGCAAAGCTCAAAATGCCGAACGTCACTATTGTATCTGGCAAACGATAATTTTCTATTTTTCAAAATCATTATCCATTGATTATTTATGTTGTGAAACACACAACACAAATGCTGATATTGATGTCGTGAAACTCATGGTATTTATAGTAACATTCTTTTTATTTATTAAACAACGTTTTTATCTTTATCCTCGTTTTTATTCTTCTGATATTGATAAGACGTTGTGACACTTGTGGAATTAATAATAACACTTTACTGACAACTATCGAGCGACCAATATTAATATTGTTTGGATGTTACAGCCAATCAAATTTTTTTTATTAGCATTTTCTAACGCCCACAAATTTTGTTAAAATTTTATCACGTTGAATGTCCCAATTCACCGGAATTCAATTTGAAATATGTGAAAATAAAATGACCTAAATGGCATTATGCTTCAGATACGTAACGTAAAAAATATTGGAATACGTGTTTAAAACTCTTAGCAAAATGATTTATATACTCGTGCCGACCTATTTTCAAATGCGGCCACTGCGTCATCATCAATTGCAAAGTAACAGCAGTTAAAAAAGTAAGAACCGCTGAAAACTGCGCCAAGCGGGGTCTGACACGTATTATTCACCCCCTTTACGATTTCCGTAACACTGTTCTCTATAGCACAACAGGCATCGCCCCCTATAATAACAAGAACTCGCCAGACGATCCGCAATTACGCAATTAGTAAATATACAGCGACTGCGCTGGGGAAAAAAGTAATTGGATCGACTAAAACGAGGTTTGCGGATGTTCGACCGAATTTGTAGTTGGTACAACGAAAACCTTCGGTTCCCTCAAACATATTCAGGTCAACCAAAGCCAACGATTATTTGAGGATCTAACGTTATATTTGCACGAATCAACAATTTTGTCGAAATTCAATAAACGCGATTTCATTCGATTATGTTACATTTTTTGACCGCATATTTTTATTACAGCGAGCAAAAAATGCAATAAAAACATTTACTGAAACGCACAGTAAAATGACGCTATGGAATATGACATTCATTTCTATTTGTGCACAGTGAATGAGTGGGATGATGAAGTAACTAAAAAAAAACTCGGCTCGTTAGCCAATTGGCAGTATCAACCCGACGATTTCTTCTTTTTTTGTTTTCACAAAAAGTTATATCAATTTAACACTGTTGTGGGTATTGTCAATACGTTCACATTGATTACCGTGCTCGAGATAATTAAAAATACAACACAAACATTTTCGTTGTATTGATCAGGTCAAACATCACCAAAAAAAGGAACTATTTTCTGGACAAGAGAAAAATGTTAACTTCTTATTAATAATTTCTTAATGAAATGTCAACATTTCACTCTCCACTATTTTTTGCTCAACAACAAAAATATGTGTGTTGTATCCACCACCTCAAATATACACCGTAAATGAAAAAAGCGTGTTTTTTGTGCAAACATGGTTAAAATTCCTTTAAATTTCTTGGTCCACCGTTGAAGGAAACTACTAAGGTCTCACTCACCACTTTTAGTTCCACTCTAAAAATGCTTCTCTGAAATGGAATACTTCCAACACAACACTATTTTTCATTAAAAAAAAATTCTTTTTACTTCAAACATTCAAAAAAAAAAAAAAATCTGTATTCTCCCGCACGAAAAGCTGAAAATTCCCTATTTCTTGTCAACTATTTCGCAAAAAGGAAGGTGACGGAAGTGAATGTGAGGAAAGTGGAGAGAACTAGAGCCATTGAGTGAAGGCACTCAACTTACGTCGGCCCCCACCCTGGGGACACATTCGAAAATCATTGTGTACGAACCCACTTCGAAGTGGTTGTCCTCCAGTCGTCCTCTCGGTGTGTGCATACACGACAAGAGCGACGTGTTTTTTTTTTACTCTCTTTGTTTGTTTGTTTCTTTTTTCTCGTTCACCGCAGCAAGTCTTTTCAGTGTTCGCTTTTTGACTCAACTTGCGTTCGCTTCTCCTTCCATTTTCCTATCTAACTCGGAGGTTCCTTTCGCGAAGACACTTCGAGTCCGTCGGTTCGAGGCGACGGCGGGAGCAGCGCTCGCGCGTTCCCCGCAGTGTGCTGCCTGTTGTCCGCTTCTGACGCTCAGGCTTTGCGCGATGTGCCGCCGGTGGAAATTGGCTTGTTACTTTCCAGTTTTCTTGGGGAGAGAGCACTCCTCGGGAGCGGGAAAAAGTTTCATCCATCTCGGCGGCGCTGCCAGTCCCACGGGCGACAACTTTTTCGTCTTTCCACTTTGTGCACACGTTTCTCGGCCATTTACGTATGTGCGAGAGCCACGAGTATACGTGCTTTTCTCCGGCTAGCCTCTTTTCCTGGCCACCAGCTCATCGTCATGCACATTCCGAACGTTCTATGGATTTTCGCAAGTGAAAAATATTCTCCAGTGTTTCGAGACCGTTTCCGCTGTTCCTTGCCTTTCTCTCGGTACTTACGCCATTGGATAAAAGTACCCAACTTTTCACTTATCTATTGTTGTGCTTAAAGAAAAGAAAAAAAAAGAAAAAGAAGAAAGTAGTGCAGTTGCTGCATGGGAAATTTGGCCAGAGAGAAAACAATGTCCAATTAAAAAATGTTTTGCTTGTAAAAAACATTTTTCCAGCTATTCCCTCGATGAAAATCTGGTATATTGTAATACCAAAGTGTATATAAGAATTCATATTAACAAAATTAATATAGATATAGAAGTCGCAACTTATTTTTCAAAAATTCTCTGGTCCCTATTCTACCGGTGCGGAAAAAAGTAGCCAATTTTTCATTTCTCTCTTATTGTACTTAAAAAAAGGGGCAAAAATTTTACTGGCGCAGTTGCCGCACGAGAGATTACCTACATTCTAGTGGCGTTTGAATAAAACTATTTTGCCAACCGTGAGGGCGCAAAGGACGAAGCCACTGCGTTCATCTGCGGAGCTCAGCATGCATGAACAAACAGCGCAATGTTTCTGTAGTCGCATATAGGATATAGTTTCAGGAGGAACAAGAGGAGGCTCACACGTAACCAGCACTCTCTTCGCTCGTGGAGCACAGGCACATTATGTGCTCGGGCGAGCGTGTAAAATCAGTGCAGCTCGCTCGAGCCACAACTGCTTTATTTTCTTGCCTTAAGACCTTTTTTTTTGTCCTTTTTTTTTTTCTTCTGACCAAGTTTACTTATTAGCTAAAGTTGCTCGCAAAAGAAGTAATTGCAGAATGGGACTCAGCACGCGAGGATAATTTGCGGATATAATGGCAGATGTATGCAGATTGAATAAAGCTATAACATGAAAAAAAAAATTAGAATTATGCAACAAGAATTTTGATACTTTATTAGATTTTTTTTGTAGAATTCTTTCATCGTCATTTTCGCACTATTCCTAAAATTTGCGATAAAAAATTGTGCGGCAAATAATTAAATTCATAATAAAAATATTCTGAAGCAGCGACAACTTTTTTTTCTGATCTTGTTGTTTAATTTTTGTCTGTGGGACGATATTATATACACTCAAGATTAATCCTAGGTTCTTCTTGTAAATAGCTCGATATATTTTCGTGCGTTTCTTGGAAGATTGCGCGAATTACAGTGAAAAGATCTGTCGTTCACTGCGAAGATCCGGCGGAGATCGAGGCATCAATACGGCCACGATTCCGAGTGACTCTATCATTCTCCTTCGCAGAGGGTTTTAAACGAAGGTAAAGTCCTTTGAGCGAGGACCCGAAGAGGCTCAGAATTACGAAAGGGTCGGCGTCGCGGGATTAGAGGCTCCGTTCTCTCGCTTATCCGCGTTCAAATATTCTTCGTCCTCTACTTGACGTACCTTCCCTAGTTTTTTGTCACTGTCGCGCATACCCCAGTCCTTTCTATACACGAAGCTTCCTCGGATAGCCTTGAAAGCATTTCTCTTTTCGCTCACTGCTTGCTAAATCGATACAACGATGCGCTCGCTGTAGAGCCGAGCATTTTTCGACGTTTTCCACGACCTAATATTCGAGCCCCATTTTTCAAGGAGGGTTCCCCATACCACTGGCCATTCACTGGGACGTCCAAGACTTTGACTTCGACCTTTCATTCATTCAGACTAAATTGGTTTGCTTTTGATGGAAAATATTTTAAATGACCATGAATCTCATCTAATTAATTATTTTGATGGAATATTATTAATTAGTCGATAGAAAAATTATTCGGGTGCAAGGTGAAATATTTTTTCGGGAGATTAAATTAATTGAGCCAAATCATAATTAATTTGAGTTATAATAAAGTCATGAATATGATCCTTGTAATATTTTTTTCGATTCTATTTAAATATATTTTTAATAACGTGGACATAACTATTTTAGAATGTTACAAAATTCGCAAAAATGATTTAACTGTTTTAATTTTTTAAATAAAACCTCTATACAAATGAGCGAGTGTTCGTTATTATTTAATTACTTTGGATAGATGTGTGCAATAAAGCCGATTTAAGGGAGGTCAAAGGGGTAACAGCTTTTGATGTTATTTACCGTATAATTGGTTCTATTGAAACGCAATTCACCATAATTGAGGTTTTGTATGAAAATTCATGGAATTTGCGTTTGTGGGTCTGAATAGTAGTAGCTCATTAAAATCACGCCAGTGCAAAATTCACGTAGATGAAACACGAGTCGGCAGGGCCTCTGGAAAATGTACTTCTGGCATTAAGCAAAATGGACAATGGCCCTCGCTGCACACCACAGACATTGTACATTTCACGTTTTACAACATACGCAAATATTGCGATCCGAGTTTACAAAGTGTGCGAATGGCATTCATGGACAGTGTAATGGCCAGCGACATGGAACTCTTGTTCGGAGGATCATTGACCCAGTATCCCTCTCACCGGCTCATTCACTCGTTCACTCTGAAGCCACTAGCCGCGAAACGGATACAACAGCAACATATGCAATCCCGTTGAATCACTGGGCCAAGTTGGTGCACTTTGCCGATTAAAAAAGACCCACAAAGATGGGAACAAATAATTTTCGTAAAATTTTCGTTATCCAGACTTTTATTGAAAGTTCAAAATCGAGTAAAGCAGCTAACGTGCGAGGTTTATTTTTTGTATGAAATATGATTTTTTAAGATTCTGTTTGAAATGTTCAAACTAAAATTATTATTTTTTTTTTTTGGTGACTAGGATTTTTACGGGAATTTTTGTGTCAATGTAAAAATGAGGGAGGGATTTTATTTTCGTGGTTTTTTTGGGCTCAAGGCTTTTTAAGAGGATTAAGGAAATAAAGTCAATTATGTTTTGAGATTCGTTGTAAGGAAATTTTGAATTTTGTTTTGTTGTGATAAAATTTTGTATTCCATTTTGTTTGACCTGGTTGAAGGCCCTCAAAGTGCACGTAAACACGGCAAATTCGCGGCCCATTGACCGAATTAATAAATATCCGAGACCCGAAGACCTTGGTCATCGTTCCGTGCGCGTTAGCCAATCGGGCAGCCTCTTATATAGGTGAGAGACTACACCTTTATTATACTTTAGCCGACGTTTGCATGCACGCGTTTATACACATTCACCGAAGAATGCTTTGACGCACCGTACGCACGCTCCAACGCCTCAATGCAGCTTGGGATCCTCGCCAAGTCACTACGTTCACTAAACCGTGAATATCCGTGAATCTTCGTGTGTGTGTGTGTATGTGTTTGTACACAGTCGACGAGAGAATGCCAGTGTCCGATAACTGGAAGGTTTACGGACCGGCAAATTCCTCAAAGTTACATCGTATTCTTGATGACTGCTGGAAATTCAATGATCACGATTACATCACTGCTTCCAATTAAACTGATACACTTCAACTCAAGGAATTTCTTCAGGATCGACATTCGTTCACTCATTAAAATAACTTCTTCACCCACTTAGATGAATCATTGAATTATTTCTTGAATTATTACAAAAAACTAGATAATTCAATATTTATTTTTTCAGAATTTCGAATTATTTATAAATCACAATATTTAATTACGAGCATTATTATAGATAAAAATAAATGGGAAAGTTTGAAATTCGAAAATATTTGCGGCGATGAAAAAATTTAATAAAAATTAACAAAGCACAAAATAAAACAAAAAATATATATATATAATCATTTTATTTTATTCTAATTAATAAACAAAATTAGGATAAATCAATTTTATTCCAATTGTCAAATGATAATCAAAACACGACTAAATGACAACGATGACTATATATCGACTTGGCCTGAAATGCCCCATATACGGTGAAGAAAAGGAGAAAAAATAGTGAGATTGAAATTGAGATTAAAATTGATAATATTGAGGGAAAGGTTGGAGGCTGAATTACTGTTGGTATATTATCGTTGATTGCGCTTGGATCCACCCGTTAGATTAAGATAGGGATAAACCTGTTTTCGTGATCGTCTACGAGGAGACGGGAGACGAGCGTCAGGATCGCGCGCGCGCGTGTGTGTGTATGTGTGTCTGCATTTCAAATGGAGTCTAAAGAATCAGTAGAGATGGAAGAGCTCGAGAAAATAGTACAACACCATAGAGACGGCTAAGCATTCAGACTGTGCCTCGCCCACGCATAAAAGAAACGTTGGCCTTTTTATGGGCCCATCCTTTCGCCTCGTCGAAGCAGTAAAATGTCTTCACTGGCCATTAGAGTTCGATAGAGAACGAGCGCCATTACCGAGCATGCAAGCTTCACAATTTCATGCCAGTTCTTCCTGCTCCGGAATAGGAATAAACGCCACGTCACGAGCGCTTTCAATATTAAAGTGTCTTCGACAAAATACGTTCTTTGTGAATAAACTTTTTATTTGTAGTAAAAAATTTTTTGGGTAAAGCCACGAAAAAAAAATACTGGAGATAAAATTTTATGAATTGTCAAATTATTTATTTAGGTAAAAAGATTTTTTTCCCCTCGAAGCAGAAAACAAAATGTCGAAATTAAGATGAAATTTTGTTTAATGAATTTCATATTTAATGTCATTTTTTAAAAATGAAGAATATTTTTTTTTAAAGTGGATGTTTTCAATAATCAATTCAATGTCGTTTAGTATTTTGGGGTGCTCGAGACCCCGGAAGTTAGATATAACAACAGGAAAGACGGGGGATGAGAAAAAAATAATCGAAAAGTAAATGTGGCTCGAATGTCCACGTCGCCACTCACGAGCAACTCTCTCGCCCACGCATGTAAAAAAAAATTAAGAGAAACGTTGCGTAAACGTCGGTTCTTGCGTACCAGGCACGTAGCAGACGGTCCATACGCGGCTATACGCCTCGTGTACACCGAGTTCCATTCCGAGTTTACATACGCAAGTTGATCTTCAATCTATTCGCTTCTTCAACTCGGAGAAGCTAACTAAGAACGTGCACGTTCAATGTATACATTTTACTCTTCGTCCTTTGCAGAGTAAATTTCTGCGGATCGTGAGCTTCAAAAACATCGACCGACAGTAACGCCTTTAGTCATTTTTTTTTAATTCAAAAATAAGAAAAAAAAAATATTAAAAAAAATTATTTCTTCTCATTCTCAAAAGTAGATTTCAATTTACACCACAAAATTCTTCAAAAAAATACATAATCAATTATTTGTGAACAAAATTTTTTTTACTGCAGTAAAAAAATTATTTTTGCCTTTTTTTTCAATAGAAATGAATATCCATTTTTGACGTAATAAAAAATGTAATAAAAACTATTCAAACAAAATTGATATCTTAAACAATTTATTGAAAGTATAAAAAATGAGAAGAAAATGTTTGTCTGTAGTGAAAGAAAAAATTGATATCACGGACCCGAGAAGAATGAAAAAATAATAGGTCAAAATTTCGAAGTTTGAGATTCGAGCCTCGCGGGCACGGCCTTTGGTAATGGTTCGTTTGATCAGTGCCTAGAGTTTCGTACATTATGCTTTGGTCTTTGCTTTCGCGACACAGGATAGGGTCTCGCTGTCGCGTGTGGGAGTAGCAGTTACCGCACACGAGCCGATGCGGTCTCGCTTTCGACTACTTTCAGTGGGTATATCTATGTGTGTAGTGGGTAGAAACATACATACGAACGGATTTCAGGTACGCGAGATGAACGAGTTTCCTCGACCGGAATACTACGTTAAGAATTTCGTTTTAAACCGAGAGAAGTGGTAGAATTATGACGCCAACTATTTTGAAAAATGTTGCAATGAAAATCCTCTTTGGTTTAATTAAGGACGCTAAGCTAAAAAAGATTGATCCTTTTCTGAGACGATAAAAAAATAAAAGTTTGAATATATTTGCTCTTTTATTCATACTACGCTAAGAATTTCGTTTGAAATCGAGAGATAGGCAAAATTATAATACCAAGTATTTAAAAAACGTTGCAATGAACATTCTCTTTGATTTGATTAAGGGTGCTAAGTTTTTTAAAAAATGTTGATCTTTTTGTGAGATGTAAAAAAGAATTAAAATTCACGTGTTCTTCGCTGACATTTTTTCTGCTCCTATTGAAGAGCTTATTAAGCAAGTTCTAATAATTGCACGTTTAAGTAGGCTTTAAGTCTGTTTTCCTCGTATTTTGTCTTTGGTTTCACCCAGAAAAAAATCGAAGTTTGAAATTTGATGACTTTAAAAAAAATTGCTATTTTTTTACTGTCACGTTAATTATTTGGTTTTTACGGGTATAACAATTTGGATTGGAAACTGTTGCTAATAAAAATTGCTAATAAACAAATGGCGATTTAATAAAATTCAAAATATATGAAAAGGAAATGTTGAATAGCGGATTTTTAGGACTTGTATTTAAGCAATGAATGTTGAGTAACAATCTGAATTTGGTTTAATCTCTTGACAATTGAGACACAATCATTTTTCATTATCATCATCATTATTTTCAAGTGCCCTTAATACATACCTGCGTAAGCTCGAGACAATTATAGCCCTAATTTCCATATGACTAACCATCGCCAAACCGGACGCCGCGTATATTATGCATCATGAATCAGTTTCCAGGAGCTCGATAGGATCGTCTATGCTGCGGTACGATTTATTACATTAAATATAGTCCACACTCAGTCGAGCGAGTATAACCGAGTTCTTTATTAGTTTCACGACGAAATCCTTGTCCTCGCTCAGTTCCGAGGAAATTAATCAGTGCTACATCTACCAATAAAATCCAATCATAAGTTTGATGGGATAAGAATTTTCGAGATGAGATAAACTTTGAGCATCTCCATATATTTTTTCTTTTCCTGAAAAGAATTCGTCAATTTTATCAAATACACAAAATTTTTACTTTTTAGTTGATTACGTTTCAAAATTTTCATTTTTCTATTTTAGGTAATTCTGGAAAAGCGGTGACTTTTAATTGTTTTTTTTAATGGTTTAATTTAATGCATACAAAATTTTAAAACGAAAAAAAAAAGTCATTAAAAGAAGAATACATATTTGGAATAATCAGTGAATTTATTTTAAAAAAAATTAAGTCCTCTCAAAGTTTATTAAGTTTTTTTAGCATCAAATATGCAATGCATAATTAAAAGGATGCGAAGGATAGAAACATCCTATAGATATCGATATCAAAGCGGTTTGCGATGACTTCGCATGTACGCAAAGATAAATATTGTCGTGCGTCCGGCGGAAAGAATGTCGCATGAATAAGTGAGCCACGTGGTTTGCATTAATCAGCCTGATCGTTACGCGATCTTCATCGTTGCGTTTCGCAATATCTCGTTTATACATATACTAGGCTAATCACACGCGCGTGCCCGCGACACTTTTGCGTGATCTTATTAAGCTTATGAGGCTAAAACGGGGTCACGAAAATAATTTTTCGGAAATCTCGACTTCTAACCTATGAACAGAACAGAACTGTCAAAGTTACCAAGGACAAATGAACATCAGCTCGATCCGAGGTTCTCGGCCAATCACAACATGAACAAACTGCTAACAATGCTTTCCGTTACTCATCAACTTTTTAAAAGAGGAAAACTCATCAACTTTTTAAAAGACGGAATCCGAATAAAAGTTGATATTTTCTAAGAGGAGTCACGTATTCAGTAAACTCATCCCGCTGCTTCTCATTTCTTATTTCCCATGACTACTTTATTTTTATTCGCGTTATCGTGATTATCACAATTCCGTTATTTCGTATTATCCCAATCCGAAAAAAAAAAAAATTTTTTTTTACTCTTTAGAATAATGTAATTTTTCCCCCAAAATTTCTTAATTTTTCGGCCCATAAACAGATATTTAAAAAAAATGTCAAGTAGCAAATAAATACATGGGCAGAGATTAGGCCATGGAAAAATGCTTTGAAAAGTAATTGCGAAATTCAACGAGCCGAAATTCACAAACAAGTCAACACGATAAATTTTTTTTAAACTTATTGTTGTTCTTAATTTTTCGGCACTCATGCAGATATAAAAAAGAATTTCGAATAGCTGTTAAATTCTTGGGCAGAGATTAGGCCATGAAAAATGCTTCGAAAAGTAATTGCTAAACTCAACGAGCCGAGATATACGTTGACGCTCATATGTATAGATATATATGCATCGCGTGGCGTCCGCCGACGATGCATCAATGCAATGTTATGCATGTGCGTCTAGCGCGGACGCGTGAATATAAGCGTCAAGCTCAGCGAAGCTTTCACGCACAGCTGGCACGAAGAAATCACTCGGGCGGGACAGAGGCCGACACGAGCGCGTTGAGAATTTTCGCACGTGGTCAAGCCCCGGCTTTTGTGCTTGAACGAAGGGGAGCCTGTCGAGCTCCACTATCCACTGGTTTATTGAGCTACGCGTATGCTATGGATTCTATGATAACAAGTGCATATCGAGACCAACAAGGGAGGAGCAACATAACGACATATATAGAGCATCGACATATAAATTATTTGCTTTTTTAAATACCTGATATTATTCACCATATAATATTCAAATAATATTGTGATATTAATATTGTAATATTCTTAGCTTATTAATTGCATTTTTAAGAATTGCATTTAAATTTAAAAAATGTAAAAGCATGTTGAAATAAAAACTGGAGGAGATTCCAAGAATACTAATTAAAATAATTGAAAAAGTGGCCCATTATTAATCTTTTTATGATATTATCAGAATCAGTGACAAACAAATTTTTCTTCCTTGGCTTCTGATAAAATATTTCGAAATTTCTAACGAAAATAGTTGTCGAAATTAATAATCAATATTGAATAATTTATGGAATGAGTAAAAAAAGCCTAGGTAAATCTCTGTTTTTTTAATTAATACAATTTATTTGACTCCCGACACACCCACGTTTGTTTTTTTCGTTTAAAAAATCGGTGCGTTGCCCGATGCAAAGTTTGCAGTCGCATAAATTCTCCGCCTAATAGGCTGACGTCAAACCCGTAAACACCATAAATTTGTTGAATAAAAGTGAGGGATTTATTTATTTTTCCTCGCTAATACGGAAGCCCCATTTTTTACAGCTCCATATCTGGCTTCCGCCGGCCCATAGATCGCTTACCAAATCTCCAATCGTCCGATTTATTGTCCATCGTGATAAATAAATTTTCACGAAATGAATTAATTTCCCATCCACCATTTCGTATGATACATTAATCTCGACAGCGGAAATGAAGTAAATCCAATTTACGATTGTTTCTTCAGGATAATAACGCTTGCAAATGCTCTGAAACGTTATGTATCTCATCTATACACACACGCGCGCATATATATATATATATATACAAATATATATTAACGTTGACCCGAGCGGATGCTGCGGACAGGATTTAATATATTCCCGGACAGGTTAACGGGGATGTTATATTACACATACAAATTGCAGTCCGAGTTGGTGCGCTCGATTTTCACGTGAGAGTCACTCTACATACAGACGTGTGTGAATTTTCCATGTGTGGAAATACACGTGCTACACAGAACGGAAGAGACAGACGGACGTACATGGAAATTCCCATGCTCGATTGCACACCAAGTATCTTAATTTCTGTGTAGGGCTCTTCAGAAGGTTTCAACCTCTCTTCAGGTCCTCACGACCAGTGAATTTCAATGTTCACAACGTACCCACACACACACACGCACACACACGCAGATATAATTAATTCTAGAGCATCTGGCCCGAGTTGAGTGGGTCTCGACTATTGTTGGCCCTAAAATAATTCTCCTCGTGTGTTGGTGCGATCCTTTGACGAGGATCTCCCTTTTCCTCTCCTCTTCGTCGCACCAACGAGCGAAGAGATGATAGCGCGTCTCCACTTTCTTATAAATGCTCACGAATATGAGTGTGCAACGAATACCCTTAAGGGACCCGGGCTCTTACAGGAGCTCAAATACTAGACTTTTCAACGGGAGACACGAATGATGGGATTTATGATTTTTTTTTTTTTTTTTTTTTTTTCGTTACTAACTAATTTTATATATAGTATACTAAATTCACTGTACAAATGCCATGTCAAATTTATTTTTGCTACAGTCATTTTTATGACTTACTTTTAATTGACTGTAAAAATACTTCGATTTTTTTTTTTTTATTTCCCTAATGCATAAAAACTTACAACGTCTTTTGGGTATTTTCAACACAACAGAGTACAGACTGTTTTTAATGAAAATATTTTCTGTTTATCCCACAGCTCATCGTATTACTCAGGGATTTTCTCCAATGTTGGTTTACACTGTAATGCATATTCTGTGGTCGACTGAAAATTAATGAGTCGAGTTACGCCAGTCAGCGAGTATTAGTCGGGCGGAACGGTGCGTTAGAGAACTACAAGGGTCCCGTTCTTCACGCGGGCCCAGCGGCTATATCCAGAGATGGCCTTCGTCTGGCTTCTCCAGCGCAGAAAATCTCCGATGGAAAGAAGACGAGGACTAGACGCTGCGCAAGCGTATCTCCGTTAGGCGAGAGTCTAGCGAATTCTCCTTCTCCGCTTAACTGACATAAGTAGCGAGGAAATGTCACGTTGCGAGACCCGAGAACCGGAAGTCGATGAGCGCTGCTGAGCGAGATTCCTAAAACGCTTTAACTCGACGTCGCATTCACTCGCTTCCCGCTTTGCTCAATGTCAAAGCTGATGAGGATCATCAATGGTGGCTATTTTCACAGCTCCACTCTTGACACATCCTTTCCGACTGAAATCTCCACTTCCGGTCTATTCTCGGATCTCCGTTTTTCGACATTGATTTTCCTGCTCGAGATTACTGGGACGATACGATAATCGGAATAATTGGAAGCGGAAAAATGGACCCGGAATAATTTGCCCTGTCGAATTCATCCGTGAATATTTTCCGAGGCTATTTTTTTTATAAGCGCCTTTTTTTCGGGAAACCATTTTGCGAGGTTCATTTTTCTGGACTCGCGTTCAGACGTGACAATGTGCAATGCACAATTTTTCCAGATCCATGATATCATAACTTTTTTATTGAAATTTATTTTTTTATTTGACGCAAAATTGTGTTTAAAAAATTTGAATCTGGAAAAATTGTACAAGTTGCCAATCGAAAT
Source organism: Clistopyga incitator (assembly GCA_947507545.1). Classification (NCBI taxonomy): domain Eukaryota; kingdom Metazoa; phylum Arthropoda; class Insecta; order Hymenoptera; family Ichneumonidae; genus Clistopyga; species Clistopyga incitator. Next base: position 12,093,166 of record OX382173.1, on the reverse strand, counting down.
AAAATTGTGTACGTTGGACAAAAAATTATTTTCGTCAAAGACAATTTATTTTATGCGGCATTTAAAATAAAATTGTGAATTTGTACTTACGATAAAAAATTATTGTGCGAGTGCTAAATGCTAAATTTGCAATGAAGTCGTGAAATCATTTGACCCAAAGACAATTTACACAACGGAGTGTGTAATAATAATGCCGCAATTTAGCAAAGGCCTCGACGAGCCAATTGGAGCCTCGACGACAGGATCGAACCGCGACGCTCCACAATCTGGCGAACGAAATAAAATTGTGCACTTAAGAGTTGAACCGGGCATGTGTATAAAAGGAACTTCACCGTCATCAGCGGCAGTGCAGTAAAAGAATCGCACGGCGAGGCTCGATGTTCCCGACGATAGATATCGATAAAGTCCGCCGCCGCCGCCGCCGCCGCCGCTGCCGTTGGTGCACCAGTTATTGGCAAAACGTGCCTCTCCCTCAATATTGCAGTCTATAATTGAACGCCATTGCCGCGTCAACGGAAATAGAATAGAAATTGCTATGGAAATGGCTGGCTGGTTGGTTCCTCCTCCCCTCTTCAGCTTCTGGTGCTTGATGGCCTGTGGGGACTCCCTTCACCGGTTCTGCTGGAGATTCGTCGTCGGAATATCACCTCTATAGGTGTATAATAGCAGCTGCGCGCATATACGACCACCGCCTATAATATTTCTCGGATCTCACGAGTTCCCGAGCCTTCTCGATATATTGATCTCGCTCCATTCACATTTCCATCATCACTGCATTCCAACAGCATTTTAATATTCCAACGAGGCGAACGTACGAAATTTATGTGACCTCGTGCTTCCTTGTGTCAATCTTTATCACCGGTCCACTTAATTATCGCGTTTAGTACAATCAAACTATAGAGAACTTTCATTCCTGATGATTAATCGGAAATATAGTTACTTATAAATATTTGACTGATGGTGGTCAATATTGTACGATCATTTTTGGACTGAATAATTATTTTAACGTAATCTAGCATACTCTTGAATTGTTTTCAAGAAAAATGAAACTATGTTAAATACAATGAAACTAGAGAGAGATTTCATTCCCGATGATTAAGCGAAAATATAATTAGTTATAAATATTTGATTGATGGTGATCAACATTGTAGGATCATTTTTGGACTGAATAATTATTTCATGTAATCTAGCATACTCTTGAATTGTTTTCAAAAAAAATGAAACTATGTTAAATATAATGAAACTAGAGAGAGATTTCATTCCTGATGATTAAGCGAAAATATAATTAGTTATAAATATTTGATTGATGGTGATCAACATTGTACGATCATTTTTGGACTGAATAATTATTTCACTTAATCTAGCATACTCTTGAATTGTTTTCAAGAAAAATGAAACTATGTTAAATACAATGAAACTAGAGAGAGATTTCATTCCTGATGATTAAGCGAAAATATAATTAGTTATAAATATTTGATTGATGGTGATCAACATTGTAGGATCATTTTTCCACTGAATAATTATTTCACGTAATTTAGCATACTCTTGCATTGTTTTCACGAAAAATAAAACTATGTTAAATACATGGAAAATTTTTTAAAATGTTGTGGTAGAGTTTGGGACCCAACGCTGTACCAAATTGGCTTTGCGGAGGATGACGCTCGTTGCAGTCCTGATAAAAATTCCAAAGTGGATTTCTCACTGCCACATTAAAATATTGTTAATAAACATTGTTTTTTTTTTTTTCAAAAATGTGGTTTTAAATTCCACAAAAGATATTTACACGAAAAAAAAAAAAAAAAAAAATGTTTTCATAAAAATCTCTCCAGTTACGCTTTATATTAAATTCTTTTATAAAACCTTTTTGAATGCCCGAAAAATTTGTTACAATAAAAATGTCCAAACTTCTAAACTTGACGAAATACATTTTCACACTCATAATTAGAAAAACAGCTGGAACGTCTTGTATATTTAATTAGATCCTGACGACAAGCGCGAGACTTTTGGTGCCATTGCTCAGCGGGCAATGCACTTGAGGATGATTAAACTATCTGATTGGCGGGGGCGGAGGTAGCGCATAGTCAGCAGCAGCAGCAGCGAGCCCTTGAGCCCCAGAACTCATTGCACCGGCTCATCGTAAACAGCGCGGTTTGCGTTGCGTTTAAAAAATCTTTCGCCGTTACTTCGGTGAGATGGCGAATGCGAGCGCGTTTGCCCCCTCGGTATTCCGGGAAATTGAAACCGTGACGTGAGCATCGTCGTCGATCCAGCAGGTTCTCTCAGAGGCAAGGAGAGGACGTCGCGCCGAGCGATCCCTTTCTCAACAGACGCTTTTTCTCCCTTTCTCTCCCTCCGTCATCCGCAAATTCTCTCTCTCTCTCTTTCTCGCTCTCTTTCTCTCTCACTCTGTGTCGATCTTTCGTTGCAACGGCCTCTAGGGTTTTTACTCTCCGACGTTCGAGGGAGAGAGAGAGATAAAAGTTTATCGCTCGGCGCAATTGCCAGGATATTCGTCGAGGCGCCGTTCGCCTGGTTACGCTCACGAGTGCAGAGAGATTCTCTCTTTCTCCGCCAGGATACACTATCATAGATCTATATATATATAGGCATGTACATGCATATAAACAAAGAGATAAAGGCTCTCGCAAGGAGGAAAATAGAGTACGACAACTCTGCTGTATAACAGCACTCGCGAAATTGCAGCGGAATGAGTTTTATAAGGCATTTATTGTATTTTTGAGAACAGCGAGGTTTTTTTTTCTTTTTTTTTTTTTACTTGTGAAATTAGAAAATATTCATTGCTTCGAGTTTTTCTTATTGATCCATTTTTTATGTGGATTGGAGAGGATGTAAAAAAAATTTTATTTCGTTATTTTGGAATTTTAGATGTTAGATAATTATTTGAGCTATTTAATTATTCGGGTTTATTTGAATCGAATATAAAATTTATGTGAAATTATTTTTGTTGAATGTTTTGTTTCTGTATAAAAATAACGCAAACGGAATTTTTGCGAAAAATTCTACTTGCCAAATTTTTTCAGATTTTCAAAATGATAATTTAAAAAATCTATATTTTTAAATTTCTTTTAAAAAAATGTATGTATCGTCAATGAAATTACAACGAGGGATGAATTTCTATTGAAATTCACCTTTGTCTCAAAACTCCCAGATTTTTTTGAAGAAAGTTCAAAAAAAAATAAATAAATAAATTTTTGTTAAAAAATATCTGGTTTCAAATTACACAACACGGTGGCAGCAGGATGAATGTCAAACAGGATTGATTTCAGTCACGTGAATGTCATTCGATCCATCTGAGCCCATTACATCCATTTTGTCCGTGGTCGGTCGTATGGTCGTCCGGTTTGCCATTCGGATTGCGTGGAACAGGGAGAATTTAATTCGGAAAATTGCTTTCCCAAAGTTGAGTGTCGCTGGTGGTGTCACGTGTATCGTACTTTATGGCTCACTCCGATTTCCTGTCTCGGGTATTGCGTCCCAGCAGCACTCGGGCCATAGTTGCAGAGTGTAGCACCAGATAGGACCAGCGCGATGGGCACCACCACCAGGGACCACATTCTCCCTCATCCTATTGTCATAAAATGACGCTTTTCTGGGTGGCGCTGGTTGTTCCACGTCCTGGAGTCCTCACAGAGTAACCGATTTACCGCGAACGCGTACTCTAAATTTCCGCAACGACCTGAACGTTACACGGCTGTGCTAACTTTGCGTCGAAGGAAACACTGCGAATTCCTGCACCTACGAATCGAAACGACTCGAGCGATAAAACCATTCGAATCCACTTGAAATCTATCGGTTCAATCGATTTCCATAGATTCTCCAGAACGACCTTCACATTTCACAATACACGTTTGAAACGATCTTGTAAAACGCTGACTCCATTAATTAATTCGTCAAGTCGATAAAAAAATCCGTATTTAAGTCCGAATTGTATTTGTGATTCCTAAAATCTGGAATCTGAAATCTGACATCTGACATCTGGAATTCATAAAGAAGTGTTTAGAAATGCAGTAGAAAAAATCGATAATTTTTGCAATCATTTCATGCAGTGAAATATGCTCCAGATGATATTACGTATGCACTTGAATTACGCGAACGAAAAAATGTGAAGAAAGGCACGTTTTTCTTTCGACTGCAATTTTTTAAATACGCCTTGAAGAATTTGTTCTCGATGGCTAAGAGGCTTTGAAGGATTAGAGGAATTTTTCACCTTAGGTCATTAATTTCTTTTTTTCTTTTTAGGCAATGCAAACAGCTTTGGCAAATATTGAAATAACTGAGAGGCTCAGCATATATCACTATGTGCGCAATTGGGTCACGCGTGCACGTGACCTCACGTGGAATTGGGTTACGCCATTGGTGCACGAGAAATCTGCAGTCTCTGGCACAATTGGTGCACGTAGGCTTATATAGATATGGATTATTCCGATGCTGGGTGACGTTCGATAAGTAGCGAATACTCACTTGTCTCCCGAGCCATTGCTCGTATTGTGAGCACTCGTTGAGCGGTTATACCTGAGGAGAAAGGTGGAAGAGAGCGAGGAGAATGGAATTCATCGACTGTGCTTAAACGAGAGTTATACACCTCAACGTACCTACTTATTTCCGAGTTCCAGCTGGCAAAGGAAGGAGAATAATAAAAATAATAAAGAGGGCTGCTTCCCTGAGTGTTCTCGGTTTCTCCGGGTCCAGCACTCGTGAAAAATCACCTCAACGTTATTATTCTCCGGGTCAGAATAACGCCCAGCACCGCGCAATTGAAATTCCCGACGAAAAGTAAATTCGCACCATAAGGTGTATTAAAAAGATTAATTACGCTCATATTGTTATCGACCACCGCCCCCTAACCTTCTGTTTTTGAAAGGTTTCTCTGATTTTCCTGTTTTATCGAAAAATAATATTTTTCTTACCGTTCATGGTTTTCAACATTTTTATTGCAGTTCCGTTTTTGCGTTCAATTGGCAACCAAGAAAATTGTCCGCTGTTTACACAAGTGATTATTACTACGATGACTCTGAATTCAAAAAATGACTTTTTGAACGGGTGAAAAATGAAAAAAAAAAAAAAAACTCTGAAATAAAATTTGGATAAGAGTAAAAAAGGCGAATTTCAAAATAATCTATTTCTCCCGGGCAATAATTGCTTTATCCGAAGAAAAAAAATTTCTGATAACAAGAAAATTTTCGTAATGTCACAAAAATAGATATCGAATTTCCAATTTGTAACATACAATCAAGAACTGTCATGAAATCTCATTAGGAAGTTTATTCTTAATTAAATTTACGGAATAAAGAAAAGTAAAAATGAATTTTTCGAAAATTCCGCGTGAAGCGCGATTGACTCTCGATAGAGTTGAAATTTTGCTGACATTCATTCGCACTTTTATTGTTCGAAGCCCAAAGTAGCGCCCTCTTCCGGAAGCTGGAAGCTTCGTGGGCCGCGCCGAATGTTTGCCTTTCCCTTGTATTTTTCCCTGAGCTTTCTATTTTTTCCCGAGCTTCTCTGTTTGCTCTTTCATGGAGCTTTCTTTGCCACGCAGGCTAACACACTCTTTAGCGACGAGACTCGCCCTTCGACACGGGATCCCTTCGTATTATGCCGTGGGAGCGATTGCATTGAACGCGACTGGCGTGTTTCGAGAGAAAAGCCAGAGAGAGAGAGCGAGTGAAAATATAAAGGAGTTACTAGGAAACGAGAGGGAGAAAAAAAACGACGACGAAGACAATAATCCTTTTCGTGAGCCCCCATGACTACACCCCCGACGAGTTTGCCTCGTGAACGAGAGACCGAGTCGAGGGATTGAGCGTAAAAGAGCGAAAAAGGGACGTGAGGTCAGGAAAAAAAAAAGATACTACCTTGCAAAGCGAAAATGTGCCATTAGCAGACACCGAATCTCGAGGTTCCTCCGTACGTTTCATCTTTTTTCCACCCTTTCTTCATTCTCACTTCACTCGTGCCATTTTTTATATTTTCTTTATCCCCGACAGCCACAGAAAGACAGCGAAGAAAGCGCGGACGGTGGCCCACCCCGAACCGCAACTCTGTGCACTTCTCTTTGGCCCCCTTGTCATATTCGTCTCTTAGTGCTTGTCATTTTACTTGGAAGAAAAGAAGATGAGGTACTACGGCTTTTCGGTGTTTTTTTAGCAATGAAATGTGAAGTCCATTGTCCGCTGCGGTCACTTTTTTTATATAATTTTAACGTGATTAATTATATCACTAAACTGGTAAAAATCTGGTTATTGGACATCCTGCGCTTATTTATTTTTTTAGTCTCAAGATTTTTTAATTAAAAAAAATATATGTGATTTAAATCCCCAGATATATTTGGATTCAAGCATTTCTCTAAAATTGAATTTTTTAAAATCCTCAATACTTCTGCCAATTGTGATTATCACGATGACGTCACTTCGTTGCAATGTCTTCTGAGAAGTTATCTGGGTTGTTATTAGCGGGTCAATGTTTCATGACATTGACCTTCAATTCCGATTATTAATCAGTGGTGAAAAATACGCTTTTATCGATAATTGTCGCAACTCGGTTATTCCCAGCCAAGTTTATTATCCGGGGAAGGAAAACCCAAATAAATCGGTCATTCCGAGTATCTTATGACATTGTTAGAAAAATAAATAGAATTTGCGTTGTTGAAAATCGATTTAAAGAAGAGGTGGTTGTTGAAGATGTATAATTCAGTTGATTCTCCGGGCGAGGTTATCGCCGCTTCATGACCCAACTTCTTCAGCATGGGCAAACAAAGCTCGAGATTCGTGGTATGGACCGCCTTCATCTCGTTATCTCCCACGAATACTTATCAGCTTGGAATTCGCGAGTTCGTCACTGCGAAAGGGTTACACAGACGCAGTGTCTGTACAGGCTTGAAAAATTAAGTACGGTTGCCAGGAGATCGTGAGCTCCGAAATCTCGGATAGGAGTTTTCCCTCGGCCATCTGTTATCTACCAGACATTCATGGTACGTTTTGTGAGCTCGAAAAAAGCAGAGACTGTGACCTCATCGTCGAGCATGATTTATCAGTGTAACGAAAGACGATTTGGCTATAGTCACAGGCTATAGAATGCTACAGAACGCTAGATCCTCATTTATATAGGTTATAAAAACCTATGGCAAACCACAGCTCGCTGGAATATAAGCCTTTGCCTGTACTCAATCATAGCAGAGCTCCAGCAGATCGCAAAACGAGTAGTGATACAGAATAAAATCCTCTGACGACAGATAATCTTGCACATATTCCGTACTTATTTGGCGAGGAACTTGAGTATATTTTGAGCAGTGTGTCATAGGCACTGCAACTGAGACGGAAATGCAGTCTTAACTTCTTTCGATTGGTAGGAAAAAAAAAATTCGTAGACCCAATTTGGTTCCTGCGAATATCATGTCTAATGTCCATTCCAACTTATTTTCGAGAGAAGGTTTAACAGGGAATTAGAATAATCAGAATCTAGAGAATTTTTTCTCACACAATGTAACAAATTTTTCATCTGTATTACTTATAAGCATAATCACATTTCGGGAAATTACCGCGTATAAAATGTCGATGAATCTCGTTGAGTTTGTCCAAATTTGTGGAGACTCCAGCCAAATGCATTCGGTCTACGTATAACGATAGTTACCTCGACTTCTCGGTGCTGCGAACAACGGCAGAGTCTTGATCTCTTGAGCCCAGCGATCTTCATTGTTAACGGGTTGTTCGCTCGGTTGAGATCTCGATGGCGGCCAACGTCGTTCTCGATATAGCTGAAGAGCGAGGCTCATGCTCGCGAACGCTGGACACTTACACGGTGCACAAGAAAACCGGTCCTTGTCAAGAGCGCTGGAGGCTCCTGCTTCTGCTGCTGCGGCTGCCGCTGGAGCGATCGAACGAACCAGTGAACGAGCTGGACGAGATCGAGCTCAGCAGCCGCAGGTATTGCGGTATAAGATAGATTCGTGACCATAGGATTCAATGAGAACCACAAACCATATTCTACTAACATACTATATAATGCAGGTAGTCTATATTTATATTTATATTTATTTGTATATCTATATTAATATTATAATTAGGAAAGTATTGTTTACCTGCTGATGTCATTAAATGAATTTTATTGCCCTGTGAGAAAAGTATGTAATTAACGCAAATGAGGTACAGGAAACTTATGAGTTTTCGAACTTCTTCATATTTTTTTTGAGATATAAGTTATCTAAAAGATTTATGGGAATTGGAACAATTCTGCAATTGTGGATATATACTTTTTTTTAATTCAATAAAATGTGCGTGTGAAGTTATTATTTTGTGGAAACATTTTTGAAAATGAATTATCTGCGATGAGATTTTTTTAAATTCTCATAGTCTTTTTGGGACAGAAGATTTATAATGAATTTGAAATATTTTGATATTGTAAGGAGGTGAGATGATGTTGACAGATTTCACCTTTTTAACGACTGACTGTAAGTGTTTAATATTTGATTAGCGTCTCTCGAAAAGATTTTGTTAAATATACACAGACGCCCATTCTCAATTAATAACATTGATGGGGGCTTTATCGTTTTTTAATAACTTCGATAAATGAGTAGCAAAAATAAAAAAGGGGTTGTCCATTATTGAAAAAGGTAATTTACCGTATAACCGAATACCGCATAACGTGAATTATCGACTTTATGCCAAAACACAACTCAACCCACCTCCGATAATGGCTCCCGAATTATTTACGCTACTTTCGCATTTGCGGTTCGTCGTTTACCTTAAAACCGCCTGCCCGATGAAACCAAAAAATTTTTTTTATCCCACTCTAATAATTAGAAATGCCGCATTACGCGGATCGATTGTATATATTGATCGATTGCTAATTAATTAATTAACTCATTGGAGTGCCTCAGAAGTATGCCCACGATCAATCTACCTCTTCGTCAATCAACACTCCGATACATACTGACACTATTTTATCATTGGATTATATTTGCTCTATCGAGTTCAATTAATTAACGCCAACGGTGAACGAATCGAGGCGTTACGTTGTGTTGCGTTTTCCGAGTTACTGCAGCCTGTGACATCTTCGACGGTGCATCAATTACAGTTTGAATCAGAGACAGAAGACCGGGGCGAGTTGGCACACTTTTGTTTCGCAATTTTTTTTTTTTTTTTTTCGAGTGAACAATTCGCAATACGAATATTGAGATTCAGTTCTACAACCCATTGGCTACATCGTGTAGGGTTTTTAGAATTTTATGCAAAATTAACCAATGACAGCAGTAAAGTATATACCTCTAATACATACTTTTATTTTTACTTTCTCAATATCTCATAATTGGAGGGAATCCAATTTACTTGTCTCCCGCCTCCCCCCTCTCATTTAACAATTACATGAAATAATGTCTGAGTTTTAATATAGATGTTTCATCTTGCCCCGGCCTCCACTACGGTAATAGTCGACTCGCACTAGTTCGGAACGCTTGTTTCTCACGTGTGTATCGGCATCGCATCACGAAGCGTTTGTTGCTGTTGTAGCGTGGCACGAATTAGTGGGACGTGATGCAGCACACGGAGAGTGTGGTCGACGGTGCCGAATCGGCGGTCGGTTTACTCCCAAGCTCGCAAGCACTCATCCGCACGACAGTATATATGCGCACAAAGTACTCGGCTCGCGTTTACAGGGTCCGAACGATTAATTGAAACCGGTAACGAACGCCAAGCTTTCGGAAATTACCCGACGAGCGTGACCGCCATCTCGTTAGCATGTGTCGGGCATTTGAGATTTTACGTCAAAATTATCGGGCAAAATTAGACTTTTTTACCCCTAATTAAAAATATTTGCAAAAATAATGTTGAAATTCCTTGGGGATTTATATTTATTTTTTAATATACGAGGGGACCATTTCAAGCTCATTTGACTGTTCGTAAATTTACAATAATTGTTGGTAATTACTTCAATGAGAAAAAGATAAATAAGATATTTGTGAATAATTTTTGTGCAGATATATATATATTTTTGTATATGTTTACATTATTTAAGAAAAATGTATTTCATTTGAAATTTTTCCTTCTTGTTTGTATACATATATATATATTTTTTTTGAAAATTATGAAAATTTTGGTGTTTTTTCTTTCTTTCAAGACGATAAAAATGGCGGTTAATTATTCTGACGCACGGATACCATTATATTACCATTTCTAGGTGCAGGGCTTCCGCCCTCTCTCTCTCTCTCTCCTTCTCTCTCGTATAATTAACCATTGAATAAATTAAGCGGGACATCGCCTGTACCTCGAGGGCTTGATAATGCTGGTCTCTAAAAGTCTTAGCAACGCGAGATAGCCAACGCCTCCGACTTGCCTTGCTGCTGCCTGGCCAGCCGGCGTTGCGCGCCTCGGGGACAAGAATTATGAGATAGTGCGGACCATAGAGATCGCTGCAGCTCGCCCAGACTCTGGAGAATTCGTGGAGAAACTAAATAGAAAGGGAAGTGACACAGCGGTAAAAGGGTTGAGAGAAGGATGAGCGAGAAAATGCCTTAAATGAATATTCAGTGGCATTTGTTCTGAAAATAATAATATTCGTGACAAAGTTTTGATAATTCTTCTTCCCACTGTCAATATTTACTAGTCGTGAACATCAATCAGTTTTTTCTGCCTGTAAAGGTTTTTTGAATCACTCGACTGTCTCAAATTTTTTTTATATATAAAAATATAATTTTTTATTTAGAGAACGATAAAAATATGTGGAAATGGAAGAATTGCGTTTTTTTATTTTTATGAATACAATAAATAAATTTCTGTTAAAAAATTGTTGCCGATTTACAAAATATTTGATGTCCCACAAACACAAATTTCTTTGTACATCGAAATAATGCCAAAATCCAAATCTTCCTGTCCAAATTTGCAAGAAATCCAAAATCCAAATTTTCCTGTCCAAATTTGCAAGAAATCCAAAATCCAAATTTTCCTGTCCAAATTTGCAAGAAATCCAAAATCCAAATTTTCCTGTCCAAATTTGCAAGAAATCCAAAATCCAAATTTCCTTGTCCAAAATTTCAATAAATCAAAAAATCCAAATTTTCTACACCCGCTAATCCATCATCCATTACCAAAATCCAATATTCGGATACACTCCCTGACTTCCCATCTATAATGAAAATAGAGATTTTGGTAGACTCTGTACACGGCGATACGCTATGCATGAATTCCCGAGTACCTGGTTCTCCGACTCTCTAAAATCCCACGCGCATCCCGAGAGGTGGGTCACCTGCCTGGTGGGTAATTGCATTCGATGCTGCCGCTGCCGCTGCCGCTGCCCACACATGATACACAGTCTGCTTCCCCGCTTCCAGCCGTATACCAGCTATGTACTGTGATAATATTACAGACACATGAACGAGCTAAACCCACGCGAGCGCGTAACGCTCAGTCTGACTTGACTGCAGCGCCATAGCCAAGCTGACTGTTGGAACAGTTGTGTGTTGGTTCATCGTCGGCAGGTCGCGCACCGGACACCATAGGCACCACCATATTCCTTCGACCGGAAAAAGCCCTTGCTTCATTTTCCTTTGAGAAACCCACGCCGCTGTTTTATGATAATCAATACTCGTCGACTGCGCTTACCCGCAGTGAAATCTCTTCAAGTTATACATATGAATTTAGCCAATGAATAATCAAGGCATTAAAATATATGCGTATATGTATCAGTGAATACATATTGATTTTTAGTCGAATGAGAATAATCTCCCTTATCGAATATTTTTATACATACGTTTATTAAACATATTATATACAAACATATTTGATATACGGCGGTTGACCAGTGAAATAGCCTGAAATTATACAGTCTAGCAATTAATTAATGTGGAAATTAAAAATTAATATTTATTTATTTATGGATTATATTTTGATTTCTTTATTATTTACTCGTACATATAATTTCAGGAGATTTAATAGGTGACCGGTTAGCATGTATATATATATATATATCTATTGATTCGTTTGAATGAGATTTTTCTTCGCCAACGAGGCACGTCGAATATATTATATCATAAAAGCAATTTGTCGGAATTATCTTATTGAGCACTCGTGCAAAAAGGCTTATCGCAGACATCACTCAAAAGTGAATTGACTAATTGGGTGATTAATCACCATATTTATTCCACGAATCGTGATTTATCTGAGATCCATGTATGGACTCTGCGAAATTGTCGTAGTCCTGACAGCGACTAAATGGAAATTATTAATAATTTGTTCATGCTATGATTCTAATGTTTCCATTAACTAATTAATGCGGGGGCATCGCATTAAAATAATTGATAACACGAAAATAATATAATTGAATATGTTTGAAGCGCGATGTCGTTTTTAAATTTAAATAAACACCGCAACCATTTTGTCTGTCGGGATTCGATTTCAGCCAAACTCGCTCGAATATTTGATTAAAAGTGCTTACTCTGCGTAATTAAAATAATATCGATTAATCGATTCATCCGTGAAATGAAGTTCCGTTTTGCAACTGTGGAGTTTACAAGTACTTGAATTTTTTATTCCACCTCCTGAACTCAAAATATACATTGATTTTCCAATTATTTTTTTACGTACCTCCAAACATCGCAATCCCAAAATATATTAATTTTTAAAAAATGTATAATACCCAAAAGTCATTTGCAAAACTTTTTATCTAATCTAAAAATGTTAATTAAATTTTTAAATCATCAATTTACATGCACCAAAAATTCTTTCTATGCAGAGAAAATTTTTTGTCATACGGCGAAAAATCAAAACTGTGACTTAGAAGATTTTGGAGAAAGTTGTCGGTGCATGGCAATGGTTTATGTGAAAACAGACAATCGCTTTGGTCTTTTTCCGTTCGCTTTATGAGCCGACTCTTCAGGGCTTCAGCGTTGGCCTCAGCGAACACACCTAAGCGCAATATTGCAGCGGAGAAGTTGTTTAACCCGAATCGACTGTAACGTCTCGAGTCTCGCTGACGGTGGACCAAAAGTACGTCCAGGAATAGTCCGCACACAACGAGCGTGGAAGTTCGTGGTGCAATGTGCTGCGCTGGCTATTCAGAGCCATAAATATGTACCCCAATGCATGCATGACCCGGTGTACCATGCAGAGTGCAATTATAAGTGACGTTAATATTTTCGAGTGTCGTTGAATACTCGCTTTCACAATGCGCGATATTTTTCTAAGTCACATTCTTACAAATACGATTAAATTCATACTGACATATCAAATAATGTCACGCAATTAAAAAAAATTAATTCATTAAGCGAGTTTAATTTTTTTATTACAACAAAAATGCAAATGCGGAGAGAGAATTTTCTAGTGCACTCAAATAATCTCAAGCAGTTCTGGGAAGTCATTTTTATAATTGCAGTACCACTTTATTTTAACTCATTAATTATTACTCGTATCATGATAACAAAATTTATTCACACTTTAAAAAAAAATCAAAACGGGCCGAAAATGTTTCGCTCCATTTCGAGATCCTGATTCTCGTGGAACGCCCCGTAGTTTTTCCAACCGGATACTAATGCGGAAATATTCTGCAACTGCAGGAAGACACAGGCTTGAAATTGTACAATTTGTTTTACACTTGGTTTTTTTTTTTACTTCAGGGTGAGAATGTATTTGTGTTTGCGTACGTCGGTCATCGCACGCGCTTCCGGTTGCCTCCCGGTGGAACAGCACGTTTCCGGAAGTGGAAAGGAGGCTTGGCCTGCAAATATATACCCACACCGTTGCATGTATTTATATATATACATATAAATATATAAATAGCACTTGCTGAAATACATTCACTGCATACATAAATGTATGTAAGTACAAGAAGTATACATGAAAGTAGGTGTACTCGTGTACTCGTGTACTCTCTTCATACGTGGCGCGGCAGAGTCTCTCGCTTTAAGTCCACATACGTACGATGGGTTAACGCGGAGGCGTTTAATCCGAGCGTGGCTCAGAGAGTGGAATCGCGTGTTAGCCACGTACAGTGTTACCAACACGTACTGTACATGACACACGATATGTATTATTGTTTCACCGGCGACATGCAGAAGCCTGGATTGAAAAAGTGATTCGCGCTAACTCGGCACGTGCCCAGAGTCCTCAGTTTAATTGTAAAGAGCCTGCAATTTATAATAAACTCCAATAGGTTTTATAGCGTGCAACGATAAATTCATATCTTCGTGCACTGTAATTTCCAGCGTATGCCATTTTTTCCCCTCCCTCAAGAGTGGATTTATATTGCTTGGTAATTTTTTATTTAATTTTCAATAATTTTTGTAATAATTGATGCAAAATCTTAACGAACAACAAATTTGATTAAAAACCTGTCGAGCTAAAATTTTAGATTATTTGGAATTTTTGGAAGAAAATTCAAAAATTAATATATACAATTGCTAATGCATTGATTGGTGAAATCCTTCGCCGATTTAATTAGCCCGTAAATATCGCTGCGAAAGTATTTCAACAATAACGAATTAAACCCAATGCGAATTCGCGAACCGAGGATAAATCAGGAGTGCTAATTAAAAAACTTTCAACGGGAGAAAAATAAAGACCTCCAAGTTTAATCCAGACTTTTCAGGCCAGCTGGAATTCAAGGATAGAAGCCTAAATTTATAAACCGTGTTTTTAATTATTTTAAAATGGATAACACGATCAAAGGCATTTTGTAATCGAATTTGTGAAATCGCCCCCGATTTTCCAGCTCGAAAATAAAATAAATGTCATTTCTTCACTAATTTCAACAAAACTCATTAAATTGGATTATTTCTACACAAAAAATAATATAGACTTCTCAGACACTTCCTCCTTTCTTCATATGAACCACACGTGAATCCCGTCATTTCTTATAATAGATGCTTTCACTGCTAACTTACAAGCAAAATGTAAGACTATTTTTGGAGATGACAAGTTTCGCGAAGATATTTGTTATTCACGAAAGATAGCGTCAAGGAAGAGAGAGAGAGAAAGAGAAAGATAAAGAAGAAAAAGAAGCTTCTGGTGGGTGATAAGGTTTTGCCTCACCAAATGTCCAATAAATCTGGGAGAAGAGAGACTTTTGACGTCGGTGAAGATTTCGTGAGAAGCTAAAATGAGATGGGAAGAAGGTTGGCTTACGGATGGAGTGAGTGATGCAGAAACATAGTTAATCGAAATGGCGGATCTTGAGGTTGTGGCATGAACTCGAGTGTCGGAGAGATAACTCGCCCTTTCTGAGAGTGAGAGACCAACTGGAGGGGGGAGAGACGCTCGCGGGGCACCGAATCTCTCGCGAGACTAATTGGCTGATTAGCGTTAGCGCGTGAACCATGGCAAATTGGTTGAAACCAGGCCATGCGCTAAGTAAACCTGTGGCAGAATTCGTCTGCTCGTCGTAACGCTGTTTATTTAATTATCGCCACTCAGCATATTCAGCCCTTTCATCGATTTTCCTATGAGATATTTCACTAATTGGAGGGCCACGAGAAAGGGAAAACGTCTCATTAGTTCTTCAGGGTTGTATACGTGGCTGTCGAGTATTGAACTTCGTTATTCTGTAGTTGATTATTGAACTTGACTATTGAAAAGTGAAACATGTAATTTGATCATTGCAGTACTGAACATGGAGTTTGAAAAGCTAAATACCGAATTTGATTATCGAATAGTTTTCGACGAAATGAGTTTCGTTTTCGCAAAATAAACGTAAGCATACTTGCAACAGCACTTTTTTCAAAAGTAGTTACTGCTGTTGATCTAATTACCATCACTCAGCTTATTCAGCCCTTTCATCGATTTTCCTATCAGGTACTTCACTAATTGGAGGGCCTCGAGAAAGGGAAAACATCTCGTTAGCTCTTCAGGGTTGTATACGTCGTAATCAAATATCGAACTTCGTTATTGCATACTTTCAACTTGGTCATTAAAAAACTAAATACCGAATTTCATGATCAAAAGCTGATTAACAAATTTTCGCCACACCATAACCAAATCCATGATTCTCTGTAGTTACTAATGAGGTTTGAATAACCGATAGGAAAACTTTGGAAAAGTAAAACCTGAAGAGGATCATAGAAGAACTTTAGGATTACCATAATAATTTGAAAACTAATTGGCTATTTAGTTATAATAACCATTGAAAAATCTATAAAGTGCTTCTGGTCGTTGGACCAACCATCTGGTTAGGTGGGCAAACCAATCAATGGTTTGTCAACAACCGTCACTAAACTATTGTTATTTCACTTTTTTTTTCATGCTCTATTTTATTTCCCAAATACCAAAACCAAAATCATTCACAACATTTTTTTTTTTTTTTCCAAGTACTTCATCTTGTCACCTTTCTTCATGTTATGCAAAAACTTCTACCGTACTTCGTATCTTATCTAAATTTCCCGAAGGAAGTTCAAGGCCGTTGAAGCCGGGTGTACGTCAACGTCAACTTACACATTCAAAGATGCACTCACCAAAGTGCAATCTGCTCAGGCTTTAAGCGAAGCGTGTATACGAAGCTGAAGCTCAACCGCAATTCGTCTAAACGTATGCACCTTCGACTTTGATCAACAATTGAGGAAAATTGCTCCAGCGTATTAGAGGCTTGAGGGTGACGTCAGTTGGTCAGTGGGATTACCTTGATTGACTGATTACACTTGGGTCCGCGTGATTTTCGAACCGAGTGTGGATGCTCTTCGTGTAACAAGCCGCACAAGGTCAGCTATCAGCTCAGTACGTTCTTCTTCGTCTCGACTCGGTTTAAGTTCGTTATCGCACGTATACATTACACAAATGAGGACTGTTTATAGTTTAGCCACTGAAGTTTTCTTGGAACCGCTTTTCGCGGTCGCATTACATTTATAATTGAAGAGATTCAAAGCCAGATTGCAGATACATTGACTTACCACTGTTTATTCGCTGCTGTTATTTAAAAAAATATATTTCATCTTGAAATTTGACACGAAAATGACACTAAAAAGATTATGGACCTTTAAACGTGAGCCAAACATTTTTTCTTCTTCATATTTCTTAATTGTGGATTAAAAAAAATTATTAAATTAGTAAAATGCCTTGGACTCCAAAGTTGATTAAACAAAATTTCGTACAAAAAATACAAATTCCTAAATTGGAAAAATTAAATTAGATTCAAAGGTGAAGAAATTTTTTTTTTGTACAATTGGGAAAATACATTTTTGGCTTACTCGTTATTTCCGGAAAGTGTGAAATTTAATAACCTACAAATTTTCTAATTATACGAATCTTCTAAATATGAAGTAAAAAATTTCGATGAAAACATGAACATGTCGAAATACATTTTTCAGAAGAATAAATCCCAGGAAAGTATAAGCAAGTCCAAAAACTCGAAACGCAAACAAAATCTTTGCACAGTGTCTAGCAGCATATTATTTTTTGGCTTACATCAGCAAGTAAACAAGTGCTCAACAACTCCGTTAATGAATACCGGAAGCGTTCGATGGTATCAACGAAACTTCCTGCTGATTTGCTTATCTTGGGTCAAGGAAATGACATGTAATATTTGCAAGATATTATGGAGTTTATTTGTCGGACGTGCTTGAATCGCGAAACAAGATTTCCATTGTACAATATTATACAGATGTTTGTTTGTACATGTCGAACGTGCCTGGCAAGGTATTATGGATTTCCTCCTCACGTCTCGCCACCAGCAAATCCCTCTACGACTTGATTGTTATTTAACTGCGGATCAGTTTGTCATTTGCGATGGGAAGTCGTGCCCGAAGAACGCCTCGAGATCTAACGATCAATGCTTGCGACAGGCTCCTCGAAATTGATGGCAAGATCTTCTCACGACCCTCGTCTCCGAACCAAACGACTCGAAATTACTGCGGGCACATGGTTAGGACGCATTGATGGTACCAATTTAATACTCTGCCTTCGGATAGCATTTCAATCAGAAATGTTTCGCAATTAATTCAACATTGTGCGTAGCAAAAAGGAGGAAATATTATTATCCTCCCCAATTTGGAGGTTCAGTCGAAGATTAAACTTTAAAAAATTGGGGGAATGTTTATTTTGATTGAAGAAAATGTCAATATATATATTTTTTCAATTGCATTGATCTTTTTTTAA
This sequence comes from Clistopyga incitator, assembly GCA_947507545.1. Taxonomy (NCBI): domain Eukaryota; kingdom Metazoa; phylum Arthropoda; class Insecta; order Hymenoptera; family Ichneumonidae; genus Clistopyga; species Clistopyga incitator. The sequence continues at coordinate 12,075,083 of OX382173.1, read as the reverse complement.
AATTGTACTTCATGTTACATTTCTGTTTCCTCAATTTTTTCATTTTACATATATTTCATTCAATTGCCATTATCGAAATCCTTCGAGAGAAATAGGATCGCGTAAGCAGTTTGTTTTTCTGCGTCTTACATTTTTGTTAATGACACTCGACGGAGATTTGTCATTGAAAGCAACGAGATGAAATGACTTTTTCATCAAAGTTCGTTCTAGCGAGTGTCGCACATCACCATAAGTTAAATCTGAGCATTGCCAGAGGCAATGTACACATGCAGTACAATCGTGTGCCAGAGTGAGCGTATATAGATTCGAAGACGTCCTTGATGATGGTCGGAGGGGACAGGAAGTGTCACTTAGGCGTCGCACCATCCTCGCTTCCGGTTCCAAAGCAACGAGGAGCGTTTTGCTTCGTCGCACTCGGAGTTAGCGGATCTCGCTCAGACTAGTCTGATTCTAAAATCGTTCGTAGCCCTAACACCATTCAGTTCCTCGTGCAATGTCACATTACATGCCCACGAATGGTTCGTCGGATTTCCGCATGGGTCTTGGATTTTTCGAGGATCATTAGATTCTTCTTTATTTCCGTATGACTTATCAATTTCGACGTGTCTCCTTAATTTCCTATCGTGGAACTAGATACGATAATCGATGCTCCGGATGCGATGGAACTTGGGATTGCATTATGCTCGATTGGATATGCCAGACCATTGCGAACCATTACTTAGCGCGGGGTCGATATCTGGTGGAAATAGATAGCGGGCTTGTATCTTTCGTGCACTCGGGCCTACCTTCTGAATAATTCAGTGCTAATATCAATAATGGAACGTCCAACCACGAACATTTCTCGAACAAACATTTTTTGAAGTCAAGTTGGTCAGACACAAATTTATTGGAGAAAAGGCTCAGACAAAAATTTATTGAACAAAAGCTCCTCGAAAAAAAATGTCCCCAACAAAAATCGTAACTTGTCAAATCTTCAAAAACTTCAGTTGCTTGGAAATAAATCCGATTCCTTGATGCACAGCCAGCAAACATCCGCATGAAGTGGAGCAGTCTATTTTTTATAAGCGGCTCATTTTTAGGAGAGTATTTCGAAGACGTTGCATTGTTGCATGGCGTAAAAGTAGGTTGCCCGAGCAACAGAGGAAGCGAAGAGGAGGCGCTGAAGAAGGAGGAATGGGATGCTCCGAACGATTGGCAGCCGTCGAGAGAGGCTCCACGGTGAAGCAGCAGCGTTATAGGTCCTCCAGAGGAACTTCGAAGGGACAGCAGAGTCGAGGGATCTCCGGAGGAAAAAGGCTCCGAGAAGTCGAGAGTTTCCATGTATAATGTATGAGCGACAGGCGGCGACCAGTGAGTTCTGTGCTGCGCCTCGTTGGGCTCGTTCTGTCCCTGAATCCATCGCTCCTCGCCCATCGGAGCCTGGAATCAAGCAACCAGCATAAACCAGTAGAAGCTAACCGACCTCTTCGACTTTCTTTATCTCCAAACTTCGTTTCTCTTATTCTTGTACGTTGACTTACATTTCATTCTCGCTCACTCTTATTATTTCACCGCATTCCTCATTATTCTAACCCTTTTATGTTCTTGCACCACAAAATTCGCCGGCAAATTGCAAAGAAAAATTTCTTCCCCTGAAGAACTTTTTTTTTAGAGGAAATTCGTAAATGAGAATAAAAAAATAAACGAAGTATTAAAGATTACGGAAACTTTATTTTTAAAAATATTGTCAATTTCACAAAAGTTAAGTCCATCATGTCCTTTTTTGAAAAAAACAGCTGCACAAACTAAATTTTTCTATTCACTTTTTTTTAACGCACATTAATGCAATTTTCTCAATATTTTCGGGCTTTCCGAAAATTCTGGTATTTGCTTGAAATTCCAGATACCTTTTGAGAGAAAAAAAATATAGAAATTGTAAGTTAGAGGGGACGTAATTGAAAAATGTCTCGCGGAGATCCAAAGTCTTTGAAGTGTCGTGAAGTTGAATTTGAGGGTGAAGCTTCTGTGAACTCGGGAGCTGTCATTCTCTTATCTTGGCAGGAAACTCACCTTCCGTGCGCCATGCACCCACAGAGGCTATCAAGATGTCTGCAACGTCAGCCTGAACGACGACGACGAAGTCGCTCTGATCTTTAACACATAGCGAACGTAGTTGAGACCACATTTCGAGTCCGGAATATCTGAGTTTCAGGTTTCGTCTGAGGTTGGACATCTTTGTCGTTTATCGGTCCTCCTCTTTCTCTGAATCCCTCTGAATACGCTCTTATCTACGAGCGGAGAACACGATCCCTTTGCATTGCGAAAAAAAGCTAAGAGCTCTGCAAGCTTGCGGGTATTTCAGCAAAAGCTTGATGAAAATCGCAAACACCATTTCTGTCACCAAATCCGTGATAAGAGAATTTTTTTGTTATCTTTTGGAACCTCTGAAAGGATTGGTCCTTGAAATAAAATTCGGGACCATTTATTCGAATTAAATAAAAGCTCGGATAAATGATTGATCGTATTGTATCAGACATTTTTAAAAAATCGGCTTATCTCAAATAAGATTAATTTAATTTAAAGCAAATAAATATAAAATCGCAGTTTGAAATAAATTTAATCCTTTAATTCGATCCAGAAAAATTTCTTAATTTCCCAACATTTAAGGAATAATAGCATGGCATCATAAATCGATTGTACTGTAAAATAAATATCAATTTTAATATATAACGAACTTCAAACCCAGTTTCATCAGAAATTATATTTAATTAGTTTTGTGTTAATAAACAGTGCTACCGGAAGTGAGGAAATGAGCCATTGTTCTGGCGAACAGGACAGCAGAATCCTTGGGAGTCTCCTGAATTTTCATACTGCAATAGACAGACGTGCTGCTCCAGTTTGTGCCGCTTCAGAGCTTAGCTGTACCTTCCGAACTCTGCTCCGGAAGGAAATTGACATTCGCCGGTTGATCTCGTCGTCGAAGATCTTTGTTTCAAACATTTCTACAGAACTCACAGGACAAGGAAAGAGAGAAAAAAAGGAAACGGTAATAGGGGAAGGGGGAGGGAGCATCTCGACCCAGAGATGAAGGAAATCCTCGATGCGTTGCATAGATCCATCTCAATTATCCACTTTGATAATTAGGACTCTGCGCTTGACGTTCACGAAGCTCCGTTCCGTCTGTTGCAATTATTCGACCATGATGGAAATTGTACATAATTCAGATACTTTATTAAATTACTCCATTACACTTAAAAATAAATTTCGCTTGTTTGATGCTTTATTCGCGAATATTTCTCGATTGGATAATTCAGAAACAGTTTCGAATTCTAGAATTTTAATTTTCGGGTTTTATTTTCAATTGACATGACAGAAATTAATAAAAAAAATCTCAATTAATAAGAAGAGAATGTAAAAAATACTGAAAATAAATTTTTCTTATGACTGCCTTTAAAATTTTTTTCTGAAACTAATTTCCGAGCCTGAAATTAAAGACGTTTTGGAATATCTTCAAAAAATGGTTCTCAGTGCAATTAATCGGAAAGAGATAAATTTCGTAACGAATGTTAGTGGCGATTGGCTTAATAATTTGTTCTCTTTCATTTTCCTGGTACTTCTTTCGACCGAAGCTTTTTATCGTGTGCACGTTGACGTGAGCACGTAACCCAGCAATTCGATTCCGAACTCATCTCGAATTCCACGTGTTTTGCTGTCGGCTCGTTAGTCTTACTCGCTGCGGGCAAAAAACTCATCCCCATTCCCACCGCTTTACCCTCAAAGCGTTTCTCCCTATGAAAACACACAACCCCACCAGCCTTTGGCCCTTCTTGTTTTTGCCAGCGACGTTTAAGTCCCACGAGATTCTCAAAAGTGAAATGAATAAAATTGGATTGATACTGTGGAAGTGGAATTCGATTTTTCCACCTTGCCTTTTTTTCGTCTCTTTATTTCCTTTACAAAGAGCACCGCAATCTTATCTCAAATAGAAAATATAAGAAAAGAGGAATCCGAAAAATAAAATCGTGCAATATTCGATAAATTACTAATAAATTTATTTATTTTCGTGCCAACATTAATTATATCGGAGAAAAAGAAATTTAATTCAGAGAATAATTCGCAATAACAGAAACGAATAAATCTGGAAAAAAATGAGTTAAACAAATAAACGTAGGCGAGTATCCAGTATACAAAAAAGTGGGAAGAATCAATAAATCGCCTGTCAATTTATTTATTCGATGTATTTATGTCCTCGATTTTTTTTTTTTTTTTTTTTTTTACGTCTGCGGATGTTTATCCAAAGTAGTTATTTTTCCGTGTATTTTCCGGAACAACAAAAAATGCAGACGAAAGGATATTCCGCCCTCCTGACAGTTTACACTGCAGTTTTAAATTGCGCTTGTGCACGTACACGATATAGTAAACTCGTGTGTAATCTACACACAAACACTCGCCCGGTGTGTACACACTGTCGAGGGAGCGCTTACCGGATGTGCAAATACGGACGCTTTACGGCTCACACGCGTGCTCGTTGCGCTTTGGGAGCTCACGTCTTTTACAATTTCTGTCGGGTGTACAGATATCGGATCGCGAGATACAGCCAAGAACTACCGGTTTTTAGATCGCTCGGAAAATTACATTGCATATTCATATCGTGTACTTTTTTTCTTTTTCTTCAGCTAAATTGTTATTTATTATACATACAATATATTTTTTTTTAAATTAATATACCGGTAATAAAGCTCGGATACCAAATCTTAATTTTCATATGCATTTGTCATTGGTAAATTAATAATATGGGTATATTAAAATGAAGCATATAATTGTAATTAATATGCACTAATTTTTTTTTGTTTTTTTAAATCAATATGTCGTTTATTAACACGGAATTATTGATACACCGGATTCGTGAATTTCATATCGTTCCATGCATTACATTTACTTTCGTTTGTAATCGATATTTGAACTCTTCAGGTACGTGCGCAATTAGTTCTGCAAGGTCCAATTTCCTTTGTACTACAACTCCATTTCGTGCAATGGCAGGAATTTCCATTTCAAGATCTTTCGCGGAAGATAAACTCACTCTTGCAGCGAAATTTTTCTCGCACAGTAAATTTTAATATAGTTTCTTGTAACTCCCGTGAAACATCTCGCAATAAAAATTCCTATATTTAGAACGGGCGAAGACTTCTTGGGAGCACGTTGCAAAACTAATTTGGTTTAGCCATGCAAACTGAACGCTGCAAGTCCAAAAAAAAAAGAAAAAAAAAACATGCACCGACGAACTTGACTTATAAAAAAAATACCACTCTTCAAAATACTTTATATTTTGCGAGTGGCATTTTTAATCAAGATAAAAAAACCATATTCTTTATCAAGATAAAAAAAATCATATATTTTATCACGATAAAAAAATGCATATTTTTATAATAATAAAAATTTCATATTTCCCATTTCAACTCACCCACCTTCAAATCTCAATTGTCATTAGATTCTGCAGTTTCTGGGAAGCGCTAAGTCGTCGTTACGTATGAAATAGTCTTGCAACCGAGTTGCAATTTGACGTTCGAGTAAAATAGTCATTTCCCTAAAGTGTCACCAAAAGGGCGGCTAAGTTTCATGGCTAACTTGTTACACGGAGACGGAAGGTTACTTCGTTAACCCGAATCGTCGGTGGGATTAGGAGGAACAAGGTGAATTCGATGTGGAGCTTCATGATCTGGAAGGAGCGAGAGGAAATCTTGTTTAAATTTTCCTGAGTTGCTCCAGGACGTTTCCGTAGACCAGGACTTTGTACGTAGACTCCGTTCTACGTAGATTTCTGTGTTCTGCACTTGGCCAAGATCCAGAGTCTGACTGATAGGGAAATAACCATGATGGTTTACCACCGCGACTCGTGATTAATTTATCCCTCGAATGGTCGTTCGACTGTCGCGTCGATAACGATTCGATTCTCGATTGATGCGTTCCAGAGTTGCTCACGTTTACATATGTGCACATACGTGTACACGAGATCGAGGATCTTGACTGGGAATCCACTTTACGGGCGTGTCTCCCCTCGTCCTATCAATTTTGTTACGAGATTCGTCGATTGATTGATTTGTTTATTCGACCCTCGAGGGAAGACAGAAATTACGTATTTTCCACCACTTTCGTCACTTTCATTACTTGTTTTATCCACAATCGGAGATTCCTGAAAACAAAATCGGCCCAGCATTTTTCACAGGGAGCAGAAAAAAGCTGTTTATTCAATTTTCGGCACTAAACAATGATTTTGTAAGGAAAGATATTAAAAATAATTATTTATTGTGATGTTAATTAAATATCACATTTATAATTATTCACACATGAGAAAAAGAAAATTGACAATTTCCTAATTAATTTTCCACCTTTTTTTCAATCGAAAATTTTCGATAGTCCACAAATTCAAACAACCATTTTATATGACTCCTAAAAAAACAGATGACAAATATATTAACAATCGTTCGTAAATCACAAAAAGAAAATGAATTAACCAAAATTGAAATATAACAATTTCCACAATAGGCGAACAATTTTTAAATTAATAAAACGCCTGTTTTTCGTTTTCGACAAAACGCAAGAGGAAAATGGAGTCGGTCTTGAAAGTCGCTGTCGTCGATCGTACAACATCGTGGCAATGTTCTGTACGTAGTATGTACGAGACCGGACGTTACGTGCGTCGACTACCCGAGGTTGCGGGCTCTCTTTGGAGCTATCCCGACGTCGTCCATCCTTCAGCTTCGCCACGATCGTTCGCACATATTCGGGTTAACGTCCGTGGCAGCATTCTCTCTGAGTAGTACACATGTAGAGGTTCGTGTAGCCGGCGTGATGGCCTCGAGCGACAATCGGCTGTCGGCGATGCATCCTATTTCCTCGATTCTTTCTTTCTCCCTGTTATAGCCATTCTCCGTCGCGACAAAAAGCTAAAAACCGCGCCGTTATTTATCCTTCGTTATTTGCGGACCTCTCTCGCAATACACGGACACAGATATTTGTGGACACAGTGTGAGCAGCCCAAAAGATTGCGCGTTTCCTTTTTTTTTTATCTCGATAACTCAGTAAAAACGAGCGTTTGCAATACGGGAGAAAAACGTTTTCAAATTTATTGATTAATTAAAGCAAACATTGTGCCACTTTTAACGACGTTTTCACGTTATTGACGAAAGAGTCTCAAAGATGCGGTATGGAAATTTTTCTATGCACATCTAACTCATTTACCAGATCATTTGACTTTTTTTTTCGGTTTTGCAAAATTTTTTATTTGGACCCAAAAAGAATGGGATTTTTTTCTTTAGATTTTATAGACGAATTTGACAAAAATATTCAACGAAGGTGAAAAAATACTGTTTTGAATACCCACTTGCGGTTTGTTATTTTTGTTTTTTTTTGTTTCTTTTTTTTCAACCCATTCACACTGATAAAATCATCACGTCGATGCAATCACTCGAAATTGTTGCTATGGCGGCTTAAAATGTGGCCTCTCGAGTTTGCCCGATTTTATTGATTCGGCCAATTTGATATTCCAAGCCACACTTTTTTCAATACCACATTTTCAATATAATTCGCGTGGCGTCCTCTATATCGATTTAATCCTCCCTATTTGCGGTTTATTTTATGAGAAGAAAATGCGAAATTCCATATGGGCTATATAAACCAGCGGAATTTTCATTGAAATAGTGGTAAATAATTTTTTATCGCTGGAATTTAAAGAACGCATCAACTAACCTGTTTCATTTTTTATTGTTTCAGGTAAGGGATATTCCGGAGAATAAAATGAAAGTTGGACGATGTCGTTGAGCAAAGGGACGACTTCGGAATGACGTCGAGCAAGTTAATTCGGAGCTCGACACGAAGCTGACGATTTTATTACTGCGATATAATTCGTGAGAAAGTTTCGACGTGGAGAAGTTTCGCCGCGGTGCTTTTCGGCGAGGCGTCTTCGAGCTCCGGCAAATTTTATTGCCAAAGCGCAAGGATAGACGAGCTTTCCGAGATGCGCTTCTACGTACACCAACGGCGCGAGGAGCATTAACTCTTCCTCCGTCCCTTCGTCGTTCGCCATGCACGCTGAACTCGTCCTTTCCACCTTTCCGCATAAGGCGACACGACCCAATTCCGATTTTCTCCCGACGTATGAAGTAAGCACATTAACGCCAACGTATGAGAGATGACAGATTTCTCGGGCGTCGCTTCATGTTTCATACTCACCTTTTCACATGCTGCTTTACAGAATGTCGCAACAGGGAGAAAACGATTTTCCTGGCTAACCGAATCTTGCTAAAATAGAGAAAGCATTTTGTGCTAGCCTAAATTTTTTTTTCTGTATTAGCAAAAAATTGTTGGACTGTTGAGGGAATTTTTTAGCCTGGTAGAAAAGTTGGTGGACTGTCAAAGGAATTTTTTAACCTGGTGAAAAGGTCGTTGGACTATCAAAAGAATTTTTTAAACGAGCGAAAAAGTTGTTAGCCCATAATGCAATATCGTAACTATTTTAGTACAAGGTTTGGAGCTCCGTTTACTTTGCTATAAAACTTCCATAAGTAATTATTACATTATTATTTATTTTCGTAGCAAAAATGTAGAGTTTTATGTTGAATGGATATTGCATAATACATTTTTTTTTCGCGGAAAATTGTTCAAAAAAAGATTAATAGCCATGAAGAGTAAATTTTGAAAAGGGACATAATTTATGGCACTGAAATCCGAGCCTTTCTTTTCGAAGCCTAGTTTTGTCGCACCCTTTATGCCCGGAGTTGCGCTGCTCTCATTTTCCGCATCCCTAGCTTCGTTTCTACTTGCCCACTTCTCCTTCACCCACTTTTGCAGCGGTACGCCAAAGCAGCCACGGGAGCAGTCATATTAAAGCTCGTTTCCGAGACGCCCCGAGGCTCTCGAAGTCGCGTAGGTTAAGCTTAACTATGATTTTGAAAGCTCAGGGGTTGCGTTACCTTGCGGCAGTAGCGCACAGTCAACCCTCCGAAATTACCATTCTCCCTTCCTCCGCTTTCGCTCTCCCTCCATTTTACACCAGCAACGCACACGCCCTTAAGGCTCGTGTCGTAATCTTTGTCAGACTTTGCACCAACGCTCTATGTTCGAATTTTCCGGCTTACGTCGAAACAAGACACATTTTTCTAGCACCTTTACTGACTGTAAAAATGTATTTGATTTTTATTTTTTTTTATATGGGACAAAAAAAAGAAGATAATCTCGTTTTTTATAGAAACAATTATTTACTACATCAAATATTTTCATATTTTTTATTCTATCACTGAACTTTTATCAGAAATATATTCCAAATATCCAACTAACTAGAATCCTGCAAATACAATTTTTTACGAATAATCGTATTCGTAGGATTATTTTAGTACCAAAGTCAAAAAAATTTTCTTCTCACCTGCAAATAATGTTAACACAATTTCAGTCTAAGAATCGGATAGAATAAAACAAACATTACATCAATGGTCCACAGAAATGATTTCTTCTGTGAACAAAAAATAATCTTTTTAATGGTAACCTATTTTGACTTTTTGTATTTGCAGAATAAAGATTCAGCGAAAATGGCAGGATCTGAGCGGTAATGAGAGCCAAGTTTAAGGACGATAATGTAGTTGCGGAATTTCTAATGGTGGCCATAAGGGATTTTCTCGAAATCCCCAGAAGATTATAAGCCAGTGGAGCTGCGTCCGAAGACAGAAAGACATAGTCGTTTCGTTTTCGCGGTGGTCTCGGGGGTAAATGCCCGGAGGATTTCAAGAGACTATAGTTTCGCGAATGCCCTCCGTGGAAATTGGTACGGTGCTTTTGCCGTTGCAGCTTTTGGTTCAATGTTCCATCGCACAAACGGAAAGCAGAAATCCCTGGATTTTCGGAGCTATCCGGAGGCGATATTCTGGGCGCCTGGCGCGACGAAATGAACGAAATCTCATGCAAAGCAACGGGCCCAGCCTCGCAATGCGGATCTGCAGAAACACGAGAGACTTTTTCTTCCTTTCCCTTTTTATTTCCCCTCCCAAGCGATTCGCTACAACGAAACTAACCCAGAGCGAGAGCAATGCGCTCTAACGAGAATAAAGGTCGATACGCTCAAGCAAACGTCAGTTTGCGATTCTCGACAATTAACAATGAGACTATTTTAATTAAAGGGAATCGAGCGGAAGAGATGCTGGAACACTCGCTCTTCTCCATCAACATTCAGTGATAAAAATGTGATGATGATCAAGAGAACTTTAATATTGGTACTTAAGGGAATAACGTCAGAATTTTCATTGAAAAATCTAATCGAGATATTTTTGTCTGATGATGTCATTTGTTTAAGTATACTTTTTATGATTAAAAAATTTTTACCAAATTTTCACCAAGTTATCAAATATTCGAGTATTTCGGTAATAAGAAATTTTTACTATTATCGTGTGTTATATGGGAAAGCAATTACCCCGACGTCATCTCCAGCTGAGCTTTTTCCACAGCGGAGAATATTGTCTTCACTGAACGAAAACAATATTCCTCTCTCACTGCAAAAGCTCGGTAAGTTAATATTCCTCCAACGCTGACCCGCTATAAAAGGAAATAATATCGTCGCAACGATTACAATTTCCAGCGGAATATTTATCGCAGCTGAGTAAAATTGCTGCGTACTGCTGCAATTAATTCATCCACTGCATAATAATTCCCCATAACTCAACCGCGTCTACTGCCATTTCATTATTTTATTTTCCAATCTATTCTAACTTCATTTTTATTTTATTCACATTCCCGTAAAATTCACACTGCACAAAACCGACAACCTCACTGTTTACTAACATTTTCTCCAACAACAATTGTGTCTGCTATACACGAACAAATATTTTTTTAGTCAATGAGAGTTAATTCCAAAAATGCGAGTAACTTAATTTCTGTAAATATCATTTCAGGCTCAAGAAGATAGGATTTCTCACCGAAGATGTTAATTAATTACCGTAACATCCCAGTTATTTGGGATCTCGGTGCTTTGATAAAAGTTGGAACGGAAGTTGCGCTATGCTATCATATAGCACGAGTCCTCGTCTCGCCGTTTCGGTCCTTGGAGTGGTTTGTCCTTGACAACTTTCACGAGTGCCATTGTTCGTCGTGGGTGCATTCTGAAGATCCCACAGGACTCAAGCGCTGAGCTTCCAGCGACTGGGCTTGATACTCGCTCTGTTTTCAGAGTTCAATGGCCCTTGTTACGTGTACGACAGGACAGAGGTAATTGCGTGTGTACACACAGGCGCAAATCGCTTCGCTGACAACGGCAACATCACTCGTGCATAGTTAGCGAGAATCCAGGACGATGTTTGGAATGTGCGTTAGTTTTACGCATCCACGAAATCCGAACACGAAATAGGAGACAGGAAAGCAGCGAAGGGATGATTGTTGTTACTGTGGAGCAGTGCACGACGAGATTGTCACGTTAGAAACGTGACTAGGCCCAATTAAGTATCACGCCATCGTTAAATTCGACAATAAAAGGGAAACTCGGCTGTTCGCACACGTGAACACGTGATCTTAGTAGTAGAGCTATTAAATATTTGCTACAATGCCATCTAATGGCTATGCAGAAATGCGTACACTTTACGGCACCTGTTGTAGAGTTGCGTATATAATATGACCAATTTGCTTTTAGAACTGCTTTATGGTGGAGTAAATTTGATTGCCCTTTTATCTGTCTGCTGGTGCGAAGTGCCAGGGACAATATATGGGTGTAGTACTCGATTGTGAATAGGAAGGCTGATCCAGTAAAAAGAAAAAATGGGTGTTAGGTTCGAAAACGAAATTGAGGAAAAAGGAGCTGTAAAAAAATTGACTAACTTTTAAGTTACTAAATTTTGTATTTTCAAATTTATCAAATTGAATTGAATTATTTATGGGATTCCTAGAACTCGTTTATGGTGCAGTAAATTTTATTGCCCATTTATCTGTCTGCTGGTGGGAAGTACCAGGAATAATTTATGGGTGTAGTACTCGATTGTGAACAGGAAGCCTGATTCAGTGAAAAATCTTGGGGGTTTGATTAAAGTTATTTAAGTTGGAAGAGAAAATACATTAAAATTTTAATTAACATCGATAAAAAATAAATATCAATTAGTAATATATTTCAAATATTTTGCAGTGATAAATATGAGGGTATTTCAAAATTTCACATTTACTAGACTCGTGCCTTCGCCTAGATTCGCTGCACTAAGAATATCGTCCCGAATTTTCATATTTATTCGCATCTTTATCAATCTCCTCGTGTTTGCATGTTTGAATATACTTTTCTTTCATGTGTAGCCTTCAATTTCGCTCGGGCGGCCCCCAAAGCTTTATGCAGTAGTTTGTACAAGGCGAAAGAATCTTTTTTGAGCGTTCGTTGGTGCAAACACGAGGGATTACGATTCGACAAGAGTGGCGAGCGTGGCGCCCTCTGCAGCCTCGCGCTACACTTCCGTCTCAGCGTTTCCGGTCGACATTCGTTCGGAACTCGAGAGTTACGTTCAAAGACCCGCGAGTGGTTAAGATATCGGGTTGCCTAGACTCTTTGAAATACGTTCTTTGATTCGTACCTCCAACTGTACGCGGATTACGTTTTCCGGAGCTTTTTCACGCTTTTCAGCGAAATCGGGAGGGGGAAAATGGGGCGGGGAGGGGGAGGGGTGGACGCAGGAGGTTGCAGAACGAAAAAATACTACCGACCGAGTTTCCTAGCATCGGATCCTTTCTTTTTGATCCCACAGTCCCATTTATACTTTTCCCTCGCGTTGGTCCTTCCCTCGCGGCACTTCGCTTCATTCATTCTGGTCACGCTCGGCGTATCGTGATGCTGACGACGTCACTACGTACATTATTCAGTAGAACTTCTCCACACACGGACACTCAGAAACGCGGCCCTTTATTCGACAGGCGTTTTTTTTTCCGTGAGCTTTTTTTTCTGAGCTTTTTATTTCCCCTCCTCCTCCTTCGCTTGTACAGTTTTCTTAGGTTCTTCCATTTCTTATCTGGCTCATCCTCCGTCAAATTTTCCTGTGACATCGGCGCGACAGTCCATCAAAACGCCATCTACGTTTTCTGCTTTTACGCTAAATAAAAAACGAGCAGAATCGGATTTTATCATCGACCATTAATAATGGGAGGGGTTCCCACGTAATGCGGATCATTGCCGATGAAAAAATAAGGTTTTCGCGAAGAATTTGGCTCTTCAGGAAATGGATCCATGGACAAAAATTGATGCACAAAACAAAACGCGGAAATTTAATGCGACGAAGTGTAAATAAAATACGAGGAAAATCGGATTTTTATTACTTAGCATTAATAATCCGAGAGGTTTGAGAATAATGCTGATTATCGGTAACAAAAAAAATCTGGACTTTGTGGAAAATGCGTGTTCTATACAGAATGGCGGAAAATGTATCCGAAAATATGATGAGATGAAGTTGTAAATGAAATACGAGGAAAATCGGATTTCTATTATTAAACATTAACAATGAGAGAGGTTTGCGGATAATGCGGATTACAGGGGAAAAAAAAATCTGGACTTTGCGTAGAACACGCGATTTCCATTAAATGGATCCACGGTTAAAAACCCAATGAAATAATAAATCATAAATAATAATTCATTTATCCATTGCGATCCAACGAGAAAAGCGTTTCGCATAAAATGGCATAATCAAGTAAAAAAAAAATACTTATAGAAAAAAAAACCTTAAAGCCCTTTAAGAGGGATTTAAAGTTGCAAGTTTAATTCAAACCAGATACCCAATTTTAGCTAGTGCGTTGCCCATTAGTTGCGGTACCCAGCTAGATTGAAACCTTACCCAACCAGATGGTTGATGTATTCAATTATCCAGTCCAAACGCAAACCCGAGACAATGGCTTAGATATCAAATGTTGTGGCTCCACCAACTCCATTATTGGTTGTTCTACTTCATTACAACATAGGCTTCCTGAGTTAATTAAATTAGACAGCACAATTTATCCGTGAAGCATACAATCTCATGAAAATTCATTGCAATAAATACTTAATTAAAATAACCTTACATACTTTAATAAAATAAAATAGATAAAATCTACGTTATCATTTTCAAATGTTTTCATCAAATCATACCAAGTTGATAAAAATTTTCCAGTATCTCGATTGCTATCAATTTTATTTTTACAGAAATTCTTTATTGGAATTCGAATATCATGCGGTGAATAAAAAATAGTTAGAAAAAAAACGGGCATTTTTTGCCTCGGATTGAGTGATGGGGTTTACATATTATATATATTTTTTTTTGTTTTCATCAATTTTTTCGATAGCAAGCCTTTTTTATTTATGGAAACCATCCATCGATAAACGTGTACGTGGTCCTAAAAGAATTGGCGTCGATAGTGAACTGCTGGTCGTGACGAATCGATGCGTGTATACACCACATCGGCGGCCTGATTCTCCTTCTCACTTTTCCTCGTGGCGTTTACTCGCTCGGCCGGGGCTGCATTCTCGCGCGCGCGGGCTTCTCGAGCGCTATTTTTATTTTATCGGCGGAAAACGGACTATGGCCGTTCCTATGTATGCATCCCACCGCGAATCACTGATGGCGATCACGAGCCCTCGCCTCCCACTGTCTACAGCACCTCCGCAGTCCCTCTACCTCCTCCACCGATCGATATCTTCTGTGACCTACAATCGAGATTAAATGGAGAGAGGAGAGAAAAAAAATCGGCTCGCGTAGGAACGCGAGTGTGGAGATTAGCATGAGAATAGCACGAGTGCAGCATTAGAGATTAGAAATAGCTTCGGCAGCAAAAGCTAGGGCAAAGCACACCTGCAAGAGCTTTTCTTCTAAATTCTGCACCCTTAATCTCGTAACCCTAAAACCTTCTTCGCGACAAATTGCACCTTTCATTTGCCGTTAATCCGATATTTTCTCACGCTCGGCAAAACGAGATTTTGCAAATCCTCAACAGCTTCTTTCTTTCGAAAATATCAGTGAAGATATTTCAATATTTTGCTCCCTCGTAAGGAATGAAAATTTATTTATTTATTTTTATTTTTTGATAAATCTTTGTTTGCTCTAAATTTTATAAAAATCGTTCGATGCATTCCGTTTTGCGGGAGTAATCTCAAAATTCTCAAAAAGTTCAACCCCCTCATTCGAGCAAATTATTGTGTATAGAGCTGCAATTTTTCTTAACGTTTGGAACCTAGCAAAAAATATTCCTCCAACTTGCACACGCTTTGTCGATTATTTTTTAGTGGCTCCGTAAATTCAAGCGCATTTCAATGAAGTCATTTTTTGTCAAAATGATTTTATCGTAAAAAACGTATAAAAATGTGACAAATTTCAGATCTTCGTTAAATGAAACGTGGGAAAATTCTTTGTGTCGATTCTTTGCAAACGTCGGAATCGCTACTGGCATCTTTGCCCGATATCTGGCCAATAATATCAACGAGCGGGATGCAACGGATGGTCAATGGATCGATGAAGGATGGTGGGAACGTGACCTGCACGTGTCAGGGCAAATATTTGCGGAAAGGGAGTCTCGGGTCTCGGTTGCTAGCCGCAAATGTCGCTCGTATGCGGGTTTGCTTCATTTTTAGCGGTACGTACGTATAAAAACGTACAAACAGACGAGTTCGTCCACTCGATTGTCAATATAACTCGAGAGTTCACCGACAGAGCCCGCATAACCGGAAATCGACAGAACAAGCATTTGTTGAGACCTCCGTCAAAGAAATTTCCCTGTGAAATCGAACATTCAACACGTGTCTGAATGAATTTTACTTTCTCGAACGTTGAGACCAATCTCCCTAAAAAATTGTCGATATCTCGTAATTTTCTTGACCGTGACACTGAATACAAAAAGATTGCTCTTCAAAAGAGCCAAATGTTCTTCTGTTTCATTGCGAAATTATTGAATTTCTTCAAACAACTTTCCTTGTGGCAAGGATATTAAAATATTGTTACATCAAATGACTGGAATTTAATTTTCTCAATTTTTCTTAAAACAGTCATCAGTTCATTTGAAATTTTGATGCCAATCTCTTTATCGATGATCCCAAATTTTCATTTCCAATCTCCCTTGTGCCAGAAATATCAAAATGACGTTACATCAAATGACTGGAACTTCACTTTGAATTTTGATGACAATTTCCTTATTAATGATCCAATATTTTTTATTTCCCACCTCGCCTGTCTCCGTGCCTAAATAGCATGTCTGTCTCAAATGCCCAAGAAACAAGCTATTGTTCCGTGCGGATGGTTAATTCCGGTCGATTCATCAGTTTCCCTCAGTCAGACATTTGGTATCCCGCAAGAGAAGAAGACCGCGCGCTTGTCTCTAGTGCTGAGGGCGGATTTCAGCGCGTGATGAAGGAAGGAGTGAAAACTGTGCCAAGTACGTGTGGCGTTTCCTCGTCGCTGACGACCACCGGAAAGCTCCGTAGTCGAAATAGAGAAAGAGGGAAAAATAGAAAAACTAGAAAGGGAAAAAGAGAGGAAAAGAGAAGGATGGAAAGATATAGTAACGCTTACACGTCCTCGTCTCATCGCGCGGTAAAGTCTGTCTTTCCTCCTCTCGCGCCATTGTAGACTTTCTTCCTCTGGCATTCAACTTCCGGAATTAACCGCGCGGGAGCCATCACCTTCTTCCCTCCTCATTCTCCTGGAGGCTCTCGACTCTTCCAGCACTCGTCGCTTAATTAACGCCTTATTGTTATCGGTACTGGGCGTCAGACACCATCGTCATAGTCATCGTCCTTCTATTTCCCACCCTGGTCCATGTTTTCCCCATTTTTTCTCCGTGGATAAAAAGCGACTTGGGCGAAAGGCTTTTCCGCAAATCGCTGGAGATGAATCTTCGTTTCTTTTGTCAAGTCCTTTGTCATCCATCATCCGCAGATCCACTCGAAGGGATGAAAGACCGTTCGTTTCGAGCGTCTCTATCGTTCTTCACGGTTCCTTGATATTCGTTGTTCTCCTTCTTCGATTTCATCGACCATTGGCCCTCCGATAGTTTTTTCTTCCGCTGCAAACTCCGGAGATCGCCCACAGCGAAATGTAAACTGTTATAGGCTTGTGATATTCATGGATCACCTGTCGAGTGCATCTAAAGTTGGATCGGCTTTGAAACGGTGTTTACGTCATCGGCTTATGCTGAAGAGGATCGGACTCTCGATATGAAATGTAAATATTGCATAAAGTGCTTACAATGTAGCATTTCCGAGCCTCGGGGGAGGGCAACTGTCGAGGCGATATGCAATTTTTTTCCATCTATTTTTTAGTTACAACGAATGAAGTGACAGGTATTTATTTTTAACAGGACGTGCAGCGAAAAAAAAAAAATTCGCTCCAACAACGAAAATAATAGCTGTGCGTTTATTGCCAATGAACTTTAGTTTTTCACTGCAATAGATAAAATAACATCTGTGCATTTTTAGTCATGTGATTTTTTTTTTCGTTCCAATTACTTAAGTGGCAAGGATCTATTTTTAGCTCGTGCAATTATTTTTTTAGTTGCAGCTACTAAAATAACAGCTATTCATTTTTAGCCGAAGCGATTATTTTTTCAGTGGCAACAATTAAAGTGACTGCCATTTATTTTCAGCCCGTGCGACTATGTTTCATAGTCACAACGACTAAAGTGACTGCTATTTATTTTTAACCCATGCGATAAATTTTTTTAATCGGACCAATTTAAATAGCACTTATGGCAAAAAAAAATGTTTCTCCTGATTTTCTGTTTACTCCTTTGACGATATCATTTCGATAGCCTGCTTTATGTGCTACTATCACTTTGCCAGTTATTTATCGGGAGGCTCGCTACTTTTATTGCCAGTACACTCAAGGTCAGTGGCTCGGAACTCGCTGAGCTTTCGGTGAGTGTGTGCGTACGCGGGAGATGCCACTTTCATCCACAGAGATAACCCCACTAAAGCCACCCTCCTCATCGAGTGCGAAAATCGTGTGTCGGAACGGACGTGATACGCTCGCACTGGACAGACGAAATAAATGGCTCCGGCGACCAGAATAACCCCCGGATATGGGCTCGAGCCTCTTCGCCTGATCCTCGTAATTCGAAATCATTCTCACCTGTCCCAGACAGCTTTACGTCCGCCTCCAACTTTTTTTTATCCTCTCGCTCTGTGACCGACGTTAAATGCTTCGAAAAAAAAAAAAAAAATGCAGTAAATCACATTGACAAAACAAACAATTTCTCACAAAAACGAAAGAATCACATGGAAATGATTTTTCAGGGAAGCGATTATCTGAGAATATTTTTAGATGGCTTCAAGTATCGAATATTTCTTTGGAGAACGTGAAACATATTTTCCGTAACAGAATTGTCGATCGACGAAACCGAAGTAATTTAGTAGAAATTATTGGAAATAAGGCTTCATATATTATTTTTTAAGTATGGAATTTTTATGACTTTTTTTAGTTCATATTTTGTTGGGGATTAAAAAAAGACTGAAAAAAAGATTGTCCAGAGATAAAAGTGTGAAGAGAAGCTGAACACTGGAATAATTCCATCTATTATTGAAAAGCCTATTTTCCTGCATAAAAAACTGAATATTGGCGAGATATTTTTGTCCATCTTTTTCCATGAGTGTTTCTGACGTCAAGGAGCTGCCGACTCTCGGGATGATCTTAAGATAGAAGCGGAATTATAATTGCAGACGAAGCGCTCGACTATTTTCTTTTAATTTCCCGCTTTCTTATTCAATATACTTCATACTTTTTTTTTGTTCCACCGGTTGGCAGAAGAAAGGCGAGCAAGTGAGAAACGTCAGGAGGCAGAATAGAATTGAAAAAAAAAAGGGAAAAAAAGAAACACTCGATAGACGGAGCGATTAACGGTACGTGGCAGCATCCAAGAGCGACGAACGGGAGACGAGGACCTGCGAGGAGCTGAGTAAAAACTTTTTCAATTTCGAACGTCCGCGGAAATTATCCGTGGCAACTTGCTCGGCGTATCCAGTGAGCACGAACCTCAGGCCCCGAGACTCTTGTACTTCCGGTACTGCAGAGCTCAGCTGGAGACCTCGATCCACTTCCGAAAAGTTCATCCCAACGTCATATATCTACCTGCCCTCGCTTCGTCGCCTCCCGCCTCTATTGTCCTTTTTAATTGCGACATAAGAGGTCTACATCATATTCCCTTTCGTCTTTCATTCGCACCGTTCATCGAGAAATTCGATCAGACTGCTAAGTTATTTGGAAGCGTTTTTAGTTCCTGATACTCATGGCCATTTAAAAATCTGAGGCTTTTTTTCAATTTTCATTCTATTTTTATTCATTTTTTAATGATGATTCTGTTGCCATTATCATTATTATCGTATATATTTTCAAATATAATATAATGAATAAATAATACACTCGTCCTCATTTCCTGATAGTGGAGATGTGAATTAAATTCAAATTGAATCCATAAAAGATGTCAATACTTTTTTTTTCTTCTTCTGATGACAGAAACGTTTATTTTTAATGAAGCAAAATTAAAATTCATCATTGACAACCACGTGGAACATAAAACTCTCGATGAAGAAACAAGAAAATATTAATATAATTCAGTTGAAAATGGAAATTTCGTAGGATCTAATAATTTGTCGTGACGTGAATTTCTTTCGTCGATAATGGAAGAAATTGAATGTGGATCTGATGAAAAGAACGTATCGGTGCGACTTTTAATCTTCCTGAATAAGGCAATAAAATTTTTTCTTTCGCTATGCGAATGATGGGCACTGCAATGGAATACAGGTTATATAGATATTGGAATGTATTTGCTCCGGTGGCTTCCAACAATTGGACTTTCCTATTTATTCCGATGGGATAAATAGAAATTCCCCGGGGGCGGTTTTCCAAGCATCGACGAGCAAGGCATCCGTGGCTATGCGAGTGGCCTAAGGAACGAGGAATAAAGGCACTCCGCGTACGCGCACCTCGCACAGCGGTGCGGAATTTAATTAGTGCCCCAGAGAATCACCGAACGATAGAGATGGGATATAGGGGAGATTCGGTCGGACGCTTACTACCTTGCGCATGCTCCAAAGGTGATTAATCCGGCAGAGCAAAGCTGAGATATGGCCAACAGCTTGCTCGCTTTGTCTGCATTAACATTTGTAACATACAATTGAATTTTTTCAGTTCTTTTTTCCAAACGTACAATAAAACAAATTGTCTGAGAATAATTGAAACTGATGCATATTGAAAAGTTAAATGAGATTCTGAAAAAAAAAAAAATTAAAAGGAGCAACTGTACGAAATGTATTTTATTGCTTGTACAATTATTGCAATTACACACATTTTACTGAAATATATAATATGAATTCTTTAAAAATTGTTAGACTAACATCCGATTGAATTGTACAATCTATTGTTTTTTAAAAATCAAATCTGATTCAATGAATGCAGAAAATTGTAATTAAAAAAAAAAGTTTCAAAAATATTTTACCACAGCTAAAATTAATCTCTACAGATAGAACAATAAAAACCAGAAATTCAAGTCACATTTGTCGGTATATTTCCGACACAAAAATGGCGCAAATTTCCTGTATAATTTTCCTCCCCCATTGGTTGCCGCATCCCCTAATCGTCAAATCCCTCGTACCCTCGTGGTTCCCTCGTTATTGGGGAGATAGACGATCGTCGCTGGCATCGAAGTGCCGCAAGGACATTCGGATGATAGGGTTTTTTTTCTTTTCTTTTTTTTTTTCCGTATCCACAGAGGCAAAGGCACTCAGGGTTCTTCCATCCGGTTTACCACAGACGTTCGTTTTCCGCAACGAGACCCGCGGGAGCAACGCCAACGTACCTTCGAGTTAGTACATGCGATCAGCTTCGTGCTATACGTATAACATTCCGTAGTTTTGCAGACGCCTTGGATGCCGCTCGCCCCGGAAGCGGAGGCTGAAACTCCTCCTCGTTTTATCTCATCCACTGGAAGGCAATACACAGCCACTTGTCTATAGATAAAGGTGTACACGTTAAAAGTTCCCTTTCCGTTGCTTGGCTCGCTCGACGAGCACGGAATAAGCCCCAGCTATCGTTTCCGGTTTAAGCAATCTATGACCATCCCTCTCTCTCGCTTCTTCTGGCGCAAAACCACGAGAGGGTGACTTTCGTGGAGACGAAGCTGGGCCAGCTTTGCCAAAAATGGTATGTATATACAATAATGGGCTCATTACGCGGTTACACAATCATGTAACTTCCCTTTATTAGCACTCGGTGCGAGAAACGCGATTTTACCCACGAAGTTAAATAAAACCCAATTTTACGCACCGAGGGAAATAAAACTTCGTGCGAGAAACGTTTTTCTGATTTCGTGTGATGGAAAACTAGTTTCGGTGAAATCGTACGATCCCTTCAAGAAAAACTACCCCCTGGGGTGAAAACGTTTTTTTTTCTTCTTCAAATATCCTGCTATAAAATTTTCATCGAAATTAGTTTTATTCGAGAGCTGATGAATAGCTGTAAAATCACATATACTTTTTAATTCGGTGCTCTTTCCCTTTTCCTTTTTCCCACACGTTTCCTGTGTGAGGGATGGAGCGGGAAAATAGCGGATAATTAGCTGGAAATTCCGGTGCAGTTTTTATTTAAAAATTCGAATGTGGATGTCCTAGGTTCTGTGACATAAATACACAGCCACTTGTGTACAGAGAAAGGTGTACACGCGAAAACATCCCTTTCCGTTGCTTGGCTCGCTCGACGAGCACGGAATAAGCCCCAGCTATCGTTTCCGGCTTAAGCAATCTATGACCATCCCTCTCTCTCGCTTCTTCTGGCGCAAAACCACGAGAGGGTGACTTTCGTGGAGACGAAGCTGGGCCAGCTTTGCCAAAACTGGTATGTATATACAATAATGGGCTCATTACGCGGTTACACAATCATGTAACTTCCCTTTATTAGCACTCGGTGCGAGAAACGCGATTTTACCCACGAAGTTAAATAAAACCCAATTTTACGCACCGAGGGAAATAACACTTCGTGCGAGAAACGTTTTTCTGATTTCGTGTGATGGAAAACTAGTTTCGGTGAAATCGTACGATCCCTTCAAGAAAAACTACCCCCTGGGGTGAAAACGTTTTTTTTTTCTTCTTCAAATATCCTGCTATAAAATTTTAATCGAAATTAGTTTTATTCGAGAGCTGATGAATAGCTGTGAAAACACATATACTTTTTAATTCGATACTCTCTCCCTTTTCCTTTTTCCCACACGTTTCCTGTATGAGAGATGGAGCAGGAAAATAGCGGATAATTAGCTGGAAATTCCGGTGCAGTTTTTATTTAAAAATTCGAATGTGGATGTCCTAGGTTCTGTGACATAAATACACAGCCACTTGTGTACAGAGAAAGGTGTACACGCGAAAACATCCCTTTCCGTTGCTTGGCTCGACCGACGAACACGGAATAAGCTCCAGCTATCGTTTCCGGTTCAAGCAATGTATGACCATCGCTCTCTCCCTCTCTTCTGCTGGCGCGAAACCACGAGAGGGTGGCTTTCGTGGCGACGAAGCTGGGCCAGCTTTGCCAAGCCTGGTATATGTACAATAATGGGCTCATTACGCGTTACAATCGTAGGCTCAGCTCGGCCGACTGGTTTTAGCTCCGTAATGGCCGGGCATTATGACACGTCGTGGAATTTAATCGGATCTCGGTGACCCAGTTGCACGCTTGCGACGTCGTCATCGTCGTCTCGTCTTCCCAGCTCGCGAGTTCTCAGCTGTCGGGCGATAACAGGGATTCTCAAGTTTTCTCCATTTTTTGAAGAATATCTCAGAAAAAAGATAATTCATTTTAAAGTTGAAGTAAAGGAACATTTTACTTAAAAATGTTGTTCCGGTTGATTAAATGTTAATTATTATGAAATTTGGGAACTTTGATAGATAACAAATGTTGACTAAAGTGATTGCAAAAAAATGTCTACATCATTTGCACGTCAATTTATTCCTACTTATTTTCACAATATTTTTCGCATCTTTTTTTCTGGATCGGGTGAATGCATATGTTTGAAAAAAGATTTTTTTTATTTTACTTACAAATCTAATTGAATTTCATTAGGAATGCGTCATAAAATCTAATTAATTAGAGTATGCATGTCAAAAATTAAAAAATTAATCATTTCAAAGCTGACATCTTTTTACGATATTGATTGTCACATTTAATAAGTATTATTATCACCACAGTAAAATACTTGGGTAAATATAATGCATTAATTATTAATTGATTGCAATAAAAATTGAGTGAAATTTGATGTAAAATTCAATGGACATATTGGATTTGAAGTGAATATTCTTATGACATTTAGCTTCTTAGCAGGATTGAAACCATCGACGCCTCGATTTCTCCAGTGAAAAAAAAGTACCTCACTTGGAAAGTCTTTGAAATCCACAGATTTAAAGACGTCGGGGACTTGTTTGATCAGCGGGGCTCATCCCCAGGTATACATGCCTTTGGAATGCGAGGGGATTTATCTCCCTTCCTCGCTCGCTATCGGTTTCTCGTCGCTCCAAACGACGTGACTGTAATATAACGATTGGCCGTAGATCTTTTCTGTTCTTACATTTACCTCTTTCTCTCCTCACTGAGTCTCGCTGAGCGATCACTGAAGAATCTTCCCGAATGCGCCAGCGGTGAATCTCTCGTACTTCAAACGATTCTGACGATCGCTGACGTTTCAGATTCTTCACTTTATACCTTGACTTCCCATTTCCCAAGATTTCTCAGTGACCCATCACTTAAGCGTGTCTTTGCTTTCAAAATATTCACAGAAATTTCAAACAATATATAAACGAACTTCTAAAAAAACAATAAATTCCATATTGTTAGGTTAAATAATTATTTCCACTATTACTGTCATTGAAAATCAGTAAAATAGTCAATAAACAATAAATGTATTGAACATTGTTAAGTAAAATAATTATTAGCAATATCAGTGACATTAAAAATCAGTACAAATTTTTATCCTTGTGAGCAGGTACAAAAAACAAATAATTTTTTACCGTGGCTTTTTCCAAAAGAATTCTATACTTGTCGTGGAATTCAGGTTGCAATGGAGTATAAAATTGATTTTTCAACATCCAATTTTCCTTATGGGTGGTCTTTGGCGCAAGCATAGGGATTTCCATATTAGAATCTTTCAGGGAAGATGAAGAGAAGTGATAGTAAAAAAGTTATTACGCGAGGTAAAATTTACCGTGAACGTGCACGGTATATTTCCTGCGAAAGATCTTCGAATGGAAATCCCTATATTCAGATTGGGCAGAGTCTTCTTACAAACAGAATTGAATATTTGAAAACCAATTTTGTCCTGCACTTGCAAACGGCATTCTACAACATAAAAAAAAATTAACGCATGAACTGAGCTTAAAAAAAAAATCTATCAAACCGCTTCAATTTTGTGCGCGTCTACTGGTATTTTTATCAAACTATTTAATTTTCATAAATTTTAGATCACTCGATGCCCTCAATACTATATGTCACATGAGAATCCTTAAATATCCTTTTCAGTCCTTTCCGAAAAATCCTTCCCGATGGTCACGACCAATTACAAGTCAAAATAATTAATCCAAAAACAATCGTAAAATTATACTTTCGAGAAAAGCATAAAAGGAAACGACAGCTATTCAAAAGGAACAGAATTGCATCATTGCTTTCCTCCAATATTTTTCACCGCTGATAAAATACTCATAAAAAAATGCCCCTGATCCTCGAAGCCCATTTCGCAGGTTTTGATCCGAGGACTTTCGACTTTTCGTATTGAAAATGCACTAAAAACGAAAAATCCTTTTTACATCGTCGCAAATTTTTTGCCGCAGGCTCTCAATCTCTCAATTCTCTTCTTTTTTTTTTCTTTCCATTTACTATGATGCCTATTTTGCCCGCACTATTTCCGAGGAAATCGGAGATCCTGAAGAGGAGAGTAAAACGTTGACGAAGTCGAATTCGCTCGGACTCGTTCAGTTTGGGCGAACCTTTTTCCACCAATCCAGGCCGGACAGCTGTCGCCGGGACGTTTCGCTGACAAACGCTCCTCTCCCGAGGAGAGAGAGAGACAGGGCGAGAGCCGGAAGTAGCAAAAGAGGCGTCGCCGTCGTTTTGGCCCAGAATCCGAAATCTAGGTGGATGGGAGACACATACGTACTACGTACTAAAGCCAACGTGGGTAGTACATCGCCCCCGGGATTTGGTACGAGAGGAAAACTCCGGGACGAGCGGGACCGTTATGAGAAGCTACTGGAAAGCCATATTCCGGAGCTTCGGTTAGTTGGAGCACTCGGCGCCGAAACATCCGCACACCGGCCAGGAAATTCTCATTTCTTCGGGTGCACGATGAATACATTATGATTTAAAATAGAGCGTGAAAGGGATTTTTCGTCTCGCAGGATTTCGACAAAGCTGGATCAACTTTTCAACCCTCGTAAAAGTGGATGAAATATAATCCACTATTCTTTTTGGATTACCTTTTTCATTATTCTACGGCTACTGAAAATTTTACTTCTCTTTAAATACATTATTTTAAAAATCTCACTGCAATAAATGGGCCGAATATGGATCAGGGAAAAATATTACGCTGTATTTTCTTAAAACTGAATTAACTAAATGACTATCATGGAAAAATATTTTTTAAACGCTTTTTCATGATCAACGAGTCCTTTTTTTTTAAAGCGAAGTAGAGTTTGGTATCGTTTTTAAGTGAAAAATAATGGAAGGTAAACAAATAATCGGTCGATTCTAAATATTTTAGCTAACAAATTTTCTTGGAGAAATTTCTATCGTGTATATTTTTTAAAAACGAATTAAAAAAAAATTGTCATCTCTTATGGTATATATATTTTTTATATATTTCTTTAAACAATTTTGTTTTTTGAACGATAAACATAAACTTCTTTTGCCGCTAACCACTGCGACAAATTTAAACGAAATTTTATACAACCAGTGTTTATATTCCTCACCATATTTTTCGCTCGTGGCTTACATTAAGAAGGATGATGTTGCCCCCTGTCTCCAGTATATATATTACAAGCGATAAACATACTGAGCGGGGACTCCCACGTCGTGCACTGCGGAGTAACTGTGCAGGCCATGCGCATTAACGCGCCATGTATCGAATATAAATATTAGTCGTACGCTCCGGCGATAAAGAAGTAGGAAGCGAGAGTGGCGAGAATGAAGAAGAAATAACAAAAAAAAAGGGCTAAAGAAGACCCGGTGCAGTTCGGGAGGCGTTCGTAAGAGGACGTTGTATGAAAAAAAAAAAAAAAAATTTACGCCTCTTCTTTACGATACCGTAAATATTTTATGATTTACGACAGGAAGTCGTTCGTCGCCGTATATATACACCGATATGCGTATAATATCATAAGGCCACATGTAAATGCAGTAGCAAATGAAGAGTCAGAGAGAAAAAATCGTGAGCGACCTTAAGAATCGAATTCCGTCGATACCTTTAAATCCTGGCAATTTAAATCGCTCGTTTTTTAAATTTTATTGCGCAATTATTTTTCGTCGGTGGATATTTGTTTTATCATCTCCTTCCTCATAGTATTTTTTGTTATCTGAACCCTTTTCTCAGTCGAGGTGCATTATTCGCGAGAAAATAATTTTCGATTGTCTTCCCGCGATTGTTGGTGTCAGGGCGTCGCGAGGGGTTGGATTTTCCCAACGAGGGATGAAGGGTGTCGTGGTGGTTGACGAGGGGGCTGACGGAGACGACGCCGGGGCTTAATGCGCGAGATAATCGCGTTCCCGAGGCCTGAATGGTGAATACCCGTCCCTGAGTAATTGTCAAACCCGATGCTACTAACCCTCCTCCTACTGCTTCTATTTTCGTTAAACCTTGCAACCCCTCGGCGTTGCCCTCTCCCTCTCGCCTTTGCCCTCCCTTGCTTAGGAGGGCAAAATGGGGCGCCGCGAATAACAATACCAAGTAGCTCAAAAATTTACAGGAGATAAATCAAATTGGCAATGAAACCAATCGACAATTCCCATCGGACCAGAATTTTTTCAAACATTCGCTTCGAATTCTTTTCCGACCATTTTTTAGGCGAATACGATTGTTCAGCAATTTTTTTATGGACACCGTTCCTTCAAAAATTGTAATCAAAACAACATTTCGACGCATTTCTAAACAAATCTATCGAAAACTCCGTGATCACGCGCTGACCGAAAAGAGACAAAGGAAAAACCGCCATTTTTCCGCCACCTCGAATTTTAAAACCCTGATTATTCCTAAACTACTCGGCAGACAGAGCTCAAATTTTGAGAGAATGTGCAGAAGGATGGCAGCAATGCTCTAAGCACCTGGCGACTCAAAACTCAAAGCTGCTTGTTCGGAAGAGCCAAAGAACGCAAAAAAGTGAGGTTAGGTGTGAGAAAAATCAGGATTTTCACACATGTGTGTGTCTTTTAATCAGAGAACGTAAAGAATATAAACAAAATATTTAAAAATCCCGGAGAAATGACAATTACCCCTTTAACTCCGAAAAATTCGCCTTGTTGCATTCCTGTTCATTTTGCCCCAATCTCGCGCACTCGCCACCCTCTTATTGCAACAGTACTTGGTCCCTTCGGTACAAAACACACCTTGGGTAAGTCTGCAGTCTGTGACCTGAGAAGAGAAGGAGGAGAAGATAGGGATTGAGTTTCCGAAACCAAAGTCACCCGGAGGCACAAGCAGCAGCCGCTCCTCCTGTGTACACAACGAACACCGAGGTCTGCAGTAATACCGGAGCTTCGTCGCCGTCTGCACTAACACGCCGACACCCTTCGTCCTAAATGAATCGATGTATCGTCGCGTGGGAGGGTTGACGAACCCCCTGGAACGAGTAGAAGGCTTCAGCGTTGAGACAAGACGACTTTGAGAGCAAGTATAACCTGAAGAAAGGAGAAGAGGAGTGACGGAAGAGCAGGACGGAACAAACCAAGTCAGACACTTTGTCAGGGCCGTATATCCTCGGCCTTTTCCAACCTTGCACTGTAAAAATTAGGCACCTTGCCAGAATTTTTTTTCGGCTTTTACATCGTGGCCACTTTTTGCACCCTTAATTCCGCGCTAAAATTTCGCACATGTAACAGTAGGAAAATAAGACACCCTCGTAAGTCTGTAAAAATTAATGAAAATCTCAAGATTTCAACGAAAAAATAAAAAAACACTTTTGCCAGTGAAAAAAAAATTAAGCTTAATAATGCAATAAATTAAATTCAATTCAGAAATCTTAAGACGCGGTAAATGCAAGAGATTTGATTTTTTTACAATTATTATTAATAATTTTTTATAATTGCACAATCTCGATTTATCGTTAAACACAAAAAAATTGAACATCGCTTATTTATATTTATTTTTTTATTGCAGATCACAATTAAGAAATAAATATAAACTTGCACATTTCTATAGATTTGAAGTACGATAAACTTTCGTTTTGTCCGTTTTGTCGATGGAATATCGGATATTGCAGCGATATCTCGAATCGATATTTTATTTTATTTTTTTCACCACTCTATATTTATATAGATTTTTCATAAGAAAAATGTATCAATCTGTTTCTCTGAGCGTACATGCCGATTGGAGAGGAAATGGTATAAAATGAAGTTTCCTTTCATCGCCGGCGATACACTCGCTTCCTCAATCCGCTTTTCCTTCTTTCTTTATGTCTTTATCCCTTTCCCTCTCGCTCCTCGACTTCTTTTCCGCTCTCGAGTTCCTTATTTTTATCTTTTATTTCCCTGCTTCTTTCTGTATGTGCCACAATCGATAGCGGTATAACGTAAGAAGTGCTCAGTTCACGTACGTTCGGTATATACTCACCTTAGCGAGATTGATATACTCGTGAGTGCGCCCTTCACCATCCCGCGATCAAATAACACCGGGTTGTACATCTCAAGTGTTTCCAGTGGACGAGCGCCTATTTGCTGTTCGTTCCAGGACCTCCACGACCACTGATAGCAAATGGCGATCACGTCAATGTTCTTCTTTCTTCTGTCTGTAAATACAAGGTCTATATACGTGTATATATATACTTTTAAGGATGGTGGGGCAAAATGGGACACCTAACGAAAAAATGGCTTTATCGCGATATCCTAGATGTATTTTTACTGCTTTAAACTCGATTCCAGTAGTCAATATTTTTCCACGACACGTTTCCAAAATTATCGCTTTAAACACTCAAAACAGTTTTAAAAACGTAATTTTTTTGGACAAGTGGGTTAAATTGTATTGTAAAAATGCGCTTTAAAAATTTTTTCGAGTGTTCCACTTTGCCGCATATTTTTTTTCTTGAAGGACTGTCCGACGGTCCCACATTGCCCCACCTTGCCCTATATATATAAATACATGTGTTGCGAAGGTTTGCAAACTATACGCGTTGCAGCTGAAGTTGGTACCGATGCCACCCGCAATTAGTAAAAAGTGCAGAGGACAACAACCTCAGAAAGGTCGACTACCCACACACAAATTGCAATATCAAAGAAGCAACTTTCCAATTGAAAATAGTGATTATTTTCATAGATACGTTAATCATGAAAACACCAATAATTTTTTGTTAGGTTCATTAAAATTTTAATTATTAACCATAGTTATTGATTTTCCGGATAAAAATGAATCCATGCAAAAAAATCCCAACGTAGATTTGTATCTCATATTACCAAAAAAAAATCCGTCTCAAACAATCCGAACAGAAGTCTCTTCAACTTCACCACTTTTGTAACTCAATTTCTTCAACCCGTTTATTTTATTCCGGCAAATTCTCGAAGGGTCAACTTCTTTATTTACCGGCACACTGATATTTATTTCCCCAAGGTAAAGACTCGCTTTCATTGATCGATAACGGCGTAAATAAATTTTCATTCAGATTCGATTATATGTGCCAGGGAGAAGGTTTTGATGGAGTAAACTGCGAGCTTGTGTTGAATATTCATGCAGCTGAGACTGTGTATCCGTAATTCACCCCTCTCTCAGCTTCTTCTATGGTGTAAGCGCGTTTCTCCCGATTTCACGCGACACCGGTTCAACCAACCGAGAGGGACAGAAAGTCTAGGAGTTTGTTGAGGGTGGGGGGGGGGGGGGGGGGCAGTGTCGGCGGCCAGCAGTGGCCCTTGTATTGATTCACAACTCCGCCCCTCCAACCCCCGGAAGTCGAGAGACCGAGAATAAGGGTGAGGGAGAGGAAAGCCGACAACCCCTCCGAGTCCCCTGCCCCCTGCCCCCACTCCTTGTCGTTTCAGCCGGCAGCGAAGTACGAGAGCTCTAGACGTCGCGACGCTTTTCGCCGCTTTCACAGAATAGGAATGTGAGTCAGAGCGAGAGAGAAAGAGGGAGGAAAGACGAAAAGCTAGAGTTTTCGTCTTTCCTCTCTCGCTTCCTTTCTTATTTCCTTCAGTAGCTACTTTCCTCGAGCGATCCTCCACTAGCCAGACTCGAGAGACTCGTCGGTGGATGCACGATGCACCAAAACCGGTAATTACCCTAAGTGTACCACCCAAGAATTGGAGAAAAAGTTTCTTTCTTCGCGACTGCTTAAGGACGTTATAATAATAATGTGATAAGAATTGCGAGTTATTATTTCGGTTTGTTTCCATTCGGCGAAGATTAGGGGGGGGGGGGAGTGAAGGGAATTTCCATTTTTTTGGAGTCTGTTTTTATTTGGGAAATGGAATTGCAATTATGTGGGAAATGCAGTTGTAATTATATGGGCAATGAAATTGGAATTATGTGGGAAATGGAGTTGTAATTACATGGGCTATGGAAATGGAATTATATGGGCAATGGAATTGGAATTATGTAGGCACTGAAAGTGAAATTATATGGGCAATCGAATTGGAATTTTGTGGGAAATGGAATTGTAATTGTAATTTTTATTTTTTATTTTATTATTGGAACTGCAGTGAGGATAATTATAATTGGGATTATTCAATTGTAATTTCAATAAACAAAAATGTAGAGGGCTCACAAGTTTAAGAAAAAAAATCGGAGAATTGCGACAAAAATTATGGATAGAATCCATAATTCCATGATTCTATCAAATTCAAGTTCGAAATGTATAAGGATAAATTACATTCAAGAAATGTTTGTGCAACAAAGCTTTTCTTTGCCTTCAGCATTTCCGTTAACGAGCATTCCCTTGCGGTTTTCTCCACCCTCCTACCTCCTCCTCTCCTTCTAACAGCTTTGGGTATCTTCACTGCGGTAAGGAATGATTAGGAACTAATAAAGCCCACACGAAACTCGCTGGTTCGGAAGCTCGAAAGCTCGGAAGCTCAAATATTCAACAAAACAAACGCAGTGGCCTAGTTGCTCTCAAAAAACGTTGCTCCATGCCGTAATTAAAAAACTGTTCAGCGTACATAAAACTATTATCGTCGAGTATTACCATTTTAGCAATTTCTTTATCCAAAAACTCATTAAACCCACAATAAATCCTATCAAAACTTATTATCAATTTCCCCATTACACTCTGTAACTCTATTTGTATTTAGAACCCTCAAAACCCTGATTAACAAACATGAATTTAACTAATAATATTATAAAATACCTTCGACCCTTTTAAACAGAATTTATCAAATTGTCAGATAAAATGAAAAATCTTTGTTATTCTGTGCTTTAATTTTAATCTACAAAAATCCCAGTTTAAAAAACACGAATTTCTAATCCCAATTTATAATCAGACTCAAACCAAAATATTCCAGTAATCCCATTATAAAATATCCTCGAACCCTTCCAACGATTTTCCAACCGAAATTTATCAGATTTTTAGACCGAATTATTTCCAAAACGCCGGACGTAAAAAGAACCGTTCCAGCATGGCAATAAAGAATCTTTGTTATTGAGATGATGATCGTATATCTTTCCTGATCTCCTACGACTCTTCATATTTTTTTCTCTCTCCCTCTCTCTCTCTTCCTCTTCTTTATCCTTTAAATTCTGATCGAAGAGGAATTCCTGTAATCCATTGAGAAGGGTTTGGGGCTCGTTCGCTGGATTTCCGCCCGGATCCGGCGCCGCCGGTTCGGCATAAATTATTAGAACGTATCTCGACGGCCTCCGGCGCTATCGAATTGTAAATTCCCGGCGAAATTCACATATGTACATTTACGTGTTGAACGAACGTACGAGACCCGACTCGTGTCGTCCGAATCCTTTCCATAGGTAATCACTGTCGTTCCACCGCATGGTACTCTATATTGGCAGCGTCATGACTGAATAAATGGCCTACGAGACGAAGAGACCGTATCACAAGACCAAACGACAACACGCAGTCAATTGAGGTCAATTGAATGAAGAATAGCGACATTCTCGTACCCGCTGTCAATCGTTTCCTCAAGAATCATTATAACATTAGTCTAATAGAAGATCGATAGATCGTAACCCGATTATTACCTCTTTACAAGACATCATATGAAATTGTTTTGAAAATAATGTTTAATCCTCATAATTTTGAACTTTTTACAAGGGAAGATGATTTATTTAAAAAAAGGATGCAAATTACAAATAAAATTTTTACAAATCTTTTTCTATGAGGAATTTCGTCGCTTTTGGTTTTTTTTAAATTGAAAAACTTTTGTAAATGCTGAAAATAATGGACGAAAAAAATGTAGTCATGAAAATTACGTGGTTAGGTAATTGCACAAACGAGCGAGAAAATCTCTTTTTTCGCACATATTCATTTTGTCGTTTTTTTGTTTGGCTTTATATCCTCGCTTCCTTTGCTCGTCAAAATTCCCTTGGAAAATATTGGAATTTCACAATCTACATGGGATTATACATAGGTATATTGTTTTCTCAAGGAAAATTCGTCATCGATCAGTATGAGCGAATGGTATTTGCGAGGATGCATCGGCGTCGATATATATATGTATATATACACCCGAGGAAAAATATTTTCAAGCAGCAGCCAGCCACGTGTCTGGTGTCGAGATGCTATGGAATTTCTGGCAAACGCGCCGGAGATGATATCCGCAAGCGTTCGCGAGATTCCTCACCCTCGAACTCGCCGCTGGAGCATTGGCTTCCCCTGCGGAGAGGGCGAGGGGTTGACCCGCATATTTCGCACCGCCAGAACTCACAGACTCCATCCTCATATCTCAGAGCTCACCTCTACATCAACTGCATGCAAAGAAAAACCCACGCGCGGCTATCAAATATTTTCTCAGAGTGGTAAAAATAATATTTTTTCCATTCTATTTGCATATCTCAAGAGTAAATCGTATTATTGAAAGCATGCAAACATAAATTTACACGCGCCGAAAAATCTGGTGACAGTGCGAATTTTTGAAAAATATTTTTACCAAATATGTAACTATTTTAGAGATAAAATTGTTTTAAAAAAATTGTGACTTTTTTATAGTTACGGTAGCGAAAGAAAATAATCTGCCCCTTTTTTCCAGTGTGTACAATCAACCGGAAAAACTCTATTTTTACGTGAGGCCCTGTAATTTTCGTTAGTACCATAAGTGAGTTAGTAAACTTCGTTTGTCAGGTTAATGCAAAAGAACGTGGGTGGAAATTGCCAAAATTGGATCACTAACGAAGTTCAGTTGGTTACCAGGACGAAATTGAATGATATGATAAAATGGCCTCGAGATGTGATAAGGCGAGAAAATGCACATGACAATTGGAAATTTTAATAGCACTTTAATATCCTGCGTTCCTTATGTCAAAACATCTTTCCCAAGAGTTTTTTATTTTATTTGCGAATAGCACAATTTGTCGAGTGGCTTCCACGAGTTAATATTTTCACACCCGTAACAATAAGAATAACATTGGAAATTGAAGCCTATAGAAACATCGCGGAATTGTCAGAAATTTATTTGACCTGTGTCAAGCGCAGTGTCGAAAGGCCCTATTGTAAGGTCTCTATTTTTTTTTTTTTTTCTTCAGAAACTTTCAAGGGCAGAGCCACGCCAGCGAATCGCAAAATTTGTCAAGTGGCTCGCTCTCGAGTGTGGAAGAGTGGCTTCCACGAGTTGAGGAGAGTAGCAGAGGTAACAGCGGGTACCTCGTGAACGATCGAAGCCTTATTAAGGCCAAGTGTCACATCTCGGCCGAAGGGACACTGTTTCGGCCTCCGAGGCCTCGGCGCGTGGGAGCTTCTTCCTCCTTTTCCCTCTTCTTCTTATTTTTCTCGCCGAGAAACGAGACTAGCCCTCTCGCGACCCTCGACTCCAAAAACTATAGCATCGCTCTTTCTCTCCGGCAGCTCTCCTTGGGAAGTGGCGAGCGAAGAGACACGAACCGTGCAAAAGGGTTCGCCAGTTTTTCCGGAAAATTTACGAACCTCGCGAGGCAACTGAAGAGACAAAGAAGGAATGAAAGGGTGAACCTCTATCATCGGTGACAATCAGAAAGTACTTTTTCTCTTCGTTTTTCCATTCTCCTGAATAAAACTCCATTTTTCTTCTCTCGATTGCCACGCGAATTTTATTTTCGCAGTTTCGTCGGGAAAATAGTTTGAGGCGAAATAATTAATTTGAATGTACGATTTGTTTGTTTTCCAGGGGACAACTATTTTGCAGTGAAATGACGATTCAAAATTTTTAAATGTGACAACCTGCCACGAAAAATGCGTATTATAATTTAAAAATTGTGAATAGAAATTTACAGTCTGATGGGGAATTCTAAATGGGAATTTATGTGTTCCCTTTGTGAATTCGAAGAAAAATGACTGATCACTTCTTAGAGGAAAGATTACGAACCTCTTGGCGAAGGGATAAAAGGGCAAACCTCAGTCTCTGGTGACAATCAGACAGGGATAGGTACTTTTACCCTTCGTTTTTCTGTTCTCCAGAGCGACCGTCAATTTGTCTTGTCCCAATCGCCACGCGAATTCTGTTAGCTCCGTTTTGTCGAGGAAAAAACTTTCGGTTTGAGATTGAGCAATTTATTGGACAGTCGACAAGGTACGAAAAAAAACATCCTTTTTAGAATCTGAATAGCTCATCTTCATTTTTAATTAAAGATTTACGAACCCTTCGGAACCGAAAGTAAGCAGAAAGTCGACGAAGGGACAAAAAGACGGATCTCTGTAATTTGCGAAAATTTAAAAGGGATTCTCCTAAATAAACGTCATTTAGTCTTTTCTCGATCGCAACGTAAATACTATTTTCTCCATTTCGTCGAAAAAAAATTCTGTTTGAAACCGATCAATTTATTGGACGATAAAATCAATTAGTCGTCATCCTGGTAAAAAATATCAGGGATAGAAAATAATAGACAAAATCAATTGAGATGAGGAATAAAGTTTTAATGAAAAGAAAATTTTAATTAAGTTAATTAACGCAGAGTATCCTTCAAAAATATTCTCATGTCGACTCTCGACTAAAAGCAAGCCATTGTGAATATCGAAATGAATTATTCTATTACATCACCGTCCCCATTATCAAACCTCTTTCGTATTCGTCACGAGCTTTTTACGATCCAAATTATTCTCTTATATCACTGTCTCGATCATCAAACTTTTCCCATATCTACGATCGTTTTGTCATTAATTATTCATCCAAAAAGAGACTTGGATTATCAGTTATATCCTGGATAATCGTGCAGTGAAATCTTCTTCTGGGACGAGAAAAAAGATTTTTTTTTCGAGACGACCTTTGACTCGTGACCATTTCTTCGTTCTTCATCACCAAAGTTCATAATTACAAAAATCTGTCCTCACTAAAAAAAAACAAGATATTTAAAAAAAATGAAAAAACTTCTACTTATACCCACAGAATAAACTTATCATTAATTATCAAAAGTCCCAATTACCCAACAGTCGTATTACTTGAAGAGTGTCAAGCCCATCTTAACCCATTTTACATTAAAAAAAACCAATGTTTGATCACGCTTCTTAAGACGTCAGAGTTTTCCTCGAGGACACACAGAAGTTTGTGTTTCTCCAGTTTTCCCGGTTGGATATAAATAAGTAGAAGATGAAGAGAATAGGAGAACCCTCGATGGGCGCGATGGGCAGGACGGCACGTCCTGTTCCTTTCGATCGGGGACGTCGCCACCCCCGTAAATCTCTCTTCTTCCAGTTTTCCCTCAATCCGCTTGCGCACTCTGCTAGTTTTTTTCTCGTTACACGTTTTCCCGTTCGTGGAAATACGCATTTTCCCAATGGTTCTTCGCTCTTTCTGGTTCCTTTTGCAGTGCAGTGGGTATACGATATCCCGAGCATACCGCAGACTCCTCATACTTCGCAAAGCGAACCAGAGACCGTATTTCAATTTGATTGTGAGCTCGCTTTGGAAGTAGTCTTTGGGAGTAGCGGAAGAGCGACATATACATCAGTCGTAAAAGCAACAAGGCGCATATCCTTTCCCGCTATCGGAATTTTTCTCCTCTGTTTCAGCCTTTGAAGTATTTTATTTATATTCCCATCGTATTTTGTGCCCAACGTGTTCTCTGTCATTTTTCGCGGCGCCGCAGCAGCAGCAGCACTTTTTTCAGGTCCCCGAGCTGGACGTTCGTGTCATGTTGTACCATAAAATGGCATAAAAATTCTCGGTGTCCACGTATTCGCGAAAAAACGACGACGGGACTCGCATAAAAGCCAAACAACGTCATAGCCATTCGCGTCATGGAAAAACTGGGGCTTTTCGAATTTTACAATGAGACAAATTTTTTATTATCGCCTTCAAAATTTTTTTTCAACAAATTTTTGTTGAATAGCTAAGTAAAAAAGTCAAAATTTTAATTGAGCACAATTGGATTTTTATATTTACATAATTATTTCCTGAAATTAGATTGGAAACATTTTGAAAAAATAAATAAATAAATAAATAAGCGGACCTTTCCATTACAAACCATTTTTTAAACTCTATTATTAATTAACTATAATTACTCCATCCGGTTTTATATTTTCAGTACTCTCATTATATGCGTCTGCTTAACCAATAACAGAAAATTCGTGCAGGGAATAAAACAATAATTTACCGACTACGTAATTTACGGCCATTTCATTCATTTTATACAGTTCAACAGTTGAATGGCGGAAATACAAATGATTATTTAATGAACCGTCGAAACCGGCCTTCATCAGTATCATACAATGATACACCATTTTATGGACTCCCATTTTAAACAAAAAGGACTCGGACAAAAATATTTCTTCTATATTACATGTAAATCGTATGCAGTTATTTAATATTCGTCCCTCGAAAATTTTACTCGATTAATTTAAAATCATTTTAATAAACGTCGAATTCAAATTTACCTTTAAAATTATTTGATCACATTTTTCCCAGCTTTTTTTTTTTTTTTTGAAAAACCATAACATTTATTAATAAGATTGATAAGCAAAAAAAAATCTCTAGATCTTAATGAACGAATAACCAGAAATATGTATTTTTTAAATTATTTGACAAACGTAAATGATAAGATTTTAATCAAACCAAAATTGAATCCCCTCGTTCGCAATCAAATACGAAGCGCAGATAGAAGATAATTTACTCATTAACTTGCGGAATATGGAATATACGCTTGAATAGAAATATTCATACGTGATAGATGGATAACCGGGAGAGGATTCGCAATAACGGCATACATGGGAGATTTAAATCTCTCCGCTTAAAGAGTTATGTACAATCCGAATGAGCAATGCGCCGCAATGCACCAGATTCGACGATCCAATGATAATCAGCTTTCGAAACAAATCAGTAATCATAGGACGTAATTACTAGGAGAAAACATTGGATTTCACCAGCGAAGGTGAAAAAAAAGATCCAACAGTGTTGAGTGATAAATGAACCAAATTTCGAATCAACAAAAATATTTGTATTTATTTCAATCAATTCATATGAAGAAAATGTCGAAAACATGGATTTACAAAAAAATTGTGCACTCCCTTGAAGTTTCCTCCAAATATTTTTTTTTTACTCTATTGCATACAATTTTGTATTATTGCAAAAATATTCAATCGTAACAAAAATATTTAGCACGTGTAAAAATTCCTAAAAAAAGTATAGGGCACCGCAGGATTTTTCGTACGCTCCTGGGAGCTTCGCAGGAGGTTATCAGTTAGAATTTATTTCTTTCCATCATTTTATTGCATTCAATTTTGCATTTAAAAAAATGAATCATAAGCAAAATATTCAGCAACTGTGAAAATGTGAAAAATTTTTATAAGGCGCCGCAGGATATTTCGTACGCTCCTGAGAGTATCGCAGGGGGTTGCCAGTAGGGGTTGATTTTTCGAATGCTGCCGCCTGGTGGCTCGACCTCGTACTACCGCGGTGCAGTCACCCCCGAGCCTAAAAGCGTTCAACACCTTACGTCCGAATTCTCCACCTCTTCCGGTCCCGGGCTAATCGTGTTAGCCATCGGTCAAACAAAAATCGCTCGTGTTCATGTGCGGCTAAATCAATTTTGTGACAAGGAACTGAATTAACAAAAAATTTTGTGGGTGGGTGGGTGCGATTAATTCAGGTAAGAAACAAATCGTATTTCGTACAATAAACAGCAACCTCAAAAATTCTTAGCGCTTATAAATGTTTTTTTTTTACGTATTTATAAATTAACGTCAAAATACATAAATGTATATTTATATTTATATTTATTTTTTTAAATAAAATAAAATTCACTGTGGTCTGTCGCGTAGGAACCGTAAAAAGGACTCTCGATTATTCGGAAAGGAAAGGTCGATAGCAGCGCGCGCGCAGCTCTCTCGACTCCTCGCAGGTTGCAGGAACAAAAAAGCAGCAGCTGGTCTTGCTGACATTAAGGGTAGTTCTCCCTTTCCGCCTCCGCCCACGCATCCCTTTTGATTTTCCAAAAAACGCCTCAGATTCATTTATTAACTCACTTATCCACTTGTAAGTAACGTGGATGTAAAAAAATGTTGCGTAGTGCGTCGGGACTGCGGATTTTATCGACCCGTGTACATCCTCACGCATGACGACTGACAATTTAACTGGCTGGGAGCCAGTTATCGGAGTAACTTATTTCTCCGAGTGATTTTTCATTTAGAAATTGGAAAAAAATAACTTGGTAATGCGACATTTTTTTAAATGTGGACCGATGAGGAATCATTGCAGCTTTTATGGTTTCGTTAGGAAGACAAGATTTTTGAATATCTTGTATAATTATTTTGAGATTAAAGGAAGCGAAAATATGGCGAAATTTTTTTTATGAATTGTCAATTTGTTATGTTGTGAATATGTTGAAAATATAAGAGGAGTTCATCAATCGTACAAAGTTTAATATTTTGTAATTGTTTATTTGCACATATGTCGAATACATTATAATTGCACCAACATTGGGTCGATAAAAGTTATAGAATTGATGAACTTTCAAAAAAATTCGTTTACATATTTTTTCATGGGGTGTAATTCTTAATTTGTATAACTATCTTGATTATCCTAGGGCAAAGAAGTTGACAGCTTTTCCGAGTTATCAGATAGCCGACGGAGCTTTTCTTTATCTCCACACCACATCAATGACCTAATAAAAAAAAAATCACCCAGTTAATAAAATATTAAATTTCCACTTCCATTCTCGAAATGTATACTAACATTTTATGGAACAATAAAGATAAAATATAAAAATAACTCATATTCACAAATATGACGCATGACCTAAAATTATTCAAAGGACTTTAAATGGCAAGAAAGTTCAATCGTCAGAGAGTCATTTTCCTCAGGGTCTATTTTCGTCGTCGTTCTCTTCTTTCGGAGAGCTTCCTTTGTTGATTAGTTTGAGCCCCGAGTCTGAGGGAGTGACATTCGCGACAGAAACTGGCTGGCTGTGTGTACT
Organism: Clistopyga incitator; assembly: GCA_947507545.1. Taxonomy (NCBI): domain Eukaryota; kingdom Metazoa; phylum Arthropoda; class Insecta; order Hymenoptera; family Ichneumonidae; genus Clistopyga; species Clistopyga incitator. The sequence continues at coordinate 12,035,375 of OX382173.1, read as the reverse complement.
ACTTGTTTTCTGCATAGTTGGGCCTTTGTGCAGTGGCATACTCTTCGTGTATTCGCCGCTCACTGTTGAGCTATGAAACATTCGAAGCGAGGACAGTGGAGCGCACGAAGAGATCCTCACAGACTTTCTTCTATCGCCCGAGGTAATTCCTCGTTTTGTGCTAGCGGTGCACGAGCACCGGCCGCGTAAAATGGCAATTTGTCGAGCTTGGTCTACTATTGGCACGTCCCGCAAAAGCAGAGTACAATACGTGCCCACTGCACAATGAGAATACGGCTGGACCACTGTTGCATCCCGCGTGGCGACTATGCACACTGTGACGCTGTAATAAGCGAGTGCAGCACACAAACATTTCCTTTTTTTTCGATGCGGTGAGCAAAGTGTAGAAAGCGAAAGGGCAAAACATAATTAACCAGGCCAATTCGCTTTTTCGTACACCCGATTTTTCGACAAAATATTTCTAGTCTAGATTTGTTAATTAAATATTAATTTATGTGATTTTATATTATTTTACTGGGCAGTGAAAATGTGATTGAAACGTTGAATTTAACAACCAAAAAATTTAATTCATTCTCTGAACGTTTTGCATTGATTTTATTTCAATTTTTTATTTATGGTTTATTATTTTCATGTTTTTATACTTTTTAAAATGTTTTTGAAGGTATAATTATTTTTTTGAGAATTTTTAGATCGGTATTAATAAATGGGTTTGAAACGAAATATAGAACCGGTCACTGTAAATTTTGAGACGACTTTAATGAAGAATGACGTAAAATGTATATTGTTTTTATCACTTCAGATGGAGTTTTGAAAAATGCCTCCACTATGTAGCAATCTTCCAACTTTCGGGACAACACATTTTTTTCCCACGATTAAAAACTTTTTAACAATCACTAAAACCATAGAGCTAAACTCTTGGTGCGTTCTTAATAGAAGAGCATGAAAAAAGTGCAACGATACTCTCATTTTAACTTTTATAGCTTTACTTTCTTCGCGAGAGCGCTCGAAAAAACTGAATTAAACTTCGTACGGGCGACCGTAAGTTTCCTTTGTTTGCTGAAAACTGCCGAGAAAAATGGTGTATCAAGCGCAGAAAACTATTTCGTATATGGAAATAGTTTACCGATATTTTCTGATAACTTTAGACTTTGTGTCTTAAAGCTGCTGTGTATCATTATTCACCTGACGAGATATGAAACGAAATCACTTTCAGAACCTCAAGAAAAAACATTATTTTAAATAACCTGATACCTTTTCACATTCACAATATATATTTTATCATTCCAGGAGAAACAGATTATAATTTCTTTTTCAAATATTTTTTTCGCACATTAGGCCACTTATTTTCATCGTTTCAAATTTCCCAAAAACAATCCTTAAAAAAAAAAAATCATAATAAGAATATGATTCGCCCAAATTATTTTTAACTCTGCGTAAAATATGATAAATAATTGATTATTAATAATTCCTCTCTAATATTTGCAGAAGGAGCAAAGTGGCAAAGAAAGATCGGCCGGAAGTACGCCATATAATCCATACGGAGACGATCTCTACTTGGACGACCAGGATTTGGAAGGCTCGGGTCGAGGAGGTGGCGAGGTTCGGGACGACCTTGAGGCTTCCGGAAGTGGCCTCGGCCCTGACGATGAAGACGGTGATGATAACCGAGGTACAAAAAAAAAACGAAAAAAAAAAACAAGTAATTACAATCGAGGGAAGGTAATAGCTGATTAAAATGCTATTACACCCTCGGCCCATCCGCCCAAACAATCGATTTATCATTTCCCAACGGAGCTACCAATTCGACGAAACTTCGTTGCCTCGCGAAATTTCGTTTATTGCTAATTGTCCATTTCGATAGAGAGAAAGAGAGAGAGAGAAAAAAAAAGAGATGAACGTCACGAAATTCCCTAAGGGTCGAGAGGGGTCGTGGAAATGAGGGTGGGGAGTCAATCGATCGATGAGTATAACCAATGCAGTTCCTTTTACACAACGCCACGCTAAAAAATTTTTTTTTTTTGGCAATTCCCTAAATTGAAAAATAAATCCCATATGTCACCTGCTCGATATCGCTCATCCTGAGCTCACGTTTTATTGAAAAGTGGCTTAATCTCTGGACCGCTCCTATTGTATCGTCAAATCCGCGAAATCGTTAATACCATTCTCCACTCTCCCTTCGGGTATCGATGGCGAGTATAATGCCTACAGTGGAAACCGCCTGATGGATTCGCTCTATGGATACATGGATACATTGTTCTTTCATTGCTGTGCACGTGGAATAAATATGCATGAGCCATTCCACCGCAGTTTAGTGACTGAAAAAAATATTTTTTGTGCGATATTCTCTATGAAAATTGGATTAAATAATGTTTCAAAACGGTTACTCTAAATGTAACGTCTTAAAATTTGTGCAGGGGCAAGAGTACAAAAAATTTGGTATATCTTATAAAATTTAAGCCATTTTGAAAAAACGCATACATAGAGAAAAAAATTGGAGTTTGTTTATTTGTTGGAAGTACGTAAATTGAGTTTTAGAAATCACACAATTTATTTTTTATTTTTTTCTTCGTCGGAACCTATATGGAATGGCTCACGTAAGCACTTATCGGTACCCACACTCGATGCATATGGAAAATAGCAGGACGTATGCGTGAATACGAATCCTCGCGAGAATTGCTTTGCCGGAGCCCGTGGAAAATGTTGGAATGCGGCCGTGCAGCTCTTCGATGTGCAATATTGCATAGATCGTGCGTGTGGGTTGCCCAGTGGCTATGAAAATGGTTGAGACTCTGTATTCGGAGAACAAGGCACAATTTGTGGTGAACTAGCAAAAAAATTCCTATAAAACTTCAAATAGTTACATTTAAATACATTAATATTAAATTATCATAAATGGGGTTTTAAGCTACGATTAAAAATAGGCTCTTGACTATAATCTACATTTCAAATCGAAGTGAATGCCATTGAAAAATATACACTGAGCCAAATCGCAAAATATTAATAATCATTTCTGTCAATCAATATGAATTTAATGAATATGAATTTATGCCGGAGCAATGTAATTCGAGCATTGACAGCACAATTGCCTTTTCAACTGAGCAGCCCTTTCAACTCAGTGAAACAAGGCAATTGGGCAAAAACCATAAAAAAATATCGAGAGCATTTCCATCAAAAAGCCTGTTAAATTTCAACTCGATAGGCAGAAGGGTTCTTGAGTCGCTAATGTTTTGATATTTCCAATTGACCAAACATTTGTTTCTATTAAATCGAGGACGAGAGGGATTCCAATGACCATTTGGAGGATGTTTTATTTCCCTTTGTCGGTCAGCGAGCTCACGAGGCTCTATCATATTTTCGTAATAATCTGTTTTTAATAAATATTGTGATATTTTTTTTACAGAATACACGAATGGAATAGAATCGGTACCGAACAAACCCCCGCAATCGAACATACCTTACAGCGAGGAAACGCATATCAACAAAAAACTGGTAGGTTTTGTTGACGAATGGATTTACCACGAATACATTAAAATTTCGCCTTAATGATTTTGAATCTTGTTATAATATTTTAAAGAGTAGTTCAATTATTTTTCAATTTTAATTTCATTCGAATAATCAAAACGACACTACATATTCAGCATATTAAAAATAAATTTGCGCAAAGGAAGTGACGAATTACTCGGATATGTATTACCATTCAAAAAGCGATGCATTGTGAATAATAATTTCATATAAATTGTGTTACAGGAGACACACGAGACGCACGCAGAAAACAGACCCAATAACGAGGTTGACGTGATCGAACCGTCCGGTGGTAACGACCACGAGGACGACGAAGATATCGAAGACAGCCACGAGGTGTTGATCATGAATCCCAAGCACGAGGATCGTGCGAGTTCGTTCTTCGCCCAGCCAGGCGTACTCGCCGGTATGTACTTCATATCTCGCAACAGACGTCGACGCCAAATTTATTTCTCTTCTTTTAAATTGAATTGAACGATCTCATCAATGAAACGTGACAAAAAAATTGAATGAAAAATTTTGTCAATCGTTATCGATCATTTGCCAATGATCAAGAGACATATTTAAATGGATACAATTTTAAACCCATCGATTTCAAACAAAAATTAAATGTGTTTCAAATTATTATCCGTCTCATTTTCGAGTACCAGGAAATATTCAAATAGAGAAAAGAAAAAAAAATCACCTGAACAATTCGCGATAATTGAATCAACAAAAATTTCTTTGCCAATAATCTTTGCTTATTTTGTTTCAGCTGTAATCGGAGGTGCGGTCGTCGGTCTATTATGCGCAATCCTGGTGGTGATGTTCATCGTGTACAGGATGCGCAAGAAGGACGAGGGTTCGTACGCCCTGGACGAGCCGAGAAGATCGCCGGCAGCGCAGGCGTATCCAAAGCCGGGTGCGCCGCATCACAACCGAGAGTTCTACGCTTGAGGCCCCGTAATTAACAATAAAATCCTCGCCGTTAAGTCATCGCGACAAACCAATACCGCGGAACCGAGCAGCGAGCGATACTGACCGAGTGAGTGTCTCGACGGGCGATTATCGCAGCTGGAATTCAATCGGATGTCGTTGGCGGATTGCGCACCGAGTCTCGTACGTGCGCGTCACTAGACCGACGAACAAACACTCGTGGAGTTCGAGAACAATTTTTTTAAATCAACGGGAAGACGAAATTCTTTTCAAAACTGACTTTCCCTCGTCCCGCGAACCACGAAGATGAAGAATTCGATTATCACTTAGCTCCCATTCCTCGACCCTTGTCCTCGACCTCAATTTCCTCGTCCATTTCTGAGCTGTGATTAAATGGGGCCACCATTCGTTGAGGCACGCATCCTGCAAGTTGTCGCAGCTTCAACTTGACCAGCCCATTTTAAAACGCTCATCAAACCTGTTTCCCTAATTTCACTCTCAAAAACAAACTCCAATTTCCTGTCCTCAATCGCGGTTAACGCAAAATTTCGTAATTTAATGGAAATTCAGAAAATTCATCGTGAAATCGGCCGAAATATTTATTCTGATTTTTTTTTACTCCATTTAATAGAAAATTACGAAATGTTATTGAAGCTTTTTTTCTTCGAGTATTTGTCGATTTTCGTGGTCGCGTGATGAGCGAATTTATCCTCAATGAATAATCGTTAAAAAGAAAGAGAGCAGCTAATATTCTCGTCCACTCCGCACCGAGTTTAAAAATCGTCGACGGCGTCGCGAGCCTGAAACAGATTCCAAATGCATTTACGTAGAGCGTATATGAGCGTGAGTGTGTGTATGATGATATATTGTCCTATCGTGTGGATGTGTATAGGATCGAGCGAAAAAAAAAGAAAAAAAATGTAATGTCGTCCATCTTTAAAAGACCGCTTGGCGAAGGAGAAAGAGGGGAGCGTTGGCAATTGCGGAAGAACAAAAAAGATTTTAAAAATGCAAAGAAAAATGAAAAAAAAAAAAAAAAATCCTAGCTGGGAGTGTCGTGCAGCGATCCTATCTGATTTGTAACCTTTATTGAATATATTACAGAGCCCGACGAAGGTGACGAGAGGCCGATATAAGCGATTTTTAAGATACATACACTTTTCACGTTTATCGATTAATAGAGAAAACTGTAAACGACCAATATTATCGTAAAATCGCTAATCGGACGTACATTTTATTACGCATTACGTATTAATGTACAACCGCCTCGTTCCCCTCTAGCACACGCGGACCGCGTTATTTTATATTATAGAAATTTTTTATTCCACTCCCGAGAAGAAAAAAAGAACAATCTGCTGTTCGCTACGAACATTAATTCTCTTCATTATATCCATGATTTCTGTTGTTTTTTTCGAACGATTGAGATTACAATTGTAGCGGTCGATTATGACGGAATCACGCAAAACAGTCGAGGCCAATGAAAGAAAGAAAAAAGGAAAGAAAGAAAGAGTGAACAGGAGATCACAACGTGCCCCACGGAGCAGCGCACATGAGTCTTGACTAACTGAAACATACGTTTGTCATGCTTAAAGTAATAATAAACGCGAGAGAGACAGAAAGTAATAAGAAGAAGAACAAATGCAACTCTATATCTTTCTCTCTTTTGCAGGTTATTTAATCGATCGATAGACTTCGCTTAGGGCGAAGTAGAAAGATCTCGTTCGTAGATCCTGGCGCAAGGCCGTTCAATTTTCCGAGGCAATTTTCCCAGTGCTTTGACACTGCAGTTTTGTTTTGTTTTTTTTTTTTCTTTTCTTTTCTTTTTTTTCTTTCTCTTCCCTTATTCACGCCTATACATTCACATCAGTTTGGAAGTCATTCCACGAATTAACATTCGAAGCAGTTAGCTTTTTTTCTTGTTCTCCTGTTAACGTTATCCCTTCCCGCAGTGTTTAATTTATCTTTTTTGTCTCGACGAGTCTTCTATCGGCAACTAAACGCGCCTGTCGCATGTCGGCATTTTATTTACTTTTTTCTTTCACTCTGTACCTAATATTCAAGTAGGTTTAATATTTAATCGTTAATTCTACGCTATTTGTAAATTCCGACTTTCTTGTAATATTGTAATAATCGATAGCGAAGCGTTGTTATCGAGTTAATTAGCGCACGGGGGATGCGCACACGATGCACACGTGGCGAAGATACGCGAGATTTTGACAGGGAATGAATCACGAGAAAATGATGAAACACGATAAATATCACGCCGATACTGCCATATTATAAACTACGTAAGCAACAGCAATTTGGTACGAAGAAAAAAAAAACAAAAAAACACAAAGAAAATTCAGGATTCCGCCTTATATATCCATCATCCGTCATCGTCGTTGCCACTGAATCATTATTGCGTCTATCCTCTCGTCGCTTTTTTTAAAAATGTATAATTTAATGTGTTTTTTTTAAACCGAAAAACAAAAGAAATCAGATAATTGTACGAAATAAAAACTGAATATGCCGTGTTTGGTACCATGATGACAAAACACACAGACCCATTGTACGGGCTCGAATTATCGACGAGTTCTTCGAGCCTCCGCCGGAGATAATGTATATTTATCAAACGAGAAAAGCGAAAACACACAAATACCGAACGATTCGAACGATCCCAACGATTCGTTGGGTCGAGGATCCGATTGTTACATTCCGACGTCCAATAACTATTAACGAAGTGTTGACGATTCGTTACACAACTGATTAATTCATTTGTTTCGTGTAATTGTTACAACAGTTTTACGATTAATAATATATGTCTGTGGAAATCAGTAAATTCTCGCGAGTTTACTGGGGACTGAATTCTCACAAGTGTGTTATTCGATGTGAATTCTTAATTTGCGATCTGCCAATTTAATGCACGAAATCCCCATTCTTTCTTTTGTTTCATCGGAACGTTCCGTCGATCGTTATTTCGTTGTTGCGTCAAGGAAATATCGATGCCATATGTATGTTTTTTAATATTGATTATTGTGTCTACATTTGGTAGTTGCATTTAGGCCGAAATCGCCGTTCCCACGAAACAATCGAGACCTTCGCAAAGCGAAGGCAGCGTTTTATCGTTTTTTTTTGTTTTTTTCCCTTAACTTTATTCGCAAAACCATGACATCGTCATTCATTGATCAAAATGTGCTCGCGATTTTCGATATTTGAGGGAACGCACAGCAACCGCAAACGCGACGATTATCGCATATGCACTGTTCTCGATTTTTGAGGGAAGAACGATACCGTTTTTCGTCGAAATGCCGGCGCGTGATTCGCAGTTTTTTTTAAATTACCATCGGCATCGCGAAATCGGTGTGTGTCCTTCTCGAGATATTAAAAACATTGGTAAAAATCGAGAAATTCACAAAGCACTCCATCCTCGATGAAAAATTACACTGAAATATCGAGTAATTAAACGGTAAGATAATTAGTAACGATAAATTGTAGATTAAAGGGGGACTAAAGGCCGATCGAATGTCGCTTGTCTGTTCTTCGTTATTTTTTTCCCTCTTTTTCGTCTTAAATATATGCAATAATTTATTCTATCACATGTCGACGATTTTTTTTCCCAAAAAAAAACACCGAGACGACCATATTTTGTTGCTCGTTTGTCCCGGAGCGCGTTGCGACTCTCCAAATTTCCTTCCACTATATTTCTTTTTTGTTTCGTCTGAATTTGGAATGAATTTGGTTTTTTTTCCTCTGGAAACTTTCCTTAAGAGGGGCCACCCTTTCCAAAACCCCGATACCTCGTGAACGCGAGATATTCTCAACAAACTGTAGAGCCAAGCGCAAAAGTATGAGGAATCTGGATCTGGATTGTAATATCTTTATCATAATTGTAAACGACATAGACAGGATTCATTGTTAGTTAGTAATTAATTGTCCACGTGGGTGGGAAAAATTTAAGAGGTTGCGCACATCGGGTACGCGTGATTAAATGAAATGTCAAAAAAAATGAAGAAAATTGCTTGTTAAAAGTGCTCTTTGCGCTTGTACGATGTATATGAAGAATAATTAGCAATGGCATTGAAATAATGCGGAATAAAAGGGAACGCTACAGATCCTCAGTATTCAATATTTCACCGACTTCACCATCGATTTTTTCACCAATTTCGTAATATTTGTTAGCCCAAGTGTCACGGGATGTCACACGAACCACAACTTTAAAATCCACAGATCGAAGCCTCGCGCCCACGTGGCTCATTAATACTCGATGAATAAATAAAGAAGAAGAAAAGAAAAAAAAAACAAAATAAATAAAAAAATAATGATAAAATAAAACTGTCTAATTTTTAAGCGAAATAATAATTGTAATGAAATCATATTTTATAAGAGGGTGTATTCCGTAATAATTATATAGCAATGAGGAAGTTGTCTAATGTAGACAGAGAAAAAATGAAGCATAGGCCAAGCGGACGAATGAATAATAATTTTAAATGAATACGATAATATTTAACGATAACATTACGATTTACGATGTTATTTTTTAAGTGTAAGTATCGTTTTTTCGTTTTCGTATCCCCTAGCATATTACATATATGTGTATATATTTATCTTATGCACGCACTCACAAATACGTATATACATGTATATGTACTTATTCACCCGTGAGTGCAGAATAATTACAATTGGCTCAGATTTTTCTTTTTCGTTTCATTGGCGTCTACCGAATCCTTTATTATTGGTAGAACAAATGTGCAACACCGTTGCAACAATTCAATCTGAGGAAACGTTGCTATTCATGGAAAATATATTTAAAAATATAAAAAATGAAAACACGACTTTCGTGTTTTATACGCTAAAGTACATTATTATTATAAATAATAATAAAGATAAACACGTTATTATTGATTAACAGAAAAATTAATGATAATTGCACTATATTAGTATGGATAACAAAAACAATACTGTATGTGGTCGCTCCTATTCTGTAAATAAACACTGTACTGTATAAGATATATACATTTTTTTGTCTGCGTTATTCTCAGGAAAGGGTGGAAGGAAAACAAGAAAGCAACAATTTAAGTTCCAAGTTTCTCTGGCTTCATATTTCTTTAAATATACATATAAAAACGTTTTCTTCGCTACACCAATTACCGAAGAGTCATTTCTGAGTATTATTCGGGGCTCTCTGTCACCTCATATCATATCTTTTTAAAACGAAATCACCCATGTTCAGAAATTTACCCTCATTTATTTACATATTACAAGGCACTTGTAATATTGTTACAGAATACACTTATTGTCTCAGCAACGAATGTAACATCAGCACCCTCCGATTGAAACAAACATCATTCAAATCACCGAAATTTCGCTCGTTATAGCGCTTTCAAATTTCAACAATATTTTGCAACGATGCACGCAGAAATTGGCAATACAAAAGTTTTGTCGATGTAACTTTTATACTTTAAAATAATTTTCACTAACCGACATTTACTTATGTTTATTAATTAAGTTTCACTTCAATTGGATGATTTAAAAAAAATCAAAACTTCATCCAATAATTTATACTCTGACGATCAAAGTTTAAAGAATACGAAAAAATTCGACAAACGATTCAGGAACTTTTTCACGTGCTTAGTGTAGTCTAATTACGTATAATTCCGAAGTGATTCGAATACTGTTTTTAAATTCTTCTACTGAAAATTAAAAAAAGAGCCAGTTTTTCAAGCGATGTATAAATGAAGGCACTAATTAACCGCACATTTTCATTGCAGTTTTGACCATTATTTCAATTAAATAATCAGTCGAACCAATAGCACAAAGCACTTGTGATATTGTTACAAAATTGATTTATCGTCTCGGCGGCAAAAATAATATCATCATCGTTCTTGCATTGAAAGTAGAAAAAATATTTCTGTCGAGCTCGCAATAAAAATCACCGACGTTTTGGTCGCTATAACAATTACAAATATTAGCAATCTTCTACGATAATCCAGGCACAAATAGGCAATGCTTTCGTTGATGTGCTTCGTACCTTCTAAAATAGTAAAATTATTCTCCGTTTGCGGATTCGTAAAATTTGTATGGTGTAAATACGCTTACACTTTAAATGATCAGAATTTAAAAAGGATTAACATTATTAATTTGTGCTCTCATTATCGAAGTTCGAAGCAAATTAAGAACGAGAGTTTCCTCAATGAGAAAGCAAATTTCAAAAGAGAATACAGGAAAAGTTTTCAGAGCTTGAAAAGTCTAATTCATGCCAATTGCATACAAATTAGTATGAACATATTCAAAATCGCAGATAAGAAGCTCAACTAAATTTATCGACTGACTACAATCCTTTTATCTGGAAAATAGATAAACAAAAGGAGTACAACTGTAAGTCTAACTTTGAATTGTACAAAGTCAAGGCACCAATTTACGACTGAGTATTTGATTAAATGCTTGAAGCTAAATTTCGCGGCACATCGAAAGTCAGGTCCCAAAGACGCACAAACGGCGTTTTTTCGCTCAACGAACACTGGAGTGACGATAAATTACTGTTTTCTTTCCCTACACCTCAAATTACAAACTAATTACGTACGATTTCGGAAGACTGAGCTGAATTTCCTTCTCATAACAGCACATAAGACTACATATTGCTTTTCAAAAATGGTTTCAGATAGAGGTGGAAGGATTGGTTCACGCTCTCCTGATTTAGAGGACTCTTCATTGCCTCTTCGTACAATCTCTCGTAGACATTGCCATCGTATGCACCAAGAGCCGAGCCTAAAATTTCATCTCTTATGTCAAAACTGTCGACTATGCCTACAGCATTTGGACGGATTGCGGCGAGCATTTCCTCGAGACGCTTTTGGAGTACTGGAACGTCTTTAGCATCCAAACAGGAAAACTGAAAAAATACGAACATTGATTTTAATGCTAAGCTGCGTTTACAAAAAATCTATATACATGATTAATTATTCCAAAATGATCTCAAAAGTAAACACAGTAAAAATAACGGCAAAATATTTGTACATAAAATTTAGCTGTAATCTTATAATTCGAGAAGCTGACTTCAAGACTACATTTAAATTTCAGAATGGTTAACGATGCTGCATACTTGTTATTGCTTTAAAGTTCACTTCGCGTATCTTAATGTATGATTGAAAATCAGTAGGTTTCACCTCTTCGTTCAGTGAGGTTTTATGTAATGAAACCTGTTGAATTTTACATTTATCAGTGAAAGATATTCAAAGTCTGTAATTCCGTCGCGAATTATTTAAACCATAGCTTACGCAATTTTTCCACGAGTTCCAATACGTAAGTACTTTTGATAGGAGTTAATGATATTCGTCGAATCGACGAATATTTATATATAGAGACAAACTTTTTTTCCTCAATTTTATAGCCTTTCCCCTGTGGTTTTTTATCTTCAGAATCCAATTTCCTCTGGCAAAGGAGAATTAACCTCGGGAATCACAAATCATCTAGATTCTAAATAATTACAACAAAATGTCACTTACTCTCAGAAAATCACCGAGACGCATCAGGACCCAATGAATGGCGTACAATTCGCAAATTTGGAGCAGTACTGTGTGCAATTCCTTGGACACTTCGGAGGCTCTCACTGCATCAATAAATTGGGATACCAGGAAAACTCGACAGTGCGATTCTGCAGCCTGCGCTAATTCAATACTGCTGTGATTCCATGCGTCTTCCGGTGACAAGCCACTTCGAATGCGTCTGTCCATGTTTTCTGTTGCCAAACGAATTTTACTGAAAAAAAGCATGAGATTTTATAGACAGTTCTATTATATTTTCAAAAATAACAATATTTTTTTATCTTCCAATTTTTTTATTTACCCTGCAGCGACTGCTTGATGCGCAACGATTATACAAGTCAATGTGTTTCTCCAAGGCCTCGACTTTACTCCCTTGGAATGAATGTTCAAATATTTAACTGTAGGCGGTAATGGCTTTCCGGCGATCGCTTGTCTCCACATTTTAACGAGATATCGCGCAGTTTGCAAAAATAAAACGGTATTCTCTCCCTCGTAGGTACAAGCCGCAGTGACCATTCCATAAGTTGCCGGCAAATTGCTGGAGGCCATGTAACCGTGACCTCCACAGGCAAGACGAACTTGTTCTATTCCGGCTGCACAATCCGATGAGGCAACTGCTTTCAAACAGCATGACAAAGCGTGCAACTAAAATATATCGTTCATTCTAAATGCAATTGGTTCTTTTATAATCGAGTTAAGACATACACTTAAAGCCTTTTTGCTAATAGTCAACGTGTATTTTGTAATAAAATAACGGTCTTCATTTTTAACTATTTCTTTGTTAATTTTTTTAATCCCATTTTTAAATACCTGTGGCAATATGTTTATTTAGGCTTTTGCCGAATGATACTCACTTCTGGCAATCTTTCAAGACTTCCTTGATCCAATTCTGCTGTGACGTTATTGTACATTGCCCAGATCCACTTCGAGGCCATTGAAAATGCAAAAAATGCCCCGATATTGGGGAAAAGTTTGTACTGTTGCGTTACGAAGTCCATGATCTGGCATTCAGGCTCGCTGCAAAGGAATTTCAAAAATAAAAAACATATTACTTAGCTTTATTAAATTTTAAAGACAGGAAAGACAATTGTCACCATTGGTTTGTCAGAATTTAATTGAAACCATTATTTGTGGCTATATTTGAATATTTAATTTCTTACTGGCAACTTACTCAGCTTTTATTTGGCTCTGATGACGAACAGCGCTGTATCGCACAGCAATAGTCACAGCTTTCGCTAAATACCTCGCAATGTCATTTACCAGAACCACACGAACGAACATCATCGTCCCATACGTCAATTTGTCGTTCGGTGATTTTACGTACGTACCGTCTTCCAAAACCTGTGAAAAACATACAAAAAATTTAATAAAAAAACGACACGATTAATCATGCGAGTAATAAGTCATAATATTTTTACTACCTGGGAGTTTTTCATTAGCATATGCTCTCGCGGTATTCTAACGTTATCAAAGCCCAGAAAACCATTATTTGTAGCATTCATGCCCAGTTTTGTTCCTATCTCACCAATTTTTATCCCTGGAAAAAGAAACATATTTCTTCAATTATTTTTTACAATATTAATGGCAATAAAATGATAATAAAATTATAATAAAATGGTAATAATATGGTAATAAAGTGTCAGTAAGATATGAGCGCGGTTATGAAAAAAAATTAAAGAAATTAAAACCTGGCAGCGGTTCATGCGTTTCTTCATCTCGTAGTTGCACGATAAACGGATGTATTCCTTTGCATTCGCCCTGCGTGTAAAGTTGTGCAACAACGACAGCATAATTGGCAGTATGGCCCACTAAAAACAGGATTAATTATTAAGCAGCTGATCTACTAAAAAATCCATATTATTTCTTTTATTTTTCACAGTTGCATTAAAATTCTTACAGCCACCAGGCCACCATTTGTAGGATGTTAAGGTAGGACTGTTAAGAACAAATTCCTGCGTCTTCGGATCGTAAGTTGACGTTGTTTCGAGTCCTCTGATGAAAGTTCCATGCCCGAGTTCGGTCTGAAATGTGAAATTGCGATAAAAATGTGATTAAAATCTTTGAATGTATCAACAATGTTATCGAATGGTTACACACCTGTGCGTATGTGCCTATTATACGACACGTCCATGCTTTGGATACCCAATGGCCTTGTTGCTCGATGGATCCCTGACCCATTAATGCTGGGATGAACATCACGTAATGAAGGTTCAAAGGATTTCCATCCTTGAGAATGGCGGATCCCAACATTCCACCCAATACTTGTCTGAAAAAAATTGGAATTGAACACTTCAATAACTTTTTAAAAATTAATTTTGAGACACACATGTATTCTTTATTTATGTAAAAATTGAACGCCTTGTTAAGAATGCAATAATACAGGACGGTACATTCATTAATGTATTAATTACATGACCATACATTTATTAATTAATGTAAACAAAAAAAAGCAGAAAGTTCCAATTAAATATTTGACTTACGCATATGTTTCCATATCCGCTGCTCCATCTGCCTGAAGGCCTCGCAGCTTTTGGAGCAATTTACAACCTTTACGTATTGCATCCTCGTACACTTCTTTATGACTCTTGTAACTTGCGGGTACAACGTCCTGAAGCTCTGGATCATTTATAAAATAGTTCTCTGAAAAAAAAAAGAAAAACATTATTATCATTATACACCACAATCGTCTTAAGAGTTATCAACCATTGTTCATTGAGGACATTGTTGACTTCGCTTTTCAGTATACTTTGCTCCCTCATTTATGTCATTTGATAAGATATACTTTGACATACGTTCGCGTAACATGCTGTGAACGAATAATGAAGACATTGCAGCCTAACTCCGTTCATATTTGGATCTAAATACTTCCGATTTTTTACTTATTTCGTGGCTTTTCTTTTAGACTTCGTTAGAGTCTTCGTTAGAGTCGATATTCGTGTAGACTATTGTTTTTACGCCACTTAGGATAGTAATAAAATCATGTCATTAAAAATGTCAGTGATAATGATGCAAGTTAAAAACGATAATTTAGTCATCACGATTTATCTACTAATTCGAACTGCCTTAAAGAATTTACGATAAGCCTATAAAATATCTCCTCTCCGTTATGAGAATGTCGACGACACTGCATAAAACGATCGTAAAATGTATAGCTGTAAATGTAACAAGTACAAATGGGCGTGCATTACCATACAATGGTCCTTAAGCACTGGCAATTGCATATCATTGCCGGTCAATTGGTTACATCAATAATTAATTAAAAATAAATTCGCATCCTGATAATAATTATCATTATATTTGAGATAAATTTCACACGTTTTAAACGTGACTAAACGCGGCATTTTTTTCTGAATCGAACTTTTTGATACCAAAAAACTTCAAACTTTTAACAAACATGATACATTTTTATATTTGTCCACAAGTTTCTTAAATGCAACCAAGATTTATTATAAACGATTGAATAAAAAAATTGCTGGCTTAATGTTTTTTTATTGTGTATTTTTTGAGCTTTTGCAATAAAATTAAGAAATCAGAATTAAAGAGCTAGAGTGAAGTATTCATATATCGAGTCATATATCAAATAATTTCCATAACAATGATTCGAAAAGTCAGACTTTGGAATTTCTTCTTGCTTTTCTGGGTTTTACGCATCAATCTCTAAAAAGCGAAAGTGCATTGACGAGTTTTTTTTTTTCGTATGCGATCTTTGTTCTACATAACAAGTTTTATCTTTGGATTTTTAAAGAATGTGGACTCTACTCATTTTTTTTCGTCGATCTTACACCGACGTACTTTGTTATACGTATTACTAACTATTTAGCTCATCAAGTCAAAAATTGCGGCTTTTGGAGCGCGTAAAGAGATTTTCCAAAATAAAAAAATAAAGTCTCACAAAATCGACCAAAATGCTCAAATATTTCTGTCAATTATTACAAAGTAAAGAGAGGTTCCTTTTTTATCGGCCTATTAAATTTTAGCTCTATTGTTAAATCCGTTCTTAAGATGCCGGATTGAATTTCGCAAGCATGTTACACACACAATCGAAAACAAAGATTGTGCGTCGCGTTTTTTCGATGAGAACGTAAGTGAATTATCGAAACCCGGAAAAAAGTTTTTTTTTTCACGAGAGCAAATCTTCCTCTATCGGAAAAACCGTGGAATCTATCAGCGTTATCGAGTCAAGGTCAATGATTTATCTAATTGTGCAATACCACATGTACTACAAAAATTCCTACGCAAACGCTCTACAAATGAAAAGAAAAAAAAATCGCGTCGCCAATTCTCCGAACTCATTACATCGTTCCAATGATTTGCAATAATACGCGACTGCAACAATCCGAGCTGCCACTTCCTCGTAATTCAATCCATCGGTTTTTTATCTCCGTCGACCCTTGGACCACTCCATCCTTTTGTCCACAATAATCTCTGATACTGAACGCCATCATTTTATTAATCTCCACGTACAATCTGCAAGGTAATCACGGATAATAAAAGAGTCCCCAACGATCAACAGATTCGAATCCACTGAGTGCGATCGAATATCATTAAACCCGAAATCCTCTTCAATGCTAAACCTATTAAACCTAAGCATATAAATTTTATTAAAACCCAAATTTCCCACGATCTATTAATCCCAAACATAAAAATGTTATCAATTTTTTTTTCTTTTTTGAGCGAATTCTTCAAAATTCCTGAAACTTAATCAATCGATAAATTAAATACCAGTTAAAAGCCAAACGAAGAAATAAAAATCTAAAGGCAGAATCGTCACCGGATGAAAATCAACTAATTCTCACCTCTTTCACGACGTTCTTGTGTTTTTTTCGGGCTCCCGTCGAGCAAGTTCGTCAGTTCGATCGGATTGAATGTGCATTTTTGTCGTTCCCGTGTCAAATCCTTGTTTATCTTTGACATTGTGATCCCAAATGTGCAGAGGTCAGCCTTGGGCGCGCTGTTGTAATTCTACTGATACAATCACTCGATCTCGCGCATCTGCGTGCTAACGACACTTTCACTTCGGCTTGACGCTTCCTCGCTCCGCGTTACAAAACTCGTTCGGCGTTCTCGGTGCGACTGGCTTCGAGTGTCCACGTCAGAAACGTGCTGCTCACGGGCTTTTCCTCCCATTTTTATTGCTGTCAGTGAACAGACACTAGGGCCATCTTCGAGCGTCCTTGGAAACTCTCAACGCCGCAGCAGGAGCGTCCGATTATCTAAAAATCCAATAAAACCCAAATCAATGGATGCTGACCTCAGTCATCCCGGCAAAATTCACATGGCATATTCGGAGGTTTTAAAAAAATCAAAGGGTGCGCGCCAGCGTCCCTTGAACTCCGCAAAATTTCGACTTTCCAGGGACGCCGCAAAAAATCGCAATACCCTCGTGATATCGCAAACCGATTTCAAAAAACCTACGAACATTATGTATTTACGGAATTTTTATGTTATTATCGATTATTAATGATTCAGGAAAGAATTGCGATCATTTCGAACGAATTCGATGCACGTTATTTGTTGTTTTAGTCAAAAAACGTAAAATTCTACTGGGCCCCTCGAAGGGACACTGTGTACGCTCTTGGCGAGAGCCGAAGATTCCCGAACGACCCGAACGGCGTTCGGATCGTCGACGGACAATTGGTCAAGCGAGTATTCGGTGTTTTCGAGCTTTAATTCAAGCTCCGAAATGTTTTAAGACGCGTTTCAAAAAATAAAGTCGATTTTTTCATGTTTTTGAGTTACGATTTGGTTGATATGCCGAAGTGCATTTAGTTTCTTGTTTGATTGTCGAAAAGGCGGATGTAAGGATTCGGCCATCTTGATCTTCTTTACCCCGAAGGACTCGGAGGCTCCGTCATGAGGTACACGTTTCTCCGTAAAACTTGTGAATTATTCTGAAAATACGTGTCTAAGTTTGCATTGAACGTTGGATATCGCTAATGGAAATATTTTGAGTTAATAATTCGTTGTTATTTGCCCGATAAATCGTCGATTTTTCGCAAGTGTCTCGGACTTTGGCGGTGTTGACGAGTAACCACATGGCATGGAGTCGGAAAAAGACAACGAGTCGTTAAATATATAACCGAAATCACGATATTTCGTCATTTTCCGTATCTTCCTGGGGTTTTATTCTTCGTTTTAGTGCTCATTACTAATTTAAGATTAATTTAAGAGCTAATGAATAATCGACTACATAACCTCACTTTTGTTTCAGTTCTTTGAAGTTACAAAAGAGGCTAGCCGCCTCGGTAATGCGATGCGGAAAAAAGAAGGTCTGGCTTGATCCGAATGAAATCAACGAGATTGCCAACACCAATTCTCGTAAGTTTTTTTTTGTTTCGTTTTTTTATTTTGTGTCGTCGCACAGTTGAATTATTCAATAGCCCCTGTACATTTTTTGTAGAGATAGAATGTGTCGCGCTGTTGGCAGAATGTTTTCTATCGTAGTTATGAATACCATTAACATGTAAAAATATCCTCAACAAATCTGAATCATTATTCAAAAACAAACAATTCATCTGATTCTGCAGTAATAGCAGGCGGTTAAAATCAATTAGATAGTCGATACCGATTCGGACAAGTTTTTTTCATTACGCAGCACACTATTCAATTGCTTCTGTTTAAAAGCATTCGTGTGTCTAGAATATGTAAATCGATAGACAGAAATAACGAATGATCGTGCTTTTGCAATGATTATGAGGATTTTTAAATGATTAGTCGGTGGGTATTAATTTGCTCTTGGTGTAATTCTTTACACTGGGAGGCGGAGTAGTACTCAATTGTACTTTCTTTTTTGTTTAACTGTTCTGATGGCAAGCATTTTTGGACATTGTTTAAATGATACAATGTACAACATACTTGAGTAAATGCTTTCAGCATAATCTTGGATAATTGAAAGTACAGTTTCATACATAATAATGCCATGGCTGTGTCTTGAATTCACTTTTGAGTACTATTTTCTGTTATCATCAATATTAATTAATCACGAAATCGAATTATCAGTATTTGCAACTTTAAATTAGCTCAATAATTCTGCACCTGCCTTTTTTTTTAACGAAATTCAAAATATTGACGAGACCGATCCTTATTGCAGGCCAGAACATTCGCAAATTGATCAAGGATGGTCTGATCATCAAGAAACCCGTGGCGGTGCATTCCAGAGCACGCGTCCGCAAAAACACCGAAGCTAGACGCAAGGGTCGTCACTGTGGTTTCGGTAAGAGGAAAGGTACAGCGAACGCTCGTACGCCACAAAAGGTAAATATCGCCTACAATTACATTTTTTATAAATCGTGATAAAAAAACAATCCACCACGGTAGAATAATTAAGCAAATAAATTTCATTGCAAACTTTAAAGAGATGATGAACAACTAAGTGCACGGTAGCAAAATGATTGAGCAAATAAGGTTCATCAAGTTAAGTTTACGTTTAAATTTATTTTTTGTAAATGTAAATTTAAAAACCGCGATAAAAATCCAATGTACCGTATTAGAATGATCGAGGAAATAAATTAAATTACAGGATTTGTGGATCCAACGTATGAGGGTTCTTCGTCGGCTCTTGAAGAAGTACCGCGAGACTAAGAAAATTGACAGACATCTGTACCACGCTCTGTACATGAAGGCCAAGGGTAACGTGTTCAAGAACAAGAGAGTATTGATGGAATTCATCCACAAGAAGAAGGCTGAGAAGGCTAGGGCGGAGATGCTCTCCGATCAAGCCGAGGCACGTCGTACCAAGGTTCGCGAGGCACGCAAACGCAGGGCCGAGCGTATCGCTGCCAAGAAACAGGAACTCCTGCAATCCTACCAGCGAGAGGACGAGGCTGCCGCGAGCCAGAAGAAGTAAAACCACAAAACCAATTTATTGTATAAATAAATGAAAAAAAATCTACAAAAACATGGTTTTTTTTAATTAATTTTAACCCTCAACCGTAAATAATACCTTAACTTTAACAAACATTAACGAAACAATATTATAAGAAAAAGATAATTATTTCGTATTTTTGCCAACGAATTCTCTTATAAAAGCTCTGATAAAAGTATGCAAAGTGTTGAAACAAACGAAAATTCCCTAGACAATAGAATATAATTCCCTAGAATAGCCAACAGCTTTCTGAACAAAAATGTCCATCTGACATTCTCTTTGAAAAACGCGATATTCAATGCGATTGCATTCCCACAAACCAGAAAAGGATGCAAAGTAGAACCTTGCACATTGCTTCCTCATTTAATTTTGCTCTTCACATATCAACCTCTACGAGGAAGTATTGTAACTGACTGGCTTCCTCATAGAGGAAGCTTTGTGAAGAGCAAAATTAAATGAGGAAGCAATGTGCAAGGTTTTACTTTGCATCCTTGTTTTGAATAAATGAATAAATCACCGGCACATCTCATTTTGATTAGGCACAAACTTTTGTTTTACTTTAGTAACTTCCGCGAAAGTTAAAGCGAAAATCGCTATTTTGTCAAATATTCAAAATGGTGTAAAATTTGAACGACTTTACCGATCACCACCAAATTTGGTACACAGTAGGACTGTATGTTATTTTTCGTTTGTAGAACATTTCAGTTAATTTGCTGAAATGCAACGTGATTTATAGCAAAATTTTTATTTTTTACAAAAATTCCAAATTCTATAAAATCCGAACCGCTTTACCGATTTTGTCGAAACTCAATACCAAACAGCATTTAACGTCTCTCTAGTTATAAAGAACTATTTAGCCTCTGATTTAGCCATATCGGCGAACTTTTACGAAAGTTAGAGAGTATACATTTTTCAAAAAAATAAAAAATTCTATAAAATCAGTATACATAGATATATTTTCTCAAAAATTACAGCAATTGAAGAGGAATTAATACTCTACTTGCGTACCAAAGTTGAGCTCGATCGATCGTGCCATTCGCGAGTTATCGACAATTGAATTTTCGGTCCCTGGAACACACATACACACATGCGGACACATTTTCTAAACCATTTTTCTCGACGTTTTAGGTGATTTTAAGCGTACTGACATGAAAATCTCGAAAAAGAAATTTTTCATGAAAACAAAGTTTCCTCTATAAGGAAGCAAAAAGGTGATAATGACCAGAGATGAGTTCTCTGGTAATGACAAAGATACGACTATTAATAGCCATTGAATCAGAGAAAAGGGCGATACACATGAACTCACTGTAGAAAGCGTGATCTATAGATCATTGTCGCTGAGAGAAGGGAAGTTGACCAATGAATGACCGCCTCAAAACAACTCCGAATAATTATCAAAATATTGATCGAAAATTGACAAATTACAAAATCTGCCTAAAGTTGATGAGAACAAGTAATTTCATTATTATTATTCCTCAAATTTACATGAATTTTTAGCTAAAACGATGATCTATATCACAAATTTAGAGCATGTTAACTGGTCATTAACTGGTACATCGGCTATACATTGCATTGGTGCAATTATTTAAAAAAAGATGGCTGCCTGCAGTAAACATATGTCTGATATTTGAGTGACCGAAGAGAGTCTATTATTCAATAACTTAGTTAATCGAAGTACGTAATCACCTACGAATTTTGGTAAGTCCATTTGATCGTTATTCTCGTAAATTTGTTGGAAAATTCATCGGTTTTTGCTAATGGTAGAGAAAGTGAGGAGACATTCGTCTTTTAGGTTAGAATTTCGGATGATAAGAGGTCATTTTCGTAGAACTAATCATTTTTTTTTCTAACCACTGACTAACGTATCCTTGACAATCAATGAAAGTATGATACAAGGGTTTATTTGAAAATCGACATTTGCGGAAAATCGAAAATACTAATTTTCTGACATAACCTCAAAAATGCGAGCTGATGATCGCCAGTGATATATTTGATTAATGCTTTAAAATTCTATTACTTTTCCTAGTGGAACACTATTTATGTCCAAGGCCTGAGCTTTGATACAAGTCGCAATGGATGAGAAGGTATCTAGTCGCACCGGTCCGATCGGCAGGAAAAACGTTATGACTTTTATCGCCTGTGCTTGCTTTTTCTGAGTTCTTGTTTGAAATTGAAACCCCAATGTATCTACAAGATTAACGACATACACTGAAGGAATTTTCGTAATAAGAAGAAATTTTTTTATTCTATTTTCATTTCACATCAATAATTCATAGGATCTCACGGAATATTTAGTCTTGAAGTTAACATCTTCATCAGATATCATCAAAGTTTCTTTCAGTGTATTGGCGAAATTTAACTGCCTGCAATTTGAATTAAAATTATTTTTGTAAAATGTGCGTTTACGGTTGGTCTTTAGAAAACCTTAGTATGCTTTATTTTGTTTGAGAAATCTTTTGTAGTTTCTCATAAACTGGTAGCTGGAAATTTATCTGTGATACCCAAATTTAATTTTCTTATGTTTAACATTATACACGAGCGTTTATTGCTTTTTATGTAACTCTTGTATCATCTTTATTTGCATGATATCATTGTTACTTGATCTGGTCTAACTTGTATCAAAATTAACTTCATTATTTACTAATTTCTCCTGAATAATAGTAGAATCTATCCTCTTTGTATCTCTCGCCTTTTCAGTGAGTAGATTAGCTCTGCGTTCTGTGATTAACTATTTGTATATCAAATTGTTGCATTTTGTGTTAATTCATTAGACGAACTGTTGCAGCGGACAGAGGAAGCAAGGCCCAAGATATCGCGTTCGCAGGCGAGACACGAGCGAAGAAAACGTCTGATAAATTCTCGAAGAGCAGCAGAAAAGAATTCGACAATCATATTAAAGAATCCGGAAGGTGAAGTCATCGGATCAACGGATTCCAAGAGTCCGGATATTCGTAACGGTACCGAAGGAGTGAGCAAATCAAAAGCGCGCAGATTGCGTAAAAAGAATAAAACCGAAAACGGCATAAATTCGCCGGGTAGTAGCGATAATAATACAAGCACTGGTAGTCCACCCCCGCAAATTTCTGAATGCACTCAAAAAACACTCGCAGAGGACATTTGTACTGTAGAATCGAAGCCAAACAGCGACAAAGAACTTATAGAATTAAGTTTAGTAACGAAGAAGTCCGAACCAACGAAAGTATCAGCGACCGAACACGAATTATTGGAGAACGAGAAAAACTTGAAAATCAGCGAATCTTTGGGACTCGGTGCACGTTCTGATACGTGCAATTTATTGGAAACTCGGGAAACCTCAACGGATGCCAAAAGTGAAACGAATTTAGAATTTATAATAAAGAAGGACCTGCGAAAAAACGCCGAAACTTCTGGCAAAAAAGTCAAGTGTTCTCTAGTCGAAAAATCTCCGGAAACAGATAAAAGCCCAAAGACTCCAGCGACCAGCGGTAGAAGAAAAGAAGCGGCGAGCAATGAAGTTTCGCTGCCGAATTTAGCGAAAGAAAGTCCTAAAGAATTACCGATATTTTGTAAAACAACCGAGCAAACGTCATCCGATCCAAAAATGGGTCCGCAAGAGAAAACGCGCGAGCAGATAAAAGCGGAGCGCGAGGCGAAGAAAGCAGCCAAAGCCGCCGCTAAAGGCAAAGGCAAAACAGCGAAACCGGAAGTTATAGAAAAGAATGTCACGACGCCCCAAAATCAAAAGGAACCAGTGACAAAAACTGTCAAAGAAGAGAAAGGCGACGAAGTAGACGGCGAAATTACGAGAATGACTCATCAGCTGAAAATCGCAGAACCACAGAAAAAACCGGAAGTCGAAGTAGCAGCTAGCAGCACGGATGCTAAAAGCAAAGCGGAATTACGAGCGGAAAGAAGAGCTAAGCAAGAAGCTCAGAGAGCGGCTAAGCAAAGCCAGGCTCCGGAAAAAAGCAAGCCGAAGCTTACAAATACAACACCGGAAGCAAGAAAAATTGCGACGGCACCGGGAAAACCGGAGGAATCAACGAAGAAAGTGATTAAGCGACCAGTTGTTAAAGAAAACGCACACGAAGTGAATTTGTTCAAGCACCTTTATCACGAAAGAGAACAAGCGTTGATAAATGTGCCTACGGTCAATTCGACTATACATCCGGCAATCGTAAGACTGGGAGTTCAGTATGCGAATAAAGTAATCGTTGGAAGCAACGCGAGATGCGTGGCACTTCTCGCGGCTGTTAAACAGCTAATCGAAGACTTCGAAAGGCCTTCTCAAGCGGATTTTACCAGAGGACTCGAAGCGAGCTTGCAGGAATCCTCGAGTTATCTTCATCATTGCAGACCATTGGCCGTGTCTATGCAAAATGCGCTTAGGCATCTCAAGTGGCAAATGACGCAATTAGACGCAACGACTTCGGACGAAGAGGTACGTGTCGTATTAATTGTAATACAAGTAGAATTAATAAAACTTTTGAGTTTAACATAAAAGTACTCCAATATTAATGTATAATTTTTTTTTTCAATCGTACATTGATGTTTCGTGCGTGATTAATGGAAGATTCTTCATTTTCAGGCAAAGGCTAAATTGGGCACTGCTATAGACACTTACATCATGGAGCAAATTGATCTTGCTGATAAAGCTATTTCTATAACTATTCAAACTAAAATTTCTAACGGTGATGTGATATTGACGTACGGATAGTAAGTAATCACTTGGTTTATGGAAAGACGATTCGTAGTTTAGAAATAAATTTCAACGAAGTTTATTTTCAGCTCTTCATTAATAAATAAAATTCTTCGCGACGCATACGACGCGGGAAGACAGTTCAGAGTGGTGGTGGTCGATGGGAGACCTTGGCTCGAGGGCCGAGAACAGCTAAGACGATTGGCGAAGCATGGAATCGAATGTTCCTACGTGTTGATAAATGCTCTTAGTTTTATTATGCCACAGGTAATAAGAATCTTTCAAAAATCTTGTTCACATGGATTTACAACGCACAAAATTGCGATTTTTTCACTGATTAATATTCTCATTTCCCGGCAGATAAGCAAAGTATTCATTGGCGCTCACGCAATATTGGCCAATGGTGCGGTAATGTCCAGAGTTGGAACTGCTCAAGTTGCCCTCATGGCGAAAGCCTTTAACGTTCCTGTATTAGTCGCTTGCGAGACGCACAAAACCTGTGAGCGAGTGCAGACAGACTCCATTGTTTATAACGAAATCGGTGAGTTTTACAGTTGTAAGAAAAAAAATGTTGTATGTAAAAATGAGAAAGTTCGTTAATTTATTATATTTTACTTTGCAGCCGACGCTGACGAACTAGCGCAGAATCTAATGGGTAGTTCGAAAAAAGCGACTTTGGTAAATTGGCGCGCAAAGAAGTCATTAAACCTGCTGAATTTGACGTACGATGTAACGCCGGCGGATCTTGTAACGGCAGTTGTCACTGAATTAGCTATATTGCCATGTACAAGCGTTCCTGTGATTCTGCGAATGAAACCATCGGAGTTCTGAGCATGGTAATGATTCGTCGTCAGCAGCATCACTTTTCAATCGAGCGGAACACGAGATAATCGTATCCGCGTAACTCCCGATTAATTGCCAGCTTAAAATTTAAATAACGATTGCCCCGAATTACCGCTGTACATTGTTTTGGGTACTTTTGAATAAACGAGTTTATAAGCCGCAATATCCCGGCAACGCTGGATTTACAACAACGAGCTCTGTTCTTCTACTTAGCGAATTGTGTAGTATTATCTTTCATCACAAATTTAATTTGCACAGCTCGCACTTGCGAGTCGCTCTACATAAGAAAACAATTTGATTGCACATATATCTATACATATTATGTACATAGATATACTATGTTTCCATTCAATCCTACGTTTTCGATTGTCATCGCCTGTTTATTTTGCATAGCCGTTAAATCACAGACAGACTAACGTCACCTCGAAAACTCTTATCGTCGTCCAGTGTCTGCATAAATTTTCCATGAGACTAAAAATTCCCTGTCAAATTTCTTTCTCAAAACGCGCTTCCATATAATCACCCTAATTTTTTATCCTAAGCTCCATCTCAAGATCCACCTTAAAATCGAATTCTCTACAGTAAACATCCATTAAAAAAGAATATTCTCTTGAGTATTCCCAACTGCATTCGAAAATAGTAGCCAATGTAGAGTGACTAAAAAAAACGAATATTCAGAAACTTTAGATACTTTGTATCTCAGTTCGCGATAAAATATTTATTACAGACACTCGAATAGCCCAAAAAAGTCTTCAATAAAAAATCTCACGTAAAATCAAAAACTGAAAAAATCTCCAAAAATAAAGCATCAACACAAGCCCTTGAAAAAAAATTTCCTAAAGTCGCCTAGAGTGACTGAAATTTTGAGAAACTTCAGATACAAATTTCCTTCTATAAAATATTCATTACAACACTTGAATGAGACCAAAAAAAAAACGCTAAAATCTAATTCATAAAAAAATTCCCACGTAAAAGAAAAACTTTCAAAAATACGATAAAAATCAAACAAGAGCTTAAAAAAAAAAAAAAGATAAATCGCAAATTTAAATAACCGAAACTGCATCCCCACTTCGCAAAATCCTCGTCGTATATAGTATCAGCGGAGAGCACTGCAGCTGATGCAGTGACTTTCATACGTGCACACACCCACACACACACACACGCACACACGTGAAATCGAAATCAATCCCACCAAGAGAGACGCCCACGCGTGTGGAGCTCGCACACGGCTGTCCGAGCGAGATCCAACCTTCCATCCCCCCAGTATCCTTGTGGCGCTCGGAGAATCAGCTGATGACGTAACAGACGACGAGCGCTCACCCGATCGTGGATACGGTGTGTGTTGCGGGACAGCAAAGCGATCGGAGGGAGGGAAAAAGGCGAGGACGAGAGACTACTCGAAAATCTAGTGTACTCGTGTCTCGGTATTGGTGACCTAAACCGCCAAAGTATGGCGTAGATTGTATTGTATTGCGTTAACGCGTTATAAAAAATCATCGTAAAGCGTATTCAGCGATTCCACGCTTTTCCATACATACATATATCCGGTATACAGCTGAAAGCTCGTGCCAAGAGCTCAAAGAGAGGAGAGAGGGACATTAATTACTCTTATCGTTCACTCAGTGTGTGCATTACGATCGAGCGGAGGAAATACGTCGTGTCGAAAGCAAGAGAAGAGGACAACGTGTGACGAGCGACGATTTTCGAAGAGCAATATCATCGTTTGAGGCTCTCGCTCTCGATCTCTGGATCTAATCCACGTGAAGATAATTTGAGACGACGAAAGGGTTGATCGAGAGGATCGCCAAGATGAGTGTCGACGCTTACGGCCCTAGCAGCCAAACTCTGACGTTCCTCGACACCGAGGAAGCCGATCTCATCGGCGCGGACACCCAGGGCAGCGAATTTGACTTCACTGATTTTACATTACCCTCGCCGAGTCAGACCCAAGCATCGCAGCACGATGTTGCACAGAGCCAACCGAGCCAGACGATACAAGTACGTTTGTCGTTATCTTGGCATCTTTTAACGCACCATCCGCTAGCTTTTTATCGGTTATCATGTTATCGTCGGGACGACTATCTTCCGCGACCCAGGAGAGCCTCGTGCGCCCATGCGGTTCGCACATAACCTCATTTTCCCGATGACCCGAATTATCAAACGAGATCTCGGGACCAGGAACGATTTTCCGGTCGATTTCTCCATGTTCTCGGGCTTTTCGATAGTTTTGTGGGTATCCTGCATATATGCCAGTTCTGGGAAGGTTGCGGGACATTCATCTTGATGCCTGTAGAACAGAGTGTTTTTCTTGAGGTATTTGACCTTGAGGGTCGTGGGGACATGGAGAAAGAAATGGTCGACATGGTTCTGAGCTATTGCGAGGGTTTAGCGAGGAATTGCATGATTTCTGTGGGCTAGCGAAGGTTTTAGGGGTTTGGCGTAGCTTTCGGTGATGCAAAGGGTCATTCAGGGGGTGGAATTTAGTTTAGAAGGTTGTAGACGCAGGAGAGGAATAGGAGCGGTAACAGTGGGAAGCTTTGCTGCTTAGTATGCACATTTTTCTGGAAGCAGAGTGTCAGATCAGCGGGGAAATTGTGTACACATCTTCTTGCCGGTTGCTTGTAGATAGAGGTTTTTTTGGGTTTGTTGTTTGAAAGTTATGTTTAAATTTCAATTGCATATCGATGCATTTGTTTATCAAAGACACGGTAGAAAAAAAAGTGTCTCAGTGAGTTCAAATTTGTACAGTAAAATTAATATGATTTGATGTAGTCAGCTATCGGTATAAAATTATTTGTAATGGTTTTTTTTTTTTAAAAGATAGAGTGAAAGATGTTTTAGAGAGTTGTTCTGTTGTGAGACTAGAAATTGCATTTTTATAGTGTTGTGCTTGAAAATTGTTTTTTGAGTTTTTTTTTACTTTTAGCGGAATTTGAGTATTGAAGTTTATTTATTGATACATTCGTCATTACATTCACTCTATTTGATCTAAAGACAGCATGGTGTCTTAAGACATTTCCGTTTTGTACTGTTATTAATTATTTATTTATGTATTTATTTTTTGCAGATATACATTCTATATATACTCCTTTTGTTTACGTTTACCTTTGGAAAATGTTGTATTTTCTACTTTTTGTTAACTAGTGTATGTAAAGTTAACTGGCACCTGCAAATATTATTTTATGTATTGTCTTGGTAATTAAATAAATAAGTAAGAATATAATTCAGGTTAATGTTTTTATTCAATCAGTTAATTGCAATTCCTATATTACATGGAGAGTGCAGAACAAAAGGAGAGTATTTGGAGATAGAATTTTGAGGAATTATTTCTGGATCTGAGTCTTGGGATATATAAATAGAAACACTGGAAATTATTGAAGCTATTATGAACCATATAATATGTTCTTCAAGGTATTGATAGCAAGAAGGAAGGACGGATTTTGGTTAATGAACCAGAGGCTTAATATAACAGAGGCAAATTGAAGTATTCTGCAGCAGAATTTTCTGACTCAGTATGGTTTTATTTTTGTACATCAGAAAATGCATATTTTTATATTTATAAATTTATATACTTACATGAAAACCAGTTTACTTTATATCAGCTAGTGGAGAAGTTGGTCAATCAAAAAAATGTTCACTGTAACAGTAAATTTTCTGTACCATTAATTTTTCAAAGAAATCTGCTGAACAAGAAATGATTCAACAAATCCAATTTTTGTTACCAATTACTGGCATGAACCTAAAATAAGAGCCAGTACTTTGCTAGATGCGTTGCTTTTTTAAAATATTCTATAGTCTCCTTTATTAATAGCATTATATTGATAATATTGATTGGCTTCAACAGCTTGTTATAAGGAAGCTTTTTATCTTATTTCACAAGACTGCAAGGCCTGGATTTTCTTATCAGGCAATCCTTTCATTATTACCCTCTCAATTTTTCAGTTTCCATCACAATTTTTTTTCTTAAATTTTGAATAAGCGCAATTGGCATTCGTTTAATTCAGCTTCGATTATTTCTTCGTTCAGGTCAATGGAACCAACGGGAGTTCCGCCTTGGACCTGAAGATCTCGAGCGTCGGCCAGAGTTTCGCCGAGTTGCAATTCGAGGAGGAGGAAGAGGAGGCTTATTATCATCGCGATTTGCCTGAACACGCGTGTAAATATTGCGGAATACACGAGGCTTCGTGTGTGGTAATGTGTAATGTTTGCCGGAAGTGGTTTTGCAATGGAAGGGGCAACACATCTGGTTCTCACATTATCAATCATTTGGTACGAGCTAAACATAAGGAGGTCACGCTTCACAGGTCAGTTACATCTCACGCTCAATATCCATTTGATATTTTTCTGAATATGTCGTTTGCTATACAAGTCTTCGTGGTTTTTTTTTGTCGCAGAGACGGACCTCTCGGCGAGACCGTTTTGGAATGCTATTCTTGCGCCGTAAGAAACGTCTTCGTTCTTGGCTTTATTCCTGCAAAGGCGGATTCCGTTGTTGTTCTACTCTGTCGTCAACCTTGTGCCGCACAGAGCTCGCTCAAAGACATGAATTGGTGAGTATAGAACGCAAAAAACCCGCAGGAAAGAATATGCGGCATTCTACGGCATTCCAGCGGATATGACTATCAAAACATTTTTTTATTTCCTCAAATATGTATCGCCCGTTCAGGAAATCTTTTTTATGGGTTTTCCACATACTGCTATACATAATATAAGGAGTCAATGGAAGTAAATGTTACTTAAAAGTAAAATAGTAACTGAACCGGCGAAGAATGTCTCATATACCGACCACTCGAAGGAAAATATTAATATACAGTTATAAAATGAATTGATAAAATAGAGAATAATAGTTATATAAAAAAATAAAAATCAATCGATCTTTGATTGACTGAATAAATCGTTCTGAATTTTTTTTCTGACGTACCGAAAAGATGAAGTTAGACTCAATCGTTGTGTTTTTACGTACGTAATGAGATGAAAATTTGGTTTGACATGTTCAATTTTAAGGAATTGTGCTCAATATGAGCCACAGTAGTTTTTTTTCTCTGATTCTTTTAAAACCAATGATTTTGTGGTAAAATTAGGGATCAGGAGCAGTGGAAACCGCTGATAGAGGACCGCAGCTTCTTGGCCTGGCTGGTAAAAATTCCATCTGAGCAGGAACAGCTCCGAGCTCGCCAAATATCGGCCCAGCAGATAAACAAACTCGAGGAATTGTGGCGCGACAATGTGGACGCAACTTTTCAAGATCTCGAAAAGCCGGGCGTCGACGAAGAGCCGCAACAGGTTTTGTTGCGTTACGAGGACGGCTATCAATACCAGAACATATTTGGTCCGCTCGTTAAACTCGAGGCGGACTACGATAAGCGCCTTAAGGCGTCACAAACTCAGGAAAACATCGAAGTTCGCTGGGACGTTGGACTGAACAAAAAGACCATCGCTTACTTCATGCTTGCGAAAACCGACGGTGATATGAAACTGATGCATGGTGACGAACTAAGACTTCGTTACAACGGCGAATTGCACAAACCTTGGTCCGGACTCGGACACGTCATCAAAATTCCTGACAATTACGGCGAGGAAGTCGGTATCGAATTGAAGAATAATTCTGGAGCACCGACCGAATGCATCAGCAACTTTGTCGTTGATTTTATTTGGAAGAGCACAAGTTTTGACCGGTGAGTTACCAAATTTATTCATCTTCAGCATTTTCAACTTGCCAGTAAATTAAAGTCGACAAAAAGAAAACGATAAAATCAACATCACGTTGTACGAGATAGTAACAGCAGTAAAAAATTATCGTTGAATTATTCGCATAATTTATCACCTAATAACAAACTGCAGTGGTTATTTTCAAAAAATGAAATTTTCCCAAAAAAACTACGAGCACAAAATTAGTAAATTAAATTTCTCATCAACTAAATACAAGCACTTGCCTAGGGTTTCAATTTAAAAAATCCACTAACTCTATCACGATTTCCTGTTTAGCATGCAATTGGCTCTCCGTAAATTCGCCGAGGACGGAACATCAGTTTCCGCGTACATTTACCACAGGCTTTTGGGTCACGAGGTCGAGGAAGTTCTCTTCCGTTGTCACTTGCCGAAGCATTTCAGCGCGCCGAATCTCCCAGATCTCAACAGATCGCAAGTGTACGCGGTGAAGCACGCGGTTCAGCGTCCATTGTCATTGATTCAGGGTCCTCCGGGAACTGGAAAGACGGTGACGAGCGCGACGATCGTTTATCAGTTGGTGAAGCAGAACGGCGGTCCGGTATTGGTGTGCGCGCCTTCGAATACGGCAGTCGATCAGCTCACGGAGAAGATTCACAAGTCAAATCTCAAAGTGGTACGTCTGTGCGCGAAGTCTCGCGAGGCGATAGATTCCCCGGTGAGTTTTTTGGCTCTTCACAACCAGATCAAGAATATGGAGACGAACACGGAGTTGCAAAAGCTTCAGCAGCTCAAGGACGAGACCGGGGAGCTTTCGAGCGTCGACGAGAAACGCTACAGACTCCTGAAAAAAGCCGCGGAGAAGGAATTGCTCGAAGCCGCTGACGTTATTTGCTGTACTTGCGTAGGAGCCGGTGATCCTCGTCTCCACAAGCTCGCTTTTCACTCGATTCTCATTGACGAGAGCATGCAAGCCACAGAGCCTGAATGTATGGTTCCCGTTGTTCTGGGCGCGAGACAATTGATCCTCGTCGGCGACCATTGCCAATTGGGACCGGTAGTGATGTGCAAAAAAGCCGCAAGAGCTGGTTTGTCTCAGTCGCTATTCGAGCGTCTCGTTGTTCTCGGTATCCGGCCTTTCCGCCTCGAAGTGCAGTACAGAATGCATCCGGATCTCTCGCGTTTTCCTTCGAATTTCTTCTACGAAGGTTCGCTGCAAAACGGGGTTTGCGCGGACGAGCGTAAGCTCTTAAAAATCGACTTTCCGTGGCCGGCTCAAGACAAGCCCATGTTCTTTTACGTGACTCAGGGCCAAGAAGAGATAGCCGGAAGTGGTACGTCTTACCTGAATCGCACGGAAGCTTCGAACGTCGAGAAAATAACGACGCGCTTTCTGCGCTGCGGTGTTAAACCCGAGCAAATCGGTGTGATAACGCCCTACGAAGGTCAACGAGCTTATCTCGTGCAGTACATGCAGTACCAAGGTTCTCTGCACTCGAAACTCTACCAGGAAATCGAGGTCGCGAGTGTCGACGCTTTTCAGGGTCGCGAGAAGGACATAATAATAATGTCGTGCGTGAGATCGAACGAGCATCAAGGAATCGGTTTTCTCAACGATCCCCGAAGATTGAACGTCGCCCTGACGCGAGCTAAGTACGGAATAATAATTGTCGGCAATCCAAAAGTACTTTCCAAGCAGCCGCTGTGGAATCACCTGCTGAGTTTCTACAAAGAGCAAAAGGTTTTAGTCGAGGGACCTCTCAACAATCTCAAGGAATCGATGATCCAATTCGCAAAGCCGAAGAAACTCGTTAACGCCGCTAATCCAGGATCGCACTTTATGTCGACCTCGATGTACGACGCGCGCGAGGCTCTTATTCCCGGCTCCGTTTACGATCGCTCCGGCGCTCAGGTGAACGGTAATCAGAATCACAATCCTTATTACCAGAGAAACGTGCCCCTGGACATGTTCAGCAGGACCCACGACACGATAAGCTACATCAGCCCCGAACGCGCCCAAGCGGCGATGAACAACGTGCCGGTTCCCGTGGGAATGTTCATGAATATGGCGCATGTACCGCCGCGCTTTTACAATCAGCATCAACAGGCTCTTCAGGCCAGACAGAATCAACGGAATCGACGAGGAACCGCGGGAATCAAGAGCAAACCTCCGCGTATCGGCGGTAAATTGAGCCAAGGCGAGCAGAATACCCAACCTTACAGCCAATCGGGATTGCCGCTTACTCAAGGCACAACTCAAGGCATGTCTCAGCCTGGATTCAGCCTCTCGCAGCCCGGACTGAGTCAGGCTGAATTATCGCAGGACTCGTTCGCCGTTGGAGAGTTTCAGTCGCAAATGGACGGTCTGTTGTCTCAGGATTCGACCTATCAAGGGGATCGCAGCGGTTTTTACCAGAGCGGACAGTCACAAGCGGGCGGACAGTTTTCTCAGCCGTACTGAGCCGACGGTACACGGCTGTGCAACGCATTCGCCATGCAGAGTCGCGGGAGCGACTGAAGGCTCGTTCGACCAACTTCTTCTTCGACCAAAAACAAAATAACAACAAACAACCAGAAAAACAACAAGACCATCATCGAATAATGATAAAAAAACAACCAACCGACAACGAGAGAGAACAACATGGAGATGTAAATCACTGCGCTTTAGAAACGGTTAAACGGAACTCGACGAAATACGAGTACGGGTTATAACGAAAGCGGTCGTCGGCGCTAAACGCGAGAAGATATTTGAGATATGTGTAAGAGGGAGAGAGAGAGAGAAAGAGGCGGGAGAGGAGAGGAGAGGAAACACGCGGAAGGCACTGAAACGAAACGACAGAGGGAAACGCTTATCGATATCGCCGTGAGCGGTTTAAACCGCTAATGCGGAGAAGGTATTCTAACGTACTGTTGATAACAATGCCGCGTTTAGACGAACCGTCAGGCCTTTTGCGAGAGAGAGAGAGAGAGAGAGAGAGAGAGAGAGAGAGAGAGAGAGAGAGAGAGCCACGGCTAACGGAAGAGCGGAACGGAAGAGGCGCTCATCCGCGGAGCGAGAGAAACGCTAATGCGAGGAATGACAACAACGAAGGTGAGAAGAGACACGAGAGAAATGACGAGTTGTGTCCGAGAGGCAAGAGAATGAGAGAAGAGAGGCGTTTGAATAATGTCGCGAACGATGCGTACAATCGAAGTGGGTGTCAAGGGGATTTAATAGTTGACACGGAATTTCACGTACCACCGATTAAACCACGGAAAAGAAAGAAATACCCGGAGGACATTCGTCGGCATCCGAAAGATTCATCGCGAGAGTTGACTCACGAATTCCTGTGAAATCGATCGGTGATTTGTCGTTTTTCAAACGCGCGTTTACCTTACGGAAATAACGAGTGAGACGCACAACGGAAAGACTGAAGATTTAACGACGATGAGGAATTATGAAGGCGTGAGCAGCCTCCGAGAGTCAGATTCCGAGAGGCTTCATCTTGGATGGTGGAACCGTTTTTCAACTTGATCTTGGGACTATCGGCTACTCTATTTTCCGTGGATCGTTGGGAGGATTGTACGGATTTGACAAAAAAAAAACAAAAAAACACAAAAAAAAGTTATTATTTCGTTTGTAACACAGAAACCAGCAAGGCTCTTAATTAATTCGGCGCAAGCAGAAAGACGGAATTAAAGGCGAGAGATCTTTTTTGTCGTGGCGATATCGTTGGGACGATTTCGCCGTCGAAAACGAACGAGGCCGAGCTTCGTTGTTTTGTAATCGATCGCACGAAGGATCGAGCTCATCGAGGCATGGCGCCGAAAAACCTTCCCCCCCGGAAAATACTCGGATTATATTGTGAGTCATGTTGCTTCGTTTGATCTAACATAATTTTTTTCTTCTTTTCTTCCTCGTTATCTTTTTTTTTGTTTCTATACTGTCGCGGTGATCGGTGAAGCGAGAGGAGGTCAGAGGTTCATAAGAACAACAAAATAGTTTGTCCTTTTTGAGTTTTGTCGCACTTTGGTGTAACGCCGAAGCCTGAACGGCTCGGAATTCTTACGAGCAACGACGGAAATTTAAAAAATAACGGGAAAGATCAGCGACTGTCGAGGCTAGCACGAAGAGTGTGAGGGTCAAACGTTTCGGATGTACCGAAAAGAAAATTACGGTGATTTGTCCAAGCGCTGCGGAAAAAAACCAATGGATTTTTCGTATATAACAATGTTTTTCCCCCGACTTCTTGATTACTTCTTTTTTTTTTTTTTTTTTTTTAGGTGTTATTTTAAATAATTAACGCATAGCCGTAGTCCGTTAGCGTTGGGGTATTTTACGAATTTCGATGTGACTAAACTTTCGTAGCCAATTTATGACTTCGATTGATTTTCGATGAAATTTGGTAATTTTCTACGGATATCAATTATCGATCCTCTTAACGCAAAACGGCTTGACGATAAGTGCTTTGTCATCGACGCAACAAAACTATAGAATAGAACCAAAATAATGCAATACTAAATTGACCTTTTATTTCATAATCTTTTTTTTTTTCTTTATTTTCTTCTCTCAGAACAACAGCGCACCGCTAACTGCAGATTATAATACGAAAAAATGAACAAATTCATTGTAAAATCTTATGGTACCAATAAATATGATGTGAAAAAGGGGATTTGTTTATCACGATCTATTATTTACCTGCTTTGATGAGGGACAACAATTATACCTTGAAAAAATAAAACGATATGCATATTTATTGCAGAACACTGCAAACCATTAATTGCGATTTTTTAATAATTTTTTATCTGACAACTAGAAATTACAAAAAATTTTGTATGTGATTATTTCCTGGTACTCACGCATATTTGTCAAACATTAGTCACATGTCATAAAAATGTAAAAATAAAATTATCAAACGATTACATTTCATTGGCATTTTTTTAATGCCGAGAAAAAGATAAACTGTAAGAGTAAAAAAAATAAAAAATCTAATAGGCAAAGGCGTAGAAATGTGTGAAATCTTGCACAGAATATATAAACATTGCATTTATTTCCAATAACAAAATGAAGGTTACAAAAGAATAATTTAAGAAATCCTTATTAACTAAGAATTTGGAATTTACTCTGTTATTATCGAGATTTATGGATGTTTATTGAGCAAAATCAAAATTTCCGTTCAATTACTTTGAAAGTACTCGAGAATAACAGTTACAAAAATTTTCAATTACAATGTTTTTAATCTTAATATACTTTAAATTTGACCTCTCCTATCCTCTTCGTAATGATGGTGATAACGGCGTTTGCAAACAATTATATAAATCTGATAAATTGTTTAGTAAATTAGTTTTAAGATTTTTTTTTTGGCACTGGAGATAACAATTCTAATCTTCGGCTACGATATATCACGCGTTTAACAAATGATCGCCGGATCTGTGTTTATATTTATTCGCTCGAGAGTCGAACGATTGAAAAAACGTACGAGAGAGAAAAAGAGTTTTTCATATATTGCGCTTTCATTTTAAACTAAAGTATAGGCCGCAAAGAATGAAAGTCTTATGATAAACGGTTGTTTACACAGATCCGGCGAGGTCTATATATTGATTCTTTTAAATAATAAACAGCAGAGTTTATCATTCCGCTGACACAGCCACGGTATCGCCTTGTGTTTCACAAATTAATTATATCACTCGTTAGATTTTATTTATCTCTAATATAATTTCGAATTCGCGTTTAAATCTATCGAAAGAAAGAAATACTAGTCGACGCGGAGAAGTTACGTTCACCTGACTCGTAGCAAACACACATAAAAATCATCGAAATTTAAATAAACGGTGGCTGAGCCTAAATAGAGAGATGAACCACCCAATAGAATAATCACGAGCGCATTTCGCCGCAAACGACTTAGATTGTTGGTCAATACATAGGAACTTTCTTTACGCAAGATAATCACTCGGATATCATCATAGAAGTAAAAAAAAAGCTGGTGAAAGCGAATACACGGATTATAAATGGCCCCTCAAAAATTTCCCAACGTTTTATAATTTGTCTTTTTTTTTGTTAATCCGGAATGTGCGAACATCGATGCTCAATGGAATCTTCGTTCCCTCCTCCTCCTCATCGGTATGAAAAAGTAAAAGAATGATGGAAGAAAGAAAAAAGAAGCTAGGTGCTCTCCGCCGAAGCTAAATAACTTTCATTGAGTTCCTCTCCATCGCGAATCGTGAAATCAACATGTATTTCGATGGATTCGCGATTGAGATGAGCAACAAAAATTACAGCTTCACTTCTGGCGTCTTTTTTACGCAAATATTCCCATGATTGTCCCCCGCGTAAATATTGCGCCCGACACTGCACGTTCTTATAAACAATTAATACTACAAACTTAAATATTCATTAACGACATTATATACCTTTTTTTTATATTTTTCTCTGCAGTGAGCTTTGAGTTTTTTATTTTTATTTTTTTTATCTTTATTTTATTTTTTTATTATTGTTTTTTTCCTGTTTATATCCGTTTTAGTTGAGGACGGTTATATAGAAGAAAAAAAAACGGACCGCCTCATAAGTACGTTCAAAGAAGGTTTTGTAATATTTTTTCACGTTTTTTGTTATCCTCGAATAATATTAACGATTTTATATTTTTTTTTGTCGCGAGCATTCGTGTTCATTTTTATTTTGCTCGAGGACGATGTTATTTTTAAAAAAACCTTCCGTCTCTTAAACGCACGGCTAACGAATTGTTTTATTTCGCGCGCGACTCTTGAAAACAACTCCCGAAACGATATGTTATTCAACGACAAAACTGAAATTTCATAATTTCTTCACTTTTCTTATTTCTCGCCTC
Organism: Clistopyga incitator; assembly: GCA_947507545.1. Taxonomy (NCBI): domain Eukaryota; kingdom Metazoa; phylum Arthropoda; class Insecta; order Hymenoptera; family Ichneumonidae; genus Clistopyga; species Clistopyga incitator. The sequence goes on along the minus strand of OX382173.1, from coordinate 11,997,539 downwards.
TTTTACTTTCCTTCTCTTTTTTCAATGGCAAGTATTTTCAGTCACTTTCGCTCCTTGTTTTGCATGCTTAAGCATTATTCATTCTTCCTATTTCGCGTGTTTGAGCAAAGTTTTGTCATTCTCGTCTCTCAATTCTTCGTATTCTCCACAAGGCACAGTATTGCATTTCTCGACGGGATATAAATAAAAATATTCGCGATTAGACTTTTTTATTGCCTGTATATTCGCGAGTTGTGCCCTGCGATTTAACAATCCCTTTGATAATTCAAGACGAGTATCATTCTGCGATTTGCATCGGCCATCTTTTTCGTCGGCCGAGCGAATCTTCAGACGAGCCCGCCTCTTTTTTTTCATTTTAATGTAACACACAAAAAGGCATCGCACGTGTGCGTTTTCTTCTCTCAACTTCGTTTCCTCATTTCTTTTTTTTTTTTTTTTTTTTCATTTACTAGACAATATTGGCATCTTTGTTGCACAAAACTTGTACGTTTCTCTGCCTAGCAAAAAAAAAAATCACTCCATTCATTCGCACAGTCATGCTCTAAGTGAGTGCGCCGTCGCCTTTGTATAGATCGCTGATCGATCTTTCGCTGGAAGCTAAAGTTCACCGGTAAGTCGGGAGAATGACCATAGCGCTCCTTTCAAATCTTGGCGACGGCAAACACGGTCACGGTCTATTAAATTGCAAGGGTTTTTGGCGTTTTTTCGAGAGGAAACGCAAGATCGGCGCCGATTTCCTCACGATCATGAGACTATAAACGCGCGCGACTCCCTCGAGCCTAAATCACTATCGGTTACCCTGTTCGCCACTCGCGACGGACTCCAAGTACAAAAACAAAATGCAGCTATCGTGGTTTTGTATAATAAACCACATTTTTCTATCTAATGCCCATAGTGACCGAGGTTAACGCGAGGTACCGACTTCACGAAGATGCTGCTCAGGTCCCGATTAGCCTTCAGTCTTTGGTAAGAGTGTGCGAAGACCTGTTTGATCCTTGAGAACTGGACGAAGTCGTAGACCGATCTTGCGGTGTTCGACAGGTCGAACGGTTCTGAGCAAATTCGGAAACATCAGACGCTTTTTGTTGTTGCTTTTTTGTGATTATCAGGATTTAAAAATTGGGAGGCTAACGCTTACCTTCTATGCACAGATACTTCCACTCGTAGGGATCGTTTTTGTACGAGATCACTCGACGGCACTCCTCGATCGGCACTTTTCTCGCGAGCCTCACGGATATCGCGTACTTGCTGTAACTGTTTGTTCGATATTTTGTAATTAACTGCATGTTTGGCATAATCGTATTCACGTTAATTCTAACAAATATTAAACAGGAGCTCAGAAGTCGAAAATATAATTTAAATTGTACTTCTGAGTACAAAAGAATTGATTGGCTTTTAGAAAAATATTCTTTTTGTGGGAAAGTCACTAAAAACCTAAGTTAGGTTAATAGGCAATTGAATTGAAAAAAAAAAAAACTCACTCGAACATGGAATAGTACTTGAGGAACTCGTACAAAAGTTCCCCGAGCGGTTGACGATTGCGCGGTGTCGTTTCGAGTCTCAATTCCTCGTGGATGTCGATCATCTGAATATCCGTGGTCGGATTAAACTTGCTCGGAAATATCGCGTGAAGGCACGGCAGTACCGACGGATTAACACCGCCTAACGAAACAAACGGCTCAATTTAACGATACGTTACTTCCGAAACTGAAAATCCACCGAATAACCGAAAATAATGAACTCACACTGCAGAAAGTGTATGACCATCAGAACCAATGAATAACTGGATATGGTCATGGTTTTGGCATCGTTTATGTCTTGGCACTGCGCCCAAAGTTTAACCACAACAACCAGTGGCCTGACTCGCCAATCGACTGAATAATTAGACAGATTAATTAAATTACATTAAAGTGCATTAATAAAATTCCATTTTTTTTAAAATAATGCATTAGATGTAAATTTCAATGCAAGAGTCGCATTGAAATTAATTGTGAAGTGAGATTTTTTAAAGAAATTATCACAACTCACTTCGCGAGTAGCAGTAAAGCAGATGTGTGTTCCTGATTCCGACTGCATTGTTGCAATTAAGATCGACCTCCAAATTTTGAATGTAATCGCGGAATTTCAGTATTGGCACTTTGGCTTTTATTAATTCTAGTTGCTCTACGAATTCTGTCACAATTAGTGAAATAACAAATGTAAATACGGTAGTATCATTTAAGATTTTTAGACGATTTACGGCCACACTCACCACATCCTCTCAGTAACTTTTGTATCTGCTGTAAGAGATTGATAGCCTCGGTTCTTTGGATCACTTCCGTTTGTTTGACTAGAAGACACAGATCAACGTCACTGTTATCGGACCCGAAACCGTTCATCGTCGAACCAACGAGGAAGAGACCGAACTTTGGAAAGGATGCCTGTAAGTGCATCACTAATCTATGAATATTCGTTATTTTCGAAAACTATGGAAAGCTGGAACTTTCGACAATACAAGTCCTTCAGAATTTCATTCCCCTTAAATTTTATATGCATTTTATTCCAAAATATAAACGAAAGCGAATCAAAAGACGACCGTAACGTCTTTTGTGTTTAAAAAAACACCATTTCATAAACAATATGCATCCCTTCTGTGGGTTTACACTCAATCTTCTATTTTTAATCACTCATTTAACGAAGATTTGTATTAAGGTACGATTGTATTTTAACTCTTATATGAATTTACACATTTTTACCTTTATGTAAATGTAGAGATATTTCCAAAGCATCATCTTGTTTCTGTAAGTAGCTTCGGTCTGCTGATTCGCCATGAACTTTGTCCATATTTCGCGAGACAAATCGTTCCAGGCGGTGACGGTGTACAAATCGTTCGGGGTCGAGTTTACCTGGATGAGATGTGATCTGGCGAGGAATCGATCGGGTGCGATGCCGGACCTGGGAAGCATATTGTAGTTCGGCAATAATACCCCGGTAAATCTTCTTCCCTTCTGCGTCCTCTGTGAGGGTGGACTGTTTCTTCCTAAACGTAAAGTACACAATTCAGTCAAGATCATTTATACGGAGTCTGCAAAATGTGACTTTCGTGGCATGAGATTGCCGAAGCTCTGCTACACATGCTTGAGAGAGTAACAAAACAGTGCGAAAGCAACAGATGGAAAGGAAAGCGAAGGAAAAGAATTGTGAAGGCCTGAGGAAAATATACAGATGTATATGATACACAAAAAGAAGGCACGACATCCATTAGATTCAGCTTTTGTCTGTACCTATCCCAGAAATTTGATGACTCTCAGTCTCAATATTTCTATTGGTAAAAAAATAAATAAAAATAAAAATAAAACGTTCAATGCTCCGAATAGGATCTTACCCGGGTGATTTCTTTTTTTCCCTTGATAATTTTGCATTTGCGTTCTTTGAGCATTGTCACTGTTATGGTAAGGATTGGGAACTCGATTCGGGTAAAACTGTTGTGTCGTTCCGCCTGACGTTGGTACACCTTGTGACGCGTTATTACTGCTATGGACCGCAGAATTTTGATGCTGCTCATGTAATCGTCTGTAGAAATCATTAATCGATTAATTATGTAAGTGCAAACATTAATATTTTCGAAGTTTAGGGGGCAATTGTTTATGTAGCGTACTATATACAAAACGAACCACTTTTTCAGAAATTTTTTATTTCCCCCAAAACTCAGAGCTGACTCCAAATTTTCCTTCATTTTTATTTACAGATCACTAACTCTAATCCCAATTAAAAATCATTATTTCCAGACTCTAGTGAATTAGACCAATTAACTTCTTTGGGGGAATTTCTGGATGAAAAGGAGGTTTACTTCATACGATATATGCTTCTAGGTCGAAAATACAAGCGCGTTGCTACAGTTTGACAAAGAGAGAAGCAAGCTTTATAAACTCAAGATTCTCCTTGAGGCAATTCCACAAATTCGAAGACTATGTTCAAGTGGCCAAATTGAGTGCATGTATCTGATCCTCGTTTTCTTGAGAAAGGATAATTTTTTAAAAAATTTACGCACTTGGTTCCCTGATCGATAGAGGAAGAAACGGAATCGCGCTCATCCGAACTCTCGGTTTGGCTACTGTCGGCCGGATGCTTGTTTGGGGTCGGCGAACGCGAACTGAATCCGCTATCGCTGTTGTACAAATCTTTCGGCGGCATAGGATCGCGATAATTGCTTCGTTTTCCGTTCTTATTGTTCCAATTTGGTTTTTTTAAGGATCCCGTGCCGTTCGGTCGAACACCCAGATGCGGCGGTGGCATCGTCGGTGGATTGCCTGAAGGACTTCCGCGTCTTTGCCAATTTCCCATTGATCCACCACTGCTCTGCATGTTATATCCTGACCTTCTCAACGGCGGTATCTGGACACCCATCAGTTGCAATAGTTCCAGGGGATAAGATCCTGTCTGTAATGATCTTACGATTGTTTAACTACAACGTTAATGAAGGATCGTAGCTTCATGGATTCTATCAAAAAATTATTCTCATTTGCTATTACGAAAGAACCCCAAACAGTAAATACTGTACAACGGAATTGAAATCTTCCACAGTCAAGCAAAAATTTCTGTTATTAAAGACAACATTTATTTGCAGTTTAACTTGCTTCCATTTTTAAAAAAACCTGTGCAGGAATAATTTGTAGCTGTTCGGCTTTACACTATTTTGATCAATGTTAAATTTTTGCTATAGTGTCTTTCAGGTTTTCTCCATATTTGAAATTGAGGTATTTTTTTCTGTTTTAGTATTAAATATTCATAGTTAAGAAACGTCATTTTTAAATATCCAAAGAATTGGGTAAATTTGTGGAGTTTATGAGAAACCGAAATTAATTATCAGGCATTGAGTTTCTAATTGCGTTTCACAGTCGGCGAATAAAAAGAAACCTTCTTCAAGTATGTCCTATAATTGAGTCCTTTGATTTTATTGGAAATTTTAATTTTGCCGCAACGAGCTAAAAAGTAATGAAACTAACGAAAGCAGAAGCACTAGCTCTAAGATCCTTCAAGCAACGATCAGCGGCCAAATACATACCGGCATATAACAATGTCTGCCATTACCGGAAACATCGGGACCATATGAAGTGTATTCTGTCTGATGTGCAGTATTGGAGGTGTTTGTGTGTGCAGAGTGTGTTTGGCCAGGTTGACACTGGCCGTTTGTTTGTTGACTGCCTACCAACTGCACCATCATGGGCGGTGGATGATACATAGTGTGATACATAGTCAAAGACGAGGTGAAAATAAGAAAAATCTCAAGAACTTCTCAGCAACTTGATCCCCGATGGAATACCCAATTTTTTATTCTCTATTTTTCTTTATATCTTCAAAAATGTATCAATGAAAATATAACTTAGATTTTTCCTGATTTTCCAATTGACAAAATTCACAAAAACTATGCTGTCTCTTTTGGTTTTGTTGCGATTGGTCTTTGCAAAGTCAAACTACATGTATACATAAATATCACACTTACAATAACAAAAAAAAAAAATTGTGTAGCAAACAATTGCTATTTCCGCGATTCTAACGAATCGGCTTTTGCTAACTTACTTTCTACCTCCATTGAAACTACTTTTTTAGCCAAAAACTTGAAATCTATAGTTTTCGACCCACTAATGTATGTATTCGACAAGATTTTTTATACCGCTCATGGTCAGTTTCTTTTCAATTAGTCTTTGTGACTGTAATTGAAAATTTCTCTCCGTCTCTTGACTTTTCTGTATCAATTATTATTTTTAGAACCCCCTGGAATTCCTGGAACAACATAGTCTAAATTAGAAGTGCTCGGCACATATTACTTATTTGGAATTCTGGAAATCTCAAATTTCAATAAAACTTTACTTAAGTTGCAGTTATTCAAGGACCATTGTTTGCAAAAACTAAAATTTGTACTCAATGAATTATTTTTTTCAACCTTTTTGATTAGAAATAAAAGTATTTTTATGATAATTATTGACTTGCAAAAGTTTTTAATGCCGAGTTTGAAAAATTGTTTGTACACATTGTTGATATGAATAAGTATTAAAAAATCTAGCTTTGTTTGTATATTTTTTATTCTATAATACCAATTAAACAATAAACTACGCAAATACTTGAATCAATGATTCAACCTCATTAAGTCTCCTTACCAGAGAGATTACATAAACGTCACAACAGCAAAAACAATTGCCGAAACAAATTGAATTTTCAATCTTGATGCTCCCAATTATTTGACTAAAGCCTGAAATTATTCTTATTGAATGCCGCCTGAATATACAACATTGCCATAACAAATACCTAAAAATGACTCGTGCTGGTGTAACTAAAATTCCTGCCAAAACATCCCAACAAAAATATTTATTTTCACCCCATGTAAATCCAACTATTTCCAAACAATTTTTTTCCCGCCTAACATAAACATCATTGCGTGCTCTAAACACGACGAAATGGATGTGTCCAAGGTATTCTAGGTTACATTGTAAAATTTGAATGAGCCGAACCTTGGGAAGCCGGTAACTTCGCGAGGTTTATGGGAAAATGCATGGGAAAAGTTGTCAACGTGCCGATCGGCGAGTCTGAAGCGGTGAGAGTGAGGGAGCAAAAAAAAACAACGCTTTTTCTGTCCGTGGGCGCAAATTCTACTTTTGAAACTCGCAAAAAAAAAAAATACAAGAGGCAAGCAAAGGCAGGATGAAAAAAACAAGCTTTTCGAGGTGTCACATTAAGAGCGAGAATAAATTAGCCAAGCTTAAAATCCAACTTAAGTCAAGACAGTAAAATCGAGGGTAAGAAATGTGAAAATGTCATCGAAAATGAAAACCGTATAAATAAATAAATGAAATACCTATTATCAATAGCCCAACTGCAATGTCGCCATGTTGCCGTCATCTAGATCAGCGAAAATGTAACTCTTCTTATCTCTCGTCTCTGGAGCGTCACGATGAATTTTCTTGCGCGTTTACTTTTCAACGTCAACCGTTGCTAAATCCGTTGCAACGCGTCGACGATAACATATTTTCCGCTCGATCGGCGATTTCCTAAACAGCCGGCGTTTCTCTCTCTCTCTCTCCTTCGTTCTCTCCCCTCCCGTTCCTATTATTCCTCGTACAATTGCGCGTATATTTATATCATCGCACAACGACAGCTCCTTCCGGTTGCGAATACCGTTTCCGCGATTATATGCTATTCCCTACGCTTCGGAATTTATTGGCTCAACTGCGGAATAATAAGCTACGATCTGATTATTTCTCCCCGCACGACTCGCTGTCGCGGAATCGTTAGATTTTTGAATTCCTACCGACGCATGCATTTTTTTTATGTTCGGTCGAGCGAACGATCTACTGACAGATGACACTGCGCGAATATTCTTCTTCAATGTGAAACGCGCCGCGGATAACGACGTGCGAGGAATTTTTTAATGGTTTTTGAAAATTTGAGTTTAGTAGAATTCTAGGCACCGGAAAATATGGGTAGACTGAGTTTCTGTTTATCAGGGAATGTTTCTGCAATGATTAAGATCAGTTAGAGCCAAATCGGTTCAAAATTATCTATTTTACCGACCATAAACAATTGTCCATTCCCCTGCTACCGGTTCTGACAAGCGGAACTTTATTTTCGCAGAATTTTATTTTTGCTGAATTGAAAAAATCCGATTTTAAATATAAAAAAATGAAAAATGATCTGTAGATGATAATCGATAGGGAATAATTTCGAGAATTTCAGTACCGAATCTTTCATCGGCCTCCGTAATCCATAACAATAACTCACAACTGAAAACCTTTCACTATTTCCCCAAGTCCCATCGAATTAAAAAAAAGTTGCAAAAAACAAAGGCCCAGAAATAACAAACAGTCGAATTCGAAAATGTCCGTTATTTGCGTTCTATCGGAACTCTGATGCAATGCGGGATCGCTGATTGGCTGCGTTTCGTTTCGTGTTAACCAGCAGCACCGGGTTAATTTTTTGTCCAAATACCTTGCAATTATACCCGAGAAATTATGAAAAACATGATTTCGACAGGAATTAAACAATTTAGTAACCTTCAGTTACAAGTATTGCGGGATAAATGGGCAAGAACGCCGCTTTAGAAAAATTGTCGGTGTAGATGGCGCAGTGGTGGCATTGCCGTCGACGCGAAACCCTGTCGCCTGATTGGCCGGTTGAGTTTTAGGGCAATGCGATTAAGCGCTTCATGGGAAGAAAGCCTAACCGAGATTCCTGGACACGGTGGTGTACTTGTAGGACGCAGGACTTATAGGCGCGTCGTTAATGTGTGCAATGTGTATCGTGTAGGCGTTGGCGGCTGCAAAGCGAGTCGTGGATATGTCAATGATTGAAGTCCGCACAAAGCGCTGTCAATAATCGGGTATCTTGAAATCCGGAGAGTCGAAATAAAGTGCGAACGATACGGTGCGATCATTAATATCCTCGTACACAAAGGAATCTCAGTATTTATAAAGTTATACGATATCTTGGAAGGCGTTGACTGTCCTTAGATTTTGCAGTGCTCGGCATATGTATATATATATATATATCAATACATAGACAAAGCTGCCTATTTAACAAATATAATTGAGCCCGTTCCAAATGATATGATGAATACGTCCTCGACCGTCATTCGCCTAATCTCCGTAACAACGTGTCACTCGATTTGTTATACTTTACCGGGTAAACAAAAGTGGTTTTGTTCTTTTTGAACAAATCCGGGATATCTCAGTGCGCGGAGATGGTCGGAATAATCGGAAGAGATTTCGCATTTGGGAGGATTCGTGCAATAGGATATTACAAATGCTTCTTCGCTCAGTCAAAGGATATCTTCAAAGTATTTACATATGCCAAATAGAGTGGTAATTGATAAAGATAAAGGTAAGATTTTTTGGTTTTTTTTAAGCTTATGTTTAGTACGGTTTTTGGGAAAATTATTGAAAAGCATTTAGTACTCGTGAGCATAATTATCGTAGACAATTGTGATGCCTTTTTTTTCTGTTTGATACATTTTTTTGAATTAAGTATTGTTATTATTATTATTATGCTGGTTATTATATGCAATCAAATTTGTAATGAGAATTGGATTTATGGGCGATGTACATAATTTGATGCGAATTGGTGTGAGTCAGTAATTTGGGAATGTTAAGTGTCTACGGTACGACATTTTCGATAGCAGTCATCAGTTTGACATTCCAATGAGTCACTAACCTCACAATTCACAGAATTTTTGGGGGTATTGAAACTGAGATTAAGGAACGTGAGTTATGGATCGGAGACTCATGTTCAGAAATCGATCCAAAGTCACTAAATGTTTCAACTGGGAATTTTTCAGGAGAACGTCTGTTAATACTTACTTTTTGCGGAAGCTGCGATTGTCCGTTTGGAAATGCATGGATTGATCTTTATTCTATTTGGATGAGCAAGGTTTTTACTTATTTTGTCTCATTGGATATGACTAATCCATTGGACAAAAAAATACATTCTGTTTCTTTATACAAACTTTTGCATCCATTTAATAAGCACTCAAAGAAATGAATCATTTTCATAAGTGAAATAATGTTTTATAGCTCACTTAAACAGTGCACATGTATTTTCCATTTTCAATTAATTGTCTAATCGAGGTTGCATAGTTGAATTTAATCTGTATTGGAAAGGCTTTGTATACGGGTGTTTCTATTTCAAGTTCTTGTGAAAAGATATATTTGTGTTTGGAGGAATTTTTATTTTTTCAATTACCTATTATCAAAAATATTATTGTTCTTGAATTTTCTTGTAGTTTTTTATCAATCATCAATAAAATATTTGTCACTTGCAGAATAAATGCTTGGAAATTTTTTTATAACAAATGGAATCTCGTTTATTCATCAAGATCCACAAAAGATTTCAAATTATATTAACTTGTTAAAACAAATAAAACAAAATGTTCCGAATGCATAAATATAAATTAATAATTGAAAACGGGATCCAAAGATCAAATGAGAAAAGTTCGAGCGATTATTTGAATGTTGAAATTTGACTGCAACGCCGCGACCTTTGACCTCATCAAAAAACGGATTTGACTTTTTCAAATTTAACTTTCGCAATCGATTTTCCGTGTATTGTCTCGTTATTTTCGGCATTTGAAGACCCGAAAAATAAAATCACGCTACCGGACGTAACGACTCATGTTTCCGCTATATCATTTCCGGTCGCGCGAGTTCGCGTGTTCATTCGAAGTTGCCGCGACGACATATATTTATGATGTGAAGTCATCACATGAAAAAAAAAATTATTTTGCGTTTGTTAACAAATTTGGTCATTACGGGAATTCATGTTTGTGATTTACATTTTAACGATTTATCACACTTTCGGAAAATCTAATATGTTTTCAAAAATTGTTATGTTTCCAATCTTTCAGTCTTATCAATAATTTTCTATTACCCATATATAAAAATAATGAACTAACTGATTTTCAGATTTCTGTCCATCGCTGTTGGAACAACATAATAGACTGGCATGTCAAATAATCAGCTAGTTGATTCTTGCCTGTAAGTATATAAATAAATTGCATTTAACTCTACTGCTAAAGTATGAACTTGAAGTATTAATGCCATCGACGGAACTTCCGATGTTTTGTTCACGTTGAATAGCGACCCGATTGTATTATTAACCGAAGCCGAGTTTTTCTTGACAATAGCATTAAAATTGAAAAACTTGATTGAATTTAATTCCAATAGATCGACATTATTTTCCCTTTTAATCATATTATTCTTGGACACATCCAAGAAATTCATTCCACTTTGTCATCGAGTTGACCTCACAAGCTTTGATTCATCAAATACTCGAAAATCGTATGTATGGGCTAAAACTTGAATTTTTTAATTCATCTATCATACTTCCCACGCTTTTTTCGTTTTCGTATACGAAAATCATGCGAGTGCGCAGAATTTTCCTGTGGAACTTCATCTCGTCGTGCTTTTAAATTTCATGCGTTATAATTGTAGGAGGATTAAATAACGAAAAAATTGTTTAAAAAATATATAATAGTAGATAGGACGCAGTGGTTATTGATAAAAACAATAATTGCGATGCTGTTTTGCGCCGTTGATTGCGCCGATGAATCAGTCGTTATTGTTTTTTCTGAGTGGTTTATTAAATTTGTCAGAAAAAAATATGATAAACAATAATTTTTTTATTTCCACTTACAACATTAATATCACAAAGTAAAAATGAGAAATTTTTGAAAAAATCAGAATAACGTTACTGATGAACATTTTTCAAATTAGGCTGGTGAATCGAAGGATAGAGCAGAGGCAAGAGCACAACGTAACGCGTACTGAAATAACACAGAGGTGATTACATTGCATCCATTGAAAATGCATTTGTTGCAACGAAATTTAGCAAAATAGCACGACGAATTTAATTCACATAAATTGTCGGTCAAAAATGTAGTGCATGTAACTTAGCAGTTTTTTTATTATTCTAGTTGACTCTCAATTTTTCAATTTGCATGAAACCCAAAAAATAGTAGACTTGGATATCAATTTTTCTCCTACTTACAATGTGAAAAAGAATTCAAAAAAATTTCTACTGTGCAAATACTTTTTAGCAACTTTTATTTTTTTACTGCTGTACAATTTTAAAGCATGGAATAGTACGTGAAGCATAAAAAAGCACGCGAAGCATTAAATAGTACATTTCGGAGTAAGCGATTTTTTTTTCGATTCCACGTACTTAAAAATAGGTTTCCTCCGATGAGCCGAAACATTTTTTGAGGAAATTTTTCCCGAAAAACTTCCCTAAAAATGTTTTCACATGACAAATTTTTTTAGCGTGTCCAGGTTTGCAGAATGAGCTGATGGCGAGTACTACAATTACACGAGCTAAAAAAATACTTATGCTCTCGGATAATGAACAAACATTTTCAGTATGACGTTTCTGGACGGACTGAAATATACCCTTAACATATTGTAAACCTTTTTAAATTGTCGTTTATTAAGTTAGCACAATGGATTCATTACGCTGCAAGTGGAAAAGGCACTTTATAGCACATTATCGCTGGGAGCGAATAGTTTTTTTTTTTTCATAATTTTGCCGTAAGTAGCGTGATTTCATCCACTTTAATTTCTGGTCCGTTCGCAATTTAGTGATACCATTGTCCGTTGCCTTTGCATTCGTAACGAAAAAACGCATAACCATTCCGTAATCCATTTTTTTAATTATCACTTTATGCTTCGGAATATCAGAAATATGTACTTGTTGATAATTTGGTTCTGGCTATCGAAAATACCTACTAAACTTCGGAAGATATGACTTCATTTTTTTTAGAGATAAAGCAAGATAAATTCACGGGGCCGGAATTGAACCTAGGATAGCACATCAAGTCTACAGAACTCAGCTTTACACGAATTCATTTTTACACAAGTAGTTATATAAAGATTATGACTACAGACACTCAAAGAAATTTTTTTCGGATGTATGTATGTGTGAGATTAAGGGATCAAAATTCTTATCACCACAACGTGTAAACTGCTCAAATGGATCAGCTTGAAATTTAATGCCATACAAAGAATCGGTCAAGTTTTCATTCTATAAATATTGTTCAAAGCATCGAATTTTTATGAGACTTCGGAGATTAGGAAAATGCCTCTTAATGTTGTAACTTTACCAAATTTTTAGTTGCCGGTTTAAAACTTTGTATAAAAGAAGTAGCAAGAAATGCGAATTTTTGTACTCAATTGCACATCACCAGTTGAAGACTGCATCCCAATAATTGGACACTGATTCACTTTAGCACTAATCAGAGAACATAAACATGATTATACAAATATAGCTTGTGCTGAACTCGATACCTTTCCAAATATAATGGTGCAGAAGTTTGCAGTGATGAACAGGAACTGTGACGAGTTTTAGTGTGTAAAGTTTTATCTCGATGGTTGTTCCTATGAGGAGTTTGTGTGTGAGTCACATGGATTATTGATGGACTTTGTTCGTGTTGAGGTTGACTGGGTACAGTTTCGCTCTGCTGAGTTCATGCCGTATACAATTTCGTTGTAATGAATTGAGTGTCTGTGGTAAAAATGTATATGCAACTATTCCTGTTGAGAAGGGTTCGTGTAACAATGGGTCCTGTAATACCGGGTCGTTACTGAACCGATTCCTGTTGCCTGTGTTTCCGTCATCGTTTGGACACAATCTATAATCAATGATATTATATTTATTATACTTATTGGAGAAATGAAAAAAAAAACCTTCCAAATTCACCGCATATTTTTACATTAGACTCGATTGTGGTCGTTTTGCAGACGTACAGTGAAGCAATAAAAATGTAACACTAAAATATACTTTGAATAAAGTATTAAAAATTGGGTACATCTGTGAATAATAATTTTTCGATTATAATTTATTTGAATTTGAGTAATATTGTTAAGTGAATCCATTTGTTCCAGGCGCGTTCTCCAGGAGACAGGCTCCGATATGCCCCAATACACGTAAGTTCATTCCATTTTCCACAAACTACCTCCTCTTTCGAAGATCTTTATGTATTAAACAACGATTTTTATATTCTTACATTACAAAAGTGGACAGAGTGAAACGGATTACCATGGAAGCAATGGACAAGCTGACACACATTCCCTACACTCGTCTCATTTATCGATGCAAGATGATCCGGTACTTATTCGGACTCACAAGCAGCAAACATCGCAACAAGTAAAAAGCGTATTATCTTCTTTTTTTGCCAAAGCATCTCTTTTCAAAACTTTTGCATTTCCAGCAGCAGAACTTTATTTGACAATTATATATTGAATTTCGTGGTTCCAATGTAAAATTATATATGAGTGGTCTGTATTTTTTATGTTATTATTTTTTTTGAAATAATATTCTAGGTGACGACGGTAACAAAAGTGGTCCGCGAAGTTTCACACATGGAACCAGACACTGGGGCTGTGAGCTATATGTCCATGCCCTTGATGTCACAGGAGTATCAGCACAATGATTCCAGATATCCAGCTGATCCGTATATGGTCAGTTTTGACCATTATGACGCCTCTCTCGGATATCCCGCTCAGCCGGGCTATCCTGGAACGCACGGTATATACATACCGCAATCGCATTCACCCCACAGTCCCCACAGCCCATCGGAACATAGCCGGGCTTCACCACCACATGGTATGTCGAGTATCTCGGTATATCGTAACTCTCGAAATTTTCATACCCGTTATTACTGGATCACTGACGAATTTTATAAATTTAAGAATACATGCGAAAAGGGCCGCCTTATCCGGAAGGTGCTTACAACGATGTGGACAGAACGCTGAATCCCACTTTACAAGATCATTATCGTATTACACCAAGTCCAGGAGTTCCCGGAGAACAATACGGTATGCGAGTCGTTTTTCTTTTCAAATCCATTCGCCGTATCAATCACAGTTACATCTCAATCTTCTGATTTAAAAATTTAGATCGTGTTAGCAATTCATGGAACATGGACGATTCTGGAGAACCTTCCCAGCATCCAAATGGTAAGCCTTCATCACAAACTGAGATTCCATAAGACGCCTTGAAAAATCTGTTCATCTAAAACGAAGAAATTATTTTCCGTTGACTTTTTTCTTCAGTCAACTGTAGAAATTCACTAAATTCTGTCGTTTGATAAATGGGCTTTACTTGTTCTTTTCATTCATATAATTCGGCTTTTTTGTTTGTTTTGATAGTACGAATGTTTACTTTAAGTACCAAAATACTCGGAGAAATTGTATATATATTTCAAATGAATTATTCGGTGTGTCCAGTTTTGCTGTTACTCTGAGTAAGTAATAAAATGACGTTTTTATAGACGAAGGTAAATTGCCTTACGGATGGGTGTGGCCCGTTGGTTACGGTCCGCGTTCTGGCGTCGGACCAGTGTCGCTATCTGGAGATGCAACAGCTTATAACGAAGGCCATACAGCATCGCTAACCGGAGCAGTTCCCGTTGATGTATTCGAAGACGAGGTCCATTTGCAACGACTCCACTCGCGTCATCCAGTGCCCGGGATGGCCAGTCCTCTGGAAGACGATCAGAAATCTATGCGCTGGAGGGACCCGAACTTATCCGAGGTTATCGGATTTCTGAGTAACCCCAATAACGTTATCAAAGCGAATGCCGCGGCGTATCTTCAGCACCTATGTTACATGGACGATCCGAACAAACAAAAAACGCGGAGTATGGGTGGCATCCCTCCATTAGTTTTGTTATTAGATCACGAAAGTCCAGATGTATACAGAAATGCCTGCGGAGCGTTGCGAAATCTTTCGTACGGGAGACAGAACGACGAGAATAAACGGGCGATTAAAAGTGCCGGAGGTGTGCCAGGGTTAATTAATCTACTGCGGAGAACATCGGATGCGACTATCAAAGAATTAGTTACTGGAGTACTTTGGAATCTGTCGTCCTGCGAGGTAAGTTGATTTTTTTATTTTAATAAGAGTTGGAAAAAAGTAACGAATAGTAACGAATAATTGGATACAAAAATCGCAAAATGCACAAATTTTGCGTAGTAATTAGTAAAATATCCTTGTTAGGTTTAGACATGAAGATTTTTAAAAGATTCTTTCAATTTTTCTGTTTTCTTCGATTTCATTTACGATGGTTTAGCTTACAAGTTGATTAACATTGCAGGATTTGAAGCGATCGATCATTGACGATGGCGTAACGATGGTGGTGAACAACATTATCATTCCTCACAGTGGTTGGGATCCTAGCTCTTCGAATGGGGAAACTTGCTGGTCGACTGTGTTCAGAAATGCTTCCGGCGTTCTCAGAAACGTTTCCAGTGCCGGAGAGTACGCAAGAAAAAAATTGCGCGAGTGCGAGGGCCTAGTCGACGCTCTTTTATACGTTGTACGATCTGCTATTGAAAAATCAAACATTGGCAACAAAATAGTTGAGAACTGTGTCTGCATTCTAAGGAATTTGAGTTATCGATGTCAAGAGGTTGAGGATCCTAATTATGACAAGCATCCGATTCAAACTACTGTACAACCCCGAATGACAGCTCCAGTGAAAGGTCAGTAAAATATATTGTAAATATATATTAACAACCTTTCATATTTCTATAACGATATTTTGGCGCAGGTGAAAACTTGGGCTGCTTTGGAGGCAGTAAAAAGAAAAAAGACGGTCAACCTCCACCAAAGGAAACAACAACTTCGAGGACAATGAACCCAAGAACTGAGCCCGTGAAGGGCATGGAACTACTGTGGCAGCCCGATGTTGTACAGTCATATTTAAGTCTTTTGCAAACTTGTTCCAACCCCGAGACACTCGAAGCAGCTGCTGGAGCGTTGCAGAATCTCGCCGCGTGTTATTGGCAGCCAAGTATCGAAATACGCGCCGCCGTTCGGAAAGAAAAGGGTTTACCAATATTAGTGGAACTTCTTAGGATGGAGGTACGTTATTTTCGTTAATTAACCGACGAACTTAAGAAATTACTCAGCAAAAAACATTTTTTATTGACTTGTTTCAATTTGTTTTTTCAATTTGTTGTTTCATTTGACTAAGCAAGTTTTTCTGCACGTTTGTGAAAGATAATTTAGTTAAAAGTATGAAAATTTCATTTTCCATTCCACTGCACAGTTAAAAGCTGAATAATCGAGATATTCCACGCAGAAATATCATTTTAATTGCACCCGATTTTTGATAAACTTCAGGTTGATCGCGTCGTATGCGCTGTGGCAACTGCACTTCGAAACCTCGCAATAGACCAACGAAATAAAGAACTCATTGGCAAATACGCGATGAGAGACCTAATTCAAAAATTACCCTCGGGAAATAATCAACACGATCAAGGAACCAGTGACGATACGATTGCCGCTGTTTTGGCTACTCTGAACGAAGTAATTAAGAAAAACGCCGAGTTTTCCAGATCATTGTTAGATGCCGGTGGTGTTGAAAGACTGATGAACATCACGAAGCAGCGTCAAAAATACACTCCACGAGTTCTCAAGTTTGCTGGTCAGTATCAAATTTACGTTCAATCTTTTTTATCCTCATTCCTAATCGGAAACTTCGATTTAGATGGAGATTAAGTATTCGGCAATGAGAGAACGTTTCGCTTTTCAATTTACAGGCCAAGTATTATTCACAATGTGGCAGCACCAGGAACTTCGAGATGTTTACAAGAAGCACGGCTGGAAGGAACAAGATTTTGTAACGAAGACGCTAGCAGCTCGCAACTCGGGTCCCAATTCTCCGAATAACGTTAATAGGTAAATATTTTACTGCGTTTTCATCAATCCCGCAATAATCAAAAATTCAATTACTTATCAGGCAATATTAGATCTTTTTTTTTTTTCAAAATTCGACGCATTTACAAACCTTGTATTTTTTAATATCTCACATCATACATCCGGATAAAAATGAAAAAATAATTATTCTTATCTACTATTAGATTTAAGAAATCGTTGTTCGTTGGAAGCCTGCGCTCTCACAATTTTTTTTTGCAGTCAAGTCTCGCTTTTGTTAACCTCGATTCTGTCAGATCGTCTGTTCTCCTATTCTGTCGCTAGTTTTCTCCGCTCGTGCGCCGCGTCACGTTAAGCGGAGCGAAGGGACATTGCCCCGACTGCGCCAGTAGCGTACCAAAACAAACAAACTTCACTCTGATCCTCGCGATATTTCGTTCATATTTTTCCGGCTAAATGCGTGAAAATTGGAAAATAAGGGGGAATTCAAACATGAGCTAGTCGAGCGATCTAAAATAAGGGAGAAAATGAAGAACGAGAAAACATTTAAAGGTCGTGGCCATATTTTACGCTTGCTACGGCACTGGCGTTCGCTAGGCGTGCTCGGGCGGGGCTTGAGTGATCCTGGATTTATCAGCAATGCCCCAAAGCCTTTACAAAGGTGGTGCTCCACTATAAAGAGAAATATATATATACATATCTTATAAAGATATTGTTTTAATGCTTTCCATTGTAGAACTATATAATAGGGTGGTTGATTTCGATTTTTTTTATTCGCTTTCCACCTGAAAATAGATTCAGTCATAGTTTGGATAAAATAAAGTTGAATAATGGGAGCAGAAAAAAATGTAAGACTTCCACATTTTACTCATTGTCGTTTGAGGGTTTTAAAAATGTCGTTTTTTCCGTGAGGCTCAAGAAAATTGTAAAGTCCAAATAATTGTAGAGTGACGCTGCACATCTTTTTCAGCTACGAATATGGATGAACGGTTCAATACGTCAACGTTGTAATTAATATAGCTATGATTGCAGCACACTTAATCGACCTATGGCCAGCCAAGGAAGTACGAGATACGAAGATCGAACTATTCAGAGGCCGAATATAAATTCTAATAACGTCGGCAGACCTGCGATCTATCAGCCGGTAAGTGTCTAAGATTGTAGAAATGACAATTAATTGATTATAAATTATTAACATTCATTTTAGCACTATGAACATTATTCGATATCAACGTTTTCAGTATCTTTATAATGTTTTATATTTTTCCGGTGTCTGGATAAAAGTACAGATCTGGTGAACTTGTGATTAGTTTCCATTTCGGTTTAGTTTTACGTGACAAGCACAATTTTTTATTTTAATGATGTAAGCATCTTCACGAAAAAATCGAGAAAAAAATTCAACAGCGCAGATTTTCTTATATTGAACAAGTTTTGCATTTTTATATTCACAATTTTGATACATTAATCAGTTTTCAAAATCTTTTACTTTTTTATACACGTCTAGAGATGAAGAATAACATTTCTGTCATAATTATTAAGAAATCTGATATTATCATTATCAAATGTTAACAGCAAAATGAAGAGAACCCGATGGCGGATTCGCAGTACCAAAAACAAGGATCTCATGGACCACCTCCCGGAGGAGTCTGTGTATTCCCCAACAATTCTGTAAGTTCTTAAAATTTTTTCAAAACTCATCTCCGAAATTCTGATGATTTCAATTTCGTTCTTTCATCATATCTCTACATTGAACTGGTAATCATAAGCCAATTTCATAACTCCCAATCCTTATAGGTCTGTATTATTTTCTAAAAAGACATACTTTTCATATGAATCTTAGTATGATAAGAACGTTCGGAAAATCATGGCCATTGACCAATTTTTCTAAACCAGGATTGAGCGATCGGCTAACAAACGTTTTTGCTCAGCGTAGATCGGATTCAGTAAGATCCTCTACCGGAAGAAGTTTAGAGACTCTTGCCTTCAATTAACCCACGATTTCCCAATATATTTAGCTGAAAAACTCAGCCATCAGCTATTATTAAGTACATTTTTATCACAACCTTCTCGATTATAAAAGAAGTCGAGAAATTGACTGCAGTTCTACCTGTTAGTCAGAATTTATTTCGGAGCTCACAAGACCGAAAAATTTGCAAGTATGTTTGGTATTTAGATAAATATCAATATTCCCCTTTGGAATAAGGTCCCTTGAAATCTCACCGAAATTCAGGAAACAAAAAATTGAAAAACCTTCAGCGTGTTAACAATTTCTGCGCGTTTAATATTAAGAAACGCTCTGCGATAAAAGTCGCATTATTTCGATCGTAAAATCATGTTACCTTTTGACTTTTCCTATGAACTTGAAAATTGTACGATTCTATAGAATTTCCTCAGATGATAATTACACCTTTCCATCTGATTTGAGCGTAAGGAAAAGAAAATGTAACCAACAATTACAACAAGACGATTTCTCCCATTTGGCGATTCTCAGGATGCCATTGCTTTCCTTAATTCGACGACTGTCGTAATCGCTTTGACCTGCGGATAATTGGAGTTTTCTAGCGTCAATGAACCACAAACTTGAATGCTGTGGAACGTGCAAAACGGTTTATACTGATCCGCGCGAGTTATTGATAGCGGAAACGCGCTTGTGGAGTATGGAAATGCGACGCTATGAGCTTGTGAATTATCGGGATGTGCCGCATTATAAATGTGTACAATCTAAAACGTGAAGAAGAGAGAAATGTGATTGTGTAGAAAAAGAAATGTGAATCATGAGGTTGTGAATTAACGGCATTGTGGATGATCGAGATGTGTATAATCAAGCGAGCTGAGACATTCGGAATCGAGAAATTTGGAGAATCGATAATGGAAATTTCGAGGGCTGGCCACGAAACCCATTCGACTATTAAGGGGATGTCATTTCAATTAAATCATGAGTTACTCATCATTTTCTGTTAATTACAAATGCATCGTGAAAAAGTTTGACCATCAAATGCGATTTTCCATGTGGACGCATCTTCAATTCTTGTACTGATTTTTATAAAATCTGTATCGCCTTGACGATCGACCGTAATACGGTAATTACGCTTCTAAGAAAATTTCACCACCGTATTTTAAGATCAGCAGAGTTGAAGCTTCCACATAAACTTGTTAAGAGTTTAAAAATCTCATGCAACTCAACGCCGCATCCAGATGATATTTCATTTCACACCTTCACCAGTGTTACACAATATTTGTGCTACGATTCGCTATCATATTTTACAATTTGCTGCAATCAATGCTATTCGAAGAGATATCTGTGTTTGTATGAATCTGAAGCTCTGGTCCATCGATTGCAGTTCATCGATTCGATTTGTGGCCACACAAAACAAAAGGCAGTTGCACTTTTATTATTGGTATAAATTCCAGCATGCTCGCTCATTCATTCGTATACCAATTGATTTTTCACTGTCATCACAAACGCACACAAACGCATGACGCATGATTACTTTCTTCAATTTTTCAAATACATCGTTAAAAATGAGGTTGATAGTAAACAGAATTTTAACGACTCATCATTTTTGAGTTTATATTATTCGATTACTTTTTCTACCAATAATATGTAATTTTTGTAAATGCCAAAAATATGGGTAATGTTATGATAAAATATTAATAAGGTGTAAAAAGACAGGAATCAGAAACAAAAACCAGATCAAACATGCAAGAGTTGGTCGACTTACATCCAAAGGTTAACACTCCAACTATGACCATACGCAAAGCCTTTTGTAATTTTTTTTTATTTCACGAGTTTTATTTATCATTTCGCATTGCAGAAAAACATTTCATTGACGCATCATTCTGGCGACAAAAATGAGTGGATAATTTTCGTATCATTTTACATATGGATTATTTTACACCGATGTTTTTTATCTCTCATTATTTTTTTCATAGTTCGTCAAGCATTTTCGATTGTATTGCAAGGTCAGATTTTTAAACACAGGTTCAAAGATTAGCTCGGTTTTTAGCGTGACATTAATAGGCCACGTGTGCACCTCAGATTCGTACGCTGTAAATAACTATTTTCTCCAGACTGAACTGGTCTACTTAATTCAAGAAATATCTTGATAATTTGATACGGGTAGAATTTGAATAGTTCGCGTAAAGAAAAAAAATCACTTTCATTGATAAGAATATTAGACGATAAAAAAATAGAGTTATAGATACGGAAAAATCTTAATTCTCATTGACATTATCGACACTCATCATTTAATATTCGTACATAACTAGTGACTCCTATCATACGCAATAACACGCACGAAAATGGTAATAAAATTTTTTATTAAAATTTTTCAATAGTCGGGGTTTTTTTAATATTGTTTTAAGAAGTGCAATTTATTCGAATTCTCAAATTTTTCAAATGCAATACCGTTTATGCTTGTTTTATTTACTTTCAGATACTTGGCGATGGGAAATAGATAGAGGGTCTATTTGCGAAAGGTAAAAAATACTTTTCTTCGATGTCGTCGAAAACAACAATCCTGGTCTAATAACTGCAGTTTATATCAGAGCCTAAATTAATTGGCCATACAGAATGAATATTTCAACACAAGACGTATGTTTGGATTGAATTAACGCAATATATTATCTGGTAAAAAGACAGGAGAATTAAATAACTGTCTGGATTGCACGATACGAATTTGATATTAGTACGAATCAGCTGCGACATTGTAGTGGTATAATCCTTAATAATGTTGAAAAGTTGTAGGCTTTTAGGTGCACTATTATAAATTCCACATATGTATTAGTTGAGGGATATGATATTGGCAAATATTTATAATTCAGAGCCACTTATATCGAATAAATATTCTAGATCCGAGGCAAAATGTGTGATGTAATATCATTAACTCTTGAATGATTAAGTCGGGTTCCATCGGAGCGCGCACGTATATTTCAAATGTTACCGTTTATATTATGGCATTATCGGCTTATACTTGTGGCTATTACATATAATATATTGAATAAGGTATGATTTTAAATAAAACTGAAATTTTTGAACATTCTTTATCATTGGATGAATAAGACAAGTTGCGGCTTGATGTAATGCGAGCGGATGAGTGATTTTTGTAATTTCTTATAGCGGTTGAACACGAGAAAAAAAAATCTTGGAATTTTTATGTTCATATTAATAAATAAAACATTTGACACAAATTATTTGGGTAACATGATTATTTCGGTTTCAACGTCAACTCCCGATTATTTTTATAAATTACCATTATTATTACTGTTATACATTGGTTTCATTTGATATTAGTTATTGAAATCGATTGTTTGTAGACCCCTCATTTTTCTCCGATAACCAATGATCTCTTTCAGCTATTCAACTCATAGACTCGATAGTCGTTTTTAAAAAGTTCGATCATCCATCGATCCAACAGATAGGGAAACGACGAGAAGCTTGTAGTGTAGGATTATTGACCTTTTACACTTTGAACTTTAATCAGGCATCTGAAATTATGTGAATTGCTTTTTGGAATATTGGTAAACCAGGTACTCAACAATTTTTCAATCAAAACATTAATAACTATAATTTCTTCTTGGCGAAGTTATGTGTCGTTATATTAATAGTCGTAAGCACGCGCACGTCTCAATATATACTTTTTTCAATCTATAATCCTGCAAAATCGAACCCCATAAATTTACTTTTATGGAGATCAAATGCCAATGGCACTTGTTGTTCAGATGTTCTCTTCCGTCGATTTAACTTTTTCATATTACTCTCTTTCACTCTTTCTGTTTGTGTCTCTCTTTTCCTATTCTGCCAGTCAGACAAACACCGAACACATCCATATTAATTAATAATTACCGTATTTTATAATGTGATCCGCATGAATATGTTTCCAGTACCTATCCAGGTTGAGCGCGGCTGAATTTTAAACCTAATACAAATTCTGCCAAACGTTGACGACATTTCTTAGTTGATAGTAACATCATCACATCCGCAACAATTTATTTAACAGTGGGCCAGTAAAAATCCAATTACTGGTCAATTTTATTACAGATGGATATTTAGGTGGAGTTTACTTTTGCTAATAATTTTTTATTCGTCCCGTAATAGCTCCCAAAGATGTTCTCGTTACTGTAAAAAAAACGCGTTGCCACTGTGGCCAGTGTGACATCATCTTCTCCGCCCCCGCAACTTCTGGGCTAAGTATCGAAAGGTGTTTTCAAAAAACGTTGAAAAACCAGTTCTCCATAAGCCTCTTGATACCCATTTGTATTCAAATGCCCGTGTACTTCGTCCTACAGATGGTCTTTAGAATTTCAGAAGAAAGGTACTATAGGTCGATATTCACTCGATGTAATAAGACCCTTAAATCTTCGGCACAGATCATCCCAGCATCTGCATGAAGAGCACACATGTAGATGCTTTTATGGATGCGATACCGGATTTAAAATATTCCTCCATGCCCATTACTTTCTTAGCAATCTTGACCACTGTGGTTTTCGGCTGATTTACCGTAAAAAATCACCGACTGGTTTTTTAAATTAAAACTCAGTCATTTCTTTGCGTTCTTTTTTCTGCAACAACGATATGAATATTCGCAATACATTTAGTATGTCATCAAACACACTCCACTTTGAAATTCCTCAGTTCATTTTTGTCCGAATTTTTCTACCACTTCTCATAAATATTCTAGCTGATTGAAAATTGGGTACTAGTTAACTTTAGATCCTATAACAAAGATTCCACACTTCCGACCTCAACCTATAAAATTATTTATTTCATGAATAATTTGATATTCATTTATCTTCCAAAATAATAGCCAATGAAACGATAAACTTCCTGCATTACATCAATTCTTTGATGTATTCTTCAATTTAACATAAGAATGTAATTTCTTGTCAATATACTGTGAAATTTTGGATGGTTTCGTACGTTCTTAAAAAATTATATTACAATAGCTGTCCCA
Source organism: Clistopyga incitator (assembly GCA_947507545.1). Lineage (NCBI taxonomy): Eukaryota > Metazoa > Arthropoda > Insecta > Hymenoptera > Ichneumonidae > Clistopyga > Clistopyga incitator. Next base: position 11,973,405 of record OX382173.1, on the reverse strand, counting down.
TTTCGAATAAACCTTGTTTCATTATTTATGGAATGAATTTTAAAAGTCGGTTGCAGGTTTACGGTAATGATGTGTGTGCATCATTAAATATGATCTACGTCATATTCACTTTCCTTTCCATAGATAACTAATGTTTGTTTTTGTTCTTGTGGGTATTGTTTCAGCAATTACGACCCGGTGAGCCACTATACGCTCAAGTCAACATGGAAAAGAAGAAAAAACGGCAATACGACTCTGGGATAAGTCAAATTCAATGTCCAGTCGGAGCGCAACATAGCAATACTGGCGATGTTGGCACTGGTATAGTTGGCTCGCAGTGGGTTGACGATGCGACTAGTTGCATGCGGGAACCTTCAATAGCGACTGTTAACGTGCCCACAAGTTCAACCTCAGCCGGAGACTCATGGGTATAAAAAAGTGCAATCGCTATCTGTTACAAAAAAAAAAAAAAAAAAAAAACAAATGGATTGGCAATGATTGCCATCCTCTCGAAGTCAATAAAAGTGATTGCGTATGTTCGTTGAAAAATCATAATATCATAATCGCTGCAACATTTAAACCGTACTTCCGGAAGCCGTAGTGAAAACTAAAACAATTAAAAAACCACACATATACTTGGTATCACGATTGAATTATGGAGGTGAGCATTGCAAAACTGAAAGTTCTTAAAATACAGCAATAAATACAACCATGTCGTAATATTTTAAAGTCACACGTTCTCACCATCGGTTAAGTTTTCCAAAAGTTCGAAATTCCTATAAACACGTAATACCGATTAATAATGAGATCCTGAAATGACGAGTACGTTCGAATTCAAAATGCAACCTCCGTGAATAATAACTTTCGAATAAATTGCACTTTTGGACATCTACTTAGAAGTTGCACGCATGGCTCTAATAGCACCATTCACAGAATTGTAAATGATTTCATGATGTAAACATTTTTCACGACTGTCGTAATAATCGGATGAACATCGGATTTTTTACGATTTGTTGATATAATAATCTTAAAATAGTCAAATATCGAAGCGAAGTTGCTTAAAAAAAGAATAAAGATGTTGAATATGCCACCGTACTAAGTATTGCATATACAGATCAACGAAAATCTGGCGTTCCTGCTGAGGAAGATCGATGGAAATTAATGGAAATTGACAAATGTGGTAATTTTTATCGATTTTCATTGATTCTTTTGAACAGGGATTAGAATTTTAGTTCCGCTCTATACGTGAATGTTGTGTAAGTTAGTCGACTGATTTAATGAGGTTTTGACCAATTTGATGAAAGGTAAAACGGAAAGAGACATACGTAGTATACTTTTTTTGTTCGTTAGAAAATCATAGTATACCTCATAAGTGTATACGAAGAATGTATCCTAGTGTATTATATCCACATTTATATCTTCATCATATGTTGTTATTTCTGTATAATTTATAAATAAGGCTGCAATGGTAACAGCGTCGTGAGATTTACAATGAACGGAGTGGTGAGGAATATCATAATGTATGTCGAAACATTAGATTTTTACAATAATTGAGTGAATGTTACATTGAGCGTTAAATAACCCATAGATTAAGTTAAAGTGTGCACATCAAAACACTAAGTAAACCTTTGCCAATATCTCGGAAGGGTAATTAAAGCATTATACTGCCATTATATATAATATCATTTAATTAACCGTAGTCGAACCATATTGGAATTCCCGGAAATACTTCGCTGCGTAACATTACTCTGCATCTTCAAAATATCCCAGTGACCATTATTATTATTCCTAACATTATAGTCAGTTCACAAAAATCTTCGAGATAAATTAGTAGTGGATAAAATCATTGAATTGGTGGAAAAACAAGTTGATCATGTGAGTAAATATCCAACTTACTTCCCTTTATTAGAGTTACAAATAATCCGAATATCGCTAATTATCAAAGCGTTGCGAACACGAAGGTCCTTCCTCTTCATAATCACTTCGCGTTACAACCAAATTTCGGAAGATAGGATCACCGGAAAGTAATTTCCCGCCCTCCCAAGCATAAGTATCAGGGCTGGAAAAGATCATAATACAGATTACTTTAAATGTACAAACAAAATATTTACTAAAGTTTAAATTTTGTGAATGATATTAACATTTAATTCCAGCCTATTTTTTGCAACCGCACGAATAATTTATTGCAGCATCGCTGTCGCGCAATTGAATTTATTGATTCAGCTAAATTACTCAATACTCTTTTAATATTGCTGATACTTACTTTTTCGCCAATGTTACATTGACTGTAAATTCAGACGGCGCGAAGCTTCGAACATCTTTAAAGAGCCTGTCTCGAAATCCAGGAAATTTGGTATTCCCACCGGTAAGTATAATATTCGATAGAAGATGCGGCCAAGTTTCCGGTTCGCACGATTTCAACGAGTCAATGATAGCTTCCGGAAGTCCCATTTGCCTAATTCCTACATCCGAAGGATTGAAAAGAATTTCGGGTACTGCAAATCTCTCGTTATTCAATCGCAGAATTTGATGGTCACTCGAAGCTTCTGGTTCCTTAAGATATCCACGCTTGAGAGTGGTGTAGTCCGGCAGGACGTAATCCTTTACAATTGGATTATTATCGTTGTTTTTTGCTCGTTGCATATCCTTCGAAAAATGTTGGGAAACAAAACACGAATCCTCCTTTACTTGATTGATAACGTAAGTTTCATCCATAACGTGGAGTTGTCGATAAGAAATTATTTCTTTAAGATGATTGGTAAGCAACTTTCCACCGACGTCGATGCGACGAATTCCTTCTTTTACTTTTATTCCATTCACGAACGGAACTATGTGTGAAAAACTGTAGCCACTGTCGACAACGATACAAGCTTTGGTCTCTGGATTTTCGGCTCTGTAATGATAGCAGGACAAACTCGCTGCGCTTATTTCTAAAAGGCTTCGACACTCGTATTCTTCGAAAAATATTTCTGTCATAGCTTCTTGGACTGCGGGAAAATTGAACAGCGGCTCGGTCACTATGACCGGCATATCGTTTAAATTTGTTTGACAACATTCTTTCGAAAATATGTAATCCCACACGCTCTTCTGAATATCCCAATTCACGAGATACCCTTTTTGAAATGGGAGAAGGTAGAACAATCCAGACGCATCTCGACACTCCTCGATTTGATTGCCTATGAATGGTCGACGACGTTCGCTTTTTGCTTTTGTGATGCAGTTAGGAATGAACCTGAAAATTTTCTTTTGTTTTAAATCAGGAAACAGGGCATTTCAAATGCCAAAAATAAGCAACAGGCATTCACATATTCTACATATTCTCAGTCAGTTTTGATATAAAAAATAAACAAAAAATGTAGAAATTACTTAAAAACAAAATAGATTTTTTTTTTCTCAAATATTTGCTGTTTGCCAAAATCAAAACCTCTTGGTACGGATATTTTTAGGCCACACTTTTTTAACACCTAAAACAACAAAATCCACAATTGGAATGAAAAGTAGATGTAAATTTGCAATGCGCACATTATAAAATATTCGTATTATACATATCTTTACTTTAACCTAAAATCGCAGAATCAGTAATTGTTTTACCATGAATTCAAAAATAAAAAATCATTACTTACACCCCTATTAATAAATTATATTAGCAAAACATTAACATTAATAGCAAAAAAAATTCTAAACGCCTGACACACATTTAAAAATCTTGATCTAACTTTTCCATAAATGTAAACACAGCTTACTTAGGTTCACCAATTGATAATCCAGCTTTTGCGGTATGAGCTCCATTATCCAGTACAAAAGTAACTTCTTTCATTTCTCCTCAAATCCCCGTGATTACGTACTCAACAAATAATCGCCGGTATTTGTATTTTTGTTAACCAAAACAACAATCACTGTTTGGCGCGTCAAAACTCAGAATACATGTTTTTTAAGCTGCATTCACATTGCATCTTTCACAGCCTGTTCACACTGTGCGATTAATCACAATTCAAGTATAAAGCATTTTATTCTTATTTATTCAATTATTAATAATGAAAAAAACGAGGACTCGAAAATTGTGATAGTAAATAATTAAATGCACGCACATAACACATGCAATTCTCATTAGATAAAAATAACATAACAATTACGATCCGTACGAAATTATTAATAAATGAGCGAAAAATCTACAAAAATTCGCTCACGGAAAAAAATACATTTCCACGGATTTTTATTTAGTTTTTGGTTTTTGATAATCGAAAAAGTTAAAGTTAACTTTACAGAAGGATAATTAATTGAAAAGTGATTTTTTTTTGTTGGTTTATCAAAGTTAGAGCTTTGAGTGAAATAAAAAATAAACGAAAGCACTTATTGCCCATTTCCCCTTCTTAAGTTGACAAGGAGGTGCAGATTCATTTGTGGGGTAACATATGGTTTACAGTCGCTCACGTGGCATGCGTAGCAGGTTGTTGTTGTCTCTCGTATTTAGCTGTCAAACGATTTGTCGTCTTACTGTTAATTAACAATGGCCAACAATGAAGCGTTACGCGCTCGGATTCGCGAATTGGAGCAACAACTTGCGGAACTAACAAAAGCAAATGAAATTACTGCGAGGCAGAAAATAGCGAGCCTGTCAAGCGAGGTTATTGACACAAATCCTTACAGGTAAAAAAAACATTTGTCCCTGATTAAGTATTCATCTTGTCGACATACGTGTTCAAAAGAACGTATTCAATAATTGGAGCTCTTTTTTTGATAACTTAATCTGAAACAAAGAAAAAATTTCATGTACAATGAACTTCAAAATTTTGCAAAGTGTAATTCAATCTAACATTGTCAAAAGTTTCTTTAGGGATTGAATTGCCAGGAATTAATTTGTGCTGCAATTGCACATGTAAAAAGGGCTCCAAAAATGTAAAAAAGTTCAACATCTTTATAAGTGTAATAAATGTTTGTATTTTTAATTAACGGTGTGAAGTAATTTAATAAAACTTTTCTTTTTTTAGCCGCCTGATGGCCCTAAAAAGGATGGGAATTGTTAAAAACTATGAACTAATACGAGAGATGACGATAGTCATAGTCGGAGTCGGTGGAGTTGGTAGTGTCACAGCTGAAATGTTGACTAGATGTGGTGTTGGAAAGGTATTGGAAAATAGGTAGCATAAAATTCATTGTGTACTGGATTTCATTGACGATATGAATAAGGCTCAAATAGAAAGTCACTTGCTGTTTTAGACTGGCATGAGAAACCATAATTTTGGAAGGTTGAAATTTATTTCAACCGATATTATTTATTGTACTTTCACTGCAAAATTCTTTTTCTGTTGTAGCTTATTCTGTTTGATTATGACAAAGTTGAACTTGCAAATATGAACCGACTGTTCTTTCAACCGCATCAAGTGGGATTACACAAAGTTGAAGCTGCTGCAAAAACCTTAGCATTCATTAATCCTGATGTAGTTATTGAGACGCATAATTACAATATCACGACGGTTGACAATTTTGATAATTTCATCAAAACAATTGGGTACAGTATTAAAAATTATTATCTTTCTAACTCTGGCAAATTATATTTTACAATCTATAAATTGAACTATAATATATTTTCACCATATATATATTTTTCAGTACATTGTTTGCATACAATAAATATATACAGTGTTTTCCAACAATTTGTCAGTTTATTGTGTGTATTTTTACAGAACTTCAGCTCTTAAAGGTGGTCAGGTGGACCTTCTTTTAAGCTGTGTAGATAATTTTGAAGCTCGTATGGCTATAAACGCCGCGTGCAACGAACTGAATCAGAAATGGTTTGAAAGTGGCGTTTCGGAAAATGCAGTTTCAGGCCACATACAATTTATAGTGCCGGGCGAAACCGCCTGTTTTGCGGTAAGTTGATATTCCAGATTTTGGAAATATTCGACAAATAGGTATGGAATAATAATTGACAAAAAAAAAGTCAATCGAAAATCACGATGTTGAAAATTCCTGGGGGCGACTGATGACTAATCGCTGGTTTATATAAATGTTTATAGTGTGTACCGCCGTTAGTCGTAGCGTCTAAAGTGGACGAACGAACTCTAAAACGAGAAGGTGTATGTGCAGCATCTTTACCGACAACTATGGGTATAACAGCCGGATTTTTGGCGCAGAATGCACTCAAATATCTTCTCGATTTCGGAACGACAACGCACTATTTGGGATACAATGCTTTAGAAGATTTTTTCCCAACACTGAAGTTACTGCCGAATGCGAATTGTGACGACGCCAATTGCCGAAAACTTCAAGAAGCATACAAAAAACAACCTGCGAAAGAAGTTGCTCCTGAGGAAGCGGTTGAAGAATTGGTTCATGAAGAAAATGAATGGGGTAATTAAGGAAATTGAAGCGATTAATCGATGCTATTGTAGATAAATATTTATCAACGCCCGTTTTGTTGCAGGAATATCATTGGTTGACGAAACTCCAGCCGAAGAAACGGAAAAGCAAAGTCAGAAAGGTGTGGAGCATGCGTATGAATTGAATGTCGAGCCACAACCAGCGGAAGTGGCGAATGCCAGTGAATCGAGTGGATGTACTCTCGAGGAACTCATGTCACAAATGAAATCCATTTAAATGGAAAACACTAGTGTTTATTCCATAAATTTGATAATGTGATGACGATGGTATTTGCGGTCAGCTTATTCTTTAAGCCTTCGAATTTTTATATTCCTTTGTAATTATGACATAGTTGCAGCTCCAAGTAAAAACAAATCTTTTATTCACTAAAAACAATAAGAAATAAATCTTGCTACAAATAAACACGTCCGCGTTTAATGATTTCGATAATAAAAAGGTATCATTTTCTTATTTGCATTTATATGTTCTCTATACAATTCATGATTTTACATACAATTGGACAGATATACTATAGCGGTCATATATTAAAGTAAAAAAAAAATACAATATAAAATATACAGAGTTTGCTTTAAGCTTAATGAATTATCGTTACGTACGGAAAGGTTAACAGCATATTCGACAGAAGCGCCGCCGTATTTACTGCGACACTGAGATATAGTAAACGGAAAGTATTTTTATGGCGCGGCTTTATTGGTCTGCGAAGTTCTTTCGAGATACCGCAATGAACAATTGTTTCAGCTATATACGAGATGATTTATACGGCAATGCTAGTAACAAGAAACTAACAGCCAATTTAAGTGAGAAACGTTTATCTTTGTTTTTTCTTTCACATTTACCCATAAAGAGTATTGTTTTTTTTTTTTTTCGTGTACACATTTTATGTACGTACACAGAAGTTGCAATACCAATAATACCTTTCAAGGATCATAATTTCTAAGTTGTACAATGACTTCAGCACATAGAGCAAGGCCAATAAAGCAGATTGCAGAATCCGAGACTCAGAATAAGGATAATTTCAACCAATTGTCAAAGATAATCGTTAAAGTGAAAATCGAGCAAATTAATTTTCGGTTAATTTTAGGGTAATAATAATTACAATTCGAAATCTCAGCCGTAGACTCTTGTTTTCGCAATTGTTGGACGGAACAGAAAATCTGAAGCGGAGAAATTAGCGACGGGAAGACTAGTCCCATTGCTCTCGCACTAATACAGGTTTCGCAAAATCTTAAAATGTATTTAATATTGACTAGACGCTCGTATCAATAGATGCCATTATGTCTGTAGGAAAGTGTTAACATGATCCATAACACGAGTCTTAATGATTGTCGAAACGGTGCCTGGATCTTTTATAACGCTTTTGCGATCAATACGTCGTATACAATGGCTTTTAAATATTCGGAAATGAATAAATACGGCCAACTCGCACTCTGTTTTAATCGGTAACACAGCAATTAACATGAGCGAGACGCATCTCATAATGATTTAGGGTCGAATTTTCTGTCGTAAATTCGATCGTTTTAGTTTTATCTTGAAATCCAACTTAGAATCGAAAATTCGACGCTCAGAGATTTTCAAAATAGTGAATCTGCTCGTACCGTTTATCATTCGACACGCGTGGGCGATTTTATAAGAGGAGTAACGTCCCAACCGTCGATCTCTTCTGTAGATTGTGCTCCACGTTTTTGCAGATCCAAAAGTAACGAACTGTGATGAGGGCTGCTTGGTGCAGATTTGCAGGTTCCTTGCAAAACTCCAGGAAATCCCAGTCTCAAGGCCTTGGAAGAAGACCTCGTGAGATAAGAATCGGGACTGTAAGTAAGCGGCGAGGTACCGATTCTCTTTTCTATTCCATTTTCCTGGGATATTTCGGAATTGCAAAGTTTCTCGACGCAAGGACAAGAGTTGCTTGATGTTCTTGTGATGTTCACGCAATTTAATCGCGTTGGGCACAAACTCGTTCCCTTGCAAGGACTACTGTCGACAATCGACGCAAGTTGACTTTCGTTTCTAGTTCCTTTTTGGTCCAACTGATCGGAGCTCGCGAATCTTAAGCGCTTCGGTGACTCGCTCGAGCACCGCAAAAAAGTGGTACGTGTGAGTGATTTATTCTTGAGGGAACTTCGAGGCAACAGAGGATCAAGAGCGTTTTTTCCGTCGGCCGAAACTACACCATTTTTTCTTGCCTTTCGTACTCGCGAACGCTCTTCCTTTAAGCAGGGATCTTCACCGATTAGCCAATAAGTCAGCCTATCACCTTTCCCTTTCATCGACACAACTCCGCGCTCCACCAAACGAAATCCCTTCAGTTGGTCCAGCAAAGATTTCGTCTCTTGGCTGCAGTGGATCTTCAATGCTGAGGATCGAAGTAAACGAAGAAAATCGTTATTATGAGCATTTGTTTTAATTTAACTTTGGATAATCATGGGCTCGTGGTCCGTTAAATATTACAATCTGTTCGTTATTTCAAGGTGGAAGTTCATATATCAAGAATTAAACAGTTCCAAAGATCGATTTATTTATTTATTTACTAAATTCAATGACTCGTAAACAACTAAAATTTTAAGAGTATTAATCTTTTGGTTGGGAGTAGGTAAAGTGTGCTTGAAAATTAATATCACATAATTACTTGTTTTGAATTTAGTCTGTATGATTAATGAAGCACCGAAACCGGAGCCGTTCTTTCATTATGGATGAAACTTCTAATTAAAGGCTACGAGCCCATTAGTGGATTTCCAATAAATTAACTCGCAATTACATAGTCTTACGTAATCCTGTAGATTCCATTCGACTTGCTGTGTTAACGGTATCGCCGAAGAGACAGTAACGTGGCATCTTAAGACCGACAACGCCCGCACAAACGGGACCCGAATGAAGACCTATGCGGAGCTGCAACTTGTCGAACGGTCTGTGTTTGATGCTGAATTGTTTTATCGCTTCGAGGAGGTGCAGAGACATGCTGGCGATTTCGCCCGCGTGCTGAATTCCATTTCTGATCGGTAATCCGCTGACCTGGAGAAAAATATTTTCAAATGAACGCGAAGACATTAATTTTTTTATTTAAAGCGGTCCTGTTTTTTCATGAACTTAAATTTTGAGATTCAAATATTCACCGCATAAAGAGCTTAATAAATATTACTCTGCAATAATAATTGCAAGAATAATTATACATTTTTTAAAAATTAATAGCGGCATACAATTCTGCTATTCTGCATGTTTGATGTAAATATTCCGAAAAGAAAAAGATAGAAAAATTTTCTTGCGAATTAAAAAAAAAAAGAATATTTCGCTAACTTCCGACATTTTTAATGCCAAAAAAGTGTTGAAGTCAGTGAATAAGATAATCAAATACTTACGACCATGTACGCATCACCAATTGTCTCTACTTTGTACACGTCGAAATTTTCTATAGTCGAGTCGAAACAAGTGTACAGATCGTTCAAAAAATCTACCACCTGGAACAATCGAAAATGTTTTCATTTAATTGACTTGGCCGAAATAAAATTTAAGTGCGTGTGTAAAAGTATGTTGATTTAATGATTGTGAACCTGGAGCGGCGTGCTTTCAGCGGACATTGCCGTAAATCCAACGATGTCGCTGAAATATATTGTCACGCAATCGAAACCCTCAGCTTCAACCTTGTGACCTCGTTTCAGTTGCTCCGCAACATATCGTGGCAGCATTTCGTACAGAAGGGCGTCTACAATATTAGTATTTTTATAGTGGAAAGAAAGTAAATTTAGAATAAAAAGAATATAGATATTTGGACAAAAAAATTGTTACACGAGTGTTCGTTTTTCACCTGTTTTCTTTTTTTCCTCCGATAATTGATCCGTGCGTTCATCTACGAGAGCTTCAAGGTTATTCGCGTATTTCTCCATCATCGCCATCATGTTATCGAAGATGTTAGGTTTCCTGATATATTGTAATACGTATAAGATTGTTAATCACCATAGACCGGAGATAAAGATTTGTTTTTTTGTCTCGCGATAACTTCATCCTTACATTCCCTTTCTCAGCGGTCGCAGTCTGTTTCTTACTAGCTTGAAATCTGGCCGTGATTCCGGATCTTCAGACCAGCAATCCAGCAAACAGTCGCGAACGAAGTCGAAACAATTCTCCAGCTGTTCCAGTGGTGGTCTATTAAATTCAATAATTATACGCAATATTTCTATGGCAACTGCACTACGAAGCGATTCGATTTTCTCCAAAAGATGCATTTTTTACTCATTTTTAAACCACTTTGAAATTTTTTTTTGTCATTTTGAGTAAATACTGAAATTCTGTTCGAATAATTATGCATATTTAATCGCATTCATAAATCTCTACCTGAAAGGAGGCTTTCCTGCTTCCCGAACTATAATCCTCTTCATAATTTCAGCTGCGCTGAGTTCCGTGATGCCGAACGGTCCGTGACGACCGTGTAACTCGTAAAGAACAATAGCAAAGGAGTAAACGTCGCCTTTTTGATATCCGCGAACGGATAATTCGCCAAAACGCGTCGATCTCAGAAATTCCGGAGCTCTGTACAATAAACCTGCAGGGAATATATCAATGGTAACTTCGGAATCAAAATATTTTGTTTATACATATTTAGCATCATTTTTATACGAAAATAGTATTAATGAATTTTTTCTTTTTCTAATTTTCTAGTTGCAACATGTTAAAATTGTGATCGACTATAATTTGTATATGTGTATGTAATGTCGCCTTAATGACTCTTAAGTTACAGTATCATTTACCTCGGTACTTCTTCATAACATCTTCCGGCTCACATTCGGCATCTCGTTTGAATTCCCGAAGACCAAAGTCGGCGAGTTTGACGACCCATCGTGAATCAACGAGACAATTCGAAGTGCTTAGGGAGCCGTGGTATTTTATTACAGACTCGTGGAGATAGATCATTCCCTGTATTCCGCGATAATTCAGAATGAAGAATTTTTAAAGACTGTTTCAACACTAATTCGTTGAGAAAATCGCACCCACTTACTTTCCCATTGATTTTTATTTTTCAGCGACCTTAATGATGCGTCAATAAATTGTTTCAATTCTGCAAATCGACTCACCCTTATTATATCGCCTACTAACGAAGCCATAAACATATTGTCCAGCTTCATATCCTCGTTCTCCAAAATGTCCTTTTCGTGAGAAATATTGAATAAATTATTTCAGGCGTTTTTCTTTTGGTTTTGGGAAGAGAGCGGTAAATTCTGGACGATACCTTGAGACTGCCACGAGGACAATATTCAACGACGATGCAAATATTGGGAGGATCGGTGCAAGCGCCGATAAAAGCGTTCAGATTGTCATGCCTTAAGTCCCGCATCTGCACGATTTTTTTTTTTTAATATCTCTGTCATTGAAATTTGCGTGAGGAAAAATGTGTGTTCATGAATTTTGAACAAACAGACGTTTGTACTCACACTCTTGAGTTCCTTTTTCATCTCCCGTGTGATTTCGATTGATTTTTTACGAATTTTCTTCACCGCGAATGTCCGGCCCTTGTAAAAACCAATTTGCGTGTAGATCATGGAATAACGAAAGTCCGCATCGGGATTGGAACTCAGTGATACTTGGCTCGTTCTCACAGGCTGAATCAATAAATGAATTAAATGATTAGTGTTCGTTAGTCGATTAAAGAAGGTAAGAAAAGAAAATAAATAAAACAGAAGAAAAAAGGAAGTAATAGCGTAAAGGGACGCAAACTTAGGTCGAAGAGAAGAAAGAGGAGAAAAGTGGACGTAACTCAATGTACAGAATGCAAAATAACTCAATTTAAGTGGGGAGTGTGCTAGAGTAAGGAAAAACTAGATAAAAGTCGTGCGACGAAAGTGACGACGGCGGGAATGAGAAAAGGCGAGCACCGGATGTACGGCATCGAGATAAGCTTTTCGATAAGTTAGTATAAGAATTCTGTAAGAACGTGAGTCGTGTGGAAGCGAGGAGAGTTCTTTATAACCCTTCGGAGATCAATAAAGTATTGTATGTACATTCTTGGCGATTGAAACCAAAGGAATTGTCGAAAAACTAAGGAAAATTCGGTAAATTCGTATGTTACATTTCTTTTCGTGAACGAACAATTTATCTAAATAGTAATCGAAAAAAATAAGAACTCTCTCTCTCTCGTGATTTCGCTTGGAACGGGCCGTACAATTTGTATGACGTGTGTGTGTGAAGGTCCTAAAGTAAATGACTGATCATATCGTCGTCTTACCTTAGAAATACTCTTGGTCTGACTATTATCGTAACCGCTGGTGCTTGTTTCATCCTTCGCCTCCCTAATCTGTATGTCTTTGTAGTTGACCTTCCAAAGTAATGAATCAAGCTCCTGCTCGTAACGCCAGTTTCTGTAGAGGACGAGGAAAATTGCCACAACTATGAGGGACAGTCCTCCGACGATGCCTCCGACAATTTCGCCAGTGTGCGCTGAATCGGATAAACGAGAAAACGATTATTGGAAGAAAGTCCCGGTGAATACACAACTCGTATGAATTTCACGGTTTCGATAACGATTTGTAATTGGCATTGAATTGTCCGATGAGATTGAATTATTGAAAAGCTAAAGGCTGTGGCATTAAAACCTGAGAACGATTGACGCATTTGTATCTGCGACATTGTAATTGTCGAAAAACTTGGGATTTCCAGCATCGATCGGTCACCCCAATTTAAGAAAGTAACAAAAAAGTGTACGTATTATTCCCGTAGAGCCTCAAAGATGAAGCGAACACTTTGATTTATATACGGTTGTTGAAAGCCGAAGGTCGAATTGATTCGTGATGTCCATGAAAAGTAGTCAGCGGTAATCCAGATGCAATACTGTAAGCCAAGTGGACGTATCGCATAACGGTCTTGTATCGGGACTCATGTATTTTTCATTTGGAAACGAAGAAATCGTTCCGGTGCACGTAAGTGTTTAGCTTACACATCGTACTCCTTAATTGGTCATAATTTATCGTTTTTTCAATGACTTCGATTCGAGTGACGATTGTTTTAAAGTAGCCGTTGATATTTTTTAAGTGGTATTCCAGTTACGAAACTTTAAAGCAGTCGTAATTTAAGTAAAAAAACGTGCTTAAAAAGAACTATATCTTGGTATTAATTACGAAAAAAAGATCGCATAAATTTTACCATCGGTTTGTGTTGCACTAGCGATTAAAGCAAACAAGTATAAAAAAACATGCGGAAAGTTGTGTTATTGTAATAAATTAGCTGGTTATTGAAAATTTGTAAATGGGTCGGAAAGAGTGGCTGTGTAACACAGAATTCCACGTATATCTGTAATAGCTACAGTTTGGAACAAGTTTCGCATGTTATTGCCCCTTTCTTCGCTTCTCTTATTCTCTTACATAACTTTGTCGATTTTATACGTTTCCTTTGAGATACACACGCTCCCGGTTATTGAGTTCCGAACTTACAGTTGCACTTTTCTCCGTGGTATCCGCAGTAAGGCTCGGCGAGTGGCGGACCGTCGCCGATCCAAGTTATCGACCTGGTCAGTCGGAGCTTCTGAAACATAAAGTATAAATTAGGGATCTGTAGTCCGCACTCAATATTCTGTATTGTGTTGAGTGGAACGTTGCTTACAAAATATCCTATTACGTGTCTGTTTGTTTTTTCTAACTATAACATTTCATTCAGCATAGAAATGTTGCAACAATATAATGTAAATTTAAAGTAGTATAGCTAGCTATAAATTTCAACAGGGTCTGTGTCAATAAATTACTTTTATCTATTGTATAACGTAACTCTTATTATTATTACTATTGATCGCATTATGTGCCTTATTTAATTCATTCGGATCATAAAAATATATATACCAATAAAAGCAACGGCTAGGAAAAGAAATAAAAACCTCACAAAGATTTTTTTCTTAAAAGGGAATAACACGAAAAAACAATTTTCGTATTTTCTTACTGGTAAATTTGTGCCCTCCTCCTTTCCCACGAAGTAAGCGATCGGATACAGACCAGGCACTTTATCCCGGCAGTTGTCCAGGGCTATCAGAGTATAATTGCCCTCAGCGTCACCGTTTTCGTCCATAAATACCATGTATCTGTTTCGCAATAAAGCCGAATTATTTAGAGTGATGAATAAAAAATAAATTCGCGGTCATAATGGAGCTCTTGCCTCCAATACTTGCCCCATCGCGCTTCTATAGTGAACACCGTGGAGGGCAGATATTATATCTCGGCCATTTCGAGGATCTCGTCCCTCATCCAAGGCGAGAATAAGCGATCGTGCGTACAGATGAATTGCATCGTATAGGTAAGCTGTCTCTGGCACGATCTGCCTTATAACAAAAGAAACAAGATAGGGGAAAAAGTAGAGCTCCTTTGAATATAAAATCGCGAGTGAGACTCGATCGCGAACGGGTCGTCAGACTTACTCGGATTTTTAATTGGTCTTTTAATTATTTAACGATTAACGTAGAATATCAGGAAGATTGAAGAAAAAATTTATCTTCACAGCAAATTGATCAATTATTTATTCCATACACATTTGCAAAAATTGTTTAAAAAAGCGGAATTGAGTCTTATTATATTGGGATTCATATTCTGGTAATTACACTTGGAATTAGAGTGTCTAAGGAAAAGAATTTAAAGGAAAGAGTAAAGAGAATACGTAGAATTCTAAAAAAATATGTGCGATGAAATAATAATAATAATAATAGTCACCTGAACAATGCCCTCGACGTTGGCCAATGGATTCCGGTAATTGAACGGAGGCTTTTGTCGATACTCGTTAATGAGCCTGGTGAAATTGTCGAAATCAATGGGCGCCGATGCAACGATACTGAAGTAACTTCTGTAAGCGTTTAGGACTGACAAATTGGACTGATCTTCCAGGAGACCACGAAGATATTTGTCCGGTTCCTTTTGGTCGTACTCTTCAATGTCCACACCAACCACCCAGTATTCGCCTTTGAAGACACGTTGAACAAATAATTTCGTTTAAAAATTAAGGAAAATGCGATTGACACAAAAATTGGAGGCATCAGAAAGAAAATTATTGTACCTTTCTCGAGAAGATTTCGTTTTTCGAGTGCCATCAGTAGCCCCATGTGCTCGTAGTAATTACCAAGTATCACGTAAACTGTAAATAAGTTGCTGTGATAAATCTAATAAATCGCCCTCGAGATTTTTGAAAATACGATAAACTCACAGTAATTCAACTGGAAAGGAATAGTTATCGAATTACAATTGCCAGAACGGTTATTTTACTGCTGAAAAGTGTTTCACCCAGGTGCACAAAATTTCAGGTCAATTTCCCGATTAGTTTCAGACTCGGAAAATGCTCGTTAATGCTTGCAATTTCTATTCTATCCTTCGTTTTTAAATCTGCAGAGTCAGCTTTTCTAATTTGAATACCTAATTTAATTGGACAATAATACGTACGCTTGTATACTAATGTATAAACGTATCACTGACAATCGGACGCGGTTATATTTAGAATGTGATAACGGTTAGTATAGAAACGCGCGTACAGCGCCATTCATGGTTTGTAGGTGTAGATGAGATAGCATTAATACGTTTGCATTAGTAGGAAGCCTAAAAGTAACGCATATGCGTATACAACATTTTACCTACGTAGCTTTAAGCGTGTGGGCTTGAACCTGGCACGTCGCATGCATACAATTCTGGTCCTCGAGAAATTTAATGCCACGCACGCAAACAGCTTATTGCTACGAGATTAAGGATAGCCATGCGGGTTATCCGTGATTCAAATCAGCGGTGTTTCATAGGCACCGTTGTACTTATAAATCGCGCTCTTTGATATTTTATGCGGGTGGACAAAAATCCTTTGAGATCTTGAATACGGTAATTCCAATAATTAAGAATTTTTGGAAATTCAATATTTATTTATAGGACTCTTTCCATTTCTATTTATTAATGAAACAAAAATTTATCTGTCCAATAATTTGCAATTGGATAAAATAATAGGTAAGCTTAACATTATGAAGTATTCAGCAAAGGTGGAATTGTAAATTCTAGAAAGAAAATATTGACGACTGTCGATACTTACTTCGCGTCTCTCGATAACTCGATTCCACGAGATCGTGAAAAGGATTGTTCATGTGAGTAAAATAATAAGGTTCCGTCCAACAGCGCAAATAATTAACGATTATGCCCGCGGATTTGAGAGATGTCAGAATCGTCGAGGCGATGCTCGAGATTTTGTTATTGAACTCAAAGAGACTCGAGTTCATGTACATGAAGGTCACCTGAAAATAAATAAAAATTGTAATTTCTCCCCTACAATAATTTGGCAATTTTAGACTTTTCGATTATATTAAAAATTCTTCAAATTATGTGGGTTGTAAAACTCACTCTTGTCCAATTAAACGTTTGGAGAACCGATACAACAGACTTCGAAATTTGAGTGTCCGGAGGCCTTGTCCTTGCAAAAGTTGGAAATTCTTCTTTTCTTGAAGTTTTGTGGTGAGTGCAAAACTTTGGAAAAATTAAAAAAAATTGTTTATCGTACTGATTGAAAATAAATAGTTAAAAGTGCACAAATATTATATTGAAAATGCACATTTTCATCGAAATATTTGGTAACTTTCCTCGTTTTAACGATTCA
Organism: Clistopyga incitator; assembly: GCA_947507545.1. NCBI lineage: Eukaryota > Metazoa > Arthropoda > Insecta > Hymenoptera > Ichneumonidae > Clistopyga > Clistopyga incitator. Next base: position 11,956,467 of record OX382173.1, on the reverse strand, counting down.
AAAAAGAAAAAGTTCTTTTTCATGTTATTATTGTTGCTATTAACTCATTAGATTTTCATTTGATTGCTTAATTATTTTCAAAAATAATACAAAATATATTTCTCACGTATGATATCATTGGAATATTGAAAGCTGCTGCCATTCTTCCTTCGTGAACGCACGTTTCTTGAGGTCCAATGTAAGCGCTTACATTTTTCGTCCAAAGATTGGCCGTCATCAATATACTGGTCTCCTCCTCACCGTAAGTCTCGGCTATCAAAAAGTCAAGCTTGTGACCGCGTTGGCCGAGTTCCCCCGCGTTTACCTATGGCAAATATAACATTGATTAAAACAGAAGGTTTTCCAGATGAACAACTGCCATAAAGCGAACGCATCTGACGCCATAAAAGTGAAATGTCTTGCACATGTCGTCAGTTTTGATGTCGGATGTGTCCATTTCATTGCACTTGTTTATCTGGGTCAAGACACACTTTTGATACATTTGAAAATCAATACCCCATACAGCCCAAATTATCTTGGAAATACTCCAAAATTATTTATCATTTTCCACAATAAATCAAACAATTTACATAAAATATACAGCATGTATCAAGCATATACTTTAGCCCAGAAAATTTAATATTTCAAAAACACAAAATTTTTTCCACAAAAAAAATTCATATACCCTCCCTACATATTTCAGAATATTTTAAAACTTATACAATCTCTCATGAGAATTTTTTTAGATACAAAATAATTCTCATGAGACATGGAAAATTTTCTTTTCTTTGAGTGTGAATGAAACCCACAAATTTAGACAAAAATTATTTCAGTTTACAATTATCAAGATATAACACTGGAAATATTATTCATGTTTTTTTTAATTCCAATAAACACAGAAATTTTCTGTATTTTTGCCAACCATATAAAAATAAAAACGTCAGTCATTTCATAATATCTCGAGACTTATAATATCGTCGGACGTCACCAAGTGACGATTCCGGAAGACAGCTGACGGCGATCATCAAAGGCTTTTGGGGTCCAGTGAGGCTGCCAGAAGACGGTCAGTCACCCGCGCTGATTGCGCGCTCTTTACTGTGCAACTTGGGAGTCATATCCTGATGCAGACGGGTAAGGAAAGTGAAGGTTTGCGGTGTCTAGTATTCAGACGGAATATATGGGCTTTCAGGGGCCTGTGAGAAGGCGCTGCGAGCCCGAGCTGTCTCCATAAAATACCTTGACTCACGAGTGCAGTGAAACGTTGAATGGAATTATTTTGTCGTGACAAAAGTACTGACGCACCTTCCGAAATTTTCAGCTCCCCGGTCAATACATATAAAAGCCATTCCTGAACGTAAGTCACAAAAATGTTCAAAATCGTGCAATGACTTCAAAAATAATTAAGCTTTCAATTCTCCGCATATAGAAATTAATGTAAGTCATATAAATGGAACGTTTTTATTTTACATATTCAATATTTTATATGCATAAATTTATAGACAGTAGAATTTATCTGTTTATTTTTTATTGTGCTATCATATTATTCAATACTATAATAGTATTTATATGCGGGAAAATTTTTTTTAACGTGGCAAATATGCAATTAAAAAAATGTATGTAGAGATAAATTTTGAAAAATTCTCACAATTTGCAGAACGACGTTAAGGATAGAAAATTTTTGATATAGTATATTTATTGCACAATGTGACGATGTAATTTGCAATTTTTTGTTTGCTTACATAAACTTTGTCTTTTTTTTTTCAAGACGAAGAAGTGAGAGAAAAGAAAAACGGCGAGTGGAAAAATGTGTGACATTGTCGAGGATTAAAATAGAAAAAATACGGCAAAGGGAATAAAGAGCGAAAGAAGTAAACGACGAAACAAAAAAAAAAAAGGAAAGAAAGAAAGAAGAGCAGCGAAGGCGTTGAAATGCACTGACAGAAACAAAAAACTTGGGTCACAGTGGCCGCACGGCAATCTAATTTAACGAGGGACGTTGCGGGCGAAACCCTCGAGGGCGTTGCTTCGCAGTGAGTGAAAGCTATGGGAATACCGGAGACGCGAAACGTATATTTTAGCCTGGTTAAAATTTCATCACGGGGCGATAGGGCGAAATTTAACGATTTACCATTAATACAGCGCTACGCCACCATAAGAAGCCTTAATGATTCGCGGCGAACTCATTCACTATAAAACTCAACAGTGAATTATAAATCAACTGGGCGAAAGTAATTGATCTATTTTTTAAACTTGTCTTCAGCTCGCTCATCTTAATTACCACTATTATTTCCAAGTCATCTTTGGCGGCGTCTGATACAAATTAATTAATTGAACACAAAAAATACTCTGACGGTGATTAATTTAACGCTTGACATTAATTTTTTTTTGAGACTTTGAAAGCTATCGAAAAAAATGTGATGTTGGATTTTTTTCTGAATAAAAGTAGTAAAATAATTGTTTAATTAAATTGGTACGTAAAATGATTTCTTAACATCAATTATTTTTGAAAAAATATTTATTTTTAGAAAAAGGTTTGATGATTTTGAAAATATATATTACCTGATTATTTATTATTGTTAAAAATAAATGTCGGCTTCGATGTTTTCTTGGATTTTCTTTTTAATCAGATAGAGCTTTTCGTTGGGAATGTATTGGTCGTGATGCATCCCCAATTTCTGCGGCCATAACTTACCTCCTCGACTGCAAGAGTTAAAGCTCCAGAAATTCGGGTGCCCGGACGTTGATACTCCAGATTTCCGGGACGCCGCTTTGAACCCGTTATGTAACCGAGGGTGAATGTGTCTGCATCGGCAGCCACAGTCAGCAACGCCTGTACTACTGTCAGCAAGAGACAGGTCTTTTCCAGAATTGCAAGTGGCATACCCAATCTGCAAAACCTGACACACACGAAAAATAAACGATGAAAGCTTGATCAAATATCAATTCGTATCAATTTAATTCGCCACTATGTCATTTTTTTGGCTCAATTGGGTTGAGTACCTTTATTGGAATTATAGAAATTAAAAATGAACAATTCAAATGAAATATGATAATTTCATATGAAAAATGCGAATCCCAAATAATTAATAAAGAATGATATTTTCGAAATTTCAATTAAAGAATTGGGATACAAAATTTCATACTGATATTTCAATTTCAATATTGTAAAAATAAAGTGTTGAATAAAATAATTAACATATAATTGACGATTAATTATTCGTACTGGGGAATATTCAGCCGTGGATATATTTTAATCTAATTCGATGGGTATACTTTAATCTAATTCCACGGGGCTTGGTCATCGATTGAGAGTGTCCCGCTTTAATGAAACCCCCGACCATCTCGAGCTATCGATGTTTTACGTTTGGAACGCTTGAAGCGTAGCGAAGTTGCGACTAATTGCGAGTGGCCACTTGTCGTCTCGTCAACGCAGCTGTCACGCTTTTTATTTATGTTCTGAAAGATGTAATATCCTCTGCTTTGTAACCGAAGAATTTTCCAAACGAAAAAAAAAAAAAAAAAAATCTCGTCGGATATTTTAAGACTCGTTTCGAGTCGATACACGAATCTTTTCTCACATCTGTCAAATGAAAGAAAAAGAAAACGAAATTCGGCAAGCCTAGATTTTCCGTTTTTCACTAAGATAAATATATTCGGGGCTTCTAGAAACTCGAAGGATATTTTTAACTACCCGGAAGATCTTCACTCCCACTTTGCAACACACACTAAATTAAAAACTATGTGTTGAATATTTTTTATATGTAATATCTCAAATATACCACGAAATGCACTTAAAGTGTGTTTTTTAAGTGTAAAAATGAATGAATCCAAATTTTATCTACAATTCGAGAAAAGTATATTCTTACAAAATTTATATTTCATTAAATTTCATACCAATTATTATTTAATATAAGTCCATCTGATTTTAATAAAAAATTCCAATCCAACATATAAAAAATTATATCAGTAAATTCATTGAAAAAAAAAAGGAATAGAAATTTATTTCTTGAGTGATTTGAGTAAAAATGATGAATTATAATTAAATTATGTTGAATTGATGATTTTCCTATGCGAGAGGATTTTATTTTTCTTCACCTTTTCAGAAATCTTTTGTGATAAGGAAGCCAAAATTGACCAGGTTACTTATTTTCTGTGATTGCGGAACTTGTATATAGCAGGTACTTCCGCAGCGGTTTCCGGTATGTTTCGCTTGTAGATTGCGAGGGAGAGGTTAATGGCACGTAACGTAGGAGTACGCGTCGGAGGAAGCCGACACTTCGGAGCTGGTATGAGGCTAATGCACGAAATCGGCAACCTTAGCAGGGGTTCCATCGCGATCGAAGCGTCCGTCGATGTCCTGTCGTGATTAAGGAGGTACATTCACTTCCTGGTCGTCGGCCAGTCAACGAAATGTCCGATATTCTTGACGTCTTTTCGTCTTATTACTTTATTACCTTGGTATTTCTCTTTGCAAAATTTCTCGTGTCATGTCCTGGCCATTTTTCCTCTTGCAATTAATTATTAATACTGTAATTATTATATTGCTTGGTATGAGTGCAGGAGAACTTAAAAAATTATTTTAAAATCCTATTGATTTTAAATTTTCTGCGTAAATGAACTTACAACTGAGATTGATCTGTACTAAGTTTTTATCGCATTGTCAATAAATATTAAAACTTATAAAATTTCACACTGTGAAAATAATGGTTAGATTTTGCGAATTTCAGTTTTATAGAATATATACATTTTTTAAACAAGCCTGCCTGCCAATAGAGAAGTAACATCTTCAAATGAAAAATTGCATTTTCAAATGAAAAGTGGCACTTTCAAATGAAAAATATCATTTTCAAATGAAAAACAATATTTTCAAATGCACTCAGAAAAATATGCACGAATTACCAAAATGCTTTTTGTGCTGATGGAGCTACAAATTTTCGGTGTCAACATCGGTGGCAGTAAAAAAGTTTGTTCGTACAGCGAGTGATTTGCTGCAACTCCGTAATTATTCTTCGGTACATATAAGTAAAACGGAGTTACACCGAACGGGGAGACAAAATAATCGCGCAACAGGCCGTATGCTTTTTTTCTCCCAGAAGGTCGGCAGGGTGAAGCTATTAACCCGAAGCACGCGTTCCAAAATTACGTGGCATTCAGTTACTTTCGCAACGTTTGGGCAATTCCTGTATTCGGCTGTCTGTCACGGGCCAAACATGTCCGCGCGTTCAGACAACCTGTTGGACGTTAATTAAGTCAGGCGGCTAATCTTCCACGTATGTGTGTTACCGAGAACCCGGGCGTGAAGGTGAAGTACGTGCCAACAATGAAACAGTAGATCATGTCCCTACTCAAAGGTAAAATGACATTGCGGCCTCCGAGCAGAGCGTGAAAAAAGAAAATTAGATCGTCCTCGTCAACTCGCGAATTAAACGCACGAGTTACGAAAACTCACTATAATAATATCTTGAAAATAAACTGTCAAGTCTATTGCGGTTAATAAGCACTTTCTATGCATACGAAATCTTAATCGCTCAATGTGAATACCGTGAAACGGCGGCAATATTAACGGTAATCTTACAGAATTTAACATATATTATTACGGTGACATTACATGGAAATTCCGTTTAAGTTCCAATTACCGACTCGGTAACATAAGATTATACGTAATGCGTTATAATATCGCTATAGAAAAAGTTGCTACTGGCGTGAAGTTTTTATCATAACATTACTGGGGTTAATAATTGTTTTTATCCCCGTATATTCATACCAAACTACCTTTTTTTTGTAGTTTCAGGCTCACCGATGATTCCTATAGGTGAGTACAAATTTTAAGGATCGTTCGCAGTGTAGAATCGTCCCAGTTACAATATTGCTGATGTACGAACTGACGCAGCGCAGCGCTTGCGAGAAGCGCTACGGCAGATTCGCCACCTAGCGGACAGCACTGACACTAGCCCTTGCATAAACTCGGAACTAGGATTGAGGTGCAATTTAAATAATTCTATGAACATTCATGATTTATAAAACTCCGTGAATTTTATATTTCTTTAATTTATTTTTTTATTATCTCGTGACGAAGCTTTTTAATTCTAATTCAAACATTTCGTTGGGAATTTATGGGCAATATATCCTCAGAATTTCGTACGTCACGGTGCGTGGCCTGCATTTTTATGCCCAGTCGTATTCTGGCGATTATAAATTTTTGTCGTTTTGTTTTCGTATTTAGGTTAGTCACGGCGTGATTCAAACGAAATCACAAATCGTCGGTTCAAGTTAGCCGTGCGGACGCGAGCGCCCCTGAGCGATATTCGATAGAGATAAAGATAAGTGGTAGGTGGCCCGCAGCCCGACGACGACAATCACGAAAAGTTATTTCGTCCAGTGGTTGGTTGGTGACTGGCCGTCGAATGCCGGCGTCGCCACGAGCGACGGTGAACAAGAAATCGTGCGGGTATTTAAATTACCCTTCCGCTTTGTCGGTGTTCTACTTTTGTCGTTCATTCGATACGAGCGCAACACGGGCGATCGCTGAGGGCTGTATAATTTTATTTGTCAAGTACGAATGGTGCTCGACTTAGAAAAACAATGTCCTATAAAAGCTCCAATATTTTTCTTTTTTCAATTCGCCGAAGAATTCGCCTATTCGTCATTTTCATATGGAAATTCTTAAGGGTGATTATAAGGTCTAAGGTACTAATTATTATTAAATGCATGTGTTTCAACCCTTTTACTGAATTAAATTCTCATTTTTCCGAAAGCTATTTTTTATTTATTTTTAGGTATGAAAAAATTTGGAGTTGAAAAAAAGGAGAGGAAATCGATTAGACATTCATCCTACATTCTAATTTCATTTGAAAAACGTATTCACACGTAACATTTTTAAAGCTTAGTTTTTTCGCGTTTTTTTTTTTACAAAAGTCTGACATTTAAGAATTATACTTTTTGACTCAATAAAATAATGAATAATTAACGTCTTTGGAATGTTCAATAATTCTAATGATAATGATAATATACCAAAAAAAAAAAAATCGAAAAATTGATTTACTTATCGAAATGAAGTTTCGTGGAGTGTCTAATTAAATGAACAGCATGTTTGAAAGATTCGCAATAATTAAGCCATATATTTTAATTACGATAGTTTTCTTCGTGAAATTTTTTTTTAAACTTTACGATGATTTAGTATCGTACAGACTTACATAAGTCCAACACACACAAATTGGTTAGCACAGATACAAGATTTACGGTAACGAGAAACGAAGATCGAATAATTTTCTATACCTTGGCAATAAATTCCGAATGGTCATTTCATTAATTGGTGTTTAAACCACATTATTTATGGCCCGTATAACTCATTCTGTAAATTAGAATGTGAGCAAGGAGCGCTTGGATAATGGGAGAAGAATTTATTTATCTTTGACCCACTTTAGCAAGGCAGAATCAAAGGATTTTCAATAAAATCAATCGAAATAGGGACAAACTGGTAGATGCCAATGCATACTAGCTGAGGCCGATCGAACTGGCGCGATGCGACACGTCTGGTATTATCGGCTCGTCACTTTCTCTTTCCGCGAATCGCACTCGTCTGTACATTCGTAAGCCAGTTAAATTGCGAATTGTTTTAGACTCGAATGTCGTTAGAGCGAGGAAAAAACAAGTCTTGGTACTTAACCGATTTTTCGAGAAAAAAATTGAATGGTTAATCTCAATTTTTCTAAATTTTTCTGCTGATGATATTTTTTGCAAATAAAAAAATTCTCAGTTTACAAAAGCATTACACTGTAAAATAAATGACAATTTTTCTTGTTTTTGTCCAAAGGGCTCAGCATTTTTTTCGTTGATTCTACGAAAGAAATTATAACAAATTCTGATGAAACAAAAATTTCGAAATCAAATTGATTGAAAAGATCTGCCGTTGACATTTTTTTAGTATGTATATAATAAAAAATTGTCATTCTCAAATCTTGCTGAAAATTGAGACTATTTGGATTAGCGGAAAATATTTGAAAGAAGCATTTTCAAATGTTGCCGAAATTTTTACACTCAAAAAAATAATTTAGCTTCATGGAGAAATGCTGGATTTAAGTTGCATCTCCTCTTAAGTTAATCCTATATTAAGCCTTGTCAGCGGGTTATTTACTAAAATAGCCGGTAACGTAACCGGTAAAAATAGGTACTGATATTATTTGACGATAAATTCGCGACGCTACCAAAAGCATATGTACATATGTTGATGGTCTTTATACCCACTTTAACTCTCACGGCCCGAAGTAAATTGGTCATCACCAATTTGTGTTTTTTTTTTTTCCTTAAGGAGACCAGCGAGATGCACACACTGAAACAAATTATACGTCTCATCGCGTACGCGCTCATGGGGCCTTATATATTGCGCACGTGTGGGACCGTAACCTCATTAATAAAAAATTTTCCTTTCAAATTCTTTTCATCTACTAATTTTCGTAACTGTTATTATTAAGCCCTAAAAAAAGTGATTAGAATCTCTCATTACGTTAGAATATGTGCGCGCCTTATCCATTTGATCTACCGATTACTTACTAAGTCACCCATCGAGTATATAATTACGGGTTATTAATTTTTTTTATCAATATAATTGCTGTAATTATTCATTCCACGGACTACGTGCAACGTCTAAGGCATCGAACGTGTTTTATTGTAAAGGTGTGAGCGAAAACTCTCAATGAAAGTTCGTCCCATAAAAAATGTGGCGCTGATTAATTGTTGGAAAAAAAAACAACACGTGAAAAATACGTAGACGAAAAAACGAATATATTGATCAAAGTAAAACAAATAGAAAAAAAAAACGAAACCATCTTAAAAAACAACAAAAAAATGAACCGAAATAAATGTTCTATAAAAAAAAAAACAAAAAAAATTATTGTAAAAAATCAAACAAAAGTGATATATTCGATTGTAGTGTAAATTTTTAATCCGCGCTATCGAAGGGACCGAAATCGACCGAAATCGAACATTTTATCTCTGGACATTTTATCTCATTGCATATGTGAAAAATGGTGCGAGTGTTACGAGTACTTCATATGGTTATTATATAGTAAATATTAGGAATATGCGAAAATGAGGAGAATGATAATTACGTCAATTTAAAAAATCGTGGATTTTGACGCAGGAATCAATAATATTACCGAGTACTGACGTTTAATGAAGCCGCGTGTTGCTGACAGTACAGACTGTCGCTCTGGCTTGCTCGTTACGAATTTTATAGTGTTCTTAATAACGCTCGAACGGATCCCCAGCGTTTCGCGAATATTTCGCATCGTATTTCGTCCAATTAAGTATACCAGCCCGAAGCTCAACGGAAAAGCGAATTCGTGGAGAGGGACTGCATGATGAGACTCTCACGATGAAGAGAAAAAATACGATAAATATTCCGGACAGAACGTTCCCGTTAATTTCTCGGGAATGCAACTACAATTACAGTTACAAGTGCGTGCATCGTTCATCAATATTCAACTTTCATTCACATTTTATACGAATGTCGTGCGAACAAAAAAAAACCGAACCGATTTTATTTTGTTCATAAAGATTTCATCGTGTATCTTTTTCACTTATTTTATCCATACGTAGAAAAATAATCACGGAGTATAAGAGAACAACGTTTTTTTCTATGGACTTGACATTTTTTATCACACTTCGTGATTAATTTTTTCCGTGATATTTTTTAATTGGACAAAAAAGCTTGCTGTATTTAGTCTACTTGATTTTGATCGATAGTTTTTTTTTCGTAAAGAATCCAACGATATTTCGAAGAAATACACAAATCCGGCAATATATTTTTTAAATTAATTAATTAATTCATTTTAGAAAATCATTATTTGAAAATAAGTAGATTTTGTTCTGAAATTATTAAACTTAACTTACAAGCATAAAGCAATACCGATCTAATTTAAGACTGCCTTGAATTCTTAATCTGATCTTTAATCCCTAACTACAGCAATTATCTATAAAAACAATTTTAATTAATTAATCGGTTCAATAAAAAATCATCATTTGAAAATAAGTAGATTTTGTTTAAAAGTTATTAAACTTAACTTACAAGCATAAAGCAATTCCATTCTAATTAAAAAATGCCTTGAATTCCTAAACTGACCTTTAATCCCCAACTACAGCAATTATCTAAACTTGCAATAAATTTCCCCTCGATTCTACCACAAAGCTCAAAAACTTGTCTCCCTCGAGAAAGCCGCTTGAAAAAAAAGCACCTTTCCCCCGTAAAAAACAAAGTGCCAAAAACAATGCATCCTCGATTTCTATAATTCCAAAGGCATTTCTCCCGCGCTGCTATTTCCGCAATCTCCATTTTTCCCCGCTCATTTTAATGCTACCTATTTATAATTCCAGCCTTTGAATTGAAGTTTCTCTCAAGGACACAAGCTCACTCACACTCACCTTCTAAACTACTTCTAGACGATTCTTCCGTGCTTTTGTGTTATGGTTAACGTCCGAACGCTGACAATGTCACACTATAAACACGCGCTTAAAAAGCGAACTTTTTTTTCGCAAAAATTTATCATTTTGCGCGTTCTCGCTTTTCGAAAGTTCTGCCTTCGATTTCGTCCCTCGCTTGAAACACGTGACTAAACTTTTTTCGTATAGTTAATTAATAAATGCCTAAAAGTCGAAAATTCGAGGAAATAGATATTTAAGCGTGCGGTTTGTGTACATTCGATGCGAAGCGCCGCCAAGGGTGCGACGTCATAACGAAACGCGACAGTAGTCGAAGAGGAGCGCGGCCAGACTGAGACTTGTGTTTCGTTTCATTGAGTCGGTGGTCACAAGAAAACGTACGAGCGGGGAGTCTCGGCCAAAACTCGACTTCGTCGCACTTGTCGTGTCGTCGTCATAGTATTCGCAGTCGGTGGCGCATGTCCTAGTAAAGCTCAACGACGAGGAGACCACGCTGTCGTAGAGATATTCCCACGAACCCGAGATTTCCTCCTCCTCCTCCCACCCACAACTTTTACGACTCCGGACGTGTGCATGCAAATCGACTAATTCGGAAAATGGGTAAATTTGAAAATCGAGAAAAATGTACTGCATGATCTTTGTGCAGTGAGAATTGATTGTCGTATGTAATTATTTATTTGGGCGTTCCTTTGCAACGAGAGAACTTTTAGAATAAGCTGAGATATAGCACTTTTCTGTCCAGAGGGCTGAAAAGTGTACTTTTCAGAGGTCGGACTCAATAGTTTGTGAAAGTAGCTTTTGCGTACAAGGGAGAAAAGATTTATTTATTTTTTTTAACGCGGATTTTGGCAACCACACGAGGGAAAAAAATATATTTCCCGTGATTTGAACGAAACTTTATGCAATTTTTTTTGCGGAAAGTGCACTTTTCGGGACGAAAAACTAAAAAAAAGGGTATATAATTTTTTAGCGATTGGGCGAAAGTAATATCAAATATTGATAAAAATTGTATCATTGTGATTTCAATATGCTTCTCTATTCCATCACTGCAAGTGATTGAAAATTAGTATGAGTTTGTCTTTAAAAATGTTAAAAAAAGTCAGTGCTTATCTTGCAGTGCCTTCTTTATAGTCTAGCGCAGTATTTATTGTACCTACGCCGTATAAAGTCGTCCCAGTATGTTGACGTATGTCAATCCAAATATTTTTCTTGCCAGCGTTGTGTTCAGCCGGCGTTTACTTTTCTCATAATACTATTTGAAATTATTTTCACGCGTTGCGGGGCGTGAGGGTTCAAGAAAGTTTGCGACATCTGATGGCCACTCTACAAACTATCAGCGTCACTGCCACGGCGGTCGCGAGCTTACCAACAGCCAATCAGCATCGAGCTTTTTCTGCATTTTTTTCAGCACTTCCCTGTTGCGCTCCTCCAAAATACTCTCGTTATTCATCCAATACAAAAATCACTCTTCTTAGTTACTAACGAATTTTTCAACTTTCTTTGCGTTTGTTCAAATTTTTTCAGGCCGAGACTTCAATCGTCGAGTGGGCAGTGAAAATGATGTCCCTCTGAAATCATCACTCCGATAAAATAAAGGGGATCCACCAGGTCGAAAAAAAAAATCGGCGTGAAATGAGTCTCGACAAAATTACTAATGAACGATTATCTGCTTTCTTTGCAAATATTCAAATTCGTTCAGACAGTGACTTCAATCGTCGAGTGGGCGGTGAAAATGACGTGTCCCCCTAAAATCATCGCCCCGATAAGATAATCCACAAGATCGAAAAGAAAAGTTCCCTGAAATAGTCTCGGAAAAAAAATGTTTTCATTTCCTTCATACCTCCAAATACTAATATCAGAATACATCATACTTGAAAATACGTAAAGTCCCTCTTCTAATCAATGAAACAAAAGCAGACGACAAAATAGATCACATCGAAGATAAAATCACTGACTGACACTTTGACAGCGATCTATTTAACCGACGTGCTCCAAATCGAAAGTTCGGCGATAATCTCGACGCTGAAGACCGAGACTTTGTCTATTATATGTGCCGCATGACTAATCACAGTCAGCAAATAAGAAGCGCTATTATCGGTGTTTTATTATTGAACAATCGCATCCTCGTCCCTCAGCCTCTTCGGATATTCAAATCGGAGCGATTAGAGCGCGTGTATGAGTGGCTGGCGTTGTGACACACTTCCGCTACTCCACATCGCCGCCCAGCGGCGAAAAAATCATAATTCCAATACATAAACACATCCTCGTGCATCGCGTCTATAGTTGTGCTCTGAAATGTAACTCGTTACGATTGTGTTGCAGTATCGTCGTGTCACTGTTAACAAGGCGTGCGTTTGACAGCGAGACGTTCAAGCGCATTTATTAATAACGCGTGCAATGAAACGCTCGCAAACGTCCGCATGTGCAATTAGTACTAAATGACACAACGATGCGAATTTTATAGAGCAGTTCAGCAGCTTGTCCTCGCTTGACAGACACATGATCATCACTCGACTTTCTGCTGTCAAGGATGTGAGCATCGAATTGTCTGCTTATGTACGCCCATCGGAAATACAAGTACGTAATACAGTGTATGTATATGTATAGACTTATGAAATTTGTGAATGAAAACAAAAGCCGTTTTAAATAAAATAGTAAAATTAGGTTTGTAATAGGAGAAGTTGGTGAGGTGTTTATTTACTATGTTGTGTTGTTGACGTTTCGGAAATGGTTTCAAGTTCATAGTGGTGTTTTTTTTGTGGATAATGGGCAGCGGGAGGGGAGGTGCTGTCATTTTAATAGGGAAACACTTGGGTAATTATTGAGTAACCGAGGATGAGTGATTCGGAGAGTTATGTAAATGTAATTGGCAGTGAAGGTTAAAATTGTAGAATTGTAAGGGGGGTTTGTTTTATATTGGAAAGTCGCTTGGTTATGAGCAGGAAAATGCGTGACTTGAAATTATTTACAGATTTTTTGTGTATCGGTTTGTTTGTAGAAGTATATTGAATGTAGGACGAAGAAGAAATTTTTCGAGGGCACAAAAAATACGACGTCGCGAAGTAGAATTTGTGTAGTTGGTTAATAGGAATTATAGAAATGGTCCAATTTCAAACGTAATCTGAGTGCCAACATTTTTATCAGGTCTTAAGAATTTTTTTTCAGATATAAACACATATGCAATATTGAAAACACTATTATTCTGTTTGACGTAATATTTGAAAAACGGAAAATGTACTCTAATACTAATAATATTCTCTCGCTGACTGTTTAAGGTTTCATCCGAGAGTAATAAGGAATATCTTAATAAAGGCGATATGCCTTCATTTACATAAGCAGAAAAACTTGAGAACTGTAGTGATATCGCTGCAAGATGAACGAGGATAATCACATAAAGGAGCAGTGGCAACTCCTGCAGAGTCTGCGATCGACGGTAGAAGGTTTACTAGTATACGGCGTTGCCAATGTTTGGAATGTGTACGGAGGCCTAAACAGATTGCACAGTGTGATAGAACAGATTTTTAAACATGGATGCAGAATTTTTGATCCTCTTGTGAGTGGATATCCGTGTATCTTCAAATTAAATAACTTCCAAAACAAAATTAGAACATTTTTATTGTCTCGTCTATTTTTAAGGGTGAACCGGACTGTTGGGTTTTCATACAAGGATTAAATTGGTTGCAACCGGCACTGGCAGTATCACCGGATCTTGGCCAATACGATGATTATCTCGCCAATTTACCAGCAAGAATAGTATCGCGTAAAGATATACTTTGGATGTACAAAAGGTAATTGCTGTTTATGGTTTTTTTTTGCAAATCTAGGAATTATTGTTGAAAATTCATCACTGCATAAATACACTATTAAATATTGACCGAATTGAAGATATGTGAATTATATAAGCAAGGCATTCCATAAAGATCCAACTATTCCAATTTTTAGGGCTGATTTAGAAAATCGATATTTTAATATAAATTTATAGATGTACATATGTATTTATTTATTCATTATCGTCGAGCGAACGAAAGCCAAATTATCGGGTGATATATGATATCATTCACATGATCGAGCAACATAACGTGAGTCATACAAAAAGAGGAAAACGCGCGGTAGATCGAGGATTTTAATCTAAACAGTCGAACAGATTGACCAAAGTGCAGCAGCTATTCTCTATACACGGATACATAGATATATACATATACATGTATTATTTTTTCTCTACAGTTTGGAAAATCATTCACTGTCACAGAAACTATCGTGGCTCTTATCGGACAAAGAGCATTTACTCTACTGTCTGGAGCCATGGGCTTTTCTGTGCCAAGAAAGCTTAGCTGAAGCGACTCTTATTTGTTTGAGAGCTGTGGAACGAAATCAAGCTGCACTACTCACGGAAATCGATCCATCTTTGGTAACGTCCCTGCACGTTAATTGCAATAGCACTAAAATAACAGTAAAACATTTTTTTGTAAAGAATCCTTCATCGGAAACTTTTATAACGATTACACGATACATATACATATTTTTTTCAACTACGTCTTTTTTATTTTTGGACTTGAAATTTTTTTTTAATCTATCAAAAAATTATCACCAAATAAAAATGTTAAGTGACATATTGAATCTTCCAGTTTCTTCCCGGAGGCCGTTTTTTAAAAAACAGCCCGAAAAGACATCGACGCTCGGCTTCGTATCCGATTAATTTCGGAAACACGAGAACCGAGTCGGATTTAGCCACAAAAGATAGTTGCGACGACAACAAGAGCGAAGATGGTCAAGTTGTGGCACAGGAACTCGAAAACCCCGAAAAACGACCGGACGACAATGTCGATGGTCCGAACAGTAGCAAAACCATGACAAGCGATAACGCGGAAGGAAGAGAAAACGGAATATCCCTGAAATCCTGGAACAGTCTGCCAGTTTTGTGCAAAGATCACGAGATTTGTCAGAAAAGTTGCGCCTTGCCGCTGTCTGCATTTATGGCGGTGAATCGTGTGGACGAAAGCACGAGTGTTCAAGTTCCTCGTACGATCGAATTATCGGAAGTAATTAAGGTCGATTATTCGGAAGTTAAGCAATCGAGTTTGACCTCAAATATGTACGGAAAGCCGAAGAAACCAAAAACGCCCTTGCGAAAGCAAAGATCAAAAACGAAAGGCTCAGTCGTTAAAAACATCGTGCACAAAAACAGCAGCGGAAGTTCGGACACGTTGAATTACGAGGACACGGCGAGAAACTCGATAATGAAAAATATTGGTCGAGCCACTCAGGACACTGGCAAATTTCACGTGGATAATTCACCAAGTGAAAGTATCAAGATCGAAACGCACCAGAAAACGAGACGAAAAAGCTTCTTTTCGTCCTCGGGATCGGCACCCGAATTTTCCGGTTCTTGGAGCATCGATGGACAGAAAGATATTCGAACGCCTAAGAAAAGTTTTATGGAGGACGGCGGAAGTAGCGTGCAACCCATGGCCACCGGATACTTTCCCCGGCCTTTGGAAGGACAGAGTTTAACGAGTTTCTTGTCATCCTCGCAATTTTCACGAGCCAATGCTGAGCTGGACAGAGAAAATGCGCATTTCAGTATTTCCGAGGCAATGATCGCCGCCATTGAACATGTTTGTATATTTTCGTTGAATTTTGTAGAAAATAATTGTCATTTCTTTCAGACTATATTCGGAAATCACTGTCGGCTGTGCCCAGAAAATATGATTAATAAAAATATACACATTTTTTATATGAAAAATATATATTTTTTATATAACGTTATTTTTTTTTAAATACGAGATCCAAAAAAATTGAAACAAATGTGATGAGAATTAAAATAAATTGAAGCTAATGATGAACTTTCGTTTAGTTGAAGTGTAATCGACAATTACGGCTGATCGATGAGACCGTGGATGAGAGTGACGAAGAAATAAACAATTTGAAGCAACGAATACGACTCAGGAGACGTCAGCGACAAATGGAGCAGAGGAAAGGCAATTGGAGTCGCGAGCTTCTGAGCGACGGAAAAACCGACAGTAAGTTCACTGAATACTCGCTACGATTCTGTAGATAAATGATGCTCCGAAGAATATTTCGACGAAAAGAATTATTTTAACGGATATTTCATTAATTCAGCCACGACTACGGATCAAAGTGTGAGTCCTTTGTCGAGCTCACCGGGCACGTCTTCCGACGTTATTTCTACGGACGGTGTTGAAGAAATTGAAATAGACGATGCACGGAATGTATCACAACTGCGATCATCGGGTATGCACAAAAATACAAAGTTGCTCTTAAATTATCATAAAATGGGGGAGTTTTCATTCAGAAAAACGGAAATTTCCATGACATCGAGTTTTTTCATTTCTGAAATTACAAATGCTTTCAATCATAGGACGTTTTTGTACTATAAAATGCCGTAAAAAATCAAAAAGGGTTTTAAGGCAAAACAGATGTTAGATAATTTATTGTCGCAGGCGTGTCTATGTCAATGGCATCGTTGTATTCGGATGCAGATCTTTATCGTGCGTCTCCGCGTCAAGGAAACGATTCAACGCTGACTGATAGCATTATTTCTGCAGAGGGCGTCGCTCTGTCGCTCATAAGTAAATTTAGCGAGAGACACTTACCTCGAGCCAGTGAATTAGAATGGCTTGTTTCTGAAAAGGATGCTCCTCAACAGGTTCGTAGCTCAACAATTATCCTCAATTTTTATTTCTTCATCACAAGCGACAGATTATCAAAAGTCATCATTTCAAATCAACAAAAAAAATCACTTCGCATATTTTTGTGCAGTTACTGCCGTTACCGAGAAATTGGTCGGCTAATCGCGAGGACGGAGAGAACGAAGAAATAAGCCAGGTTATTCCTCTCCGTGGGACAATAGAATGGGCCCCTCCACGTCCACAAATCATATTTACTCCCCATCCGCAACCAGCGTGAGTACTCATCAATCTTATGAGGCATTTCATCTGATTTCGCCCTGAGCCTGACCCTTCCGATTTGGCCCACAATTTTTTAATGTGATTACCATAACTCCAAAGCAGTGATTTATTTTTCCATTCTGAAATACCTTTTTGCGAAAATAAGGAACTTTGGTTATCAAAAACCGTGTTTATTTCTTTCCTAAAATGTTTGTTTCTGAATCGCAATTGAAAAATGAATACAACGAAGCGTATCTTTTGTTACAGCCGAAGAACTCTTATAGCAAAACAGAATTACAGATGTGCAGGTTGCGGAATGAAAGTGGCGGTTGAATACGCAAATCGTTTTCGTTACTGCGAGTATTTGGGAAGGTATTTTTGTACGGGATGCCACACTAATCAAGTGGCCCTGATACCTGGAAAAATATTATCCAAATGGGACTTTAATAGGTACTTTAATATTTGAAAAATACTCTTTAGTATGATTTTATGCATCTGATTTCTTCGTCGTTCTGTTCGGTGTCTAAATTGTGGGAGTTTGTTTCAGATATACGGTCTCGAATTTTTCGTACAGGCTGTTGGACCAAATGGCAACTGATCCGCTGTTTCCAGTTAATGATTTAAACCCACTTTTGTATAGGCGGATCAAGCAACTTGAACGAACTCGCGTTTTTCGCACACAACTATATTTTCTCAAAGATTTTCTGTTGACATGCAGATTTGCACAAAGGTATATGTCCTAAAAATCACTAAATTATTGAACTGTTTTCACTTTTATAAATTAGTATCGAGACTTGAAAAATCATATGAATAATAAATATAACTAAAAAAATTTAACTTGACAGTCTAATGTAGATACTTGTCATTTGTCATGTGTTAAAGTAACAAAACTCATTTACAAAATGTATACTCTCGTTGCAGCATCCAAGAAGCACTTAAAAAACAGCCAAATTATATAATCAATGATCCGCATATCTATTCAATGCAAGATCTGATGCTCGTAAAAGTTGGAGTGCTGACCGCCAAGTTAGAGGAATTGGTTAAATTATGCTGCGAGCACGTTTCCGATTGCGTGGTAAGACAATAAATATATTATTTAAAAAATGGTTTGTAAATTTCTTCACATTTACAAAATCTCAATCTCATTACAGCTTTGCTTAGCCCGTGGATTCGTCTGTGAATTGTGTCCGAAGAAAGACTGTAAGAAGGAGACAGCGAAAGTTATTTTCCCATGGGAATTGACGAAGGTAACGAGATGCGATCGATGTTGTTCTTGCTTTCATATTGAATGCAAAACGGTGTCGAATAATGTAATTGAATGTCCACGCTGCGCGCGGGTAAAAGCAAGACGCCAGTCTAAAGAATCGTGAAATACGTTTGAATGTTCGATATCTATGTCGAAAAAGAAAGTCGTGAACATAGCTGAGTTACAACCGTGAAATACGTCAATATCTGTGTTATAATATATTGTAAATTGTAAATCGCTGATAAGAAAAGGAAAAATCCGCGAGAAAAGCCGCACCAATCGCAAGCTCAAGTGTCGGCACAAGTTAACCAAAGGACGGCGATTATTCGAATGAAAATCTTTTCTAAATGCTCTCTGATACAAATAGGTTTTTTATGTATTTTTTAAATTCATCTTCAGAAATCGAGTTATTAGACAGTAAGCTTTTAAAATAGCAATTATTCAAATTTACTTTCTGTTCAAGCAAAGTTTTTTAATCGATCGTAGTTTTTCAAAGGAAAAGTATTTGAAATACAGTATTTGTTCGAATAGTGCCGATCCTTGATCAGTAAATGGCTCTAATGCTTTGTAGAATGGTAAAGACTGAAAACATGTTCGCTCTAGTTTGATGAGCAGAAAATAAGAGTTCAACTGTATTCTGACCGTTGGAAATTAGTTGATCGGTGCACAATCTATCAAAAACGAACTTCATCTTGGTTAGAGGTTCGTAATTTCTCAGATACTAAAGTGGTGAATGATTCAAACACAATTATTCGAATTAATTGCATGAAGATTTCCATTCACCTCAATTTTCATAAAATTGGTCAATAGAAAATCATTTAATGGGAGTTCTTCGATAAACTTATAAACGAAAGACAGAAAATGATGTTTCTTGAAATCGAGATTTTTAAATAAGATTTTTAAGATCTTCATTCCTTTACTTTGACGAAAAATCATTTTTCAAAATATTTCGATAAAGAGTAATCTGTGAACAATATAAAGTAAAATTGAGCCGTATGAAAAAAATCTGAACAAAGTTACATATGAAGAATAAAAAAAAATAGTGATAATTCAGCATCATTCATGTATTTTTGTTAAGTTTTTCCGTTCGTTTTAGCCAATTTGTATTTAATATTTATGGAACTCTGAATATATAGTATTTGTAGCGTTTATTCTAAATTATACGAATTATTATCACGGTATTGTTACATAATGGCAGTCTATTCGAATTTTTGTAGCGACAATAATCATGCGAGAATTTAAAAAAAACGAAAGAAAAAGAAACACGAAGACAAGACTGAAGCTTTGTGAAATTCGTCTACACATTTGTAAGAAAAAAAAACACGAATTTATGGAAAATGTTTATGATCCTCGTTCGGTCAAAAGGATCGCAAATTGTCCTACTGTCTACGCGAATTGAAAAGTTTATGTTAACAGTATACTAATTTAATACGCTAATTATAGTACCTGATATTTATGATGAAAGCCGAGCAAATATTGGCAATTTATTCCTGTTACCGATTTTACAGAAATTTATAATAAAAGTAATCCGATTAAACACAATCACGTATTTTTTTAAAACTATCCCCATCAGTGTTTGTTTCTGATCGAATTGTTGATATTTTTGCGCAAAATAAAAATTATGTTGGAATCGGATTTTTAGTTAGAAATCAATGTTTTAAATCCTCAATTTTACATATTCTTCGGTCGATTTCTCCGATCTTATTCATTATTTAAAGATGAAGTTCTGTAAAATGTGTTTTGTGTCAATAAAAAGTACTAAAGAATTACCCACTAACTTAGAGTACAGCACAAGTTGGATTTAAAACAGGAAAAGAATTGAAGGCACTTTGTCACGTCACGAATTTTATTAATTAAATTAGCCGTTCATTATTATCGCATACACACACACACTATAAAGTAGTAAAGATAACATTCACTGATGGTATAAAAATAATCATGACCTTAATACTATTTACACCTCCTAATTTTAGTCATGGACATTGCAACTTTACATATCCCTCACTATTTTTATCTTGCATTACTATTTCTTGAAAATTTATCCGTGAAAAAAAAAAAAATACAAGTCTTTCCGTATATACATATTCGAACGTCGGTGATTGTTATGTACAACTGTATTGAAGAACCCAGTGGAACTTCATAGAAGTATATAACTTTTTTTAAAAATTCTCTATCATTATACCGTGTGTCTCGTAACCAGACCATGCATCCAAAGTTCGATCAAATTCGGGCCTTCTATTTTACCACTGCCAGAGCGCGTTAGAAATTTAACGGGGATTAATTTATTGATGGTTTTGACAAATCCGGTGTCAAATTTTTTCGTTATTTTTTTAACGATGGAAAAAGGAAAGGAAAGTTTCGTTAAGTCAATCCGCAGTCGATAAATATTCGTTAATGTGTATTTGCGTGTATGAAAATTGTAGGTAACCATAGAGATTTTCTGCGCAGAGACTATCTTATAGAAGTACTGAAAATCGTTTAACAAAACGCGATGAAGAAAGTCCAAACTTGTCACGGTTTTCATCAATTAGATTGCATGTGTATGCAAGCTAAAATATTCATCTAAATTCGTATATAAGTCGCATATTAAAATAACGACGTTTTAAATGGATAAATATCGTGAAATGTCTCGAGAATGCTCCACGGAATATTCGTCAATTGGCTATTCGTGAATTAATCATGTATAAAGACGTCGAAATTCATAGAGTCGCACATCGGCTATAATTGTGTTTCTTAAAATCGTAAAATCATTTCTAAATTTATCGTATTGTCTACCATCGTCATCAGTCTATACAGTGGAAAAGTTGGATGCGCCACAAAAGGTTAACATTACGGTGGCTCGATGAGTTTTTTGTCGCCGAAATTTCTTCGCAGTTTTATATTATCATTATTATAATAAGTAACGACGGTAACATGTTTTATCTCTCTATTACGATGGTAAATCTCGTATAAATGGACACAGAAGAGCGGTGGTTCGTTAAAAAAGGAAGAAAAAAAAAAAAAAAAAAAAACTACAAATAGACTTCTTCTACTGGAAACGAGTAAAAAAATTGTAAAATAAATTTCTCAACAAATAAAAAAAGGATTATAATAACTTATAAATATGACCGTGCAAATTGAAATATCAGAGAAAAAAATATGACGCATAAATAGAAAATTACAAAATAATCTCGTCCACTGAAAGAATGCGAATCAAACTTCGAGCTCCGCTTAGTAACTTTCGATAATTAACGGCTGCTTTTGATTGTCCGTTCGACTTGATAATCCGTTCGTTTTCCCTTATATTCAGACTCTAATATCATCCTCATTAAACCCACGAACAATGCACGCTTACCGTGATTTGTCCTCCGATGCTTCGCAAACTTTTCTCATATACATGTGGCATTGTGATTTTAGTTTTTCGCTGTTTCTTTTCCCGTCTATTTTACGTAGGCTACTGCGTCGTCAAAGTGCAGCTTTTTGCCAGGCCTAATTGTCGAAAAATCTATGTATTGAGCCACGAGTCTACTTAAAATTAATCATACTTACTTGTTATGTTGACTATAAATCTAAAACTTCTTTCAGTGGCACCTTCGCTACCTCGAAGAAGATCCTGGATTTGAGAAAAGTTTTTGTGAACATTCGGAAAAACTCATTTTAGGGGAAGAAACAACAGATTAATATTAAACTCACTTGTGGCTGTACTTATTGCGCACGGTCGCTAAAGCGTCTTTGTGTTTTTTGTGGAGTCCTTGATTCAGCACATTTACTATCTCTTTTATGTCGTCGACCGTGTAACCGGTATAATACTCCAGGGTGGCCGTCCAACCTCCCAATTCTTTCATTTGTAGCGCGAGGAGCAACGCCGCCGCAGCCATTTTGCTATCGCTGTACATTATCGTCGAATAGTCCATCAACGAAAATTCTAGGATGTATCGTGCAAGTGTCAGCGTAGGCATCGACACTTTGGCGCACTGTTTCCGAAGGAGAAAAGAGAAAATAAGATAATGTCATTTTATCGACGATTCGCGCAAACGGTTTGATTGATTTTTATTTTTCACCAATGACTATTCTCTGAACTAAATCCTGATGGAATCTTGAAAAAGTTTCAAGACTAGTAAATAGAAAAAAAAAACAAGAAATCGAATAATACAAACCCTGGCGTAACGACGAAGAAACCTGTAGGAAAGTGGTATTCCAAGGTCAAAGTCAACTATTTTAAGTACGTTCATTTCCATCCTTATGAGCTCCCGTTGAGTGTAAGCACCATCGCATATATACAAGAAATCCTCTACCATAGGAGGGATTCGTTCCTGCAAAAATCGAGAAAATCGTAAAAATGATTAATACTCCATCGCCCCGAAAACTTTGGAAATTTTCGGTTTTTGAAGAAAAATTGTTGAACAAAACGATAAACTGTTTACGAATTATTAAATGTTTTTGTTGTTGTGAGCTTACGTCAAACTTGCTAGCGATAAAAAGACTAGCAGCGCCGAGCAATTGCAGCGTCTCTTTGCCAACCGTAACTTTGGTGAGGTAAAGATCGACGAGCTTGACCGCGAGATAGAGCGTCTCATGATTCAACTCAAAGGATTCCTGTACTTCGACCATCCAGTCGACGAGCAAGGACCTCATCCACCGCGACAGGCACACTTGTCTTTCCATGTAGTCGCTGATCGGAAACAGTTGTTCCCGCTCCTTAAGGTACTGGAATATGTCCATTGCATATTGCGAAACTTGGAAGGGATCTCGCCAGTTTTCGGCGTCGAAATCCCATTGAACGCCGGCGGGCAATTCTCGTTCCGGCACCGCGTCGAGTCGAGCAGCTAACGACGTAGCCTTTTCGGATGTCGTCGTCGTTTTTTCTAGTTTTTCGGCTTCTTCGCTTGGCTCGCTTTCTTCTGTTTTCTCGCCGACCTATTGTTTAATGAATAAGGATAAAAATATGAATGAAAAATTGTAAATGGCTTCTTCACGACTTTTTCCTTCTTTTAAAATTACCTTATTGCTACTTTTGGTAGATTTTTTCGCACTGTCGTCGGGCACGTCCTCCAAAGCACTGACGTACAGCGAATTGTCCTCCGATTTTTCAAGATCTAAGCTGCGACGAACGTTTACGATTTTGTTCGCTATCTCGGTCTTTTCGGCGTCATCTTTTTTAATACTTTTCGCCCGTAATACAGGTTTTGACTTAGCAGCGACATTGTCAGGTCGCACGAGAACTTTGTCGAGGCTCCTTAACGAAGCAGCTGGAACAGTCGGCTTTGCTTGCGCTACTGGCGCTTTCTTCACCACTTTCTTAGGCTCTTGCAGTTGTACGCCCAATGATTTCCCAATAGCCTGTAAATTTAGTTGCGGTTTATGTTTACATCATGTGCGACACGAGAAGATGAATCTCGGTTTACTATCGAATGTCTTTTCCCTTTGATAAATATTTTCAGCGGTTCTTGGGTATAATATGGTTTTTTATGAATTCATTAAATATACAAATAAATATTTTGATTGAATGTAAATGATGGAAAACGTTTACTTCGTGTTTAAGCACTTCTTCAATTAAAATGTATACTTACATTGGTGATATTTCCTAGAGCAGAACGTTTTGTGGTTTTGTCCTTCAGGGGAGAAGCATCGGCTTTTCTTTTGATTCTTGGGTCTTTGATAACTACAGGTGGCTTGGCCAACGCATTGTTGATTGCAGCTTTTTGATTACGTGTAGTTATGCCTCGCCGCACTGCTACGACTGGCACACTCTGTTTATTTTGACTACTTAGTACTTTGGTGGGAGCCATTTTGTCGGAAGGTGCAAAACAAAAAAAGCCTTCCTGTGGTCCTTACTGCGTCCTGAAAAAGGTGGGGAAAAAAAAAAAAAAAAAAAAAAAATTAATAGAAATTTGTTTAATTTCGTTTCAAGATAAATGACGTTTTTCGTGAACAATACATTTTATTTAAGAATTATCGTTTATGTGATTGCCGCAGCGTTTGAATTTTACTGTATAAGCAAATTTGAATATTTTCGCGAAAGACGCCGCGCGTCGCGGGAAGTTTTCACGTAAACATAACCAAGAAAAAAAATCAGTCACACCTTTTCCACAGATTGTGAACATGAAAAAATGCAGAGGATAATTGAGCCTAGAATTGAAAGATGCAAATTGTACATGATCTTGGAAATATACAATGCAAGTAAATTTCATTGACCACATGTTTTTGGAGTAAATAATTTTAGGTCAGAAAATACTTAAGTATTTTAAGCTCAATAACAAAAAAATAATTCCTTTAATTTATCTTTACAGTGACCAAAAGATTCAGAAGATAAATGTATTGAATAATTATTAATAACAGTTTGTTTAATTTTTTTTATAGTTTTAAAAAATTTCAATTCTATTGAAAGATCTTTAATGACCACATTGTCAATTTTATTGGAGTATTGGAGTATCATATTGGAGTAAACATTTAAAAATCCTATTTAAAATAAGTGTGCAAACGAAAAGATTATTAAAAAGATTATTAAAAGAAAAGATTATTCAAATTACTTATCTAAAAACAATCAACTAGCATGATGGAAAAAAAATCTGTATATTTAAAATTTCACGTCCACTGAACGTGAAACTTTTTATCAAAAAAAGCATTCATGTCCAATTCAATTATTCAATCCTTGCTCTCAGAATATAAGAAAACCAAAAAGAACAAATTTAACTTTTCAATTGGAGTACACAACATTTAAAATACTCCCAACTAAAAGTTTGTACTAAACGATTAAAAAAAACGGCAAAACTTTCATGAAGGAAAGATATCTAAGCTGGCAGAGAATTCTTCACGAAAAATATGAAAGAAAAAAAGGCGGAATAACGTTGGGGGGGGCGGGTGAACGTGCTGTACTCCGTACCGTGTTAAATATCGTGATGGAAGATCGGAGCTTAACTTTTCGTTGAATTTTTCAGAAAATATAAGCGCGGCTCGGCGAAATCCTGACGATACGGTGAAAGTTTCGATCTTTTCAAAGATGGAGAGCCTAAAATGCACGTGGCTTTCAGTCACAAAATTCGAAAGCTCGCGAGTTTTTCGATCGAACGCACGGCGAGTGATGCCAAGACTGGGAGCTTATGGCTGCACGAAACGAAAACGCGGGAATGCAACGTGCATCTGCTGAACGCGATAAAAATGATTGGAAAATACGTTTGACTGCTTGGGTTAGCTGGGAAGAATTTTCGCGTCGCTGCTGGGGTCGCGATGTAACTGAGCGACGAGGACACGACCGATAAACAAAATGCCTCGCTCGAACACAAACAGCGAAGCCACCATTTTTCCACATCCAAAACAATCAACGGTTTTCTCCGAATATCGCGTAAAAATCTCACACCCAATTAAAACAGCGAACGTTAACAATAGTTTACACTCGTAGAGAATTACCTGGGAATTTGTATCAGCCGTTTCTCCGTTTCGGCAGGACGATTACTTTCATTTATAAAAAAAATCTTGTCACTGGTACTTGATTCTCCATTCGTCCTGCGAGAACAACTGAAGTTGACGCTGGTGTTCAAAATATCACAGTTACGATTTGGGCGTCGCGTGATTGGCTGCAGCGTCAGGCTGCGGGCCAATGGCGTGACGCGGAGAGCGACCGCCGCGCCGCCTGGCGAACCGCGTCGAACTTCTATTTTTATTTTTCACAAGATTGTTTTAGATGCTTTATATATTTTATTACGTGCTCTAGTAAAATGGAAAGGTTGTTTTTTTCTTGTTTACACACATTCGGCGATGTCGCTAGTATTTGTACGCGTGAAAAGCGTGCGTGTGACGAAAATTCCGAGGTTTCCAGGCGATCATACGACTTGTTGTTGCTGCGTGTGTTGGCAACACTGCTCGATCACTGACAGCTATTATTCCAGCAGAACGGCAGCCCGCCCGCTTTGCTCAGCCGCAATCACGCGCCGAGAGGATTTTGCCGCAGCCTGGAACATCCTTCGATCCTTAAACCTCCTCTCGTCAACTTACAGATCTTCTTTAACCCCTTGGTTACGATTTTGGCTGATGGCTCCGAGATTTTTCGGGCGTCGCTCGACGAGTATAAAGTACAAGCGAGATTAATCAGTAGGGCCAACTACGAAATTTGGCTAACGTATTTTCGTTGGGAGATTTGGAAAATTTGTTTGAGTCGCTGGTTTACAAATTTATGCGCCGTTCGTTGCGGTTAATTTGATGGTCTACCGATAGCTTGCAACTTTTGATTCTGGGCGAAAAATAGAGGGAGATAAGATAGGGGGAAGTATATTTGCCTACCTAACCTCTCGCTAAATCGGAAAACACAGTTTTGCATAAATCGGTTATATCCGTGATATTAATTGATTAACGGTCATTGACAGTCTTGTTGTGAATGTGATTACATGGAAAATCACGAAAATGCAGGAGGAACGCTTAATAGTAAAGTACATAACGGTGAAAAATTGCTTCGTTTATCTTTCGGAGATGTGGACCAGGAGATTGGATTCTGCGAAGGTAGGCTCATGCACTTACATTATTTTTTTTACATGAAAAAGTGACGGGTCAGATAAGCGTCATGTAACCTGTTACTTTGCGTATGCAACGTCACTGTTATTTTGGGCTTTGCGGGTTTGAATTTGGTTTATGATCGCTCGCTAAAGTTCTTAATGCGACGTAAAGAACTCAGTGAGTGATTTTGGAAGATTTCAGTTCTGTAACCGTCGGGATTCATAGATAAATGAGGCGGATATTAAAATGCACCAATTACTGACAAGATAAGTCGCGCGCTCATTGGCCACGCAACGAAAAGTGGGAGGAGCTGAGCATATGGACAGTATATCTATATACTCGGCTTTTCCATTTTTTTTACATAAATTCTGATAAAGAAGAAATCCTTATCTCGAATTTCTGGTGTAATTGAAGATAATTTTTTGTTGTTTATAGAAAAAAAAAAGATTGTCCGGACAACAATTTGATTCGAAAAGTGCATTTTGGTACGAATTCTGAAACTGCAGTTGGTAAAAGAATTTTCCATTATATTGGAGTGATGGACGAATTTTCGCTCGGTCGGTAACTGCAACGGAAAAACGATTTTCTCGACCGTAATTGAGTTGTAACAAAATAATTCGACTTGGTCGGTATAGCAGATCACCTTAAGGGATATACTGACCGAGTCGATAGGAATAAATAAAAACGCGCGATGGGCAGTCGCAGTGGAGCAAAAAGAATGATAAAAGCGCATCATATGATAAATAAGATCCGTTGGAATGGAAATACTAATTATTTTGAAAAATAATAATGCCATATGATTTTTTTTTAATTAAAAAATTGAAATCGAACTCAACATAAAAAAAAATGTTTTAATGATTTTCCGAAATTGTTGGATGGTTTTTAGAAAAATCCATATCTCGGTCGATTTTGCTTTAAAAAGGATATTAATATTGGTATGAGGTAGGTGTAAATTTTATGAAATAATTTCAGATAAATGGTATTAAGATGACACACAATAATAATGATTATTACGTCTCGTGGCGTCCGATCTTCGGGCTAAATGAATCATTGGGAATTAGCGCTACTTTTGCTCGTACCTTAAACATAAACGAAGGAGACCAAGTGACGATTTCAAGTGTACCTGAACCACCTTTTTTATCGTCAATTACGGTCACTCCTTGGAATGCTCAAGACTGGGAAATTGTGGTGCGTATAAAAGAGCTTATGAAAATCGTCTATTCTGAGATTTCGCAAATAAAGGTACTCGTTATTCGTTTCCGAATGTATATTCCATTTAAAAGTATATTCTAAAAAATCTCTCCAAATTTTAAAAATAATTACGTTGCTAATTAAAGAATTGATAGTTGACGATTTCGTCAATACAAGACGATTGTAAAATTGAATACTCATCGATTAATTTATAGTTAAATATTTACAGGAGTATCAAGCTGAAAAGATACAAGCAGTCTTATTGGATCAAATAAGTTTAGTCGCAAAAAATCAGTCGATCGTCGTGTGGGTATCCAAGGGATTATGGGTAACATTATCAATTGGTAAGGAAACGTCTTTTCAAAAATTATTCAGTTCATTGTGGGATATAAAAAAATAAAGCATTACAATTTTTTTTTTCTTACATAGATACAATAAATTCTGATTTTGTCTATGGAGCCATTGGACATCTTACAGAAGTGCATGTATCTCAGTGGAAATCCAGTAATCAAGGGAGCCGAAAAGTTTCCGGAAAGACAAAAGAAGCCAGGACAGAAAAATCGAAATTTTTCATATGGAATATTTATCAAAAAATCTCAGGCATGAATCCTGTTACGAATGATGGAATATCCGACGAATCCGTTGATATTCCATCGTGGATAAAATCCAATGGCAATTGCATCATTCCTCAAACGTTCCGAGTTTGCAGCTTATCGGCTATCAAAGAATTTTATTCGTCAACTGAATTCGATACTCACGTCGAAAGTCCCTATGATGTTTTTGTTCACAAAATTAATATCGAAACGGATTTTTCCGGTGTGAAAGACGCGGAAACTCTTTTATTCAGAATCAGAAAAATTCGTGAAGATCGGCAATACGTTAATACAACGAGCACCGATTTTTTACGCTCGGACGATTCAGCGCCTAAAGAATGCTCAGAATTAGTGGTCAGATTATTTTTCATAGAAAATGTTATTCGAAACGATTTACGTGATCATAAAGAGAGTTTGGAATCGATTAATTCGATTCACAAACCGATTTACGTGTCGATGAATTTAAGAAGAAATTTGAAGTTACGAATGGGAAGCAAAGTACTTTTAGAACCTGTAGAAGAAGAGTCCGACCAATCGATCAGATCGATAGAAATAATTCCTACGGGGAAAATTATAACTCGACGGAATTTTGAAGAATTTCTTGTCGATGCAGCGACAGACGGAAAAACGCTCCTGAATTTTCCGTCGCGGATTTATTTGAAAAATGAAATAAGCTGCAGACTTTTGTGCTCACCTGTCAAGTGTTCCTATTCCCTTCTTAATGTTGCCAAACTCAAAGATGTTGTGATAAACGTGAATTCCGAAAAATTAGCTGATGTTGATGCAGTCAATGATATCGAGAAGGAAGTTGAAGAAATTAATTTGAGTAACATTTTATTACGGTAAGTGGAACATTTTCAATGTTAATAATTTTTTATTTTCCTTTTTTACAGATTTGAGATTTTTTTCCATTTTTAAAAATTATATTGGCATTATTATTTAATGACACAAATTTCAATTAACTTGTTTATGGGAGTTCTGTATTAAAATGTTTGGTTGGATAATTTCTTTGTTGATTTCTTCAGGCCCCTGGAAACGACACTCGCTGAATGTCGGATTATTCTTGAGCTGAGCTTGGCTTTGAAAAGAGGTCGTACTTTTCGATACGATCCAGGAAATATACTCGTTTGCGGTGCTGTCGGCGCTGGCAAGTCGACGCTTTGCAAAGTGCTACAAGAGGAAATGCAGAAGGCTCCGCATTTTGTGCACAGGCATGTCATAGAGTGCAAAACGTTGAAAGGCAAGAAACAGCACGAATCTTATTTTTGTATAAACAATATTTTGTTACTTCCATCAATTAGAATTTTTTCCTAGAATTTCTCAACTTCAATTATAAACTACATCTTTGAAAATAGCAATTCTTGTTATGATTTAGTTCATTTAAAAAAATATCCATTGTTAAGATTTCACATGCAACTTTATTTCGGTGAATATAGGCAAAAAGGTTGAAGCGATGCACAAAATAATTTCAGCGGCGATTACCGAATGTATATACTATCAACCTTCAATATTATTTTTTGATGACTTGGAGAGCATCACGAGTACGCCAGCTGATGATGAAGGCCATTCACCGGATGCGATCAACGCCGCTAGGTAACTTAAATCGTTAAATCGATAAAAATTGATTTTTATTTTACCGCGATTGAATTGTCAATTTATCTTACGAATTTATACACAAAATTTGTTATTTTTATATTTTCAGAATATTGGATGTTATTTTTAATATTGCTGCTGAATATCAGACTTCACATTCCGTATCAATAATAGCGACTTGTACGAACCCAAATAAAATTGGTCCCAATTCAACGTCCCCAGGAGGTGTCCATCTGTTCCGCACGATTTTGACAATACCAGATCTTACGCAAGTAAGCTTTAAATTTTACCAATATTCTTTGTTTTTTTGTGTGTGATTTATTACGAAATAAAATGTACACCTGGTGATAAGGACCAGCGTATCGGCATTTTGAGGCTTGCGCTGCAAAGCAACATACGCGTGCCCGAAGCAATCAATTGGGATTATTATGGGAGTAAAACCGAGGGATGGGTGGCGCAGGACCTCGTTGACTTTGCTGAAAAAGCAGCGTTCGCCTCGTGGAAACGCCACGGTAAGAATTCAATTATCTACGAGTGTAAATCTGACTTTTTTCCGCGAAATATTTAATCTCCAGATTTTAATCTTAATCAGATTTTTGTTAAATTCCTTTAGTCGTCTACTGATACGAATTTTATAATGTTATGATATTCAGTATCTTTTTTAAACCTTGTTCACGAATAACATAAATTCTGACTTTCGCCTTCAAAAATCTATAATTGTTCTTATTCAAACCGAATAATTTTCCAGATAAAAAAAATATTGATATCCTCACTTTAAAAAGAATCGATGATAAAAATTACAGTCGAATAAAAGTATATTAATTTTTTTTTAGTGCAACGGCAAAATACAGCGGAAATTGTTCTGGCTGAAGAGGATTTATGTGAAACTTTAAAGCATTACAAAACAATATCGTTACATGGCGTACAGCTGTATAAAAATTCGGGCCACGATTGGACAAATATCGGTGGACTGGCGAAAGTGAAAGACATGCTAACTCAACTTCTTGAATGGCCTTTGAAACATCCAGAGCTCTACAGAAATTCACCGATAAAAAATCAAAATGGAGTACTTTTGTACGGAATGCCAGGAACAGGAAAAACTATATTGGCGGGCGCAATTGCCAATAAATGTGATTTAAATCTGATTAGTATCAAGGTTAAACAAAATTTATTTATGAATTTTGGAAAAAAAATGTAACAAAAAAGAAACATCCAACTCAAGGCAAATTAAAAGCACTAATGGTATTTCATGGTTTCCAGGGACCTGAGCTTTTATCGAAGTATATCGGAGCCAGTGAAGAAGCCGTACGAAATATCTTCGAAAAGTGAATATAATAATTAATTCTATTGTAAAAAACCTAATATTTTGCAATGATACTAAAGCTCATTGTTCCGAAACATTTTATAGAGCTCGACGGGCGAAACCTTGCGTTCTATTTTTTGACGAATTCGACAGTCTCGCGCCCAGGTTAGTGAATAATTTAAAATATTAATTTTTATACAATTTTGATCATTTTTTTTTGCATTATTCTAAAGATCCTTACGTTTAAATACAAATAAAAATTCAATCAAAGTTGCGATTTTCCGCCATTAAAACAACGATCCATTATTTTCTGTCAACAAAGACGTGGTCATGACAGTACTGGCGTAACCGATCGTGTCGTAAATCAGCTTCTAACCCAATTGGACGGAGTCGAAGGAAGAGAAGGAGTCGCGGTGGTCGCCGCATCTTCCAGACCTGATTTACTGGATCCCGCATTGCTTCGTCCTGGTCGTTTGGACAAGTCCTTGCTATGTCCTTTGCCCGACGAGGTAAAATCGCCCAAAGATCTCCAATAAAATTCGAATCTTTTCCCAAATACATTACATAAAATTTCACGTATTTTCGAAATTATTACAATTACGAAATCAAAAAATTATTAACATAAATCGTATCGTTTTCTCAATCTCCTTTAGAGCGACAGGGAAGAAATCCTTATCGGTTTGTGCAAACTCCAAAAAGTGGACACGAAAAGTCTTGATCTCAAAGAACTTGCAAAACTTTCGGACGGTTTTACAGGAGCAGATATTAATGCTGCTTTGACACAAGCCAAGTACGACGCTTTGGAAAGTGCGATTGTTAACGTTTCACCGGTAAGCAACAGTCGATTGATTTTTTCTTCGTTTATATATTCATCATATTCGTTTTCGCAAAAAATGACATTCTTTGAATGATTGTAGAGTTTAATTTCGCATAAAAATAGGAGAAGAAATGCATGTCCAGCAGGATAATCGAAATGATCGATATCTCTTAATACGCAATGTGTTTTCAAGGAATGTAATGGCAACTCTCAATGAGACAGGAGTAAACGATATTCGCAAATCTTCGTCGTGAGATTCTGTAGAGCATAATTATGATATTATCATTAGTGATCTTATGGCACTAGATTATAGTAGGTAGGTAGGTGTGTTATATAACTGAGGAAACGTAGGGAGCTTTATTAGCGCGAGCCAAGCAACGTACCCCATCTCGCTCCACTTCATCCTAAACTACGCCTCACTGAACGCCGAGGGGATTATTATCTTATGCGTTATAATGATGCGCAAAGCGGATGAAGTGGAGGGTCGGGCAATCACGTGAGATTGAAAGGCAAACGAGTAGTTACCTACAGACAGTTAGCACGGGTGTCATGTTCGATCACAACGAGAATCGTCGATTCAGAGTACAATTGAACACACGTTTCTCCTTAAAAACCGCAACTTTATTGGAGTGACATTAAAATTCTAATTAAGACATATTCCGCAGTCATCAGAAGTTTCATTCAATAAGCATTTGATGTATTCTGATAAATTTATCAAACAATCCTATAATAAATGTCATTGTGTTGAGAGTCGATTAAAATGAATAACAAAAATTGCACGATCGAATTACAGGATTCTTTCCATAACAAAAAAAAATTGCCTTTACAGGAAGTAATAATTTCACGGTTGCAGGACTGCAAATAACTGTGAAAAAAAATTCTTTGAGTTTAGTGTAGGTTTCTAATTTAATTTAGTATTTAATAATCGTTCATTGTATACATTACAAACATGAATATTAAAAACCGACTTTCTATCATAGGACGAGTCGAAATACACCGATTCGATCGAATTGACGCAAAGGCACATAATCGACTCTCTAAAATCCACTAATCCATCATTATCATCAGCGGAGAAGGAAAAATATCGCAGAATGTAAGTGCTCATATTTTTTACAGGAATCCTTATTTTACTCTACCCCTAGAAAAGTTAAAAATAAATTGTATATAGCAAAAATTAACCGTTCATTTTTGTAATTAAAAAAATTTATGTTTCAGTTATGGTCAATTTTCAAAAAGCAATATTTTTGAAAACACTGCTACAATTAAACAGCGAGCGACTCTCGCTTGAGCACAGAATACTTAGGAATGGGCAAAATATTTAGGAATTTTCCAATAGAAAAACTGCTCCGGAATATTTATAACTTTTCTTAAGGAATATCCTGTATATAAAGAAATATAATAGAATAAAATAGGGAAAGCTGTTCTTGGAAATGTATAGTTTATCTATTGTCTCCATCATGCTTCAATCGTTCCATTTATTGTACCAATAAAACTGTTCTGTGGTTGAGTCCGAACGACGCAATGTTCGAAGAGCGCACAGACCTTCATTTAATAAGAGGACATGATTGTCCTTTTGAAAATTCTTCCACGAACAGTTTAATTGGCAAAGTAATGGAAAATAGGAAGCAAGTATTATTATAGCTACGCATAATCCAAGCGTCTGCTGTCGAGACACCGTATCTCCGGTAAACTCGCGGCGTTAACAGGCAACTCAGGGCGGCTTCTTGCCGGCATGAAGTTTTCATATTAATAATCGGTATAATAATTAGTATTTTCACGCGCGACTTAGCAGGAAGGATGCCTGCGCGCACGGAACTTTAGAGATCTTGATTTTAAGTTCTGAGAAGGAGGGCATATTTCACCGCGCTAATGTCCCGCTAGATAAACTACAATATTAGCTGCCTTCGTACTGATTTAATTTAACTTTGGCGCAGGAGACATCCGCCCTGCTTTCGTCTACACTACAAGACTGTGCAGTCAACACTTGTGATATACGAGCTGCAGTACAGCCAACGTAATACACTCGTAAGCTCGATGTTTAACCATTCTTTGACTTTTCGATAGCACTATAAACTTTGATTTTACTGCATTGCATTTTGCTGTAGCGCTGAAATAATCATTCGCATTCAGAAAAGTCTTTAAATTACATTTTTATTTATTAATTTTTAGATGATGCAGCTATATTCATCGTTACGGTGACTATGCAAATAACGAATTTTATTAATTATCAATTAGTAATGCTTGAAAAGAAAATTTAATTGACAAATACTAACTCGAACATTTTTCGTATGTTTTCATAAAAATCTAGCAACTGAAAGGCGTTACGTATTGAGTTGCGTTCTGAGATCCTCAAAGGAATTTCTTGACCCACGGACAACCTTATTTTCTGTTCAAATTTCATTCTTATAAAAATTCTCAGCATATTTTAAATGTTCGGAGATGTGAAATATGAAATCACCTGGATAGATCCAGATATGTGGATAAATCGGATTATCCGGGTACGCGAAATAGTTACAACTCTAGGTATTGTACATGAGAAACTGCGGCGCCTATATTCAGTTTATTCCACTGATTCTGAAATTTTGGATACTGCAAAAAAAAATTCTCGGTTCGCACTAACATTTTGTTGTTGTTGTTAAAATCATAAAATAAATATGTATGATTACATATTTATTTAGTAAAATATTTCAGATTCATTTTCCATTGGAAGCTCATCTCTCTACGTGACTCTGATTTACACGAAAGAAGTTACTCGAAAAAATGACAATTGTCATTGAGTGAGTGTTGGCAAGTGAGGCAAACGAGCGTCTCGAAGGCGAGTAATTGAATTCGGAATTGGGTTGGAGGGGGCTCTTAAAAATATTCGATTATTCGGTAAGAATTAGAGGGCATTCAGTGTAGGGAAGTAAAATCATGGTGACATTGTCCCGTTTGTAAAGTCGGTCCGAGAGTGACTCGAGACTCGTAGATTTTCCTTGGAGCGAGTCTGCAGCGTGTCGGTACGCTAAGGTCGTTTTTGTTGACTTTCCTCATGTATTTCTTGTGCAGCGTTAATAGCAAATGCTGGAAGTTCTCGGGACTCGAGGGATGTAATATGTTTAACTTTTCGAGAAACGGTAATCAGGGATAAAAGTGCGGCGACGCTCGGTATTTACGCTAACTAATATCCTTCAGCCGGTAACCGAGTTACGCACCGGAATTTTCCGTCGCTCCCAGTTTGTTAGCCTTATAATTGGCCATTTTTATGCTAAAATGAGCCGCGGGTCGTTCGGTTCCCTCGACTCCCTCTCGGTCCGTTGTAGCGATTGTGCCAGCAACTCCGGTCTCTACAAGATAAGACGGTAACGGGGTAAGGATTATTAAACGTGCGGAAATATATTTTACTCGACGACCAACAGAAAGCGCAAAGGGCTATTCTTTGTTTCAGAAATTCTCGAATAACCTCCGCAGCATCCTCAAGATGCTTGCGGCATAATAAGCTTGAGAATCTTGCAAAATACACATTTTCACTCAAAGGCTTAATCCGAAGAGAATTTTAGTAGTTTGATAGAAAAACACAAACATTAATAATACATTTGTTATAAGATGAATCTCAAAAAATCAATAATAAAACAGTAAACAATATAGCTTCTATAATAACAATAATAATAACACTCAGTTGGAAAAAGTTGAGTAATTTTTATATAATTATTTTCGGGTTTCATGAATTTTTTTTTGTACAGAAGGTTACTGGAGTTTTCGTTTAATGTATTTTGTTCAATAATTGTATATTTGTACAAAATTCGATGTTGTATGTTGACTATTATGCAAGTAAATTCCGGGATGAATCTCGTCACGTATTCTATTGATTTTGGCTGTAGTGACAATCAGCAGGTAATTTGGAGGTCACGTTGGAGCATGAAATGAGTGTCGCTTGTAATGCAACGTTGGTATTACACGGAATGAGATTTTCGTTGAGAATGTCCTGTGGATAACGTCACTTATATTTGCGTTTTTACTTTTTCATCACAGATAAAGTTTCATTAGAGCGACGCCGATTGTTCGTGCAAAATAAATATTTTCCGCCGTTAATAAGGTATTTATCATTTCGAATAACGCAACGATTTTTTTATGACCTGTGATTGGCTCATTGCGCATAACAAAAAAAAATCGTTTTACGACCGTATCAAAATATTCGCTACAATTTTTATGAGAATAACCTCGTAGATTTGCATTTTGCGATATTCTTTTTACTTACGAGGTGAAAAAATTACTAATTTCTAATAACTGTCTAATTTTTCATCATTTTCATCTCAAATACTACGAAACGGTTGCTTCGTTTCCTTAAAAGGTAGTCGACAGTGGCGCCACCATCTTTCGCCGAGTTGTGATTGGTCCAGACTTTAATTCGTCGTTGAATCGCCGCGAGACAAGTTGATATTGTTATTTTCTTGTGAAAAGGGCGACTTTGTAACGGTAAGTCTTAACAATAACCTTTAACATAACTTCTAACATTGTAACCTTTTACAAGGAACGATGTAAAGTGGTGAGGTTGTTTTTCTTATTAGATAAATAAATATGATGTAATTAGCGCATTTGTCAATGTAAATTGAATTGCACCGTAAACTTCGAGATTTCATCTAAACAACAAAATTTGGTGGGTTTATATTGTAAACTGAGTTAATTTTTTCGTGATTCATTGTAAAATGCTCTTTGTGTTCATCCTTGATATTCGATATTCGATATTTCGTAAGCGGTTGTAAAACAAAAAGGAAAAAGCCAGCGCATGATTTCACAGGCAATTATGTGCGGATGATGGGGCGAGTGGGTTACTCTTATTTAACGCCAATGTGCGCGCGACGCACGCTTCGACGCCCTCTACTGCTATCCCATTTGTGCGAAATTGTCAATGATAGAATGGCAGATTGAAAATTCCATATTGAGAATTTCGCTCTCGCTTTCGCCTTGTCACGCAATATTCTATGGGATTAACAATTTTCTGGCGTAACGAGTCTTTACTAATTGTCCAAAAATCTCAATATTCACCGCATTTTTATCACAATTTGTCGATTATATATAAACCTAAAAAATAAAATGATAAGATGAAAAAAAATAATAATGTTTCTGTAAAATAAGCAACGAATTATTTTACATTAGAACTCATTTGCCGAATGAGTGCAAAAAATGCAATTTTTTGTCGATGTCTTTTAAGGATTAAAACGAAATGTTAATTGCGATAAAATATTAAGCTGCTACAAAATCCGATTTCTTAGGTAAAAAAAGTTACGTATTAAATCATGAAATTGCAATTAACTGCGGATTTCGAATTATTTGTCGAATTTTGGGTGGATTCGTTGAAAATGTTTGGGCTGATTTTACATTTTTTGTGGTTCTGAAGAAATGGGAATTTTTTTACGTATGAAATTTTTTTGTTCCCGAGATAACGAAACAAGGGGAATAAACAAGTGACACTCAGAAACTTAGCTGAGATCAAACGGGATTATGTGGTGCAATGCGTATTTATCTACGATTCCAGTAATCGAATTTTCGTCCCCACGCGACTGCTTTCTTTTCATCCGTTGAACGAAATGGATCACTCATTCGTAATACATTCGAGGGTCTGACCGCGGACGTTGAGTGTACCGTCTGTTTATTGTATCAGCATCGGGTCAATGCTCACGTGGTACGGAAAAACCGATGTATCTTTTGCGCTTGAAACATCCTCCAAATAATGATCTCTATTGTCTGGAAACCGGCGGAATTCTTTACTCTCAATTGTAATATTTGACCTTCATCGAAAACATTACCTTTTGTGTTGATCGACCTTCAAAGCACCCTGAAAAAAATTTGCCAGTAAATACCCATTAACTTAACTTTTCTTTACTTTGTTTAATTCCAAAACGACTTTTTTTCTCAGTACAAAATACATTGAATTCGTAAGAATAAATAATAATAATAATAATAATAATACAGATATCGCAGATATCATCAACAATATACAAGTTAAGAGATAATACGAATTATTTCTTTGCTAATTGATCACTAAAAACGTTAATAACAAACAACTTTTTATCAGACCAAAGAAAAATCTACTCTAAATGTCACACAGAATTACTGAAAGTTGATTACAGACCTAAATATAATACACGATATAAAATTAATGAATTTTATAGAAAAAATTCAAAACACTGGAATTTTGAATAGTCCACATTGTTTTTAGTGTCGAAGTATTTTTATTTAAATCATTTCACATAACATTTGATTAATAACTAATGCTAGTGCAAATGTAGGATTATATAAATGTAAATAGAATGTAATAGCGGATAAAATATTGTTGAAATTGTTTTGATATTGCAGAGAATGCGCTTTGAGTGGAGGAGCTTTGCAAGGAAAGCGGTGGCCGGGCCCGCGGCCTTTTGCTTTTCAATCGACGCGCAACGTCGAGGATGGACGGGGTGATATTTACCACGCGTCGAGGCGTAAGTAACTCTGTTTGCGGCAATTTCTTGTTTCCATTAGGTTGGCCGGCCTGCGGGGTAGAATCTACCCCCAGAGCGGTGCGCAACTTCGACAACCGCGATTTCGAGCGTGATCGAGAGGATGGGCAAATGGTGCAGCACACGACCTTAGCTTCACTCTGTGCCCGATCAAATGACGCGCGCCACCGCCCACAATAACGCTTCCAACCCCACTGCTACATGCCCCATCCCTTTCCTCTCTCCCTCTCCCTCATAGTCTTCAACGATTACCAAAATTTCATAGCAAACATGTTACTCTATTAAGCAAACAGTTATCCATACAAATTTTGCATATTCCTATTAATTTCCAATCAGTCTAATGATTTTTGCTTCCCGAAGGAAGCTTTTTCAATGATAATTTGAATATCATTAAAATATCGAAAAAAGGGGTTTAAAAAAATATGGTTACGTGTGGTACAATTTTTTTAAATTAAAAAATTGGCTCACTGAAGCAGCAGCTCTTGTTTTATTGCTGCGATTTTTAAATGCAGTTAAATTTTTTATTTTTGCAATTTTGAGTCATAAGAGAAATTTTTTCGAAAAATCATGAGAAAATTTGTGTGATTTTGTTAACTTTTAATGATTCGATTACATACGGAAAAATTGATGAACACATTTCACATTTAACAAAATAATGCGAGCTGTTAGTCGTTCATTTTTTTTTGTTTTACATATTCCTTCCATAAATATTATTGTCACAGTAGGAAAATTTTGTTTACGATGAAGAAATAGTGTTGGTCGGTGGAGAGCTTCGACATGATGGTACAACAGACTCTATTTAACAGTACTGTGCGGTTATCCCAAAGCGATTCGTAGTTCATTAATCCTCCTGTAAATGGAAGCATTTTCATTTTCGCTGATGCTTCTTGCCAGAGAATAATCTGTCTTAAATAAGCCCGAGGCTAAACCGCGGCCCTGCGAATGCCATGGTGGCTGGTAACTGCATCGCTAAAGCTATCTTCTCTGAAATTCAATTACCGGACCAAGTGGCACAAATTTAAAAACATAAATTATACTCTCGTCAGTCATATTAGTTTTCGTTTAACCGAGCCGCTTATTTGTTCGGAAAAGAAGCTGCCGTCGGCAGCCTTCTATTTTAGTATCCGCCGGATAGACCTTTACTCCCCAATAATCACCTCCCCCGCCCTTCTCCTCTTTTAGTGACGCTATGGGCGTTTGTCTTCGCGTTATCGCGGAAAATCCATTTCGAACAATTACGATTATTAGCACATTAAACGAATTATCGTTAATGACGAAATATTAGCAAAGTCACAAAATAACAAAATATCAAGTTCGTCAATATGCTGCATTGTTACTATTTTTTCAATATTTTTTTATATTCTGAATAATTTAACAAGTAATGGTATTTTATTCAAATTGTGACTGACAATTTGATTGTACGAAAAAAATTACATGGCCATTGGAAATTGAATTTAGAAAGTCAACTGTTCAAAAGTATGTTTTTTCGTTGGAATGAAATATAAATGGAAATAGTGGAAAGATGGATTTTTTAATGCAAATGATAAAAGATATTTTCGTAAATGGCGATTACCGTGAAACAAAATGTTTATTGAATTTACTTTGTTTTTTTGGTTGTTCGAATAATTACAATTTTATGTTAAGCTTTTTTGTTGCTGCAAAATTATAAGTGAACGAATTAATCGCACGACAATAACAATGCATGTGTAAAAGAAAGGCGGAAATAAAATTTCTAAGGTGTTGGCGAAAAAGAGATCCACTCTTTCTCGAGCGTTGGTAAAATCCTCCTTTTGTTCGCAAAGATACTGCTTTATATTTGGCTCACCGGCGCCTATTGGTGCATGACTCGTGAGCCTGTATCGAAAGGCACTGTCTCGTGAAGAATCATATGCATACGGCCTGACGGAGTCTCAAATCTGTTTGCATGACGTGATTGAGTAACGTTTCGAATTATAGCCTAGTAGAAGTATTCTCCTGTACTTGTATTCAA
The DNA here is from genome assembly GCA_947507545.1 of Clistopyga incitator. Classification (NCBI taxonomy): domain Eukaryota; kingdom Metazoa; phylum Arthropoda; class Insecta; order Hymenoptera; family Ichneumonidae; genus Clistopyga; species Clistopyga incitator. Next base: position 11,915,468 of record OX382173.1, on the reverse strand, counting down.
ATTGAAACCTTAGTTCAACCTGTACACTTCACTTCAGCTTCAGATTGATGAAATTTGCAGAAACTTTTAAATGTTGATACACAAATTCTGCAAATATTTGGCAATCACTGAAATTGTATTAATTGAACTAAAATGCCAAATTAAATTGTATTCCAGATCCAGAGCCGACAAAATCGCTGATTACCTTACCAAGGTTATTCAGAATTCTCGTGGGGTGCAGCCACACCCCACCCATCCCTCCCAATTATAATTACCACAATTATCCATCAATAAAGCTCGAAAAATTTCAGGACGTTTCCAAAAAAATTATTTTCCGGCCACAAAAAAAGCAGCTATCTATTTGACAATTAACGGCAAGCATCTTAAGAGGAAATCGATAAAAACGGTGTTGAAAATCGATTTAACAAAAAAAGATACAATACTCTCCGTGAATCACAGCATCGGGCGATTTATGTTGTCGAATAATCTGAAGAAAACCCAAGTACATTGCCGCTATTTTGTACGCACTTCATCAGGACTTAACGCAGTAAAAGTCGGATTAGGTTCGGGAGCAATAATACGCTTGCGCGATCTAGCGTCGCTCGGAGATTGGAAACAAAATGTCGTAAAATACTGAGAGTTCTCCTTCCTCGCTCACTTATCGAGAGACGCCCCTACGTCGAAGATAGCACGAGAAAACGATCGAGGAAGCAATAGGACGTACGAAAAGTGTTGCCGGGTCCCGATGCACTCTTCGCCTGGTAAATACAAATAAAAATGGAAAGCCGGCTATTATGAGCGGCGAAAAGTATGAAGCATACCCGGCTGTTTCAAATTGATATTTCGAAAGGTTGCCCACCCAGTGGCAACGTCAAAGCCTAGCTCTGTTACTGTCCTCGGCATGGTACAAGTCCAGTACGGGAATTGATTTTATTCCCTGTGCCAATCCGTATTCCGGCTTATCACGATATACTTCAAAATGTTACTATAGCCAATCCCTTTCCCCGAGTTCTGTATACGTATATACATAAGCCTCACTATATGCGAGACGGTAGTATGCCGACGCCTCGGCACTAGCAGACAGACGGTAACCGATTGTGCTCCCTCGCCGCCAAATCATCCTCAATTCCTAAGACCTGCAAATATCGTGATACGATATTCCGTTTATTGAGAAAATCTACGGAATACTTACGACGATAGAGCCATCACTTTCCTATCTCAACTTTCCAACGACCTTATTTTTTTCACCAACATTTTCTGCCAACTTTGTGGATGCGTTTTAATTTTTGTTCCTTTTCTTTTTTTTTTCGCAGGTAATTACTTGGAGCACTATTAGGCGAGTGTGGGAAAATTGTGCAGAGCAGTTTTAAGACCCATGGAGTGAAAATCTGGAGATAAGGTAATGTAATAATATTTTTAGAGTGATAAAAACTTAGGGATTTTAGGTTTTTAATGTAATTTCATGTACAGTGGTAGTTGAGTGTGTAGTTGAAAATTGTAGGTAGCCGGAAGTAGATATCTGGAAGAAAAGGAAATTCCGAGGTGTAATTTTTTTGTGCATTTTTTGAGGTAAAATCGAATCTGTGAATTATGACATAAGAAACGGAGGAAATGCTGTTTTTTTTTCAAGCACTGCAAAAAAGATTGAAGAAGGTGTTTTCTTTGACAAAATATACATTTTAAGATGAATAGTGAAGACCAAAAATCGATACATTGATAGGAAGATATGTACATAAACACACGAGGGTCAGAAATGTTTTTTAGCTTATAGACTCTACAAAATCTTTTTGCATTTTTTTGACTGTGTTAGGTCTTGAGCGTTTTTGATTTTTCAGACGGAGACTCGGTGAATCGATAGAGACATCCGCACCCAAAGTCCATGGGCCATCATTGACCGCTAGCCGGAAGTCATGGGTATGCGTATGATCGAGGGGAGCGGCTGTCGGTTTTTCAATTTCAAATAATGTCCAGTATGGTCTACCAACATCTTCGAAACTGACCTCACGATAAGATAGCTTGGCAAAGCGGCGGAATTTACGCTGGACATAAGTTTGCCTTATATATGAGCGACCACGGGAAATGCGACGATCCTATCTTTGGAAAATGCGATCCCTGTGTGAAATGTTGCCAGCTAGTATTTTACTATTTTTCGAAGGATGACCGGGCACATCGACGAGGGGCTAGGAACATCCGTGCCCTCCAAGAGACTGCAAGTTCTTTCTTACTTTTTACGTCTTCTATTCCACGTCTTATCCAATTTTTAAATCTGCAAATATGAAGACTCTGACCATATCATATGCAACACAATGTCGGTCAACGTCAATTTCTCGGTTGAGTTATTTCATCGGGTCATTATTTTTCAGTTGAATTTATGAAAGTAAAAAGTGCATACGTTTATTTTTATAGCTAAAAAAGACAACATAATATTCCGTTAAAAAATAGATCATGGGAAAATCAAATTTTTGCTGTCTTGATAGTCTTTTTTCATTCGATTTCGTCTTTTTCAGAGATATGTATTTATAAAAAAGTATTTTCGTATTTTTGGAAAATCATGTTTTTAAAAATAGAAATTCACTTTAATTTTGGAATACGTACATGGAATTTGTTTTTAGTATATCAAATTGAATTTCTCACATTTCAGTAGAAAATACCGTATATTCATTTATCATACAGTGTAGGATTTTTCAAATTTTTTTTACAGTGTATTTCTTCCACCCTTTTTTTTTAACGTTGCAGTCCCTACCCTCCTATTACCCATGAATCACAAGAATTATAGGCGTAGAACGTGGGCAGTGTGCGGCATTATTGAACAGCTAGGTTTTTTTTATTGTTCGCATAATCGGATCTGGGACAGTGATAGCGGCAGTGATTTCAGGTTTGTCTACAGTAATGCAGTTTCCCTCGTACAATGCCGTTATGAATGCCTGATTGTCATCGTCACCCCATTTTTTGCAATCAAACGATCGTGGGCCAGGGCCGAGCGGACGAACAAAAGCGAGATCGATACTAACGCCGAATGCTCGAATCAATATAATACGCATGATTAGTTGTCCACTACATCGAACGTGAAAGTAGAAGATGCTGCAAGTGTAGGTATGTTTTTTTTTAACCGTCGTACAAATAACTTCAAGCTACCATTTATAGTTTATTTTTGTGGCAATTATTCATGTTGAAGCATTTTTCCTCGCCAATGCATTTTCATACAACAACCATTTTTTTCAACACATTGGAAGTCAATTGAAAAATAATATTTTAAAGCATTCTAAAAAATATTTTTTCAACGATTGCAAACTTCGATTATTATTTAAATAACCGTAATATAAATATAACCATTGTATCATCCGCCTCGATTATTCTGTCATTAAATTATTTGTATTCCAACGAAAGTTAAATTTTCTCTAAAATTCCAATGCATTTGTGAAAATCTGTGGATTCTTATTATTGACGCTTTAACTGATTTTTTTAAAAGTATGCAATGAAAATAATGTTTATTGAAAGTTCCGTGAAATTTGAAATAAAATTTAATGCATACAACAAGGAACAATGCTTCATTTACGCAGCGAATAAACAACATGCACATTCAGGTGTAAAGGACTCGACACGCGAAATTTATAGTCTCAGTTATCTAGCAGCGGGATAGCTACAGAGAAGAAAATAGTCGAAGGGGTGAGTCTCTTGATTCAGAGGCGTTCGATGGCGGGTCTCCTTATACTGGCAGTCTGGTATAGTACGCCGACAATGAGGACATTCTTCGCTTACAATGGCTTCTACAATCGAGCGCGAAGCTCTTCCGCGCATACTAATGGATAACCACGAGCGATAGTTGGTTGCTTCCCTCGGCGCGGCGCTCTTTCTCATTTCCACTCACTTCAGCAACTGCGCATACGTCCTCGTCCGAGAATACACAGAACTTCGAAAGGGACTTTTGCACACGAGTCTTACTTCGATTGTCGAAAATCTGACCCATCATTCCTTCACATTTTTTCATATTTTTATTAATTCTCCCATTATAAGTCTTAGAATTCTGAATTTCCGTAATTAAACATTTATCATAAAATTGAATCAATAACAATTTGCGGTTCAGTCGTAATATTGATTTGCATTTACCACTAACCATTTTTTACCATTGCTGAGAAATAATTTGACTAAATTGTGTAGATTTCCAAAATTTCTTGAACTTTTCGAAATTGCGGAATGGTTTTGAGCAATTCAAAGTTCTATTAAATTTGAAAGAGCAGAAAATTTCAATCTAATCGGTCGAAATTGATTCAGCTCGAACTAAATTCTTACCGAAATTAACATGTTTTAAAGATGCCGAAAATCAATCATTATTTAAAAAATATGCTTACCACAATTTAATTATCATGAACCAGCTCATAATGACAATGATAACGATGACATTGTCTCCGTCGACTATTTTTAGTAGAACCAAATATCTGAATATTAAAATTGTATTCAAACTGACTAAAGATGTATACATATTTTTGTTCAATAGCTCGTGACAACGAAGGAAGAAAAGGATGACGTTTCCCCTGCAGTAAGGCAGATAGGTGGCCATGCGCCACTTTTCATTCTCCATTCACTATCCTCCTGTTATCTTGGTACGTAGAAAGCATGATTGCCTTTATGGGGGAAGAAAGAGTCTTTTGCGGTAGCGATAATGTCCCTTGGTGGTGGTGGCTGCGCGACGCTATCAGAAATAAAACCCGAAGGTCTGAAACGGTCGAGTGGAGGAGCAAGGAGCTCTCCTTCTCCTTTTCGCCAACAGAATGCGATTCCAACCAGTGGAAGCCCCACCACCGCCCGAATATCCTGGGACGTGCTCGTAAAAACACACGCAGCCGATTCAACCTCTCCTCCTCTTCAGCTCCACGCGGTTATTCTCCCGCTACTATCATCTCGAGCTTCTAGCTTCGCGGTTCCCCTTCCTTACTCAGTATTCTATCAAGCTGATATCACATAATATTCAAAAGACACGACCAAGCTCCTCAAACCTTCAGTTTCGACTTTCATTAGGCACGGTTTTCAAAAAATTCAATCGAAGATGAGCTTCTGTGATATTTTCTTGAGCTTTTAATGTAGAAACCATCTCTAATATTTTTTTTTCATTATCCAAAATATTAGAAACGAATATTTTCATGGTTAATTGTAAGCAATTTGAATTATTGGTTGCACAAAAAATTATGGAATTTTATAGTGGTCATTCAATGAAAATAATGTTTTATGCAAAAAGAGTCAAAGATTAGCAAAGTTGTCAATATACATTTTTCAAAATAAAATTTCAATTATTGACAGAAAAATGAAAGAGAAAAATTCTTCATTGCTATTGCAATTAATACATTGAAAATAATTTCGTAGATATTTTTTTCAGTTCCAATGATAATAATAATGTCAATTTTTCGCTAACATAAGTTTGTATGAATTTACAACAGATTAGGAGAGGGAAATGTAGGTAAATGAATACCGATTTTGGCTGATTAGCACGGTTCAATTTTTCGTAGTTTATTTACAATATTTTATTGAGCCGTTATCCGTTCTAGAAGAGCACTCATGCGATTTACAGTGCTGCGATTGATCCATGGGCGCTTAAATTGAGATTGGAGCACCTGGAGCAATTAAAATAGTGAGCAGGAGCGCAGAGGACTCCCGCTAGTAATTTAACAACTATGTACGCCTAGCTCAAGTATACAGCGTTAATGAGCAGGTCGTTAATCAACCGATCGGTATATCTAATATATAATCATAAAATTAACGTAAAAAATTAATAAATTCACAATTTCGTTTCGAAATAACATTTTTTAAACAAAAATCCGTATTTATTACAGTAATTTGATACGCATCTATTAATGTGGATGCCACGTGTTACGTAATATGTTATTATTTATATTCACATTTTTCTTTTTTTTCTCTTTTTGGTGAGATGCCCATTATCGTCTCTCTAACTTTGGTATAAATGACGAGTTGAATAATAATTACGACTTAGGATGATAATTTTAAGGATTCCAGCATGAATAGTTAATTAAACAACACCAAATTCATAAATTACCTATTAACGCATAACGCACATTGGGAGCTCAATGAATTATTTTTTCTATTATCAATGGCAAATGGACATTCGCTTATGATGATTACTTAAATAAATTACTCCCGAAATATACAATTTATATATCCGGATATTCAACAGAAAAAAATTATATTTTCTTATATATTTTATTTCCGTGTGGCTAGATTCTCGGTGTGTGTGTAAATTTTGCATAAACTATATAAAAAATTATTAAAACATATAAGTATAATTGCATCTGCAATTTTGCCGAGTAATTTTCTCAAAAATAGAAAACACTAAAAATTATTAAAAAATTAACATCGAATCAAACCTTCCACGAAAAAAAACCCCGCAAAGTGTCAGTGATTGAAGAAATGTCGACTGTAAGTGCTCTCAGAAAGTCGTCAGCCATAAACTTACAGATCCCCAAGCGGGCCAGTTAGTATAGTTTAAAAAAAGGATTAGACATACCGGATACGTAGGATTACATCGATTGGATTCATCTGCTTTTCCCGTGGTATAAATAATAATAGGAATGACGGAGAAATACGGGGAACAAATAATTGAAACGGAAACTCAACGATCTATACATGTAACGGCGGATGATGCCGTTTGGCATTATATATAGCGGACGATGCAACGGAATCGTATGTATGATGGGCCCTCGTCGTGTATGCACGTTAGTATTCAGAACGCTTGGCTTATTTCACATGGCCGCGTCCCAAAGAAGAGATTTGCCTCTGTTGGGAGCGAGAGCGTTTTTTTTTTCCACAGGGATAGCGTCCCGCCCGTTCGCATACCATAATATGTGGCGAGAGGGTTGGTTATCTCATCAAAATTGGACTTCAGTAGTCTCCGCGTATCATGCTCCCCAGAAGAGAGAGATCTCTTTGTGGGATTTAACGATAGCAAAGTATCGATTCGATTTCAATGGACACACGTTTCTGTGGACCCGACGACTTATTGAGACTCGTGTGTGAGTCGAGAGCTCTATCACCATTTTAGCGACAATTTCAACGTGTGGCCCCGTGCTCGACCTTCTCCAATCCTCCCTTTTTCTCTCTTTAGTGCGCCTCGTTTTCCAATTGAGATTTTAGCCTGTTGGCCAGTTCGATCGGTTTATACACACATATGTATTCCTTTCCTCTTGTCCATTTTTTGCTATCTCATTTGCATGTGGTGAAAATAATCATAGCTTTACCTAATTAAATTGCATAGTCTCCAAGCGACAAAATTAATCATTCTTCTCTTGAGAACGGCACAATTACCGAAGTCGAATTACCGAAGCCTGATTTATCAGTGAGATGTCACAGAGCTAACTTCATTAGTATGTTCACATTAGTCGCTTGGAAATTGTTGGATTACTTGTCTCCGTGAATGTTTATCTTAACAAAAAAATCTAGTGGTTTGATGACGTGTTATTTTCAATGAAAAATTGTAATTTCACTACGACAGGCTTTCGAGTTAACTTTATTAGTGCAATTACTTGCTTACAGAAATATCATCGTTACGAGTTTATAAATATTAGCCGTCGGTGTTCATTGTCTATTCAATGTTTATTATATCTGTGCACGAGTCACAAAGCCGACATTGATTGATACTAAATAGGTGCATCGCAATATAGGTACATAGTCCGTAGCTAACGATAATGATGCAACCGAAGAGTACAAGTGTATCTATGTACGACTTTGCAAAGCGGCTTTCCGTGGGCGCACAATTTTCCATAAATGTCCAACTTTTTATTTTTATTTAATTCTGTTAACATCAGAGTTAAGTGAAGGGGCATCGTAATTAACACTTGGCTTTTTGTTCACCTTGTGCAGAAAAAGCTGAGGTTCGGAAAGCATTTTCGCTTAGTATCACTAAATAATATCAACTATTTATTCTCTTTTTACAATTGACTCTAAACCCCGGACTTTGCCGTGAGTTCTAACGATTAACTTTTCGCGTGACATTAAACTCGGTTAGAAATATTGTCAGACAGCACTACGCGTCCATTACCAGCGTTATAAAACCACCGTTTTTTTTTTCTTTAATTAGTCGAGTTAACAAGCGCTTAAAATTACACGCACAGAGGAAAAACAATTTAAACCGGAATATCACCATACAGCGCCCGATCACCGATCACTTTCGTATTTATAAAACGGCAAGCGGTTAAACGTGCTCGTAACGGTTAAAGTCATTACCGATCACTCATAACCAAATTTACGCCGTTAACAACGCTTCAAGTTTCCTCTTTGCCGTTTCTTTTTCAGTCAACGCTGAAACTGAGTTTATATCTTCACCAGCCGATTACCGATCACTGTTGTATTAATAAATCGGCAAACAGTTCGAGGTGCCCAAAACGACTAAAGTCATTACCGATCACTCTCAACATAGTTTCCTCTTTGTCCTTATTTTTTCACAGAACGCTGGGAGCTAATTTCCTTCTTCACCAGCCGATTACCGATCACAATTGTATTGATAAACCGGCAAACGTTTCGACTTGGCGTTTCGAGGTGAAAACTCACCGCCGGTTACTCATACCCAAGTTTCCGCCGTTAACAAAGCCTCGAGCTTCCCTTTAATTTATCTTTTTCACTGCACAGGAACCTCCGGTGGAGCGTTCGATCGGTCCTCATCGTTTTCATTCTCCCCGCTGAGGGTCCTCGACGTCGTCGTCAAGTTGGAGGCCGTGACCGTGGCTTGGGGTATCGGCGAGAGGATAGGTGGCACCCTCCACCAGTCCGGTGGGCTCCAGTTCGAGATTAGGTTCCCCCGGAAGTTGAGGTCCGGGAGAACCGGAAGTGGTCTTCATATAACGTGAGTGCGCGGTGTGATCGGCGGACTTGCGGTCAGACTCTGAACGGAAAATGTGCTTTCGGGCTTAACCCCGCTGATGGAATACTTGTCAAAACGATCGACAGACGGGGACGATGAATACCGATCTTCCGATTTCGTCTCGTCGCTTTTCGCCAACGAAGAGGCGTAAGGAACTTCGTCGATTTTTCGATACCGATCTTCGACTCTCGCGCTGCTCTCCCGATTGTCCATCTTGAAACAATCCTCTTCCGGTTTAATTGGGACTTCGAACGATCGCTCGTCCGGTTTCACTTGGACCAAGTAACTCGGCGATCTCTTGTGTTCTTTCGAGGGACTCGAAGGACATCCACAGTTTGGCTGGATGCACGATGGCGGTGATAAACCGGGCCAAGCAGCGGCGACCGCTTGATGGCTCGAGTAAAAAGTTCCGCCTCCGTAAAGACTCTGAAGGGCGAGGTCCGCAGCGAGTTTACCTCCGTTGAAGTCCTCCCCCAGTTTGTGCTGAATGTGGTAGAAAGGGTAAGGAAAGGGCGGGAAGAAACGCGGTATCTTGAGATCCTCGTGGCCCAGCAAAGGGTGATGGGCCGGCGGGGCTAACGGCGGCAGCAAACCTCTCGATATGTTGCTCAGTGTATCTCCAGGCGAAATCAATGGCGACAGTGAGAAACCAAACTTGTTTTCCTTCTTCACCAGAGACTTTGGCTTCCTTCGTGGACGGTATTTGTAATCTGGATGCTCTTTCATGTGGAGGGTTCTGGAACATGAAAATTAAGCTCGTACTTCAGATTTCAGTTATTCAGGGATTTTGTGGCGGATAGTCGATTTAATGGAACGGGTTTTTCACACAACCAGTTGTTGCAGTTTTGCAGGATGACTTGTTAATTAATTCGCATTATTTTCATTTTGTTCAGAGAGAAACTTTTTTTTTGCTAGAATACATTTTTTTAATTCGAGCCAACAAAACTATTGTATTTTTAAAATAAAGTTCGCGTTTACTTTTTAATATACCGTTAAAAAGGTTCAGAATCAGTAAATTATTCTTAAAGTACCGATGATATTTGGTATTAATTTTGAGCGATTCCTAGCAAACTTCACATGAATAAAAAAAATGTTTATTGAAAAGAAATTATAATTGTTACGTTTTTAATTTCTGGAGTATTACCTAAAAATGACTGTTAATACATCAAATTGATTCTATTAATTTAGAGAAATTCGGGGAGATTTGTTCAAACAATATGGAATTTTGGCAGAAAATTTCAAGTAAAGCAAATACTGAAAATGTATGGCAAACGTCGCACCCATTTAAGGATCGTTGGAGACGTGCGAGGCTTAACTCCGAATACCTCGTGAACCGCACACCTATCGCCCTCGGTGTTTGCTTGTATTGGTTATATGTAACACGATCTTCCGGAATTCTTTTTATCTTTTTGTTGTCACAGTGAACGTTATCAGGGAGTCTCTAAAAAGAAGTTGGATATTTTTGTTGAGGTAGGATGCACGGGCGAAATCAGAAGATTGGAAAACTGAGACGTTGCGTTGAAGAGTACCTCTCTATATACACGTTGAATTCGTCGTATTATCAACATGTACGAAAGAAGTACACTTACGTACAGACGGGAAATATTATCGTCGGGTTGCTACGTGATAGGAGGGCCCATAGATATTTGTAGTAAATATCTTGTGCAAACACCGGGGACAGTGGGGTGCACTGACACGCTATGACAATATCTCCAGCGCATAATACTCCATTATGTAGCCAGGACCGCAAACGCCCTTATTTATGCTTCGTAGATAAAAGAAAGAATAAAAAAAATACATATACGCTACAATCCCACATAAACCTTAGGTCTACAAGAATCTACAGGAATTACATTCGAGGCTCACAGCAATTTTTGTTTCAATATTTCTTGGATATTTCTGAATTTTTGGCAATGCTCCGTAAATAAAAAATGGACAGAATTTCAACCAAAAACCATATTGTAAAATTTGGAGGATTTAATGTAACGAATAATTTTTTTTAATCTACCAATTTATGTGTTTAAACCCATTTTGCTTGTTAAGTAACAAAAATGTCTCGCCAATTCGCTTAACTGATGTATTGTATATTTAAATGCACGAAATTTTAGGAATTATATGCATGCGATTTTTTTCTTGTAAAAGAATAATTGTGAGCAATTATTGCAAAGCTGTAATAATTTTTTTTGAACTATGTTTTGATTCAACTATTTATTTTCAATATTAATATATTTTTTTCCGTTTACATTTATTGGGTACATAAATGCAAAATTAGCGATTTTTATTACATTTTCTTTTTGTTAGTTGCGTATTGAAATATGATATGCAGTATGAGAACTTAGAGAGAATTAATTTTTGGTGGATTATCACAGATGTAAATATGATAAGAATGTTGTGCATTGGATCGACAAGTTCTGTAAGAATTGTGAATAATCAACAGAGAGGCTACAACGTAATATTCTTGCAAGTATGGTGTAGGAGAGAAACGGAATAATAATTCTGGGACAATGTGTCCCAGCAGATAGCACAATGCGTAAATCAGCATAAACACTGGTAAAGCCCTGCGACAATAATTCAGCATAAATGCATAAACATAGAGCGTAATCTTTAGAGTTCACATTTTCCCCGATAAACAGTACGTTTATATGTTCCACCGAACGCAAAGCTTCGACATTACGAGAGCAAGAAAGCAATTGCCAAATTTTTAGCATCACTACAATAGACAGTGATAGTAATCATCCCGACATTTTATTATTGCGTGGAAAGTCAATTTACACATTCCACAATAAACAGTTATTACAATTTTATGGTATGTCAAATGAAACTATTGATGATAACGACACGATTACGTTAATTTATCAACGCATAAAAATACTGGAATTAAAAAATTGATTTTAATATTTTTTAAAAATCAGTTTAAAAATTAAATGTATTTGTTTTTTCAAGTTCCGAATAATTTATTTGCATTATTATTATTAAAAATCAATATTCTTCTGCAACGACTTCAATTATTTGCCAAAATACATTAAATTTGTTTCAGTAAATGTTCCTAAAAAAATTCTATAACTTCCCAATGAATTTCTCAAAATACATATTTTTCAATTTTCTCAATGACTTATTAGCATTATCCCAATTATTAAATTCCATGCAATTTCTCCAATTATTAACCACATCTTCTCTTTTGCCAAAATATAAAATAAATAGAGTCTTTTTAAGAGGCGTCGATTAATTACGAAGACAAGGGAAAAATTAAAAAAGCGGTGGTCGAATCCAGGGTGGTAGGAAGGTTGAAAATATCGTGGTTTCGGGTGTTTGGTAATGTGGCGGGTGTCGTTCCGGGGATATGTTGCAGTGGTAGCGAGCGTATAGATACTGTATACGGTCGGTGCGGGAATGGGGCGGAAGCTGGCAGAGGAAGAGAGTAGCGCGAGGCGCGGAGCAGCTAGAGGCGCTAGGCACGAAGGGTGAAGAGGCGCACGAGGCCCTGAGGGTGGGCACACGAAGGGATCCGACGGTCGAGCAGCAGCAGCGAGCGGGGAAGCGAGCGGCAGCGGCGGCGGCGGAGAAGCGAGGCGCAAATCCTTTTAAATCCACACAATTGCGACAATGGGGCTTTATTTGTTATCTCGAGGGCCACATTGTGAGTCCCCGTGAACGAACGGACAGATTACGTCGGGCCAGTGACAGCGCGGCCTCAACGGAACGTCCTCGCTATACTTTGTCCAGGCTCCAACGGAAAGACTTTATCATCCTGCTTTTTATTTTACGACCTCCGTCCCCGTAAAAATGGATTTGGTATCACCGGCACAAAGTCTTTTCCGGTTCTTCTTTCTATGTCTATCTACTGTATACGCAGTTTCTTTCTGTCGAATTGAAATAAACTTAAGAGACCCTCCTCCGCGTGTGCCTCTATTTTATTCCAGCTCGGAGATAAATAGGCATGTCCACTTTTTTCCCCGAGGGTCAGGGCTCCCTCATATCTGGTGAAAACATTTGTCAAACGATATTTTGAATACTTTCTTCATACTTGATATTTTGCAGTATTCTGAAAATGAAAAGAAAGGAAACGTGAAAACTGGCCAATCAGAATAGTTACTATAACGCCAAAAATTGAGTTATTCGAAACTATTTGGAGAATAATTTACGTTTATTAATATTGCATAATTTTTCCTCAGCGAGATAGTTTTTTTTAAATGAAAAATGTTGTTGCTTCCAAAAAAAATCTTAAATAAATTTTTGTATAAAATAAAAAATCACAACAAATCACAACAAAATCAAATACTAAAATTGTATGAAGTAGCAAAAGTAAAGGGAAAAAATTGCGAATTACCTTCGTTCGGTCAGCTAAATAAACTCATAACAGTGATTAAATATTCAACTCTTGTAATACAAAGTATCGCCACCCTACCTACAAATAGTAGTCGACCTTTACCCTAACGGAGTGCGGCCCCCGAGCATCGAGCACGCCCTTAGTTTCAGCAACAATATACCGTATTATACAGTAGTCAGTATCCCTTTGTCCCCTCTGACTGACGGTTCTGCCCCAATGCAATAATTTTACTCGAGTGTGCGTGACTAAAGGGCAATTAGCCTGCAAAAAAATCCGCCTCTAATCGTCAAGTTTATCCGCTCCAACAATCGTCGAGGGGATAGTGTTGCGCTTGGACACTAAACCTATTAAGTTACAGCTTTCCATGAATAAATAATTCGATAACGTTTAAGTACACATTTGTAGCTGATTATTAAATTTATGACGGTCATTGGGTCTTTATTGTTTCTTTGTAACTAACGTTTAAATATTATTAAGAGGACGTCTACCCTCAATGAAGTCGTTGTCTTGCTACTTTTAAGGGGAAAAGAGGATCAGTTAAAAATTATAGATATTTATGGGCTAATCCTCAAAGTCTGAGCCGTATTTTGGCTGGGGGGTATTTAGCGAGCCTTTTGCAACCACAATCGCCAAGTCAAAACGAGAAATTGAAAAAGGCTTCCTGAAGTGATGTTTTCACAAATTCCAGCTCAATCAAATCAGGATTTCGTATACGAGTGAAGCAACAGCCTATCGTTGATTATTGTACTTTTTGGGAAAATATATTCAGCAGGTTTTGTGGTTTTTTTTTTAATTTTGGAAAAGGGTATGATTTAAATAAGTTTTGTGAAATTATGGCTAGAGTACCAAATAGTTTTTCATAAATGTAGACACATCTAATCTTGTTTGGAATTGAATTTCAGTAATTCCGGTAGAGGCGTGCAGATTTCATGGAGTTTAAAAATGTTCTGCATAAATCGACGTTACCCATAAAGTTTCAGTTTTGAACATTCATCCAAAGTAACGATACAAGGTAAAACTTTAGTGCATAACATGTACATTTTTTCTAAAAGTTCACCCGTTTTATTTTTAAATCAGGCAATTTATAACTCAGTTAACAATTTTTTTAAATCATCATAGCATCAATGGCATTTTATTGATTTTAATTTATATCGAAAATATATATTTTATGGACAACTGAGAATGATGTGGGAAATTTTTGGCCTACCGTTTTTCTTATAAAAGTGGAACGAGTGTGAAAAACAACAAAAATCGTTGTAAGTGATTCACAAAATTCAGACACTTTTACAAATTAAAAAAAATTATTTTGAAGTGATCAACAATTCAGACCTAAAGATATGGTATCAGCTGCCGAACAAAAAAGCGATGCCAATTAAGGAATATCACTGATTTTGATCTGACGACCTTCCCTCAATTTTGGCCGGAAATGTTAATGCGTTGCTCACGTTACTTAATTATAGTTGAACTATTGGCGCATTTAGAATCATTTATTTTCGTGGCAAAAAGTTTCCTTAACTGATATCGGAGATTTTTACGCCGACGGCAACGAAACTGCACGTTAAAAAAATGAATCCGTGAATTCCAAGCACCAAAATAAATACAATTGCTTTACGTTTTTACTTTAATTACAAGTCGTCGGTGGTTAACGAATTAGTGGTTAAAATTAAATAAAAACATAGTCCTCATTTATACAAAATAGGTTGGAACATTTACAATCATTTTTGTACCGTGTAAAACTCGTGTTCTTGAATAACAATAATAATTATTATTATTCCTATTATATTGTTGGGACATTATTGCAAGAAAAATAAAATTTTCATAAAATAAACTGTCACAAGAGGAAATAATTCCAATTTGCCGCACAATATTCCCATTAATCTTGTAGAAAAATTCTTTAATACAATCATTTATATACATTTATGAACATAATAAAATAAACATAACAGGTTATTATTGTGAAATAATAATTATTCAATGACTTATGTCATAATATTTCCACTACAAAAATAACCACAACTCTAAATTCTGTTGTAAATATGTAAACTGTCCATAATTTCGTTTTTTTTTTTTCTAGGAAATATTGTAGGAAAATCCTCACCTCAATCTCTTGGCTTCATCGATGAATGGTCTTTTTTCACTCTCGCTGAGAAGTTTCCATTCGGCTCCTAACCGCTTCGAGATTTCCGAATTGTGCATTTTGGGATTTTCTTGAGCCATTTTCCTGCGTTGTCCCCGTGACCACACCATGAAGGCATTCATGGGCCTCTTCACGTGTTCATTCTGAAGTGCCTTCGATGACATCTTGAAGAAAATCCTCTCCACTTCCGGTTTGTTTCCCGGTAAAAATATTCCAGACCCTCGATGCTCTCTTGTACAATAATTATAATAATAATTACACGATTAGTCGAAACCCATGTCGACCCATGTGACGATCCTCATCTTAATTCGCCACATTTCGTAAAATCTTCTTCAGCAACAATTCTTCCACCAGCTCGAACCTTTTTCTCGGTGTAAGAGGTCACGTTAGGCACGTTCGGTATCAAAGGTCATGATCATGTGTTCAATCTTCAGTTCACCCTCCGCTTCCGATCATCGTCCATTAATATAGCAATAACAAATTACAAAATGCTGTTTGACGTTTTCACAGCATCAAATAAATTCTCAACATTTTTCTTCAATCACCCTTCACTTATTTTTCGTTTTTCCACGCTTTCAGTTCAATAATTTGCCACCGACGTTAATCAATAATTGGATAATAATCAATACGACGGAGATGCACTTGGAGGAACTCGTAACTTTTTATGGTGAGTTCCTATTTCCGGTATTTATTATCGATAAACGAAATGATCGATAATTTTTAATTATTGTTATTACAGGAGAAATCGATGGAAAACCGGCGCGGAAATATCATCAATTTCGTGGAGTTTTTCGCCGCAGGAACATTATTTTTCTCGGTACGAATTTTCTGCGGATACGTGTAAGTCACAGGACGAGATCGGCTCGAAGTGAGACGTCGTTGCGTGATGAGCCGGTGGAAAGCGGGATGTAAAATGTTTGAGGACCACGATGTGCTCCTTCGAGCGAAAGCGACGTAGTGAACGAAATGATCGATAATTGTTTGTAATTACTGTTGTCAGGGAAAAAAAACGATGGAAAACCGGCGCGGAATCGACGATCGTGGAGCATTTAGCCGCGGGAAAATTTGTTTTCTCGCGGCAGCAACGAATATTCTGCGGATACGTGTACGTCACAGGACGAGGTGGACTCGAAGTGAGACGTCGTTGCGTGATGAGCCGGTGGAAAGCGGGATGTTAAAGGACCACGATGTGCGCCGCGGTGCTGTGTTCCCTCGGGCGAAAGCGACGTGGTAAACGAGCGGGATGAGCCAATGAGAAGACGGCAAAGGTCTCCCACTATTTCACCGCGCTGATCCTCGGCCCCCATTGGCTCTTTCCCCGACATGGCGGCCCTTTATTACGACGACGAGCCACCAGTGTGCGCAACAGGTGGGAACACTTCTTGCCTTTTCGAAACTACGTTTTCATAAGCTTCTTCTCTCCTTCTGTCTCTCTGTCTGTCATCGCTGCTCTCGCGTCTCGGCTGCGGCTATCGCGCCAGATTACCGCTATCCCATTTTTCTGCCTTTTTTTGTTTTCGTTTCTCGCTATCCTCCCAGTATCCTATTGATTCACTGCATCATTATTTGCACTGGTTTTGTAATATTGGATTTTTGACGCTTTGGATGTTCTGGGTTTGCAAGCTTTTTTTTGTTGCGAATTATTGTCTTTAGTTATTTCTGGAAGTTTTTTAAGTCGTAGGGAAAATATTGTTGAGATATTTTTTTTGGGTTGGATGTTATTTTGTTGGGCTAACGATTCAGTGGAGTGATATTTGTACGTTTTGGGACACGGTTTTTGGAATAATATTCTTCTCGTCGACCATTCATTATTTTTTATGTTGCTTTGTTAATGACACTTATCGAGGATGTTATGAAAATGTAGGTTTGGAAGAACGGATAGTGTCAAATAAATTAATAGGAAATTAGTAAAATAGGAATTTTTCATTAAATACTGGGGAAATATTTTTGTTTAATATTGCATTTGGAGTAATCGCAGACCAATTAAGATCAGAATTATTAGAATAATTCCGGCTAGCAGGGAGAAAAGGGAGGGGATTGGAATAATGGGTTTAGGGGAGGGGGAGGAAAAATAAGGGCAATAATGGCTCCAGGGGATTTGTTTTCAATCTTAGAGATGTTTTTATCATATGTTGTGTGTAATTGATAAATCTGAATGGTAAGAGAATTATAATTTCAACTTATCACAGCAATGCAATATTGATTAATAAAAGAGTGCAACGCTTAGTTTCTCAAAAGTTTTTTTTCGTTCCTTTGTTAAAAGCTAAGAAATGTATAGTGAGACGCAGCGGTACGTACTGGTTCTTGTAATAAATGTTATCGGCCGGGTGGAGGATGGCGGGTATGCGGCGGGGTGGAAAGGGTGGACGGGGACCGCGGTGACGACTCTCATGATAAGACGATAAAGAGAGAAGAAGGTGGAACGAGACATGGAGGGAAACGATTCTTGCCGGAGCAGGAGTTTCTCACGACCACGAAGAAGATATATTTTCGCGACGAACAACCTCCACTATTACCGTAACAACCATTAACCACATGCAAGATTATTTAATAAATACTTTAGTAACAACGAAAATTCACAATCTCAGCGATAAAACGATAAAAATCAAGTTTTTTTTCAAAACTTATACTTATAGAAATAAATACAATACAACAATGATAATTTTTTATTTCTGTATAATTAAAAAAATATTGATTTTCATTTTTAATTCATACCAGTTACCAAATACTTGCCTGTAAGGATAGTCGTCTACAAATTCAATTGTTTCACTCTATAGTTGAACTATTGCGATTTCGATGATTGCAGATAATTGGGCAATTGAAGAAACGTTAATTTGAGAATATGAAATTATGACGAATAATTGGGAAATAAATGTGAGATATTTAAAAAAATATTTGATATTGCACATATTTGCAAAAAAAATTATTGCACCTCAGAAAACTTGTCTATTTTGAATGTGAGTATAAATAAATTCTCGGTTTGAAGGTTTTTAGTGGATTAGAAAAATTGGTATACGTGGTTTATGTATGACCGGCAGCAGGAATGCATTCGAGGAGATTTTCATCTTGGGTTTAAGGATCCAGTGTAAGCGAATGAACGGATATATAATAGGGATGACTAGGGGGTTCAATCGAGGGTGAGGATTGGGACTTTTCCATAATCGTGTGTCTCACTCGAATCTGATGATAGGAGAGGCGTCGATATGGGACCGGAATGGAACGATGGGGAGGACGAGCCAGGAGAAGGGGACGGCGTGCCACGCGACCGCTGATTATACCATTCATCGCCCAGCAGTTGAAAGAGGGTTCGAGTCATAAACGCCGTCGCACCCACCACTTCTGAATGCGCGCTCATCAATGAAACAATCCTGGTTTTCGTCCTCGGTGGCCAGACATCCTGCCAGGATGTATACCACTGCCTTTTCGCTCTTCTACTTTTTTTTCATTTTTTTTTTTCAACCGAAACGGTTTATTATATAATCGATAATTAATGTATTTGGCATAGAATCTATGAATTTTTTGGGATATTCAAATTATTTATGAATAGCATTTTTTATTTTTGAATTTTCCGATGTAAATTTTATAACTTGGGGTTTTTCGTTTTCTAATTTAAAACCCGATGTTTTAAATTTTTGGTATTCTTTGTTTGATCAAAAGTGCGTTGAAAAAAAATGGAAAATTCTTGAATTATGAATTTGATTTTTTTTTTTGAGAAAATTGTGAATTGAGTAATTTTTAACAAACTAAAAAAATGTTGTTGGTAAATCAGAGTAGACAGATGATTTTACAATTCAATGGAATGAGTGAACGAGTTTCATTTCGTTGAACATAATTCATTTGAAACTGAGGGCGAAAATGAAATGTTATTAGTTTATTAGTCATTACGGCTGATCAACATAATGTTATTTCATTGAGTCATTTAATTAGCAGTAAAATTGTTCGGGGGTGGGATTTATCGAAAATAATAAGTTCTGAGCAAATAGTGTAAACAGTGAGAATGTTTGACGTTTATTCGTGCGAAAGTATAAGCCATACGTGCGAACAGAGTAACAATTGGCGGGGCGGCTTATGATATTCCAGTCACGCGCTCTGGGCCGTTGATGTATTCATCGTATGTAACCCAACGGGACTTTATAAAATACTACCCCATTTTGTTCCGGTCGAATAACTTATTGTGGCGTGTTCTATTTTGATACGGTGATTGTGCGACACTGCGATGTGGTGCGTCCTGAATATGGAAAATTCAATCGGCACAAAATTAAATTCCATTCTGTGCACAATGAACATTCATTGGCTGACTACAAACAATGACACTCTACATCCTGAGTACAATCCGTCAGTGATGATGTATTAACCTGCAGAATTAATACCAATTTGAAAAGCCTCGCTATCTTTTAAGACATTTACATTGATAACTGATCAATCGATAGGATTGGTTTGGGTTGATGAAAATTTTGAGTTTCATGAATTTTCACCAATTTTAATGACAAGATAAATTTACAAAATTATAAACATTTCCAGAAAATTTGATACTGATTTTTTTACATTTACTCTGATCAAATTTACCTCAATGAGTAAAAAAAAGGTTGATCAACCAACAAAATCTGCGAATGGGAAGATTTATTGGCTGACATTTTTTTTACTCAGTCTTGAAAAACCGAAAAATTGGAATGCCGGAAAAATTCAATTAGCGGTGGAATCTACCTCATTATTATTTTTGTATTAACAAATTGCAGTTTATTTTCAGAAATAATAAGTCATCTGTCGAAAAATATGGAATCCTATTTTTTTAAAATGGTTCTGTTTTATTTAATGAAATTCAAGTCACCTTAAGGCAGTAATTGTCGAGAGCAATGGCTAAATGAAAAATCGTTATTACAATGGTCGATAGTCATAAATTAATCTGATTATTGTTTTACATGATTCACGGGATCCACGAGAACGAGCAGTCCAAGGGCTTCTTTTGGTTTTAGAAAATAGGAGTATAAAGGGACAATAGACAGGAAAACAGCATGATAGTCGATAAAGGCGCAACATACTAGACAGCGAGGAGTGGTGCGAGGCGTGTCGCGATTAAGTGAAACAACCCGTCAGCCTAACAATGGTAGTAATCAGTGAGCTTTTCGCGGGCTGACATCGCCACTGTTGTCACCTCAGCAGTAGCGATGATGCCACCATGCTACCTATACCAGTATTGTTCCCACTCTACGCTGCATCTCGTCTCGCTGCTGCAAGTATTTAACGCCCCCAAGGCATCAACTTCCACGTACATTTGTATTCCCATTATATTCCAATTTCACCCACAAAACAATCGATGATTACTTAAACGTCGTTTTTACGACTTCATTTGCTTCATCCTACTGGTATTCAGATTTTCGTATTTTCAATACTGCCCCTACAATAATTTCCGTCCATTAGCCGGACTTAGTGATTGCATAATTTGTGTAAATTAAAAAACGGACAATGAAAATACGAGGTAAAAGAACTTTGACAGAGCTTAGAATTTTTGCAAAGTTGAATTTTTACTTTTTTATTTTAATTCAACATTTTTTAGTAACACAAAAATATTCTTAGAATTCAATAAAAATAATTTGGAGAAATGAAACAGTGGAATTTTCCGAAGTGTCATAGATATAAATGACACTAATTTATTTTCCGCCAATGAAACGTCACTATTTAAAAAAATAAATTGTTCAGTTCAATCAAAAAAATTCTGAACTGAATTAACAGTGGAATTTCATGAGGCGCGAGATGGATACAAAAGTTATTTTCATTAAAGTAATAAAGTGTGACTATTCTGTTACAAAAGAGTCGATCGTATTTTTAGTGGCGCGTGGAAAAAAAAAGAGGTGGATTGTATTTGGTGAGGGCAGTAGGTCGTGTACAGGCGCGATTTCGGGGGTGAGAAAAGCTATCTCTTGGCAATAGTGCACTATGGTGAACTGTTAGCATTATGGGGGACATTGTCAGGACTCGATATGAGTTGCGTGGCCTGGGGTATACAAGCAGCAATATCGAAGCAGCAAGGAGCGATGCCTTGTATATTCGCCATTGGTCGGCCCGCGGCCCGAACCACACATTGCCTTTTCTTCCTCGGTTTGTTTTTACCACAAGCACTGTGGCTATTCAAACTTCTCCTTGTACGTGATGACAAAACCGCCAGGCCGAAACATCTGAGCTTCAATTCTTATTCCACTAACTATCATTTGAGAAATTTTTTGATTTTTTTTAATGAAAAATAAAATTGGTAAGCTCTGCGCTGATAAAATAAAAAATAAAAATAAGCTTTATTGTATATTGAACAATCGCCAAGGTCTTAATACACCGGTATTAAGATTGAAAAGATTGAAAGGTATATTTGAATTTTAATAAAGGGTCGAAAATGAGGGGCTTCAAGCTGAAGGCGCTCGCGGAGCTTTCCCTCCTCCACTTGAGCTCAAGTCTATACGTCTCCCTGCGGAAATGAAGTAAATCGGCAGATAGCACGTAGGAACATTAGAGCCGTATCTCACTTTGATATGTTTGATAATTACACCACGTATAGTTTCGCGGCTTGGTAGAATCAGCTTGTTACTAATATGGGAGACCATTTCCACCGACACTTTCACACACACTCTCACAAAAATTCTCATAAACACTCCCACATACTCTCACGGACACTTTTACAGACATTTAACAGGCACCCTCACAAACATTTTCACAGACACACAAATATTCATAGACCTTCTTAGCCACTCTCACAAAAATTTGCGGACATCACCAAAAACCCACGAAATTGTGTCGCGGAAACTCCAAGAGATCCACATGTGAGGGTGTACACGTGAATGATTATATTAAAAATATGTGTCTGTGAGAATGTCTGTCCAGCGGAAAGGGCAAAGTAATTTGTCTTGTACAAATTTCTATGGTGGCTACACGACGGCGCGAAACGCACGAGGCATTATAACCCGGTAGCTTAGCTATAAGTGCCCTAGGGTACATCTACAAAGAGGTCGTGAACCGAGATAAAAAATCAGCTTTACCTTGGAAAAAAAAAAAATCTTATCGAACTGGACTAACAGAAGAAAGCTTAATATTTTTCTTTGTGCCATTGTGGTTAATACGATCCAGCAATTCAGATCCCTCTGCTTCGCGCAGCCAATGCCGTAGCATCAGAATCCTCAAATCCTGTTTGCACCTATTGTCCACGCTATCCAGCTTTTCGTCCTTTCAGAATCTACCATTATCCGTTCACTCTCCATTCACTCTCATTCCGGAGATAGAGATTCCACATCTCGCTCGCTTCTGTCACGTGAATTAGCACCGTAGAAAAATTGTCATTACGCGCTGACCGGAAATTCGTATGACTGTAATGCAGTCTATTCCATAAAGGAAAAAAAAATTTCTTTATGATGGACGATTATAAATGCAACGGATTATATACTTAACTGCAAAATTTTAGAGGAAATACGCATTCATTTTTATAAATACTTATTATACAAAAAAAATAGTAATTGTGGTTTTTATTAAACGCTTATGCGTTACAATTATTAATCCACGATAGCCGCATTTACAATACATTTTTTAATTAAATAATCTTATATTTTAATTACATAATTATAAAAAATTGGCCTGGGATTAAAATCATTTTTACTGTAATACTGTCAACACAACAATATTTTTTCAGTCGTTATAACATTTCGATAGGATAAAAAGCACTCCAATAAATCATCGTGACAATGTAGCAATTTTTTTGTTTCAGCCCGTTCTACTTTATTGACGAACGGAATTATTTTCCCGATGCACTCGTTCTCTTCAATTATCTCGCAATGTCAGAAATCTGTGTTATCGGGTAATGATGTACACGGATCGTCAAAAAATATGAAAAACGGAGTTATTTTCCCGATCAGAAATCTGTGTTACCGGATAACGATGTACGCGAGTCGTTAAAAAAAATGGAATTGTTTTCATGTTACCGATTGTTGCAAGTGTTTCTGCGTCGGTAAGTAATGGAATCTACCATACCTACCGAAATTAAATCCCTCATATACCATGGCAGATTTGTCATTTTTAAACATTCGAAGCTATAGAAACGGATTTTTTAAAAACAATTTTACAATAGAAAAATATTTTTATCTTCATATTACAACATTCAATGAGACTAAAAAATACCAGAAAAATCTTCTTTAAAAAAAATAGAAAATTTACTTATCGACGTCGGTAGTTGGCAAATGGTAACTGTAACAATTTTCCTACCGAAAAATCTTTATTACGTCAATAGAGGGCGGCACAGTTCGCTGCTCACAACACAATTCAAACGAAAATTAATAAAACTTTCTGATATCCCTATTAGCAGTTTCTTCACGTATTTTCAGAGGGTAATTCTACACGAAGGTACAAACGTCATTGGTTTCGTGCTTGAATTATTGATTCGACTATAATTCTATATTTACTTCTGTTTTTACTGATACATATTTCGCATTAAGAAATTATTTCATATAAAAATTTTTAATTGCCATTACAAAAATCCAACATTACAAATTTATCTAAATGTGGTTACAAAATAAAATGAAGCCCCATTTTTTAGATTATAAAAACAGGAAAATCCATTGAAGTTTGTTTAATTAATTTTTCAAAATTTTACCGTAATATGTAAATCAGTGATAATAATACTCATGGAATATCTTACATTTTCTATCATCAGTAGATATTGCTTTGAATTTATATTTTACGTTTCAATGGTTCAATACAATTTGGCTGGAGAACGGAATAGAATAAAATATAGAAATAAGCTGTAAATATGCGAGGCCTGTTTTGATATGTTGTCGCGGGAAAAAGTTAAATGGACGTCTGTGATAAAAAAAATCGCGTTTGAAAATAAACGAGGAGTTATAAATGTAGTGTGCGGATGGAATGTAGTTACTCATGCAAATACGAGCGTGGCCATGTCTATACGTATTATACATCGTTGGAATAAAGTACAAAGGTTCGTTGCGACGGGTGGAAACACGTCGCTAATTAAGAAACAACGTCGAAACGAGTGCACTTTGGTTAAAGAATTTGGTCGACCCCAATCCACATATCAAATGACTTTTAAATAACTACTACGAGTTTTAGTCGCGCTACACCGTCGCTGTATTTCAATACGTTAACTGCACCGTAAACATTAATCGGAAAAAAAGAAAAGAAAAGAAAAGAAAAAAAAAAAATACAACATTTACAAAGCGGGCGCACACGCTCGCCGTTTCGTTATGTCTTTCATCGTTTGCGGGGAGTAAAACATTCAAATTAGTATACCCCATACTCTTAACATTCCATTTCCACGGCAGTTATTCTCGTTACGTATATTAGCCTTTCGTACAAATGGAATACCGTCGGAAACATTTCATTTAATTGGTTCGTTACATTAATTGAAATTCATTATACGTATTTCATCGAAGCCAAAGCGGACTTCGTTAAACGCTTGAAATTCCTAGTTATTCGTTTCTGCAAATTTATTGATAAAACTTAATTGCACCGTTTCACCGAAAAATTCGAGTAATTGCGGTTTTTATTCAAATTTTATCCCCCGGAAATATCAAATACGCGTCATTGTTCAATTTTTACCTACTACGTTCACCGGTTATTTTTCAATTAATCGATATCATTGTTATATGGACTTTTTTCGTACATAACTTTTCGATACATGGATAATTGTTTTTTTACAGCGACTTTTCATAGTAAAATACAAAAATACGCTTTGCCGGATTTTGTGTTTCTCAAGAATGAAGTTTGTGTACTCAGCTGAAAATTTCAATGCTACTGTCGATTCTAAATATGAAGAAACCGTATTTTATGGGTCAAATTTACTGAAACAAGATAAGTGGATCTATTAATAATTTTTCCCCTGTTTACGTTTGGTTTTTTTTTATCCGAGTGTGTTTAGAAATTTACTCAACTTTCTGGATATTCGACAGTCAATAATTCCACAAGCATTTTTTAAATTCAAATAAAATTTTAAAAAATATATAAGTATATTTTTAAAATCCAAATAAAAAAATAAACACGTTAGAAAATCGTATAAAAAAACATTTCTTCAATAACAAGCCACAGATTTTTGAAAAAATCCTAATCTAAATTTGGCTTTCGTTTGAAAATATTCCCATTCACTAAAATGTCCAGTCGAGACTTCGATCTTAAGTATATCTTGTTACTTAACACCATTAGGCATTATTTGGGCGCTATTTTACGCCTTAAAGCTTCCCACCGAAGAAAGGGTTCGAAGGGACGTTTATTTTTGCATTTCTGCAGACTATTGAGCAAAGGCGAAGAGTCTTAAGAGACATAATAACGCACGGCGGCTAAAGGCATGCAGGGAACGAGCACCTTTTGCCGGAATGGTCGCCCAAAATTGATTTATGCTCGAAGCAGCTAACGTGCCATTGTGTCGTCAGACTGTCATTGTCCGTCGAACAAATTGACCACCGGCCAGCGGAAGCATTGTCATCCCGTCGAACAATCCCTCGAGGAAAATAGAGAGCTGAAGGTGAACGCTTTGGCCAGATGTAGAAGTCGGTATAAATTTTCTCCCTTCAATGGCTCCCTTGTCAGAAGTTTTTCTTCAGTTTTCCCGTCCGTGGACTCGACAAAGCATTCCATCTGCACGTAACCCCGAAAATTCTGGTTGCGCGTGCCCCCCCCTTAACTTTGCTTCTTGGAATACGACGAAAGTTTCTCTTCCAAGGCCGTGGCTGTCGATTGAAACCCAGAAGACGATAATCGCCAAGTATTGTATCCACTTAAGTTCTTCAGCAAGTGTTAATGCGACCCAAAATGGACCGCGTCTTCTGCAATGAAAAAAAAAAATATTATGATTTTTTTCAAAATAGATAATAAAATTTTATAGCAATAATTGTTCGACGAATATGCATTACAGATAATTATTAATCCAGAATAGTCACATTAGGAATTTCGTTTGGTATTTTTTATCATATTATTTAGAAAATTGACCTCGGAAACTTTGCCGCTTGGAATGATCGATAGAAATTCAGAAGCCGATAATTATCGAACTCACTTAAGCTCTACAACATGCGCTTATGCGGCCCAAAATATCCCGCGTGTTACTTAAATAGAATACTGATTGGGACATTGTTTAGATTGCACGTTACGCTAGGTGCGAGAAATAGTCGTCATGAGCGGTGCACAGGTGCGGAAGAGCGTACGTGTGTGCAATTCCATGTGGCATTGTGCTTGAAGAACAATTGCGCAATAATGTAATACCCAAATACAGCTGGTGACACGCGAGATGTACCAGGAAATAAACGTGATTGGGTAAACGTAAACGAGCTCAATGACGTATCAATTTACCTCGTACAATGCGTCAGTCAATATTTCAAATAATAAATGAATATTCGAAGAAAAAAAAAGACCTACAAAATGAAACACAGCCAAACATGACAATTACCTTATTGCACCCTGAACCGATAACATTTTTTACCACAAAATCGGTAGTCAAAAATCCATCATTAAATAAAATTGATTCTCACCCAAACTGTCATTACTATTTCGAGCTAACTTATCAATTTGAATTCATTAATTTGTCATAAATATATGACGAACAAATATTTCTTCGAATTGCAAAAATATTGGCATAGAAAGCAGCGTTTCTATTTAAAAAATAGGAATAGAAACGAAGCTGCTGAATTCGATGATTATCGTCTTTCGTCCATTTTCATTTTCATGGGTCGGTTCAGCTACCAAAGTTGACCATTAATTCCATTGATTGAATTCGTGTTTATCAGCATTGAGGGGTACAATGAGTTGATTCGTTAGTAGCAGCGACAGCAAAGTTGCTCATTGTGTAGTTTGGTCAGTAAGACTGGTCTGTCAATCTGCGAGACGTGTGTGTGTGTATGTGCTTTTTTTATTATTCCCGATTCTCGAGCCCGTGTGTATCAGTTCCGACGAATCAACCCAAGCATTCAAAACAAGATTATGTCATGTCATTCGCTCGATCGAACCACGTCCCGACTGACAGATGTGACAGTGGCTCGCGTTATGCTTATATACTTTCTATCATTCTGATTACAAGTCAGGTAGGTTGGTAGGAGCGGCTGATTCAACTATTCAAAACTCCATGTTGTACCTACGGAGAGGCTGGCCTCTGTTGGATTATTCGATTTCAAGAGACCGCATTGACGCATGTGGTCCCAAATGATGAATGAGGAACATTGAAGAAATTAGCTTCGGTGTTACAGCTTATTCATATAATATTAAGGCTAACCCTCCGGATACGATGGTTCGATCCGAGACTCAAGAAAATTTCTCATTCTCAAGCCATTATTTAGGCATGGCTTGGCACTCGAGATTTCCTTGGGTGTCTTCTCAAAACAGCTCAACCTTGGAAGGTTGGCTTGGCATTTTCTATATGGAATCCGGAAGAACGCTTCATTCAACAATTTTACCCATTGCCGAAATGTTCGCGCAACTGTTAATAACACTTCCGGCAAAATATTGAACGGTTCAGTGTGGATTTAATCGCTTGATCAGATGACAATGGCGTTTCGATAATGTGTGATGAATGTCTGGTTTGTTGTTCGTCGGTAAACTTTCAAGTATATGGGTTGAAGTAATTTTTGGTATTTTAGCGATATTACAGAATTTAATCGAGCGATAGTTTTGCCGATGCTTCTTTGGAATCCAAATAATCTTAGGTGGGGAACTTCATATTTTTTTATCAACCAGTCATTGCAGAAAATTCGAAATTTCAAGAAACTATACTATCCATGACATTTTTTAATTTTCCATCAATTTTTCATCATAACGTAGCATAATTATCCTAGGGAACCCCTTTATCAAAAATTCGCTTGCCCAAAGCCATTAACCCCACCCCCTCCAAATAGCGCATATGCGATAACAATAAACAGGTGCCCTTTTCCTAGATCGCTGTCATACGAATCCTCTCACGAGGTTACGAAAGATCCTTAAGTCCCTGGGATCGAATTAACGAGCGAATATAGGGCCATTGAAAAAAAAATTACAGAAACAGGCATTTTTTTCGTTTTAACACATTTTTCATCATAATATAGAACAATTATCCTAGGGAATCCCTTTATCAAAAATTCGCTTGCCCAAAACCATTAACCGCATCCCCTCCAAATAGCGCATATACGATAACAATAAACAGGTGCCCTTTTCCTAGATCGCTGTCATACGAATCCTTTCACGAGGTTAAGAAAGGTCCTTAAGTTCGTGGGTTCGAATTAACGAGCGAATATAGGGCCATTGAAAAAAAAATTACAGAAACAGGCATTTTTTTCGTTTTAACACATTTTTCATCATAATATAGAACAATTATCCTAGGGAATCCCTTTATCAAAAATTCGCTTGCCCAAAACCATTAACCCCACCCCCTCCAAATAGCGCATATACGATAACAATAAACAGGTGCCCTTTTCCTAGATCGCTTTTATACGAATCCTTTCACGAGGTTACGAAAGAACCTTAAGTCCGTGGAATCGAATTAACGAGGGAGTATAGGGCACGCCCGTGTCGTCCAGGTGGTACACCTGCTCGGTTACAGCCTCGCTGCAGTTATCCCACTCCGCCTCTGTCCCCGCCGGCTGTGATTTGTTAATCCTCCTTCTGGTGGCCAGTGGGTGCATGCTGGGCCGGTTCCTTTTCTATCCCAGGACACAAGACGAACAGTAGCGAAAGACCAAAGTATAGATCCTCTTCGGCCGCTGTTGTTGGTGGTTGCGACTATATATATATATATATATATACCGACGATCCGAGCACGACGCGATGAAGTACGAAGCGCACGATTCTGCTGCACAACTCTTGGAAGAACGGGAATGAGAAGGTTGGCGTTAAGCCGCCGGTACGCTTTGCCTCCATGTCTACTTCTTCACTTACCCGCGTCCTCTCAAGCCTCTGGCATGGCCCATCCTTGGATTTCCTCTTTCTCTCTTTAACTTCCTTCGTATTCCTCCTCGGCGAGCAGTGTTCCCTCGTCCCACCGTCTTTTTCTTTCCCCAAGCTGCTTTATAAGACGACAAAAGAACATCGCGGCAGAGTCAAGATGGCGGATCCGAGGCACCGGCTGACTGTGGGCTTCATTGTTGCCTCGAGCAGAGAGACAAAATGAACCCGATTGTTACTCCGGGAGGCATCATAATGAATGCCCATTCATTGGTAGACACCAAATGAGCTCCCGCGTCTTGTCCCGTTTCTTTGTCTACGATACTTTTAATTTTCTTATTTTCCTCCCTCTCGCTCTGTGTGTTTTTCTTTTTCTATCTTTCTCTCGTGCGCCCTCTAGCGCTCGATTCTCGAACCCGTTCCTTTCTCCTTTCTCATACCGATACTTAGAACTTTTGTTAACTGCCCGAGCATGTTCCTTTTGCCACTTGACGGAGAATGAAAATATTATTGCTTGATCCGTACGTCATGCATAAATGCATCGATGGCCTCCTTTGTTACCGTCACCTCTCTCTCTCTCTCTCTCTCTTTCTCTCGCTCTTGCCACCGGCTGAGCAAACAACGATATTCATAATATAAAGTCATTGGCTGATTAGGTGAATGTGTGTCTATGTGTATATGCACGTATATATGTATGTATGTACTGCACCAAGCCAACCACGCCTCTTGGAATTGGTTGCGAACATCTAGGTGTTTATTTCTGATCATTTCCTGCAGACTTTCCCGTTGCTGATGCATACTAGTTGCGAGAGAAATTATTATCGGTTGCTCCGCTTGGCTAACTCCATTTTACTGGGCATTAGGTTAACGAGCAGAAAATATTGTTATCGATTTAGTGATTTACTTAGTTACTATATTTATTTAGCTTAAATTTGCATTGAGGTAAAGTGCTGGAAAAAAAATTAATGTACGCATGTTTTTTTTGCCAGTATTTTGTGTGTGTAAAAATATATGAAAATTTGAATAAAATGAAGATTCGATATAAATGTCTCGAGGGAGATAATGTACGAATAGTAAATCGGTTTCCAAGTTACTTCTTCAAAGGTATATTTGGTTTGTACGGAAGAAGAACCGCTTGCGTAATCCGGGAACTTACAAAAACGCTTACATCTCCACTCACCCATTCACTGATCGCTTCTCCGCAAATCATGGAATACGACCTCAATCGTCTCGACCAAAAAATGCGATAGTATCTTAGCGGTTGAAAACCCCCCTCAATGGATTTTCGTATGCTCCAAGTTCAAAGGATTTGGGGGACCCAAGTTGAATGACCCCATGCGAGGAAACTTTCGGTGGCAATTCTAAAAGGGGAGAAAACCGGGCGAATGTGGGTTCATGGGTTCCATGGTTTTGGGAGTCACCATTGAAAAAATTCACAGGTATGTGGAAATAATACTTGTGAAAATTTTTTTTGCGTCATTAGGATCTTATAAAAAAAACCCAAGAGAGAGAAGAAGATTTAAGCTACGAATAAGCTTAAAGCTCCTTGCAATATTAATACTGGTGATTTGTTCAAGAGATCAACAGTGGCACAGAAATTGAGATGACAATTTTGGGGTGATGGGGTGACGACTTCAATTTTTAGATACACCACCGTTTTTTTTGTAGCTTGCAACCTTTCGATGGACGAGCTTTTCTGCAAAAATTCAAGCAACTTTACCGGCCACTTATGGGAAATGAATAAATCCAAAATAGTAAAATTTAACATGGGGTCTTATGGAAAGCCAGTGACAATCGCTCTTTTTTTCACTTTCATGTATATTTTCCTCATATATTCATGTAACAAGAATACTTTGAAATATTTCGGAGATTTCAAGGATTAAATTGATACCAAAAAATGTGGGGTCACCGGGTTGACAATTTGGACAAATGACAATTCATTTATAGATAAGATTTGTATAAAAATTATCACTTCACCAAGTCATGATCGATCTTAAAATTACTGAAAAAAATGTTTAAACGGTTTATTAAACCTTCTCATAAGTCCTTATTTCACTAACTAATCTGACCATACTATTTCAAATCCACAAAAAAATTAAGAAGTCGGTTCACTCCTAGACCATCTATTGTATCCTAGACATTGAGAAGTGTCCTTGGAGATTTTCTCATTGAGGAACATTGTTTGTGACAAAAAAAACCATGAGATTTAGCCTTAGTTACATAAACCCCCTAAACCTATTATGGGTACACCTTGGTAAGGGCGTTGGAACGTGTTGTCCATGGTTCGGCGAGTCTAATGGGACAAAATGGAATCGAAAGTGATCGATATCCTCTGCAGACCTTAGAGTTACCCTACAAAGTGGGGTTTCTTTCGCTAGTCAGCTTTTACATCAGCGGAATCACCTGGAGGCTCTCCTCTTCGTCGATACACAGAGACCCCAACAAATTGACACTGGTCCCATAGCTAATAAATTGTTTTTCGTGTGTAACCTTGCTGATGATCCTCGTACCCACCAACCTATCTAATACCTTCCGAATAGTCTCTATGGGGGACCGCGCTTCGACTATTTTTGACAGTGGCTCTATCGGTGCGAACAAGATAGGACCATCGATCGATATATTCGCATTGTCCAAAGAGAATGGAGCCCTCCACCGTGACTGATGTCACCGTAACGTACTAAATTTACAGTATTGTCCCACTCGGATAAGTCATCAAATTGTTTGCCAAATATACTCGTGCAATACGAAGACATTAATTTTTTCATTGTATTTCTTTTTATCAAAGCAACATACATTTTTTCTCATTCACGTAAATTCATCAAATACAAAAAATATGTGTAAAATTTATTGAAAGACGTTTTTTGCATACCCAAAGAATTGGCAAATATATTGCAAACATCCAAACACACAGTTGTGCATTTTTGGATTGCACATTTCACTTCTGAAAAATGTGGATTTTTTAAAATTGAGATTGAGAGTGCCAATTTTTTTTCTTTTTCGTGAAAGCATTAATAATATTCTACACATGTTTTAGTCTAAATAAAGTCTGGAATAAATGAACATTTTTTTAAAAAAGTTCTGAATTATAGAATATCGAGTTACAAGTAGCAATTTTTAATAATTTCCTTTCACTATTAAAGAATAAGTGTCATAGTGCTCAAGGGTCTCCCTTAACTTGAGCAGCCTCCTCTTATGCCTAATGATGCTTGAAGAGTTATCTTTTTTTTTTTTTAGGGCCATTGGCTGTGAAGAGGACGCATCACCATGAAGAGTGCGTGTTGTGAAAAGCATCATTAAGGCGATTGGTGTTACCGTAAATAGCGAAAACAGCTGCAAGCTAACAGCTCGTTTCTGTCAACAGAATGGGAAGGAGAAAAAAAATGAATCGAATCGAGAGAAAGCACGAGGATGCTGAAGAGACCGATGGTTGTTGCAGGGGCAATAAAAAGAACAAGATACCGGCCCATGATGAAAACGTATAGTCACGTTGTTATATTGGTTGGTGACTTTTCTTCTTTGCATCATTCCTGCCGCAGGACGCCCTCCTCCTAACCGAGGACGACGTTCTTTCAATATTTTCAGTCCCGCTACTCATGGACGATGCGGCCAACTTATGTATAGCGTGATTAATTCTATTTACTTGACGAGCTGGTGAGACATTCGCTTCAGACACAGGATTTATTATTTAACTACGGTGAACTATTTTTATAGCTGGCATCATTTCCAACGTGAAGAGGCTTCTACATTTTATATAGTAGTCCCTTCTTTTTTTCTTTTTCTGATGGGCATATTTGTAACCGGATTAATTCGTTCTCATGGGCAATTCTAAAATATGTGCACTTTCACTGTAAAAAAAAATTAAGATTAAATTGTAAGTGGCATTGTAAAAATAGATTTATTTTTTATAAAGACGTCACTGAAATTTAATTTACAACTATGATACATAATTGAGCTGTGATTATCAATACTTTTTCAATGAAACTGAAGAACAATTTAAAAAATGAAGTACCCAGTAAAAAATTGTAGCAAATATTTTAAATTGCTGTGGAGAAAATAAATCTGACATTGTTTCAGTTTTCAGTCAAATTCCAGTACGTGTGCATTAAATTTTAAGTCGATTTTTTTTCACAGTGAGTACATGTAACAAAAATACTACAAAATACCTGGAAGAGTGATCTATAAATTTGGTATCACGGCGCTGATAAACTTTTTATTCCCATAGCTAATCTAGAAAAAATGCACTTTTTGAAATCTAAGCGCAACACTTCATTGATTGATAATTAAAATCAATAAATTCAGCTATTTTTTTGGAGTTAACGAAATCTTTTCTCTCGGTGCAAGAGTTTGTCCGTCTGTCTGACTATTTATCCTGGAGACCACTCCTTTATAGCGCGTTGCACATAGCCACATAAACGAACCAACAATTCGATCGATCGCTGGCCCTTCCGAACGATTCCCGCGTATAGCGCTTCTGTAACATCGACGAGGGAAGACGATGAAGAAGGGGTTCGGTCCGTCGGTGCGCCCGACAAGTTGCGGACCGCGGGACTTCACTGGCCAATTCTGCGGACACAAAACGCCTAAGAAACTGACCGAAGTGCCAGTCTGAGTGGCGCTGAGAGCTTGTCAACAGAAATACCGACGACAATGTTCGACATTGCTTGGCTATACTCTTGCCACTGCCACATTCTATGCTATTTCACCCATTTTACCCTCCACTTTTCTCTACCTTTTCCGGATTCGAAATTTACAATATTTACTTCATTTATATCGGCTCACTCACAATTTGTTGCAATTTTGTTGCACTTTTGATATCGTTAAAAATTTGCATTTTTTTTACTATAAATATTTTTTGTTTTCTTCTATTAGCATTTTAAATATTTGTATCTATTCATAAAATTTACATTTACTCACCTCTCCCCAATTTTAATGGATTTTTTAATATAAATTTCAATTTTGCATTCTGATCATTTTTTTTTGTAGGGGAAAATTAATTTTTTTTTACAATGTGGAAATCGAATATTAATAATTAATAATGTTGGGGTGCAAAGTAAAGTCACCCAACGATTTTAACGATTATAATTGAGAAAAGATGGTATTGAGTTTTTGCCAATCTATATCTCCGTCGACATCTAAATTGGTATTTGATCGCTTGTCTCTGACGCCCCCCTGAACAACCAATTAAAAAGTGGCGAGGAGGGGTTCAGACATTTAATGTCGTGCGCATCCGAGTTAATAACGTCGGTGGCCATGAGGTGATTTTTATCCGGCTAGTCGATTGATTTTGGGACAATGACCATCGTGATTCTTAACAGGTAACCTGTAACTGAAATGTACATGATGATTTATCAAAGAGAGTTTATCCGTGTATTCACTCTTAAAGTTTTGAGCTATTCATTTTTTCCATACTCTAATTAATAAAAAATTTTCAAATAATTGTGCAATAGAAAATTCAGGCAAACGGTAATAGAAAAAAATAAAATAAAACAAAACAAATATTTCGGAGTACACAAAAATGAATAAAAACTACAATTACCATCAAAACATAATCATACATTCCAAAATTCAGTGAAATGTTCCACTGGACCAGAATT
Organism: Clistopyga incitator; assembly: GCA_947507545.1. NCBI lineage: Eukaryota > Metazoa > Arthropoda > Insecta > Hymenoptera > Ichneumonidae > Clistopyga > Clistopyga incitator. The sequence continues at coordinate 11,880,687 of OX382173.1, read as the reverse complement.
TTTTCTTAGCTGACTCAAAATCAAATTTTTGAGTGCAATAAACATTTTTTTGCATAAATGTTGATTTTTGAGCTCAGATATTATCTAAAAAAAATTGCTTGGCGGATTATGGTGAAATCCGACATTTGACAATAGATAATTCTGATCCATTATTAAAAATTTGATCATGCCTGATTGCTGAAAGTGTCCTTATGTATCTGACAAGAGGCTGAATACATTTTCGCTCGGGTGTAGTCGTTGAAAAGTGCGAAAATACATTCGGAGTAAAAATAATCCTCACTGTGTAGCAGGGATTATTTTTTTCCGCATTTCCAACAAGGTGCCATAATATCGCTATTTTGTAATTATACAGGCACTCGCGATACGAGCCACGAGCCACGAGGGATTTCTATGAACTCTGACGACAGGAATTGTGGCAGCGAGATTTACCCTCCTTATATTGGCGAAAAAGTCTCTCAAGAGAAGAGAAGCCCATTGTGGGTGTGCCTACTGCTCGGGCGTTGGGAGGCACTCGTCTCTAATGTGAATCACAGCATTGACTACAGTGCGCATAACGTCCACGACGACATAACAAAATCCCTGGTGAGTTGGTGGAAAACTATAGGAATGCGGTGGAGTCTCTGTTATTCCACGAGGTGCTTCCACGACGGATGACACAGGAGAAAGGCGCAAACTGAAAGCGCATAAGAAGGAAAGAATGAATGAGTTGCTTCTGCTTTTCCATTTTCATGAATTTCTATGGCGCTCTGTATTAAAAACCCCACAACCACAACTTTCGAGACTTTCGTCGTGAGACTTTCCGGGATACTCGATCTGTTATCGGGAACCTATATTTCCTTGACAAAATCATTATGTAGCATACGTAGTGAATGTTTCTTTTTCTTTTTGCTATACGGAGAGGCTATTACATTTTGAAAGTTTGAAAAAAAAAAATTCTAAAGGTTTTACAAAATTTCCAGTATTTGGGGGCGCTGTCCGTGGAAATAATATGGATATGGGCAGTGAAATTAATTATTATGGGCGCTGCGGCCTTGGAATAATGTAGGAATGGCAAGTTGGAATAATCTGGTCCATGGTCGTTGGAATAATTGATTTCCGGGAACCTGCAATATTCCATGGGGGGTCTGAATAATCGGGGGCCAGGGAGACTTGGAACAATTTTAGTCGGGGCCCTGGAAATAATTTTAAGAATTCCCACAGAATTATCAAGAATAATCCAGAAAAATGATTTACAATATTTCCTGACTGTAGGATATTGAGAATAATAATTCTGCCACAGCGAAATATTTTTCCTCGCAAGAAAAACGAAGGAGTAAAAAAATGATAAACAAACTTGTAACAAGACAGTTAACAATAAGGGTCGGTGCACTTAAGGAAGCGTTCCCATTCACACAATATATACAGGCATTATTGAGAATTTGATATAGCACAATTTTTGCTCGGTCGTTTGTTGTCGAACCGGTCGTGACGTATTCAGAGGAAGCCAGAACCGAATATCCTTTGAACGTCGTAAGAAGGAAGTTGGCTGCTGCAAGGAGTATACGCTTACTAACCCTCTCCGACGCTCGCGGAGCTGCATGCATATTGCTCTTGCACACTCGGCCGCTCTCGCGACACTCGAGTTTTACATACACGCGTTTTTACTGTGTAGTTTGCCTTGCCCGTTTCGCGGCACCCTTCTCCATCTTACTCTTCCTATTCGCTGCTATTCAACAAAATATATGTGTACGTCAAAAACTTTCTTCTTCTTCTTCTTCTTCTTCTTTCGAATCCAGAGCTCCACTATAGATTCAAATCTCAGAATAGCGTATTCGACGTCTCACAACGCCGATGCATAATGCTTACAAGAATGACGCTGACTGTTACATTTTATTTACAAAAAATAAAATCCTCGATACAAGAGATTGATGTTAAGAAAAACATGTTATCACGGTTTGCAAAAATGAATACGTTATTTTAACAAAGTGGTATTCTGGGAATTTAGGAACTTACACTTTTTGAGGTATTTTTTAGTTCAGTTAAAGACGTTTTTTCTTAAATTGAGATATTTTGGACAATAGATTAGAGGCGCTTTAATAATGTTGCTAGTATAATAATTCGATTTTCCTATGTGGGTAATAAAATCTTTAATTACATAATTCACCTTTAACTGAAAGTAATTTGTGTACCCAGTTAAGTATCAGGATTCCCGTTCGCGAATTTGTCAACGCTGGAGTTTGTGAAAATCGTCGACTATCTTTGTCCAAGGAAATTGGAGAAAAAGCTCTGTTTACTTTGGACACCTAGAAAGCTATGTAGGTTCGAAGTTGCCAAGGGAGAGAAGGAGGCTGTGGAGGTCGCGCAATAGAAGCAGGGAATTACAAAATCTTTCTTCGGGGAATGATGAACTGGTGGTTCAATTAAAGTTACAAAGTTGTATAAACACAGTCGGAGTCATGCTTTTATTTCTTATTTATTAAAGGCACGACGTCAATAAACATTTAATGCAAAATCGAATAACAAAAGTAGCATTCAAATTTAAGTGCTACAAAAAATGATGACTAAAAAAAAGAAATTTTCCAAAAATCAATCAATTTCCCACCAATTATCTTGACCTCTGAACAATCACAAAAACTCAAAATTCGATCTTAAACTAAAAAAAAAATTTCTCGCCGTACCAAAATTCTAATAGAAAAATCTCAAACTGTGCAGTTGCCTTTCCTCGATTTCTCCTTATGTTTAATCTCCCCAGTAAGCAAAAAAGAGCCCATCATAGAAAGTCCCAGAGAACAAAACGCGAGCATTAGCTCCTTGAGTAAAAAATAACCAACCGGGTCATTTATTCTCCTAGGCCATTTTTAGGGGAGTTACACACAGCACCGCGAATCGTGTATGCGTTTATGCGCGTGTAGTAACACAACTTGTTATACACATAACGCCGCGCACTTATAATGGATCTCCCGGTGTAATTTATCACCGCTCATAACAAGAAGCCGCAAGTTTGTACATATTTCAGGTTGTGCCCCTCCACGGTTGGCCAATGTGGCCGCTGTGGAGACTCCTTCCACTGGCAGCCCTTGCTCTCGCTGTGCTTCCTCGCTTCCTTGGGTCGTGATGCGGGGGTGCGCCAGCTTTTCACCCCTTACTGTTGCCACGGCCGATTCCTCTCTCTCTCTCTCTTCCTTTCCTCGTTCTTCAGCAAGAGAGAAGCAGCGGCAGAAGGAGAGCAAGCCACTGGCAGAGAGTAGACTTGACTGCTGCTCGAGATGTCGAGTTAACCGTAGGAGCTAGAGAGACAGAGAAAGAGAGGGCTATTATTTATATGCACCATTATATCACCGAGCCAGAGAGGAATATTGTTCGAGACGTCGCGCATACATTATGCCCGGCTTTTATTACCGCGACCACTTATTTGTTAACATAATATACACATTATGTCGAGCCACGAGAGAGCCTCCCCCCTCTTGGTATACGTAAAAAGGGGGGGGGGCACGATGGTAAAGGGGGTTGAAACGAGACGATCGAGTCGAAAATGTGGCATGGGGCTTGGGGCTAGGGGCCAGGGGGAGGGGGGCACGCGACTACGAGACTCTGGCGCGGTTTGGGGGGAGTCTGTCTGCTAAACCAGCTCACGGGGTGGCTTTTAGACACGGTGGACGATTCTCGACGAATTCAGGCTTCCCGTTCCACCCTCGACGACCTCACGGCCAAGTGTCCTGGCTTTTCTTCCTTCGACATCCATCCAAATACTCATTGTCATCGCTTTGACGTACGTTCGAATTTTTCATCCATCGTAACAATTCTCTTGTTGTCGTTGTTTATTTTTCTTTTTTTTTTATTTCTTTGGTAGAGAATTTCTGTGTGCTCCAGGTCTCACTGTATGGGGAGGAAATAAAGAAGAGAAAATAAAAACTGTTCGATTCACGATATCACCTCGGCTCAATTAATCAGCAAGTAATTGTTTGGCCGGGCATTGTTCTGTGCAGCTTTATTACCGTCGCTACTGAAATACCGAAATCCAATGGCTATCGCCTGACTCGAAGGACACGAGGTGTTAAAAATGGGAATTGCAAACTTGGCAACGTTCTCTGGTTAACAGAAGTAACGTTTTTATCAAAGCTATAAATTTGGAGGAGTAAAGTGGGTTAACGTAATTTGCAGAGGGGCTTTAAATGTATTTTGAATATTAACGTTTGGTAGGTGTTAATCAATTTTTAGTGATTAGTGCAACGTGATCACTGGTTTAGTTGTTCCTGAGGCCCAAAAATAGCCAAGGCCTAAAATGGCTCTCGTAGAGGTACCAAAAATATTTAGGGCCATAGATGGAAGTCTTAGGACTGCGTTGAATATTCAGGACCTGGAATGAAAATATATGTGCTGAAAGTTGTGAAGCTGAGATGAAAATTGACGCCCATTCAAATACGGATCTCATATCCACAGTGTGAAATTAATCGACAAAACGTCTGTACACATGATGGAAAGTGGATCTTTCATCGTCGAGATTTTTATGTGGAAGACAGCAATGATGTGAATAGGGGGGGGGGGGGGGGGGGAAGTAGTGGAAGTACAACCGACAGACGTCGAGTACTTGTTGGCAGGATGAAAAATTATCATTTATGCACCGAGAGGCAGATAAGGAAATATCGGCTCGCATTGCTGAGAGACTTTTAGCACGAGTATCTCACACTTCATCCAAGATATTCCGATTTACCGATAAATATGCGGTGTTCAATGTCAAATTAATCTGTTAATTATTCTCCGAACAAAACTTTTCAATTTAAATTCAAAAGATCTAAAATTTAATTCATGGAATTTAATATACTGCACAAAAAATTTTATAAACACTTTAATTATAAAACGTATTTTACGTTAAATAAAATTTAATACGTGACGTCTACAGAAAGCATATTTTATTCAGTGTATTATGTTTCCAAATACTTTTAACAGAATGTATGTTCGAAATATATTTGCCCAATAATAATAGTAATAATGATAATAGTAATAATAATAATGCCAAGGTAAAAAATAGTTTTGTGAGCGGTTGACGTATGTGCAGAAACCTTTATGCTTTTAGCCGAATGTAATTGAAATAACATGGGGTTGAATACGTATATACTATACACCCTTATATATTGCTTTTTAAATATCGAAAGGGCGTGACTGCGCGGCCTTTAGACATGCATATGTCTGCACCGATCTGCAATCATAAAAAAAACTCATAGCCATTTTTCATCTCAAAATATAGCCCAATTTATTCATACGTTTTTGTATTTAAATTTTAGTTTTAATCAAAACAATTTACATTTAATTTTTATCAAATAGAAAAATAACATTTATGCACTTAATTCATAAATACATACGTTTTGAACGGTCTAAAAAAATGACAAATTTTTTTTGTCATTTAAAGATATGATTTTTGTAGTGTTTTGAGCTATAGCAATTTTTTTGGGCAACTAATCTCGCATGGAATGCCGGATATATAGATTTATAAGTATATAGATATAGGATAGAGGCTACGGAAGCCGCGAGACTGCTCCCCATCACCCTAACACTTGACCCCGTCCTCAATCTCACCCTTAACTTCATCCTTAACCGCAATCTCGGCCCGCGCCCTCTTAGCCCCCATCAACCATGGCACAACCCACGATTCTCTCGACGTCGCCCAAGACTCTGTTTCCCGGATCCCATAGCAGCTGTTCCCCCTCGCTCAGGCACATCATTTCAATCCGTCAGTCTTTCAATACGATTTATCTGCACCAGGCACCGCAGTAAGTGCGCTCTATGATTTTCACATAGCCCGACAATACCCCCTCCACCTTCTGTGGATTAATGCACGTTTTATATTGTTGAGAATAATGAATCCCTGACATCCTATAAGGTCCTTATCGTCCACAGCTCCAAACCATACGGCAGCGTTAACCGGGAGTGCTTCACTACAGCAGAAAAAAATAAGATATGTATCTTTCGAAAGCTATCCGCCAATAATTGTAACGTACACCGTGTATTTATAAGATAATGGATTTAAAAAAAAAAATTTTACTCATTTTGGATAATATCGTAATTCTAAACCAACCAAAACGTTTGTTAATATATAAAATAAATAGATTTTTCAAAAAATGGTATTTAATATCTTTGCAAATAAATTCTTTTGAGGAACAGTTTTTGAATTTTTTTAGTTAAATTTCTAATATATTCATTTTACCTGTATATTAAATACCTGCTGTTCCACTTACGTACACAGTTAACTCAATTTTTCATCAGTAATTAATTACGACTCGGAATAGAAACCAATTAAAACCAGTACGAACTAATACAAAAATAAATAAAAACTAATTAATCCGAAACTATTTTATTCTTATCCTGACCCTTATCGAAATCACTTTGTTCCTACTTGGACATCGCCAAAGACCACGTAAATAAAAGCCCTTTTGCATTTTTATTTTACTCAATGAACGTGCACAGAAAGGATTGTAAAATAACTACGCTTAGCCATTCCTGTTAGCTTTTTACGTTAACTTGTACCTGAACTCGATTATTACGTGTGCACAGAATATTTTTCTATAATATGATAGCAAGGGTCGTGTGAGTTTTCAGTCTGACACGGGATACGACAATAAATTGTGCGTAATAGACGTGAAGAATGGAAGAGCGGTTAAGTGGAGCGCGATGGGAATACTATCGGATATAAATTAAGGTCGTAAAGATGTCCGTAGTCTTGTAGATAACGGGGTGAAAATGGGCCTGACTCGTACCTACCGCTGCCCTAGGCGCGACACGAATTCTTTTGTTCCCTTGAATTTATAGCTTCCCGCGAATTTTCCCCATGCGTACAGACTTGCCAGTTCGACATTGAGATCTTCATCCGGAGTGTCCGTGCATTGAATCCGTTGTACGAATATCGACCAGCCAATACAACGCCAGACAATGTCACGGGTATCTGCAATAAATAAAGATCGAAACGTTACGTATTTCCGGTAGAAAAATACGGAGCACGAGGAACCCGAAAATAAAGTTACTTTTCTCTCCTTCATTTACATATGTCAACCATGTGTTTTGTTTACTCAAACTTATTGCTGTTCAATGCTACACTTTTTCTTCCGCTGTTACGTAGTGAGATACTGATATGGAAAATAGTGGAAGGTGAATAGATATTCATGATCTTCTTTTTATGCCTCCTGAAGTTTCCACCTTTTTGGGTCTCACGGTTTTACCAAACGCATTATTCAATACGTTTTTAGTTTGGTTACGCCTTTCCGATATTTTCCGATGGTCTGTAAAAAAAAATCTTTTTTTAATCATCGCTTTTTACCGCATAATATTTTTTTCGAATAAAATAATTTTTTTTAATGGCCCGTACGAGATGAAAATGAAGATGATCGAGTTTTTGGGATATTAAGAACATTCATTTTTATTTTTCCGAAATCATGTTTTTTTTTTGTACTATCTTTAGGGTATTCAACTGAATCAATAAACGAGTATTTTCATTATTCTATAACCAGACTTGAAAATTATGAAAAAATTTGTATTTCACGTACGTTTTTACAAACCATTTTTTTTCCAGTTCTGCTGTAACAATGAACGTGAAGAAGCTGCTGATTAAGCTTCGGAATTTTATTCGCGTACAAAAAATCTCGTCTGCGAAATAATTTAAAAAAGATTACAGGCTTGGGATGACAAAGCCGTTGCAGAAATGTATTTATCTACGTCTACAATCCCAACAAAGCGAGCGTCTCGCATATCCGCACGCCCTCGCGCCTACCAAAAGCAATACTTTTTTCACCCTCGCAGAATGCGACCAACACTAATTGAATTTTCACGGAGTGTTTATCTATTTTTCTTGCATATTCAATAGTCGGGGTATGAATGCACTCAGGAATAATTGACTGTTGATGTCAATGCTGAGACCGCGGGTGTTAAAGAGCATTAAAGGGGGCGTCGCTGTATAAGGGAAGGGGTAAGTCTACGAACGCGATGCTTTTAACGGGGCACGCCGTCGTTCATGGTAAAGAGGTTAGGGTGGTGGTACAACACAACGACAATGACGACGAAACCTCATAGCTCTATACATATACATGTACTGTCAGATTGCGGACATAGTACACAAGCAGCGAGTACGTCCCGCAACGATAGTCCGCGATGTCGAGGGCCTTCTACAAAATTCACAAAGGGCTTCGTGTGCGCCTCGCCAAATGAAACGTGTTGCCTCGAAATCGAGCCAATATTTATGTAGCAAAATCATTTCGCCCGCGGTGAAATTCTCGCCTGCTGCTTCTACGTTTCAAAAGATAAACAAGTATTAAAGAAGAAGAAGAAAAAAAAATGAAACCCGAGGGAGCAAAGAGAGGGAGAGAAAGAAAAACGCCACATTATCAAAACGACAAGGGGCGAAAGCCCCATTGAAAATAGTCCAGTTCCCTGCTCACAAGGGGGCGTATGTTGCCGCGGTTAGCGCCAGGCGAATGTGGTTGACGACGCCACCGCCAGATGTCGGCAGTGATAGCGGTGGCGCTGCGTTCCGATCTTCTAATAGCAAAGATAAACAAAATGAATAATCGATTTTCTTCATAAAAATATTGACGAATAATATAATGGATAATATATTTCGTTTTTTTTCTCCTTTATTGTCGTGTTTGCCCTGCTTCACACAACAATTATGTCATACCTTGAATTCGGTATGGACCAATATGTTTCCACCTGAAAGTATTACTCTATAAAAATAAACTAAGTATGTATATCTGCAATTAGGAAAATATTCTATTAAATTTTGATATTGAAGATCGATTAAAATCGGGCGGTCAAACAATCAATCGGTAAAATACAATCGAGTATCGCCACCTTCGATTTATCGAAAAACATTGCCGATCCCTGTTATGGCGGTCGTTGGTGATGGAACCGCTATTCGGGGCGCACAATGGCCCTAGTTTAAATTAAATTTAAAGTGTTATCCCCCTACGGCATATAATAGGCAAGTATTGTGTCGCTGACGGTCTCTGGACGTCGTTTGACAATTGCAAGGGCGGTCTTCGAAGCTCCTGAATGAAAAACCCGATGCCTGCGGATGATCCGCACTGCATACCTGAATTGTGTCGACTGTTCGGTTACATCGAGCGTGATGCCATGAGAAATTATCAAACGATCATCCAGAGTCGAGTCACAAGCACGAGTGCTCAGGTATAAATCGCGATCGGTTCTGGTTGCGCTCGCAGCAGCGTTTTTTTCTTCGGCATTATGGCGTAGAGTGACCTTGTTAAAATAATAGATAGCCCGGAGAGTAACCCTTCGATACATACAATAGCCCATGCCAGAATTACTTAAGGTTTACTGAAGAGAATTGAAAAACAAATTCTGGGGTGAAAAAATAACACACTCAATATGCATTTTCTTTTTAATTGCGAAAATGAATGTGTGACGTGAAATGAGGCAAAAAAAGTAAAAAAGGTAACCAAAATTCTGAATCCCATAAAATCTCAACCTCGTGTTCGATTTGACTGAAATTCAATTACAATTAATTACAATTAATGCTTTTATGTTATCTATGTTTTATTTCAACAGGAAAAGGGAATTCTGCAAGTGGATCACGGAAGATGAATTTCGTTAAAGCCTTAAATTCCATTTTTCCGATTTCAACAAAAACGAAAGCGCGATAAACTCATATCGTGATAATCGATAACCCAATTTTTCTCATTACAATGGTTATCGCAAGAACGACTTTCGACCGAAGCACTAACAATAAGTGTGACATGCGTTTTCTCGCCCGAGATAAAAACCCTCACCGGGTGATATTCGCATTCGACTGAGGGATGCACATTTTTCGTGCATAAAACGCGAGGTTTCAAAGAGTACGTGTGTGTGTGTGTACGTGAAGAAAATGTAGACAAGCACCTGCGGTTGAGGTCTTCTGCCAAGGCGCTGTCAATGACAGGAAAAACGAGAGTGGAGAGGAGTACACGCGCCGAAGAAGAAGAAGAAGAAGAAGAAGAAGAAGAGGAAGCGGAGGAAGAAGAGGGTGAAAAAGCGAGGGAGAGAGAGAGAGGAAGGGTCAGGATGGAATCGAGAAAGGAAGGAAGGAAGGAAGGAAGGACTGGAAGAAAGCCAGGCGGGGGTTGCGGATGAGGGGCCGAGGGGGGTCTTCAGGGTTGCGCGAGGGGAAAGAAGGAGAACACGAAGCGGCTGCCGCTCCAACGCAATGGGGGCGTTAAGCGGGGGCGAGAAAGAAGCAAAGAAGGCGGGCGTAGTTGGCGAAGAGGGAGTGACGACGATTGAGGAGGGAAAGAGGCACCCGAATGGAGAGATGAAGTGGTGGGGACTCGGCACATGGTGAACGAGCTCTTCCGAGGCTCGGGCCTCGTTGGAGGGGATGAAAAATTCCAATTGGGACGACGAGGAGAAACGATTGAGGGAACGGAAGGGATGCTTCGCCTCGAAGAGGCCAGAGAAGGTGTTCCGAGCCGTAAGAATCGTTCTAACGACATTTCCACATTACACTTTCAACTCTGGACGTCAAAGGGAACGCGTCGGATGATATGATCCCCGCATTCACTCTCTCTCTCTTTAAATGCTAATCTTGTAAACGCACCACCGAGAGAATTGCTTATTATGCGAGGTGTGACTTTTGAACGCGAGCGAATTCGACTACCGGCTTTTGGTGTACCTGCTCGTTCTCCAATGTCGCGTGCCTGCTAATCCCCTGCTCTCGCTCGTAAATTAACGATCAAACGACCCTACGATCCTACAATGCCTCCTCTTCACTTATTTATCCAATTAAATATCGTAATCCTCGAAATGCATTCTGCAATTTCATACACCTTTTTTGCACCCGAGGCCTGAGTTTTATCATTTTTGGGAATCGATTTTTCCATCACGGCAAGTTTCCAATTATTCGTGCAAAATTTTGCGCCTGGAAACATTTAACTCTTGCGTGGATCCTTTTGTATTTAAACAAAAGAGGAAGTTCATTGAATTCGTGACACAATTCACAGCTGCGGAACGAAAAAAATTAATTGCCAGTGAAAAAGGTGAAAAATGCAGAAACTTAAAAAGGTAAATCCTTTTGGCCAAGACCCATTTGGTACCAGCATTGGTGAAATGGTTTATCGAAGCTTCTCCTAATTCTCCCAATAAGTGCACACATTCGGTAGTCTATTACATTCGCGCCTTTGTAAAATCCTCTCCTGAGGATGACACAATCAACCTTCCGGCGTATAATAGTGCATTAAAGTAAACAGCTTATAGAGCCACTCAATCAAACACGTCCTCAGTGTCGGCGTGGAGCCATCCCAGACATTTGGCACATCTATATGGTGGTCTACGATTCGAAAAGGGGGATATCTGCCAACGGGATGGAATGTCTTCTTGTGTACATTGGAATTGGTGTGTGTGTGTGTGTGTCGCTGCAGAATGCGAGGTTTACGCAGGCGTTTCAACTAAACCATGAGTGGCTTTCCTATTGCTGTATCATCCAACAAACCGAATGGTAGAACATATGGGAAAGATACATTTACCGAAATAATACTCAAGTGTCTGTTGAATATCGTGCAAACAGTAACTCGAGCATCACGCTTTATATATTTTTTTCTTTCCGCTCGGTTGTTACCTTATTTATCGAACAATGAGAAGGTATTGAACAAACAATGGCAGAACAGTTGACACAAGTGGCGTTAGTTGCATCGCGACGGTTGCTTTACACGCAAAAACACATTTTCACTGCCTACTTGTAAAGGCGAGAGGGCACACATTAGCTTGTGAACGATGCATAATGAGGTCATTGCACTTTATTAAAGGCTTATTGCTGCAGGTGCTCGGGTCTTTGTTCCTCGTTGTACCTCGCACGCGCATTATGTGCTCCGGTCCGCGTTAATGTTTACCCGCGAGCCCCAACGAATTCATACATTGTATCAAATACAGATTTAACCTTACCGAATGTCCGCAAATAACCTCCTCATTATTCTCTGCTCTTTTACACCGCGTACACCAACGGCAAACGCTTGTCGACCTTCCCAATTATTATCACACGAATAGAAGGTTTTAGTGAAACGAAGTACATTTGTTTCAATTATGAAAAGACCCGGACTTCAATAATGTACGTTTTTTGGATTGGAAAATTGTGAACCAAAGAATGATTTTGAAAAATTTAGTTCTTCAGGTAGGATAATTCTCAACTAAAGAAACATTTTTTTCAATTTTGTTGTTTAGGTAGGGAAATTTTGAACTAAAAAATCATTATAAAAAATTTAGTTCTTTGGGTAGGGAAATTCTGAACTAAAAAACATTTAAAAAATGTAGTTCTTTAGGTAAGGAAATTCTGAAGTAAAAAACATTTAAAAACATATTTAGTTTTTTGGGTAGAAAAATTCTGAACTAAAAAAACATTTAAAAAGTTTAGTTCTTTAGGTAGGAAAATTCTGAACTAGAGAAACATCTCAAAAAAATTAGTTCTTTAGGTAGCAAAATTCTAATCTAATTTTTAGTTATTGGTAAAGGGCTTGCCCTGCGTTTATTTGCTATTACAGAATTTGAGATGACTTTTATTGCCGATAAAAGTATCCCATTGATGGAGAGACTTTTTTCGTACTAGTGCATTATGTATTTCTATGCGAGATTTTATCGCCGATAAAAGTAGCCCATTGATGGAGAGACCTTTTTCGTATTAGTGCATTATGTATTTCTATGCGAGATTTTGGTTTTTTATGTGGTATAAGATGTCGACAAATCGTCGGTCTACACGAAGGCTTAGGAAAATAGATGTTTGCATATTGTATGTTGTCGGGTTGCGGCGAATGTGTCGCATGTGGCAGAGCCAGTATTTGTTCAGGCCCGAATGGTAAATACTATTCTCAAAGGTAGACACGCCAGTTGGAATAGTTGCTCGATCGTCGGTGCTGCCAGTGTGTGCGTGATTATTTAATACACCAGCCGCTTCGTCTATGCACATGTGTGTAAGTGTGATTCGCATATTTTTAAAATACCCTGGATTCACGTACAACAAATGGGGCTTCATACAGTTCGGGGCGTGCACGCGACATCACCCACACATATCATGCACACCCGTACACACACATGTACATGGGACATTGCATGTCAAATTACGAAATTTCACGAAATGTTTCTTGTTGCCTATTCTAAAGTCGACGAACAGCTTACATTGAGAAAAAATGTATTTTCACGCCCGAAATTCGTACGTTTCGAGATTTTTGTTAATTTGTTTTAATTAACTCGCAACGTTTTCGGTAAATTAAAATGAAATAAAATTTATTTCGATTTTTTCCATTTTTTCATTCAGTTTTTTTATCTTGTCACGATTCAACAAAATTGCACGATAATATAAAATGACATTTTTCATTATTTGCCTTTAAAAAACTGGAAGGAAAATCTTAAACATATATTTCAAAAATACAAATGTTAAATTACCAAGCTAAAGAAATGATTTTCGATAGAAACGTGTTTTAAAATTTGTTTAAATATTTAGTAAGTTGTCTAATATAAATCGCAGATAATGTAAAATAAAAATAAAAAAATCATTTGGTGACTTTCCTCAAATCCTCAAAACCCAAACCCAAGTCACAAATTATGTGGAATACCTTATGTGTAACTTAGCCTAGGTGGAATCGAGACCGAGAGATGGAAGGGAAGTATTTTGGGTGACGAATTTGAATTTTGGGTAATTTTGAGGCGGAGCCGCCCATATGTATACTTTGCCCTAAGTTGAATCGGGAGTGAGAGACGAAGAGGGAGGCAAGAGCAGCGAACGTGCGAGCCTTACCCTCCCCCGTTCGGAACTCGCCTAAACTTGGAGGTGCCGGGATCTACTCTACTTGTTCATTTCCATACATGCCAGTAGCACACCCTCCGCCTGCATATTCAAAAGCCTCGAGTCGTCGCTTTTGGCAACCTTGTCGTATTATTACATGTAGTACGCGTGGCAACAGTACTAGTCACGTACGCCCCATCGCGAACCTCACTGTGAATGAGCTCAAGTTGCCTTTGTAACCGCAACTACGACCATTCTCGAACACTAGGTAAATTTCCGTCGTCGTTTCGCTCCTCGATCTCCGATTGCACCGTGTGATCAACAACAAGCTCTGCATTCCAGTTATTTTAAGTCGAATTAAGTGACTAATGTATGATATGCATAAAATAGTGTCAACATTCGAGAAAACCACTTTTTTGTACGTGTACGTTTTTTTAGTAAAATTCAATCTACTTTTTTTTTCGCGTTTTTCCGAATAAAAATAAATGTATATTTATAATCGCTCATTTTCTATTTCTAATTTTTATGTCACAATCAAATATAATATTCGAAAATGATAATTGATTTTTTGTCCATACATAAATAATTGACATTTTTATAAGATTTGTCGAAATTTCCACATTATTGGTAAAATAGAAATAATAAAGAAAGCAATGGATTCTGATGTTCACTTTGAGTGATAAAATAATTATCTTAGTAGAACGTTATTTTTAATTTTAAAAAAAAATTCATTTTGAATCCTCACATTGTTGCAAAGTCATTTAATATTGCAGTGAAAGTTGCAGTCTAGTTGGATGGATTCCCGAATGACATCGATCCGCCGAGTGGATAAAAAACTTCGTGGATAGTCATAAATCTTAGTTGAGGCCATTGGGTGGATGGTCCATCGGAAAAAAGGGAAGCGGGAACGAGGAGTATAGATGTATCATGCGAAAGGCTCATTGTTGGTTGAGAAAAAACAAGGTTTGGATGAGGAAGCGGGGAGTGGCCTGCTCGTTTCGAGTCAGCCGCGTGTTCATTCACCCTTCCGCTCTCTTTCCATCCAAGTGCTTGTGCTCACCCTGCCTCTTGGCTACAGAGGTGAGCAGCTATCCAGTATTTCATGGCTGGCAGGATATCGCAACGAAAGTTAACATAGTCATATTCCTCCCGGGTTTAACACTAATGGATTTTCAAGTCACTTACTGCCACGTGCCGAAGTGCCAGTCCTCGGATTTTCACTATAAAACTCCCGAGAGAATAAAGTCATATCAAGTAGGCATATAATATACGCGTCAGCTTCTCCAGCCGAGGGCCTTTTTTTCATCACCACCAACAAACAGCTCTTGTCATTCGCTAATAGCTTACAATCGTTTAACATTTTTATCTATATATTCTAATTATATTATTACACTCACGAGTGAGATTCAAGATATAGTAAATTATCAAAATAACTAAATAGAATGTTTTAACGATTCCCATTCTAGAATAAAAACTTCATTATTTTTATATTCGGTATTTTGACCTGTACTCACACATACTGTTTGCAAAAAAATTAATAAATAGATAATAATTAAACGAAATTTGTATTTTTGCTATGTTACATTTTGATAAATTATCCCTGTCCAGATCTGGTCATGCAAGTCGAGTGTAATTTTTGTTTGTAATTTTTATTTATTTTTCGTTTATATACGGATTATATAATTGACTTTGGTTTATATAGATATTATATAGAATATAGACTAGAGTTTATATAGTAGGAAATTTCTGTTATTGCACAATGCTTGTAACCTGGGAATTGCTTGTTCCTATTAATTTACGCACAATTTTCACTGCTCGAATTTCCAGTGTTCATATATGACAAGAACTTATCTGGCCTAGCGATCTTCGGTACATTGTACGCCATAAAAACCATGCTACGTTTAATTAATAATTTGCATTTTATGTAGTGTATTACAAAAATTGAAAAACTGGTAGAATAAACCGAATTTACTATGCTCTTTAAGGGAAGCATGAAAACAAAAGGCTATGGCTATCGCTGTAACAAAAATTCCATGTCGTACGGCGTTTTTATGGGGACCGACGTACGCTCGTAACAGATGATGTTGCGCGGGCGGTTCTACATGAGGATGGAGATGAAAGACATGAGGAGATCTTTCGATAGGTAGCTACAACGATTGGCTTTGGATTTGAGCAGTAACGATTCACACCCACGCATGGGAGGCTCGGGCATTCCGTACATAGGTATACCATCACGGATGCTGCTCTTCGCATAGGCCTTGATCAAAGTTGATACCAAATGGAACATCTACCGGTTAGGCATACGCATTGTGTAACATCGATTCCATGCCTCGCCCATATGCACATCCACAACATCGTCATCTGTACGATGATAATAATGTGGATTACTTTAAAACTAAGTGGAAATAATATTGTCGTGGACCATTTTATTTTCCTATTCTAACTTGACTCTCAATAGAAAATTTTGCCAGTGCCTGGGAAATTATATTCGTCATGGAAAGATTTTAGGGAAACTAACATTGGTAAATGTATTTTGAAGCTGTAATAATTTATCCCGCGGATTATTATTTTTTTTCACGTTGCTTTTTACGTGGTAATAATGTTTTTTTTATGTTCCCATGAAATATGACGATAAACGTATGATTACGAATGAAAAAGAAATGGAAACCGATGGTTTTAACGCTGGCTGCGAATTCGACCCTGTAACGATACACAATAAACCGCTGTCACCACTGTTAGTGACGACGGATTTGTGTCGAGAACCATTAACCTTTTGTCCTCGGACTGTGTACAACGTACTATTTTTCACGCTATTGATACCGGGAAAATAATGCCGAGTCTCAGTTTAGACCCATTGTTAGACGCTTTAAACTGAATTTACCGGTACACCCATGTACGCCAGGTGTGCACCGGTGTAATCGCGTCACACGATTCTCAAGCTCTTTTCATTCGTCACAATGTAGGCACGCCACTTTATTACAATTTTCAAATTCCTCACAATAATACAATGCATATAATTTTTCATATACGCCATTCATGAGCTAAATTTTTTTTTTATTCTTCACGTACTTGTCGTGAAAATATGAAAAGCTTAAAAATTAATTGCAGATTCTATTGTAACAAAATTTATTGCAATGAATTATAATGCCAACATTTTTTTTATTGACATAAATTTTTCGACTACATTTAAATTTTTATTTTCTCATTTGTAAAAAAAAGCTAAAAAGTCGAAATAAAAAAAGTGAAGTTACGTGAATTTTGAGATATAAAAAAAAATCTTATGTTAAGTAGAAAACATTAAATACAATAATAATAAAAATTAATTTTTATTATAATTTTATATAATAGTAGCAGCGAAAATTCAACCCCCTTAACGACGACCAAGTGACCCTATGATACCCAACGAATTTTAAGTGCATTCCTGCATTAATGCATCAGCTGGTGATGTTTACAAAAAAAAACTCGATATTACGATTATTGCGAATTAGTATAAGGTTATGTACGTATGTTGATTCATAGTGTGAGGGTAGAGTGGGTCGATTGACGGACAATGGAGCGATATAATGGCATTACATCCACGTTAACATCCATATCGTGGAAGGGTCGTGGTCCACCCCGAGAGTGTAGCTCGCTCGATGATAAATGTCGCCGTTGAGCTAGAATGCGATACACATCCATATAGTAACTGCGATACACAGGGACTCAGTGGTGAGGGCTTCACTGATAAAAATAAATATCACACGACTCAGTGGAGCGAACTAAATGCCACTAAACGGGGGAAACTGGGGTAAAACATACGTTTCCGCTTTCCCATAATAGATCATAAGCGTGCGTCGCTCGCTTCTTGACTGCAAAACAGGGTTGCCATTGTCCTCCTTATTGTACTCCGTATAACGAATGGTTATTCGGCCCTTTTCGCAGCGTGCGCGCAGTGATTTTGTATAATGTTTTCATACTCGGCCGATGTATACGAAAGCTACTTCGACACGACTAAAGTTATACACAGTATAGTTCTACACAGCTTCATGTCTACACTATGTTGAAATACGAATATACGCATGTTTTCTAATTCGTGTAGCGATATATCTGTATACAAATATATCAGTGTTCAACTTTGACCGTGTAGACCTAAGCCGCGTACACTTTGATTGTGTAGAACTAAACCATGTGGAATTTTGAATGTGTAGAACTAAACCCTGTGCAACTTTGATTGTATAGACCTAAACCGTGTACGACTTTGACTGTGTAGAACTAAATCGTGTACAACTTTGGCCGTGTATAACTGAACGGTGTTGAATCTTGGATGTGTGGAACTATTATGAAAATGAATACAGCATGGAAACGGTGATTTTGCAAAATATTTTAGCGCTCGACTTTTATAAATGACACTCTTATTTTTCCTGAACAAACGAAAGTCCAGAGAATGAACGTGTTCGTGGCTCTTATATGGACGTTATACTTGTTGCCATTGTTGGGGGTGCTTATGCTAAATAGGAGAAATACAGGCGAAGAAATCGATGTTTCCCGAACGAACACCGTGTCCCGATGCTTCTCTATTCATCGTACAGCGTAGCCGTGGCGAGTAATAGCACATTGGTCGCGTCCACCAGTCTATTGTAAACACCGACATGTACACACCTTCTGCGATCCGATGACAAGCGATCAATTCTCATTCCATTGTATATTTTACTGCACTATATTTCAACGAGGACTACTCTACTGCCTCTATAGAATTAATGCAGCTCGCAATGAAACGAGTTCGTGGAAATTATGGAAGCGATCAAAACACTCTATTATTTTCTTATGGCGATTATGAGCTTTTAATAAGCGATGTTCTCATATTTTTATTTATCAAATTTACCATCAATCAATTTTACATCATTACATCTAATGTCTCCAGTAAATTTTGTCATCAACAAATTCAAAACGAAATCAACAGAATTTCATTTCTGGACGAAACCAAATATTATGCATTTGACTATAATTACTTTTTTATACAACTGATATTCCATCTTAATCAAAGGCTACATAAATAAACAATTGCAACTAAAATGCATGCGCACAGAAAATGTGAAACACTCGTTGAGTGCTTTTACGTGGCCTCGACCAATGCATCAATAATCCCGCGCTATTTTTGCTAAAAAGTAAATAGCAAGATGGTCTGTTATCTCGCAGACGTCAGTGCGCCGAAGATAAATTAATTTGTGTAAAGTCGCACGATAAATGGACACGACTAATGGTCTTCACGTATCCTCACCTTCCAGTTAAAATCGCTTCCAAAAGAATTTCTCAAACAAATGCATAGAAAATTCATTTGTTTACCGGCATTCACATAATTCACATTCACATTCACATAAATGCATCGAGAACAATGGAAAAAGTTTTCCGAGCGATGATAATAAATATATGGCGGCAGAAGAGGAAGCGTATATGATGTCAATGTATTCAACGCAACCATTAACGCGTTCGCGGCACATTGTTGGCCCGACGTCCCCGGAACTTTACACTGAAAGCGCTCTTTTCATTCATATCAATATGTATATACAAATGCCATAGACCAGGAGGCTCTCAAAGGCAGACACAGAGTCGTCGCTCTGTATATTAAACGATACGATGATATATTTAACGACCGTTGTAATTAAAAAAAGGGAAAAACAAAGAAAATAATAAGAAGAAGAAGAAGAAGAAGAGGAGAAAAAAAAAAATTTTGTTTAGGTACAAGAGAGAGAGGCAGAGAGGACAGTCGGTATAATACAATTGGCGGAAAATTTATCCCTCAGCACACAACGTTAGAGTGTGTACCTGTCTCTTCGTCTTTGTCGCGCTTGCTGAAGGGAAGCGCAAGTTTTTCTGCTCTTTCTGAGGACGCGGGTGAGCAAGCGTCCTCGGAATAATATTCTTCAATGGGAAGCGTCGACGCGTTTTTTTCCGCGTCGAGCTGACGCCACGCTCTGGGCCTCTTTGTCAAAGGATAAAAGGCAGAGCACCGGAGTTATTATTCGGGTCAAAGGACGAGAGCCCTTGCGATGCACAGTGTAGAGAGTAAGAAGAGCCGAGCCGGGCAATGCGCGCAAATGCGTTTCTCGGGACGCTTGCGTCGCACGCTTCCGCTCTCTCATCCCAGAGATGGAAGAAGAAAGTTGGCCCTACACTACGAAACCCGCTTGAGTATAACACGGACGTGCGCGTCCTACCACCGACGACGACCTCGCCTCGGGACTCGTGACGCCGCTGCGCCCGCTTAACTATACCAATCAAAACAATAAACTACCGACTCGTGCTTTTGACTTGACCTCTTAATCGAATTCAATATTACACTTCGTTAGAACGACGACTTGAGTTATTTTTTAATTACTCTCGCTCAGTGAACAATAAAACATATACGTACAGTTCAAGATTTCAAATTTTGTCCGATTTTGTTTTTCTAAGCTTTTAACAGAGCTTTCGTCACGTTCAAAACAAAAATTTCGTCGCCTTTAGACACTTTTGACAGTTCGCTGTCAGATTTAAAGGTCTACGAAAAATACGAATGATAGTCGGCACATAATCGATGCGAATTGTTTATAGTGACTTTTATTGTTTCGAATGACATTGACGCGTGTAAAGTGCTGGGAGAAAAGAAGAAAAAAAAAGTATCTTTTTGGCCTGCGGGTTGTCGGGCTTAAGAACGTAGGCATTATTTTTCGCCTCGGGTGCTGAACACACGGCGAGAATGTATAGGCATGATGTGGTGCGGCTACCATCACGGCCGCTATGCCGCGAAAGGAATCGAACGCCTGGACAACAATGTGTTCTATGTAACAATGCCTGTTTACTGTCTACACTCAACATACTACAATAGCCGATCGCTTCGCTGTCAGTTTTTGTCGATTGTTGTCCAACGTTCCGAGGGGTTCCACCAGCACAACCATCAACAGTCGCTATCCGGTGCCCCTCCCCCCCCCCTGCCCCCTGCTCCAATCTAGCCTCTAACTGCACCGAGCACACTGCGCCATCAGCCTTCCAAATACATAATTTATCACGTTTATTCAATCGATCAGATAAAGACGCTTTCAGGGATACTCGAATGAGCTCTTCCCCACAATTCCCGAGTAATCCGATCGAATTACCGACAGGATTATACCGTGTGAGCTTATTATCGAATCGAATTATTTTACGAACGAGAAGCACACGAGGAGAATATCGATCCTAAACGAATTATCACTTTTAATCGGTAAATCCTGGAGTATTATCTGTCAAAAAATGTGAACAACGATGCGGAAGTAATAATTAGAAAAATATGGAATACTGTGGATTGAAAAAATAGTTACATGGTCACTTCTTCCTGCTTAATCTCTATGTTCATTCGACTTCTTTTTTTTCTTGATGAAAGGGTTTAAATATAATTTTCCAATTGTCAAACATTTTTTATTGGAAACCACATTTATTTGTCCAGGATTTTATTTACAATGAACATTCAACTGGATGATGTGATTACCTCATAAAATTAAGAGCGATGACAAGAAGATATTATCATATCGACTAAAAGAGATGCTAAGAATAAAAATATTACATTGATAAGAATCTTGGCTGAAAGACGATTCAAACTCCCCTGCAAAATGCGCGAAAAGAGGTTTCGCTGAACAGAGTGAAATAATATTATGATTGCATAATTACGAGAAAGCACTTAGTATTTTTAAATCACTTTCACCGAGAGCGGTAATTGCAAAAGTCGCTGTTGATAATCGAGAATGCTGTGAATCGCTGTCGCAGTGATTACGTGATGACGATATTATTTTCATTTTGTTACACAAACGGAGATAATATCGTAACAAGAAGATATATAGATGGGTTTATGGGGAAAGCAGGGGAGAGTAGAGACCGGGTATAAACTGAACCGCGTGGTGCGCGTAAAAGGCGCGGGACAGGCTTCTAATTATAAATCTATTGTCCGTCCAGTATTTTTGTGCGACGTCCTTCCTGCCTCCTCGGAGACAGAAGGCTATTCTATTCCCGGCAGTCGCTGTAATGCTGCTATTGTTCTCATTGTCGCGACATCGTCGTACGATAAAGCGCCAAGACAAAGCCTTCTGCAAAGGTCCTGCCTCTCGCGTAACAAGCCGTACGTCATTTTACCCACTCTTCTCGCTTTTATTACATGGTGTCTTCGTGTTTGCCTGCTTCAATACCAAAGACAAACAACAATGCCACTATATTATCCATTGATGCGAACGGGAGGATCGATAGCTCTTCAATAATTATGTGCGTGCTATATAGGCACTGCAGTTTCGTTTATACTGCGGGAAACATCTTTCAAGATCTTCTCTGTCTTCGTCATACGAAATTGCATTCCGGTCGTTCTGGCAGGGGCCAAAACCTAGCGAATGCCAATAATTTGAAATGCATTACACATTCAGACGTTCATTATTTTCAAATTCGCTATTTTAGCCATTCGCGATTTTGATAATTCTCTATTTTGACCTCCATCTCATTACAATGCAATCAAAATAGCGAATGAGCATCACCCAATATTTTTCAGCACCTTATACTCACAAGCAAAAAAGCTCGCCTTCGCCCAATATCCCCAAAACCATTTTCCCACCCCACCGTATCGTTCAACCGCAATTTTCCATTATTGAACAAACTGTATATTATTAATTACGCAATATAATAGATATTGCCCAGGTTCAGATACGGACGAGCTTGTAGGGGGCACGAAACAGAATATACAAAGGTGTCGGTCAGCACCATTCTAACGTGAGAATTGCAACAGCATCGTACATCGATATATATACACATATACATCAATACATACACACACATATACACTGTATAAGACACACACACACCACTCACTGGCACATCAGAGAGAAGGATACAAGCACAGCGGTCAGAAACACTGCTAGCACCGGGAGCAGCAGCATCAGCATGAGCCCCTTGTCGCTATCGAACCGATAGCGAGTTAGCGTTCGCCGACACAAGAGCCTCAATGTGCTGCGACTATGTAACCAACGTTCGGGCATTCAACGGTAAACAATGACGCCGACATAATGTCATAATAGAGAGCGGGGTGGTTGTGTCGTCGTCGTCGTCGCTCGCCGTCAAGATTTCCAGCGATGACGAGAGAGCGGGAGAGAGAGAGTAACGGGAATAGCCCAGGAATAGGCAAGACGAAAGCCAGAGGGAGCGCGAGTGCAGAGAAAACGATAGAGGTACAGCGAGGCGACGGAAGAGGGCGCTGCTGAGGACGATGCAGAAGGGGCGGCTCATTGTCGAGGAGACAGTTGTGGAAAATAGGACAAAGTGAGTTTTATTAACGCATCCATGATTAAAAACACTCGGCGCCTCCCTCTCTCTCTTTTTCTGAGCGGGAGTGTAACAAAACCAAGGGGGAAAGAGTGTCGAAGCGCGAGAATCGAACGAGAGAAGCACTCGCTCGCGGACGAGTTTCGTGTATATATTCCTCTCTCTCTCTCTCTCTCTCTCTCTCTCTCTCTCTCCTTCTTGGTGTTGGTTTCTCTGTTGCGTTTCTACGTTTTGGCGTTGCGCGCCGAGGGATTAACTTGGATTTTGTAGAATCTCATTCGCTCGGAGTGGTCGTCGTCATCGTCGTCGTCGTCGACGTCGACGTCGACGTGCGGAGGGCCCCTTGTCACCCACTGGAGTGTACAACCGCCACGCACCTACAAAGCTGTACTATGTGCGCGTGCCACTCTGCTCTGCATCACTCTCTCTCTCTCTCTCGCTCTCTTTCTCTCTCCGAGCTGGGTGTACTCTCTGAAGACGACGGGACCAGCGGCAACGCTTCGCGAGCCGCGTACGCGCTACTCCGATGAGATCCTTTTGTCTCTCCTTTTATTACACATGGACTTTCAGGCGTATAACTTCTCCAGACACTTGTACTTTGCTATGGAGATTTCACGGGATTAACCATGATCGAAGGGATATGATGTTAATTATTTTTGTGGCGCTAAGATTTTTTGGATACTTGGATTATAAGCTTTTTAGCAGGTGTTCGAAGATGTTTCGTTTATGGGTAATTGTAATTTTTTGGAAAGTTATGTTTTTTGGCAAAAGCGATTTTATGAAAAATGCAGTTCAACAGACACAAACATTTTTTCAGGGTGCACGGATTGCAATGGTGCAGTAAAATCTCCACGAGGCACCTTTCATTTGATTAACTCTAATGATTTCATTCGATATTCGTTACAACTGTGACGCGGGCAGCGCGAAACATTTATAGGTGTTTCACTCGTTAGTAATTCATTTCAACTCGACAAAAGATTTTGAGGTCCCAATTAAAATACATTGAAAGTGAGTTAAAAACACGTCACGTACCGGATACTGTTTCACGACAGTTCGTTAGAGTTTGGCGGGGCAAATTATCCAGGCAGAATATTCATTGACACAATATTTGTCGACAAATTTATCAATTCACGAACCTTTTATCGCCAACTTTATCTTCTATGAAAATACAAATCTGCAAAAATGGCTACAAAACCGGTTATATATTTTTTTCACATAATTAAATAGTGAATAAAAAACTAAAACAAATTTTCCACGACTCTCTTCTCGCTATTATTATTATTATTATGTTTTTCTTCGACAATAATGAATACTAATGATAAATAAACATATTTGATTTCGTAGAATTCTTAGTCACCGAGAAAAACATAATACAAGACGTGACAATACATTTTTTATTCCCGTTTCATCACATAATAACAACAATACATTTTGTTTTCACTCCCGTTTCATCAAAATGGTAACAATACATTTTGTCCATTCCCGTTTCATCCGAATAATAACAATACATTTTTTTCATTCCCGTTTCATCAAAATGATAACAATACATTTTTTTCATTCCCGTTTCATCAAAATGATAACAATACATTTTTTCTATTCCCGTTTCATCAGAATAATAACAATACATTTTTTTCATTCCCGTTTCATCGGAATAATAACAATACATTTTTTCCATTCCCGTTTCATCAGAATAATAACAAGATGGATTTTCCCAAATGACGGAAGAAAGGATAATGAACAACGGTTTCCAGAAATAAGACTGTATAGTATTTAATGCACAGTGAGTTTATACCCACACCCATGCCCGAACCCATACAAACCCACACATATATAGATGACATTGGTATCACGTTATAGCACCTTGCGGGCGTTAGAGCGAATGACAAACAAAAAATACGAGACTCGCTGCCGCTCCAGTATGACAATAAGGTGTACGCGTACGATTTGCGTGGTTCGGAGGCGCCGCGGGGTGCGAAAAAAAAAGAGATACATGTATATTATATATATATCTATATATATATGTATACACATACACAACCACCCATATAGATACATATACTTATCCACATATATATATATATATATTCCCTCGAGAGTTGTTATAGGCCGCGGAAGCTGTCGTTGTTGGGTGGAAGGATGATGGCGCCAGGGGGCGGTTTGGGGGGGTAGCTTTTTCACGCGGAGGATGAGACGCGAAGGCCCCGAGGAGCGAAGCCCGAAGAACGGAGCCACTGACTGGCGGCTGCTAACGACCGTCGGAGCTTATCGTTATAAAATCGGGGTAACTAAGTTCGAACGGCTCGGGAATAGAGGCGTGGGTGGAGAGGGGGAGGTTTGGATGCCTGGTGGAACAGGAGAGAAACTCGGGGGCAAGGGGCAGAGGGGCGCGCTCTCTCTCTCTCATTCTGAGAGAGAAGACGACGCCCAGTAGCAGTAATCGCGAGCGATGCCGAAGGGCTCGAGAGCGTACCGCCGAGTGTTGCGGGTATAAAATGGGAATGATTAAAATAACGAGGCTGCCGAGGGCCTCCGGTAGAACAGCCCCCCTCCCCTTCACCCCTCGCCCCTAGCCCCTCTACGGTAGTCGAAGAGGGATGATATTGTGCTGAAACAATGTGGCGCCCGACGCCCCTCTATAACTCGTACCGGCAAGTACGACATCAATTGACGCCCCCTCCCACTACCCCCCCCCCCCCCCCCCCGTTCTTCCCCCTCGCCCCTCGCGCCAACGAGCTCCCTATGCTTACCCGTTTCCCGGCACCGATTCCACCCACACCATCGGCGCGAGCGACTCTGAGGTCTCTGACTCCGAGCATCACTGCCACGTTCCCGCCCTAACGGCAGAAGCGACAGCATCAGTAGCGGCAAATGCCATCCCTTCGTTGCCCCCCCCCCCGTCCACCTCTCCACTCCCCCAAACCCCAAACCCGTAACACCTCTAGCTGGCTCGTCGATGCATGTTCGCATTTCCTCTCACTCACTCGATCCTTCTCTCGGCTCTCGCGTTGGACTATAGTGTTGTCGATGCGATGCGATGCGACGCGATGCTCTACTGGTGTTGTCGGTCGGTGCAGGTGCTGTAAGCTGCAACCAGCAGGTGTCTGCAAGGGTGTCGATGCTGCTCTTTGCCGCCTCTCCGCCCGCTCTTCACCGGAGGTAGAGCCACGGTAGCCATACCTTATTGGCAATCGAAGCAGGAAACTCGGCATTAAATATTCGCACCATCGCGTCACGTGCGCGCGCGCTCGCCCGTTGAGCTTAGCCGAGGTGAGGTGATTACACGCAGCGGGAAAATCGCTCGGCCGTGCTATCGTCTCTGCATTGCTGCGACCAGCTCGAGCTCTCGATCTCCCTCTCGCTACCCGATTCTCTATACTCACGCGCTTCCGTTCGTCGAACCCTCGCTAACGCCGTGTCCAGCATCCCCTGGGTTTTTTCAACTGAATTTTCTTCCCGTTGGGCTCGATGTATCGGATAGTAGGGCGTGTGCAGGTTTTTTCCGATGGCCAAAGAAATTTTGTCAAAAAGCCTGGATTTTTGTGATTTTTTATAACTATGCACGCACATTGTAGATTTTTTTTTAGTTGCTGTTTAAGAAATTTACGCAAATCTGGAATTTCTGGTTTTTGCACAATCCTCTCTCACCTGCGTAGGCATAGATTTTATCACCTTTACGGTACATTTATAAGTAATTTCTCTTATCACTCGTATCGACTTCAAGCTAAACATTTTTTTATCTACTATGTTCGAGAATATTGTATTTTTTGTATTTCTTAATCCATCTCAATATGATCTAAACTTTAAACGAGCAGTTATTGCACATGTACAAAAATAAAGTCCCAAAATAAGGCCCTATGTACAATCATCATACATTGTTATCAAAAACAAACACAGATGTCGCTGCATTTTCTCGTAACTTGCAAATGGCAGCGGATTATGTGGCATTGTAGATGAGGGAAAGGGAGAATAAAAGATTGTTGTCGGGTGGTGAATTCGTGTTCGATAAGTATACGAGGAGTTTGTGTTAGGAACGAAGACGGGAAGCGAGATCAACAACGACGAGTGACGGTTTTTGGCCGAGTCCCCCTTTTGGCCCGCTGAACAACTAACAGAGAGCTGTGATCCGCCGGTAGAAGAGCGCGAGCGGGTAGGCGGGTTTGGGGAACGGGCAGGGAGCGTCGGGGCGCGGAGGGGAGGGCGGAGGAGGAGGGAGGGGGGAAATAATTTAAAAGCTGAATTGAATTTTTTTCCTTGGAGTCTTTCCTTCGGGCATTGGGCGGCGGACAATGGCTCAATGGCGATGTATCAAGGAAAGTCGACTCGCGGGAGAGGCCAGCATTGTATCGGTCTTTCCCCGCTCTCCTCTCGCTCTCGCGTTTTCTCTCCTCGCTCTCACTCCGACGAACGTCCTCGTGGCTTGTACTCTTCTCCCTCTCGTGTTCCCTTGCGCCTTCTCATTCCATCTCTGGCTGTCACAAGGCGACGACAGTCTCGGCTCACATCTCGACTATGCCGAAAGCGAGAAGACCGTACGAAGGCCTGTTGCTGGTGCTGATATTGCTCCGCGTATATAGTTGCTCCGTTAACAGTAGTAGAAAGTTTCTATATAACCGTAGCATGTACTCGTCACATGCATCAACCGACGATTATACCTTTTTCCATTATCATCTGCTACTCTTTGCAAGCCACTTTGTTCATATGTATATATATATATATATGTTTTTTTTTTTTAATTTATGAAGATGCCTAGAACATATGTATATTTGTAAACGGCTTTTGTTTTTGTTGGCACAGAAGTTTTTTTTAAAGGCCTTTCTCTCATTTGTTTTATTAATGACACGTTTTTTTGTGACTTTTTTTTTTCAATCAAAAAATTGCACTTTTGTATTAAACTGCAATTTTTACTTTACCGAAATTTCAATGTTTTTTTAATGTTATGAAGAATCTAAAGAAAATTAATTATGTTGCAAGTGCTGATAGTATTGATTTTATAACAATCAATGAATTTTAAAAAATCAGAAATTCTATTGCAGAAAGGGACGAGATAAAATTTTGGCTCCAACCCTCGAGTGTAAGTGAAAATCACCCAACGCTTTGTCTGACAAAAGAAGGGTGCCGGTGATCAAGTTTAAGGGGTGCCTAAATTAAATAAAAACCTTGTTGTGTTTATTTCATTTGGGTAAGAGTTAAAATCTTTCGTCGGAGACATTTTCCGACCTGGTGTTGTGTATAATGTCTGCATTTACTTGGGCAGAGATAAGAAGATAATTCCGTGGATATTTATAATGACGTCGAGATGGAAGGCAGTATTAGGTACGTGTCTCTTGCAGAAAGTTCAAATATTGGCATCGGCGAAGATAAAGTGGGATACGAAGCGGAGATCTCGTCTCACAAACAGACATCGATTCATAAAATGCCATTGTTGAGCTTTGTTTTCCAAATATGGAGGGACAAAACGCTGCCATTTCCTGAATAGAACCCTGTCTCCATTGTCTGCTTTCACAATAGTCACTCGATATATGTACTACTCCGCTTGATAACACAAATTTAACGAATTCCTACTTATCCTCCGCCCATTCCACAAACTTTACTCTTTTTACCCTTATCACGAATGACCACTTTTTGGCACAATTTTATTATTTGCCACTACAAGAATTTGTATCGCATTTACGTACAAGTCTCAACGTCTATAACAGGGAGTAATTTTTCCTTTCACATAAAAACAAAATTTTCACCCTGGTGATGAAATGTGGTACATTTCCTCCTAGACAAAAATAATCAAATCTCATGTGCATATATAAACAAAAGATTTCATTCATTGTGCCATGCAATTATTGATTTCCATAAAACGTGGACGTTAAATCGCTCACTTTTCCCGCGGGCGCGCGTCTTATTACTCCCTAGGGCAGAAAACAGTAGATTTCTCCCCGGCGGTACTAACGACAACGATATTGCACATGGGTACCGTTGATTGTTTACAAAATAAAATAATTATTGGGTCCTCTTGTCAAGGGCTCCCGTAAAGCCCATAAAAAATCTTTATTAGGCTGTAAATTATGTCTACAAGGACGTATATCATCCTATAACAGTGCGAATGTGAATTTGAGGGTGTCATGATGCACACGTGGTCCATTCTACCGAGCGACGAGCCTAAGTTGATTGTCTCTGGGTTGCGCACGTGATCTGTCTGTCCCTCCACTAGCTCATACGCTTAGAACGCACGAGTAGCAACACAGTAGTCGCTCGTTGCCTGCCACACTCCCTCGGCTTGGTAGTATCTATGCTCCTCCGTCTCCTGGAGTCCTCTCGCTCTGATGCATGCGAGGGAAAGCGTTAACGGGCGCGCGCGCACACGGAGGCGAAAGATCCGGCAACGGAAAGGTACAAAGGGTGGAGATAAAGAGAAGCGCCGCCCCCGCGATACTAAAACAATGGATGCCGAACAATGCGCGGAGCTACTGCAAATTTAACCGATAATCGAAGGTGTCTGGGAATCGGGTTTCTCTTTTATTCGCGATTATTGATCTATCTCATTGGCCCGAATTATTTTTTCTTCTTTTTGGTTTATTGTTTTTTTTTTTTTTCACTTTTCGAAAAAATGTTCGTCGAGAGAATTTGGTGCCCCCAATGTTCGTCGCAACACATGCATCCCATTATAAACACGACAAGGGGACTTTCGATCAAAAGAACTTTCACACCCAGCCGCAGTTTCCGCGTACTAGGCGGAAATTATTGACTCGTTGAAAAAGATTTTTATGAAACGACAGCGTCGCCTCGCTCCCTTGACACTTTTCATTTCCCGGCGTGATGGCTCGTGTCACGTACGTATCTCAGCGATCCACCTTATCTCAATTTCAGGCCGTAACAATCTCTCGGAATACCTCTTAGTCTACTTTTTCCGTGTCTCTTAATCGATATACACAAAACCATCGGACACCGGCGTGTCTTTTTTTCGTGATACTCGATGTCCATTTTTTCATCGACCGCAAAAGGTTTGTGCGGAAATCTAAGTTTTCGAACTTTGATCGGTTTATTGGGAAATTTGGGTCATTGTCGAATGTCGGAGGGACGAAATGGGCCATATTGGGACGACACTGGCTGTTGTGAAATTATGGGATATTGGACAATATTGACTATTGTGACGTTATAGGATATTGAGACAATATTGACTATTGTGAAATTATGAGATATTGGGACAATATTCACTATTGTGAAATTATGGAATATTGGCAAAATGGGTCATGCGGACAAATGCGTTTTTTTCCGTAATAATTTTTTTTTACGGTCCCAATGAACCCTGTGAAAGCATGATTTACGTTTGAAGAATCTTGCGAAGATGCGGAGCTTTTTTGGTGACCATTGAGATACCATAACAGGGGTCTTAATATTGTCGAAGAGCATAACTCCGGTATAGGAAATAGATAATGACTCGGAGTTGTTTCGGTATTGTGGATGTGATCACGATAGCAGTACTTGTACGAGGACCGTTGTCGTGGTTAATTCAGACTCGGAAGTTTTCCATTGTCCCAGGACCTTCTGGGCTTGCAATACATTCCAATAGTGATGAATCGTTTGTCCCTGGCTTGAACTCGCATATATATAAAATGAGAGACGCGATAGATTGTACTGGGATACTATAGAATATTCAGGTCACTCCGGCTACATAGCTAATCAGCTAACTTCTTCGGGATCCTTGGAACTTGATCTAACGTATTGTTACTTCCAAACCATTATTCGAATGCTCCCTTGTCGTCGTTGATTCGCACAATGACAACGACGGTATTACTCTTTCATTGCATAAAATACGTTTTACCATTGGTCCCATTCGACATGCATACTTGAGGGTAAGATCGATTACCGATATCTCATCGGATCAATTTCTCAAAAAGAAACATCCACTGCATTGTGACGACTTCACATTTGTTAACGTATTGGCCCCTG
Source organism: Clistopyga incitator (assembly GCA_947507545.1). NCBI lineage: Eukaryota > Metazoa > Arthropoda > Insecta > Hymenoptera > Ichneumonidae > Clistopyga > Clistopyga incitator. Next base: position 11,849,735 of record OX382173.1, on the reverse strand, counting down.
TCCATTCTGAAAGGTCAGAACACCTGTATTTTATTATTGGCGAACCCATGCGAACCACCGGACTTACTGAAAGTGATAAATAATAAGCTGTAAAAATTCTGTTCGGGGATGTTTTGCTTGTCTGTTCCACTTTGCATCATGCTCCTTTACACAAAAGTGTCCAGAAGAATGTCACTATCGGTCTGTACGAGCTTCTGTCAGAAAGCGCTCAGCGAAATAACGAGGCCCTTATAGCCTTCCAACCGAGTCAAAAATTGCAAACCTCAATTTGCCCTGATGCCTTTCGAATACATGTCGATATGAAACCCTTCGTCCCTAGTACACGCTACCCTCTCCCTCTGGACCCCGAAGAATCCCTTACTTCTGCTTTGGATTACAAATACCTATGTGACCGGTACCTCGTTCTTAATTTCCCACCGTTACCATTTCGAACTTGACCAAAACGCTGCAAACAAACCAAACTAAACCAATGAAAACCAAGGTCATCATCTTCCTCAAATGTCCTATAAGCTTATCCCCTAATTTCTCTAATTTACCCAAAGAAACTCGTGAATAGTATATAAAAACCTTAAAACTCAGTTGTAACACCATGCAGAAGTATCGTAAAGGGGGGGGGGGGGTAAGCAGGGCGTGAGTGTCGGTATGTACGTTCGGTGTCCGGAACCAGGAGTCTGCGGATGGTTCGGGGATCAGGTATCCGCAACAATGTTGCGAAATGAAGATCAGCGGGAGAGCACAATGCCGGCGTATACATCGTGTACAAATACGCTTCGGTCCGAACACGTGAAATCGATTTCGAGCAAATAATCGGATACTCCAAGAGGGGGGGGGGGGGGGGTCGTTGAGGGGGCACGATGGAGAAAGAGAGGCGACTGGGGGTGTGGGGGCAGGCACCGCTCCGAGGGGGTTTGTTAGTGGGTGGAGGGGGAGCGACGTCAGGGAGGAGCCGTAGTCGCATAATTCAGAATCGACAAAGCGGCAGATTATGGAAATAGAGTCCCTGAGTCGGAGCGGAGGTTCTGTATCCCGGTCTCTCTCTCTCGTCCTCCCGCGCCTCGTGTCTCTCTATATATTATGTTCCCGTTGCCGTTCACTCAGTCTCACCAGCACCGTCGGCAATCGCACCAGCACAACCAGCACCAGCATCGCCGTCGTGTACCGTGCCCGCGCGCATAGCGCTCACGGTGTTGCCATGCCAACCATTGTAGTACTCGTTTCGTCCGCTTCCCCGCTTGAGCGGGCATCCACATCCACACCGGCAAGCAAACCCTTGCTCCCGTCCCCACCCATCCACCTATTCCCGAGGATTCCACGTTTCTGGTGCGTCGAAGAGCGGAGAGCGCCCTCGGTGGCGGTAGCTCGTACTACTCCGCGTACCACGACAAATTCTGGTGGTACTTGGTGGCCACGCGCGCGGCGCCCTCTTCCACCACTGTTGCTCGTACCCGGCGCACCGAACCACCAGCGCATCGAGACCACATTGCGCACCGCCCACCGGGATTTCTCTCGCAGTTGCCGCTGGTTTCCTCCCTCCGCCCCTCCGCCCCCTCGGCCCCCTCACAGCCACCCACTGGGTTCACCCGTCTTCGCAAACCCCTGTGTCTCCCCTCATCTCTCTAACGACTTGTTGTTAATGTTGTATCAACTCAACCCCGCAAACAAGCTCTCCCGCGCACCGCAAGCAATCCGGTACGTATATCCACGAGTTTCTATCCTTACAGTGTCTAGTGCATGGAAACACCAACCAGGCCACGGATGCATATATTTATACGTGTATTTATATTTATTAATGTGTATTTCGATGTATATGCGGGTATACGTGTATTTATGTATGTGTGTGTTTATAGGTAGACATGATTGAAATGATGGAAGGAACGGGGATGCACATCGCCCCCTCTACCGGCACTCTACTCTATCTTCTCCTCTTCGGGGCTTTCGTTTTATCCTATTATACATGTGGATCCGTGTAGCCGCTCACGGATTTGAGCGGTGTTGGAAATGGATATTCCTTCTTCTCCTCCTTTTTTCCCCAGGTTGTGTGTGTGCGTTTTTTTTTCTTTTTGTTTTTGTTGTTTTTTCTCTGGGCTACACGTATCGACGCCTCCGAGCGCATAGAGCATCGGCATATGCACGCATTATATCAATGCATTACGGTATAAAATTTTCGCAGGGGTTTCTGTCCTCCCGCACGTTTATCTGGATGGTGTCTAGCGACATAGAAGACGCTGAATCGTTCAAAGGTACGTTAAAGCCTTTTTTTAAAATGTTTGAGAGCGAGTTATTAGTAACTTCAACGAGTATAGCCAGACTGGCTCAAGCGAATTCGATTAATTATGCACCACGAGTTGCGTATCTTCATTGAGTCATGACAGATTTTTTTTACTGGCAAGCCGTAATTAATTTTCATTGTGGGTCGTTTGGTTTTTTATAGGAGGCCTTCCGTACGTACGACGGATTTTCCACACGATCACTGGCAAAAGTATTAAACAAGAGGACAGAGGAAGAAAATGTATTTCGGTCCTCTGTATAAAAGCTTTGTTTGCCAGAGGCATTCAGAGATAGTTTTATAAACGGCAAAACGGCAGACCTCTAAACATTTGTTCCCGTCGAGAGTTATATTACTGGGAAGCGAGGGAACTCTCGAGGACTGGTATGTATCGAAAACGAAACGCTGGTCACTCCAGAATACCTATTGTGGGAACCTTTTTCGGATTCTCTTCTTCAAGCAAGGCTGCCCACCTTTTCAGGGCATTCTACCCACGTGTATATATATATATAGCCGCGCCGTTGCATTATACTGTTACCGAAGGGGTGTAGGTAGCCGAAAATAAGTGTGTATTGTACCCGTATGATATTGCAGATGTATTCTACATGTATAGATTATACGTTTATGGTGGAATATGCGCGTATTCGCTGGGGATATACTGGGAATTCGTAGTAATAGATTATAGTGATTTTCTGAATTCAAATATCGCGAGTAAATTGCAATGAGGCTGGTGAAATTTCGTCGGGAAGTTATTAGGTAACAGAGCGTTATATCGATCGAACTGTAACAATGCTTGGATTTGCTGTCATTATTATTGTTATAAATTAACGCAACGCACATGACATTATTATAGCTATTGCATAATAAATTTGTGTATTATAAATTTATGAATATTCATTGGACAATCACGCGTACTCTCTTACGAATAGTCATAAATATGCACAGACTGTAAGGAAATATGATTTTGAGATTCTATGTGAATGCCTCTTTTTATTAATTGCGTGTGTGTGTTTTAGTGCAGTAGAAAGATCACCAGGAATATTAATTGGTTAATTTAATTAATTGACAGCATAGGTCACGATCGGCTGATCGTTGGAACAGGCGTAACCCTCGTTCGAACGAATATTGACAAATATGCGCAGACTTTATTGAAAACGGTGTTGAGATTCTATGCGAATGCCTATTTTTATTAATCGCGTGTGTGTGAGTGTATGTTTGAGTGTGAGGATTTTTTAAGTGCAGTAGAAAGATCAACGGAAATATTAATTTGTTAATTAAATTAATTGACAGCATAGGTCACGTTCAGCTGATCGTTGGGACAGGCGTAACCCTCGTTCGCACGGCAGGCGGTCAAGAGTGGAAAAGCGGTAGTCAGGGGTGCCGAAGAAGGAACCGACGAGTGGGCGAGCTGATGAGGCAAGAAGCCGTAAACATTGTAAATGCCGAGTTATGTTATGAGTTAAAGGCTCGGAAGAATTATTTCGAGCCGCTGTCTCTGAGATAGGGACTGAGGGTTCCGCGAATCTAATTGTAAAGAACGCGAGAAAAGAGACTTGTTCCGGAAAGAGAGGGAGGACAGCTTCAAACAGGATCTTCTTAACGACCGTATCAATTCGCATTTTCGTTTATTCACGTGCTTCTTATCCCCGACGAACGACAACAAATGTACACCGGTGCAGCAACTTCACCGCAACCACACGAGTCTGTGAAATTCTCAAAGTACTTCCAAGTGTACATAAATTTTTGAGAGTCAAGAAACATTGTCGGTACAGAATCACTGGGTATAAAGTTATCTACTATCTAGTTTTTATTTATATTTATTTTTTAGCCAATATAAAACACAAAGACAAATTTTGAATAAATCCTCCACTTTGGTGTTGGTTTAAAAAAAAGAAATTCAGATTTATAAAAACATCGTTTTGTTTAAGTTTAAATATTCATAATTAAACGACGGCGTTAAGGTTAAATGTGGAAAAAAATAATCTGCTTGCTTTTTTTATGTGGAAGAATAAGATGAAATATCACAAAGCCTATTTGGAAAGTTGACGGTTCATCGTTGGCTGAATTGATGTGGAATACCTTGTTTATTTGATTGCTGCCATCATAGAATGATATTTTTTAATTTTTTAATATAATTTTGTTGAAACGAACTGATCAGATCGATTTGGATGGTTAAGTGCGAGGCCTGACCGCGTTTTTAAAAACAAAATTAGCATTTTATCTATTGAACGAATTACTTTTGCAGCGTTGGCCAAGATGAGGAAACCTAATCGAGGGTCTCACGTCTATCAGCGAGGCACTATTAAATAGCACTATATGGCGAGGACTCAACGACGGTGAATAATTTGATCGATCGAGGCTGGCCGGCGTGAAGCGAAGCGTGATTCGGACAGAGGGAAATCCCTGGAATCTTGGATGGAGGCTCGAAAAAGAGTTTCGCAGAATCACTAATGGTGGAAATGACCCGGAAAATTCAAACGGTCCGGTAAGCTATCCATCCATGCGATGGACTGCTTTGGACCTTACACTAGTAATACCTTTCGCTAATGCATCGCTACATTTCGTTTTATTGTGTGAAAATTCTCCGACTATTTTTGTAAACGCGAATCCAACATCTATCACTTCCGAGACTCGAATGATTTATCAATTTTTCAATCGTGCATTCACTTTAGATTCATTTATATATTCTCTATTTACAAAAATATTTTTTTAATTATCAATACACCGGATGCAAATAAAATATTTATCGATAAAATATTTCACTGAATATTCATAACTGAAGTATTATTATTAAAAAAGAAAACCATACATTTTCTTAGTATTTTGAATGACGATCATTGTTAAAGATGTCGGTCTTGTATGATGTAAGGAAATTCATTGCAGAGCTAAATATTGGAGCCCAGTAACTCCTCGCTTCGTAACGCCGCGACTGTATTACAGGCAACTACAGCGTCTCACCACCTTTAGAATTATCCACACATCAGTGAGAAGCTCACGGATTCCCCAATGTTTCCACGATGTACTTACGGCGCGGTGAACGCCATAAGCTCGCGCACGATTCTCAAGAACAACGGCCAGGTTCACGTTTTGTCCTTTGTCACTCATTAATTCGCCTCGCTTGAGGCAAATCCCGGCTTAACAAACGTGTTACACATATAACCGTGTCTTGTCGGCCCTTCTGTTTAATGCAAACTCCATCCCCGTTATAATTAGGCGCTGAGATAAAAGTATTCCACGTGATGAAATTTAGGGTTTCGTTGAGGTCGAAACAGATTCTCCTCACCAACGAAAAAAAAAGAAAAAAAAAAACGAATCTGTCTCATTCATTAATCCACATTTTTTTCTGCCAGTCGCTTTCAAATCCACCAGATGCTCGAGTCCTTAAATCAGAAAGTTCTTTTCACCGAATAATACACTGTTAAAAAATATTGTAATTTTTAATGCACAAACTTGTAAATTAAATACAATACAACTGTAACATAAAATGAATCTATTTCTGTACTGAAACTAAAGTAAATTATAAAAATTGTTACAGCGTACAGAAATTGGACATTGTATTTTTACATAAAATTTAGTACATCACTTTATTCACAAAAACTGCCAAAACAAAAAACTTTTACAGTGTAGTTCGCTCCGATTCTATCTACTGTTACATATTCGAACAAAACATCATTTTTACATCATGAACTTGTAAATTAAATACAATACAACTGTAATATAAAATAAATCTATTTCTGTACTGAAACTAAAGTAAATTATAAAAATTGTTACAGCGTACAGAAATTTGACATTGTATTTTTACATAAAATTTAGTATATAACTTTATTCACAAAAACTGCCAAAACAAAAATCTTTTACAGTATAGTTCACTCCGATTCTATCTACTGTTACATATTTCAACAAAACATCATTTGTTTGGTTCAGTATTAAAAAATATGTGTATTGTCTGTTTTAGGAAAACTCGCGGTACAATTTTGACGTTTTACGTACGATTACGCCGAGCGAGAGCGCAGCGATATATTTCTTGACGAGAGACGCAACATTGTATCGGCAGTGCCAGTTTCACAGTGCCGATTTCTACAAGCTCGTGGAGTACGGGACCGTCGGTGGGTGTACCGCATCTACACCGTGACATTAAAAAAGACGAGAAGTGGCGGCGTGGCTGTTGCCAGTGGCCGTTTGGCCGTGGCGCGCAGGAAATGGTTTTGGCATGCAGATTCGATCCCACGTGCCTTTCTTATACACAGTAGTCTTTTCCCCCGGCCCGATACACGTCTCTTTCTGCTCCGCTATTCTCGCGGCCATACGCTTCGCTACACAAAGTGTTTTCTACTCGTGTTCGCTCGCCCGAAAGTCCGCGAGTTACTCTACTCGGTTGTATATCCTGTAAGCGCATTGAATAGTCGATATAATGCGAGTCGCACGCGAACCAATGCATTTTATATGTTCAAACGTAACAGTAAACCTATCTTTGTACCGCCAACTCTTTTTTTACCCACTCAAGGTCTCCTCTCCCACGAAAATTCGTGATGTAAGAGTGTGAGCTTTTTTCCGGTGTGTAAAGTTTAAGCGACATTGCTGAATTGAGCATTTTATTCAACGTTTAACATGCACAGATTTTGATGTAAATCGGCAGGGAAAAAAAGAGTCCGGTAGAAATTATCGCATTTAACATAGTGAACTGGATTTATTCAGGGCTTCCGGTGAAGAGATGCGCGGTGACCGCTGTACGTTTACCCGAGTTTGTTTACATCGGCGGCGGAGTTGGTCGACCTCTGTTCTTCAGGGTGTTCAGTGCGGTTTACCGAACCTAGAGGAAAATTGTGAAAATGAAAGCGTGTGAGTAGATGTCATTTTTTTGTATAAATTGAGTTACGAATGCATTTACATAGTAAAGCGATGTGTACAAATGTTTTAACCGGTCTCGCGATCTTCGGTACGCTTTGCTACGTTCAACGACTAATCTAACGTTGGTAGGTGTTCCATGAACGTTAAACGCGTATTTTTTGTGTATATATTGCATGGGATTCATGGCTAAATTTTTTTTAACAGCCGGAAATTCTCTTCTCGTGTACAATCAACCCTTTTTCCCACTCGAGGCTCGCTCTATCGTCACTAAAAATCGAAACATATGTTTCCGAGCATTATTTGCGACGTACATCGTCCACTCGAGTTTCGAGTTGGATCAACACTGCTAAATTAAGCGAAGGATGAGTGTACCAGGTAGTGACGGATTAATATACCTGCAGGCTCGTTAGGTATTATTAAAATGTATCATAAAGCAACTGTGAAAGGAGAGGAGGAAGATGAAGAGTTTAGCGTCTTGAATTAACATTGCAGGCACTGATCCAGTGATGATACGTCAAACGCAGACTCCCAGAGGACCGACCACCGGATAAAATAGATGCACGCTTTTGTAATGGCACGATTAGCATATTTTGTCGGATTTAAAGACTATTGGATGATGTCGAAAGTAGGCGCGTGGCTCGTACCCTCCAACCAACCAGCAGCCGGTCTCTCGCTCTATGGGGAACACCATAGGGATCCGGAGAAGTAATTACCCATTATAGCCTGCTCCCGCGCAACAAGCGCGGCGCTGGCTTCCTTCAAGCACTCAGGCTCAAGGGAAAATGTGGTTTACCTTTGCTCAGCCATCTCTCGAGCTTTTTCCTTAATCGCCGTGCGGGAATTATGCCCATGGGGGCATGCTGCGAACATAAACCTCCTTGAGAATCTATCTGCTTGGATAACCGATTAACCCCAGATACTGCGTGACGCTCTGTGTGTAACCCACTTAAATTTTCGTACTCCAGATACACATCCTTATTGGCTCGTGAAACATTATTTTTTTAATTGAATGTTACAATTTTTCCGTATTATTTACACATTTTCCCTGGTGTCCGCTATTTTTTTATTTAAATGCCAAATCACGAATGTTAATTTGCATAATAACTTGTGGATTGAAAGATGTCTCTTATTTTGAACAAAAAAAATTATAAATTCCACTGATTTAAGTCACTAAAAATTTATGAGGAGAATTCTGAAGTTAATTAATATAGTTATAAATGAAACTACGAATTTTAAAGAGCTTATTTTCATCGCCAGGTTTTAGAAAAATATTGGAACATTTTTTGCGAATAGTTTCATTCTTTTTGCGTGTTTTGAATGCGAAATTTAAAGTATCGTCATTTATTTAATAATTTAATCAATGTATCAAGTTATTGAAAAATTGAGGAATTTTCTTTTTAAGCGTTGAAGGGGCTTGGCGGTTGAAGGGTTAAGAGCTGCTTGGCCACTCGGATATCTACACCGGTTACGTATAACTTGCACGTTGCCAGTACTCGTTCCGTACGTTTTGAGCGAGGAACTTCGTCACGGTTGGTTGCGCTTGGCACGCGAGTTGCCGCGCACATAAGCTTGACAATGAAGTAGGGATAGAAGAAAGGTATCCCTGTGGGCTTTCTAAACCCAACCACTTAATTTCACCCTTCCAAAGCGCTAACCCATTGCAATTGCTTTATCAATTGATCTAAAATGTAGTTTAACACATTGATTAATCAATTTAAAAGACAGTCGCAAAAATAACACATTCACCAACTTTTTAAAAACAAAAAAATCTTTTCATAAAATAACCAAAAATAACACTCAGTTAACCCCATCAACAATAATAACAAATGATGAACAGTTATTTTTTCTATTGCAATCAGCAATTATATTTCATTATGTGAAAAAAATACAAAATTAATTTTTTTTATCTCGTCGACGTTACATAAAACTTTTGGTTTAACGTTGCTGAATTATTTTCGTTTAATTCGCTTGACAAAAGTAATAGTAACGAAATGTTTTTTGTGATCGAAATCACTTCAGTTTATTCGACTCGCGGAGTTAAAATTGCGATTGACGTTGTATGCTGAGACGATGTACGCTTGAGCGACGATACAAGAACATATCCCTCGTGGTCATGCGAGCCCTTTTACGTACCTAAATCTGTAGAGTCGAGTCAAGACGCGAGCATTGAAAGGAAATAAAAGTTGATGCAAAGTATACGTAGTTCTCGACTGCGCTGTACGCTCGTGAGTGTATAGCACTTGTATCGTCGGTGCGGTCATGCGGTGCCGCACATAATGCACGGCCAAGGCAGTTCCGTTAACTCGACGAGGTTCCGAAGAATGAAGAAAGCTCTCTGCACTCGCCACCATAAAATCCATCGAAAACTTGAACGTCAATGAGCCACGGGAACAAAATGACCCATTTCGGGACATAAAATTCGAGAATGAAAGTTTTGCGAATAATCGCAACACGCCAATTCTCTTTTTTTCGAAAATCACATTCACTAAGGAAAAGTGTCTGTGTGTTTATGCATCAGACTAAAAACATATTAACTTCGAGTAAAATTTACATTTCCTGTATCAAAAACAACATTAGCTGTATATTTAATAAAACAACATGATACTTTACGTTGTTGAGTTGTAAAAAAATGTATTTTATCGTACCCGATGAAATTTTGAAAATTCGATTGTGAAAATATGCAAAAGAGTGATAGGAAATTGGTGAAAATACAAAAGTGACGTTTAAGAAATTGGAATAAGTTAACGCACCGGACCATAAGATGGGTCGAGGCTTGCTCATGTTGCTGTCGCGCGATTTATAAAATTCGAGAATGAAAGTTTTGCGACTAATCGCAACACGCCAATTCTCTTATTTTTCGAAAACCGGATCTACTAAAAAAAGTGTCTGTGTGTTTATGTATCAGACTGAAAAGATCTTACCTTCAATTTAAATTTCCATTTCTTGTATCAGAGCTTGTAATACAGCGTTTTATTTTCTAATCTGATTATTACGGTTATCGTATTAAATAAAACAACATGATACTTTACGTTGTTGAGTTTTTTTTGTTAAATGTATTTTATCGCACCCGATGACATTTTGAATATCCGATTGTGAAAATACGCAAAAGAGTAATAGGAGTTTGGTAAAAAATACAAAAGTGACGTTTAAGAAATTGGAATAAGCTAGCACACCGGACCATAAGATGGGTCGAGGCTTGCACATATCGCTGTCGGGGACAGCAGCGGCAGCAGCGTTCGAGGGGAGAGCTTCGAGTCGATTGCCGTGGCTCTGCTCGACAAGCAACACAAGTTTAATTTAGTGTCCGCATTCACGCGGTCGGGGTATAAATATTTTTATTTATCCGGAGACTGTCCGCGAGAATAAGCCGATAATTTACACCCTTAGCCGGTCCGGCGCGCTCCCGGGAACGTATAGAGCAGAGTAGCGAGTCGCCGAGCCTCCGACAAACCTCGTAACTGCAGCCAGTGCTCGATAGACCCCGTGTGTGCAGCCTCGGGAATTTTTGGCGATTTATGCGATTTCGGTTAACACGTAGGCTGAGGAATTAAAGGACATTGTTCGGGTAACGTCGAGTGAATCGGCCGCTACTCCGCTTACGAGCGTCCCTCGATAAAAATTCGGATCTCCTGGTCGGGCGCATATGGAATTTTTTTCTTTTTCCTTTATTTTTCTTTTATTAAGTGGCAATATCCAAGCGAGTATCGCGAATTCTTTGTTTGCCTTGTTCAATATAGTTTTGCGACAAGTGTCATAAGGTAGCAAAGTATTTTTGTAGATCGCTGGGTTCCCGAAAAAAAAAATATTACGCTGCATTGGGCCGAACCTGAGTTCTGGCGTGGCCCTATCAGGGCCAGCCGGAAAATTCGCATCTAATTGCGTATAATACAATCGGAAATGAAAAACCATTTTACCGATTTTCCGTGCTTCAATTCACGAGCAAATAAAGTCATTTTTATTATTTTCAGTCATCATTTCATGATTTGAAAAAAACATTTATCGTAATTTAGGAAACCCCGTACATAAATTACCAAGATTTTTCACCGTTTTCTTCCTTCAATTTTTACATATTCGTTTTTAATCTAAAAAATTTGTTTTTTCACCGATTCCTAAAGCTAAAAATTCGCCAAGAAATATTCTACAAAATCGTATCGCCATTTGTAAATCGAAACTCGGATTCAGCATCAATTTCAATTCCTTTTTCACTGTCTATATTATCCCGTTGTGAATGAGCAATGATGCATGTCGTTGGTCATGCATATCAACGTACATATACACAACGACTTGCATATATATAACGTATTGACGATCCAGCACGTGTCAACCGATCTATCTACCTGTACGCCCATAGCCACTACGACCCATGGCTGATGGTTGCCGGTATGAGAAAGTAATACCAGCCAATTTTACCCTCAATAAAGCATCGTTCGGTCTGTGGAGTATCGGCGTGTGACGATTTTTTTCAGGTATAACTTTATTCCATTGCAGGGTTGCAGGAGACATGGTTGTGCCCTTATACCGGAATAATTCCTTTAAGTTTCTCGATCCCTCGACTCGGGTTAATGAACGTTGCCGGGGCAAAAAGTAAAAAAAGAAAGAAAGAAAGGAGAAAAAAAAGTGAACGAGGCAAAAGGGGAGCACACGAAACTCGACGATCGTTTGCCGAAAAGAAAAAGTCCCATTCGCCAATTACAATGAACCACGGCCGGGGATAGAGCGAGGGATTCGCGTGAATAAAATATACTACCTGCTCGGTTTTCTTCGACAGAACAAAGATTCTATTGCGATTATTGTATTGTACCCTTCTATATACCGGGTGAAATGCTGGGTTCCATCGATTGATTCTTGTGACATTGTATACCTGAACCGTGCTACTGGATGTCCTGGTATTGTCGCGATATTGAATATTGTATCGATGAATGAAAAGGGAGCCACACGATGCGAGGCTTTCGCTGAGCCGGTGCGCGCGAAACCCCAACCCATATATATATAGGCGTAAAGCAATGATGACCGAACCCGGGGCTCACTGTGAAGCAACCTCCATCCGATTTTACGGCGTTACAATGAATATTATTACTTGGCCCACCGAGCCTTACCATTGTGCCTTTCGAGCTGAGCTGTCAGACATATGTCTGTCACTGTGAAAATTCATAATGCATATTCAACGAGTTACGTTTTTATTTTTATTTTTTTATTACTTGGCTAATTTTTTTATTAGAGCAATTGCTGATTAATGCTAATGCCAAAATATTTGCGAAGTTCATATATTTTATGTTTATGAATACTTATGAAATTATATTTATTACTGTGAAGCAGCCTCCGTCCAATTTTACGGTGTTACAATGAATATTACTACTAGGCCCATCGAGCCTTACCATTGTGCCTTTCGAGCTGAGCTGTCAAACATATGTCTGTCACTGTGAAAATTCATAATGCATATTCAACGAGTTACGTTTTTATTTTTATTTTTTTATTACTTGGCTAATTTTTTTATTAGAGCAATTGCTGATTGATGCTAATGCCAAAATATTTGCGAAGTTCATATATTTTATGTTTATGAATACTTATGAAATTATATGTATTACTGTGAAGCAACCTCCGTCCAATTTTACGGCGTTACAATGAATATTACTACTTGGCCCACCGAGCCTTACCATTGTCCCTTTTGAGCTGACCTGTCAGACATATGTCTGCCACTGTGAAAATTCATATTGCATATTCAACGAGTCATGTTTTTTTTTATTGCTTGGCTAATTTTTTTATTAGAGTAATTGCTGATCTAAAATATTGACGAAGTTCATATACTTCATATTTATGAATGTGTATGAATTTATATTTAATAAACGAAAGAAAATGAAAATTCGTACACGCTGAAAAATTTGGAATCAATTTTACGTATTTTACGTGAATTTTGTAATAGTGACCGTAATTATGAATTTCATAATTAGCTATTTCTCCGAGTGCATAAAATTTTTTTTTGTTTCAGCTCTTCTGGTGTTTATTCCTATATTCCACAAATCTCTCCCTCTATGTTAACGATTCGAGATGGGACAACTCGAATTTTTTTACGCACTTCTTGCGTGCGCTGTGTGTGACGATAAAGTAAAAATGGGCATTAATTTTTTTTTTCTTCCATAAAAATTAATATTTCTCGATTCATATCCATGGTATTAAAATAAACCCATCAGACGCATTTTCCTGGTTTTCCATGCTCGAAAGCCCACAACATAGCCTCTCATGTAAGCCATATGAAGGCCTGATGTAATTCTGAAGCAAACGCTAACAAATGTCTGGTGGATTCGCGGAGTCGTGGGTACGACGAAAGCACAATAAAGCCAAACTCGTACACGTCTATTACCTGCTGAATTCAAAACCCTTTCCGCAAGCCATGGTCGCGTTGCGTCAAACCGATAAACTGCCGCGCGTGTATATAAACGCAATTGCGTGTACATACCTCGTATATGCTGCACGGCGAAGTTTTTTTTTCTGTGAAATAAGCCTTTAAGCTGCACAGTACATGTAAGTGCCGTGTGTGATGAGGTAAAAACATCACCTACTTTGTCGAGCAGTTGTCAACGACATCGCTTTTGTAGTGCATACGGAATTTTGTGTAGGGCGAAAAGTGGTAATAAAGCCTCCTCTGCGTAATGAGTCACGTGAAAAAATCAATTTTCCGTAAAAAGGTTCCGAAAAAATAAAACTTGCTTTCAAAAGCAACAGAATTATTGATATATAGTACTGCAATTTCGTATGCACTATATATCATACATATACAACGCAATTGCCTACGTACTTTGTAATAAAAATCGTTCCGAAAGCCCTTACATATACATCAAAGCACAAGTGATGCAAGTGGAATGTCTGATTGGGTAAAAAAATGATCGTTGTTGTAGTCGTCGATCGCCAAAATGCGCGCAAATCTTACAAATGTGGCGACGTAAGTCGGGCACATTAAATTTAAAAAAAAAATTTCCTTCACAGTACCTTATAATATCGTCAATCATCGCAATTGCGTATGCACTGTATATCATACACATACAAGGCAATTGCCTATGTACTTAATAATAAAAATCTTTCAGAAAGCCCTTACATATACATCAAAGCACAAGTGATGCAAGTGGAATGTCTGATTGGGTAAAAAAATGATCGTTGTTGTAGTCGTCGATCGCCAAAATGCGCGCAAATCTTACAAATGTGGCGACGTAAGTCGGGCACATTAAATTTAAAAAAAAAAATTCCTTCACAGTACCTTATAATATCGTCAATCATCGCAATTGCGTATGCACTGTATATCATACACATACAAGGCAATTGCCTATGTACTTAATAATAAAAATCTTTCAGAAAGCCCTTACATATACATCAGAGCACAAGTGATGCAAGTGGAATGTCTGATTGGGTAAAAAAATTATCGTTGTTGTAGTCGTCGATCGGCGAAGCGCGCGTAAACCTTCCAAACGTGGCGACGTATGTCGGGCACATTAAATTTAAAAAAAAAAATTCCTTCACAGTACCTTAATATATCGTCAATCATCGCAATTGCGTATGCACTGTATATCATACACATACAAGGCAATTGCCTATGTACTTAATAATAAAAATCTTTCAGAAAGCCCTTACATGTACATCAGAGCACACGTGATGCAAGTGGAATGTCTGATTGGGTAAAAACATGATCGCCGTTGTAGTCGTCGATCGGCAAAGCGCGCGCGAGAGAAAAGGAGAAGGAGAGGATGGCTGGTGCGCGCGCGAACCTTCCAAGGGTGGCGACGCTCGTCGTGTGCATTAATCAGGATAGCGGAGCCCACCCTTCTACCCTCTTTGTCACAACCGCCTGCCTCCGCCCCTTTAGTCCTTTCGTTCTCCGTCGCGCGGAGTCTCTCTACCCTTTCCATCCGGCATCCCGCCGGTACTGCCATAGAGATATCGATTGCTACGGGCGCTTCGAACCTACACAGCTACTTACTTTACCTAGAGTACCGTGAGTACCGCGCGTCTACCGACGAATTTCCAATAAACGTCATTAACACTCGAGTCCCGCGGTACCTACAAATCTGGACGGGGCTTCCCCGCGCATATTCACACTGGAATGGCTTCGATGGAAGATTCGTAGCTCCCTCTACGATATATCCCATCTACCGTGTGAATATCGATCGAGTCGCATCCCTCACACCCCTCTCAATATCACGTGCATACGCATTTTTTTTCTTCACGTCAGAAATTAAATTGAATTAATTTGTTCTCTTATGAAAATGATCATTTTACCAATGCAAACGCTCACACAAATGTTACGGTAATCCTGGGATTTCTTTTTTGCCCCTGGTTCAACGAATACAAAAAACAGTTGGACCAAAAATGGTCCAACAAACAAAAAGTAATTCTGTGACTTTTTTTTTGCCACGGGCCTGCACATTTTTTGCTACGTTTGTAGACGTTTTTTGGATAACACAATTTTTGTTATACAATTTTTTTTAATCATATAATTTTCCTCCTTTTGGTAATTCGGTATTTATTCGATCGAAACTTTATTTTGTTCAATTGAAATGCAATTTCACTCGATTAAAATGACGTCGCGTTTCATAAACTCGTTAAACCGATTTTTTTTCTCTCTGTATTTATAACGATTGAAGATAAAAATTATCCAAAAATCGGAAACGCTTGGAAATTCACTACTTTTGTTGCATTGAGTTATTGGGTACCGAAATTTAAGTCGATGAAGGAAAATCGGGGCTGCTTGATAATTATCGCGATTGTGAATTTAACCGGTGAAAATTGAAGACGAATCTGAGATTTTCGGCCTGGATCAACGTCGTCCGCGCTCATTCCTTTTGTAGCTTTATTATGAATAGGGGCTTAAGTTATTATTCGGGCTGAAGGCGCACCGTACAAGCCAATTTGCGCGGGGTGAGTCGCGCGATGTTCGTCCGCAGGCAGGGAACTGGGAGAGGCGAGGAGGCGGCGGCGGCGACGGCTCCAGCTCCTATGTATTTTCCCTACGCGAGACCAATTAAGACCACAGCATATAATTGCTACGCTCCGTGCGGCGGAGAGCAAGAAACCCGTTTACACCTCAAGTCACATCCCCGTGACCGTTTGCCGCCGATTAGGGCTGTTAATTAATTAGACATTTACGCGAGAATGCCCTCGTACCGGATTATACAGTCGTTAAGCTACGCAACAAGTGCATCCTCCGTGTTAACACAAGGGCGTCAATCTTTTTTCTCAGCCTTTATTATAATTGCCGCATTAATCTTAGACGTTCAACCATGAATGTTATTTTCACGTGCCGCGTGATTATTACTCGCGTTAATAACGTTAACAAGGGCTCGAGCTTTTTCGACAAGCCACATAACAGAGACTCTGAAGTTTTTTTTATTATTAAACTTTCGACTGCACACTTTTGTGTAATACTTTTACATAAATTCGATTGGATCCGAGTCACTTTTATGGGGGATCAACAAAAATTTTTTTTTGAACGATAAGCACGTATTAAGAGAGCTGAAAAATCGTCAATTTTAATTTGGGTCGACTTTTCCTTGAAACAGTCATTGTAAGGAATTTTTTTAATGAATCCTCGATTTTTCGGATGTCCTGATGACAAAAAAAAAAATGAGCGGGTCCGAATAATGAAAAATAAGGAGTTTTCAAAATGTTTTTTTTTCTGGTACAATTTTTTATTATTTTTTTTCCACATTTTTTTCACATAAAAAAATCATGGACACGAAAAAAACCATATTCTTTTACCTAACCATTTTTCTTTAATTTTTATATTAAAAAAACACAATTACGACGTAACAAAAAAATTGTTTATCGAGGCCCATCTGAACATGATAGCATTGCCGAAAACCCATGTCCATATGGTTCGATGGAAATTCGATTCTGCGCTCGTTCTCACCGAGTGCTCAGAATTGCTTTTTGGAAAGGCAATTTTGGTAGATTACATGCAAGAAGACTGTGGCAGCATTGCTGGCGGCAAAAGGCGGCATTATTCGAGGCATTATACAGGTGGCCGAAATTCAGCTCCGTCTATTCGGTAGCTCTGGCTTTCATTACACAAAGATAAAGCGAAGGTTCTGGTGATGGAAAAAAAAAAAAAAACGATTCTTCAGTAGTGAGATGCCGACAGCGGCATCGGCAGAAGCAGCAGCGGCGATGGCCACCTGGGAACTCGCCGATCGAACGTGGAACAATCGTATCGCCCAGTCACGATTGGCTTTCGGAAACTCCTTCATCGTTATATTACCTATTGTTGAGTGGGGCAATCTATCGGCCAGCATCGCTCGCCGTTCGGCGGCTCGAGTATCGTTGTGAATTAAATTTTCACCGCCACCACGAATTCTCAAAAACTTTTCAGCCACCACTTTGTATAGATGATACTGCCACTCAATTCTATCCGTTGATACGCGAGACAAATTCTTTCAGCTCTCAATAACAGAAAAATATTTCTGACGAAAAAAAAAAAAATTATGACTTGTATTTATGAAATATTTTCCATTTCATTTGTGCACGAACTTATAAATTGTGCATTCGACATGTGGCAATTGATTAAATTTCCGAGTAATGTTACTAATAGTAAAAAAATGATTTTACGTTTTTAATAAATTGAGCAACAAAAACCTTTGTTCCGGTGAAGCACATTTTTTTATATGACATTAGATAAACCATTGAGATACATTTCAATTAATTATCGGCAATTTTTATTTAAATCTCTCTAGTAATAGTCGCAAAAAAGTGATTTCACGTTTTTAATAAACTAAAATATAGCAGAGCAACGAAAAATTTTGATTTGACGAAATACATTTTATTTTTAACACCGGATAAACAAATAAGATATATTTTAATTCGATGTATATCGATAACAATTTTTATTTGATTATCCTAAAGAATAATCATTTAAAAAAATGATTTGACGTTTTTGAAAGGGGAAATAATGAAAATTGAGTGGAGAAAAAAAAGGTATTGTCAATGCGCAAGGAAGTATTACGCCCGGAGCGTTATTCCACGCTCGTCGTCGTCGATATTCCAAGTGTTTCTGCCCGAGGCTCAATCGGAGAATAGTGCAGCAATGAATAGCCCTAAGCGGGTCGTAGGTGCGCCTCGAGAGTGTTCCTGCAGAAGTGCACCCAACCAATTACCCCCCCTAAACTCTCGTTGCGAGAGCAGCTACCAACAGCCCGAACAATAACCTTTCTTCGAGATTACTCTGAGAGATGAGAAGTCGATCTGTTCCTGAATCAATATAGTACCGGGCGCGCATTCGCATTGTACTGCCACCTATTCTATAGCCACCGGATTGGACAATGGGTGGACGTCACCAATCTGGACTCTCACAAGCGCACATATCTCAACACGATCCTTATAACTGACTCGTTGACTTTCGACCCCGCCTCATTCTCTCCTCAGTTAGTTCCAATTGTCTAACATTTCCTTTATTTATCCTTGTTCGCAGATTCGAAGACCGGATCCAAGCACAAAAACTTCGGGGAGAATCATGGATCAGAATCACAATTGGAATCATCGAACAGCTCAATTAATTCAAGGATAATTAATCCTAAAACGTATTGAAATTAAAGTTATTTTTCAATCATCTATTTTATGGGAGTAATTGGCAATCAATTTTTTTTCATGGATCATGAATCATGGATTAAGATCACAATTGAAATCATCAAGCAGTTCAATTAATTCAAGGATAATTAATCCCACAACGTATTGAAATCACAGGTATTTTTCAATTATCTGTTTTATCGGGTTAATTGGTAATACATTTTTAAATTCTCCTTGAAATTGTGATTAGAGTAGACGAGAAATTAATATTCAAAAATCTAGCTTCATTTTACTGTAAAAGTACTTTTTTTTTTCAAATTTCCTTTAATATTATTGCAAAAACTACCATAATAGTGATACAATTTTATTGACGAGTTTATGAATAAAAATTTCAACTTTTCTTCACAGTGTTTATACAAGAAGAAGAAAAAAACGAGTTCAAAGACAATTTTGTTGATATGATTGCCGGGAAGACTACAGCGACCTTCTGTAGGTACAGAACCAGGAATGGAGATGGTGAATGTCCAGAAGGACCGTCCATCCGAGTTGTCGACGGGTAAACAATCTTGAGCTCCAAATGACCCTCAATCGGAATTGACTTCACTGCTAAAGAAAACAACCACTTGAGTCGAGTACGTCTGACGTGGTGATGCTTCTATCGAGCAAAGGGATTGGCCCACCTTGGCAGTGCGATCGAAAATGGGTCTGTCAATATACCTTCGCCATACACAAGTAACTGTGAATCAGCTCGAACTGTCTAATCTTACATCCCATGGAGAAATCACCCTGGACGTCCATGATCAAGACTCGATCGTGCTCGAGATTAGCTCGAATGGTTTATCCACCCTGAAATCCCAATACATTTCCCATCACAGTTTATCATCGATCAGAATTCGTTAGGGTCACCCTAAAAGGGACGTCCTATTAGAAATCCGAATAAATTCCAGATTCCAGTTCTAAACGGTGATCTCCATTATCAATTATTATCAAGTACACATAATTAGTATAATCAATGAAACATCTATTTACCCTTTACCTAATACATAATTCTAAAAAAAAAACCGAATCAATTTGACAGAATTCAGAGCATGTCTTTCAAATTTTCTTTTTTTTTTTTATTGTCCGCACATTGAGACGTACCAGGAATATCAAATGTCAAGTTAAGATAAAGGACGGAGATTGGAAATGCAGCAAGTGCTTGCGCTGCAGAAGATCGGTGATCAGTCGTTGTACGAAGCAATCGACGATGAACGGAGCATCGAAGAACTAGGAAAGTTGCAAGGATTTCCACTCGGTCATCTAGGGCCGCGTCCGGGACGGCGTCGTTTGTCATCCGCCTTGCTCTTAAGACCCTCCGTATTTTGAATACAAAAAAAGCCCCGGGCATTGTCGCGCTCGACAAAAGCTATACAAGAGAGGACGTGTGAATCAGCAGCAATGGACATAATGCAAAAGCCCGGGCGAGGGCGCGGAGACGACAGTGAGGGTGGCTGCCACTGCGCCGGGCTGCTCTGACACAACCGCGCCGCCGCACCCCGTACCAGCCACGTTACCATCCCTCCACGACCACACCAACGCTATCGAGTAATCGGCAACGTTAATCTTCCACCCTCGCCAAACAAACTCGATTGCTAGTTTTAAATCCCTCGACTTTCGTCATTATAACTTTTCATTTTCACCTTAACGTCATCTAAAAAACGTCACAAGGACAAAAATCCTGTGCACGATAGTCTTGTTCCAATCATTTTAAAATGTTTAATTCATTAGGTACACGGCAGGTATTTTTCTGCAATTTTGCGAAGACTTTTTGTGAAGGGTGGACCTTTTGAAATATTAAATAAAATTGAAACATATTAAATAATTGCTCACAGTAAATTCGAATTCCACTGCATTCAGGATTTCTTTAATGCACAGTTTAAGAATTACTGTTTTACTTAAATTAAAGCGAAGAATGGGATTTATTGGATTATGATTTAATGGACAAGAATTTTAGCGTTAAATATTGATCGCTGGTGGTCGAATTAAATGGATGTTAGTGTAAATCGAAAGGTTCGGTGGCACTGCGAGAAACTGTAACTATACAATTCTCTAGGCTCTTCTCGGGTAACTGTCCGATGGTAACTGCAGAATCCCATTCAATTACCTCCGGTAAGCACCGTTCGTATGCTGCCCCGTTTTTGCATTTAATCGTTCTAAAAGGGGACTCATTTCTTTAATTCGAATCCTCACGGCGAGAGGAAAACGAGATTAAACTCTGCATGAGGCTGTTAGCCTTTAAGGACAGTTAAGAGGCATTCGTAAGTGATTTATTCCTAGACAAGTTTCCGGACCGTCGTACTTAAAAGGGGAAAACGTCGATCGTTGTGTTGTACGTGACCGTGCACAGGAAAGGATTATCCCCCAAAACTACATCATTTATTCTGGTACAAAGAAGCATTACATCTGGAAGTCTATTGTTTGTTTTTCGTCTTCTCCATCAACTCGGCCACTTTTTTTTTCACCGTCGCAGATCTGTTCAATAATTGTCCATTAAATGGTAATACTCTAAAGTTCTCCTTGCAAATTTTTTGAGATCTTTTAATTCACTCGTTCATGCATCACATTTATTTTTTATACGCCCTCAATGCTCCGTCTGTAAAATGTGCACAAAAATGTTAAGCATTACAATGAAAAAAAAAATTTCATTGTCAAATCAAGTGAATGAAAAATCTGCAAAATTTCAGGGCATTCGAGTGGTGCAATATTGAAAATTATGGGACAGATTCGAAATAATTTCAAGGTATAAATAAATTGTTATGTGGCTTTTAAAAATAAAAAATAAAAATGTCTACAAATGTCTATAATCTTTCTTAATGTTTCTTAATTTGGGAAAAAGGTGCTCAATATTCTTCAGATATGGACTGTTTTTTTACATGGTGAAGGTTCGGAGGTCTGTTCCGAAGAGGATGCATATTGAGGGAGGGTGAAAATTCTGCGAAGAGCTTTTTGGCACAACAGGTCAAATCTTGCGACCTCCCGATAAAAGGCAGAGGGGCCGCAAGGGACACACTGAAGTGGAGGTCGTCGGCATTGTAGGAAGCGCGGGCGGCGATATATGGGGAACGCGGCGCGGCGGGGAAGTGGAGAGGTGAAGAGCGACGACGCACAGGCTACCCTCGCCCGAGGAATGCAGCTGCACAATGCAGCAGGTCCTCTCTACCAACATCGACCGGCATATTAATATGACGTACGTGAAAGTGGCTATGGATAGGTAGTGAGAGCTTCGAACAGACACTCGTCGAACAATCGCCTTAAATTTCCAAAATTCATACTCTCACCTTCAACCAGCGCATTCACCATTTAAAAATGTCACTAAAATAACAAATATTCGTACTCAAAATTACAGATTTTATAATCCTTGTTTTTCATTAATTCACACATCCACTAAAATTTAGTAATATCATTTATTAATAAAAAATATGATTCTCTTCCAAATGAACAATTTTTTTATTTCCGATCATTTCAAAGAGTCACGAAATATTATGTAGACTCAATAATTAGTTAAATAACAAATTACCAGAGTTTGTTAACTACGCCGGAAAAAAATTCACCGAATTAATAAAAATGTTCACAATCTCCGAAAACGTTGAAGTTCATAAACGAAGTAAAAATATTCATTGAGTATAGTAATTCTCTGAAATATCATTTTTATTTTTGTAATTTTGACGGATTTGTAATATCATTTACAGGTGGAAGAAAAAAAGAGTGGAAGGAATTGGGAATTTGTTCGGGAATGGAGATATACGAAACTATCAGTAGACCGCAAGACGACGTGAGCAACGCGTTGAGCAGGGCCTCCTCATATGAGGGACGAGGATCTATTCGTACAGCAGGAGGTCCCGACCAGGTGTACGAATGGGTGTGAATAGGAGTCGCAGCTAATTTACATACCGAAACTGCCACGGGCTTCGTCCAATCCAGCATTCTTGGTATAACGTAGTGGACGACCATGCGTATTATCCTCGGAGCCTAGACGCTTAACTCCTTCTGCTGTCGCTAAAGATATTCCAAAGAATCTTTAAACTCGTTGAGTTTTCGTTCCAGCCGTCGGCCGTTGGTATGGGTATAGTCTTTTGTGTCCAGCGGTTCGATATTGGATATACAAACATCCACTTGACGATAGAGTCGTTATCTCTTTAAAAGTTTCATTTAGTTGCATCATTGCGATACCCGAGATCCATACTCAGCTTTTCAAACGGTCATTACCCGTGCAACCTTTTGACAAATGAATACCATGGATTTTTCATTCAGCCGCACAAAACCGCTCATTGTTGATTACCAAACGATAGCTCGTTTAATGAGAGAGATTTTCAAAATATTCTTTACAATGTTTTGTCGACAGCGACGACAAGTGTTAATCCATCTGCTCTTGACATGCGGAAGTAATTACATCCAATTATTCACAATTGTCGTCGATAATTCGTTCCTTTGAATTGCTGTGTCGATTACAGTTAAATTTTTGTTTTTTTTTTTTTTCAAGGGAATTTTTTTCTTTTTATCGCATATACGAATTAATCGAATTTATTACCGAATATCGGTATTTGTATATATATATTTTTTTATTTTCTTTGATTAATATAATTAATTCTCAGAATTATTACACATTCGTGGAAAGTGTAATGTACGGGTTTTTGAAAAAATGTAAAGAATAAGTAAAGGGCACTTTGTGCTGCGTACGCGGTATTGTTCTTTACCTACGTTACGCGATAATCCGTCGAATTGCTGAGCTAAGGTAGAAACGCTCGAGCCTCCCCCACGCCTGCGAAACCATAGTAGTGCGTTCTTCTGTGTTGAAACGAAACGGCGTCAAAGGGTGATCGTTGAGCGCCGGCAAAAGAAAGGAAACCCAGCGTGTTATTAGGTGGCGCATTGCTCAAAACTATGGAGCAGTGCAGAAAGGGGTGTACCCTGTGCACACACACACACACATTATGGATTTCGAAGGATTCAAAGAGGGCAAATCACTCACCGCACGTGTTTGAATCACGTGGAACAAGCCAAAGTTGCGATTTTTTGCGACAATGTACGCCTCATATGTGAAAAGGAGAAGACGTAACAGAGGAAGCTCGACGGTGCGAAGGACGATTGACAAAAAGAGGCAAATCAAGTGGCCTTGCAATTACTTAATCATCAATTTTCGCTCACTATTAATATATGAATTTATTATACCTGCGAATATTATATTATAAATTTATTATAACTATGTCGCTTAAAAATCATTACTCCACTTGAGAATAATAATTTTTTCAAAATGTAACACCTATGAAGAAAAAACGAAAGTGAAATTTTTGTACTCTGGGCAAAGCGATTCTGTGCACAAACGTCAAAAATTTGTATTAATCAGTGGCTTAAGAAAATATTCTTGTATCATTTATTTCACGATTATTTTGACGTTTTTTACGATAATAATGGTTTTTATCGTATTAATAATGAAATATCAAGTGCGTAATTAATACAAACGTCTGGAGGCTGGACTAAATATAACAGCACGCTCTCATTGAACAAGTGGCGAATAACACAAGCGGAGCACTAATTTCAATAGACGAGCCGGAGAAGCGGGCTGCACACGATAATATTATATTGGGAGGGATGTGTTCGGTCGGAGAACAATCGAGCTCGTAGCAAGTCTATTTGTTTGCATATTCGCGTCGGGCGGTCCCCGAAAGGATTGACTTATGTAAATATCGAAGGACCGACAGTTAAACCCATCGTCGTTACCCGCCTGCGTCGCGCTGTAATTATTACCGAGTGCGCACGGTGCTTGTGTAACCAAGATTATGCGATAACTGCTGTGAACGCGGCGTAGACAGTTCGGATCATTGTACAAGGAGTTTGCGGTGTCGGAAATAGATTTTGTCGCGCTAATGCTCAACCATTTGTTTTTGTCATTGGTTTGCATAAACCGATTTTTTAAATTAATATATAAACTACAAAAATGGACTCGAGAAGGATATTCTCAGGACACTTCTGTTTGAAAAATGAAAAAGTGGGGCACATAAATAATTTCGAAAGTAAAATTTTGCATATTGCAACTTACTCGTTAATTTCAACTTTTCACTATGATCAAGATGGCTCACAACTTTTGGCTTTCTCACAGAGAAAGCATCGCAAAAACTTCAAAAAAATGAGAAAGCAATGTTGGAGCTTCTAATTTCCATTCGCATTTTTAAAAAATTCAAGTTCAGCGCAATTTTCGTCGTAAAGAAATAACATTTAAAAAATTGAAATTCATTACCACTTGATAATCATTGTTTTACAAAAGTTTATGTCAATAAACATTATCAAATGAATATTATCAACCCAATATTCAATAAAAAAGTGTATAAAAAAATTGCAATTCAATAAAATTTATATTTCGCTCAGGAGAACAAGAAACCAATTATAAATTTGCTGCAAATAAGCCTTGAAAATTGGTCGAATGAATGGTTCATTTGAAAATACAGTGTATCCAGTGATATTTAATTTCAGTGTGGTCAAAGAAAATGGAGAAAATTGCGGGATAGCCGCTTGAATGTCGGCTAATAATGAAATAGCACCTGATATTGATATTATATCGAGAGAAATGAAAAGTCACATGAACACGGTGGAATGGAAGTAGCGCTCCCAGCGCAGGCATCCAACAACGAGAATCGGCCGTCGCCCCTTCATTTCTGTCGTGTTCTCCAATGAGGCTCCCCTATACCCTGGCATAAACTCTTTCAGTCGAGATCGCCGAGTCGAGTGGCACCTCGAGAGCAGCTTCGTGAACGGCCTGCCACGACCAAAACAATGACTGACGATTAATTATTATACCGATCGTAAGAGATTGACTGCGCGGCAAAGTGCACACTCCAACTCTCATAGTCCCATACCGCTGAATGCCAACCAGTACCTCAATTCTGCACAAACTATATATATATATGTGTGTGTGTGTGTGTGTGTGTGTATAGTACATTAGTCGTACGAGGGAACACATAACTTTGAGAAATATATATATTCTTTGAGACGATCGATCTAACTGATTCTGAATTCGCTGGGACCTTGTCTTCATTATGCCCTTAACTGGTGCGTAACGCATATATACGTTTCTAAAAGAATAATATCCTTGGTATGAATTATGGGAAACTGGTGCACCCACGGAATTCAATAGAAACTTCTGGCAAGTACATGCGCAGATGTTATTTCCATACTAGGGGAAGAAGTAGGTAGACCATATAAATAGCTATTCACGTCAGGCTTTCAATATCGCACAATCAAGATCACGTGCTCTTGGCTCCTTGTTCGACTGCTTCAAGTTGTCTGTTATCCTAATAAAACTTATTTCTCTCTTTATTCATTATTTTATAACAAGATGCGAGTCGGATTAAATATCGGAGTCATTTAACAACGTGCTATTGATATAAAACGCTCTTATACCTTCAAGGACACTCGATGCCGGTTGCTCGTTATCGCCGATCGCGAGACGACTATCAGCCGCACGAAAAGTCTCTTCTTTTCTAAGAAATTCAAAAAGCCCTAAAATAAAAATTTCTGCATAAATTTCACCTTCACCTGTGCACCAAATTTCAGATAAATCGATTCATAGGTTTTTCAGTCATCGTCCTGACATCAAAATCTCGAGGAAAACAAAGGGTTTCTTCACCAGGAAGCGACGTGTAAGCACACGACAAATGAGAACGCGTAGATGAAGAGCCGAGATCCTGTCTGAATTAGCCAAAGTGTCGGGTTAATAATATTTACGACATTCCTAACCGCGTGACCGGACGAATCGCCGTCCGGCGATTCCAAGGGGACGAAACGGGGAAAGGTCGTGGCCTTCGTAGGGCCGATGGAATTTCCTTTCGGGCGCTTCTAAACACGAGAAGGACTTTGGGGTGACATTCCCGAGATGGCAAAGCGGCAGCGAGCCAAGCACTAATGAAGTGGTAGGCGAATGGACGTCAGCGCCCGTCGGCGGTCCTTGCTTATGGTGTTTTCGAAAATGATTTAGATAACGGCTGAACTATCGCTGTCCGGATAATGACGAGAGGAGCTCGGAGAAAGACTCTTGTCACGGTGGCTCGGATGCTGTGAGTTTATTCGCTTCGTGTATAATGAATTAAATGAGAAGGTAACCATGGCGCCTGTGAACCATGGTTACTCCTATGGAACGCTTGTTTCGAACCCGACACAAGGGCTCGCGGCAGCCACGAGCTACTGTTGAGTTCCGGCAACTCGGTATACGCACCGCCACCGTCTATAATGACTCCCTGGAGATGAGAAACAAAGCCGCGGCGTGTAGCCCGTGATTTATCCTCTTCATGGTGTGGCTTTTGGCGCAATCTCGAGAGGATAATGGCCGAGCGGTAGCTTGTCAGTTGGAGTCGTGTTTGGAGGCGTGCATAAGCCGTGGTAAATACCGATAGGCCTTTCGACGGTCCGGAAGAACGTCTCTAATTTAATATAACTTCATTTTTTCCTTATTTTTTTTCGTTATGAAATATGTTGTAATTTCAGATAGGCGTTCGGACATTTTGAAAAGCATGATGTAATTTTATCTAACAATTTTGTTTCCTTGTTTTTTTTTTTTTTTTTTTCAAATAAAATATTGTATATTACGTTTTATCGATGGAATTACGTAAGCTGATACATTTCGGGATGGTATAATTGTTCTTTAAGGAAATGGGAGGTGTATCTGGTTTCAAGTCTTGGCCGAGCAGTAGCTTGTCAGTTGGAATCGTGTTTGGAGGCGAGTATAAGCCGTGGTAAATATCTATAGGCCTTTCGACGGTCCGGAACAACGTCTCTAATTTAATACAACTAGATTTTTAAAAAAATATGTTGTAATTTCAGATAGTCATTCGGACTTTCCGAAGGGTATGATGTAATTTTATCGAAAATTTTTGTTTCATTGTTTTTTGTAAAAAAAAAAAAACACAATGAAACAGGAATAAGAAAACATTCGATCGTCGTTACATTTTATGGACGGGATTACGTAATGTGATACATTTCGGGATGGTATAACTGTTCTTGAAGTAAAAGGGAGGTTTCAGGTTCCAAATTTTGTCACTTGTGTTGCAATTGTTGTGACTGGTACATCCGAGTTGGTAGATTGACTGGTGGGTCTGTATTTTCACGGTGCGAGTGGATTAAGCGTATCCACAATTTCGCTAACGATAACCAAGTGCTTTTTGATAGAGCCAATATGAGATCGCTCCCGTTGGATGGTAACCTAACATGGTAATCCTAACAGTGGGGAAAATAATCCCTTTTAAATTGGCCACTTTCACGCTCATGGAGGGGTGACACGACTCACACACGTTTACGTCGATGTATGTAATCTTGAGAGAAGGTTTGGTCCTTCTTCGACATATTATCACGGGACGAAGTGCGATTGCCATGTCCTTTCAATCTGCCACGCACAGAGCTCAAAAATAAATCGTTTTTCTATTATTCGTCGAAAAAAAAGCATTTTTCCTAAAACGCACAAAAATATTTCGAAAAAATGGGCATAATAATAACAAAATCGATTTTAATAAGTTTCGATCCGTAATGGAATATTTTAGCGTTTTGCCACATCGCTACTAATTAATTCGATGTTAAATAGGAATTGACGAAAAAATCAAATAAACAAAAATTGGCTTAAAGAATCCTCATATTTTGGAAAAGTCACGCCTTTACCACGTAATATTTGAACATTTTGAAGCTCAACAAACAGAAGGAATAAAATTAATTAACGCATTTTTAAGCAAAACGAATATAAAAATATAGTAAGTTTCGAAAAAACGTAGAAAATAAAAGGAGGAAAATTTGAAACACCTACTATGTTGCACTGTTATGGTAGCGACATCCCACAGATTTGAAAAACGCTTTGCCCTTCCCGCAGGAAACACCATGACCAGGTGCAAGGTGCAACAGTTTTCAAAGCTCACAAAGACTTTAGGTGTGAACAGGGAATATCTCAAATTCCAAATGGTTCGTGATCGTGCAGCTGCTTCCGTCGACAAAGCCCGCGCACACAGGAGTTCCTAGGAATGCTTTGTCCATCGGTGCGACAAGCGGCAATAGTAACGCCTCAACGGCGGTGTGACCGTCAATATACCATTGTTGCAAATAAATGCTTTTATTCCAACTCCGTTGGCTTTCGAAAAAGGAAAATCAAGCCTGTGCCTCGATTCACAACTTGAAATGCATGAAAATAAACAACGTTGTCATTTGGACCAGCATAAAAAACAATGATTATATTAAATAAACAGAAGAGGGAGAAAAAAAAATCTCTGGACCATTTTTTAACATTTCTTTAGTGACTAATTTTCACTAAAATGATTTATCCTCACTGGAGGATTAAAAAAGTTTCATTGTATAGAAAAAAAAATACTACCTGCTGTTTTCCCCTCAATGTGAATGAATGCCTGTGGTTTTTCAGGTGTAAAACGAAATAAATCAAAATAAAGTTATGGAACATCTTATTTAGCTTGTTTAGCTCTAAGGAAAAAATCGATTTCTCATATGACACGCGGGTCACTTTTATAAATGCCTTTCACAGCATTCCCCTGCATTTTAAATCCGAAGAAGGAATTCGTTGAAATGATTGCTCAAGTTTTTGAGTATTTCTGAAGAAATCGCTTGATTAGTTAGATTAAACGAGGAAATAATTCCATGGAGAATGATAAATTTGTGAGTTTGGTTTCATTATAAACAAATACGTTTGTGCTGAATCGAGGGATAATACTTATCGTTTATTCTTATTTTCACTTACGGTACAATATTTATAGATTATTTTTTTTTTTGCTTGTATAATATAACACTCGAATATTCGGTAGAGTGTCTATGTAATATGTGTCACTGTGTGAGACGTTGTGTGATCCATGTGTGTTGATAAGTTTTCTTGTTGGTTTGCATTTTTTATCATAACAATACGTAATACAAAGGTTACAAGTCGTACAGTGGTTGCGGACGACCACGAGCGTTTTAGAGCGTCCCAAAAGTCATGCGCATCGACCTATCGTCCTCATCGACTATAGCCTTCTAGCGTAATAACGACAAATCAATTACAAAAAAACAAGACAATAAAATTCGGAAATAACAAACACGAGAAGTCGTGACTTTCTCGTGAAATAACTTTTATTGTAGAAATAAGCGCAAATAAGGTCCGCTCACCGTTTCGAATAGCAGCAGCTCGCTACTCGGCACGATCGAGTTAACAAAACAAACAAATACTTGAAACGTCGAACCCGTTAAACGGTCAATGACGAAATTTTGCATCGTTGAGTAAGAGGTACAGTTTTTGGCGCAGAAAATGAAGAGATGTTGCAATTATCACAATAAAAATGTATAACTTTTTTTTTTAAATACATTTTTTCTTCCTCATAGAAGAAGCTTTGTTTTCATGAAAATTTTTTTTTTCGAGATTTTTATGTCAGTATGCTTAGAATCACCTAAAACGTAAAGAAAAATGGTTTAGAAAATGTGTCTGTATGTGTGTATGTGTGTTCCAGGGACCGAAAATATTAAATTGAATTGAATTGAGTTGAATCGATAACTCGCGAATGACACGATCGATCGATCTCAAATTTGGCACGCAAGTAGAGCATTAATTCCTCTTCAATTGCTGTAACTTTGGAGAAAATATATCTCTGTATACTGATTTTATAGAATTTTTAATTTCTTTGAAAAATGTCGTATACTCTCTAACTTTCGTAAGAGTTCGCCGATATGGCTAAATAGTTCTTTATAACTAGAGAGATGTTAAATGCTGTTTGGTATTGAATTTCGACAAAATCGGTAAAGCGGTTCGGATTTTACAGAATTTGAAATTTTTTAAAAAAATAAAAATTTTGCTATAAATCACCAATGTTTGTAGAACATTTCAGCAAATTAACTGAAATGTTCTACAAACGAAAAATAACATACAGTCCTGCTGTGTACTAAATTTGGTGGTGATCGGTAAAGTCGTTTAAATTTTACACAATTTTGAATATTTGAAAATAGCGATTTTCGTTATAACTTTCGCGGAAGTTACTAAAGTAAAATGAAAATTTGTGCCTAATAAAAATGAGATGTGCCGGTGATGTATTTATTTGTTCAAAACAAGGATGCAATGCTAACAGGCTAATGACCTATTGCAGTCGACGCCGTTAAAAAAAAAAAAAAAAAAAAAATGCAAAGTAGAACTTTGCACATTGCTTCCTCATTAAATTTTGCTCTTGACAAAGCATCCTCTATGAGGAAGCCAAATCCAGTTACAATACTTCCTCGTAGAGGTTGCTATGTAAAGAGCAAAATTTAATGAGGAAGCAATGTGCAAAGTTCTACTTTGCATCGTTTTTTTATTTTATCATGTTTACGGCATCTAAAATTTTAAGTACAGAACATAATTTTGTTGCCAAACTTGTGAACGGGATTTCCATGTCCGATTGATAAAATGCACAGTAAAAAAATTCTAATGTTGAATTGCAATATTTCGTTAAACTCATTTAGTTGAAAAAAAAAAATTCGTCTGCAAGAAAAAGTCAGTTGGGGATTTGTTATTGAACTAAAAATAAATGTCTGTCAACAATAAGTCAGTTGGGGATTTGTTATTGAGCTAAAAATAAATGTCTGTCAACAATAAGTCAGTTGGGGATTTGTTATTGAGCTAAAAATAAATGTCTGTCAACAAAAAAACATAGAATTATTTTTTACTGCGTTTAAGGGGAGGTTCCTTTCTAATTGACCGATAACTACACTAAGTTCAGGAATTAATTGTGGATGAACAACAAGACGTAATAAGGTGGTTTTTTTAAACCTTCATTTATGCTTCAATTGTAATAAAAAAAAAATGTCTTCAAAATGACGTCCAACATGGCGGCTGATACATGAAGTGTCCTCCGGTTCCATGCAAAACTGCGTGCGTTCCTCACCCGTCGATTTTCAATCTAGAATAATGAAACAAGTTTCATTTTAAAACTGAATAAGTACAGAATAGAATGAACCTAAGAAGTCGAAAAAATATTGAAAAATGACAAAATGGCGGACATGTGAGTGAAAAAAAAAAAACATCCAAAAAACGAACTTTCAAGTTCAAATGCCCGCCATTTTTTATTTTTCAATATTTTTTCGATTTCTGGGGTTCATTCTATTCTGTATTTATTCAGTTTTAAAATGAAACTTGTTTCGTGATTCTAGATTGAAAATTGACGAGTGAGGAATGCACGCAGTTTTGCATGAAACCGGAGGGCACTTCATGTATCAGCCGCCATCTTGGACGCCATTTCGTATAGATTGAAAAAAAAAAAAAAATGTATTACAATTGAAGCATCAATAGAGGTTTAAAAAAAAACACCTTATTACGTCTTGTTGTTCATCCACAATTAATTCCTGAACTTAGTGTAATTTGTTGGTCAATTATAGAGGAACCTCCCCTTAATTCACTTACAATTTGTTCCTTTGGAAAAAGTCGATTATTCCGAATGAAGTTATGTAATTGAAAATTACCCATTGAAGTCCTGGACGAAAACTGTACCTCCTACACAAGATTTACCAGAAATCTTAGGTGCAATTTGACGACGACGTCATACAGCCACGATTGTTACTTTTTTTTTTTACTTAACGTTATTTACGTAAATTCTTTAAAAATTTCATATTATCAACCGATGCCGAATTTTCGACATCCGCTTGGACATAACTTGAGAGACTGTTGCGAGCGGATTTTGTTTTTTTGTTTTTTGCTTTTTTTTTTCTTTTACTGAACGCTGTAGCGATTCTACACGGAGTGAATACAACAAGTCGTGCGCGGAACGTTTACAGCGTCGACCAAAAAGCATCGACATACAAGGGGTGAAAAACTAAGGGAATAAATTCTATTTACAATAAGTTTGCTATGCTTTGAAGATCACCATCGTGAGTACGGACGCAATAAAAAATGTATTGACCATTGCTAATTGGCGTAGATGTTTAAGATAGTTGAACAGTTGTGAACGTGAGCGTAAATGTCACTTTTCAAATGCGATATCGAAATGAGATTTCCGGATCGATTGAATCTCGAAAATGACTGAAAATATGTTGCAGAAACTTTCGTCAATATGAATTAAACTTTGCCTTTAAATTACACAAATGTCACTTTCCTTTTTTTACCGTCCATGACATAAAAATGAATTTTTATCGCTGAAGTTGTCAAAACAAAAAAAGATAATTTGAGTGAAAGTAAAATGTCTTTGATGGATTGCCTAAAATTGAGGATCAAAAATTAAAGAGCCGCGCGTGCCGTCGGCCGGAATTTCGAGGAGAGTCGTTCAACAACCTTAAAAATGATCGCCAACCTCGAAAAATACAAATCGGATAATTCGCTGCCCGCAACGTTCACGAGGTGCGACCTTGCAACTACGCTATGTACAAGTTCGTGTTATTTACATTTATATAAACCTTCGGATGGCTTAAAAGCGCGCCATAAACATGAGGCCGCGACTCGATATATATATATATAAATATATGATCGACACGACAAGGCTGCGATAGATTAGCGCAGCCAACGACCAATAGCCTAGAATTATATGTACAAATTCCAAACGACTGATAGTTATCGATTCATGTTTTCCTCATATACGTTTAAGGGGAGGTTCCTCTCTAATTGAGCGAAAACTACACTAAGTTCAGGAATTAATTGTGGATGAACAACAAGACGTAATAAGGTGGTTTCTGTTTTAAAATCTTTATTTATGCTTCAATTGTAATTAAATTTTTTTAAATTTTCAATCTAGAATCATGAAACAAGTTTCATTTAAAAACTGAATAACTACAGAATAGAATGAACCTCATAAATCGAAAAAATATTGAAAAATGAAAAAATGGCAACATGTGAACTTGAAAGTTCGTTTTTTGGATGTTTTTTTTTTCACTCACATGACCGCCATTTTGTCACTTTTCAATATTTTTTCGATTTCTTAGGTTCATTCTATTCTGTACTTATTCAGTTTCAAAATGAAACTTGTTTCATTATTCTAGATTGAAAATCGACGAGTGAGGAATGCACGCAGTTTTACATGGAACCGGAGGGCACTTCATGTATCAGTCGCCATCTTGGACGCCATTTTGAAAAAAAAAAAAATGTTTTATTACAATTGCAGCATAAATGAAGGTTTTTAAAAAAAACCACCTTATTACGTCTTGTTGTTCATCCACAATTAATTCCTGAACTTAGTGTAATTTGTCGGTCAATTATAGAGGAACCTGCCCTTAAATCGTCGTTTTCTACCTTACAGATACCGGAGAAGACCCTCTTGGATCCCGGAATGGAGCGCAATTACACGAAGAGAGACATGGTGAAAGGGAAAGATAATGAACAACCGAATGAAAACACGGATAATCCTCCTTTTCGTACCATTTTCCATAGCTATCTCGAGAGCCAGTTGAATACTTTTATGGTTTTTGGGCTTGGCCGAAGGTATCAGCTTCGTGTATCCACCAGCTTGGCGCGATCCTCGCGCGCCGCTTATGATCGATATATCCCCGGTCGATATTCGGCAAGGATCGATTGAAGCTACGCTCTGTCGGGTCAGAAGATTACGGTGAGAGGTCGACGGAACTCATTAGCTGATGTTGGGGCAGGTTGGTAGCTGCCGTACTGGCTCATTTGCGGTGCGAGGAGTCCACCGGCTTGTACACCACCTGGGTAATACGTTTGTAAGCTTGCCGCTCCTGGACTTGCGGCTGAGGATGTCGAGGTCGAACTGGCGCTGGAGGATCCGTGCTGGTCCGTTCGTTCCGAGTGTTGTTGCTTCATAACGTCCGGAGAATCGGCTGCGGGTGACCTCGCTGGTCCTCCAGGACTCGATTCCTCGTAGAGCTTGTTCGGCTCGTAACTCGACCGGTTGTACTCCGACATGCTCTGCTTTTGGTCCATGTACAGCTTGGACTGTTCGAAGTAAGCCTTTGCCGAGTCGAGATAACTTCGGTCGAGATAAGGCTTCGGACTTGTGTCGAGATACTTTGGATCGGAGTACATGCTCATCGCTAGAGTGCTCGGTGGCATGTAGGCTGCTCGGTACTTTTCCGCCTCCATTGAATATTTCATTGCGTCCATTGTACCGACAACCTGAAGCAGAAAATCACCGTGGATATTTATTTATTTATTTGTTTGCCTTCAAAATTGCTTTTATTGTATTTAGAGAGGCTTCAATGACGAAGACTATTTTAGAGGAAAGTGAAGAAGACTCCTCTTTGATGATCAATAAAACTGCGTTATTTAGACACTTATTTTTGTTAATCGCTTTATCCACACCAAGTAAATCCGGTTGAAGGGAAATAAAAAGGATTTTATTGTAATAGGAATTAGTCTGGTATTTGGAGAAATAAATTCATTTGAATGCTATTAAAATCGAATAAAATCGTTGGAGCGATTGCTCGGACCGTGACGGAATTTCAGATTTATATATATCACAATGTAAATAGTAGAAAGTTTTTGGGCAATTCAAATGGAGCACACCTTGAAATCTTTATTTTTTATTTGCTACTTAATTCTTCTTCTTCTTCTTCTTCTTTCAGGTCCCCAAAAAATAAATAATGCGTTTAAAACGCTTTGTTATATGAAAGGCGAAATAGTGAGGGAAAAAGGAGGAATGAAATTTAGCAAATGCGAGGTCCTCGCGACGCGATATCGCACGAAACTTGCTTCTAAAGCACTCGAGGCTGATCTGACTTCTGACAGACGGCCTATAGGTATGTAGTCGCAGAACGAGCGAATATCCGAGCGTCTATAGGAGGAACGTTGTTTCGCTCACAGTGGGTCAGCGTTGGACACTAAAGAATTCTTTTATCGCGCGGACAAAGACACCAATAGCCATAAATTCGGTCCCGAAGTTCGGCGCGCGTGAAAACAACAAAACGACGCGAACCATATTCCTAATTCTATAATTCGTAGAGAGGCCGCGGTTCTTTGTCGGGTCGTTAAGCTGCTTTGTCCGAGTCAGTGATTTACGCCAGTCTTACAGCTCTTTCATTCGCTTTGCTTTTTCTATAACTGTCCAATTGATTATTCTCGAGGCCTTGCTGATCGAGCCAACTCGTGACAAGACAATAATTTTATACCGCTAAATTTTCGCGAATTTCAAGTGTTCTTGGACTGTGCTTAAAACCAGATTTTGTTTCCACGATAAAAATCTACCAATTTCCAAATACATTCGAAAAAATCTAGAATCAATATTTGTTTTTATTTATGTTATGGATGCAATGTTTCATAATTTCATGTACATATACCATATGATTAAGTGCTTATTATTTCGCCCGAATTAATGAAGTAATTTGACTATGAATGTGGATTTAAAAAAATAAAGGCTCAGAATTCCGATTCATATGACAAAATATGTTGGTTAGTCGGTGTTTTAATTTTTGTTATAAATAAGAAAACTTAACAGACATAAAAAAATAGAGGGCAAAATGAAAAAAATTTTGAAAAAATTACCGACACAATATTAAATATACGTCTGAGTTAAAATTTCAGTCATAATAATTATAACACAATTGACGAAAAAAAAAATTCCATGTGTGAAATTCACGGATGAAAAGTTCTATGTTGAGCAATTTTTGTGCTATGAACACGAAAGTCAATTATTCATTCTAACCCATTTTTCCGAGTGTTTCGGAGAATCAAAATAATCCTGAAACGTCAATTATTTCACAATAGCCTCTCTAAGTGGAATTGATATGCCAAGGAAACCGATTGACTTGATGTTAACACGGCTGACTTTCCGAACACTCGATATTCCTGCCTTTTGCAGGAAATTTCAACAGAACTGACGAGAAATAAAATTTTCTGTGTATTCTATGTCAAGCAGTTTTTGTAGTACGAACACGAACGTCAATTATTCATTTTAAACAATTTTTCCGAGTGTTTCGGAGAATCAAAATAATCCTGAAACGTCAATTTTTTTCACAATAGCAGACTCTCTAAGAGGAAGCAAAATGAATAATGGTTTAGAAAAAAAAAAAAAAAAAAAAAAAAATTCGAAAGTCTGGAATATATGCTGGAGATAAAGCTAGTCTGTTGATATGCAAAGTAGACCGATTGACTTGATGTTAACACGGCTGACTTTCCGAGCGCTCGATATTCCTGCATTTTGCAGGTATAATAGAGGCGCGGACAACGGTTTTGTTGTATAGAACAGCCATTTAGGAAATAACAAGCACGAAGCAAAATGAATTCTCTACGGTCGACGACACATGGGCCGAAAGGTACGTGCTTAGTGAATGAAAACACACAACGAGACCCCGCTACAAACCCATTGTTGTCTTGACAGCAACACCGTGCGGCCCGTTAATTAAGTTTTGTTTCGGAAACCAATGATGCCATATGTATGGATTTTTTTTCCTCTCTCTCCCTCTCCCTCTCTCTCTCTTTCTCCGTTGCTAATAGGTCGGATTGTATCTGCGGCATGGCGAGCCTCGACAGTATACAACAATCAAATATTTGCATTCTAGTTTATTCTTTGTTTAACCCGAGGAAACAAAATTCGTGGCAGTGTGTGCGAAGCATGGACGGCCAACGAAACCCAACCGCAACTGGCACGTACAATTTTCATTCAATTCACGACAATTCGAATAATTCCAATAGAATAGATAGTTATGAGAAGAAAAATTTAATTAACGAGCAGCAATGGGAGCTGAAAATCAGTATCGGATTCAAAGTACGACATGATTTTCCAACACGGCAGCAAAATTTAATGTAAAATGTTTCATTTTCATTTCTTGAGCGAGCTGTTCCTTTTATTGGAATATTTTATTGAAGGTTTAATTGTTGATTTTGCTGAAAATCAGTATCGGATTCAAAGTACGACATGATTTTCCAACACGGCAGTAAAATTTGACGTAAAATGTTTTATTTTCATTTCTTGAGCGAGTTTTTCCTTTTATCGGAATATTGTATTTGGGGTTTAATTGTTAATTTTGTTACCGGTTGAATAGAATCCTTAAATCGGTATTGAATATACCGATGTCTGTTGTTAATAATTGTAGCTGAAGATATGACGGTGAATATAAAACATTTTTGAGCGAATTCCAGCATTGAGAATAGCCTGTGCGAATAAACAAGTATTTTTGTTGGAGGATTAATTATTGATCTATTTACCGGTTGAATGGAAACTCTAAATATTCAATACCGATGTCTATGGTAAATAATTGTAGCTTAAGAAGATATGACGGACAATGCAAGCGAGGCTGATGCGAAATACATGGTTGCTATTGTAAGTTCCCTCGACAATGGAACAGCCATGAATGTTTCCTGATTGGGCTCTTTTGTGGTGCGTGTGAAAACTAT
The DNA here is from genome assembly GCA_947507545.1 of Clistopyga incitator. Taxonomy (NCBI): domain Eukaryota; kingdom Metazoa; phylum Arthropoda; class Insecta; order Hymenoptera; family Ichneumonidae; genus Clistopyga; species Clistopyga incitator. The sequence goes on along the minus strand of OX382173.1, from coordinate 11,811,792 downwards.
CGGACCTGACGTTTGTGCTTGACATGGATCTCACCATAGTGCTCCCCTTCTGCATATACGTTTTGTCAAGGTACTTTGCCTGGAGGTAGAAGCTTTCCTTGTACAAAATGATCGAGCGAAAATAAAAAAACACCTCCCAACAGGTCACAGATCTTGACATTCGTGAAGGGACAATAATAAAGCGAGTATTATGTTCCCATCAATGCGAGTGATCGATTTTTTTTTGTTCAACCGAATTAGCTTCCTCAGAGATTACAAAATGAAAAATTTCTCTAAAGCGTATATTTTTATTAAATGGTAAAAATCTCATGAATTTTTACATGGGACCTGGTTTCTGACCTTTGACTCTTCCGATTTGGTTCGCAATTTTTTGTAATTGACATAACTGTGGAAAACATTTTGATTTTTTTTATAACGACACATTCTAAGTGTCTGAAATTTTGTATTCCAAAAAATAGTGGTCCGATAAATAGTTGAAAAAAATGTTTAGAAAAATGAGAATAAAAACGTTAGTTCTTTTTACAGTTATGTTAATCATAAAAAAAATTGCGGATAGAATCGGAAACGACGAGGGTCAAACTCAGGTCGAAACCAGGTGGAATGTCTTGTATATATATATATATATATATATACGTTTTTGTTACATATACATAAAGCGGGTTCCACCATTTCATTCGTACACAAGACGTATCAATCCTTTGATGAGCGAAAGAACTTTCTTTGTTGTTACTTTCCTCGAAAAGTTCCATACGCATAAGAAAAGAATAGCGCAGAAGGGTCGAGTCGGATATAACAGCACCGGAGAGCAAGAAAAGAAAAACTTTTGTACGGAATATGAAAGAGAAACTCACCTGGCCGGGTGCTCCTAGACCTGCGGACATTGCGGCCGCGGATTGTTGGGCAGCCGCTGCCGCAGCCGCAGCCATACTCGCTGCCGAGATGGATCCATAAGCTGCTGGTCCATAGTAAGAACTCATGCCACCTTGACCCATTCCACCGGCCATTCCTGTAACATAAAAATACAAATAATTACTTTTTTTTGCCTTCAAAATCAAGGTTAATTACATCACATTTCCCATATATTTACATACTTTGCAAAATATATGTCAGTTTAAAAAATAACATTTTTCATCCGTTTTTCATTTCAATTTCATGACGGCATTAATTATTAAATGTATGCAATTTCAAAGATAAGATTGTGCACTGAAAATCATATATTTAAAAAATCGATTTCCTATGTACTTAATTTTTGTGGGAATATAAAAGTAATTGTAACATAATTTGTAACTGTAAATTACTCGGATATTTTTTATTTTCAAGTTGAACGAAAATCCGGGAATTATTGATGCAATGAAAAAAATTGTATCTGTATTTTTAGAATAGGCTAACGTTGCAAGAGGAAAAAAGGTTTTTAAGAAAATAGTCGATTAAAGTTTGGACTAGTTTTAGCGTATTTTTTCCGTACGACAGATAATCAAACGATACGTAGTTATGAAAAGCCAACGCACATATTTTTCCAAGAGTTAAACCGGTGTTTATTAATTAGTGCAAGTGTCGTATCACTATGTGAGTTATGCGCAACATTAAATTCGATGAAACTATAGGCGAGCAATATTTATGAGCACACAGAAAGAAGGCAAATATAAATTCATCATCGATGGTCGTAAACACTTTTACGAGCTCAACAATCTGATATCTGGTAAGATAAGGGAGAGTTCGCGTGCCGGTGCGTCTGTGCTTTGCGGATTAAGCTTTATGGCATTCCGGAAGATAAATACTCAATTAATAACGGGAGAAATAATCCGCAATTTTTTATTTTTGACAATCTCAGCTATATTTGGTTTTGGCATTTTTATCATTGATGAGTTTTTAAAAAATCTGTTATTATTCACTTTATTTCTTTGAAACTGAAATTCATTTTTTCGTATACACGAATTTTCACATGCACGAATAATTTATGTGCATGAACAAAAAAATAATAATCTTCCACATAAGCGAATTTTAGCCTCTCATCACTTATATAACACTTAGTGCGATGCATTGTTAAATTGAATACGCAAAGTTCTTCAACTTCAAGTCTCATTCCAGTCGGAAGTACGTAACTTCCGGCTGCTATAAGGCTTTTCACTGAGACCTTAATAATTAGAATGCGAAGGGCGATGAATAAATAAGTGTTAATTCAACTAAAACCACTTTTCATTCATGAAAATTATTCAGTGACTCGAATGCTTTGTACACAAACACGCACAGCATTCACGTTGGTACCAAAGTTGTGCTACGTTTATTTTATATATTTCATTGCACAAGTCAAATCAATTTTGATCAAACAGTTCAAGTTCATTTATTTTCCAATAAATACTTTTATTTACAAATCAGAGATACATTTTCTCCTCCACGTTTCCAACAAAAATTGAACTGTTCAGTGTGATACAAAATTAGAATAGCTGAAGAAAGAAACATTTATAATTTTGAACAACAGAGATCTAAAAAAATGCAACATTTTTTCTTCGCAAGATATTTCTTGATGAAAAAAATATTGGGAATATTAATGGACACGTAAATTTGAAAAAAAAAATCTATAAATTTTGAAGTTGTCTCTCGTGGTCGGTTTATCCAAGGTATAAATACAATTTCACACTCACCGGCTCGTAGAGCATCCATAGAGACACTGGCATATGGAATACTGTAAGAATAGCCCTCTTTCTTCAGTGACTTCGGCTTTCTCCTTGGTCGGTACTTGTAGTCTGGATGTTCTTTCATATGCAAGTTTCGCAACCTCTTAGCTTCGTCGATGAAAGGACGTTTCTCATCATCGGGCAGAAGTTTCCACGCCGCTCCTGCAACAGACAACAACAAAAACACGTATTAGATATGAAAAGTTCACGTTTCGATACAATTTCTTATTTTACTTTTCGGTTATTCATATTTCGATATTAAAAACATATATATGGGTCACCATTAATTCTTCAAGCTCCCACAATTTTTTTTCTCCTTCAAGTTAACACAGATGTAATTTTTTGTTTTATTAAAAATTTTTTTCAAGTAAAAAAAAAATATAAAGTTTATAAACAATACAAAGAATCCACAATAACTATTTACAAAGCTGAAAAGAATTGTCGGTAAAATGCACTTATGGTGATCCTCAAGTTTGAGCTCACTTATTAATCGCTTGGATCATTAATTCATGTTCTTGACGTGGTCAAATTATTTATTTGTACAATTACGCTTACGCCATAAAAATAGTGAAATTCAAATCTCACATTTTGTCAAAATGACATGACAAATTCGTTTCTGGATCTAATTTTTTTTTTCTTATGAATTTACCTTATCTTTTTTTTTAAGTTGCACAAATTTTTCCAAGATGTCAATGGGAACGTAAATTTCGATGGAATTTTGGTGCGCATTTTTTTATAGTACGACATAACCGCGACATTCGTATAGTTAAAGTGAATCATCTGAATCGTGTATATATCGAAAGCATAGGGTACGCGTGTAATAGCCCTTCGTCACGTCCTCTTGAGCACCGGTGAACCTCGTTAGATTATAATTGGGCGACGTCATGCTGCATAATCATAACGTTGAGCGGGTGGCAGCGTTTCCACAGGAGATATAATAGCCAGCGCATGTATCAACCAAGTGAACAAAACGTACACAGACAACACCCCCTATTTCCCCCTATCTTCCACCACGTGACACCCAAAATCGAGTCTGTCAAACAAAATATAGGATAAAGTCATCTATCACCTATTTTACTGACTCAGAAGAGAACATCCGCTTTTTCACGAAAATAAATGCAATTTTAATACAGATATTTTTTTTATCTTTGTGCACATATATCTGATGTATTCCTGCGAAAAATTATATGTCGATTTTTTTTAAATTTTATATAATAATTGAATTTTAATTTTTTCAAATGTCATTTTTTTTACCATATACACAAAAATGTTGTATTAATGTGCAAAAAGAATTTTCACCAATTTTGATTTCATAAGTAAATATAATAAAAATAATTTGTTAAACGAGAAATGGAGAGATTATATATTTTAAATTGCAAATAAATTCAGTGGGTGTTTGTGGGGGGAAACGTGTTTACAAAAAATACATTTTTAATTTTGCTTTGCGTAGGGACTGTTTATTCAACCCCGAGTGAACGTGACAGCGGCTCTTACGGTGGTTGAAGGGCTCGGAATAAACGAGAGACTGCGCACTTAATATTCAAATGGACAATGCTTATCAGACTTTTATCTCGTTTCATAAAAATTCAAGCGGTACTCGAGGCGTTGGAGGGCATTCGAATTAATAATTTTATTTTTCTACTCTCTGTTGCGAGCATGGAAAGCTGTGAAAAGGGGTAAAGTGTGTCGAGGTAACTGAAAAAGTTTATTTTTGTTACAATATCCTGCAACTTGACAATTCTGCAAGTGGAAAAAGGAAGAAAAAAAAAAATTGTTGTACCAATTAACGGAGTCAACTGAAAAATATTTAGCTCATTATATATTTTTTGTCCTTGTTAAATTATAGTTTTTTGTGTTACGTCGAAGCGAATTTTAATTTGTGAAATTATTCAGAATTCGCAACAGTTACAATTTCATTTTTTAAACAATGTAAATAATTTTTTTACACAAGTTCCTTACAGAAGTTCCTTATTAAAAATTTCAATAAATTTCAATTAACCTCAATAAACATTATTAATATATTCCAACTAAAAAACTTGCACACATAAAGCATACGTTACATGGCATACATGAACGTTTGTACAGCCTTACAATGTAGAGCATATTTCGATGCAACGATCCAACAATTTCACGAGTTTGGAAATGTTGAAATTGTCGCAATGTGCGCACCGTCGCCGCAGCGATGCACCACCCGGAAAATTGTTACATGCTGTATGCTCCCGTTACAAGGGTCGCCATACTTTTCGGTGAAATTCTACTCGACGAGCACTTTCTCATACGGCGCGCAACAGTTACGTAACTATTCTGAATTGGGGCTCAAATTTCAAACGAGCATTCTCAGTAAAGGTAAAATTGCGAGGAAAACGGGGGAGAGTATTTAATGTGCTTTTATTTGACTGCTTGTAACAATAAAAGCTGAAAATGTTTGCTTCAACACGAATGATATACAATTCCACAAAATATTCATCCGGTGCTTTGAACTTTCTAAAAATTACAGTGATATATAAAAATTGACCATTTGAACATTTAAAAAAAATTCACTTCAATACTATTCAAGATCGATTTTTGAAAAAACCCCCAAAAGTCATTCGAAATTGAAATAACCAGAAGTTCAATTTCACTTCCAATTGTACCGAAAAATCTGTGAATTCGCAAACTTTAAAATCACTTCCTGCAATTTTTTCAACTCCCCACAAAATCGAGAAGAAAAATCTAAAAATCACAAAAAAATTGCACAAAGAATGTAACGAAAAACGATGCCAAAAATAATTTCCCCGAATCTGTCCCGATTTTTGCTCATCGTTTGCTTCTCAAAAAATTGATAGTACGGTTCTCATATTTATCAATTTAATTTCCAAATATCGTGTGAGTGAAAAAGAAGTCAGCAAAAATAGTGTGCACTATTTTTGGCACGATATTATCAGCCAACATGCAGATAGAGCATGAATATAGCTTGCGGAGCAGCAGCAGCAGCGGTAGGAGATTATCCAATCGATATGCACGCGCATTTTCTGCGGTGACAAGGAACGGTAGTGATGGTGGGGGTCGGTGGGTGGTTGGGTGGGTGGTTGGTGTGTTGGTTGGTTGGGGAAAGGCGGGGATCTCATTTGTTTAGAACAAAGGCCACCGAGCGACGACGGTATTAGTAGGTAGTTGGTTCTCGGGTGGTACTGGCTCTTTCTCCTATTTCGCGTGCGTTCGGAGACCGACCGAGCTTAAAATACAATGGCGCCTGCCTTTCAGTCCTTTCGCCGACGGACAATGCCATTTATTTAACATCGTTTAAAAGTACAAAGCCTGTTAATTAATGGACCGAGGCACGTTGGTGGTGGTGCAAACTCAGGGTTGGAGGATGGCATCGCAATGGCGGTACGAACGGCAAGGATTGCTTAACCGCGCAGCAGCAGCATCGACGTCGTCGTCGTCGTCGTCGACGATGCTGGCTGCGCGGCTTTTATTATACGGCTAACAATGGCCCACCAGTACAGAGACATCCTCCTCTCTTGCAAATGATGACGCGTTGTCCCAAGAGATTCCAAGTTTTTTTTCTTCTTTAATATATGGAACACGCATTCACAGTGACAGCACTCAACTTCTCCTCAATTGCGTCTGGCCTATTAGCTCGATTAATCATAATGTGCACTCTAAACTGTGGCTAACTATAGACACGTGATAATGGTACAATCATGGGCACCTGTGACCATGCAAGTGGACCAGGGGAACATTCTAACAGCTCTTGGAAATGGGACGAATGATTCATGAGAACCGCGGAGTTGGAATGAAAGCCATGAGTCTCTTCTTTTCAGGTAAACTACCTTAAAAAGTGAAGATTTTGGTCTGATTTTTGGCACCAGAACTACATTCTGTGTGAAGATTAAACACACAAAATTTCAGGAATATCGGTAACCCCGTTCCAAAGTTATTGGGCTTTTTGAGGAGGGTCACGGACAGACGGACGGACGGACAAAAAAAGAGACGGAGTGGTAATTTTTCGCTGAATTTTGGTGTGAATATTATGTTGGGTAGATAGAGTACGCAAATTGAATTTCAATCGATTCTGCCGTCTCGTTTAATTGTTATCAGGGGTTTTAAAAACGACCACGGACAGACGGACAGTCAGATGAAAGTCATTTAATGTCTTTTTGGAATCTGGGCTCCTTATTTATAAATTCGGTTTTAAGCCATTAAGTGAATGATCTATTTTTACAGAATCTGTAATTGAAAAATGTTGAATAGCTGGAGACGTGAAATTAATAGCTGTCGATTCGTAGCGACTGATAACAGATTTTTTTTCTGACGTTACAATACATAAACACACGTGGGGCTTGCCACGAGTTTTAGAATTGACGAGCGTTTATATTATGAAAGAGAATCTGTCGGCCCAACCCATCCACGCATCCCACGAACGCCGATATTGCCATGGTTCACCGCACGGTCAATGCCGCCACCTGCAAGGTCGAATCATGCGGTCAAGCTTGATGCGACCCCTTGTCACAAGGAAACAAGATTTCCCGACACAATTTTTGAGCAACTTGAGCAGTTTTTGACGACATAGTTATTTTCCGAGTTTTGAGCGATACGTTTTCGTCAGATCCAAAAAATTACACCCCCAACCCTTTGATGACCAAATTATTCCTATTGACAAAAATCGTTTCTGCCCAAATGTCGGACACTTTCCCAAATTAAAGCAGTAAAAAAAGCTCTCTTTTAAATATTCACACGTGAACAAATTATTCTTTGAGGGTGAAAAAATGCAGCATTCATTCCTAATGAAATTTCACTGCTCAAGATTTTCAAAATAACATATAAAAATTAGAAAACGTGTTTTAAACTCAATTTTAACATAGGTCAACCCAACTAGGCATAAGTAACAAAAAAAAATAACAATCCAAATTATTAAGTTGAAGTTCAATCAACAAAGACCATATCTCACTGATTTTTTGAGCGACATTGATAACTGCTCATTATTCGCCCGATATTCGAGTCCGTAAATGGGAAAAGTCCATCCGCCCTTTATTCGAATAATATGATAAACGTGTAACAACTCAAAGTACTATCCACAAAGTTCCTTGGAGAATCAAAGAGCTTTAGAGTTTGAGCGTTAAGTTAAAACGTGATGGAGCCGAGCCACAGGCAAGACTATAGACACACACGTTGCTCCTCCTGGCACGCAAGAAAGAGAGAAACACGGGCTATGTTAATATGCTAAAGCTCCACGTTGCGTTTCTCTTGGCTTAAAAGGTTCGAGGCTCGCGGCGAAGGTGGAGGATAAGAGGGGAAGGGGCCGAGAGAGCTCACCGAGCACCACCAGGAATACTTCATTACGATGAAAGCTCGCTCCAACCTTCTCGACTCGTGGTCTCTTCTTCTTCCGTCCCTCACTTTGTCGCCCACCCATTCTACGCTTTATACGACCCCCTTCTCTTCCTCTCGTACTCGCGGCACCCCCGCCCAATCCTCCGACTCCTCTGCACCAAGAGGGCTCGGCTAAACCCCTTGTCGCTCGTTTCTACATGCTAGCTCACTGGTTTTATGTATATATATATATATATGCTGTGTGTGTGTATATAGGAACGTAGTATAGTATAGTAACGTGGGACCAAAAGTATGCGCGCGCACCTCGACGACGTTCAACCAGCATTATATAGATCTGCATCCCCGAGCAGGCAATGCACGCGAGGGGTATTGTAGATGCGACAAAAAAAAAAAGAAAAATAATAATAATGACAAGCTCGGTATTTTCGCGCAGGCTGAAACGATGAGCGGAAGAAAAATTACACAAGGGCTGATCGAACGCGAGTTTGCTCCGTGATCTTGGCTTTTTTTTTTTTTTTTTTGATTGACGAAGAAGGGAGCAGATTGATGATGGAACTGGGAGGTGATGTTTGAAATTTTGGTTGGCTTGGATTTTTTTGATTGTGATTATTGGATCAATGGGGGAGGGATTGAATGATAAAATTCGTAAATTCGAGGACGAGGCGATTTTTTTTTTGTTATTATAAATTTGTGGTATTGGGGATGCGACGAAGAAACGTAATAATGAAAAGACTCGGATTTTCGCGGGTTTGTTCCATGATCTTGGATTTTTTTGATTGCAGAAGGAATGTGTAGGGTGAGAATGGAAATGGGACGTGATATTTGGACTTTTGGTTATCCTACTTTTTGTTGTTGCAATTTTTGGATCAATTGAGGAACATTTTTTGGTTTAGGGGCGCATGAGAATATTAGAGATTTTTTCGGCAGGAAGTTTGCGCACACAAAATTCTAATCACGTCTGCAGATTGATTGAAAATTATTAGGTCGTCTAATCTAATAATTACCTGAGCTATTAAAGAGGTTCAGGGGTTTAAATTTATATTTAGGAATTGTAGAGGATTATTTTCTCAATCGTAAACCATTTAATTGGCCACGAGGAATTAAATTCCACCAACGATTTGGGAGGATTGACACACAAGTGCAATATCGTTTTATCCCTTGCTGAGAAGGGCGATCCGACCGTGGTGAAGCGTAAGTACAGGCGACGCCCTCGGTGGTGAGCACCGTCGGCACCAGTGCACTTGTAATTGCCCACGATCGCAATCTCTCGGCCCTAAACTCAGAGGGCTATACATATTCTGAAATCCACTAATGGTTGTGCTATTTGTCACAAGTACTTGAAACCGTCCTCCAATTCCCACGGGATAATGGCTTTGAATCATAATTGGGCAGGCATTAGAAAAACATAGAAATCGAATATCAATATCATCAATATATGACTTATCGATACGCGGACAGTTTCCAAAATAGATAATCCACAAACTCCATGCTCATGATATATTGATTCCAAAGTAATTACCCCTCATTAATCAAAGACTTGGTTCCAAATTTATGTTTTCATGTGAAAATGAAGCATTACTTTTTAAAGAAAGTAGCAGTAACAGTGACTAAGTAATTGTGATGTTTTCAATATTCTACTGAAGCCCAAAAAATCGTTTCTTCTTTTTATATTTATTTGACAACCCAGAATTTAATAACTTGTCCATGTTTCGATTTTGGAGGATTGGTGAGAAATATATTGAAAGCGCGATTCGTCATTAGAATGTGGATTAGGGGATGAAAAAAATAAAAAATAGCAGGAATATATTTGAAAAAGAGATACGCGGGGAAAAAGCAGAGCTGAAGAACTGAAGAAAGAAAGAAAGAATTTCGAGGGGGAGCCGAGAAAATGCGGCAGGAAATATCTTTGTGGATTCTCGGCATTTAGCGGAAATACCGAACGGAATACCTTTCTCGCGCTGCTTCTCGTTTCCGTACGCTCGACCGATTCGACTTAGGTACTCGCTTACACGGGAGAGCAGCTTTTCGTTGACGGATCCACGTGACTAACGAGACGGAATAAGGGAGCTACTGTGAGTCGGCGAATCTCGCAGTCACGCGTGCATACGTAGCTAGCCATTATGGAGACATCAATGGGAGATTGAACAAGAGTGTGCTGGAGCTCTTTTTCCGAAGCCGATCTTTGAGTGAAAGGAAAATTCTTCTTTTGTACATCCTACACGAGAATTCCATTATTTCCCATAGCGTTTCTCAATTAAAATTTCATACACCTATACACCATATGGAATTAAACCATAGAATTATGGTCTCCACGAGGCTAACGCTCAACATATTTGCTGCATTTACCGAAACTGAAAAAAAATAAATCCAAGAGTTGTAAAATTAAGCATCATTTCAAGATTTACGAAATTCCATTGTTCATTTTACAAAGAACTTGACATTCAATGGTTTTTTATATTTTTGAACATATTAACCAAGAGAACTGGAGCACTTTTCCGGAAGACAATTTCCAATAAGAGGAAAATTCAGTATCATTTTTCATATCATTTCTAAAGTTTATTTTTCTATTCATTTACACACCATAAAATTTGAGTCACAGAACTGGCGATTTATCTTCCAATATTATTCCTCGTCGAAAAAAAATTCTTCAATATCATGCACATTTCTGGATGAAAATGATGGAAAAATGAAACTTACAGAAAAACACACGCTTTTCAATATCACCATATAAATATCTCTTTCTGCTACGAAATAAGAATGTAAAAGACACTTCGATGTTTCTCAAATATTCCCAAAATCTTTGGGACCATATTTGAATACTAACTTAAAAATAAGAATAAAACAATGAAAAAATTATTCTTCAGTATTAAATGTACTGCAGTCGAAGCGATAATAAAAATTTGCTGAAGCCCTCATTTGGCTTAATTATAACTTTTTTCTATAACAACTCCACTTCATTCAAGTTGTTATCAGTTGTGCGTAAAGAGTTATTATAACTCACCGAGTCTTTTCGAGATTTCACTGTTGTGCATCTTGGGATTCTCTTGAGCAATTTTTTTTCGCTGGAGTCGCGACCACACCATGAATGCGTTCATTGGCCTTTTGACATGTTTGGTCTCGGCTTTTTTGACCCCCAATGGACTCGAAAGTGCTACAGAACCTGGACCAACGCCAGCACCACCCGGGGGTGATCCGACGGACATGCCAGGAAGGCAACGGAGTGTATCCGTGAAAGCCCCGTTGTCGCACATACTGCCGCCACCTCTGTAATCAAACCACAATTGGATTAGTAATTAGCCCACTTATTCAGGGATCTGAGCAAGCTTGTCTTCATCTTTCAAAGTGAAAAAGCCTGCTAAGCAATTTAGGAGACGTCGATAAAATTCTTTTCTCCACACAAATAAAAATTTTGTACAAACTGAAAATAAATCCCCTTTCATTTTTATTTCGTTCTATTTTTTATACGCATTTTTTATATGCGTTGTATTAAAGAAATATTAGAAGAACAGATTGTATAAAACTGGAAAATTGCCATCTCACGTACACATCATAAATCACAAAAAAAAGCTCATCTGCAAGAATAAAGAAAATTTTTCTTAAATAAAAAGGTTTGAAAAGAGGGATCTTTTTTCCGGGGGAAAATAGGAGCATGAGATAACTGGCACGACAAACAAAATATTAGGCTTGGATATTTATGTTATATTCACAAAAGTCTTGAAATTTATTCTCATTGTGACAATTTTTTTATTCACCAAGATAAAAGTTATCAAAAATGCATAAAGTGCAGATAATGGAATTCACTCTTATTAACTAATAAATTCCCAAATAAAATACATATCACAAACGTCATTCATAACCAAAATTTAGCAAAACACGTCACACTGCAAATTCTCTAAAATCTCTCGAAAAGAAAAAAAAAAACTTAAAAAAGAACAATTCAGATTAAAAGTGAGCAACATTGATTGAAAATCGGCACGTGAGTCTGTTAATTGGCTACATTCGTTAGAATAAAGTAAATCTTATCGCGGCAACGGGTTAAAAACAAATCTAGCGTTCCATCAATGCAACCCTAAGCCCTGAGCCCTAAAAGTGTCAGCGGAGAGTGTGCCCGGAGGGTCTCTATCCAAAGCAGGGAACATATCTCGTGAGCCACTCGAACTAACACACACTTGCGTCACAGATCGCCTTGAGGATTCATTAAAAATAAAGAATACAATATAAAAGAAAGCTGTGGTGGTCGATTGGGGACACACACGTTGTTGTGCTGCTCCCCGTGGCTATAACGCTCAAGTTAGGATTTTGTTAGGGTTAATGTCGCCGGCCGAGTTAGCCCCATAACAGCGCAGTGGTTTCAAGTGTATCGAGTGTCATTCACCGAGGATTAATAGATACGTACGCGGGCCACCGAAGGGGCCATGGGGTTCAATGGGGGTGGCAAGGGGTCGCTCGTGACGATAGTTGGCAGTGATCTAAGCTCGAGGGAAAGGTTCCGTAGGGGTGTACCGTGCACCATAATATCCCATAGCGAACGCTCGCGGGAGTGATTCCCGTCGGCGAGTGCGTCGAGAAATGCTGGAAGTAATGGCTGTTGTTGACAAGGAGGGGTGGCATTAGGAAGCGCTAATTGAATGTTTAGCTCTCGGTCCTACGAGTCATGAGACTTGTTTAATAGGCAACCCCGATTTATTACTGTCATTCCAATTTCTCCGTTGAACCTTGCTCTTGACAATTATTCACGTGCCCGGAGAAATTGCGTTAGGCTTGCTTGTCATTCTCTGACAGTTATTTATTTTTAGTGTATGTATAAGAATAAATTTTATGGCGGCAACTGAAAAATAGTCGGGTCGTTTTAGTGGATAGTTGAATGATATTCGATAGTCTAAAATGGAAATGGATGATTAAATGGAAATAGTCGCGCGAACTTAAAATTAACTGTCACTCTATAATTTGCATGAATAATTGTCATTCGAATGACTGCAGTTTTAAAAAAATGTTACATGAGCTTGAAATAAATGAATTCCACTTTTTGGTCGCCGACATCAGATATTTACCAGGTTTTGTATAAGAAAAAAAAATGTATCTTCTTTCAGGGGCCCATTTCACTATTCCCCGTGTAAGAAGCTATGGCGTCGGCAAATGAAATTGTTTAAACGCTCAAAAATAGTAACCAAGCTTACACAAATATATATAAATGAAATCACGAGGCTGAAGTATTCATAGCTGTCATTAATTATTTACTGGCCTAAAATAAAGCAAAGTTATAGATAATACCCAGAGAATAGTGTCGTTTGCTAAAAGGAATTTGTCTCAAGAAAATATAGTTTAAGCGTGAATTGAAGTAATTTCAAAATCAAAAGACATGTCCCAACAACAATGAAGATCCTGAATACAGATTTGAAGAAGAAAACCGAGTCGTGAGTATCCGAGCCAATAGAATTTTTTTTTTCTTGTACACAACAACAATCCTCTTTCATGTTTCTGTTTAGTTTGGCACCGGTAAATTCCTGGGAACGCTTCGTGGAATTCATATAAATACATTCTACAGGCTTAAGACTCGTTATAATAATGAACCCGTGTACGTGTCTTATCAAATAATATTTTCTTCATTATTTTTGTAAATTAAATTCGTAATTAATTATCTAAACCCAACACTAATTATTCTAATATTGCCAATGCAAAATGCGTAACCATAACAATTTGGTTGTTGCATTAAATTCATTCTTCAAAATTACTCTCACCTGATATTTACTATCATACTGTCAGTTGCAATTAGATATAAAAATTAATTTAACCCCCAAAGAATATTAATGTCATAATCAATTGAAATCACATTCACGACAATAGAAGGATTGATCCGTCGACCTGCCAATTCAGCCTGCCCATTTAATCCGTTCTCCAGTTACAAATGTTCACTTTCATGCACACGACAGCTTTATGCGTTTAGCTACACTGACAGGGACGTCAGTTTGCAATTATTAAGTGACAACTATCAATCTTAAGTCGCTATGACCATTTATATATTCACCTAAATTCTTCCCGTCGCATGGACCAACAATTAAAAGCTACGATTTCTCAGATGTATAAAAAACTGTTTTTAAAAAAATGTTTACACTAGTTTTCTATTAATAGAAAACTAATGAAATAGCTAAAATTGTCCTTAGGTTCCGGAAAGATATACCCTTGAGATAATTGAGAGAACAAAGAGAAGATGGGCTCGCTGGATTGGACATAAAGGTACAATAACCGGATATCCCTAATTGCCATACAATTTGACAAATGAAAATGGTAAACTGGAAAAAGCTCAAGTATTGCCACCAATATATCCCGTAACTGTATACAAAGGTTCTGTCATCACAGTTTGTGTCAAAGAAAGCCCATATCAAAGTTTATAACACCATAAACCGTGTTTGTATTACCGATTCGGAAATTGGCATCGTCGAGTTAGCCGAGCGGCGTGTTTATTGCACTGACCGAGCATAAATAGTGCCGTTATACAGGGTATAATAATTTATCTGAAGACACTGCAATATCTCGAAGAATTCGTAATAAAAAATAGGCGTTTTCATTTGAAATTACGAAATTACCCCCCGCCCCAACCACTAGGGGTAGGGATGGGGGTCGAGTTTGGTATCATTAGATGGCCCCCTTCGAGACAAACATTTTTCATTACGCACTTTTTGTATTCGATTTGTCGTTCTCGAGGTATTTCAATGTCTTCAGATAAATTGAACACCCTGCATATGGTCCAGGTATACGCAGATGTAACAGACCTACGAAATTGTTAAAGCCACTTTCGATTCTGCGTGGCTTTGTGTTTGTCTATTTAAAATCGAAAATCGAAATTTTCCCCTTACTCAGTTACAAATTCCGTCCAAATCCAATCCCTTAAATATCATCGAGACTTCCGGCGTTGAAAAGTATTTTGTTCTCACATTTCCAACACTTTTCTAAATTAAAATTTTGATGGCGAAGAAAATAATTTGTTTAAATTATTTAATGCATTTTTAATATTGAGACTGTAATTTATTTTTCGTAATATTTTGATGACATCAAAAAAATAGTATATTACACACCTAGGGCAGTCAAGTAAGAAATGTCTCAGATCACATGTAATTGTCGGCGGAGGCGAAGCCGAGGTTGACAAACATGCGAACTGAGGCTTTCTTATTTACTGCCCGAGGAGTGTATACGATTGTTGTCATAGACGGAGCCTAAAAGCGGAAACTTCGTTCCGAGCAGCGGGACGAAAGTTTGGCTTTCGGTCCGGAAGTGAGAAAAAGATGTTTTGAGAATAATTTTTCTTCAAAAGTCAAAAATATGCTAAGATAAGAGAATTGAAGGAAAAAGAAAGCAAACCACGAAAAACATCACAAAGATAAATCAATGAAAATAGGACTTTTTCAACTTTCACTCGGGGATGCTTTTTTATTGCACAAGACAGAAATGTAGGATGCTGAATGAAATTCGATTAGTCAAACGTGTTTAGAATTGTGGGAGGAGACAAATATTTTCGGCCAAAAGTTGAGAATACGCGAAAACGAGAGGAACAAATGAGAAAACTCGACACTGGAAATATGACCAAAATAAGCACACGCATAAGCATAAGCGTCATAAAATACTGACCTCAGAAACTGGTGGCCGGCGGCCCGTTGATGCAATTCCAGCTCAATCTTGTTGCCGTATTCGAGACCGTCGTCTCGCCCGGATGCACGAAAGATTTTGACAATCGAGAAAAAAACCCCCCAGCGAGTGTGAAATCGGTTGTTACCACTGACAGCGATTAATCAACAATAATACGTCAACTATACTACGAGTACACGATTTATGGGCGATACGAGTCACTGCACATGGCACCCACACATTGTGCTTGGTCCGTCACTATCACTGTTTATAATAACACTTGTATGTCAGCGAGTTCCGTTAGTCCGAAAAACAATAAGAGTCCTCGTATTACGACGTTGTGTTGAGCCAAGTGACGATCTGATGAGTCGAGGAGTAAAACGTCCACAGTTCACGATCCCGTAGGATTTTCTTTTCCGCGCGTCTTCTTGTTTTCCGTTGTTCCCGTGTGTCTCTCGGATTCTACGATACGGCTCACCAAGCGATAGATTTCAAAGTGCAGCCTGTACCGCCAAACTGTCGACGGCGATCCCGTTGAGGTACGACGTGTCCCGTCCCCATTTCCCCCACTGAAATCTGCCGCCACCTGCGTTGAGTCAAGTGGGATTGAGTCTTCCCACCGGCGCACCAATGAGCGGCCGCGAAAGGCGGAGCGCGGCTCACGGAATCGCCGCGCGGCGAGCCCTCCTATTGGCCGCGGCGGTCAGAATCCTTCGCTGAGCGGGCGAACCACCGTCGACGACGCTCATGCCGCGGCGCCGCCTCGTAAACTCGTGAGAGGCATAAACTTGGAGACGACTGTGCTGCGCGTGCACGTACTTCGTATTCCAATAGGCGGTACACTTACCGTGGATAAAACAACGATAACGTATGAAACATAACCGACAACACCACGAGGATATTTGGGAGGCGCGCACGTTGCCGTATCGCGAAATCCCAGAGAAGCGAAAGAGCCACGAGAGGGGGAGGTAGTGCATCTCGCCCGGAATAAAGAACACAACTGAGGAAGATAATAGCAGCGCGACCATCTAAGACGCTGGCTTATGATATGCCGTGCGGTTGATCTACTTCCTGTCCCACAGGATTTAAGTCATGACGGAAGTGCGGATGTATGTCTGCCGTTAAAAATGAGGAGTTGATACTAAAAAAGAGTTACGAATTCTTTTTTTCATCTATTCGATTCCGCATCACGGGAATGCATATAAAAACTACCCGCTGCAGCCAAGGAACTGGAGACTTGTGGTCCAGCATCCGACGTTGCCATCGCTATTTGCTTAAGAAGATACTTTAACAAACCTACCAAACTAACGCGGAGAAAGGAGGTAACTAAAAATGTTATTACTATAAATAACACATGCACTTATTATCTTAAAAAAAAAAGAGAAACGCAAAAAATACACAATATTAAAAAAATGACAGGGCCCTTAACAAATTAAGACAAGGCATTTAAGCAGTGAGTGGCTATTGTCCCTGTGTGTAAGTGTGGTTTAGGCATTTCATAGATGACACATGCAGAGACACATCGATGGGGTTTTACGGGGCAGTGGAGCCCTTCGTTGAGGCGCGGCGCGCAACGAGCTTAAAATCCGAGTGTGGGGAAGCGCGGAACAAAATCGACCCCTCGGCGGTCGGGTGCTCCGAGTACGCAATATTGTTAGACACGTTCTGGGGCCAGTATAACGTATGAATATCCAATTCTCCCTTCACAAAATTAAATTCGGACAATATGTTTTGTTTCGTTGGCCGGCACCCTCGGTTCGTTTAATGGGGTGAGGGTTGCGCGCGTGTGTGCGTGTGTGTCAACACGACACAAACCCCCGGAGAGCTCGTAGAGTCGGACTAACGCGCAGCAGTGCGGTAGGTGTTATCTGTTTGTTGCGCGTTATGGTTAGAGCAGGCGAGTCGACGGTGCCCGAAGGATTTTAAGGGGCTGTACACTCTGAACGCCCTACCGTGATTTTCAGGGATTTTTTCACAGGAAACTATTCCACGGATCGTTCTCAAACTTGAGAGTTTTATTCATTCATAAGTTAACTTTGTAACATAATTTTTTTCGTACGAAAATGATAATACACAAGCGACTTATGCGTTATTCTCTCCAGGATCATAAAAATCAAATTGCTTGACTGCTGCAGTCCCTAAAAAAATCTAACGCTGTGGAATGGCTATTCTACAATTTTGGAAAAAAATAATAAAATCTGACAAAATTTAAATATTGCCTTAAAAAAATTCTTCCCTCAATGCAAAGCACGAATTTTTTCAATACATTTTGTAACAATACACAAAAGTAGGCTGGTATTTTTTTAAATTCTCGTAAACGAGGAGATCATACCTTTTATTGACTAATATAAAGTCAATCACATTGTCCAGCGAATAACCAGATTCAATCTTCCACAAAGATCCAAATTAGCAGCCCACAAAAATGTTAATCCTTCGTAACCAAAAATCCGCCTAAATCGGTTTCCGATATTACATATGTTCGAGACACGAATACACGAACGTAGCGTGGCCAGTGGCTTCTGGTCAAACCCACTGCTTTCGCGATCAGTAGGTAAATATTTCGATCCAATATTCACCGGAGAATATCGAGCGAACGGTGAGAGAGTGACGAACGAAACGGAGAGCAGTACGGTTGAGTCGAGCGAGAACGTGAAGAGCGCGAGCGAACCGAACGATTGTCGTGAACGTTGTGATTACCTGTAATTAATAAGAAGCGAGTGTGTAAAACCGAACATTAAAATACAGAATCATTTAACCCGCAAGATCGCTCAAGAACCCTTAATTACTTCCCCTCCCATCAGAGTGCGATTCCTCAGCGCAGTGGAGGGATTGACGATCCCTCTGCACCCCTCAAAACAACCTTTATCACATATTACAGAAAAACAACCTGTGCCTTCGTCCAATTATCGAACGCAACCCCGTGTAAATTTCTTAAATCCATTCATGCTTTATTTAACTCAATTGTTCAGAGGGCTAAAGTAAACCGATGGAATTAAGCGTGAATAGTATTGAAAACTGGCGGGATAACAAAGAGTTTACGAAGAGAAACAGAAGAGGTAATAAGGTCGTGCCTAGCGCTGACCGGTGAGCGAAAACGCGCGGCCTGTTGATATTTAGGCGTACCTCGGTCCGAGAAATGAGTCACGAGAGGCAACAACAAGCTTGCGGATTATAAAAGTGCGTTTGCCTCTTGGAATATTACACGACAAAGGAATGCCACCAGTCGACAGCAGGGCGGGCTCTGGTAATGACGATTTGTCGTTGTTCGTGGCAGAAAAGTGCTGGTTCGTTGGACCCGTGGGTTTCTTCGTTTGAGGTTAAGACCCGAGTCGGTTTATTAGTGTCCCGAGGTAAGGCTCGGGGACAAACGGTAAAGTGACCGTGGCAACGGTCGCCAATAGTCTCGAAACCTCAGCCTGCGAGTGTCGCCCGGGCCTCGAACTTGGGAACTATTATACGCGGCGTGAACGAGACACACTTTTCGGACAATCCGAATTGTCAAGATCCTCGAAACGTCCTCGGCATTGTCTTTTTCCTCGGCCGTCCCGTCATTGTATTCCGCGTGAACAGGTGGCGCAGGTCTCGCATAATGCAGGACAATCGACAGCCACCGGCTGAAATTTTACGATCCCGCCCTGATCTGCGAGAGGTGCGACCGATTCGCCGCGCTGCGCTCTCTCTGTTCTTAAAATAACGTCGCTTCGCTCGCACTGATTCCCTTACGTAATTCTTGTGGCTAAGCATATTTTCATGTTTGTTCGTGATTCTTTATTCTTCGCTTCGGTGTTTCGATATGTTATGTGTGTTTTGTTTTTTTGGAAAGAAAAATGTAGTAACACAACTGCGAAAAAAAGTCATTCAAAAAACGCGCGAAACGCGAAGCAGCGATCGTAAGTCTGAAGTTGGGTTTAGGTCGAAGATCGAATCGTGTTTACTTAAATCTTTTGCTTGAATAAAATTATGTTGAAATTGATATATGAAATTAAACCGTATAAAATGATATGTAAAGTAAGAATCGTGACAAATTTGCTTCAAGTTCCGGTAAGCTAAATTCAATTAGAACGTGAAGGAGTTTTCGACTTGTATACTTGACGCGTATCTGAGCGCCATAAATCCAGAAGCGAGTGAGTGTAACAAGCCTTGGGGTGACGCGTGGCGTTCATCAGTCTGCGGCGTCTAGCCGCCAAGTTCAGAGAGCACATCTCCCTTGCTCAATTGAGGACCGCGTGGAAGTAGGCTCTTCGCTCTATGAATATATACGGCAATCCATCGCCGCCGTGCGTTTATATTCACGAAAAAAAATCACTTGACCCGCATTGACACAAGTCGCTGGATTGATTTCGGTGTCACCGCGAAACGATACTACAATTTTTTTTTTTTCGTATGTTTTTCTGACAAAACATCAGTCGAATAAAAATATTTCGAAAGTAATTTTCACTGCGTTTCAATGTCATTCATAGAAAAATAATGTTACATAATTTAGAATTAAAAGTTTAAAAAAAAACTACCGATGTTATTTTTTGAGGTGAGAACAAAAAAATGCCAGAGGCAATTAAATTTAACAACTGTCTCGCGACCCTCACCGCGACTTAACGTCAAGCGAGTCATTATTTAGGATTTTTTCCCAACGCCCTCTAGGTCGTTTTTCGTGCATTACTTCCAGCGCCCTCTTCTCGCGTGGGCGTCGAGGGAACTACCAAAAAGATTATAATAATGAATAATCGCGTTGTATATTTGTGGAGGGATGTTCGGCAGGTCCGGAGCTCCGAGTGTTTCCCACATGCATTGATACAGAGAATTGTGATGGCAGGGGGCAGCCCTCAATGACAAAGACACCCGGTATGTTATATACCTGAGGACAAAGAAATCGACAATAGCCCAGAGGACGTTTCACGGATAAACCGGCTTGGTGCGCACCAATTGTAAATATACGATGAATCTGTTGATCCGAAATCAGCAGGAAGCAACTCCTTTGTTACGGATTATAAAAGTACAGAGAACTATCGTCGAATGTGACAAAAGAAACGCGTGACGGGAGGTTAGCCACCGCGTGGACCAAGACGACAATGCCACGCGGCCCCCGCCGAGGGCCTCTTCTTATTACAATTTTTTTCACCGACAAAGTGAGTTCAAGAATGAAAGATAAACGCACTTCTATACTGAACGTAAGTACAGGTGTTTCAGAAGCGATACTTGTGTGTCTACGATGAAGAATGAACATTTAGTCCTCTTACTTCTTTCCGGTCGAAATCCAGCTTGAGCCAATATTCAGTTATGGTGGATAATTAAACCGTGCGGCGCTGCAGTCGCCGGTAATTTAGTGTTCAAATGGAACTGGCGCGCCATTTGATGGGCTAATGTTGGACATAAGCCCTTTAAACATCCGTCCTACCGATGCAATAGCATTATACCGGACCCTGAAGCCGTAGTCTCGGGACCAGAGACTTACATGCGAATTTGCACCTACAGAGCGGGCAGAGCCGCGCTATAGTCTCGCAGTGTTGGGTAATTGTGAACGCGAGCTTGTGTTGACAATGCATAGCTCGTTGGGCATGATCCTCGCTGTCGCAGATGAAAAGGATCGTTCGCCGGAAACTATTGCTATCCGTAGCAGCCGTGCAATTAATCTCCAAAAGGGAGTGGCTCCTCGAGGAAGAAAAAAAAGAGAGAGATAAAAACTTGTCCAAGTACAAGATTCCTGCCCAGCATCCGATCTTCCATTCTTTGTTGCGGTATACATGTCCAATGGACACCCGCTTTGCCTCTATTTAGCCCACCAAGTCGTGTGTAAACCCTGATCAATGCGGCAACGATGCGCGTTGTAATCCTATTGTCTGGACTGCCAATTTAAACGTTCGCCAGGCACCCAAACAACAATAACTCGTCCATGAGAACACTTTTTTTGTCCACTCGAGGCTCATCGATTAATCTCGTGTCCTCAATTTTTTAATTGGTACATGTTATCAAGGATGTATTTTAAATACTTTTTCTTCCGTACAAGATAACTGTGATTAATCATTATGCAAAAGCTTGAATTTTAGGAATCCCTTAATAATTGTGAATAATTTACTTTAATTATTCGCTTACAATGAATTCTAGTGTTCAATAGGCCGGCTGATTCTTAATCATGTAGTTATGAGAATTTGTTACGATTCAGTTCTATCGTCATTAAGATTTTCGCTTAATTACACAGCGTTCACCAAAGAATACCAATTTTTCAATGCGCTGCGGCAGAGTTATTGTGAGAAATACTCGCACTTTTCGCCATCTAGCGTCGGCTTCCGAAACATTCGATTCGTCAAGCGACGACAGATGGTGGAATTCTATAGTCTGCATAAGAAGAATGTGGAACCAAACAAAAAATATGGCATAAGATAATTCAATGCAGAAACACATTTATCTCTCGTTGCCTTTTGTTTCGTATAATGTAATATTACCAGACCGGAAAATATCTGGGTAAGACTTTAATATCTCTACTCTAATGACAAATTAGCCTCGGCATCCCCTTTCGTTTGTAATAATAATAATGTACATATATATTAGGGTGTGTCATTTTTGGGCAATTTTTTTTTTTCGACTCAGAAACAGGTTGTATACTTTCAGGAAGGTAAAATAAGAAGCCTGTAAAAATTTTAGCTCTTAATATTAATATTTAGATGCGCCTCATCGCGAATTTCTATTTCCCATTTAAATAACATGGGAAAAAAATTTTTTCATGTTTGGAATTTTATACGTTGGCAATGGCATATTGTTCGATGGAACGCAACACATATTTTATAGAGAATCGCACGCTCTACAAAAAAGATGTCTTGCATTTTTTCGATAGACATAGTCATTCTGATGATATTTGAGTTCAAAGTTCAAAATATACGAAAATTCATCTTTTTGTTAATTTTTAACATAAACATAAACATTTTTTTTTTACTATTAATGGAAATAACGAAAGATATTTTTCGTGAGTATTTTGTCGATTTTTTTTGTAACTATTTATGATAAGTATCAGCCCTTTAGAACCAGTTTCGTGACAGAAGACAGGTCTCTACAGCATTGAACAATTCACTAATAAATATTAATTAATCATGGATGAGACAATTTTCATGGTAAATTTAATAATTTACATAAAAGTTGATTGAAGATTCTCAATAGAGTCAATAGTTTCGCTATAATATTAACAAAAAGATGAATTTTCGTATATTTTGAACTTTGAACTCAAATATTATCAGAATGGCTATGTCTATCGAAAAAATGCAAGACATCTTTTTTGTAGAGCGTGCGATTCTCTATAAAATATGTTATGCGTTCCATCGAACAATATGCCATTGCCAACGTATAAAATTCCAAACATGAAAAATTTTTTTTCCCATGTTATTTAAATGGGAAATAGAAATTCGCGATGAGGCGCATCTAAATATTAATATTAAGAGCTAAAATTTTTACAGGCTTCTTATTTTACCTTCCTGAAAGTATATAACCTGTTTCTGAGTCGAAAAAAAAAAATTGCCCAAAAATGACACACCCTAATATATATATGTGACAAAGAATGGAGAATACGTCTGTATTAAACATTCTTTTCGTCCTCTCGTCTGGCTCCATTAGGTAACTTTTCGTTGGTAAGGCGGATTGTGATTACCGTCAACATCGTTTTATTCGGTACATGGTTATTCCATTGGTGGAGGCCAAGTCCGGTGGTGACACCCGGATTCCGCCAGTAGCCGTAACAATAGAACCCAAAACTATACAAGTTGTTTTGCTCTTAATCAGCATCTCTCCCTCACGTGACAATTCGTATTTAGTTTGGCAACGAACCGGTAGCCACTCTTTCCATCGCATCAACAGGACAAGAGCTGACTTTTCGACATTTCAATCAGACTCGAGCGTCGTCCCGAGTAATGTCCGAGCGAACCGACCAACTCGTTGGCTCTTGGTTTCAACCAATTCGCCGGGTCTCTCGAATTCAATGCCCGTTTTAATGACACACTGCTGGTCCGCTACGCATTGTCAACTGTATTGTTACATACATGAGGGCTCGATCGGGGTCCTCGTTCTTTTATAAGTGCACCACTCTTTCGGCCGGAGCTTCGACTTTCCAATATACAACCTATCGACATTTTGGGCAACATCCAATACATTTAAGATGAGAGTTTATACATGCTACATATTCCATCGACACATTGTCGTTAATTCATTGCCACTCCTCTTCAGCAATGTCAGAATTTATTTTTAATTCCCTCCAAATTTTGCAAGCTTCAAGCTAAAGATGGCTATGAAAATTTTCGTGAATGTGCATCATCTGTTAGATACATAAAAAATTCGATTGTTATAATATTCATAAGAGTGTATTGAGAAGGCGTATCCAAATGCCCTTGAAAAATATAATTTGGAATTTGTTTTTGTTGCATCGGATTACAAAGGCTTTGAAGATAAATGTTAAGAAGACAAAAGCGAGTTAAGCGACGCAAGGAAGCAACTTGGTTCGATCAGTTTGAAATTTCAATAGGATTCGTTGAAGAAATTTCGACTGTTAGAATGAAAAAAAGAAAAGAAGAAAATCTACCAATCTCAGTCGTGACAATCTACGATTGAAAATGTCTCGATCAATTCTACACTGCTTTCCTAAGTGTCTACGGATAATCATTCAATTGAGTAAAAGTAATTGCGGAGACGAATGGGAGCCCGATAAACAGATTTCGCCTGAGAAACGGATAATTCACTGGGGAACGGCTATCGCTTCCCACTTGTTTACCATCCCCATTCTGATGCGCCTTTCGCGTTGTCTCATCCGACGGGCAGTCGACTTTAAATGCTGTTTGCTGCGGTACTTGAACGGCAAATTGCACACATTTAAAAATAGCGACGTTTGTCAGAATTGCCGATAGTCACGAATGTTTTACATAAACTTCAGTTTTTACACAATTAAATAACTGCCGAAAATTTTGCAAGATATTAAACTGCCTGATCAATGGGATACAAAACCTAAACCAAATTTTCTAAGGGTTCTCAATAATTCTAGACGCAAGCAAATTTAATTCCATTTCGTCTATTAGTCCAACAGTGAATGGCAATTTACCTGTGCTCAGAAAACTTCAGTACCTTAAGAAAAATTCAATTGTAGGCTTTGTTATCGATCACAGTATACCGAATCACCTTTACGGTTTGGAACTCATTGCTGGCAATGCGGATATCTACACGTTACAAACGTAAGACCGCATTTACCGATTGCTCGTATTATTGTACGAGAATACATCAGAAACTCAGAAAAACTGCCTCCCACTCACCATTTGAGATGAAAATGAGTGTGGATCACATACCGACCACGTGACCACTGTTGGTAAATACGATGATCAGCTTTTTATGCATCAAGGTGATGCGAAATCTGCTCAGTCGATACCAATAACTATAAAAAATTGTATTGAGAAATCGTAGATATTTTGAAAAGGAAAAATATATATATATATTTTACCGGAAGCGCAATTGAATTATGTGTCATCGATAACGTCACAATCGCAAAAGGTGGATTCAATACTCAGATATGACACGCTGTGTTTGTTTGTATTGACAATTTCCAAATAAAAATGGTGAATTCCCCGTTTAAATAAAAACGAAGCGAACTAATACAGTCGGCGTAGCCGTTTTATGAATCGTGCCCACGAATTACATGTTAATTAACAAATACAGATAAATCTAACACTATTCCAAAAATCGAACGATACGAGATGTTGCCTTCTCACGTCTCCATGGCTTCCATTGTTGCATCTATCATGGGCGCGTCCACTGGAGTGTCCATTGGCACAACTTCACAACTCTTTTTAATCGGCGAATACATTTTTCGCAGCTTTTCGTAATGTTTCGCGTCCTGAAACGAATGAAAATTCCATTACAAAACCGTAATTTCACGAAAAAATCGATTTTCCGAATCTAACTATTTATACAAATGGCGCTATTTTCAATATTTACCTTCTCGTGTACCGATGGTCTGACTTTGTCAAATGCAATGTCGATGTGTCGCATGCAAACTTCGGAAACTTGAATAACATCCGTCGATTGGTCGGGCGAACTTGCCATTGATTCTCGCAGCGCTTCGGTCGCGGCTTCGCGAACAAGGCTGGCCAAATCCGCTCCGGAGTATCCCTCGCAGTTGCTGCTTTTACCGATATCCTCGAATGTCACGTCGGCCGAGAATTTCGGCTTCGTACCATTCTGTGATTAAAATGATTGGATTAAAATCTACATTGAACTGTTTTACTGGTTAACTTCACGATTATTTATCAAATATATTGAATTAATCTAAGATATCAAATATTATTAGAAAAGTTACAATTTGTTTGCGAATGTATGGCACATTGAGTAATCAGAACGATTAATACCTTGGTTAGAGCTTTTAGAATATCCACTCTGTCATCGGCGGTAGGCAAGCCAACGTAAAGAATTTTGTCGAGTCTTCCAGGTCTGAGAACCGCTGGATCAATGATATCGGGACGGTTACTCGCGGCCATCAGATAAACTCCTTTGCGACCCTCAACCCCATCCATTTCTGTGAGCATCTGATTGACGACGCGAGAAGTTGCATTATTGTCGCCGTCCGATCTCTTCGGACAAAGTGCGTCCAGCTCGTCGAAGAATATGACGCAGGGCGCCGAATTTCGCGCCCTGATGAAACACTGTCTCACTGCTTTTTCGCTCTCGCCGACATACTGAAGAGATAATAAAGATAAAACACTGTTGGTATTTGCCTGTACATCCGTATACTTGATTCAGAGAAAAATCCAAATGCCATTCTCACCATGTTGAGAAGTTCGGGTCCTTTAACGGAAATGAAATTAATTCCAGCTTCGTTGGCGATAGCCTTGGCTAAGAGAGTTTTTCCGCAACCGGGAGGACCGCACAGCAACACTCCAGTCGGTGTATTGAGACCAAATGCCGCGAAACGTTCGGAATGTCTTACGGGAGCCTGTACCCAAATAAGTCCGATTTATATTCTCCGTTTTTTTTATATTACCGGTTGTATTTTACAAACTTTGACGGATTGTCAATTGATGAAAGTATCGGAAAAAAATTATAATTTAAACGTCAAAGTTTAAGGCCCATTTTATTATTCCAAGTAAATACGCGATAAAAAAATCTTCGCGAAATGAAAGTCAATAGGTGTTTACGATAACGGTGTAAAGATGAGATTAGAATAACCGAAACTCACCAAAATGGCCATTTGTAATTCCTGTCTTATGTTTTGAAGGGAGCCAACGTCGTTCCAAGTAACGTCAGGAACGGTGGCGAATCCTTCTCTCTTAGCAGAAGGTTGAACGACGCGAAGTGCAGTCTCAAAGTCGGCGAACTCTACTCGCATTTCCGCCAAGCGTTCCGACGACAACGGAGCGTCGTTGTGAAGCCAAGCGAGCAATCCTTCCAGCGCACTTTCGTTCACCTTGGCAGGATGTTCTGGAACGTTTTTTTCCGGCAATACCGCGGAAGTAGACGCTTCCGGTGTCGGCTCGCTCGCCACCGGAACGATTTCTTGCTGAACCTCGGCAGGAGCTTCGGGCAAAACTTCATCTCCGTTCACAGCTTCTGTCGGCTCTTCTGATTTCTCGGTACAATCATCCATGCCATTTTCCACCCGAGTCTCTAAGATATCGGGTAAAATTACCTCTTTTTCCAGAGGCTTTTCGCTCTTCTTACTTCTCAGGCTATCAAAAACTCTGAAAAAGAACAAAAATCCAAAGATGATTAAAAAATATACGAAATTAGAACAAAAAAAACAAAAAAAAAGAAAACGTAAGAATCAAAAGATTCTAAGAATAATTCATTAGGGGAAAGGAATAAATGCAACTGTACGAATATGTTTTGGTACCAATAAAGTCGATTTCAACGTTATTTTCAATGCTCGAAAAATTAGTGAAATTTCAATTTTAACAAAGTACCTGTTAACAGCAGCCATAGCAGCTTCCGTGAGAAGAGCAACGAGATCAGCACCGACAAATCCCGGAGTTAGCGAGGCGATGTTTGAGAGGCTAACGTCATCAGCCAATTTGAGATTGGCGGCGTGGACTCGAAGAATACTGGCTCTCGCCTCTTTGTCCGGTATGCCCAGTGAGATTTCGCGGTCGAAACGACCGGCACGTCGAAGTGCCGGATCGAGGGCATCGGGTCTGTTGGTTGCTCCCAATACTAACACAGTCTCGCCATTTTCCCGCGTATTCAAATCTGAATGATGAGACGCAAAAAATGTTCAATACTTTTCTACAAACGATACTAATGAGCGTCTACGTGCAGCACTCAAAAACGATATCAATGTCTAATGACCAGCCAAAAAGTTTAGTTGATCAATGAAAAATCATTTCTTCACAGAGTTTTCGAGGCAAATATTCAGTTTAATGTTATGTACTGACCGTCCAAACAGGAGAGCAACTGCGCGACAATTCTTCGCTCCATTTCTTTCTGTGCCGTTGCTCTGTGAGTCGCCACTGCGTCGACCTCGTCTAAGAAGAGAACGCACGGAGCGACTGCGACGGCCTGATCGAAAACTTCTCTGATACGAGATTCACTCTCACCGGAAACACCGGCGATTAGTTCCGGTGCTGCTACTTTTATCAGAGGCACTCCCAATTCCTGAAGGAAACGATTTCACGATTTTTAGATGTGTGACGATTATCATTTTTTGATTCCTTATAGAGGACATTTTTGTTTTCCTCGAAAGCTTTTTTATTTTTTGTTTT
Organism: Clistopyga incitator; assembly: GCA_947507545.1. Classification (NCBI taxonomy): domain Eukaryota; kingdom Metazoa; phylum Arthropoda; class Insecta; order Hymenoptera; family Ichneumonidae; genus Clistopyga; species Clistopyga incitator. Next base: position 11,783,471 of record OX382173.1, on the reverse strand, counting down.
ATTTTCGTGTAAGATCACGATTTAATGACGATTGTTAGAAATCTTTCGTTATTGTTTCCTGATCATAAGAAATGTCTAATTGATTGATTCTACAAGTCATTAAAAAAGCGAAAAAACGCAGAGTGAAATTTTGAACATAAAAAATTGTACTTACACCGGCGATAGCATGAGCCAACAAAGTTTTTCCGCATCCTGGTGGACCGTGAAGGAGAAATCCTCTCGGTGACGATATTCCCAACTGCTTGAAAATTTCCGGATGCCGCATATGAACGAGCAGTCTGCAGACAGTTTCCAATACTTTGGTGCTACCTCCGATGTCGGCAAACTTAACTTTCGATTCGAAGTTTCTCGGGACGGTGATTTTCTTTTTTTTCGATATTGTGGGACTCGGTTTTTCGTTGTCTTTTTCTCTGGGACGTTTCTTCGACTTGAACTCTTCGGTTGGAACTTCTGAGGCGACTGATTTTTTTGCCTAATTACAGGAGAACGAGTAATAGAAATTGTTTTTATTACAAGAAAAATTGGATTGAAGGTTTGATGGAAAATCTAGGAAAATATTAGGAGAAACGACGAGTTTACCGGCAAGCTCGAGCTCGTGCAAGAATGTACCGCAGATTTCTTCGAAGAATCGGATTCACGACGTTTCTTTACAAAAGCCATTGAGAGTTGATCGTTCTCGTCGTCGCTGCTGATGTCTATAAGTTCTTTGTCGCTCGAATTTCCGTTTCGGCCATCGATTGATTTTTTGTACATTTTAATCAACTCTTTACTCAGTGTGTCTTCTTGCGTATCTGACTGTAATTGAAATCATTTTGACAATTAATCATTTTTTATTGCTTTGAGAAATGACAACTTTTCAAATCCTTCAAATTACTGTAAACATCATTTATTCGCCATTCATATGCTCGTGTAATATAATTTAGAAAAAATGATATTGGTTGTCAAATTATTATATTATATAAATCTTGATTGAAAATTGTCGAACTATCTCCTGTTTGTCAATCGCAAAGAATCAATGATAACTCACTTCGATCTCAACTTCATCGTCGTCATCTTCGTTCCATGGCTCGTCAGATTTTTTACTGAAACTCTCTGTAATTTCGTCATACGCGCGGCGTACCATAGCTCGAAACGGGCCTCGTTTCTTTGTACGATAATCGCGATACCTTTTCTGCAAACTATCAGCCATATCGTTCACATCTATGTAAACTTTGTCTTCGTTCTCGTACATATACTGGAAACCAAAAGTGTTTTACATTTTGTAAGCGATACGAGAAAAAAGCAACGAAAATCTAAAGCTGCATCGATTTGTCAATTTTATCATTCTCTTTCTTCATAAACATTCTCTTCCAAGAAACGAAACGTTATTTAAACTTTTAGCTCAATCGCATCCCCATAAAAACCAAAACTTCCATTTAAAACAACACACGCATAAAAAGCACAGCCAACCAATAGAAAAAATTCCAAAGTAATTCAACCGAAGCAGCGTACTCGTCCGCAACATTTCCTTATCTCTGTATCAAACTTAGTGCGCAACAAAAATCGACCTATTCCCTGCACGTGAAACAATCATTCGACTCCCCGTCTGATCTGTCAACAAACATTCCGAGCGCTGCAAACACAAACGCAAGCAAAAAAGACATCAGCGCAAGCCGCTCGTTAACGAGGTGTCTGAATAACAGATTGAAAAAATGTAAAAAACCTATTGTCATAATAACAATAATGAATAAACTGGATATCACGAGCCGATCTGCAGATCATTCGTGTAACACACAAAAGTTAGTATCCGATATCGTAGGTTAGAGGTTATTTGGAGGTTAGAGACGAACGCGGCGACAAGTGCGGTGACCATGAAGGTTAATCAAGATAACAAGAAGGAAATGTATTTCTTACCATCTGGACGCGGGAAATAATCAAAGGATCGCGTGGAACGCGTGGATCGCGTGGAATCTGATTGTCGACGGTGCTTCTCGTGTTTTTCGAGGTACTATCGCTCGTCCCTTGCAACGGTATGATGTCGATCGAGGAATTTAATTTGCCGATTTTCTGCATCTTGTCACTGTGTTATAACGAACCTCGAAAGATTGCAATTCCTCGCTCTGCTTCAAGCTAACTCTGTGCTCTTTCTGGAGGGAATTAAAGCAATAACAAAAAAACCGGTTATTCGTTCGTTTTCACGATTGTTGAGATAAAAGAATCAACGCCGCCATCGTCACCGTCGCCGCATCTCTCGTTAATACGACGCCTTCCTTATCACTACTGCCCTTCCGCTGTAATCAATGCGAGGTGCAATCGCGTGGCTTACCTCATTTATTTCGTTAATCACACAGCTGCGTTTACAATCTCGCTCAACAACTAGAGAAATTATAAAAATGGCGATGGCTTGATAGCTTCGACCGGGGTATGAGATATGGGCTCTATGTTTTCTGGCTGGTGTTTCGACTCGTCGCCGCTGCCCTCTCCCCCTTCGCGCTGCCGGTTTGCCCGTCCTTTGTTCGGCTCAGCGGATCTTCTTGTTATTAGTAACTCGATATTTATCTTAATGACCGCACATAGTATGTATGTGTTTTTTTTTCCATTTTTGCCGTTTTCGTTTGTGGTAAATGCACGATCTGGTTTTGTATTCTTATAGTTTTGTTTATTGAGTTATTCATTTGGTTTGTTACGGTCGTTGAAGGGCTTTGGATAATGCGCGTAAGTGGGATTATTAAATGGGAGGGAAAAAGTTTTTATAATTGGTAATGGCGAAGGGGATGATTCATATTTTGATAATGCAAAGATTGTTCATTTATGTGAGGATTTTTGAAGTTCCTACTGAAAACTTCGATGAGAACTCGGAGAAATAGCACTGCTTTTGGATATATTGTTATTAGGATAAGGTAATGCTACCGGTTTTCTGTACTAGGCGTTTATGGTGGAATTATTATTCAGGGTAAGTGAGATTCGATGAATAAATTAATTAATGATTAAATAGTGTTAAGATATTTATTGAGGATCAGGGATGGGATTTTTCGATGATTTAAAAAAAAAAGTTATTGTGAATAACTTAATCGAAATATTCGATTGCATTGAATTACAGGAAATCCAGTATTCACGAACACGATACATTTTTATATTTAATATAGCATAATATTAATTAACGAGACATCGAAATTCCGCTTCCAGTAAAATAACAGAGATGACTCTGAGAATAACACAACAATAGTAGCAGAAATGACCTAGGAAATTCAATCTGGTAAAATGTTTCATAGTTTTTGTTGTCAATGGAAATCAGCCAATAGAAATGCAGCATCGAAGAGGAAAGGGAGGGAGACAGCGTTTGATTAGCTGCATCGAAGGACGCGCCGCGTTTAAAATTGTCTGAATGCAAAATAGTGTTTTTTTTTTCTTCATCTTGAAAACTTTTTTTCTTTTATCGATCGGAAATTATAATTATGAATTTTGAAATGCGAAATATCGAAAAACTTTTTTTTCCCCCAAAATCACTAAAAAGGTGAAAAATATTTTTTCAAGAGTGAAATGTACAAAATTCTAGTGAAGGTCATCGATGTATAAGAAAAAAAAAAATTCCTCTTAAATTATTCGTCCCAAATTTTCCTCTGGTTCATGTTGCTAGAAGAAATGTTCTCGACGTACGCAAAGTCCAATAAAAAATATTCGAAGAACTTGCTTTGCTGGGATTCCTAATGAATGTATCGATCAAACATCCATAGCAACCATCAGCATCTACTCCAAACTCCGACTGAGTAGTAACCTCATTTGCAGAACGTCACCTAGTCACGTGGGCGCTTATACGTTGACCTTGTGTGCATTGACTAACAATATAACCTGACAAAGTTTTTTCAATTTCCTGGTATCCATACGTTAAATTGCCCAAAGCTCTGTAAATGAATCTGAAAGATCCAACTAAGGAAATAGTCGAACCTGAAGTTAAAAAATGCATCAAAGCGGAAGTACCTCGCCCAGAATGATGACGGATCGAGATCTGAGTACGAGTTCTTCACGCATCCGGGGTCTTCATTCAGCGAGAATGCGCCGAGGACTTGCACGTGGAATCACCTCTATAATTCAGCAACGACGACACCTTCGTGTGACCTCCGATGGCGTCGATTTAACCCCAAAGTTACTGACCCACAGTTTGTACCCGGCGATCGAGGAAAAGCAAATAACCGCTTTCGATGCGATCGGTATGAGTCGGAATGGCAGTATATCGCAGTTTGCGCAGATGTCTTCGTCTAGTTACGGCGGACCTCGAGGCGGTTCTTTGAGTCTCATAAAATCGTCGTCGGTACACACGAATGTTTTGCCCTCCGCAGAAATGATGGAAAGCCTTTTTCTCCAAGGCGGAGTAGACTCTCAACAAGGTGGCGAGGTTGAACGAGCGCCCTCTCAATTCTGTCTACCAAGGTGAAGAAACTTCATATTTTAAATGTTGTATTAGTTATGTCAACACAATTACGCTCTTATAAATTGCTGCTTAAATTATTAATGTATTTATAAGATTATATATATGACAGCCCCAGCTAATTCAGATAAATGAGGTGTATATTTTTTATGCTGTGTTGAGCATAAACATAGAAATGAGGAAAAATATCACTTGAGGAATTATTGCTTCATATAAGAAAAGGTTCTTTTGGCAAACGATGTTCTGTTCCAAAGGACGATACTCATTATTAACTGCGTTCCTGATATCATCTGCAATGCTCTATCGCTTGCGCGAAAGTCTCCACCAAATCGCCATCTAGCGGTCATCTTGAGAACTATCCGTGTACATTATTACAAGAAGCTTACCTTTGATTTTCCAGATACGATTCGAGCATCTTTCACATCAAGCCCGAAAAAGTCATAATCACCATCAGGGAAACCGAGACTTTCTTCCTCTTCGAAATGCCTCAACTGACCGCAGACCTCGAAACTCCTGAGGGTATAGCGATTAAAGAAGCCAATGAGAGGTACGAGTACATCACTGTTGGCGCCGGCTCAAACAGAAAACTTGTCAACGCCGAAACTCAGACGCCCAGAATTCACACCAAATCAAGATCGACGCACGCTGATCGACACAAGCGCCAAAATTGCGGTACTTTTGTGAATAATTGGGTCATGCACGACACTTATAATGCTCCTGAATCAATGGTTATTGAAGATGTTCAACGCGTAGGAACTGAGACTGGACTCGTTGATAAGGTATACAAAATTTTTCTTACTCTCAATTTTTTATTTTCATTTATTTCCTATAGTTAATTAGGTAAGAAAAATAATTATTTCGCGCTACTGATTAAATGTAATGAATGTTCAAATGCAATAAATTCAATCCATTGCTTGTCTTGATTTACTGTGCGAAGTTTTACTTAACAAATTGAAACCGTCATTTAATTTTGATGACTGTATTTTTGAATATATCACGTGTGTCTCTACGTATTGGAAAATTTCCTTTATGGGAAATTTGACATTGATCAAGATACAACTATTCGTAGAGGGACTTCATGCATAATGGAAAAGTATACGGAAACAATGTGACAAACTGATTTATGGACGTTTTCGATATAGTCTTAGTGATTAACGCACTTCAAATAGAAATAACGAACTGCAAAATGGTAATGAGACTTCGAACGTTTATTGATTTTCCCGACTTTAGTGCCAAGATTGGCGCATCGATACTCGGAATAAAGAGCAGTGAAGCAATACCATATTCAAAGGTATAAAATGTGCGTGAATTTTAGAAACAAGTCCAACGTTTTCGATTCTTCTAAAAAAAATCTGACACGAAATCGCCGAGAATATTTTCTAAATTTTCAATCCACATTAACAATATTATCATTTTGAAAAAAATGAAAACGCACGTCGAATCCGCTTAGAATGCCCCATATGTAATCAATTTAACATTGAGCGAATAACAGTTTAATTGAAAAGTCAATTTCCAATTAACGAGCTAGTAACTCTTGAATTGTCTATCAACGAAACAAACATTTTTTTTCTTCAGGAACTGCGACTCAAGTTCTCGAAGTCAAAGTCCCACCAAGGAAGTTCAAGCCCAGAAGATCAGCTGGCTTACATAACCGAAAAAACGAGATTCCGCGAGGCGGTAAGAGTGATGGAGCGAATAATAGCGAGCAATTTGTACATCGTGCCGCAGAAGCGTTTCAAAAATTTGATAAGACAAGATCCCTACAGTCTGGACTTCGAGTTCACCTACAGTCTGGATCTGCTTTGGAGTCATTCGTGTCCCTTGACAGAGAGCAGACCGGTGACTTGTTTCAAATGGAACCCCGTGAACGGAAATCTCCTGGCCGCGGGATACGGCGCATCGCCTTTTCACAATGACGGCGTTTTGCTCGTTTGGTGCGCAAAAAATCCCAGTCAACCGGACAGAATTTACAAATTCGATTGTCCAATTTCCGACGCCGATTGGAGTAAGAACAAGCCGAACCAATTGGCCATAGGATTTAACGACGGTACGGTTGTGGTCGTCGACGTGAGCAAGACAAATTTGATGTTGCTGAGGAAGAGCAGTCGTCAAACTTCGCCGTCCTATTCTCCACATTGGCAGGTCCAATGGTGGTCCGAGGATGAACAATTCGACTATCAGGAACAGATATACACGGCGAATGAAGACGGTCGAATTTTGTGCTACCGCACGGGCCAAGATTTCACGTCGACGGAGATCATGAGAGTCCCGAGGATCGAGGGCAAAATTGGAGGTGTCAGGAAAACTAATAATTGCAACATTTACGATATACCGATGAGTCAAAATCCTGGAGCTCTTCTGCTTCGTCGTCATCCCAATCTCAATGCCATTTATTTCGTTGGCACGGATGAAGGTTGTCTTCATCGTTGCTCGACGAATTATCTTCACCAGCACATCGAGAGCTTTCTCGTTCACGATGGTCCTGTGTATTCTTTGGAATTTTCGCCATTCTGTTCAAAAATATTCCTCACCTGCGGAGCTGACTGGTGCACCAGAATTTGGGCGGATGGAATTGACGAACCGCTTATCACACTCTCGACGGAAATGTCTTCCGTTCGGGGCGCCACCTGGTGTCCCACCAACTCCACGGTGATTGCTAGTATCGTTCGCAACGAGATATGTATCTGGGACATAAAAAGAAAAACGTACAGGCCTACGTCGCTAACAATTTCGGAAAATAGTCATAGGTTTGTTGCCCTTGAGTTCACGAAGAACGGCAATCAACTGGTTGTCGCGGACGTTGAGGGCAACATCTATATTTACAGCCTCGAAGGAATGCCCTTTCCGCCTTTTGATCCGACTTCTCTGCTTGTCACATCCATCGAAAAGGCTCTCGTCACAAAACCGAAGCTCTTGCAGAAGCTGAAGAAAATTGGCAGTCCGTTCTGAGTCATCTCATCAGTTTTTGTACGCGCTATTTGTAGGGGGAATGTTTTTCGACGTTTATGCAGCGCATTAACGTACATCCCATTTGTGGACATTCCATTGTCACTTCTTACTTCGCGGTTCTGTTTGAACTGCGAGTTTGACGCCGTTTTTCTAAATTTTAACCCATTATCTAGATTTCTCATGTATTTTCCAGGTTGCTTACGTCGATTCATAAGATTGTCAAGTGGAAGCCTTAATTGAAATTATTTTAGCGCTTTTTGTACAGTATTTAACATAGTGAGAGTTCTGGTTTTTTATCATGATTTTACAACGTGCCAAAATACCTCCCACATCACCCTCTGAATAATGATAAAAAATAGTGTAGCTTTATTAACAGTTGGAACAGTAACTATATATTTCTCAATAAAAAATGAAAAATTACATCTTTGTACTATCGGTCGTAGTTTTTCTTCTTTTGCGGCACATGCTTTGATTGGGTTTGTATGTTGGCGAGAACGGTAAATATGACGTCCATTTCCACCTGATGTGACAAAAATAATTTCATTAATCAACTTATAACGAAATTACTGTAATTAAAACATAATTTACAAATGAACATAGATTTTTTTAAAACCACGACAAGAGGACAACAAAAACAAATAAATTTTTTAAATCACAGTTTTAATCATTTTTAAATTAACATTGCTATTTAAAGTACTTTACCTTCGCAAAGTAGCCATGCCGACTGGAAAATCGAAAGTATTCCATTCATGTTCCTTGTCTGGCTTGTCATCGTCGTCTTTTGAATCGACGTTAAGTGCCATTTGTTTGGACCAGGCTTCTAAACCTCGTTCTTCGGGAGTACCTGTGTCACAAAAACGATCAATTAACAATTGTACGCTAATTGTACGGCAATGAAGTGACTTGTTAAATTTTACCGGGAATGACGTTGTCCAAAAAACAACCGCAGACACCACCGACGAGAATTGTCGTGCTCAGGAGGACAGTTATCACTCCATCAGCTATATCATTGCCCGTGTGTATTACATCCGGATTTTGGATCATCCACTTTGACAAAACCTGTTGAAAATTGGCATTCCATTATTATTGAGAATCGTATATAAATTATGTTCTGAAATGCCTTCATTATAATTACAGACCAAGTTACTTACCAATGGGAAAAACATAGAAAACCCGAGAATGTACAAATTTCTCGCAGAGTTCAAATCTATGTATTGAAGTGCTGATAGCCCTGTGAATTAAAGTAATCAATTGATTACATATTTCTCAAATCAAAGTCAAATAACGCAATTTCACGTCACTACATAGTAATTTAACAAATGAATATAGAATATAGATAAGTGGAGGAGTTGAGGAGAATTTATATACCGAAGGCCGCGATCATGCCAAACATCACGCAGAATATTCCGCCGACGATTGGCTGTGGAATGATGATAAATACGGCTCCAAATTTACTGATGACTCCTTGAAGGATCATCAAGACACAGGCCCATTGAATAACCCTTCGACTGCCGACTTTCGTTACACCTGCGATAGAAAAATATTTAAGAACACCATAAAATTACATTTCCCATTGTCAAACTCGCAAAATTTGATTTTCACAGGGCAATCCATTTTTTTTAAATTCTGACAATGCTTAATTTTATTATTATCATATAGACTTTGCAGACAAAAAAAAACGTACCAATTGTACCGACATTTTCGCCAAAGGTATTGGTACCATTTCCACTTCCCCAAATTCCAGCGAGAAAAGTACCTACGCCCTCGAAGGCAATTCCCCGGTTGATGGCATGAACGGGAGGCGGTGGAGCTCCTGAAATAGCAACGAGTTACTTTGATCCTTTCTTCTTAATCGCGATTTTTTTCTCTAAATACTACTAACAATATTTCCAAAGCACTAAAAAAAAATTTTTTTCCTAGTCAAAATGTACAATAAAAAAGCTATACCAATTCCTATCTGGTTTTGGCAGTGGTAAAAAAATGAATTGTTTTTCTACTCGAATGGAAATATTTCTGGTAACAACACCCAACCAACTAATTAATTGGATCAACGCGTTGATCTATTGGACTGACAAACTGACCGGTTAACTAAGTTAATACACTTTCTCAGACGGTGAGAAAGACGTGCCACCGGATAGAATAAACATGCCCGTTGATTTTTCCAGCTAACTATTTTTATCCAGACATTCCAGCAATAGCAATGGTCGCAATTTTTCCCTGTACGTACCACACATGCGAGAAGTAGTTGGATAATAGCTAATGGATTCGACAGTGCATGCCAAAACTCCAGCGAGCATTCCAAGTACGCCGGATAAACTAACAGTGGGAACTCCCCATTGACCTGGATAAGGAAATCTGAACCATGGTGAATCCGTTATGATTTTCAATTTGGTGTCAGCTCGGCCAGGATGTCCCGGTGGTAACGCATCGGTCACTGTCAAAATAGTGCAGATTATCCACATGACGACAATCGTGAGCAAGACCTGCAAAAGAAAATTCATAAATTTCATTCTCTAAATCCTGAAGAGAAAAAAATCAGTCCCATTGCTGATATTCATTTAATTACATTTTTTGTGTACTTCAAAATGGATATGAAATATATTCTTTTTTTGCTTTAAGCCAAAAGTCAATCATTGTGAACGACCTAAGGCCAAATTATGAATTTTTAAGTTTTATACATTTTCATGAAAAAAGGCAAAATTATTTTTTTTTAATTACTTGATGGGAGATAAATAGCATGTTTTAACATTCAAGGAGACTTTTTTTTGCGAGAATGAAAAATAATAATGCAGCTGATAAGAAGGTGAATATCTGTAATTTGGAGCTCATGCAATTTAGAAAATTGTATTGAGAAATATTTATTTTCATACCGGAAATAGTTTGAAGAGAGCAAACCACGTGATTCGAAGGCCTTGACCCTTTCTGTAGACGACGACCGGCACCTCAACGTTCACCAATAAATGCGAGTACAATGTAAGCATCACTATAGTCCTACAATGCGTGCAAGTTAAAATAATTAATTGGAACGCTCTCGAGCCTACCTATAGTTCTTAAGCGACAAGTGTTTATCAACTGGTAATCACCCTGCGGCTATTCCCCAGTGTTGGGATGCCGCCTCTGCCGCGTTTTCGAACAACGATAGACCGACCAGCGATACCGTTGGTACGATGGTCAATGGTGTTACGAATTTTAGTAGCCATCCAACGATTCCTATCATCATAATTCAAACACTCATCAATTTGATAATAATTGTTTTGCATTGTCATCAATATTGGATTTTTTGTTTTTTTTTTTTTCTCAAAAACTGATAAAAAATTATTTAGGTTTGTAGGATTATTTAGTCGGATTATTCAAAAAATTGTTTTGAATACGAATGAGTTTTTGTACCTGCGAAGCCGATGATGACTTGAAATAGAGAAGAAATCGCTATAGCACCCGACAATTCTCGCATTCTTATTTGCCAGAGTTCCGTGCGATCCTCGTCGCTCATAGCATCCAACACTTCGGGAGCGGGACATTTCCATTGCGGAAGATTTAGAATCGCCAGGGTCGGTACCAAAAATGATATGGTTCCACCTTGAACAAGTGGTAGCCTGTAATTAAAAAGAAACAAAAAAGGGTTATTATAACTATTGTATTTTTAAAAAATTTCATCAATTTATTTGTAACAATTTAAAACAAATTTTATATTCATATAATTCTTTTCAATTCTTTTTTTATCCAATATTAAATGATAGCGAAATTTCAAAAATACTAGAGACGTTCCAGCTTTTGAGCTTTCGAAATCGTTTGGAATATTTCATAAATATATCTAGAGGCACCTTGAAATGAATTGTCGGTGAGTAGTTCTTGATAAATGCAGAATTCGTTTAATCATTTGCATTAAGACAAATTGCCAGCAAGCAGATAAGACGATATGTGACTACCGTTTGTTAATAATTGCATTTTCTCACTGTTCACATTCGAAGGCAGCGAGCGTTTCCATTTGGGCTTAATTATTCGCATTCAGATGAGCAATGCATTTGATACCATTTGTTTGTATTTTAGACAAACGTCAGGATGAGCGCAAACGACGAAAGTTAAATAATACATCATTAATCAAAACAAAAAAATTAAAATAATAGAATAACGATTGGAAGAATTAATAATTCACCTGCAACCAAAAGTCGTCTGTACAAATGTGACTAATCCTGTAACAAGGATCATGGTGGAGATTATGTAGCTTCTCGAAGGATCATCGTCCGCCATGCAGAGCGCGGGTGTTAAAATAAAAGGAATGGATACTATGGCACCGATCATCGTCATGTAATGCTGTAACATAAAATTTATGGTGTTAATGAGCCGATAATTGTTATTTAGCAAAGCAAAAAAATTCGCAGCGTATTTTTAATTAACAAATTCGTATAAGAAAAATAATTGGAGATCGTGGTCAATTTTTTCTTGCAATTCTTCCTGAATATTTTATTGCCAATATTTTTTTAAACACTGCCACTTATTATTACGAATATAAGATAAATATTCCGAAAATGATTTTCACGTCTACAAAAAATAGTGGCTCTGGCGATTTCAAATAAGTGGTATTGAATTTTTACAAGTCACATTGATTCCTATTTATAAACCTTTATCAGCCACTTAAAAAAAACCTGTTTTTTATCTGCGACATTGTCCGCGTTCAAATAAAACGGCAGGCAAAGCAAATGAAGCGAGGAATAATTTCAAATACTGAATTTTAAGAAGGTGAGATACCTGCAGTGCCATAAAAAGACACAGGTACCACGGTAGAATGTCATCGATTCCATAAGTCAGACCGGAATTTCGATTTTCCGGTGGTTCTGCTTGATTTTTTCCTCCTTGTGTTCTGTTAATTACTGCATCGTCATTAATCGTCTGTAACAAGAGAAAATAAATTTTAGCATCGACAAAACATTTTTTGCACAAATCTTGGTAGTATTTCTTCAAGTATTATCCATTTTTGCAAATTGCACATTTCGCTGAAGAACACAAACGAAAAACCAATAAATAAAAGTGTTGGATCGTTAATTTGCCACTAAACTCCCCCTCCCCAACGGAAATTTCAATATCTATATTTTTAGTTGCTAATAGCAGCAATCAGAAAAGCCATAAAGTTGCAGCAATCCCAAGAAGCGAAGGATAAACTCGTTTGCAGAGTTTTATAGTTTCGCTAAAGGTAACAAAAACATTGGTCAATTTTTAATGCTCGGCTAATAATTATTCACGGAACAAGAGGATCCAAGCGTCGTCTCGATTGCGTAATATCAATGTATGCAACAATAAAAAACTGAACATTAATAAGAATGTACGGATTGTTGACATAAGCAACTGTCAGAGAAAAGTTATCGACATTAACGATGCAAATTGAATTTGCACGCGCTTCTGTATGATTAGTCGCTATTAATGAAGAGGATTTTGTATAAGAAAGTGTGACTGATGAATGCTGACATCTTCACCGAGAAAAAAATGTACTAAATACAATAAATTGTAATTTTTTTCATTAATCAAATTCTCGTCTTATTATTATTCATATTAACGTATCAAAATACATCAGTAAACTTGATTAAATTTTTTGTTCTTTCTTATTGATATTTTTAAAAAATTCATTTTTTATTAGTATTTTTACAACATAATTTGAAACGTAATGAACAATATTCGCATGTATTTCCGATAGGAAATACGTACAAACGAAACATTGTTTGTCGTATGGTCGAAAAATTATGAAAATAATTATAAATTCAAAGTCCTCGATTTTTTTTTTCAGATTTTCATCTCGATTTATCGAAAAGTGATTGAAGCTCATGTGTAACAATGCTTCCTGTGTAATTTTGGATGCTGCATCAACAATTTTGGATATCACAACTCAACAAGTAATTTAGTACGTCAGTTCTACATTACGTAATAAAAATAAATTTTCCGAACGCCAAATTAGTATGCCAAATTGAAAGAGTTAATACCGATTCCCGCATAACTAGATCATAGATATCTCCGCGTAACATGTTAAATAAACTATGTTAAATGAATTGCGGAAACTGGAGGCAGGCCAATCAAAAGGAATGGAATTAATGAAATTGCCTCCCACTCTTCGGCAATGGAACGTTTCAATGATCACCGATTGATGGATAACAAGTCTCCCAGCCGCCGTCCCTTTTTTATATCGATCAAGTTTTATAACACACGCACACATTTAATTGCGTTTCAATTCCCACTGTGCTATGAATAAATCCTTCGACACGATTAATGCGAATATTTGCGCTCACCACTTCGGAAAGTTCCATTGTAATCACTTTTATTATTTAACCCTTCTATTAGAGTAATTATAATTTTTAGATATCGATTTTTTACACTTAATTATTCTTCAAGTATCGATAATTTCAAACATTTTCAATAGTCATTCACTTATTTTCCCTTAACCCAATTTAATGGTTGAACCAGACACTATTTGAACCACCGAACTAAGCGATCATATTCCCGATGACTGAGCCTCCTAAGTAATACGTGCTAATGGTCTATATAGCTACTATCCCCGCTCCCAGAAACAAACGCGACTTGTTGTTCCTCCTTCTTCGTCTTCGGCCACTTTACTCTCGTCCCTCCCTTTCGACTTTTCGAATCTCTTCGCCGTCGCTACACGCTTCAGAATCAGATCAGGAATTTACGCCTCGAAGCCAGTGGAAACTGGCGCCGCGTCCTCCGAATTCGCAAAGCCGAGCCAAGATTTCGCTCTGCGTTGCTCTTCGTCATTGAGCGCACGAGCGGCATTCTCACTGTCAAGGTCAATTTGTCAGCGGTTGTGTGTAAAGTCGATTTATTTATTTTTTTTCGATTTTTTTTTGTTACTTCCATCAAAGTAATTGGGAACTGGATACTTAATGGGCCGCTCATTACCATTACGGTGAATAATGGGCGTATCGAATAATTCGGAATTTCCGTGCTTATTATTGGAAATTTAATGCAATAATGCATTTACAATTATTGTGATGTGTAACGTCCGACGATTACTATCGTTTATTTACATGTTTGCTATGGAACGGCTTTGCCTGGTAATTAGCCTCTCAACAATGCGTGCATAATGCAGAATTCAATGCTCGGGCTTCAATTACTTAACAATGCAAAACGGTGATAAATTTGCCCGCTTCGTGAAGTGTGCGATTGTGAGAGGATTTTTTTTACTGGAATTCTTTGCGGTGAAAGGATAATGTTGATGTTCTTAGTGCTACAGGGGGAAGAACATTTTTGGAAAAAAATAAAGGGTTGAACTGCAATGAGAAGAGAAATTTGAATTATTAGTTACTGATTTTTTTAATTACAATTTCAATTTCATTATGAATATTTTATATTTTATAGGTCAAACTGAAAATTGGGTGTAAAAATCGTTTTCCAGTTATGATAGAAATAATTTGAAATATCGTTCAAAATTAAAAAGACATACCGGAAGCGTCACGATAATATCGCACCAATGATCTTCATTCAGATGACCTCTGATATTAGAGAGGGTAATTACATGAATGTAACGAGAAGCGGATTAGCTGTCTTATGAACTCATGAGGCATGAGGTAACATAATCCATTAATTGTTCTGCTTATCGTGTCGATGCCGAGATTTATTTCTCAGGTTTCAGGATTATAATCACGCCTGTGCAAATACTGCTGTATATTTAATGTGACGGACAGTTCCGCGAGATTTCCTATCTTCGAGGCTCTCTTAAATATCGCGGGTTATTGTTAACCCTTTGAGCCATGCATCCCCCCCCCCCCAAATACTAAAACTCATTGATTGTTGTCAGAAATTAATACAAATAAAAATATAATAAAAAATGCCTTTATATATGAATATTAAATTTTTTAATTTCAGTCAGATCGAATTTTTCTACAAAAATTTAAATAACAACCAAATTATCAACCAAAAACCTTAATGTCTATCGCGAAATGAAAAATATTATGTTCATCACAAGCGAGAAAAATTAAGAAAAATATTTATACTGAAGAAAATAATAAGTGGTAGTTGATGAGTGGATAACTTGAATCCTAAATCATCAAGGAAAACAATGCATATTATAATTACCGTGAATATGCGGTGTAATATTTCATAGCTGCATTCATAATTCAAATACCTGCATAATTATAGCTCTTTACAGATAAATAGAGAGTGCATCATTACTAATATAATTTGTATACTAAGCAGGACATTAACTGACAAGTAACAATAAAACGTGTTATGTCGCATTTGGCAGCACCAGTCGAGAAATGCAAATTAGCCAAGTTATCGCTCATCGGTAGCAGAGATTTCTATTAAAAACCTATGATGACAGCCATTAAGGCAAATTTCGTGTCCTTCTTACCATACAAAGGTAATCGACTTTTTTTAATTGATAAGGTAGTTTCGATTTTACCGCATTTATCAACTGAAGATAAATAAAATTTTCTCTCTCTTCGGAGATAATCCGTATCCTGAATTTTTTTATTAATTTTTATTAATTTTATTGATCTCATCTGCACACATCTTAAAAAATTGCGATAATCCCCCGATATATTCGAGCTCATGTAGTAACAGCGTTTTTATTTATTGCAAATGATATAAATAAATGGATCCAATGCCATGACTGATATGCAACGGCACGTGATCGACGGCTAATGTTTGAAATATGTAAGGCCAATATACCTTAAGATTACAGACAGCGTTCGCTAATTCGTAACATCCATAAAATATATTTTATATTCCATACAATGTTGCACATTCTTGGAGCTCCTCTTGAATCTCCGATGAAATGTCGGATTAAATTTAATCTGCTGAGCTTTTGATACTGCCAGAAAAATCCCTGACTCCATACTTAATCCGGAAAATTTGCATTCTCAAATAGAAAAATTTCAGTACACAAGATTCATTTATTTTTTTGTATCAATGTACTCATTGATACCGTATCTGATATATTTTTAGATTTACACTTGAAATATGATAAATAACATTGTATATATGACATTTTTTCCCGATATGTACCTTAATGTCCAAATTTAAAAATACGAAAACTAAACGACGAATTTTGTTCCGAATGATATGATATTTGTTATTTGAGTAATTAAATATGATCAAAAAACTGAAACATTTTCTCTTGCAATTTGCCAATTCACCGGGTATACAATGTGTGACATTGACACATAATTCTGGATTAAGAATTACGATCTCTAAAGCTTAATGTATACTTTGAAGATCAATTTATGATGTAGAAATGTTGCAAATTACGATAAGATAAACTATAAACTGTACGTACAGACAATTGGTACTGCATTTAAAATTTTACGTATCAAATGAAATCCTTTCTTCGTTTTAATCGTAATATCTTTGAAGAAAACCGAAAAATCGTCATGACAAATACGAATATACCAATTGAAAGTTTCGATCCTGTCGATGGGATTTATTTTTAATTTACATATTGGAATATGGTACTTGAATCTACTTTATATATTAAAATTATAAGGACCACTTATACATACGTTTATGTATGAATTCCAATATGAAACCTTTTGCGAAGAGTGTCCACGTAAGCTTAAAGATAATTGAAAAAAAAACCTTTCAATCAAATGTAATTTCTTGACAATACTTGAAAAAAAAAAAAAAAGTATGGAAGGCCCGAAAAATGTATTTTCTTCTTTACAATAGTACGTTTTAAAAATAAAAACGTTGGTTCAAAGAGTTCGCATACTTTGAACATGACAAAAGTTATGCGCGTCAATCACAATAATCATTACGAGTAATCTGCGGTTTGTTTGACACTTAAGTCAGGTTTCGCTGATGCTGCGGAATTCTCGAGTGATGCAGCAAAGGAAGAATTTTTTTTTCTCTCGCGAAAATCAACAGGAAAAGTCAGACTACCGAATAATTTTGACTGAGCGTTTAACTAACAAAAAGCAATTTAAATTAGTAAAGCACTTAGTATCGTTATCTTTTGTTTTACGAATTTTATGAAAAATAATAAGGTCTGCTTTAAGATTCCACGTCGTATTTTGCAATTTTTTCCAGTTTGTAAATTTTTATAAACAGAGTTTTATCTATTCACTATTCGAATTAAAAAAAAAAACATATTGCAATGTTCCTTCAGGTTGAAAATTATTTACGAAGTATGAAAAATTTTCATTTCTAACGATAAAATTGAAACTTTTATACACATTTAATAAAAAAAATCTTAATCTTGATATTGTTACTTACTCCCATCAAAGTTTCGAGTTCGGCAATCTCAATCTTCTCTTCGGCGTCTTCCATTTTTCCTCGTGTAATAATTTTTTGTATTTTACAGCCGCAGTGTACTCGGAAGACTTGAAGCTAATGCACTGCAATTGGTGTTTGGAATTCGAAGCGCAGAGTGTTGCACTCAACTGCATTAGTGCAGCTCTCTGCGACCAGTGAGTCTCACACAAACGCACACGATGTGAAATATTGGTTGCGCCATCTAGCATCACGTGAGAATAGAGATATCATCATTTTTGTTTCTTCCAAATCCTTTAAGCCAAAATGATTGTACGACCGATTTTTGACAGCAGTATCATGTTATCATAAATTTTTTCGGCAAGTGTATCAATTATCGTGTCTGATAGCATTTTCCGCGCCCCTTTTTCAAATTATCAAAAAAAAAAAAGGACATTTTTTCAGAACCACTGGAACAATTTTAATACAAAAATCATTTTTGCAATAAAGCATCCATCCCGAATTTTTTTATTGACTTTGGTGCATTTACGTCGAGTAGTTCTTATCTTCTCATATAATGACATCCAATTAAAAATCCGCACTTGGTCTTTCAATTTGTAATTTTGTCGCTTGTCGAGGGATTTAATTGATCGATACTGAGAATTTTTCCCTCGCATCCAACATCCTCAATGTGAACTGATGATTGTTTCATAAAATTTGTACTCCTACGTCATTTTTCTTCGCTATTTTCTTCAAGAGAGATATGAACTTTTCAATTTTTTTTTTGGGCGCTTTATGATTAGTCGCGTAATTGAATACATTGGATATTATGTGGAATATCATCGCATACGCATCATTTGGTGTACCTGTTATGCACTTTATTCTCTAAAACTGCATCATTACAGTTAGATACATAGTTGCTGCTATTATAATCTGTAATAAAAATAGTTTATCACTTGTAAGTGCATTTTTTTCTCCCCTGCAGTTTGTATTTCATTCTACCAACCTACATTGTAAACCAGAGAGCCATCAAGATTGAAAAATCCGAGTACAGATATCTTCAATTTGTTATGAAGCAGATCGAGGATCACGACGTTGATTTTCTGAAAAATAGAGGGTCATATACCTAAACTATTTGCACGTCGATATTTACATTATATATATATATATATATATATATATATATATATGAAACAGTTGTTCTTATAAACAAGTGTGTTTTTTTTAAAATTAAAAATTTGTGGTTTGTATCTATGAATGTTTACTGCAGTTTCTTCTTCAGTGTCTGCAAAGTTGTCACAGCTGCTCAGGATTGTGTGCAGAATATTTCCTGTCTCGTTAGCCTGGAAATAAAAATCCATTTGATCAATTGGGAGAATATTGATGGAAAAGAAATACGCAAATCAAAGTGCTACGTATTTTTTGATAAAATCTAATACTAAAATCTTCAATAAATTTTTTTTTTAATTAATAAAATGTACATCATCGCCATACCTCGTCAAAAATTGATGTACAAGCGTTGGATATTAAAGTGAGCGTGACGACAGGAATTAGAAGCCAACAGAAAAGTGCAGTCACGTACATGAATTCTGTAATCTCTGTTTTTCGACGTTTCAGCCAACTGTAGATTAGGTAGATACTAAGCGTAAGAGACGAGAATTTAGTGATCAATTCCATTAAGATGAATTTATCGAAGTGCTTCTCGATGTGATAAGTAACATTTCTGAGCTCCCGATGCAATTGGAAAATCAATTTTATTCTGTCGAGGAGAGGAAGAGAGTCAACCCTGAAAAATTTGTCAATAAACAAAATCTATAAATCTATAAACATTTGCGATGAATATTAAAACGTGCAAAAACAAGAATAGACATTTTGTAGCCGAATAAAAAAATACCTGGAATTTCCTATTGATATTGACGATTCTGCAGATACTTGAAATCTGACGTTTCGCCTTTTCGCGTAATTGTCTCGCTTTAAAAAACGCACTTTTTCGTTGAGGCTTTTGGATTTCTGTTCGACGTTTCTAAGAGTCCAAATAAATATCATCCATGTGTAGTGTGCCATTGTATGACTCAAAATCCAACATGTCCATGTGGCGATGTGAAAATTGGAACTGCTCACTACGGGAAGAATAACCAATGTTGCGTAGAGAATATATGCAACAGTAATAATTACTGCATTGATGGCTAGTTTTCTGAAGCTTTTTTCGTAGTTTGTCACAATGCCCAGCTTCTTTGCCGTTTTCTCAATTTTCACAAAACTTTTGACAATCAATTTAATACGGTTTTGATAAAAAGCGAATATGATCCACGTTAAGATATTTTCGAGGAAGTTGCTGATAATTGCCAGGAAGTGAACTATTATGGAAACTGGAGTCTCGGCGGGCAGTTGCAACTGCATTCGTTGCATCAACACACGATAAAATACGTAGGAATAAGAAGTGACGAGAATTGAAGCGTAGAGGAAACTGAAATATGAAAAGCTCAGTTCTCCGCTCGGCAACAAAACCAATGTATTTAATCCAACAATTTTTCCCCAATAATACAACAGATGGAAAGCGAGTGACCATTTTTTCAGGACCACTCTCTTCGTCATCCCTTTGCAAATTCACAACTGCTACCAGTTTCATTTGCTAATATAAATTTTCGCACTGGAAATTCGCAATTGCTGTAATGTGTTTTGACACGTAATGTCGACCATTAATCATGACTTCCGATCAATAATAATTATTGATCTTCAACAAAGTGCTCCGAAGAAATGTGTTTTTCTTGTGGCTTTGAAGGTCTTTGAATTGGAGTTATAGAGAAATGTATGAAATATTATAATAATTTTGGTGGATGAGATATGGATGTTATAAAATATGACCATGGGATCCTAGGATTGGCTTTGGATGGTTTAGGGGAATTGCAACTGGTTAAAAGATAGTTTCAATTATTAATTGTAGAATTGCAGCATTATCGTTAGAAGAGCGGTGGCTGTTGTTATAATCTGTAATGTACAAATTTAATGGAATTAATGAATATTATTGTTAGTGTTTTTAGGGTGTAATTAATAATGAGACCGTCAACGTACTCTGTAAACCAAATAGTGGTCAAGATGAAAAAATCCAAGTACTGATATCTTCAACTGATTTTCAAGTAAGTCGAGGGAAAATATGTTGAACATCTGAAATTAATAAGCAATATTCACTGCACTATGAATAAAAGTGCACTATAGAAACTCACCGCAACTTCTTGGATTTCACCAAAATTGTCGATGTCATTTAGAGTAGCGTGCAAAATTTTACCCGTTTTGTTAGCCTGGAATCACAAGCGAACCAACAAAGATATTTGTATTTTCCTCAAAAACTTATATTTTCCATAAAAATTAATGTTTTCCACCAAAATTAATATTTTCCACCAAAATTCATATTTTCACAAAAATTTATATTTTTCACAAAAATTCATATTTTCCTCATAAATCCATATTTTCCACAAAGATTTACATTTCCCACAAAAAAATATTGTATTGTGACAATACCTCATCGGTCGTAGAGCCACAAGCGTTGGATATCAGAGTTAACAACCCGATGGGAATAAAGGTCCAAAAGCCAATAGCGCTCAAGTACAAAAAATCAGTGACTTTGTTGAGCTTTCGATTCTTTAAGAAACGATAAGCTATGTGGACACTGATTGTCGTATTCAGGAACTGAATGAAGATGTCGAGCACTACGCACACAGCAAAATGTTGAACGGTGCGATAAATCACATTTCTCAGTTCACGATGCAACTGGGCAATCAGCTGTATTTGATCAACCAGAAAATTGGAGTTCCAGCTGCAGGAAAAATAAAAACTCACTACCTACAAACCATCCCACAAACTTTCCTCAACAGAAAGCTCATTTACTTTGAATTTTTCTTTAATCTCGATGGCATTTCATTATTCGCTGTCGTTCTAATGTCATAATTTTTCACTGCGAAGCTTATTTTGCAATTAAGTCGTTGAAATTTTTCTTTAACAATTGCAAGAGCCCAGATGCAAACAATCCATCGATTAAACGTTGTGACATGTGGCAAAAAATAGCAGATCGATATCAAGCTGTTAAAATGATTCTGAATAATTGACGGAGCATTAGTGACGATCGTGAAGCTCAGATACGTCGTGATAACGATTGTGAAACTTATCACGAGCTTTTTAAACCATTTTTCGTAATCGACACGGATGTCAAGTTTAAGCGAAGTCTTTTCAGCCTTAACGAAACTCTTCAAAATAAACTTTATGCGATTTTGATAAAAACCAAATGTCATCCATGTTTGAATTATTTCGAGGTATTCACTGGCAAACGTAATAAAAAGGCCAATTGTGCCGATCGGTGACACGCCGGGCAAATTCCTTTTCAGGCGATCGGCAAATCCGTAGTAGCACATAAAAGAATAACCGATAGTGAGAAAAATTGCGTATACCAAACTGCAGTACGAAAACTGAAGTCGATCGTCATCCGACAGAGTTAACGGATTGATACAAGCCAATTTTGCCCAATAGAAGGCTACCCGAAAAACAAGCGATCGTTTCATCCTGACACTTTTATTCGATCTCCTCATTTTTTTGTGACTTTCCGACTGCCTTTTTTACCCGTCGCTTTTTTTCCGTCACTAACGCACCCTTTTCCATTACTATAATGGTCTCGGTCGTGAAATGGTGATTGTGAATTGTCATGGGCAAGACACAATCGATTGAGGACAAACTCCTTGTCCTGTTGCTATATTAAATACTTTTTGTTTAATGACCAAGAACTGGTAACATGACATTGTCGATATTCAATTGTAGAATTGGAGCATTATCGTTAAGTACGTGACCGCCGTTGTTACAATCTGCAAGGTATAATGACAGTTCAGTGACAAGAACATTGATTGGTGCAACTTTCCCTCAAATTATTAAATATCAATTAAAATCCGTCGATGTACCTTGAAGACCAAATAGTAGTTGAGGTCGAAAAATCCAAATACCGATATTCTCAATTGATTTTTCAGGAGGTCGAGAGAAAGCACGTTGAATTTCTGAAAGTAACGAGGAGTGTAAGTAAGCGAGTACTTTACTCACAAAACAAAACTTACCGCAGCTTCTTGAGCGACATAAAAATGATCGGCATCGTTGAGTGCGGCGTGCAGAATTTTTCCTGTCTTGTTGGCCTGAAATAGCAGACAAAAAACCACAGAAAGTCGTTAGATCGGTTGAGACCCCACGTTTTAATTATTTCACAAATGATACAATGTAGGAAAACACCTCATCGGCTGTAGATCCGGAAGCACTGGATATAAGACTGAGCAAACCAATGGGAACAACGATCCAAACGGCGAGATTAACCACGTACACGAATTCTGAAAAACTGATTTTTCTGCGTCCCTTTAGAAATCGGTAGACAATGTGAGAACATATCGTCATGTCCAGGAACTGAGCCAATATATCGATGAATACACAAACAGCGATGTGTTCGACAGTTCGGTAAATCGCAGTTCTGAGTTCCCGGTGCAGCTGAGCGATCAGTTGTATTTTTTCAGCAAGAACGAGATTGCAGCTGCAAGCACAACCGATTAACCGATTGTTGACAACGAAAAGTTCCGACTCGCGATTGCAAGCTTACCCACTTTGAATTTTCCATCGGTCCTGAAGAGCCTCTTTTGTCTTCCCTCTTTTGAGGGTAACGATTTTTCACCAGGAATCGAACTTTATCGTTAAGCCTCTGAAATTTATCTCTAACGATCTCAAGAGTCCAAATAAATATCACCAATCTATTGAACGATATTAATTGGGGAAAAACGTAGGATATCCATATAAATTTGCTGAAACGATATTTGACAAATAATACATCGAAATTAATAAGCAGCCAGACGATTAAGTATGCGCTTGTGATGCCCGCAAAATAAATTGCCAGCCTCCTAAACGATTTCTCGTTGTCGACTCGAATGTTGAGCTTCAACGAAATCTCTTCGGCGTTAGTAAAACTCTTGAAAACGAGCTTAAGACGATTTTGACGGAAGCCAAATATGATCCACGCGTGAACGGCAACGATGAACTCACAGACAACCGTTATCGCGATACCGATAATGCCGATCGGTGTCTCCCCGGGCAGAAACGATTCCAATCGTTCGAAAAATGCAAAGTACCAAATGTAAGTGTAATAAACTATGAGGAGAATACTAAAAACCAGACTGAAGTACGAGAATCGAAGTTGATTATCATCCGACAGAGTTAACGGATTTAGGCAAGTCAATTTTGTCCAATAATATAACAGAGAGAAAGCAAACGATCGTTTTATCCTCGTCACTTTATTCGGCTTCCTCATTTCTTCGTCACTGCACAACTGCTCGTTTTACACGTGACTATCGCTCCCCTAACCCACTTATGGGCTTCAATTACGATAATGGGTTTAAGTGCGTTGGGATTATAATCGAACATTGGCATTGAGCAATCAATTACGAATAAATGCCCTGGATTGTTAACGTACTAAATTTTTTTATTAACTCGCTGCAATTTTTTATCTGTGGATAATTTGGAATGGTAATTTATGGATCCAGGGATATAATCCGAATCGTATTTAGTGTTGTTTCAGCAGTTAATCGATCGTGCATCCCATGATTCATTTTTATTGATTTATTCAAAAATCAAAGAGTTGTGATATTCTCGATGATTCGTATAAAATTCAATAAAATTCTATACAACTCGATCAATCGTAAAATTGGACCATTATCGTCAGATAATGCAAGGCTGTTGCTATGATCTGCAATAAAAAAAAATTCTTAATAATACATGTTAATTTTTTTCAAGCAGTTGTAGAATTGATAAAAATATTAATTACAGCCAATTAAATGAATATATCAGTCAATCATATTTCATATTGAATGGTAATTTTACAAGGTTACATTACTTGGGTTATTTTGGAATTTTGGTTGGATATAGATGATCAATCAATAATTGAACCTAAACTGTAGATCAAATGATTTTCCAATTCAGTTCGTTAGTCATAGAGCTGAAGCATTACAGTCACATAGTTAGCAGACATTGCCAAAGTCTGCAAAGGGAGAATGGGTTACGAAACATTGTAATTAAGCTGAGCGATGGACCAATAAAATTTGTCACTTACACGGTAAACCAAAAAATGGTCGAGTTTGATCAAACCGAACACCGACATGGTTACTTGGTTTTGAAGTAAATCGAGTGAGAACCTATCGAATTTCTGTAAATATTATGAAGTCTTTGAATTTCATTTGTTTGGAGAAAAGATTTAATTATAAATTGCTTACCGCAGCTCCACGATTATCGTCAACATTTTTGCACCTGTTGAACAGGTTGTGGAGTATACTTCCGGTATTGTTAGCCTGCAAAGTAAGAGTACATCGCTTTAAAAAGTCCTCACGTGACAAATGTGAGAATTATTTATCAAATTCATTGATAAAATCAATTTCATCATTTTGTCAATTTAAAAGGATGATTGATGAAATCAATTTTATCATTTTGTCAATTTAAAAGGATGATTGATGAAATCAATTTTATCATTTTGTCAATTTAAAAGGATGATTGATAAAATTATGGAAAAACCTCGTCTGAAGTTGACCCACAAACACAGGATATTGAGACTAGCGTGGCCATGGAAAACACGACCCAATGACCGGAAGCACCTAGGTAAGCGAGGTCCATTGCTTCCCTCGGGTGTCCTTTCATGTAACGATAAATACTGTAGCAATTAACCGTTTGAAACAAGAAACAATACCCGATACTAAATAAAACGTATAATGAAAAGTGTTTCACGAGATGGGAAATGACGTTTCTCAGTTCGCGGTGAAGTTGCAAAACCATGTTGACCCTATCCAGCAGAACATTTTCGTCACCTCTGTAATAAAATAATTGACATTCAGTCATTAAAAAAATCCAGAAAATCATTTCCAATATTTCAGTGCATCACAAATGTAATATTTAATTGGATTTTTCAATTAATTTCTCAGGTAAACAAAACATAAAGATACAAATCCAATGTTGCAGCAGGATGATTTTACCTGGTCCTTTCCAAAAACTGCAACATTTCGTTGAGTCGACGAAATTTTCGACGAACCATAATCAAGCACAAAATGAAGATGATCCCCGCGTTGAATGATGCGATCGGAGGAATATTGAAGCTGATCCACACATTTACGTGAAAATTTTCGAAACATGTCCATATGGTATTCGAGGCGATGTTCGAGAGCAAAAAACAAACATTGATCACTAGTAGGTAAGCTCTGAATTGCTTGAATTGACTATCGAGTTCATCGGCGATACCGAGCTTCACCGAAGTCTTCTCCGCTGTCACAAAGCTCTTCACGATAATCATAACGCGGTTTTGATAAATGGCGAACACGAGCCACGTTGATGAAGTCTCGAGAAATTGAAAGGTCATTCCCAAAAAATCGGTTATAACAGCTATCGGCGATTCTCCAGGTAATACAACTTTGAATCGTTCGATGATCGTTGAATAATATATGTAACAATAAATAATTACGAGAAAAAAGCCATAGAACATGCTGAAGTACGAATATTCTGGCTTATTTTTTTTCGACAAAGTCAAAGTATTGATGCCCAGCAGCTTTTCCCAATAATAAACCACGCGACAAATCGTTGAACATGATGTGCACCAAGTTATCATATTTCATATTATGTTCACTTTTTTTTTTATCGAACTGCCTTTTCGCTTGCGATGCACATATGATAGTCGATAAGGACAATTGATTAGAGAGTGTAATTTCTTTCGTAAAACATTATTAATGCCAAAAAGTTTCTCCCAATAATAAACCAGGCGAAAAATAAATGAACATGATGTGCATCAAGTTATCATATCTCATATTATGTTCACTTTTTAAAAAATCGAATTGACTTTTCGCTTGCGGTGCACGTATGATAGTCGACAAGGACAATTGATTAGAGAGCGTAATTTCATTCGTAAACCATTATTGCCGATCGATATTAACTGCAATACGACTCACTACGAATAAATGTCACTGTAGCAGCTTTCATTGCTTTCACACAAAATAATGTTAGTACTCGAATTTAATCATTAATTTATTATCGATGCCTTTTATTGCTTTTGATAAGGTACAACGTTTAATTAATTAACCATCCAATTGCAGCATTATGGTAAAATACATTACGGCTGCTGCAAATATCTGCAAAAAAGCACACTGGTTAATTTAAAAATATTCATGAGACAATGACAATTGATTAATTATCGAACCTACTCTGTGAAGAAGATAGTAATTCAGGTCGATCAAACCGAACAGCGAAATGGTTACTCGATTTTTAAGTAAATCGAGGAAAAGTCGGTTAAGCTCCTGAAAAAAAATTTTGTTGGTATCCGCAACATGAAAACATAGAAAAAGCTCCAAAAACTTACCAGAATTTCTGGGGTATCGATATAATTGCGGCGACTGTTGAGCATTCCGTGAAGGATATTTCCTGTTTTATTTGCCTATGTGTATGATTAAATAGATGAATTAGAGCACATTTTGTCGATGTACTTATTGATATATTTCATTGAGAAAAAAACCTCGGCAGAAGTCGAGCCAGCAATGGTGGATATATCAATTAAGGACATCAGAGGATAATAGAACCAATGATGCAAACCACCAATGTGAATCGCTAACTCCATTCCTGTTACTTGATTGCGATCCCTCAGGGACTGACAGATTACATATCCACTAGCTGTCAGGCACATCGCAGAATTGACGACGGCGAAAAGGACGAAGGGTGCAAAGTGCTTCTCAATTTGATTGATCATATTTCTTAAATCACGGTGTAATTGAGCGACCAAATTAATTCGTTTGGCAAAAAGAGCCGGAGGACTGAAAATATAGATGTTTTCATCTATTTATCTGAAGTCTACATTTTGTATCTTGAAAGTTCCATTCCATATTAATATTTTTAATTCAAATTGGAGCTTTAATTACCTCTCGTTTCGTATTAATTCCGGTGTGTCATAAACTCTTCTTGCTGTGGGATAGCAATTTTTACTAAAGCCTTCAACTCGTTCGTTAAGTTGACGAATTTTTTGTTGAACGAAAACGAGACTCCCGATGAAGAGTAATCCAATGTTGAATGACACGATTTTTGGCAAATTGAAGGTGAACCATACGATTCCATTGTACGTTGGTTCGGCCATCAAGAATTTAGTACACAGTGTCAGCGAAATGAGGAACCCGATGTTGTTGATCACGAGTTTTGTTCCAAATTTGTTTAAATATTTTTCGAAGTCATATGGGATACCCAGTTGTTTCATGGTCTCCTCCGTCTTCAGGAAACTCTTCAGCAAGCACTCGCCACATGTTTGATGAAAAGCATAGACAAACCACGTGAACACATTCTCCAGGAAGAAACAACTGATGACAATATAGTTAACAATAATAGCAATCGGTGTTTCTCCACGCGTCAACAATTTTCCACGTTCTATCAGAGCGTTATAAAAAAAGTAAAAATAAAATGTGTTGAGGATGCATCCGTAAAATAGACTGAAATACGAAAATCGGAGTTGATTATCGTTCGACGATGTTAGCGGATTGATCCCAAGGAATTTTCCCCAATAATACAAAATTTCGAAGGCTAATGATCGTTTTTTCTTCACCATTTTCCGCAACTGTCTTTTTCGTCACTGACCATGAAATTTCGATTTATTACAACTTGCAGTACGAGTGCAAACTTCGATCGATGTAATGGCTTTGGAAACTCATTTCTCAATTATTAATCCATCAATTTCATTGCCATGTCGGAGTCGTGAGTGATAAGCTGGCACACATCGGATATTTATCACTCCTGCACGACAATTATTTTAAAGCTGAGGAATTATCGTCACGAATGTTACGTTTTTTGCTTCAGTCTGAAGATAAAATTATGTCAGGATGCGGAAGAGAACGAAACATTTTGGGAAAAATTTAAATCAGTTTTTATCGATTTTCATCAAGAAAAACTTTGGGCTTTGTAGAATTTCATCATGACAGACCGATGGAATTGTTTCTGGTGTACAATTTGGATGATAACTTTATGTTGACACCCTGTGCCATTTTATTCCATCACTAAGTAGTTTTTATTGCCTTTTTGCACTCTTTTCTCACGTGTACCTAATAACAGTAACAAACATCGGTTAAAATAATGAAATTGCATTTGTTTTGCAATTATTGAAAGTCTAGTAATTTCTTTATGAAATTTGAGTGACAAATGGTCACACGTCCTGGGATTGGAGTCCATTAATTATTGAGCTGGAGCATGATGGTCAAGTAAGTTGTGCTTGCTGCTACAGTCTGAAACCACAAGATTATATTTTTGTACATACCATTATTTTTCTAAACCTTTGGTCGATTATCGGTTATCACTTACGCGGTAAACAAAAAAATGGTCCAATTTGAACAATCCGAACACTGACATGCTCAGACGGTTTTGCAATAAATCCAAGACGAATGAGTTGAATTTCTGCAAGTTGCATAATTTTTTTTGAACATACTATTTGTCAGATAAAAATAGGAATTGGTGACTTACGACATTTTCCCGAATATCGTGTAAATGTCCGCATCTGTTGAACCCTTTTTGAAGCATACTTCCGGTGTTGTTAGCCTGTACAGAAATAATAACGAGAATTCATAATTTACGTCGTGATTAATTAACATGATTCAATTACTCAGTGATTAATATGATTGGGAACAGAAAATTGGAACCTCGTCCGAAATTGATCCGCAAACGTTGGATATTAAAATCAAAAAGACTGCAGGATACAGCATCCAGTGACTGAGAGCCCCGAAGTAAGTCAAGGTCATGGTTTTGGTTGGATGTGCTTGCAAGTACCGATACATCCTGTAGGTATTGAGGGTAAGGTAGGTTATACTATTTCCAATAGCCAATAAGACGAATAAAGAAAAATGTTCCTCAAGATGATAAATAATGTCCTTCAGCTGACGATGAAGACGAGAAAGCAAAGTGATTTTGCTCAAAAGAAGATGGAAATCACAGCTGCAAAATAATTACCTTGTATTTAATAAATTAATTTTTTGAAAATTATCTTTCTCGGCGTAAAATTTTTACCTAGTCTGTCTTATCAAAATTTGATCCACGACATTTCTTTTGTCACATCGATTCCCCATCAAAAGCTCAATGGTTTCGTTGAGCCGACGAAATTTACGTCGAATCATAATCAAACACCAAAAGAAAATAATCCCGCCATTGAACGGCGCTATTTGCGGAAAATCGAATTTGGTCCATACGAATACGTCGTAATTGTCGAAGAAGCACCACATCCCATGGGAAACCATGGACGAGATCAGAAAAAGTATATTGTTGACTAACAAATGAATGCCGAATTCCTTGAATTCTTCGTCCCAGGTATCCGGGATTCCCAGTTTTTTCGAAATCTTATCAGCTGCCGCAAAATTGTTGACGATTGTCTTGACGCGCTGTTGATGAATGGCGCACACGAACCATGTTGATGAAGTCACGAGAAACTCCCAACTTATAGCCAGGAAGTCGACAATATGAGCAACTGGAGTCTCGTGAGGCAATAATATTGTGAATCGTGACATCAACAAACCGTAATATGAGTAACAATACATGAAGATGAGGAAAAAAGCGTAAAAAACACTAGTGCAAGAATAATGGAGTCGATTTTTGTCGGATAATGTCAGAGAATTGATGCCCAGTAATTTTCCCCAATAATATAAGGCGAGGATTGTTTTTGAACGTAATTTAATCCGCGACTTCCGCCTCTGCATTTTGGTTTTTTTTTTCGACCTCACTGCCTCCTTGCTTCAAGTATTATTGAAGGGTAACATTGTGGGTTGAAGAAAGTCATTCTTGCGAGAATTGAATGTTGATCGATTGCAAATGCTCTTCAGCGAAGTGCCTCGTTTATTAGCAACCATTCGCTGCCAATAGACCAATTGAACCGGAAACTTCCCGATGATTAGAAGTCGATCGATATTCTTGTTATCTTGGACGACATTAATTGTAAAGCTGAAGCATTATGGTCAGGTAAGTTGTCCCTGTTGCTACAGTCTGCAAGCACAAGAGGATATTTCACAGCATACCAATTTTTTTGTTGCGATCAGTCGGTAGTTGTCACTTACCGTGTAAAATAAAAAATGGTCCAATTTCAATAACCCGTACACCGACATGCGCACTTGGTTCTTAAGTAAATCCAGGGAAAGTGCATTCAATTCCTGTAAATTTATAAATTCTTTGCATTTATTTACATCTTAGGTTTTCTTCTTCGGAGGAAGAGCAATTTTTCAAAATTAATTTTTACTTATGGTCCAATATTTTTTTCAATGGTTTTTTTTGTTTTTTTGTCATTGGCCGATATTTTTTTAATGGGTGACTTACAACAGCTTCCTGAATATCGTGAACATTTTTGCATCTGTTGAGTCCCTCGTGCAGCACGTTTCCGGTATTATTAGCCTGCAGGGAGTAATAAAGAAAAATTAGAATTTCCAAGCTGTCGATTAATGGACTTAGGGATTATAATTATAATGAACCTCGTCCGAAATTGATCCGCAAACGTTGGATATTACAATCAGCGAGGCAAGAGGCCAGAGGATCCAGTGACTGAGAGCACCGACGTACACCAAGCTCCTAACTTTCATCGAATGTGCTTTCCAGTAGCAAGAAATTCTGTAGACGTTGACCGTGAGGTCGGTGAAGCTTTTTCCAATTTTGAAAAAGAGGATCAAAGCGAAATGTTCCTCAAGATGTTGAACGATGTTCCTCAGCTCACGATGTAATTGTGAAAGGACATTAATTCTGCCCGATGAAAAAGAATGAGTTCGCATTTAATGATAAAAAAGTTAAATTTCGAGTCTAAAGTTCATTTTTCACTTTTTAAGATACTCAAGATACATTTGAGCCACCCCAAAGGTTTTTTGATTAATTAATTCCCCAAAAAAGTGGCTTTTTCATAAAAACTTTTTTTACCCAGATTGTCTTATTAACCTCCGATGCATCTCATTTCTTTTGTCACATCGATTCTTCATAAAAAAATCAAGGTATTCGTTGAGCCGACGAAATTGACGTCGAACGATAATCAGACACCAGACGAAGATGATAACGACGTTGAATGATGCTATTTCCGGATGGTCGAATCGTTTCCATAGGAATAATCCATTGTTGTCAAATAAACTCCACATCTGATGGGAAGCCACGAACGAGATCAGAAAAAATATATTTACGACTACCAGATGAAGTCCGAATTCTTCGAATTGTTCGTCCCAATCATTCGGGATTCCCAGTCTTTTCAAGGTCTCATCAGCTGTCGCAAAACTCTCTACGATTATTTTGATTCGCTTTTGGCGAATCGCAAACACGAACCATGTTGACGAAGTCAGGAGAAATTCCCAACTTATGGCCAAGAAGTCGACGATATGAGCGACGGGTGTCTCTTCAGGGGTTGCCATTGTCAATCGTCTCATCAACAAACCATAATACGTGTAGGAATACATAATGGTGAGTAAACCACCGTAAAAAACACTGCTGTAAGAATAACGGAGACGATTTTCTTTCGATAAGGACAACGGATTTATTCCAAGAAGTTTTCCCCAATAATATAACGCGATAATTTTCTTTGAACGAGATCTCAACCACGATTTCTTCTTCTTCATTTTTTTTCGACCGCACTGTCCGTTACTTGCTTGAAGTATAGTCGAATATTACATCGTGACTACAAGAGAGTCTTGTGTAAATTAATTGTCGATCGATTGTTGATGCTCTTCAGCAAAGTGCCTCATTCGTTAGCAACTCTCCGCTGTCACCTTGCACTTCTGTGAGTGATCCACAACAATTTGTTAAATCGTCATTCATAGTTTCCACTATAAAATTTATGTAATTGTTTTAAAGGAACCTCGGAAATTAAAAATCAGTAAATGATTAGAAAATCCTCCACGTAAATGTCAAAAGTGCAAAATACGTGAACCCGAAAAAATGGCTTTTCAATTTTATTTGAGATTTAATTCCAAGATATATTTAAAAAATGCAATATTTCATAATAAATGGAAATTATTCTTTTTTGTCTTTTGTGGCTTTAATTTGTTGTAGTTTGTGTTACAGTCGTACAGTCTTTAACTATTGAGAGGGGGTTGGAAGTTCAATTTCCAATTATCAGAAGTCGATCAATATTCTTGTTATCGTTATCCAAGCACATTAGTTGTAAAGCTGAAGCATTATGGTCAGGTAAGTTGTGGCTGTTGTTACAGTCTGCAAAAACATATTTTGTGGTACACGAATATATTTGTGCTTGGTAGATCAAAGATTCTTACTCACACGGTAGACTAAATAATGGTCCAATTTGAATAATCCATACAACGACATGCTCACTTGATTGTTAAGCAAATTCAAGGAAAGCTTTTCAAGTTCCTGTAAATTTGATGAAATCCTTGTGAATAACTCGTTGTTACGGAAATCTAACCCTTTAACGGATACCGCATCTTTGCTATTTTGCAGGAGCAATTATTTTTCAAAATATCGTTTTACTAATTTCAATACAAAATTCTAGAAACATCGGAATTCTATTACGAATTCATCCCAAACTGTTAGTCATGAATGAGAAATCATTTTTATACACAGTCAAACATTTTTTGGATCCATTTTATTTAATCCTAAAAGGGTTAAGGATAGACGACTTACGACAGCTTTCCGAATGTCGTGGGAATAATCGCTTTTGGTGAGCACTTCGTGAAGAACACAACCGGTATTGTTAGCCTGATTGAACAATTCAAATATTCATATCAATTATTAATCAATAGGTATTAAATCAATATGATTATGGAAGAACCTCGTCTGAAGTTGATCCACAAACGTGAGATATCACGACCAGTAAAACTGCAGGATAGATCATCCAATGACTGAGAGCACCGAAGTACTTCAACCCTTCAGCTTTTCTTGGATGTCCCTTCATGCAAAGATACATTCTGTATGTGTTGAGTGTGAAGTACGTAAAGTTGTTAGCAATGCTGAACAAGATGAACGTAGTAAAGTGTTCCTCGACACGGTAAATTATGTCTCTCAGTTCACCATGTAATTGCGAAATCATATTAATTTGATCCAAAACAAGGTCAGAGTTACATCTGCAATACAATAAACTTGAATTTACCTACACAAAAAAGTGTACATCACAAAAAACCAATTCCTCAAGTTCCTGATCTTAACATCGATTTGTTCTGCATTAATACCTTCAACGAAATATTAATAATTGTATTGATCAATTTTTACCTAGAATGTTTTGTCAACCTTTGATTCAGACCATCACTTTTTTTACCATCTTTAGTTTCCATCAAAAACCTTATCGTCGCGTTGAGCTTTCGAAATTTCCGTCGAACGAGAACCAAACACCAGATGAAAGTGGTCTTCGTATTGAACGAGGCTACCATAGGGACATCGAATTTCATCCAAATAATTGCGTCCGATTGGTGGACGAAGCTCCACATGCAATGGGAACCCATCATCGAGACCAGGTAAATCAAATTGTTGAAGAACAGGTAAGCTGCGAATTCTTTCAATAATTTATCCCAGTCATCCGGAATGCCCAGCTTTTCCGACGTCCTTCCAGCTGTCAGGAAATTTTGAATGATGACCTTGACACGGTTCTGATGAATTCCGAACATGAACCATGCTGAGGAAAGCTCGAGAAATTGACAAGTGAATCCCAGGAAATCCACTATAACAGCTATCGGTGTCTCTTCAGGAAATAAGAGATTGAATCGTTCGACTATCAATCGATAATACATGTAGCAATACATCGTGATGAGAAAACAATTGTACAATAGGCTGGTGCATGAATAATGCAGTTTATTTTTTTTCGACAATGACAACGGATTAATTCCGAGGAATTTTCCCCAATAATACAAGGCGAGAATTTTCTTTGAACGCGATATCACCTGCAACTTCCGCTTTTTCATTATTTTTTAGAACTGTCTTCTTGCTTGAGGCACGATTGAATGTTACATTGTGGCTTCGAGAGAGTCATTCTTGTGTGAATGTATTTTTGATCGATAGGCAATGCTCTTCAGCAAAGTACCTCGTTTATCATCAGCTAGACAATTTTCTAGTCATGCACTTCAATTTCAAATTTATAAATATTTTGCATTTCTTCACCGGCACAAAGAACAAAGATTAATGTGATATTATTCAAGGGAATGTAAGCTACCAACTTGAAAAATCAATTTTTGACAGTTAATTCCAAATGATGGTTTATAATAATACAAAATTGAAATTATTGGTTGTCATATTTGTAATTTTAATTTGGTGGTTGTTTATGTCACAGTCGTAAAGTTTGATTGATGCACGTAGCTTGGAAGTTGAATCAGCAAAAATGATTGATCAGAAACCGATCAATATTTTTGTTGAGTGATAATCCTTCGGAAGTCATGTATTTATCATTTAGCACTTTAGTTATAGAGCTGAAGCATTATCGTCAGGTAAGTTGTGCCGGTTGCTACAGTCTGCAAACACAATAGAATTTTTTCATAGCTTGAGATTATTTTGCGATAAACCGATAATTGTCACTTACGCGGTAAACTAATGAATGGTCCAATTTAAATAAGCCGAACACTGACATACTTGCTTGGTTATTTAGTAAATCCAGGGAAATCATATTAAATTTCTGTAAATAAAAAAAATATAACCATTCAACTGTCAACTTTGTACGTTTATAACTTCGGAGGAATCTTCATTAAAAAATTCTGGAAAAAAATTGCGGATTCCTTTTTTTTTCTTGTAAGCTCTATGTATTTATGATTTAAAAACAAATTTGTAAAAAGTGCAGTCTTCCGATTTTTTTCAGAGTCCAACTTTTTTTTTATGAAAAAAGTGGAACTTAAAGGGTTAATCATGGGTTACTTACAACAGCTTGTCGAATATCGTGAAAATATTTGCTTTTTATGATCAGCTCATGAAGAACACAACCAGTACTGTTGGCCTGTGGAAAAATAATTTTTAAAAATTCAGAAAACACAGAAACTTGAACTTGCAGATGATGAGTACGATTGTGAAAGAACCTCATTCAAAGTTGATCCACATATGTTGGATATTATAACGAGTAAAGCTGCAGGATAGATGATCCAA
This sequence comes from Clistopyga incitator, assembly GCA_947507545.1. Taxonomy (NCBI): domain Eukaryota; kingdom Metazoa; phylum Arthropoda; class Insecta; order Hymenoptera; family Ichneumonidae; genus Clistopyga; species Clistopyga incitator. The sequence goes on along the minus strand of OX382173.1, from coordinate 11,747,833 downwards.
TGATTAAGGGCCCCTAAGTACGTCAACTCGATATCTCTTCCCGGATGATTTTTTACACACATATATATTCTGTAGATGTTTAGTGTGCAATAAGTGAACCCATTTGCAATGCTGAATAAGATGAACAAACCAAAGTGTTTCTCAATATTGTTAATTATGTCTCTCAGCTCGCGATGCAATTGCGAAATCACATTGATTCTGTCCAATACATGATCAAAATCACGGCTGTAAAATAAGAAAAGTGAATGTCACAGGGAAAAAATTCTCCGGGCCTGAAATTAATTTTTTAGCCACTGTATTATTCATTAAAATTGACATTTGTATTGAACATTTTTTACCTGGAGTGCGTTAACAATCTCTGATCCAGGCAATTTCTTTTGCCACATCTGTTCTCCAATAAAAACTTGATCGCCTCGTTGAGCTGACGAAATTTTCTTCGAACGAGGATCAAACACCAGATGAAGATGATCTTGACATTGAAGGAGGCTATTACAGGAATGTCAAATTTGATCCACAAAAATGGGTCCATGTTGTGAATGAGACCCCACATCCAATGCGAAAATATGATGGACGTCAGGTAAAGTATATTGTTGAACAACAGATGAATCCCGAATTCGCGAAATAATTGATTCCAGTCATCGACGATCCCGAGCTTTTCCGATGTTTTTCCAGCTGTCACGAAACCCTTTATTATGATCTTGACATGATTTTGATGAACGGCGAAACCGAACCACGCTGATGAAGTCTCGAGGAACTGCCAGGTGATTCCCAAAAAATCCACTATGACAGCTATCGGTGACTCTTCGGCATATAATACTGAAAATCGTGCCATCACCAATCCACAATACACGTGAAAATACATAACGGTGAGAAAACAACCGTAAACCAGACTGACATATGAAAACTTGAGCTTGTTTTCTCTCGATAAGGACAGTGGATTAATGCCAAGACACTTTCCCCAATAATACAACACGCGAATTTTCTTCGACGTTGATTCAATCCACAATTTTTTACTCTTCATTTTTTCCTCGATCATAGCGGCCTTCCGCTTGAGGGATGATTGAACGATAACATTGTGGCTGCTCGGAATGCACTTTGCGATACGTCATAAGTGTAATGGGTTCGAGAGAGCAATTTTTTAATCCGGAGACGACAAACGGTGATCGATTGTAAATGCTTTTGAGCAAAGTGCTTCATTTTCGTAATGTGCAAATTGTGCTGTTATTATAAACTCTTGGGAGTATTAATATCGACAATTTTTTTGTAAACGTTATTTGTAGTTGCTCTTAAAGTAACATGCTCTTCACCAAATGCGGTTAATAATGTCTAACAAATTCACGAATTTTTATTTTAACGTTATTAATGACGATCGAAAAATGATCTTTCGGTTAAATAAAAATTCGGGGTGTCCACGATTTGGTTAAATGACCATCGACCATCGGAATTTTTAGATTGATGATTATTGGGATCATTCGGAAAATTTCATCAAACCGATCACTCGGTTAATTGACGTTTCGGCATAACTACGTTTGCCAAGATGATTTTTGTTAACACGACCAATCGGCAGATTGTGTCAAGATCATTAGATGTAAATCTGGAGCATTATGACCAGGTAAGTTGTGCCAGTCGCTAGAGTCTGAAAGTCAAAAGAATGTTTTTTATCACATTTGGATTTCGATTCTGCGGACAATTTCCTCTTTTTCTCCCACTTAGTTTTAATCGTATTCGAATGGAAGAATTTGGAGTAGAAATGTAGAAATATCGAGCGGAAATTTGGCCCTGGTCAGGTTCTTTCAGTTTAAGAACTTTGTAATCCTGCCAGGGCCACGTCAGGACCTAGTCGGGATCTGGCCAGGGCCTAATTTGACCCCAATTTAACGAGAAAAAAAAATCAAATCTGATACACTCTTGATTCTAACGACTTTCTTTTGCTGGTTATCGGTATAATCAAAGTCTTGCTGTATATAACTATTTTCATAAGTGGTTAAAAAACGATAAATCAATACATACACGGTAAATCAAAAAGTGGTCCAGTTTATATAAGCCATACACGGACATTTCCACTTGATTTTGAAGTAACTCCAGTGAGTGCAAGTCGAATTTCTGTCAATGCCCAAAAAATTCTTCACGTATTATTCGTTTTGATAAAAATTAAGCATCGATGACTTACGGTATCTCTCCGAATGTCAGAAAAATTTTGGCATGTGTTGAACATTTTGTGGAGCATGCTTCCGGTACTGTTGGCCTGCGAGGAAATTTTTTTTAAAATCAATATTTACGAAGCCCTCAAATTATAGATAATTATTAGTATAATTTCTGATGAACCTCCTTTGAAATTGAACTGCATACGTTGGATAATACAGCCAACGCGACTATAGAATAAATAAGCCAGTGAATAACAGCGCCAATGTAAACCAAATCCTTCAAATTTCTCGAATGTCCCCTCGTGCAAAGATAAATTCCGAAGACGTTGAGCGTGATGTAGGTAAAACAATTACCGACACCAAAGAAGACGAACGATGCAAAGTGCCCCTCAAGATGATTAATAATATCTCTCAGTTCACGATGTAACTGTAAAATCATGCTTATTCTGTTGAGCAGAAAATCAGAGTCAGAGCTGCAACATAATGAATTTTCTTTCAGCAATACAAAAAAAATCTGAAATAACAACTCGTTTTCTCATTATTAAAAAGAAATTAAAAACTTCTTTTTCGGAAATTTTCAATATGCTATAAAATCAATCTACTTTTGTACTTTATAAATGAAATTTTCATTCAATTATTAAATAATAAATTAAAACTTCAATTGAAGAGTGTTTACCTAGATTGTCTTATCGACCCTGAAGACCCATCAGCGCTTCTTCTGACAATTGTGCGATTAATTAGAAATTCAATTGTTTCGTTGAGTCGACGAAATTTTCGTCGAACGATTATCAAACAGAGGATGAAGACGACCGCAGCATTGAATGACGCCAAGGCAGGAAGATCGAAACCATCCCATACGATCATGTTAATTCCGTTGAAAAAATGGCCCATCACGTGTGAGATCGTGAAGGAAGCGATGAAGAGTACGTTGTGCAGGATCAGGTGACCCGCGCATTCCTTTAATTGCTTGTTCCAGTCTTCGCGGATTCCAAGCTTCACCGAAGTCTTCTCAACTGTCAAAAAACTTGCCACTATCGTCTTCATGCGCTTTTGATTAATGCCAAACACTAACCACGTTGACGCGGTCTCGAGAAACTGCCAAGTGATTGCCAAAAAATCAACGATAATTGCTACCGGTGTCTGAATGTGCGGCATTTCAAATCGCACGATCAACAAATGATAATATGTAAAACAATACGCAATAGTGAGAAACCAAGCGTACAACATACTGAAATACGAAAATTTAAGCTTGTTGTCCTTCGATAAAGACAGTGGATTAATGCCAAGAAATTTTCCCCAATAATATAACAATCGAACTTTTTTCGGAGTCGTTTTAAGCCACGATACTTTACTCTTCATTTTTTTTCGGTCACACCGACTTTTCGCTGGAACCATTATTAAACGTTAATATTGGCACTGCTCGAAATGTTCACTGTGTGTCCAACGAGAATAATGAATTTAAAGGAGTGACTGGTAAAAACAATTACTGGCGATCGATTCTAAGTGCTCTTCAGCTAAGTGCCTCGTCAATTATAAATTATGCTGCACTTTGGTTAGTATAATTATCGATAATTATCTTAATTGTTCACTACTTCTAGTTTCAATGTCCTGAAATGTTCTATTTTTGAAGATCTGGAAATCGTTGGAAAATTAAGCTGATTAAAGTAACGAATTAAGATTAATTTGGAAACTTTAAGGGCAGCAAAAGAAAATGTAATGTTTTGAACTCAAAAACAATAAACTAACTTTTTACGTTGGTAAACAATTTTTTTATAGAATTTTTTGTTAAATCTCTTTCAAATCTCTTATAAGCGAAGCGACTATTGAATGATAACAAAATCAACTTTTCACTCGGAACTTTAAATATATAAACATTTATAAAATTATTAATTAATATTTTCAAAGTTTGATTATTAAATAATGAAAAAAAAGAAAAAAAAAATTTCCCGTACCGGGAATCGAACCCGAGCCTCCTGGGTGAAAGCCAGGTATCCTAGCCACTAGACCATACGGGAGTACGTTAATGTTAGACTAACGATCGTACATAAAGGTTTCATTTTCCGTTAGATCATCCATTTTTTTAACCCCATCACGTTACAAGAAAAATCGACACTTATATTCAACTTATATTAAACGCTATTCAAATTATTAAGAAAAAAGAAAAAAAAAAAATTCCCACAAAGGAATCGAACTCAGTTCAAAAAGTTGGCCCAAGAAATTGTCAAGGTCGCCGCGCGAACGGGTATATAATGAATTTCCAAGGTATTTTTCGAGATTAAAAGACTAGAAGGTGAAAAAAAAATTGTCAGAAGTGGGATTCGAACCCACGCCCTCATAGAGGACCAGAAGCCCCATCATCGACTCAGTTTAACTGAGAAGGTATGAACAACCTTGAGTCTGGCGCCTTAGACCGCTCGGCCATCCTGACACTTGAGAACTTGTTGCTTTAAAACGCGACACATTCATAAGCTACGAAAATTATACAATATAATAATACAATATAATAATACAATATAATAATGCAGTGCAACCCAGTTCAATAATAGTTAATATTATAAGCCTATAAGTTGTTAAGTATATAAAACAATGTTGTGGGATGGAAACGTGAAATAATTGGGCAGTTCGAAACGTAGAGTTCGAGTGAAAAGTGGCATTGGTGTTGCGCTGTGACGCATGCGTCACATTATCGTGATTTCCACGCGGTTTATTCAAATTTCTTACGCCGGAATAATGGCATTAGCATGTATCATTTGAATTGAATTGGAATAATCGCTATGTAAATTCTAGGCAGCGAAGTGAAAAGCCTTGTGAACAGTTTTCGTAATGTTTATACTTAACTGGCATGGATTCGCGAAAATAAAGGAAAAAAATCTTTATTGTTATAATTTATATATTTCGTAATAGAAATGCTTCGTGAAATATATGTATACAATAGTTTTGTAGATTCCGTATTCAGTTAGACGTAAAACGTAATGCGGCGCACCAAAATTTCTTCGATAACACCACGAAGGAAAAAAACGGTGTATTTTAGCTGCACAACCGGTTTCTAAAAATATTATTAAAAACTATAGGCGTTATTGTGTTACATGATTTTAGATGTAATTTTGTGTTTAAAAAAAATTTCATATCGTAGGTGCCTATATTGTACGTAATAAGAGAGTATAGCATGTTGAGTTCGAAGGTACACATGAGGTAAGTTCGAAGAATTTCACAATCGATTTTATCGAAAGCAAAACGATTCATTCTGTCAGATTGATACAGGGAATAAAAGATATTTTGAATACAAGGTACATAATCTGACACGGAGGATCGATAATCGTCTCGCACTCCTTGTCGACTAGAACTGAACGTTAATATAAGCCAGCTATGTAAATTACGTGTACATAGTACACAAAATTCCTGCAACAGTAATAATCATATTCGTCGTGTACGAGATACACCGGAAACGGGACACAGGCCGCGCGATATCCGAGCGTACGATCGACGAAACCAGTATTCCTCTTTTTGATTTTAATCTTTCTTTCCTTTCATCTTACTGTAATAAAAATATACACTATATACTCTGAAAGAGAAAAATAAGCTCGAATAATCTTTGTTATCCTAAGTTATCAATCAATTATGTACAGCGCTAAATCTTGCGTTTCACGATATATAAAAATTATGATTTGTTGTTGTTGTTATTCTCTTGTGTATCTTATTAATATTATCTTACGCCGCTCGTGTATATTTATTAAATTTTTATTGAACTATCGTTGTGTCATTAGGAAGATGCTTCTCCGGTAGAAGACGTTGAAGGTACTTGTTGAGGCACGAATGTCACGACCTCGTGATAAATGAGCTCTTTCCATTTTTCAACCGGCAAATCCATGTCCTCGAAACTCTGATCGTAAGGCAGCGAAACCGGCTCGTCTGTCGGATCGGCATATTGCGCTAAATATGGATGCGCCAGCGCTTTTTCCGCTGTTATCCGTTTTTCCGCGTCCAATTCCAGCATCAGCTCCAGCAAGTCGATGGCTGCAATTTAACGATTTTGTAAATAGATATCATTTTTATTTTTTTTACAGAGTACATATGAATAATGTTTTTATTACCCAGAGGATTAGCTCCACGAAAGACGTCCTTGAAATTTTTCTTTTTCAGTGGCGGTAAACTTTGAATGTAATTCCTTGCCTAGAATAATAAATCGCTGTATTTGGAACGGGCTCTGGTATTTGCAGATGCTTTTTTTGGCGCAGATCTATTGACTGTGGTCATTATATTTTTAACATCTTGTGTATCACGAATTTTACGGTGTTTTTGCGGAATCGAAATTTGCCTTGAAGATTTTTGGAATCTCTGTTAGTTCATGTTTATTCTTCAATTCACTTAAAGTTGAAGTGATGCGTTATGAATTACCCAATAAAAAAAGGTAATGTGAATTTCCTTGTCGCCCTTTATCCGAAAGATTAAATGTTTAGATGTAAGATTAAATGTAAGATTTGCTCGTTCAACAAGAAAATTTGTACACCACTTTTTTATGTGCCGATTAATCTCTCGGATAAGACACGAGAACCATTTACTATCACAATCTTGTGAAAGTTGAAGTTACTCGATGCGTATGTCGACAGATGCGAAATTATGGATGTATGTTGTTCAAGTATCGATAAAACATGCTTTTAAAAGTCCCAAAAAAAAGTATATATATCAGTCGTTATTGGCATAAGCCGAAGATGTATTATCCCTGATATTAGTAAGAAATTCTGGCAGTCGAAAATGCTTAATGACACATTTTCTTGTCTGTTTTGCTGCGACAATGATGCCAATTGACGTTGATTTTTGTAAATGTGGAATGAATGCATGTAACGTAGTGTCTGTGGTTTCCTGCTTGAAAAACAGTCTTGTTGAAAATCTTCGTTCATTGAAACATAGTTAACCGATTTACCTCTTGGCTGGTAATTTTGCTCAAAGTTTCTTCCGTAGGCGTGCCACAAAGCACTAGAACTCGTGTTAGGTGATCAATGTCTGCTTGAGGGGTTAAGGTTTATTTGATTAACGAGCAAAAACCGATATCACAATGTGAGAAAGCGATCCACTACTTTCGTCTCACATGAGTTAGCTGCGCAATGTTACGATCTCAACAAGAAGGTGTTACATTTCACACCGTGAAATATAAAATAATGAGAAAAAGGCATTAAATATCTCTGATCTCTATCGTGCTTATCGTGGATTATGGAAAGTGTAGGATCATGCGTGTTTTCAGTGTTAAAACGACCCAGTGGAAGTATTAATCCATGCTCTTGCGAATCATTCACAAAACTTCTTAACCCTTTGAAGCCGCGATTACCAAAACGCGCGTGCTTGCATTTTTAATGCAATTGTCATTCTACAACTTCAAATAAATTACCCTTCAAAGGATTAAAATCGTAACGTGTCATAAAACCTGATGACACGAGGCCACTTACCGACTCTGATGATATTTTCTGCATGAACTCGTCCCGTGGAGTGCCCAGAATTTCCATTATTAGATTCAATTGATGTATATCTGCTCTTGCTAAGGCTCCACCGATTCTTACTAAAATTTGCTGAAATTCTTACTCGAATAATAAAACCCATTTATAAAATCCGGTAATCGTCCATTTGCAGGTGAAAAAACGAGCGACGGACTCATTGCAAAGTACTTGGAAAAAAAAATTGTAAGTACGGTACCGTCAATTTATACTTCAATGTGGCGATACACAAGGAGTATAATTTTAGTTTTGAAGCATCTAATGGACTTCAGACTGGCGTCGGCAGTGACGATACCTTGACTAAAACGACTAACTTTTATTTGACTCGTGCTGCTCGAGAATTATTCCATTTTTTGCGCTTGCTCGCAAGAAATTTTGGCGAAGCGTTGAACAATGTTTTACTGCGTGATTTTTATTCAGCAATTACTAAAAGCGTTGAGCGTCAATAAGCCGTGTAGATCCTTAGCAGAAAGCGATTATAATTTAGCCAAATAGTTGCACATCTTTTAGTGCGAATAAGAATTAGCTGGAGATTAGCTACTATACGCTACGATCAAAAGCACAGTGTAAGTATTTAAATAGACATTGATTAGGTAAGCGAGTGAGTAAAAAATCAACGTTGGGACGTATGATAAAAGGATACGATCGGTGCCAGGGAACAACGTTCTTCCGGTCAGCAATTCAGCCATTATGCAGCCAACGGACCATATATCGACTGAGAATTGTAACAATCGAAGTATCGTAACACATTTAGAAAGATAACAAAAACGAGGGATAATCGAAAATGTAAAAGACGGTGAAAAGTTGAGCAAATTAAATCCTGACCTGTTTGATTGTAGTGCATCCAATTTAGCATTATTTCCGGTGCTCTGTACCATCGCGTCGCCACGTAACCCGTCATTTCGTTCTCCGTCGGTCTGGCTAAACCAAAGTCAAGAATTTTCAGTTCGCAGTCTTCGTTCACCGCTATATTCGATGGTTTAAGGTCCTGAAATGAATTTTTATGTAGAAGTAACGAAACTAGCTCCATTCTTCGTGTGAAAATGTTTCTTATGATTCGGTTCTATTTTTCTTTAGGAGAAAGAAAAAAAAAACAGATTTTTTTATGGTTAGTGATTTAAAAAATTAAAGTACTTATTTATTCTGAAAATCAATTTTCTCTGTTACTTCTGCAAATAATATACAATTTTATACCCTGTGTATAATTCCCGCTGAGTGGATGTACTTAAGCCCTCTGAGAATCTGGTAAACCAGAAACTGTACATGATCGTCGGAGAGTTTCTGTGTCCTCACAATATTATTAAGATCAGCACCCATGAGATGCGTGACAAGATATCTGTCAAAGTCAGAAAAACGAAAGTCCATTAGTACACAAAAAATGTATTTTTTGCCTCTGAGTCGGCCTTGAGAATCTACTCACACATGCTGGAAGTCTTCCAACGAAGAAGATGGATGGAATACATCGAGAAGTCCAATTACCTGCAAATAACACATTCTTCTTTAATGTACCTGTGCTTTAACAAGACAGAATTAGAGAGACATTCTTCCGAGACATACATTTTCGTGATTCATGTGCTTGAGCATTCGCAGCTCCCTGTAAGTTCTCTTGGCGTGAACGTCGGATTGAAAAGGTCGAGCCAACTTCTTGATGGCCACCTTCTGATTGCTCACATTGTCAACTGCTGAGCTAGAAATATATTAAGCCATGATTTACTAATTAGTTCAAACATACTGCTTTTGTTTTACAATTCCTACAAAACGTTTAGAGTGCTTTCAATTTTGCATCAACGATACAGCTTTTAATTTCACAGCATTTACAATCTGCCTTAATTAAAAATAGAGAATTCAGAGCATAAATGAAAAGTATACTTTATTATATTTTATAATCCAACTACGCTCCACTTTACAGTAAAAAAAATGTCTCAACTGTTAAAAATTTCTCGCTTACTCTAAAATTGACAAACCAGTGTAAAGAAGTTACACTTCCTGTCATATTTCGTTTTCTGACCACCACGTTAATTAAATCAATGAAAAAGTATATAGTCATCGGAGGTTACGTGGGTGAAGAGAAAAGTGCCTAAAGTTCAACAGATTATGGCAAGCGATTGTCGTCGATCGATCGTCTTACCATTGAAGACAAACAATTTGAAATAGAGACAAGAATAGACAACCAGTTGTCAACAAGTGACAATAAGGAAATTCAAAATTCATTTGGAAACACAAAAAACATCGAAATAGAATCAACAAAAAATGGTCTCAAATGTTAAAAATTCCTCACTTCCTCCAAAACTAACAAAACAGTGTAAATAAGTTACACTTCCTGTCACATTTCATTTCCTGGTCACCGCGTTAACTAAATCACTAAAAAAGTATATAGTCATCGGAGGTTGCGTGGGTCGAGAGAGAAAAGTGCCGAGAGTTCAAATGTTTAGAGCACGAATTGTCTTAACATTGACAACAAACAATTGGAAGCAGAGACAAGAATAGACAACCAGTTGTCAACAAGTGACATTAAGAAAATTCAAACAGAAATTGAAAATTCATTCGGAAACACAACAAACATCGAAACACACTTAACAAAAAATGGTCTTAAATGTTAAAAATTCCTCACTTCCTCCAAAACTAACAAACCAGTGTAAATAAGTTACACTTCCTGTCACATTTCATTTCCTGGCCATCGCGTTAACTAAATCACTAAAAAAGTATATAGTCATCGGAGGTTGCGTGGGTCGAGAGTTCAAAAGTTTAGAGCACCGATTGTCTTAACATTGACGACAAACAATTCGGAGCGAGGACGAGAATAGACAACCAGTTGATTGCGGCACGCGAGGAGTCAGAAAAATAGACAAGGAGGGAATGTCAAGGTCCTTAAGAGTGTAATTCACTTTCGAGTTTCACAAGCCATTAATCGCTTTTTTAAATCTAAGAAAGCCCTTTATCAGAATTTCTCTGTTTTCGTTAAATAAACGTCAACAATCGATAAAAACATGTATCGTCGTTTGTCACGCTCGTTTTTCGCGCACACACAAAAGCAGCTTACCATACTTGACCGTAAGCGCCTGAGCCAACGGGAGTGAGCATCTGATAACGCTCAGGAACCTCCCATTCCGTTCTGTTTATTTCGATTTTCTGAAATCTCGGCATTGTCAAACACGCCTAATTTACAACCGAGATAGCCCGACACTCTTTCCCTTTCTGTTTATGCGCTGCTGTCTATTTGCGACACCGACTGATTTTCTCCCTCGCAGGAATATTCACTCGCGGAGTAACCACCGAGCGCAAGTATTCTCGAGCGCTGCGACCATTTCCAAATTAGTCCGAGCTCGTTTGTGTGGGTGCGAGAATGTCTATAAGTGTGCGACTCTCTTGCTCAAGCGGCTGTGCGCACGCGCATGCGCTTTGCGCTTTCGTGCTGAGCGCGCGAAGCTTTGAATTCGATTTCGCTGTCAGGAATTTCAAGAATATGATTTTTTTTGGATTAGTTTTTTTTTTGCTTTTTTAATCAGGAGGAAAATGCTTTGGGTCGTGGCGATTATTATTATGTTGTTTCTATTGTTGACGTACTAATAATTTTGGGTATTTAAAAGAAGGGATAGAATGTAGTATAATTTATTATGTTTTTTTCTAGAACTCGAGATATTTTTATTGAAATGATATTAGATTAGTGAAATTGAAAGAATAAGTAAGTATTTCTGATGAAAAACTGCATTTAAAACAATTCAATCTCCATTTGCAGTAAATAAAAAAAATTGAGAAAATTGATGTTAAAAATTTCGTATAATCTTTTTCGTTAAAATGAAGAAAAAAGATAGTTTATTTTTTACTGTGCTGCGTAGTGAAAAAGGCTTTGATTCAATTCGTTGGACGATTTTTAATCGTATTCGATGATTATCACTGAAAATGGGAGATTATGATCAAAGGTAGTAAAGGACGCGAAGATACAATTATTATTTCCATATATTTCATTATGTATTTACAATTTGACAACAAAACTTTAAAACGTAACACGGAGCCTTGCTCTCGACTTAGAGGATCGGGATCCTCGGTGAAGCGTTCGTAGAGAGGGAGAGCGCGGGGTCAGCTAAAATCGTATCCAGCAATACAATAAATATTAATAATAATGGGTTAATAATAAATTGAATGAGATCCACGATAACTGATCGACGTCAAAACGCGCCGTGTGATAATATAACCCTTTATTGAGTATCCGAAAGCCCCCAAACAATATTCTGCAAATCACACTCGCCATTTTCACATCGATTATAATAATCCTCTCTCTCTCCTCTCTCTCTTTCTCGCTGTTTAACGATTTCTCGTATAATCGGATTGTCCATATTTATAATAACGATGCCGTATTAATTCACATTTGTGTGTAGCTGAAATCGTCATTATTATTATTTTATAATAAATATATAAATAAATTAACTTAATTAAGAAAAAACAAAAATTATTGACTCCGCATCTCTTTCACACTTCGATTCGAGATAATTGGGCGTCCTGTTTGAGCGAAAATAAAAATAAAAATTAACAGTAGACAATAACACCACGATCATCGTTTCTCGTATTTTTCTTAATTTTCTTTTTTGGTTTTTTAAATTATGTACATACCTATATTTATCACTTACATTTCCAACTTGTTGCGAGTCTGTTTTATAGTCGTACGATTTATTTTTTATGGTTTTTATTTTTTATTTATTTTTTTCTTCCTCATCTTCCTTTCAATCGGTTGTTCGTCTTAAAGTTTTATGGCAGTGTACTATGTACGAGCAACGAGTATCAATGAGATATCGGTACTTGACATTGAAACCTCCGTTTTGATGACCGTGAAAATTCTTCGCTCTTTTCCGACAACCTCGCCTTGTTCTTTTATGTATAAATAGAGTCTTTATAGATTAAACCACGACGATTCTATGGAGTGACGGAAATGGTTACGATTTAATTCTCTCGTCATTTAAGGAGGTTCGAGCGATTCGCATTAATCAAATTAGGGCGAAGTAAAGAAATGTTTGTGCAATTTTATGTGGTTTAATAAACTGCTTCATAAGTTTGTTAATTAAATCACCAGAAATGGCCCAAAACGTTTTTTTCAACATTCTGCATCAATTTGACTAATGTGGAGCCCTTTGCCCCCCTTAAAATCAACGATCGCTTGCCTCCGCCTTCTGACCTCGATTTTTCATCGAAGCCGGGTCACTCAATATTTTTTTTTTATATATATATTTTTTTTCGTTCTTTTAAACACCTCACGTAATACTACGATAAGATAGTTGTGGATATCGGTGAGCGATGCGAGTCCGTAGCAGCGGGGCAAAGTTCCCTGAAAAATTGTTACTCATTTATTGAATTTCATCGTTTTTATTTAATAATTTGGAAATTTATCAATATTTTATCAACTAAATTGAAAGCTCTTACATAAAAATGTTTGAAAAAAATCCCACGCGAATTAAAATAACGAAGAAACTAATGATTAATATTTTTACCATTACCCATTAATTCTCATACCTGATATTTTTTTAATGTATTCATGAGGAGACCTCTTATTTGCTCGTTTTTTTGAAAAATGCTCATACTATTTCTCTCTCGCATAATGAAATAGCCTAAATATTAATGAATACCAATTATTTGATGGAACTAACGACGCCCAAACTCATATTGTTTGTTTATCTATTTGATAAATAATTTGATATGAATTGGTTGAAAAATATTCAAGCAGATTCGTAAAAAAATGGTATAATGATTTTGAAATGTCAAGTGAAAGCAACGGGCCATTATTATTTCCATTACTCATTGTTATTGGTTTTTTGAACATGTGAAAAAACTCTTTTTCGAAAAGATTCTCGTACAATTTCTTATTCAATAAAAAAAAAAAAAAAAAATGAATATTAAACGAGTTGTGCAATAAATGATCGAGTTATCGAACAGTATCATTGCCGCTACATTCTCCCGTCGCTCTCATCCTGCAAAAAAACGTCAGTATTCCAGTACGACGATTTTTCTTCATGTTTTTTTTTTCATAATCTTAGTTAGTGTAAAAACAATACTCGACGCGCTGTTATATCAAGTTGATTCTTAGGAAGTAGCAAACGGTTTTGGCGTTCTTACGGTATAAAGTCTTTCATTCTTTATTTATTTACAAGGAACATCTAACATCGTAGTGAATAGTATTTTTTTTATACACGGGTCTTGATCATCGTTTTTTTTATCTTGTCTTGAGCCATGTTCTCGCTTATAACACCTAAAAAAATTCCAATTTTAGACTACCTACGTCGTTTCCTTTTATTTTCATTTTATTTTCGCTCTATCTGCTCTCACAGATAGCGGCGCTTTGATTGAAGTTCGAGTGATTGTGGAATGCCTCTGCCACTCGTTTGGCCATAGGGACGAGATCTTATCGCCGCGACTCCGCCTACGGCCGAAAATCCGTTTTTTTTTGTCTCGTTCGTCTATAACTGTTGCAGTATTTTGTTTAAATGTTTGATTTTTTTGGCATCTCGACATTTTGCTATGTCACTGACGAAGGTCTGTCTCCTAATTCCTTCGGCGTTATCGACTGATCGATAATTCGCTGATCGATCCTTTCCGCCCTAATATTCTAGTCTCGTTTTGAATTGCTCGTTTTTCATCCCCTTCAATTATATTCCTTCACTCTATTTTTTGTGTGTGTTGGTGTACGTGTTTCTCGTTCATTATTACCCCCCTCCGTTGTCTCAAGACTCGTCCTTGATAAGGTCCTGCGAGTCTCGCACAAATTCACCCTTCGCATGATCCTGAAATTTGCCACAGCTTTTTTGGTATTTTTTTGTTGTTATGCATTAGCTGGGAATTTTTATTAGAAGAATTTTAGGGTATCATCGGCAGTGAAGTGGCGAGTCCTCGTGAGGTCGGACGAGCCCATCTACAGCAAGGTCGACGCCGTGAGAACATCCGGGACGACTGGCCTCGGAGGGGAGTCCATACATCACACCCTCATCTCGCTCATGCTCGCCTGGGACACACGGCTTGAGACTGTTGCTCCCTGAAGAAGGGGTTGATTCTCTGGTGGGCTTTTAGCGCGGGGCGGAGGGGGTGCTCTGGGCACTTTGAGGTGAATCGAACCATTCGGTGGACCCTGTAATAATTGTAACAACCAAATATGTTAGTAGTGGTAACAGCGGTTTATTGACAAGGGGAAATTAATTTACACAATTATTTTGTTTCGAAGATAAAGAAAAATATAATAATAATATATTGTCTACATTGTACACTTTGCACTTTGCCAATTGGCCATCGAAAAAGGTCATGGATTTAAAAAAATTATTTAACATACTTTATTTTTTGATTGTATTGTTATTATTTTTTGTTTATTAATTGATCATAATTATCAGGTGCTGAATAATTACTTGGTTTAAATTTTCTAATTTCGTTGAGTTGAAGGGCTCTCGTTATTATGGGAGTAATGCCTGTTTTGGATTTAATGGGGGTTAAAAAATTTTATTTAACATTATTTTGTAAAACAGGTAATAATATTGAAAGGTATAAGAATGTATTTATTTAATTTAAAAAAAAATGTAATACGGTGCTTTTAGCGATTTGACGTAGTAATAAAATACCTGCATGCTCATTTCTTGCATCACGGATGATCGTGGCAGTGTCGCGTGCTGCTGGCTGTGCTGCTTTTGATGCTGGTAATGATGTTGATGTGGCAGTGTGTGGGTGCTCTGACCCTGCTGCATGAGTCCCTGATCATTAGAAACTCCCTTCATAACATTTCTGAAAATAAGGAACGACAATATTAAAAATCGATATTTAATTATTAAAATAATAATTTCTGATTTATAACCCACTAAAAAAAATCAATGACGTGTATTTGCCCTAAAGTAACGAACCGTAATGCATTCATTACGCAACTCAATTAATTTCTACGGAAAATAATAATAACCACAATGGTATCAAAAATTTAATAAATAACTATGTCCTGAATAATAATCAACGTAAAATTACATGAATGAAAAAGACCGTGGTTGATTTAAAATTAATTTAACATTCCTTTATAATTGGAAATTCATTTTAATGTGTCAGTTCATCCGCTAAAATTTTGGATCATTGTATAATCATTATTTTCTGATAATTTATTCAAGGCCAATATTGATTTCCAGTGGCACTTCGGTGCATTATTTAGTGAAACGGTGAAAATGCATTTCACCGTTGCAACGTTGTGGAAAATGGCAATAGACCCACCTTCTCAGCATTTCGTTTTCGACGTCGACGATAACTTGGCCACCGCCTGTAAAATGTGAGTGTGGCGGTGGGGGTTGCTTTAATTCCGTAAAGCTGCGGGGGCCGCACTGTACATTCAGCATTTGTTGTTGCTGTATGCTCTTCGCTTCGAGCCTCGTTTTATCGCGTTGATAATAAACTCCGGCGAATATAAGGACGTTGAGGATTAATAGGCTGCAGCCGATTGCGATCGTCACGCTCAGTGCGGTCGAATATGCCGCATAACTATAGAAATAAAAAAAAAGGATTATTAGAAAAAAGAAAAAAATTACGAGACTTCATGTCATGAAATAATTGCGCTCTAAAAAAATATTACTAGCTTATCAAACGACATTTATAAAAAATAATGGAAGCTCGTCTATTTTCATTTACTGGTACCAAATATTACATAAAATGTATTAATATAAATAACATTAACATATATATATATATATATATATATCAACGTACTATTTAATTATTATTTATTAATATAATTAAATCTCGTCGACGAACAGCCATTGTAAATTTCGATTCAGTTTTCATAAAATTTATTGGTGAAAAATATATCAAAGTGAAAACTATGAGAGTTACAAAAGTAATATTGATTTTGAGGCGAATTTATCATTTGGTTTTTAAATTTTCCATGAGGAATATATTCAAGTTATATTAGAAAAAAAAAAATATATATATATATATATTATAGTGTCTGAAAAAAATATGACAAGGCAAGTGATGATTACCCAGCAACGTCGAGACTAGCAAGCGTATCAGTACTGGCATTGTGGACGTTCTGAAGATTTGTGCTTTGTATGAGACTGACGCACGTCGTGATACTGAAATCCGTTGTACTCGGGGATTCGGTTGTGATGTTTCCTCTTCTCGCCAGTTCATCTCCTACCCTGCTAAGAGGATCGGGTCTGACTGAGCCATCATAAAGGGTAGGATCACCATGACCACGGAACAGATTGTGCCTGGGTTCGACGTCCTCCATTCCGGCTCTATGGAGTTCAGGAACCAGTCGCAGCCACACGGACAACTGATGAGCACGATAATGATTTTTCACTCGTGGTTTGGAGCCTGTAAAAAAAAAAAATAACACACATGAATTAAACTAAATATTAACAAACTTACAGCGAGTAATTACAAAAAACAAAAAACACAATTGTATTTATTATAAAGTAGTAAAAATTTGTACACTCCACGACAGATTTCTCGCTGCATAAAATGAGCCCTAGAAAATTATTTCCCACTCTCTTAATTTTCTTGGTCTTTTTTTTTTTCGTCCCCACTACATTTGCAAACAATTAGCGCCGATTAGCGAGAAAATGACAAAACAATTGGTCCGCTTTGTATCGTTATTAAATTTCGAATATTCGCCGGAAGAAATCGAGTTGCATAAAACGAAAGTTGGACGATTATTTTCTACTGAGTGGAGGACTTTCTGGACGAAGTCTCTGGAGTAGTAACAGCTCGGAGTGCTCAGCCAACCGTCACAGTAGTCAGCAACCCTTAACGCGGGCAGCATCTCACCCCCTGCCCTCCTCCCCCAGCCCCCTCGCCCCAAGCGCTATATGTCTTCGTAACGTGGTTTATGGTCGCCGTTGCAGCTTCGCTCGCCCGCTCTTGTGCCACATATTTTACACTCTCGGTTGCGTACAGTCGAGAGCCGACTCGTCCTGGGAATCCGCGTCGCTATAAATCATCAGCCACGTCCTAATCAACGTCGAGCTTGCACACCGGCGGCGTGGGGAGTGGGGTGGCGAAGGGGGTGGGGGTGGGGGCTTACGCGTACGAAGAAGGGTCGGTGGGGTAAGCGTAACAGTCGAGGGGTCGCGAGGATTCGAGTTGCACAGTCCCGTAGGTGCATTTGGCAATATAGTTGGCTACTAGGTGGGGTACAGGGGAAAGGGGCTTGGGGGGAGGGTTACGCGTACGAAGAAGGGCCGGTGGGGTAAACGTAACAGTCCAGGGTTCGCGAACGTTCGAGTTGCACAGTCCCGTAGGTGCATTTGGCAATATAGTTGGCTACTGGGCGGGGTGCACGAGGCAGGGGGAAGGGTGGGGGGCTTGGGGGTCATGCATAGTCGACGGGACGAGTTGCAGATCCCGCGAGCTTCCAGGACGTTGCCAAATATCGTTAGGATTAGCTCACGTAGGCACGAGCCCAACGTCAGGGCTTCAATGTGAGCGATCGTACTACCGGGCAATTCATGTCAAGTGGTGGGAGGTTGGAGGGTGAGCTTTTTTGGGTGGTTGCGAATGAGGACATTTGTTTATTTGGCCGGTCATTCGTTTGTTATTCAAATTTTTTTTGAGGGTCCTCATGAGACAGGGTTAATTTGGAATTGTTTTTTTTGGCCTCCTCGGATTTTTGTCCTGAACCATCATTTTTCTGAGTCCCCCTCCTGATTGACGTAGCAGCCGATGGAGCTTTTTTCTCTTGAATATTTGACTGCACTCAATAGCTTAAGGCCCATAAATATTCTTAACTCTATTTGCAAAGAAATTGTTAGTGCATTTGATAAATGTATACACTGTTAGTTCCAAGTGAGCAAACCGCTTGTCATGGAATGCCTTGTAGACCCTACGAGTGTGCACAAAGAATCTTATGCTTCTTTGGCTAACGACTTCGAGAAGCTTTCGACCTCGTTCGGTTTAACTCAATTGATTCATTGTAGTGAGCGGTTTTTTTATTCTCTTTCTTTCTTTTCGCAGTCTGCTTCTTCAGTCTCCCGAAGAATCTCTTCCAGGAATTACCCCGCATCAAGAGGAGATCCAATCGATATATCGATCCTCGGAAGCGTTGCTACAAGCTTTCCTTTGTCAACAGCTATATGCTTCAGCGAAATAGTGCTAGTCGAACAGAGAAAAGCCTCTTGAAAAAGGCTCTCCTGCAACCGGCAGCGAAAGCTCGCTCGCTCGGCAAGACGTATGGCAGCTTTTTCGTCTGACGACGATGAAGGATGTGGCAAGGATCGAGTGCTAGTAGTGCACAGTTACCATCGGTCTGTACAAGCACCAGCAGACCACCACCGTCACTGTCGGTAGAAACGTGGACTCTGCTTCGTGTACGTATATATATATATATATACATATATATACGGGTTATATACATATACACATATATGTAAGCCATGAAAACCAATCTCAACTCTTTTCCACGTTGAGTTATTGCATCACCGCTCGAGTTACCGATACGTAGCCACCTTCACTCCGAAGCTTACCTATACGCGCACCGAACTCAGAAGCTTGAATTATTATAAAAATACCCAACGATCTATCAATGGCATGTCGATAAACTGCGAGGTAATTCGAGAGCTTCAATTTTCACAGTGGGTGGGACATTTATAAGCAATTTTTTATCGCACTGGTGAGGTAGGCTCAATACGAAAAATCTTAGGTCACCTTTTTTTTTCTCTTTCTCGACAATCAATGGACAATCTTATTATTGATTGCACAAAAGAGCTCAATTTTCAATCGAGGTGTAAAGGAAATAGGAGTTCGAAAAATTGTATTCTCTGTATATCTCGTGGGGCGATTCGTTCGATATTTTCGAGATATCTCGAATTGCGGTTTGTTCGATATTTTCGAGACAAACTTTCCGATAAACGCATTAACGTGAGAGATATCAAAAAGGGCAGCTGCCAAAGTTTCGTTGCAAATCGAATTCTGACGGTTAACTGTGAGATGGGGATGTTGGTTAGCCAGAAATGGTGAAGCGTAGTGTTAAGGGGTAAACGTAAGTAAATGTATTCCTTGTACTATCCTTTGTACCGTCGCAGTGAACAAATATTGTCAGGGATTTCTATCCTTCTTCGTGTTTAAGTACGAGCAATTACTCGCTGCATGCTTGGCAACATTGCGACGTTCTCGCAATCTGTTCGTCGTTCACAGGTCCTGGAACTTGAAAGCCAAAAGCTAGCCAAGTTATACGAACTATTCAGCGGGTCAGGATCAGCCAAGTTTGCAATGTCCAAGCCCGAGACGAGATCTCCTTGAGATTCTGGGTGAAGACGTGCACTACGTTCAACCTTCTGGCGTGCCTTGAAATTGAAATGTGATTCAACCCTCGGTACTTTCCAAACCCTCCATATATGCATACCGATTGCATGTTCTATGCAATACTCTTGAGTAACTTCTCGTTCAATCAACCCAGTGAACACAGTTGTGTTGCCACAATGTAACGGCAATATAACCGATTGTAACAGGTAATGTTACCAATTTGTTACATGTAAGTTGCATGTAACTTGCAATTTCCGACTCAGCAATATAACATGTTACATAACTTGTTATGTAACCGGTACATAACAGTTACATTGCGGCCAATATTAGCAAGGATCATAACAGTTATATTACTGCAATATTATAATGTAATATAACACATAACGTAACTATAACGTTGCAGTTATAGGAATTGTATTATCGCGGTTATATGAGAGCAATATTGACGTTACAGCAATGTAACGCTGCCTTTATATTGCCGTAACGTTGCAGTCATAACAATGGTAATATTACAGATGCATCACTGCAATCGTTCTGTTACCGGTTTTTAACAATATCCGACCCGGGATATGCACCATTGAATGAAAATTGGACTTTTCAGTGGTTTTCTATTAAAAAATGTATTCAAATTGCGCCTTTAAATACACTTTCGAATGGAAAACCATTTAAAAGTGTCATGTTCATTCAACGGTGTCCATCCCTGTGTCCGTCTCATCTATGTAAATGTTCTTGCAAATGTTTTATAATACTCTTTATTGTATAACAGTTGTTGTTGAGTCGGAAATTCTATCATAACTGCAATGTAGGCACCGCGCGTTGTGTTAATTGGGTAAAATGTGTAAAAATATATTGGATTACCGTGGTGATACCATATCTTCTTTTCATAGAAGCGTATACGCTTCTCTAACATAGAATTTTTGGAGTCAGAATATAAATTGCAAATTAAATCTTTTTATTGGATAACAACAATAATTACATACATGTACTAAAAACTATATACGAAGATATTCTTGAACGTATCTATAAATATATGAGATCATTTTTATAAGGAATATTTTTGGCAGTTATGTATGCAATGAATAAGGTGCTTAGCTTAGAAGACAGAAGTTATTACCACGGAAACGATTGCGCGAAAAACGAATAGACGCAATATATAATATCACAAAAACTCAAAGTAAAGAAAATGAAAATAAAAAATCGTCACAATTGGTAGATCTGAAATTTTCTTGTATTAAAAGAATTGTTTTGGCATTGCTTAAAAAAAAATCTTTTCATACGATATGACTGTTTCGATATCGGTGATGAAAATGACTGTTAAAAAAAATATAAGAATAAGGCCTTCAGCCTTACTTAAGCTTTGTCGCAATATATCTCCCAACCATTATTCCATGGATTGTTCAACTGCTATGACTATCCTTATGCTCGATTGTTTTTCTCTTTGGCATCGTCTCGAATTCCTCGCTGCTTCGCAAATCGAAACCACTCAGCGGCAATTTCTTCGAAATTTGATTCTTTTATTGCCGGATATGTTTCTAGAATAGCATCTGTGAAAAATGTAATAACTTGAGAATTCGGCTGTGAATTCACAACGGAAACTAATAAACAATGTTCAACGATAACTATCAGGAACACATTTCTCTCATCCCAAGGTCTTAAACTCGTTACTCACCTCGAATTGCTTTGGTGACAAGAAGGTTATCAATGCGAAAGTTTCCTTTTCGGCCCTTCCACGAGCATAACTCTGCACACGGATTAGTGAAGATCTTTTTGTAAATTCTTTGGATATCATCGCGAGCTGTGCGACCTCCGATTTTTCGCACGAACGTTTTCTACAATATAAATATTTATTACTACACTTGGCATAGTTTCAACTATACATAAATTTAGTCTTTTTAGGATTGAAAAAAATACTTACCAATTGTTCATTTATTTTTGGATTGTCATGGACCATATTCTCGAAGTGCTCAATCTCCTTGATCGATTTCAATGGCAGTAAACCCTTTACGACGTCGATATCTCCGATAACTGCTGTATCTCTTCCACGTTCAATTCTCTGAGCAAGCTCAGTTATGCTTACTTGTATCGCTGCCAGCATGCGAATAATTATTCTTGAATTTTCTGCGTTAGAATAAAAGGTAAAAAATGAATTTCGGCACATTTCGATGTTTTATTGTCCAGTAGGCCCAAGAAGTTTTACCTTCTGAAGATCTTTCCACCGGGCGAATATAATCTCCGAAACCTGGACGCGAATTCTTGTATGACAAATTATGGTTGTCGTCACTCAGCGTTTCATCTGGGGGCACTATACATGAAACGAACTGGTAATAAAAACCGAAGTATATGTATATTGAAGATATTCAGGATTGAAGTTTCTACTACTCACTACGCAAATTTTCGTCGGGTAAAGTTTCATTCTGCGATTGATTAGTCATTTTGGATCTTGCCCTCTTTTCAGAGTTGCGAAATGTATCGTCCTTTTTAGGTAGACATGCGTTATCGAGAGTTGTCGACACCCTATCTGCTTTTGAGCTGTCCACCGTATCGATTGTTAATTCGTTTACGTTTTCCGAATCTGTTTCATCTATAACAGTGCGAGGTTCTTTTTTCTTAAATTTTGATGACTGAACGGATCTTTTCGGAATGGGCGGCAGGTCTGATAACATATCCCGTGCTTCTGCAAATACAATGTATATACATTTATCTAAAGAACGAAAGTCTTAGATGTTAAATCAGCTGGGGAGTTCAATAAAATGTTATAAACATTATATACATTTGTTTTCACATGGATTTTAAATTTATTATAAAAAGAAGGTATTGAAAAATTGAAATAGTAAATATTTTAATGATGCAGAAAAAAATAAAACGTTCCCGTTGTGGTGCTCACACTTATGATAACGCGTCTAAAAAATGATTCAATGATAATATAGCACAGTATGGAGGTATATATGTTTATAACTTACTCATTGTTTGGGGTTTAGTCCGTTTCAAAACTTTAAATGGACGTTCAGTACGGATATCTTCGTCAGAAGAGCTTGAAGGATATTTCCTTTGAGTAAGTGCTCTGCGACCTTTTCCAAGATTATCGTCATCAGTCGTGCGATAGTTTGAATATTCAGCATGTTTTCGAGCCTGTGTGAGAGTTGCTAAGCAAGAAGTAATTGATTAAAATATAAATATCACCGTAAGCAAATGCACAAAAGAAGAATCGTAAAGATTTTTATGCGTACTGCAGTATTTCTCGATGCCAACAGGAATTAATTTCCATGACTGTTTGTCTGGTTCGGTTTGCTTTGCTATGAGCGTGGAAATGTTTCGACTGTTCTTCGGCCACCAACAGGCGTCTTTCCCGTCTTCTGTATGTTCAATCCAAGTGGATGGGACTTCAGAAACACCATCGTCTTCGAGAAATATGACAACTGCATAGTCCGCCACTGCCACAAACGTCTTGGAAATTGCAGTCAATGTAGCCGATTCGAGGGAATTTGCATAACAGGAAAATAGGATCCCTAGAGGATGTATTTAGGATTTCTATCCATCAAAAATTGTATTGTAACAAAGGGATTACAACACTCGAGCTGATGTGTACAGATTGCTTTAATTTTAAACATTTTCTCTGTATTTGCGATGCTAGCAACGTTTTCTGTTCAGATAAAGACCTTTCGTCGACCACGGAGATTCCAAATTGCTCAGATTCGCACGGTATACAAAAAAGTGACCTCGTCCTTGTATATGTATATCCTGTTATATGAAGACCATTACAATCGCTAAAAATCTCTTTAATAATAAAAATGGAATTATCTTTCAATTGACAGCAATTTTCATTTTTTTTTTTTGAGATGGAAAATCCATCGAACTCTAGAAGCTTAATTTTTGTTGTACCCTTCCAATATTGGACGACTGGATACGTTTTGCAGTATTGTTTTTTAATCCGAATCGAATTTGCTTCCGATATACGATTAACAATTTGATGTAATGGTTTTTCTGAATTCTTCACTTGTTTCTTGATTTTTTGCAAACAGTTCTCGAATTTAAATGCACTGAAATTATCCAAACACCCGAACTGTAAAACGTCATCAGCAAGGTGCACGAGGTTATGGACATTATATCCAACGAATTCCGGTCCGTACAATTGTCCGTAATGAGAAACGAACCAGCCTAACAAAGATCGAGCGTAATCATTCATAGTCACACACAAAACAGAATCAGCTAAAATTCGGGTCGCTACGCTCAATGCTAAGAAGTGATTATACATGTGTTCTCGCAAAACCGATTGCAAAACTACTGGGCCGGTGTACAAAAGAAATTGACGGAGCTCAGTAGCCTTCCACCTGTCGATATCGTCGAGACTTCTGGGTTTTCTGCAGAATTCGTTAGTAATGAAGGATCTCGTTGAATGTAATCTTTCTGATACAACGCATTTCGCATCTTTAGTAAATTGAACATATTTATGTCCTTTAACCCAAAATCGAATAAGACGCTTGGTTACTCCTAAACATATGAGATGCATGTAATCTAGCCCAACTTGGGAAACCATACCCATATTCAATTTCAATAAAGAAGAGGTACCTCGATGATGCTCAGGCTGTTGTTGAACTTTAAAAGAATAATCGGTCCTTAAATCGCAATCTATTTCTGGAAAAGTCATTCGACTCCCAACTACATCTCCTTCCTGCACACATTTCGAACACCCAAAGTACCCGGTGTGACCTTTCGTATAGGTGAGAAATGCTTTTGCCGGTGCATCGCAAACAAGTGCCTTAATAAATACCTGACACCTGTGTCCGTCAATAATAATGCCGTCCTTAAGAATTTCCATTAAATCCTCAACGAATTCACTCAGATAAACATTCGCATCGATCGGTTTTTTTTCGCCATAATATATGCCCACAATTACAGGGTCAGTATAGAAATCCGTTTCAATCGATACCAAAATTGGCCAAAATTGGCCTCCCGTACTTTTGAACAATGGTAAACCGTCACAATTAATATTAATTTTTATCTCGAGTGGGACGCTTCGAAAATACGTTGCAATGGAACGTTTCAACCCTCGTATCAGTCCGAAATGCACGTAATGACCGCCATTAGAAGATGCAATATTCTCTGATGTATTTCGAGGTGTGTTCATCAGAGTTCTAGAGTCTAATGGTAGATTCGATATACCGTGTTTAGAAAGAACTTTTAATAACGCTGTCAATTGTCTGTGAGGTATGCTATTTTCTACAGTCCAACAGCGCAACTCATCAGCTAAACTTGGTCCAATGGGACTGGGGCTATCGTAATTTTCTTCGTCACACGAGCTATGACTGAGATTACTTGACGAACATTCGTCCACCTCTACACGTAAAGGAGTAACCACTTCGCGTATATCATCAGTAATCATATTATCAGTTTCATTCGTCTGAGTAATGATACTACTTTGAGCCGTAGAGTTATCAAAAATTCTAGTTGACACGGTCAACTGTTCGCTGTTTACGTTATTGGTAATTGGATCGTGTAGTTCATTGATACAATAGGCAAGACAATTATGAGCTGATGATGCTGTACGCAGATTAGCAGGATTTAAATCTCTTGTGTACCGTGCGACTTGGTTATGAATTAATTGGTTTCGTCTGCGTTTAGACAAAACGGAAATATATTTTGGCATGTTTTTATAACAAGTACTTTCTTTCAAATCAATTAAAAGTTCAATTTTTTGTTTTCAATGAATATACAGAGGAAAAGGAAATCATCCAGAGAAAGAGCTAGAGAAATGAGAAATGATTATCATTTTAAAAAATGATCAGCAGATTCTTTAAAAATTTTCGTCTTATTGTACTATTATTATATATCGTTATATTATCATCAGACTACTCACTTATTCAATAAAGACGAGCAGAAATCGAGCTTCTCCGTATTGCTTCAGTTCCGGATGACGTCACACCTGCGGTAGTTTTGCGCGATACCGTTACCGAAATTCGTTCCCTTATACACTCAATCAACGTAAAATATTCCTGTAAACGGCATCCATATAAGACTGATTGAATGAGACACCAATTCGTTTCACATTGGAAAGAAGGAAAACATTATTCAACGAATAACGAACATTTTTAATATTGAGGTTAGGTGTAAGATCAACACGTGCATGCAAATGAGATGCTTTACTTATCAGTTATGAGCAAAATTCTATATTCCGCGAATTTTCGTTACCTTTTCTATGCAATATCTATCTTCAAATATCAGCAACGACAAAGTGAAATTGGCAACGTTTAATGAGGATTAAAAAATAATTATACATACCTTCGTTGCAAATACCTCGAGAAAAAGGGTGGAAACGCGCGCCAAACTTCCTATTTCACAACCCGACACTCGCGACACGCCTGAATGCGGCGGGTTTGAAATTATTTTCGAAAAATATTATATCTTATATTCCATGCAATTGGATAAATTTTCGGATATTAATTATTTCTAAATGTAGAAAAGTTTGAATCAATTCTTTAACAAATGCTGTACCCCGTGCTCCAGCATTGAGGATATGTTTAAGAGGTGATGTCGTACACCGACTGAGCACCGTATGAGTGTAAGTGAGAAAAAATTATTGGCGTTTGCAGTAGAGCGAGAGAGAACGACAAAACCGCGTAACACGTATGAAACATTCCACGCCAACTCAGCCACTCAGTTTGTCAAATTCCACCAATGGCCTCGGAAATAAGTCAGATCAGATTACTGAAAAATAATTAATCAATCCCAAAATGATTGGTTTTCAAAAAATGTCAAAGTTTTTCATTCTTCGCTTATTAAATCATATCTCGATAAAGATTGAGCATAAAAAATGTCTGAAAGACGACATTTTTTTTTATCCGTCATTAGAATAACAATAAGCCACATTTTTTACAGCGGTTCAAAAGTGCGTTTTCTGGGTTTTCACTTTTATTTACGTTAGTACACGTAGAAGGCCCCTCGTTTTCCGGCTCACAATTCATATCTGTATATGTCGCTTATTGTTAGCTTTCGAGCAGAATATTTTAAATAATTATATTATTGTCACGTTTCTGGGAGTATGATTTTTTCAAAAAGATAGTGGAATTATTTTTTAATTGAAAAAAGAATATTTTTTTTGCACTAAAATAATTAGAGTATTCCTACATGACTGTTGATATCACCAAAAAATACCCAGAGTTGTACGCATCGAGCTCCCAGTATAAAAAATATATATTCGCGTAATGTTATTACGATATACCTCAGTAACATTATCGGAATGTTATCGAAGTTAAAATTACATTGTTACGATTATATTACGTACCGACAACGTATTTTTTAAATATAACTGTAATGTCAAAAGGGACGTATAACAACTACATTACCTGCGTATAACCAATGATACGTAACCTGTTACCAGCATGTTATGTACACGCTACGTATTACAAGAGTAACATTGTTTTATTACATGTAACTACCATGTTATATTGCCGTGACAAAACGGGTTCACTGGGAAACTTCTTGTATTCCAAAAATAACGAGACGTTTTCTTCGTCTCAATTCTCATGAAAAAATGTATATAATTAAAACAAATGTACTGTTAAAAGTATTGTTCTAAACATATATCTTAAATGAAAATTTAATTAGAATTATGTATTAAGCTTTTTGGATATTCTACTCTTGAAGAAGAAAAAAATCCAATGCGTTCTTTTAACACGGGAGAAAATAAAAGAAACTTTTTTATTCTTATAGAACATTCGCCATCTCGAGTCACAAACTTGTTTCCCGACGATTTTCCGAGGAATAAAGTGTCCGTGATATTTTTACTACTTTGCCGGAGTCGCGTAACAAACGCTTTGAGGTCGACGGTTGACGCACGGCGTATGGCGAGCAAATCGTTTAGTTTGATTAAAAGTTCTCATATTTCTTTGCTATTCCCGCGCTGGCTCGTGACCTCCCGGAAATGTTAACGGTTCGTTCGAGAGGAAATTCGTGAAACCCTCTTCGGGGTGGCGACGGTACTGTGGGGAAGAGAGTTACGTCGAGAGTGTCGGAAAGCAAATATGCAGAGGCGCTTAAGTTCAGGTGACGTAATTTAATCCTTTCAATGTTATTAACGTGTATATTTCACGTCAATTACTTTTGCCATCAGCCTGAGTTGTGGCCATTTTGAAATTAAAACCTCAATACGTTAGTTCGTCACAGCTTTCACCTTTTTATTTTGCCGATGAAAGACAGTATTTAATTATATTCACTACTGACATTTATTTTTATTGATGAACACAACAATAACTTTAGCAAAACCTGTAAAAGTGTGTATATTTATGGAAGAAATTTCTTTTACATTCGACTTAGAACCCAGTGAAAGTCCGGAATTAAATTTGTAAGGTTTTCGCGTCGATTTTACGCAGCGCCATCTCGTGAGTATTTCCCGAACTACTCACCGTTTCGAATTCCCTGACGGGAGATCAGTTTTGGCGGGAATTACGATTGGCGACTGTTTAGTAGTCACATTTTTGCGATTTTTGGTATATTGTGAAAATTTTAGCTTATACAAGACTGATAAATGGATTACTTACAATCGGCTGACATTTACCGTGATAAGGCTTCACGGTTTCACGTAGTTTGGCGTTTTTGTGACCTGATTACCCGGAACGTTTGTCACAATAGATACTTCGACATATTGGACGAGGGTGTCTCAGTCTACGCAAACAATTGACCATAGAGAGCCCAAAATAAAGGCCAACCGACTGCTCGGACGATTTCTGAAGGCCTGAGGGATTGCGATTCGATTTCGACTACAATGCAGTTGCCCGTTATCTCTTGAAAAAAGAAGGAAAGAAAAAAAAAAAGAAGAAACGGTGGAACAATCGAGAGTGAAAGCTTGATCATTTGGATCAGAGCTGGACATGACGAGGTCGATGAGCGACATCGATGTCGAAACCCGAATTTTTCCCAGGACCGATTCGCGTCAACCGGAGCGAAACGAAATGTCCAATCATTGGAAACACAGAACAGCAACAGAAACAGCAACAGATTCTCACATACGCACGGACTCGCTGTAGAAAATGGTAAAAGTTATCGAGGGAAAAAAAATTGGTTATTTTCGGAGAGAATTCCCAGCAGTGGCTGGCCGTTGGATGCTTCGTTAACGTCCACACCCAAAAACGTTTTTCCAGTTTTTCTTCTTCAGTTTTCTCTCGTGAAATAGCCGATCGAGAAATGTCCACATAATTGCTTCGTCGCTCAGTTATTATAGCAACGACTTTCCCAAATTCCAATTTTCCAGCCACCATTGCAAATAACCAATATCTTTTTTTTCACCGTTGCCAATTCCTTCAATCATTCAATCAAAAACGTACAGACAATTCAACAATATTATATGTGCACGAAAAAAAATGAGGAAATGCTTTCCAGGGAAAGAAAAAGTTTGGTGGCTCTAAAGTTTGTCAAGGGATTTTTAAAACTTTTCTATTAAGCATGATAAAAAATAGTTAATAGTCATAATAATAATAATAGAACCTATTAATCCTTGGGAATTCATGGGTAATATAATATTAGAACTTCCGGATTAATATAGACTAATGCAAACTATTCATCCGAGCACTTTCTCCAAACAAGAAATATCGAGTGCTCTGTGCAAAGTCATGCAACCTCCAGAGTTTATTGCTGCTGTGAAATACTGCAGGAATAACGAAAACCTTTCAGCACAAACTATAACTTCCTCTTTAGTTGACTTACAGAACTCGTTAAACGTCGAAAATACACATTCGATAAAGTTTGATTTAAATTTCTAACGATGATGATTCGGGTTTTTTGTTCTTTTTGTTAATTTTGATTTAACGAGTAAATCTTAGAGCTTTGGTCTAAGCTGTGAAAAGTATTACACATGCACTTAAGTTCAAACATTGTGGCGTATTGCATTTGCTGAGTACACCATCGCCCAATTTAGTAATTTATGGGATTTCCAGTTACACTGTAGATAACTATGTCAATACGGATGAATGTGAAAAGGTTTGTCTTGAAATAATATTAAATGTATAACTTGGTTATTCCCGGGTGTGCTTAATTTAAATCGGGTCAAACTTAGTCGGGTGTTTGATTTTAATATATCAAAGATGCAATATTGTTGAATGTTATAAATAAAACAGTTCGATCCACTGACCTGAAGAAAATTATTCAGGGCAAAAGTGGTCAATATGGGCGGCTGCACCATGATGGACCAGTAACGACCCACATGTGCAATTTCGTTGGAATAATTAAATTCAATTGATTTCCATTAACCCTTCAAAGCTTGACGTACATAAATATTGTTCAGTGGTACAACCAATGAAAAACATATACCCATAACGAGTTTCGAATTTGATAAAAAATTTAAAGATGGTCCATATTACCAAAATTCGAAAAAAGAGCGTGTCTGATGAATCGCGATGATTACGAAAAAGGATCTTAGGTATATTTTAGTCTTTTTCATGAGAAATAGAGAACCAAGATTTTTTAGTGGTCCATGTTCACCACTTTCGCCCAATATAGCAGGAAAATAAAGGAAAAGTCGAAGGGGCTTAAGGAGCTCAATCGTTTCCACATAATACGACAAATTGTTGACCTGAGGGGTCAAAGTCTAGAGCTTCATCCCAGCACGTCCGACTCTGGACTGTTTTTTACACTCCAGGGGTGTGGAAACAGTATTCTTTTTTTTTCTTCCCTTTAGCCCTTCCACAGGCGAGACCATGAAAAAGTTGTCTGACACAACATTGCTAAGCCAGCAAGAGCGAGCCACTGCCCACACGTTGTTGCTTCAACCAAGGTTGCTCCGTCCGTTTTTAGGCTTTTTTCAATCCACCTTTTTCGTGGCTCTTGAACGAACCACCACCGCTGCCAGGGAAACTACGTGCCAAAGGGAAACCGACCTCGAACAAAGTTCAACCGACCTATCGTGGTTGCCTCGTGCTTTTCTGACCTTTCCTCATTTTTCTATAACTCGGGTTTATCGAGTGGAAGGTTAACCGTGGAATTAGCGAGGTCAACAGAAATTTGGCACGTTAATAAGACTGGATTACGTGCCACGTTCAAATAACTCGACCCGGTAGCATAATATCCCGAAGGTTATGTGCGAAAACTAATTAACTCTTTCGATACAATATTCGAAATTAATATTGTAGGCTCATTAAAAGCCATTGTTAATAATCCTAAAATATGTAGACCCTGCAGAAATCTTGAAACTATGCGGGACCACCGAAACATCGGAGGCAATACGAAATACCCCAGAAATATCGCGTGTATCTTATTGTCACTGTGTACAATCAAAAGCGTTGGTGGAAAGGCCCGAAATTCCGTCAGGTCCTAGAAATGTCTCGACTGTGGAATTTCTCTTTTCTACTTTACTCCAGCCCCTTTTTTCACATTCCCCGGCGATGCTATACGTGCCGGGTATTTTATTGTTTGGCCCGGGTGTTTCCGTGTTGATCCAGCTAGCTGTCTGAACGCCGGAGCTGAGAGAGCGAGAGAGAGAGAGAGAGAGACAGAGAGGAATGAGCAAATGGAGGAAAACGAAGCAATGTGAGTTACCCCACTTTGGCAAGCTGTTTACCCTCGATCGAATACGAGGATGGGTTTCTGAATACAAAGTGTTCTGAACCGTGTAAGAGACCAGAAGTTGCGTCGGAGATTGCCATACGTCGCTCCCGAAAAAAAGTACCAGAAGGAGTAGAAAGAAGAGGAAGAGACTTGCCAGACGTTTTAAGGGGTGAGAGAAAATCGTGGAACAACAGTATCGACGTAGTTGAGCTCTGGTTGTAACCACTGGAGGGTCAAAAAGACAGAGACATAAAGATAATAAAAAGAAAAAAAAAAAAACGCGAAGGGAACAAGTCTAGGCCCGGAAGACGAGGATATTTCTTACCCTTTTGAAAAGGGCGTGTAAGAGGATGTTCGAAAATCGAAAGAAAAATGATCCCCGCCTCTAGGACGGAGTACAATCGAATACTACTACTACATGTACCAATATACACTTCCCCAAACAGGTTCGATACACACCCGAGTGATGCGGATCGGATGGAGGGGTTAGTTTGCCACTTTTGTGGATATTTTCGTCGCCGCACTTTGTGGCGACGAAGCGAGACGTGTATTCCCCTCTCCGGAACCCCTCCTTTCCCTCCCCAAAACAGGTTTCGAACACGTTTCTGACAGAACGGGATGCAAGCCCCTCCGCGCTCGCCAATTCAATTCACTGGGACACGTGTTGTCAAGTCTGCACAATTTTATTGGAAATGATGGATGCTCTTTGCTCTATATGCTTCGGTGCGACCGTTTCTCATCGTCTGTATGTATGTATACGGAACCCGGACGGCTCGAAAGATTTATCGTTTCAGAGGGAGTCGACCAGAAGCAGCTTCTGAGCTGTGAATCGATTAAATTGTAGCCTGAGATGCCGGTGAAAATTAAGGAGCATAATTTCCATGGACGAGTGCGAAATCAATTGACATTAAGTTAATCCACATCTATTATTCGGCAACCAGCAATATTTAAACCATTTTTCCTTGGTCTCTAGGAACATAAAAAATATTCGATGTAATCTATACTGTCGATTAAAAATATTTGACGTACAGCAGAACTTCGATTAAGCGTGTGTCACTTTTTTTTCATAATAATAATTGATCCCACAGATAACCCAGTTCGATTATGAAGTCCATTATAAAGTCATGGGTTTGATTATGAAGTCATATCGAGCCAGTAAAGTTTTGACTTCATGGACGGTAAGACCATGAAATTTTCATTGATAAAGTTAAATCAGGTTGTGCTGTAAGTCAATAAAAGACGTGGTACTGACTTCGGGGTGGGTCGAAAATAGAGGGAAAATTGTGAAATTGATTTTCCACGACAATATCCCACGCTTTGTTCAACAATGAACTTTGCTGCGAGCGTTGGGCAACACGTAAACTTGTGACTCGATCGCATATGCATTTTGTTCGATAAGGTGTGTCAGACTTAAGGGGATGATGAAGAGCGGGATAAGGGTGGAAACCCAATTTGTAGACCGGGTGTTCCCTTTGATCGAGAGCAATTGCGATGGAAGCTTGCTTCAGCGGTGTTCCAACTATTATCAGGTTGCTGACGAGCCGCGAAATGTTCGGTACATTCGGAGGGTAGTTTCGCTGGCGTACAGACGCACCCGGTTCGCTGCGCCACCCTCCAGACTTCACTGGAGTAACGAGATTGTCCTTCAGTGACCAGCCGTCAGGTCCAAACGACAAGTGAAGCGAGACTGGGTGAGAGACTCTGTTCTGAGCACAAAACCCCAGCCCTGTTTCCTGGACAATTGCTCGGGCTTGCTTAGGTTTCTCCAGCGTTCTCCAGCGTCCGGACTCCCATTAGCTCTTTATTCATACGATTTCATGCTTTGATACTGGTACCCGGTCCTTAATTTTCATTCCTACCACTTTCACTACTCGCGCAATCCTCATCGAGATTCTATGGATGCCCATAAATGCGTTAATAAACTCCACCTCCTCATCATCGTTAGCCTTTAATGTACTTCTCCGTTACCGTCAGGCCTTACACGGATACCTACTCGCTTTTGTTGACTCATTTCGATTGCTGAGGAGTATAGGTGTCGGCATTCCCGCGTCTATGTCATCGTGTATATATGTATACGGTATTACCATGTCGTATACCAGTAGGCAAGTCTCAACTCCTAGTCCCTTGAGGCTTCGTCGCGCTCCCTAGCTCCATCAAGCCCTAAAATGCGACGACGTAGGTGTCCCACGCTTTGTCTCAATTTCGTATCGCCTAGTATCATGAGCGAGTGTTAGGGTGGTTTAGAATTTCAGAATAACTTTTGGATAATTGTTTTTGAAAGTGATAGCGATTGTTAGATGTCCCATGGTGAGATGGTCCTGCGAAGTATCGGGGAACATGAAAGTGGCGTCGTTCGGTGTTAGGTTGCTGAGGTTTCGTGATAGACTAAACTGGAATTTCTGGTGCTTTTGGGTCGGATCTTGGTCGGATTTTGGTGAGTTTGGACAGAGGGTTAGTCCATGGTTAATTTTCGGATTGCTGTGGGTTGGATCAACTATTGCAGACCCAATCCCAACTGATTCCCTAAATTGGCAGGTTTGTTAAACTGGTCCCTGAAAAAATGTCCATGGCAAAGGATTTGGGATGTAGCGATCCAAGCAATTATGATAAAAATTAGGGCACATTTATCTCAGATAAATCGTTGAGATCCTCTCGGAGCTCGGCAGAGTTTAATTTCAATTATCTTCTTGGTAGCTGAGGATAGAGAGTGAAGTCTTTCGAGTCAGCGATGAAGGCGGAAGAAACGAAACTGCAGAGCAGAGAGGAAGCAGTCGCCGGGCGAATTCTCGAAGAGTTTCGGGTGAAGAAAAGCCTGCTCGACGTAGCACGGTTGCCCTACCACCAGCCTCCATTCGACACTATTTTTTCTTCCGTAGTTCAAGGGGTGAAGGTGGCACTCTCCTAATTGAGAGTCTGCCTCATCCCTTCTTCGGTTTGAGAATCCCTAGGGTGGAATCGACCTTCTCAGGTTGCAGCTCATCCGTATACTGTTTCCAACCTTATGGATTATCCCTTCGTACATCTGTGTCTTCCTTTGTATCACTCACCCTCCCTTTAATGCCTTAAGTAAAAGTCGTTTTTCTTTCTTCTTCTTCTTCTACTCTCGAGAAAACGAATACGAACACAATGACACAATGTAAAATGTACGAAAATATCCCAGAAACATTTGGCCGGTATTTCGCATGAATTTTCTCAGACATATAAATTCTTGGTGACCTATTGCACCAATTTCAACGAAGTGAGGACAGGGCTGCGAGGTTTTGAAGAGGGTCAGGCCCCGAAGACGAATGGTAAGGATATGCGGTTCGCTGGGTTTACTGCGCTCTGACGGAGGGATTGAGAGGGTAAATGGAACAAGGAACTGCAACCAGAATAAGAGAGAGAGAGATGGTGCTGAAGACAGAGGCGGAATAGTGTCGTGGTCCAATTGGCTCTTCTCCTATTCCGGCAGAGTAAACAGATTAATTAATTAACGGGGGCTCACGGCCGTTATTCCTCTGTGTCAGATCCCGCTAGGTCGAGCACCGGGATGATTGAGACTTACAAGCGCATTTAGTATAATTGCCAGAGCCGAGGGGCACTTTGAACGAAATTTCCAGAAACCTCCTTTCATGGAGAACGCTTTAATTCAGACATATTGAAGCTATGCAAACAGAGAACGTTAATATGTCTAATAGAAATCGTTCTACACACACTTGGCACTTCTGCGACATTACACAATTCACTGCTTCAGCATAAAAGAAAATTGGAAGAATTGTCTAGTGATTTTACTCTAAAAATAATACGGATGTGTTAAGATCCAATGTCAGATTCGATACGACAGTAGATAAGCTATCAGTATCAGAATGAACGCAACACTTGCAACTTTCTGAAACAGGGCAGAGAACAAAATGAATAAAACCGTTTATCATCCCTCCCAGATACCAGAGACAAACCATCATTAATGTCCATTACAAGCATGTCTCATATGAACCGAATTGAAGATTGCTTCACCCCAATTATCACTGCCCCTATTACGAAACCGATTTAGACCCACTGCACAATTTGACTGTCGGGAAAAGTCTTAAGAAACCCTGACAGCATATGGAAATATGGTTTGCCTCAAAATTTCTCCAATCAGAAGTGGAAAGTCGAACGAGAGTTAGAACGTTTAGGTTGGAGGATGAGTTGAACCGTATGAGAGATAACGATAACGCGGATAGAGAGAGGCAGATTCGAGTGGAAATTCAGTGGCCATTAGGAACGTCGATTTCGAACAAACATGTTACTCGAATTGCGTCTTCATATCCGTTTCTAGGCAACGACGCCTCGACTCGCGCTCGACTCGTTGGTTTCGTCCTCGCGATAACTTCGTACCCCAGGGTCCTTATCTACTATGTTTACCTTACGACTAGATAACGATTGGTGTGCTCGTCGAGGTGACAAGTCATGCGGCTCATGCCGACTTGCTGAAGGGCTGAAGATACACCCTGCCCACTTCGCTGTCGTCTTCGTTGTCAGTCGAGGAGGCATCCAAAGCTTCATGATAAGACGCCGTATAAAGGGGGTTACGGATGGGACTGAAGGGTGTGCATCGAAGCGCGGGCGAGCACGCTAACGGCGAGGCAGGCGTGAGCCCTGCTAATTGGTATCGAATTAGTCGAGCACAGCTCCAGCGATCTACGAAACCTGCAACTTCAGACTCCGACGACTAATTGCATATTAATTCAGCCCTCGCACCGGGGCGAGTTTGAATTCGCTCTCGTTCACACGGCCTCCTTTCTCTCCGCGATAAATCAGCTTCCGACTTATCCCGTACCTCCTAATGCCACGACAAAAGGTATTAACATTTGGGACTATTGATGAATGCGAAATAAATTGGCACTGCATCTGGCGATTGGAGGCTTGTGTCATTTCCTGACATTTTTATGGAATCAGGCAGTTCGAATGCCAGTTTATTTTCAGTTCATCCATGGTTTGAAAACACATTATAATTTTTGTGACTTCCGATTGAGCGAACATTGCCCAAAATGATGAGCAACCAGTATGTCAACATTTGTCCTTGAATATTTTAGTAAAGGTATTTTGGTAACCCTTCGCAAGTACATAGAAAAAAGTGATACAATGGTACGAATATTAAAAAAAAAACAACATAACATTTTATAAGTAAAAGGCTTCGGAGGATGTCCTTAAAAAATGTCCAATGAAAGTGGGTTGTGAAGAAAAAAAAAACAAGCGAAGTTGAATGCAAGGATTTACTCCGTTGGATTGTGGACGAAAAATCCAGTTGTACGAGAGGATAAAGAGGTTTTCCC
Source organism: Clistopyga incitator (assembly GCA_947507545.1). NCBI lineage: Eukaryota > Metazoa > Arthropoda > Insecta > Hymenoptera > Ichneumonidae > Clistopyga > Clistopyga incitator. The sequence continues at coordinate 11,711,137 of OX382173.1, read as the reverse complement.
GTACATCTGAAAAATAATGCTCAGCTAACGACGCAACGACGCTTCGGCCCACAGTTGGTCGGGAAAAAGCGGGTGGAAGTGGATAGTTCCTGTACCGATCAGACACACGGATTCTCAAGCACACGCCTCTTCTCGCCCAAGGAAGCTGTTCCTTTTTTTCTCTCCCTCTTCCTCCTCGCAGACCGAGAAGGATAGACCGTGAGATAATCCTTTACCCACAGTCGATTCGTTCTCGTTGCACACAGAAGAATTCTACCGAGCTGCAAGCTGCTCCAAGCAATCCGATTTATCTGGTGTGCTACTGGGCGCGTTCCGGAGATCCACAAAAGGCGAACCCTTCGTCCGTTGGTCTATTGTGCTTGGCATCGTCCGCGTCGTAGTCCGGACGGGGAGGAGAGGGTGGTTAAACTCTATACCACCGTTCGCATTGGTGAAATTAAAGGAAAGCCCGGGTGGCGCTTGAACAAGTGGAGCTTGAAGAGAGCAGAAGACTTGCTGAAGAAAAAAAGGAAGATGGAACGAAAGAGAAAGAGGAAGAGAGACAAAAAGGACACGCGCGACTCTGTGACGCCGGGTCTATAGCAATTCTCCTTCTTTAATGTATATGTATGTGTGTATATATATATATATAGGTATAGTATAGGCTCGTGGTTCGATCGAACGTCTGCCGCGGTGATATCGCCGAAGCTTCGTTCACCCCAGTCCACCCCTCACTTTTACTGTGCGCCACCGTCACTGGTACCGCCAACCACCCTCCATCGAGCCCCCGAGGCTATCCGGGGACGATCGGCGCGGCCATCAGTGCAACGAAACGGTGAAACGACGATCAGCTTCGTGGAGTTGGAAAATCGAATCCGGCCATAGTGTCTCCAGCCGGGAGCCCAAATAGCCACCAACACGCCACCCCACGCCCTGCCCTCGAATCCCCGAGGGAATGTATTTGTCCTAGCAGGAGGTGCGAAGCGACCCATTAATTTAATAAAATCATCTTGTTGATATTGTTGGGTTAAATTGAAAAAGAATTAAAAAAAAATCGATCATGAAATACTTGAAGAGAATATTTTGAAAGTTCCTGTTACAATAGAACAACCCTTTTTAGTTTATAAAGTCATCTTGTTGGTTTTCAATTAAACAGAATAAATTCTTTTTTATAGGGAAAAATATAAAAGTTATTTTTAAAGTTTATGTCCATGAATGATGAAAAATCTGTTATAAGGAGACATTGAATGCAACAGATTTGCCAATTACGAGACCTCGATTATTTAACGAGGGGATTTTTAAAAAAAGTTGGCGAGCTTGCGAGTGGCTGCCGTTCATGGCCCATTAAAGGGTTAAAGGGTGTACCGAGAGAGGCCTGAAAAAGGAGTCGATGGTTAGACTTTTTTTGATTATAGGTCAAACTTTTCAGCTGGAAAATGTCCAGCGCTGAAAATAAATTGGATCATCTGTCGGGCGTCATGGATATATCGATTTTTCAAAAAGTTTTTCGAGTGCGGTTGACTTTTTGATAGAGTTTTCAAGTGATGATTTTGATGTAGCACTAAAAAAAAATGTCACGTCTAAATTCAGAATTCATTCTGCTGCAAAAATGTCACATCTAAATTCAGAATTTATTCTGCTGCAAAAATATTGTTCCGGTAATACAAAAACATAGTTTATCACCCCCAGACGAAGTCTGTTGAGTATTTTTTGGTCACTTGGAAAAATATCCTCACAGGCGGAAATAGTGATTAAAAAATTGACGGAGTTAAATTGAATGCTCGTTGAATTATTAATCCCAACGAATTAGGGCCCTGCACTTAAAAGTTTGGAACAGTTAATAAGGGGAAAAGTACAAGGGGCTTATAAATTGAAAGTACTTCTTTCCCCTCTTGCCAATTTATAATGGTACCTGGACATTGCATTTAAGCCTGGGCCTACGTGAAATCTCAGAAAAGATTATTATCAGTGAAACATTGAGCCGACTGTATAAATATCAGGTTATGCGAAAAGTTTTTTTGCGGTGTCGAATAATGGGGGAGGGGCCGGGGGGGTGAAAACATTGTGACGACGAAAAGTCGTTAAACTGGAGAAAGCCTCTTTGCTGAGGAGTTATCATCTTGTAAGCCCTCCGCAGGTCGATAATGAGAGGGGGACCGGAGCTTTAGCTGATTTAAAGGACGCTGAAATTGCTCGTCCTTAAATTTAATAGTGAAAAATATGATTGTTAAAAATAATTCGATTGTTTGGGGGGGAGGGCAATGGGTAATTTGTTAGCATAACTCATTTAACAATCCGTGGTAATGGACTTGTTCCTTATGCACACGCAAGACGAACTCTTGAGTTCATTACCATTTTTATTATCCGCTTCAACTTTTACGTATTTTTTTATCGTTGAATAGTAGTTTAAATTTTGCGAATAAGAATGTAACCCGCAAATTGCCATCCCCTGAATAATTCATTGTTTTTGTTTCTACTTTTACCGGTGCATGCCTATTATGCAAAACTACGATATTACTAACATAATTACGAAGAATTTTTTTTCTTTCGTTAATGTTTAACAGTTTTCTTCATGAAAATAGTTGAAGAATGGAAGTTTCTTCATCTTCTTTTTCCAGGTTTCAGTGCCGATGCGATATTTATCACAAAATAAAAATTTACGAATAATATATAAAGGTACTAAATGGAGATACCGATACAAAAACTCTGAAATATTATCGCTGAACACACATGGACACAATACAACAGCAGATATTCAAGTTTTGGAATCCAATATTTTTTTCTCGGACCTCAGCTTCGCTCGCCAATCTTTGAGACGATTTATCATAAATGTGCTGGCTATAATTCGTCACCTTGACATAAACACCTATATATAACATGTATATCTTATGTGACACTTGAGAGGGTGCAAAAAAAAATCCCCTCCGTGATCGTAAAATAATCATAGCCATGTCTTAATGGAATATCAAGACGAGGCTGTAGAATAGCAAATACCAAAAAAAGAAAAACAAATGTCAAAGTGTTAAAAATGATCTGTCGAAGTTACGATGGTTTTGAGGGTTGCTTCGGAGAAATAATTATATCTCCGAAAATAATCAATATTTCCAATCAAAAAAATTATGAAAGGTACTCAATATCATGCTCGACAAAATAAAAAATTTCATTCGAAAAAATCTTCACAACTTTCGTCGCAAAAAAATGGCGAATAAACCAGTACCTTTTTATCCATCATCCCTAACCACTTAAGTGACTCCCTTTAATTCCTGTTTCATCCATTCCCGTTATATTTCCCATTGATTATTCCTCTCTATCCTCCCCCTCCGTTTCAAGGAATCCCTGGATGATGATCAAGATTCACTGATACAAGGTACAGAAAAAAAATTGACACTGCTGAGATTATGGGGGGAGAAGGGCGTGATTAAGCAATAGTTCCACATCCAACCTATGAGATATCACGACCCGGGCAAGTTCGCCTGGGAACAAATGAGAGGCTGGCTTTTGGGGCAAGATTGCGCCTCCCGGATAGCAGGAAGATAAGTCGTGTAAAAGGAAGAGAAACGCTCTCGTGGTTGGGGGGGTGTGCAGTGGAATAGCGATAGAAAGGGGTTGCCGAGGAGAGTGAAGGGAGTTTTCTCCGGTTGCTTGAGTTTTCCCGAGCTGAAGATTTCTCCTATCCGGCGAGAAGCATTATAACAAAAAGGACAGAGAGTGTCTGAAGGCGAGCACCGCGTGTTTCCAAACGCTGCGAAGGGTGGAAAGGGTGAAAGGCAACAGGGGGCGAGAGGCACGCCGCTAAGACATCGAGAGACAAATTCGGTCGTCGGGGAGTTGCCGTCAGGCACGCGGCCTCCGCTAGCTTGAGAAATAGTCGCGAAAGAATTTCTTATTAGATTGGAAATTGAAATCTGAAAGTAGTATAGCTCGGCGAATGCTCCGACGAAGGTGGAGAGAAAGTGGAGAGCCTGGAAAGAGAGCCCGGAGCTTTCTCTGTGGCACGAGAGTGACTGCTCCCGTTTGTAATTCGTCTTTATCCCTTTCTTCCCCCTTCATCCCCCTTTCTCCGGCGGTTTTTCCACGATTTCGATGGGAGGGATGGTTGCATCCCCATGCGAGGCGAAAGGGGGCATTTCGCTTGATAAATATCGTGGCTCACACTGAACGAAAGGAATAAAGGAGGTGGGATTGAAGAAAGGGTTTCATCCCTTCACTTGCAATTGGTACATATCCTCCGGAAATAGAACATCCAATTCTCTAATAGATCCGAGAAATATTTCTTCACTTTTCTTTGAAGATATATATAGATGCACGCTTGGCTGAGCTTGTGACATCAAAGGAATCTTGTGCAAGCTTCTTTAAAGGAGAAGAAGGTGAGAAAAGCTGTTAAAAGTGATAATAAGTAGGTAGCCATTGTACAAAAAAAAAGGAAAGAAGAAAAATCAAGGTTCTGATTATCTTGGGTAAGGGTAGCTGCAACTATGTGTAGACACATATTCTTCGATAAACGAGTTACATTCACACTGACAGACACCAGTGGAGTCAGTTGTGGAGAGAGGATTGGGTACAGCCAAGAGAGGGATGTGAAAAAAATGGAGGGGCGTTATTGGCCATTAGGGTTTGCTTTATCGCGTATCGCAGGGTGGAGAGACCCTTACATACCGCACGTGGGGCTCTCGAGTATCAGTCACACTCTTCCACAGTGCTGTTTTTCTTTACGCCCTCTTTCTTCAACTCGGAATTTCTCGGCATCGCAAGGGCAAGATCTCGAAGACTGCCTCTTGTATATATATACTTTTTTCTCCCTGGCATTTGTCTTCTTTTTTTCTTCTTCTTATTTCACTCCTCTCTGGTACACGATCTTCGCGCCCTCGTGAATTGAGAGTCGGCAATAAGGAAGCAGATCTGGAATTGTTCGGGTTCGGTAAGGAAAACGGACCGTGTTCGGGATGAGGTCTGCGTGTTTTCTGCAGATAACAAAAAAAAAACGTCGTTAGACGCCATTCAAGCGAGGGTCTTCAAGTACAACCTCCTCGAGCATATGCGAAATCTTTCGGGTCAAGGGAATGACAGCTGGTTCTGGTAAATGCGAAAATAAAATTTTGTCCCAAAAATGAGAATCGAAGGTTCGACTCGGTAAGTCGTAATCTTATTTTTTTGCGACACATGCAAAAAGTCCCCCTTTTCATGCCTGCAGCGCGTGGCGAAATTGGCGATTTTTTAAAATCAGGTACGAAAAAAAAAAAGAAAACGGACTGCGCATGCGCGATTTCGTGCTGCGTACTTTTTTACACACTCTTTTCGCACTAGTGCGAAAAATCGACTTTCTCGCACACTTTCGAAAAAACTGCCGTTGTAGTTATTCTGATTTATAAATGTATTCAATATTCGAGATAACTTTAAAAAAAAATGTTATAAATTTAAGTATCTTTTTATAGAAGGTATATTAAATTTAATAACCAAGTGTTTTATACGATAAACGTGCTGTAAATTAAAAACATAAAAAATGTTTAGCATGGAAGTAAATTCACAAATTTAATACACCACTTTATGCGTAAATCCTTTTGTCGCCAGAATTTCGAATTCACTGACATTTTTAACTGCGCGGTTGACTAATATTTTTAGAAATTTTTTTGAGAGAAAAATCCTGACATTTATTTCATTATTAAAATTGCAAACGAAATTTAAGCTCATTAATTGTTTAAGCTCTCGTTTCGTGGGAATTATCATTTAAACATTTTTTTTATTACAAAGGATCACATTCCGTGAGTCACGTTCTGAAAATGAAGTGTGATGGAATTTTGAAGGTATTTTGAGGGAAGAGGGAGAGAATATCACATAGCGGCTTATCTTGGTGGTGTTCCAACAGGGAAAATGTATATGAATTCGTACGAATACATAATGTACGTGCGGAACATCGAAAATGTACAAGTTCGTAGCAACGTGTCGACTGCGGCACATGCCACGAAAACATAAGCGCAATGTTGGACATAAACCGCCGTGGACGGCTGGCATATTTCTGGACGGTTTCGTGTGTAGGTACAATTTATACCTGCGGCCCAGTGGGCATCGGAGATGTGCAATGCAACAGTGCGCAATATCAGCTATCCAAACTCTTCTGGTTCACTTGGATCTTTACGAAATATTCTTGCGTGTCTTGTACCGGGTGTCGTCAATGTCTTGCATAAAGTATGTGAATTCCTTGTTGAGACACGAGACATTCCGACGTCGCATTCCTGTCGAAAACTCCTTGTCGCTCCGAAAACTTTAGGGCTGACTTAAACGGAAATTTCTACTGCCTTTTCATTCCCACTCTTTTTTTTACACGAAGACAAGGATCAATGGATCAAAAATTGATGGAACAACAATTTCATTAAACAATACGGAACATGTATTTTATAGAAATTCAGAAAGCAAACATTTAATCGAGATTGGCAATTCAAGAATTTCATGAAAATTCGCAATAAAACAATTTTATAAGAATTTGATTTGATCGATTTGTTATCCGGATTATATTGTAAAATTTTCTTACACAGGAAGCTTCCATTCATCGGCTTATGAGATGGCAAATATGTGCGCCGTTATTTTCTTAATAAGGTACAATGGAATCTTTAACCGTATGAACTCGGGCTTTAAGCATATTAGAGGGGGTTTGTATATTGCGCCTTGTAGATCTTGGAAGTAATCAGGCCAAAGTCTTAATCGGAATTTACCTTCTGGCGCTCTAACACATTACCCTCGTAATACAGTAATGTTGTATGCCGGCGTCGCTACAGAAACTTTGCGAGCAACTGGCTGTGCTGCCTCGGTTAACTCATCCCTAAGCATCCCTTAGGAGCTGCTGGTACGTCGTAGACTGCATCCCCAACTTCGTCTCACTCCTCCGACTCCCTCGTTTCGCCAGTGCATTCCATTATGCATCGAACGTTTAAGTAGCGCCGTTGTATCGACATTCGTGTTATACTACGCCAAATAAATAATGTTGAGCGCAGTCTGAGCACCAAAATTATTAATCGATTAATTCATCAGAAAATAATATTCACTTTAGTTGCAAGAAACATTTGTTTACGTGGTTTGAAATGACGATAATAATATTACAAAATTTTCGCCGTGGTTTAAAGTTATGATAAAAATATTAATGACAATTATTATTGTTATCGTACTTTGTTTACAGCGATGAAGAATGATTGCAATATTTTTATTGACAATATGAATAATATGTTCAGCAACAAATGTCACTGTACGCTTAATGAGAAAGCACAACGGTTGAAATCTGTTACTAAAATCTCAAACCACTTTCCACGGTGTATAGCTTCCCTCTGCAGGAAGAGATAGAGACCATGAGCGGGAGGATGGCGTGTAATTAGAAGCGTCGCGAATTAAACTGATTACAGGACAGAACCGAGGCAGTTCACGAGCTCTCACTAGAAAGCCTTGTCTCATTATCGGAAGGAAGCTTCGAAATAGCGTGGAACAAATGGCGAGAAGTTTTTCCTTAAGGGGATCGAATCATCTGGAAATTATAAAAATTTAATTGCTTTTGTATCGCGCATATGAAACACTCTAACTTAATAAGAAACAGGTAAAAAATTCAATAACATTTTTATAAGTTGGATATTTTTTTTGTTTTTTTTTTTTCGTTATCTGTTAATTTTTTATTTGCTCTTATCTTTTGGGAATGAATTTGCAATGTTAAACAAAATTGGTACGCTCTTTTCTATTTGTTTTGTAGAAAAGCTTTTGGGTATAATATTATCATAATTTTAATCTGATGTTTGATATAGGATTCCCTGCAACGGTTAGTATATTTTCTGTGCTTACTGATGATTGCACGACCGGCAAACCGAGATTGGTTATAGAAGCGTCAATGCAATCTACCCGCGGATGGTTAATATTTAAGATAAAAGCAAATTCGCTTTGCCTCCGTCTATTTGCTCTGCAATGAAACCGAATTTATTTATTTTTTTCTTCGAGATAGACTCTCTGTGAGTAAATTGGATTACGGTTTTTGATATTCACTTAACCCCGAATAGTCGGGAGATCAGGAAAGCCGTCGATATATATTTTCTTCCCTTCTTAAGCCACAAAAAAAAAGTAAAAGAAGTTCCCTCACTAATAATAAATTTCACATAAAAAACTATGAAGCTTAAATCTTGAATTTTTGAAAAAAATGACAAAAAATCACTTACACTATTTAAAAAAAAATTTTTCACAACTTTTCTATACAAAATGAAAATTAAAAAAAAGTTATTTTCCAAACGTAACAAATTGGCATAGATAAATGGTCGAGACTCTCAAATTCAAGATACTAGTGAATGCAAAAAAAAAGTGCAGCCAAAGCTAATCATATCAAAGAATTTTCCCCATGAATGAAAGCTTTCCTGTTAAAATCCGAATCTCCACTTGCAGTGGTGCTTGCTAGCCGTTAATAATCAAAGCAATGCACTAACGTTTGTACAGTGGCTATCGGTGGTCTGATAATGCGATGCTAATTCGGTGTCAGGAATTAATGAGAGTTTCTCGTGAGGGGGGAGCATTCGTGGATGTTTAGTCGCGCGGAGTCCTCGACGATTGTCGAGTCTTCGGTAAAAAGGTTTGTGCCTTGGAAGTGCATCGAGGATTTGCATGGTCGAAGGAAGGCTTGAAAATTCAGTGGCGCCCTCTCCGAGCATCCCTTCTCCTTCATTTAGGCTCTTTCACAGAGCTTGAGTATAAGGTACACAGTATTTGCTCGAATTTAAATGCGAGCACGAAAGCTCGAATATATCGAGATTTGGACTTGGCTACCTTTGACTTTTTTCCATTTTAAAATGAGACACTCGAGTTAAGTCGATGAGACGACTCTCCGCCCTTAAAAACGAATATCCCATGGAAGAAGCTATAATACTCAACGGATTCTAACGAGCTGGTGCTCAAGCGTGCTTATCAATATATACAGTACACTTGACCCAGTACTTCTACTTTACTGTGACTGAATTACTGAATCCACGATTCTCGGACGTACGGAAACATTTTAAAACGCTATACGTATATATATGTTGATTTTTTTCCCTTTACGTCTCTTAATGCGCGAATATAATTGGCTTGAAGATGATGAAGAGCTACTTGAAGAGTAACTTTCGGAATATTCAATTCGATAGGGAAAAAGCTGGGGAATGTTTTCTTGAGTGTCCACGGACAATTGGATGCGGCGTCCAATATTGGCTATCAATTAGGTCCTTAATGGAGTACAAACAGAGATTAGTTAGCCCTGGAGAACAGCGGTTATCTATTATTCTTATCGGGTCACATAACGCACCATCGAGTACCAACGAAACCTGCCACGTATCCACCGAATCGTATATTATGCCTAATACCCCACAGACTGAATGTATATAGGGCGACCAGTGACACGAGAGTGTGGACCAACCGAACACCCGACATATTAATTGATTGATAGGCTTGCTTCCGATTACCAATTAATCTTTGTCTCGTTCCACCGCGATTTACAATAATCAAGTGTACCGTGTTATTCGCTGTATCAACGTGGCGGTTGATTAATCTATGTGCGTAGCCTATGCTGTGTCAATTTTACTTGCACTTGGACGTTATTTCACATCCCCAAGAAAATAACCCGAGGACACCGAAATCGGCAGTGTGAAATGGCTCAACATTGTGTCTAAAATCATAAAAATATTTAAAGATGATTTAGGACATGGTGGAATTTGATATTTGCCTTCTATGCCCAAAAAACAACTTTGATATTCAAATTCAATCTAAATCTCCCCTTCTTTTCATGGTTACCCTGAAATGTAACCGCAAAAATGTAGATGATACAGAATTGTTATTCAACGAATAGCAATAAACAAAATATTTTTAAAAAATAGTCCAAAATAGTCCAGTGGTGATTACTACTTCATGTCTGACAATTTCATAGTCGCTCCGGTCATCGTTTACTCTTCGAATAAACTAAACGCCACAATAATTGAGTGAGCGCGAATAACGAACACGATGAGAATGTCACCCGTGGCGATTACGCCAATCGCAACACTTTTTTCCCCTGCACCCGGGAGCGTAAATCATTTCAATCTAAAACCGCTACTTTGAAATATCCCAAATGGCCGAAAGTCACGTTTTAGAAACATCCTCCCATCATATTGAGTGGGAGAAATTTTTTATTTTTTCGTTCCTGGTTAAACGCCTCGATTTTTCGATTTTGCGGCTCTCTGCCATCGAGATGACCTATGCACGTGGCGAGAGTACCGAGATAGCCCGTTATGGTCGTTATCCATTCGTAAAGTGTGTGTCGTATAGTCCGGTATATCGTTTCGTGTACCGTTTCGCCAAAACGATAGACATTGTCCGATTGTCAGGCCCACCGCGACCAGAAACCGTATATATATCCACGTGCATACCTGTGTATATATATTATGTACATATATATACCACGTATGTTCGGCTCTGGTTACCAGATCGAGCGGATTAAACCGTCGATGGTTATGGTGACGCTGATGAGCGATCCTCCATCAACTCTCATCGCATACCATACAACTCGCGGAGTTCGACCTTTACGAGGTAGAATAGTCCAACTGCAGGAGAGGAGCTCTCTCTGCGGCGTGTTTCGCTCCGAGTTTATGTAATGTGCGGTCGTTCCGTATTCCGCTTTCGTGTATTCGTGCATGTAGTCTGGGCATAAATTAACTGGTGAACATTGGCCACCAACCGAATGCGGGGAATTCTCCTCGCTGTGTCTGGCGCGTACATCTGAAGAGATGTATATATGGATATACATATGTGTATATGTGTGTATGTGTGTGTGTAGAGAGACGAAGATGTAGTTTCTATTGGCCAGCCAAGTTCGTACACCTGTATTGCCACTGGGCCGCCAGTATACACACGATGACGACGCTGAGGGTGGAAGCAAACCTGAAGGTAGGCGCAGGAGACTCGCGGGCATGTGTGCCGTGGGCATACTCGAGCTGACGGCACGATCACCTTGCACTTCCGGTCTGTCCTCGCTTCCCTGATCGATCTGGAGTCGTGCAATTACGATTTTGGCCTCGGGTATGTAGAATTGTAAATTTGGCCGCCGGGAATTCGGTCCTCGGGAAAAATGGATTGGTGGGATATTTTACACTGTCAGAAAAGATTGGAAATGTTTTATGCATAAGCTCTTCGATTAAATTAGATGTATGATTGTGACATAAAAGTAAGGTACTTTTGCAATGAAATTAAAGCAAATTTTCAAAATTCAAGTAAGTACTTGAAAGTTCACCGCAAGATTGAAGCAAATTTATAAAATTAAATCACTTTTACCGCAAAGTCAAAGAAATGTAAAAAAATTACTGAACAATAAGTAAATTTGACGTGGCACTTGGTTAGTAAATTTGGTATACCAGTTTATGCATAAAAACTTGCAGTACATGTACATGAAACTTCAAGTAGATTTTTTTTACAGTGTAGGTTATTTGACTCGGTGCGAGAAAAGCGATTTTTCGCACATTTGCCTCGTGAGAAAAAGTTTTATCGCACTAGTGTCGTAAAGTACTTTTGTTAGTTTTTTTTTTCAAATAAATAGGAATTATTTTATAATCTCCCGAGGCAAGATTTTGCTGTGGAGTGTGCAGAGTAAATCAGACAAAGCTTTTATGTTTCCGCCTGTAAAAGCAGCCGACACTTTTTCAACTTGTAAGCCCAACGACAGTAAACTAAGGTTCACATCTCAACTCAGGTAAATTTGAGAAAAAAACGTGTATCCCATTGGAGATTGAATCCCAAGAGCATCTTGTACGAGATTTTCCGTCGGAAATAAATCAACGATGTTCAAAAGCATCTTCTTCCGGGTTGTGCAATGCTGCTGTCCATATTGCTGAGCTGGAGATAACACTGCATTGCACTGGTGTAAAATATGTTTATGTTACATCGGTATAACAAGGTCCCGGGGTGTGCAGAAGCCCGAGGCTTAAGGTGCCGTGCGAGGACTCGTTCCGCGAGAGACGGGCTGAGCACGAGAACTTTGTCCTTAACTTTGCGAGCTCGGGGTACATAAAAATAAAGGAAAGCCCGGCTTTCGTATCGCCCAAGCTCCAGACGTATCGAGTTCGAGTTCAGGCTCGCTCGAGTCCGGGACAGGAAACGTTGAAGTAGAGAGAAGAGTGTGTATATTGGTACATACAGTGGTACATATACATATATACATCCATATATGGGTCATTCCATGCCAACACTACAAATTTTTTCCCATTTTTTAAAAAACCTGTTTTAGTATTAATTTTAAAAAAATGGGTTTGACAAAAAATAAAAATAAATTCTCCGAAGTCGCACACAGAAATTTCCAAGCAACGGCTCACAATAAAATTGCTCACTTAATTTCTATCAATTCTCTTTCTAAAAAAAAAAAAAAAACGTAAGAAAATAAAAGCCCGATACATTTTGGTTCTAAGCTCAAAAATATTGATATGTGATACAGAAATTTATGAAAAATTTCTCAAATGATGGATCATGTCAAATTATAAATAATCAGAGGTATTATATAAATTGGTAAAAATAAAATTAACAAAAATAATGGTTCTGAAGGATGGAATGGAGAATAAAAAATTTGGAAGCTGGAAATCCAGATTCAGTTGGCGTGGAACGCCCCTTGTATGCACCCCGAGAGGAGCATCTCTTTCTACCAACGGTGAAACGTGCTCAGCTCGTTCTAACTTGGTAAGTAAGTTTTGAGAGTAGGAGCTGTGGTCTGAGCAGCAGAGCACCATGCACCATTGGCAGCAGTAGCACCCTGCGCTCCGTATACAAAGAAGTGGGGGATGAGCGGTACAGATGGACGGCCTGGAATGCGGGCTCTTCTTCCAACAGTATTTTCCGACTACAAACTTGAGTTAGCAGAGCGGCTTCGACGTAGCGCATCCCGGTGCCTCGCTATACAGCATATCCGGTGTGCTCTGCATTTTCTACCTCTTGGATATTATCCTTCGTATTTATACCATGTCGAGTTCGTAATAAAAATTAAATTATATTATTCTGCTTGTGGAGTTAAAATCGCTGAATATAATATATGATTGCTTTGAACGTTTCTTTGCTTGTTAGATTAAGTGAACACTCGAAAAAAAGAGGTTGCTATTTTTCGAAACTTGATGAAAAAGTCATGGTTTATTAAATTGTCATTAATTCAAATGGTGTTAGTTAGAAATTTGATGATTTGTAATGACTACGGCAAAAATAATTGCTTTGAGTTTTTTAAATTTATTTTTATTAATTAAAAATTAGTTAATCAGACTTTTATATTTTGAGGATAATAGTGAGGAAAATTTTCGACTGATTTTTTAACAAATTTATGGTTACCTTCTTATCTCAAAGTTTTATGGTGTCTGGAGATGGGTGAATTAAAAAATTGATGGACCAAAGTCAAGGCTGGATGTTGACGATCCTGAGAGGTAATTTAATGCGTAATTTTTTATTCCCACAGTGATGATAGTAGCGTTTCCGTAGGTTAGACCAAAAGTCGTTACTTCGAGATTGAAACTCAAACTCCATAAAATATTATTTCTCGTACAGTGGGTTTACGTTCGTGAAATTAGCGATTAGGTTGAACGGAAGTTCGCCTGTGGTGTTCGTCGCTCCGGCGATAATACTGATCCGCTAAAATTTAACTGCAATGGAGGAACTCGGCACGATTTGTTGATATCTCTCGCACTATCGCCTCACATATGGAATATGAAAAAACGGGAATGTACTCCAATCCAAAAAGGAAATATATTATCAGCTGATTTTCAACATTAAAAAATTTCAAAAAGCTTCTGGATTTCATAAACAGCGTTTATTTATTTCTAAATCATTTTAATCTCTTCTAATTTTCTCTCCTGTCTCTGCGAGCAGCCCCAAAAACGAAAAAAAGAAATTCAAGAATTCAGTACTTAACCAAAACCGCAAAAAAATCTAACAACCCTCTCCCCAACCCTCAAGTTGATAAAAATAATTATCTTTTTGTTCAAAGTCGCACAAACAGGGCAGGAGAATTTTAGAATTTCCTCACCCCAATTTTGGAGATTGAATCTCGATATCCTCATGAGCTACAATTTCATCCGCCGCACTCAGCTCGTTAACCTTTCGGAAATTAGCGATAACGTTAAACGGAAGTTGCCACGTGTTGTTGGTCGTTTCGGCGATAATACTGATCCGTTAAAATGAAACCACGAGAGTCTCTCGAGAACCAGGCTATTGACCAGCCACTAACGTCCGAACTTTCCTCGTCATCCAACGAGAGTCCAGCGCAGTGAGGGAGAAAGATAGTCGGCTGAGTTTGCTGGACGATCCACGAATGGTCCAGGACCCAATGAGGGGACACGGTTAGGAATGTCGAGAGGGTTAAGGGTTGCAAGGCCACTAGAATGCACCAGCGTGACTCGACACTCAGGATGCTGCTGGTAGACGGAAGATCATTGACGTAACGAGGATCAGTTCTCTTCAGGGATAGCGATACACACACTGGAAGCCATGGACAGCCAGGGATTTGAAGCGAGAGGAACATTGTGATTACTTGGGGGGTGGAGGGTGGATGGGGTTGAAGTGTTGGAAGGGTCGGATAAAGCTGGGCTACAGTGGCGACCAGCACACGTAGTAATTCACGAGTGCACGTGTGCGTGGGTTCTAAGTGATACTACGTGACGATTTATGCCATGGCCACGTGTAACGTGGAAGGGTGACATCCGGTGACTCGCTCGCTATATCCTCGAGTTCCGGTTACACCCTTCCCCACTGCAACTACATCCAACGTCTCGTACTCTCCTCCGCACTGGATTTTACGTGCGAAAACGAGCTTCCACGAGTTTCGAGAGTTATAACGGAATACACAGTGTACCGAGGGAAATGTGTAGTGAATTTAAACTTGCGAACGTGTCGCACCTGTCATGAGCAAATGGCCCGTCGGGATAGATTTTCCAAAAATCGGTGTAATCGGGCATTGGAAAAATATTTGGCTTTCGAAGCTTGACAGATTTCCGAAATTCGATTCTGAATCTGAAACTGGAATTTACTGTCTGAACGGAAAATGTGGGTTTTTGGAGTTTACTTTTAAAAAAATTGTTATTGTAAAAAAAATGGTTATTCGTTTTACAAAGTATTTTTCATTGTAATACAAATTTTCACAAATCTTTTTTGTCTCGTTTAATACGAAAAATCCTTACACACATATATTTTTCATAATTTTTGTAATTCCATAAAATTATCCCAAATTAACAAAAAAGTGATACCACTTGATTTCCGGTGTAACTTCCGGAGACTTCCAAGCATGTAAATCGCAATCCGCATAGAATTACATCAAATTTAGTTTTCACTTTGAAAAACTTGAAAACTCGTTGTCGGAAATGATGGAATGGTCTCGTTGAGTATCGTCTCGAGTTTTCGATGTGTCCAAACACCATTCATTAAAAAAATGATCATTCGATTTTCGATGTCGCTCCCAGATACTCCCAAGCACGTCAATCGCAAGCCGCATCGAATTGTATCGAATTTCGTTCAACACTTGGAAAAACTTGAAAACTAGTTGCAGGAAATCGCGGAATGGTCTCGTTGAATATCGTCTCGAGTTTTCGAGGTGTCCAAACACCTCGTACTCTGTATACTCCATTCTTGCATTGCACTGGACTTCATACATACAGATATAGTGTATATTCAATGTAGAGACGATCATGGAGAGAGCTCAAGGGGCGTCGGAGAGATTTTTCAAACACGTAAATCGCTCTTGACGCCGCTGAACGAGAGCCGGAGGGTAAAGTTCTGTTGGATGAAATTTTATTCTCGCGTATATGTAAACCGTTGAGAGTTGAACGAGGTCCGGTGCTGGGCACCGGAGGTGTCTTCACCGTGGGTCAATTTCCGGCTGTCAGGGACCTTTCGCGCTGCCCCCTCCCCCTGCCTCCGCGCCCCCTCGCCCCATCTCTTATTCGACCCACTCACCATTGGAGCTGCCTAGCATAACAAGTTACGATGCTTATGCTGCTGCTGGGTCGAGTATGTGATGCTTGTACTACATAGTTGAGAGCGGTAGAGGGGGACGGACGAGGGGGGTTCGCGAGCATTGCAGTGGTACAGGGGGAGGGGGGATGATCCTACTATGGGTCACTCTGTGTTTGATCTGCAAGTTGTACTTCATCGCCCTTGTATTCACATCTCCATATAATTCGAAGAGCAAATGTACATGGGAGAGTAATGAGGGGTGAGGGCGTGGGGTTGGGGGCGGGGGGTGGATTGACCGTGGGGTTCGGTATAGTAGCCGTTCTGCGTCAGTTCTGTCACATTTTTAAAATAAGAATTGAAAAAAAGGGGTTCTTAATTTTTTTGTTTGGTTAACTAATGACGTGATGACTTGATTTTGGGGGTGGGTAGGAAAGTTCATTTAGATTCGATTAATTCGATAATTCTGTAGTTTATGTAATTTTTTTGATGGTACAATAAATCGGAATGAATTTTTTTTGTGAGTGGAAAATAATTATTATGGTATTTTTATTTTTAGATATGTTGGTTTATTCAAGAGATAATTTAATAAAAATGGACGGTTTATTTTTTTTTAAAGAGATTGCGAATGTGGGGCATTCGGATAAATTATGAAACTTGACTTTTTTTTTTATCGAAAGAAAATGAAAATTTGTTGAAAGTAGTGAAGTGAAGTGGAATGCCTCATATTTTCGACATGCTGCACTATGCAGATTCGGACCTATTATAGGAACATGAGGTTTCTTTGCTTCTCGTATCCACTGTGTCAACATTAAGTGCGTTTCCATAACCGTCCTCATTGATGTTACTGTGAAAGGCGAACTAATTACGTATATCTAGTTTGCCTCATAGATGGATGCATACACTTGGTTGCATGGATCCGCAAACTAAGTGCACACATGGTATATGACTGATTCTGTCATGTGCGAATTCATGTACTTTGCTCTAGCGACGGGGTCATGCACTTAAGGGCAATTACTTCCGGCAGTCTAATGAAACATGTACTGCAATCACAACATTGCCATAAATATTTCAAAAATTCCATCAACGACCCCCATAACCAGAACATGGCTTAGAAACAAGGTTGAACAATGCTTATCTTCCACATTTACAAAACTACTTTCATGTGGTACGTCATTCAATTATTTTTATTTGATAAAAATAATCTCACAAAAAATTACGTTTTATCGAGTAACATGTTTTTTAATTTCCCATTACATAAAAAAAAATAAACGTATTACAAATCAAAGAAAAAATCGAATCTCAACTTTTGACTGTCGGAGAGAATTAAAAAAAAAAAATCTCTGTGAGAAATAAAGCGAAAATTATTGTTGTTTACTATATTTACCAAGGCTCAAACATCTCATCGTTGCCCTTCCCCATGGATTTTTCTTTTCTTCAAAAGTTGTTGTTGCAAAAGTGATTTATGTTTGACTAAAATGAGCTCCACAACAAGCAACGTGTTTGAATACATGTTAGCAGTGTTTGTCACGTAGGATGTATCTGCTATACATATACCATTACCCTACTTGCATGGAGGCAAGTACGTCTATGGACATTGGAACCGGGCTCTGTGTACTTTACGCCCTCTCACTCCCCTTGAGCCACTGTAATGAAAGTTGGCGTGTTCGAGTATGTGTGCTTTGTGCTATGTAGCTACGCCCTCTTCTATAATCGAGAGAAAACAGTGTGAGTTGGGAAAGAGGACGAAGGGGATGCATAGGAAAGGTGCGGACGAGTGAAATCGCTCGGAGTACATGACGAGGTGGCATGGTGGTCGTTGCAAGGGGGTGAGAAACCGGTTGATCGAACGGTCATGTACGGAGGAGGTGGTTAACCGAAAGTGATCGATGCAATTCTCACCCCCTGCCTCTCGACCTTCCTCGTATGTTTTCCAACCCTCTTTACTTCCATTTTCCATCCTCACTTTCTCAGCATGCATCTCAGTGGCACATGTCGCTTACGTGTGAATTTTTCATCTAACGTACAGCATATAAAAGAATTTTTTAACGCTCACGATGCCGAGCCATGTTAGAATTTCAAGGAAAATGGTTTTTATCAATTTTTTACGTTTTTCGGAATATGGAATGATATTTTTGAATTTTTTTTACATTCTTAATCGTGAATAAAATCAATTATTGATGAAATTAATAGAGGTATGATTATTATTAATAATATTGTTATAAAATAAAGGTTATAAATGTGCTTCAGAATTTTGGGTTTAATAACATTTTTATTACATTTTATAAATACATTTAAATTTGAATTCTCCTTTTTCGTTTGTACGGTGAATTTGGATGTAATTTGGAAACCGAAATGAAAAGTTGTGTGATGTTTTTCATTTCCACTGAGATACGAAATTCAATTGAATGCGACTGATGTAATCGCCGAAACGCACTCGAGAGGTCGGCGAATAAAAAGCACTCGTTACCTGCGGTATTTCAGCGATGCAGCATTTTTTGGAAAAGTTGGGAGAAATTTTGCGGCTGTGTCATCACACGATGTCGAGAAACTTTATTTTCCCACTGAAAACTTTCGAACTTTCCCAGCACAAATATTGCCACGTGGCTGTGTTCATGTATTAAAAGTTTGTCCTCGCCATTCGACACCCGCCAGGCCACAACGACGGATCGCTCTGCCATTACCTTCGATTTTACCCACATCCTCAACCATATACCCGGACCGCCTGTTTGATTTTCCCAGCAAAGAATGCAACAGCTTCATGCGGTTGGTTCAGTTATTTAGTAACTGCAAACTAGCACATTAGTTCGGTGTACCACGGGTTCGCGGTACTTTGAAGTTTCGTTCCCGGCGAATATGTCCATAGATCATAATCTGTTATTTATGAGTAATTAAATGAAATCATTTTATAGTGGCAGCGAGGCAAAATTAAATTCAAACAAACCAGCAAAGTGGAATAATCGTTTCCTTATTATTTGCCAACTTTCACAAAGCCATCTGTATTAATAAAGGACATTTTATTCTACAGTAGATTTTTTTTCTATAACAATACATTTTCCTCGTAATTTTTTTGTAGGGCTGGAAATTGACGAAATTATTTATGTCAAAGTTAAAAACAAAATCGTTTTTCGGATGCACTGAAATTGTCATTTTAGTGCCATTATTTACGAATCGCCATAAAAACTGCCTCAAAACAATTTTTACGGTCATACTTCAAAGGTTGTTGTTTTCCTTTTAAATATCAGGCTTATAGATTTTTTTTTAAATGGCTTTGGCGCGAACTATAGTGCGAAGTAAATGTAACCGCGATGCAGAGGCGTAAAAGCGCATTAGGCGCACTTTTCTGCAGCGAAAAGTTTGCGGAAAGGGACGACGTGAAAAGGCGAAAGAATAAGAAACGAAAAGAGAGGAAAAATAATGGTGATAGAGGGTAGGAAGTGTGGGCGCGGAACCGGAAGTGAGCTCCACGCCAGCGGCAGCAGCAGAGCGACGTCATCTCAATATTTTGTAATAAATTACCAACTTTTCCGGGATGGTTGGTGATCGTAGTGGATGAGCAGGAGAAAAAGGGGGTTGATGGGGTAGAGTGGTGCGAGAAGGCAACTGCGCGCCGTCTTCTTCGGCCCAAACTAATCTCGGTAAGAGCAAAGTACTGGCTGCAAAACTTCGTCGGTGAAACTCGCTATTTAGCGTATTATATCCCAGTGATAGTCTCTGGCACAACCGCTTTGGCTTTAATCCCGGGGATAAGCCTCTGAGACGGTCGCCACCCTTTCCCGTGCCTTCACCTTGCAATCCTCAGTACGTACGTTCGGGTATCGCTCTCATCCTCTCTACTTCCGCCATCTTATATCCACACTCTTTTACGCTATAAATATAATTCCCCTATTGCACCCATTTAGATATTAATAACTCCGAGGAAATGAGCAAAATGGTCCAATAAACTTGCAAGAAAATATAGAATATGGTCATTGGGCCTAATCGATGGGTATTTGATTAACTCAAAAGTAATTACTTTCCTGGTCTTTCATTTAAAAAGAAATTAAATGGATGAAAAAAAAAGTTTTTTTTTTTTTACTATAGGTTTATATGTTTTGTCAGTCATTGACAAATGATGCATTTTTCCCCCAAGAGTCGATGTAAGATTTAAAACCCAGATTGTCGAATCTTGGTGAGGGTAAGTTGAGGTTTAAACTTGTAGTTCAAAAAAACTGTAGAATTTTATGTGACTATTGTGGGCATCGCTGTGCTGGGCTGTTGATTGCCACTTGTACGAGAAATGGATCTGGAGATCATGGTGATCTTGTGCATATAAGACACTGAGAGATGAGACATTTTATCGCTAGCCACTAACGCTCAGTGAGGAAGACAAGCCACGGGAGATGGATAAAAGTGCCTGGGGATCCTGATGATGTCAGGAAAATCTTGGGTCACCTGAGATTTCCACTATACGGGAGCGCCGAGACTCCCGTCGTAAAAGACATGAAGACGTGTCGCGTAGCACGTGGATACCAAAAGGTTACGACTCGGGGTTGGACGCACGAAGAAAGCGACGGTTTTAACGAACCTGATCCGTCGCATACTTCGGCTTCGCGTAATCATCAGTTTTACTGCTATCTGAATTGTGGGTACACGCTCATTCAGCGATCGCATCACTCCCATGCAAGACAAAACCTTTCGAAACATGAAAAATCCCATTGAAATATGTTGATGAGCAGCAGCTGTCTTCAAGCTTGTTTGATTTGTGGCCTGGGATAAACTGAAAAAAACTGCAAGAAATCTTTAACGTTTTACCGATTCTAATATTAAATCTGTGATCAAAGGTCAGCGAAGTTCGTTCGATCGACATTTGACAAAAATTAGCATTGGATACTTCAGCTGTCAAAATTATTGTTCATGCAAACTTGCCTCAATCTGCAGGGAAGAGTTCATCAAATATGCAAAGAAGTATTATTTCTCACAGACGGAAAATCTTTTTTTTCGTAGCGAGGTTGTGGACCGTTGATTACGGATACGAATTTTGATCGAGTAAATGTCCTCGTCGAACGTCTTCGTTAAGGAATCATTGAGACGTGAGAATCGAAGTCCATAATGAAAAAAATTACATTTCAGTGGACCATGAAACCATGAACAAAAAGCAATTCCGACACAAACCAAAAGTCGAAAAAAACAACCAATGCAATTGTACTAAGAATCAAAAGATCAGAAGGTCTCAAAGTATTTCATCATGGAGACTGTAATCACGGTTCAAGAATCGTGATCTCGTATGATTCGGTAACGAGTTCGCGAAACTATCCCTTTATTGTGTGGGACGGTACGAGCGACGTTAGTTATAGTACCAATTCGTTGTTTTGGCCAGCAATAGTAGCGGAAGAGAGAGAGAGAGAGAGAGAGAGCGCGATTTAGCGAGGTGAAGTCATAGCCCAGCATCAAAACCCACCTCCTCCCTCACGCGGTACGTGACTTAATCGATGCGCCCGAGCGTGACTCGTTTTTATCTCTCGCAACCTCGCGCCCAAGCAAAAAGTGAACGCGCGTGACTGCGCGGATAGCTGTTCGTGTGCGGGGCGGTGCACCACCGAGCTTTTGTGCTCTGCTCAATATATACCACACGGAGGTTCTCGTGATGCCAGAGTGCAAAACCAATGTGGTACACGACACGCTGCTGGATATATCCAAGGGTTGGCAATTACAGTTTCCGTTTGGTTCCTCTGCTATACTGTGATAAATAGTATACTGCACCCTATACATATATACGTGTGTGTATATATATACTAAGTTGTACAAAAGCCCGAAATCATTGATACAAATTTATTGATTTAAATATAAATATATATGAGTATACTCCAAATCCAGGTCTCTTTCGTCCTGCTTTAGGGAAAATGTTAAAATTATTACGAATCTCCTTAAATAATAGGTTCCAATAATGAAGGGGTCCATTAAGAGGGACTTTAGAAAAATCTGAACTTTTGGGGGCCCATGGTGGCCCATTGGAATGAAATGAACGAGCGAGACGAGTCTATTTTTGTAAACGTTTGTTCTTGAGATAAAATTTCCGCTGAAATGCAAATACGAAGCTAATACATACACGCGACGTGGGCTCCACGTCCATAAACGGGCGTTCACTTTCAATTTATAATCTCGTATAGCGGGTTAAAATTGTTTTTCTTTCTCTAAAAAGATTGCCGAGGGTTTTAACTGTTCCGCACAGGCTGTAAATGTGTGGGATGTGTCCAGTACAGGGGGACAAAATCCGGGCTTGGTAGCGAACAAAGTAGGTGAAATTAATTGCACGGAACCCCCATCACTTTAGCGCGATATATTTTTTTTCGATTTTTTTTTTCTTTTTCGTTTTTTCTCTCTCGCCACTGCTGGTCTCACGTGTGCCAGCCAATGTAAAAGGTCAACGCTGTCGCGGTGGTAGTGTGGCTTTATCGGTCCACGTGATTTTTCATCCCCTGCGTTGAGAAATAGCTGCCTTGCTGCGGAACTCTCGTTCATCCCTTCCCCCTGAAAAGCTCACGTTTTATATTTTATTTCTCAACTTGCAACGGACCAACCAACTTCCCAAAACCTTTGTCCCTTTGACCGTACGACAAATTTGTGAGCCCTCAACGTTCGATAGTGCCTCGTTTGCAATTTCTGGGAAAAAATGTGTCAACGACAATAGATTGTCATCCTGATCACAGCCAACATGAGGAAAATATTTCCAAATTTAAGTCCATTGCCTTCCCAGCCGACCATAATCATTCCTGTTTCGATGCTCGGCTTTTTGGTCACCCGCAAATGGTTTTTCGGTAACGCGAGACCAAAGCAAGAACTCCAGAATTAGTTTTCGGCTAGGGCCACATTTCACCAGCGAGGCGTCAATACTTTTCCTCGGATAAGGTATCGCCGATGGCTCAGCAAGATAACGAACTCACTCGAAGGCCACAGCTCTATAGTCTACCAAAAGCTGGTGTATAGTGCCTTCTCGGAATCCTCGGCAAGGTTTCCCGACGCCTCGTCCATTCGGATTCCGAACGAATGCCACCAGGCCACCGATATAACCGAGTGCGAGACTGCCAGGCTTTCCAACATATCCAACGTGAAAGCATCGAAGCAGAGGACGCGCTAACGCGAATAGGTATCTCGTTTTATGTGTTCGCGCGCGTCTATCTAACCTATCTCACGGGTTCGAGTTTCTTCGCAGTGCACGGCTAAATCCATGAGGTTCGAAACGACTGCCAGTAGAGGAAAGGGTGGAAAAAAAAAACGAAAATTGGGAGATGAAAAGAAAGACGGAGGATAATAAGAGAAGAAGAAGAAGAAAAAGAAAACAACGTAATGTTGCGAAGAAGGAAGGAGGTGTGACCATTGGCAGGAACGAGATGGATGATGGAATAGAATGAAAAAGAGATACGCTTGAGGCATGCTCGACTGATTCCACTGGCGTTTCGTACATACAGCTCCTTTGACTCAGAACAGAAAACGCGAGCGGACTTGGCTTTTCAGAAGCTTGTCGAAGCAACGTCTTTTCAGGGAGGTACCAGTGATTGGCACCCGGTAAAAGTCATCGGGCGGATAGGGAGGACATGATGCCGATGGCTGGTCGTTATTTTTCTTGCAGAAAGCCAATCTCTGTACCGTTTGGTGGATGTAGACCATCCTGGCGCTCCGGAGTTCTTACAGAGGACAAGGAACTCACGAGCAAAGCGCAACCAGTCGCCTTGATGAGACGGGAGCGGTTCCTCTGTGTCGTTGGAAAGATGGGAATAAGGGAGTCTAGACTTTCTCTGAGCGTGAAATGAGATTCCCTCCACCACGGGAGATTGCTGAAGATACAACCGAAGTACGTGTCTATGTGTGTACGTGTATACGTGTAACATGCCGCACAGCGAGATCGCTCGCGGGTTTGCAGCTCGTTTGCAAACTCCACTGCTCTCTATGAGGACGTACCATTGGAACTCCGTTGTATGACCATTCTGCCTCAGCCACTTTTTTCTTTGATTTGTCATCCCCGGGAAGGAGACACAGTGCTTATGCTTTCTTTGAGCTTTTTTTTTTATTGCGCTGTAATGAATTTTTTCAGCTCACCGATTGGGACTTGTCTTTTTTTTTGGTGAAGTGGGTAGAATTCTTTTCTATGTGAAAGTCAATATATGTATGTCTTTTTGCATCATTTTTGTAAAAGAGAAAGCCGAGTTTCGGTTTTATTTGATTTTTCTGTGATTGAATACCGTTTTCTGGTAACTTACTGATTTCGAGATACTTCTGATGAACCGGATCATATCGTTCCCATTTCAGAGCCCGGAATTTACTCTTCTCCTGGCTGATCGGCAAAACGCCTTCGATTTTACGGTGATGCGGCTCAGCGCCATTTGGATCTCTGGAAACAAAAGAAACAGACACACGAAAATCATGATTAGTTCAAGGTCCATTAAACTTGTGATTCAATGTAAAACTTAACTCATAATTAGAGTACATTATTGTGGTGGAAAAGTTGAAAATAGTTGTTCCAACATTGACCAGTTATCAGTACAGAGAGTAAATCGATAATTGCTTCGGAAGTATCGATGAAAAATACTTCCTAAACTATTACCCATAACCAGGATCACGTTTGAAATATCGTCCATGATTCACTTCCGGTCGAACGCTATCAAACCCGTGCAATCTCCAACAATCACAAACTTAATTGTCTCCATTACCAGTGACTCGATATTGCAAAACACGTAACATCGTTGTAATGGCCCTGCACAGTGTACGATTTTGGGTAGTCGAGTCACGGCGAGTGTGCGGTAATTTCCCGTGTGCCCCTGGTTCGCGTTGGAGCTAAAGGCTCTATATATAGATGAGGCCAAGACGTTTGACTGTAGCGAATACAAGCCCGGTATGTTTGTACATCGTCTAGGGTTATATACGTAGCGTGTCTGGTCGGCAGGCCAAGAGGTCCGAGAGTTCCTGGCTGATACCTCAGTGAACGTTACCCGTTTTAGTCGAGGCGACTCACACTAAACTGTATACCACTCTGGGCTCTGTCCGGTTACTTTGGCCACCCTCGTCCACCTATAGGTACACCAGAGCCAAGAGGAGATCGGTATACCTATAGCGAGTACAGCGAGCTGCACGCCTCCCGGTCTCAGGAAGTAAGGTACAGCCCAGGTACGTGTTTATGTTGGCCACGGGACATCCGTGACATCCTTTGAGCACGTGTCCGACACAGCTAACACTCTCTGTGTAACCTTCCATAGAAGCCAAGAGCCGATAGCGAGTCGTGTGAGCCACCGAGGATGTGGGATAAGCGAGGGAGGTCCGAATGAACAGAGAATAGCGTCACGAATTAGGAACTCGCACGAAACAATGTAAGGCGGTAGTTCCAATTTCTGGACACGTACCCATTTAGCAAGTTTCAATCGCGTTCATGCATATGGGGACACTACATAAATGGTTGGCATCGGGACATAAAGTTTGACGATGGTTTGATGCGATGGAATGAAGCTAGGTGATGGTTTGATTTTCGGGAGGCCTATTTCGTTGAGAAGGTTAGTTCGATTTATTCTTTGATGACGATACAAGTGAGAATTGCACTGGTCATGTCTGTGTTATAATATGTGAATTATTCTGAGGAAATCTGATCAATAATTGTGGTTGATGAGCGTTTTAGGTTGAAGCGAGTTTGACCAATTAGAGCGAGTTTGTGCAAAATGTTTGCCGGGAATTTCAAGTACCAGGATAAAAAGTTCCAGTGAGGGGACAATTTGCAATTATTTTTCACGGCGTAGATTGTTATTTTTAATTGCTGTTAAAGCCGTAATTTGCGTGCCGTGAATAATCACGAATACAAGTTACCAAATATTTGGCATGTGCATACAATTAAAATTGTTATTTGTTTGAATCGTTCATTGGCGTAGTTGTTTGTATATAAATAGAGAGAATACCCAAGCCTCCTGAAGGGAAGAATAAAAATTCGATACTCGGTTTCTCGATAAAATCCTCGACAGATGGGAACTTGGTTATAAAGTTTCTTTGTTTGGAATGAAAGCCTGCAAGCTCTCTCTGATTATTCTAGCTACCAGGAAAGTTTGTCTCGATGCTTTCTTGAATTTCCGGCATATCTGCTGGTGGGAATGGCAGACCAGAAGAGTCTGGCGTTTAAGCCCATTCTGGGTGTCTGGAAAGGAGGTGGAGGTAAACCACCGAAGAGCCTCTTCCGTCTCACACTTTTTCCTCTTTACCTTACCTTTTTGTCTTGTTTGCAAACACCTTGTGTTGGAGAATCTGAGTAGAAAGAAGCCTAAAAGCTCAGGCACGACGTGTATTCCTAGGTAACGACTTTTACGCCCACTACTTCACGTCTTGGCGCTTACCGTGTCCTTGATGTATTATGTATACGATTGTCGTTGAAAAATGATAACGGAGAGAGCATTTTATATCAGGGTTGTAGGGCCCCGCTCAGAAACGTCTGTTTGCAGCTCTTGACGGAATTTTTGATGTTTGGATATTTTGATTTCACGTATTTGGACATTTCGCAATTAACGACAAGGTGTCCACGGTTTTTCTGACCATAATTTCGGGTGGGACCAATTTTAGTTAACCTGCTTATCAATCAGTTACAATGATTTCAGAATTATTGGATATTTGGAAAGCTACGAATCCTGAGATTACACTGAATTATCATAGAGGATTGGCGGGAAGACTACTGTTTATGCACCTAAGGTTGACCTGATTTGAGCCGTTCGATGGCACCGATATCAGGCCAGAGTGGGTATTTATGCTGCCATGGCCAGTAGCAGCAACTTAGAGGTGAGGCTGGGATTGTGGAGCGTCAATAATCCTTGGACCAGTTTGGGATGTGAGGTAGATGCGTAAACGTGCAGATGCTGAATTGTATGGGGATTGGACTGAGAGTTATGGCCAGATTGTGCTGATATGGAAATCGGGGAAATATGATTTCTCTGATATGCGATTTCAGCAACTGCACATAGACAAAGCCTTAGAAATGTCGCATTGAAAAAAAGTGTCACCACTATTATTTAATTTAATGCGAAATTCCCTCAATTTTCGTAAATCCACGTCGACAAAGTGGTTTGTATCACGTCGTTTTCTCCTTCTTTGTTTTTTCCTCTTCGGTAAAGTGGCGCACTTTTATTCAGTTCATGAAATGCCAGGCAGCACTTATCGACTTTAGCCTCGGGCAAATCGTGCAGGTGCATTCGCGGTACCATCAGTTCGTGGTTGCCTGGGGTTCTGAACGTGATATGCTAACGAATCGAGCGAATGAATCGATACTTCAAGGAATTGCAGATAAGACTGGTCAGTCGGAGACGAATTTATTCAGGGGATCACGGATATCCGGAATTTCACTAGAATTCGTACATGGTTTGTTAATATCAGTAATTCTTTTTTTCAGAACATTTTCCAATATTTATCATTTTTATCTAACTAATAAAACTGCGAGACGATTAACTCATTTATTTATACAACGTGGTCTTGAATTGATTAAATACGAAAGTGATTGGTTCAAATTAGAATTTTAAATTATTTGTAGTTCTTCATCACATCTAGAAAATTTTGAATTTGTATAATTTTTTTAGACGTTATTATGTAAAAAGGGAAAAATAATGTGGAGACGATATGCAAGGTTGTACTGTGCATCTCTTATGGTGCGGAACAGATTTCTATCGATTAATTGTCTCCAGAACTTGACTCCGTTCGGTGCGATGCAGATTCAACGAAGTTTATCCGGACAGGAGAAGATGACATGCAGACATGACATGTCGCTTCGCTGCAAACCTAGCAACAATCAGAGATTGTTTTGCGCACGAGACTACTGATGAATGGAGGTATGCAATTGCACGTGACACGTACCAATACGTCAACGGCATAACGACTGTCGCAGCAGTGGCTCCAGAATAATCTGTAATGTGTACAGAGTAAGCAAGCAGACGCAGGTGGAACTACGTCTGGATGAAATTACGTGAATCTAATATATGTTTTGCTCCAAATTCCAGATTCTGATCTACGTTGAATGACATTCCGAAAATAACCATTTAAGCAGGCCATTCGTTCATAAATCTTTCTAGAAATACAACAACAAAAAATAAAATCAAAATAAAACCAAAGATTATCACACGTTAAGCCAACAATTGTAGAGTTGAGAAGTAAATATGGAATTCATAAAAAAAAATTATTTCTATAATTTGCATTATTAACAACACAAAATAATATGACACATGTAACCGTTCGAATGTTATTAAAAAGTGAATCTGCGTATAGGTTCACAAGGTCATTCGTTCATGAATCTTTCTAGAAATATAACAAAATTAAGGAAAAAATCAAAGATTATCAAAAGTTAAGCCAACAATTGCAGAGTTGAGAAGTAAATTTTGAATTAATTATTAAAAAAAAATATATTTCTATTCTTGGCATTATCACTGACACATGTCAATCTTTGGATATTTAAAAAAAGTGTATGAGTCTACAAAGTCGAATTGTGTTAAGAGTACTAATTAACCGAAGGCTTAGACACTTCAATAACAATCGAATTGTCCTGGCACGAGCCCAGGAGGAATACCCAACGCACTGACCAACCACAGAGCGACCTCACGGTCTTCGGAGACTCGCCACACGTGCAGCCGCAAACCTGCAGTCCAGGATAGGGGCTGCGTGACCGAGTGTACAGAGTATGGAGTACTCTCGTGCACTCGACAGAGTGAGTTCTATTGGAGCGTGTCGTAATCGAGGCCTGCGATTTAACGTCACGACACATATGCGTCGGATTCGTCGTCGTCGGATAACCCGACGCTACGGTTGACACGAGACCCGCGACGAGACAAAACTTTTACCATAACCCCGAGGGTTTGTTGGCCGCTCGATAGATTAGTCGTGAAATTGAGCCTTAAACCGGCCCCCGAGTATTATCGCTTTCCCTCAAATTGCCAATGACATGATCCCTCAACGAGACTCGTTTTGTCTACGTCTACGGTGCCCGTATCTCTTTCCCTCGCACGTTTCTCTGGCCAAGGGACGCACCCATGGGGAATCCAAGGAAAGCTTATGGCCTAACTCAATCGCGCGCCAATTTGCTGCATTCCGCGCTCTGTTGGTACAAATTCTAAAGCAATCAAAAGTAATTGTAGGGGGTGAAGTGAAGGAAATCTGATGAAGAAATGTTGGTGAACGTTGTAGACAAATGAAACTCGATTGTGGTTGAAAAGTGTACGGTGTTGGTGAAATTGGTTAGCCGAAGGATGTGATTATTTGACTGATTTCGGATTGAATGTCCATAATCATTCCGGAATTTAGTCATTGCTCATGTCTCATTTGCCGCAGGGCCTTGCAATATTGTCTTCGAGTCATTGTCCTTTCTTGAATCCGGCAGATTCAGCTTCACCCAGATTACCACCTTTTGCCCATCCATGGAGTGGATAATGGAAGTGAGCCTCGTTCGCGCGAATCAGCCAAAAATAATCGAGACAGCACTTCGATGATTCAGCATCGGGTATGCCGGAGATTTTCCACGTCCTTAATTCTCGTGTTCTGTCTGACTGAGGACTTGCACCGGATTGTCCAATGACTTATTGTGAAATCGGTGGTGTTATGTGGAACATTCTCATATGGCGGTTTCTTCGTTAGAGAGCCTTTGCCTTCGGTACAAGAGTAAATGTGCAGAGTGAAAGTAATGCAGAGCTTGTGCGGTGGCAGAGAGGGATGTGAAGCAGCGAGGGCACCAGCCACAGGAACTAAAGTAGTATTACGAGTACGCGGGGGTGGTAAGCGTTGCCACCGCTCTTCACTCCGAGCGAGCGAGCAAATGCGCGCGAGGGTGGGCGCTCGGAGAATATTAAAGTTTGCTCATTAACTTGCTGATGCATTGCCCATTGCTGCTCGCACTACCGCACTACCATTCCCTTACCACGACCAACACCGCCGGCAATGTTCTTGATCTCTCCTTTTTTTCTCGTTGCCTCGGTGTCTTCCACCGTTTTTTTTTTCATTCTCCTTTTTTTTTATTTTATTTTTTTCATGCTTCTCATTTCTACTCTTTATCCCATTCATAAACGTTGTTAAAAATGTTTTCCGTCGGCGTTCCTTCTAACCACCGGGATGACCGCAACCGCGCTACGAAGAGCGGCATTTATTCTTTATGCTCGAATGATAATGAAATAGTATATCACAACATATAATCGTCCACTGAAATTTTCTGCTCAACGAATGTATGAGTTCATTCTCATTAATGGGCTTTGAATAATAATCGCGAGCGAATTTATCCATGGTTAAGGGTAGGACAGTTTTGATTCCTAACTTTACTGGGGTTTATGTTCACATGTTCCTTGAGGTCGTTGTGTACTTGAATTTTGATTAATCTCGACTTGATATCTTTTTCTCTGAGTTGATATCTTTGACCGTTGTTTGTTTTTCATTTCTACTTGTTATTCCTCTCACGAATGTTGCGAAGTTTATTGGCATGCTCGTTTCTATGGTAACTGTTGGGATAAATTCGACTTTACTTGAATACTCAGGTTTCTCGTTGTACTCGAATGATGATTACGTCTGGTTTTCTCCTGGAATTTGCTCTATACCACATTCATTATCCTTTAATGTTTATCTATGCTGGTCACATTATGTCATAGCCGTGATTTCACTCAAAATGTTCCTGAAATTCTGCGGGAACCCGTCCAACGTTCGGTTTAGTGGAGTTCACGTCTTTTCCAATACCAAGGGGCGTCACGTGTTCCTCGGTATTGGAAAAGACTTCAACTTCACTAAACCTTTGTTTAATCTTTTTCTTTGTTCCTTGATATCAATGTCATTTTTTCTTATTTATCCGTTTCGTTAGATTCAAGAATGTTCGTCGGTGGCGTTGCTGGTAACCACCCTGAAGAAAGCAACTTGGAACGAGTGGCTGTGGTTGTAATGAAATGCCAACCGAAATCATGCCCATATGGTCATTGAACAAAATGTCAATGGGTAACAGAATCAAATCGGAGACTCTGCCGTATTTTCGAAGTGCATCGGTGCATCTATTGCTTGCATCGTGTGCTGTAATCGCTTGGGTGTGACTACGGAGACACGTAGAAGAGGGAAATTTCGGTTGGAAACTCCGCTGGGCTTCTGTGGCGAAGCGGGTCACGCCAGCGTCTGTTTCGATGTCCCAGAACACCTGGACCCCGCCAAAACTTTGGTTTAGTACCCCCGACTATTAACGTGAACGGCGGAGACCACAATTTCGAATTTCCATTGTTGCGGACATTGGGAGAAAGCCGAGGGTGGCCGCGGGTTCGCCTCTTCAGCAACCGCTATCATGATTTCTGATACCCGGTCAAATGGCACCACGCGCTGCCACCTACTCCCACTCCTTCATTACTCAAGGATATGTTGTATGTGAACACGCCAAATAAATTGTCGCTACGTTCACGATTCTAACTGTCCTCCGTTCGCCAGATGATGTCACGGTCGATAAGAGTTGTCATGAACTAAAGGCAATCGACCACATTGTCACGCAGCTTTTCCCGTTGTCAGCTGAATCACGCGAGAACTGACCATTGTTCACCTTCCACTGGAAATTTGGACCTGGCAAAACGAACCATACCATCAAAAACCATAAATTCAACCTCAACAAATTTGATCACTTGATCAGACGACCTCACCCATGTGGACCTCACTCAATTCAATCTATGTCTATGATGAAAATCTCAAATTCCATGACTATATATGAATAATTCGATAACACGCCATTGTAATTCGGTTACAAATGTAACGGGATATTTATTAGCGGTAATAAATGCACGATTACAATTTCCCCGGTGCCCAGACGTAAGAAAAAATTGGGAATGAATGGGGCGTGATTGGAAATCCGATATCCTATACGTGATGGTTATTTCCTCTGCTCAACTTTCGGTATTAATACGAGTTGCGCTTACTCGAATATATCACTGACGGTGTTGCCGAGTTTGCTCAACGAATAGAACAAGCTATCACGCGTCTGACAACAGCGGCAACCCTAACTACTTTGGCTAGCTCGTGCTCGAACTCCGGAGTCCAGATAACTCCACATTAGAGAAAGCATACGTATATGGTCGAGGACCAGCCCGTACAAAGACAAGAGAGGAAGCCCCTTCCATGCAAGGACCACTTTGACGGGCTCTAGCCCACCATCCGTAAGCTCAACCGTGCACTCGACTCTCCGATGTCGGTCCGGAGAATAGTCGAGGGAACGAGGTGCATACTATTGTATACCTTGCTACGTCGTTGTCATTATCCCATCGTCGTCGTTGCTTTGCTCCTGGCAACCATGCATGCACCATGTGCTTTACATTTCTGGGCAGAATTTCAGTGGAGATGAGACAGTTATTGTCCCTACATATAAACGGCATATTATGAGTTATTGGCACCGTTTCAAAGCTCGCTCATCCAAAATACGTCACAAGTGTCTGGCCTTCATACTTGATCAAAATATCTTCTTTATTTTCCACATTTATAAAAGCGTCGGTTGATTCAAATAAATGAAACGAAATTGTTTTTTGACAGCATGTGTCTGAATTTTTTAAATTGAGGCAATTTTTTATCTAAGTGTTGACTATTTAGGGAGTTTTCACGTATTTCACTATAATTTTCTTTTGACCATTTTTTCACAAGTATTGATATTATAATAATTATTTGAAAAATTAAGTTGGTTAGTTTGACAATAATTATTTTAGCCTTTGTGCTGTGAGTTTCGATGTCATAATATTATTTTGAGAATTTTCGTTGGACGCTTAATTAATAATTGTTTTATCGTTTGTACTATGCTAGAGTATTGATATTGTAATATTATTTAGATAAATTTTATTGGTCGCTTTATAAATATTTATTTCATCCTTTGTGCTGTGCCAGACATTAGTGGCTGGCTGCTTGCTGTGTCGTCTACGCAATGTGCATTTCACGGTACTCTCGTGCATGCGCTCGGCATATTGCCATTAATGGTGCAGGTAGACGACAGTAAGAGACATGCTAGAGGCACGCTGAAATGGTTAACGCAGTGCAAGCGGTTCCGAGTGCCTCAGTGCGCCTCTAATAGAATTTCGTGTGAGGAAGCGACAGGGGACAGGCTTCGAAACGTTGCAAGAGGCAAAAGAGAAGGAGAGAAAGAGAGAGAGAGAGAGAGAGAGAGAGAGAGAAAGCTAACTCGGGCGTATAAGTCAGTTTTACTCACTTTAACGTGATAGAGTGCAAAACAACCATCAGCAAATTACACGAGAAGCTTAGAAATCAAGATTAAATGAGTAGCTAAACTAAACTGTCATCGTAGCGAGGTGTTGACAACAATGTTGATACAATATCATTTTTGTTCCTGATTTCCAAAGACTAATTTTCCATTTGAAGAAATGCTAGACATTTTTCATGTGCTGCTATTTTGATCAAAATTTTTCTATCTAAAGCACTCAAGGTTTCCTAAATTTTCCACTTTTTTTGATTTTAATGTTATTATATAAAAAAATAAAATAAAACCAGAGACGGCAAAATGGCACATTTGTGCATTTTGGCTCTTCTTCATTCAAGGATTTTTTTTGGATATCAAACAAAATATCCCAGGTATTTGCAACAGATTCATCCAATAGTTTCTTCACGATTAAAATTCCAAAAATCTCTTCATGTTCAGAATCTCCAGAATGCGCTGTATCAAAAATTTGATTTTATGGCAAGCTCAGCGATTCGCGCGGAAACTCTCGCAGCTGCATAGCGCAAGAAATTGTGCTTAACACAGTGAACCAGTGAAGAGTCAACCATCTATTGGCTTAACGGTTGAGATCACAAGAATTTGGGGCTCGGCGTCGCATCGCTTTGAATAGGTATTGTAGCCCAATGGCCACAAGCAAACCGCACCAACGAGCCCTCTGCGAATATCTTCGCTCGAAAGACCTTGAGCTTGCTGGTAGCGCTAAGCTCGTACGCCACTTCCGGTTATCACCAACGGATTGCAGAAATTCCATTTCGAGCTCGTCTGACTCCATTCTCGATTATCCCGAGCACTTCTCATATCCTGAAGACCGGGTGCGATGTGAAGTGCAATCTCTTCCTTGTTCGAAGTGGTTGTCTCCCGTTTCTCGCGATTCGAGACATCCCGATTTCTCTGGACTATAAATTACACCTAGAGATATAGGGGATGTTGAGGCAAAGCTGGACACCCAAGGAAAAAAATCGCTTCATCACGAAACCCGAAGTGTTGCCGTTTATCCATAAACTCGATTCCGGTAATCGATTTTAAGCGTGGGAAAAAAACAAAACAACAAGATTTGTATCGAAAAACGCGTTTTCAAATAATGTCCCACTTTTCCCTAATTTTTTCTCTCAAATTACTGTCCCACTGTGTCCCACTTTTCTCTATGGACATTGACAAGGGCAGCAAAGAAAGAATGTTCAAAGCATATTCGTATTGAACTTTAATTTAATATATCGGCAGTAAATTTTCTCTCCCAATCAGTGACACGAAACAGAAAATGAAAAAAAAAAATTGTCTCAAATATATGAACTCGAATGTCTCCTGTTTTCAACCAATTGGAAATGGACGATCCGATTGGTCCAAGAACACTGATCAGTTAATCCTACCGATCAGATCAATCAACAAGTTGGATCAACTAACCAGTCAACACTTTTGTTTTGTTCGACTCACTTTTCTCAATCTCTACTTTGATTTATGGGGAAGTCTGTTTCATTGTTTGATCCGCTTTGATCATTTTGCACGAGATACGGATGATTGCAATCATCGCCCGAGTCGAGCAGTGCGTTTCAATAAATTAGTGTAATGTTCGTGTGGATGACCCGAGCAGAGCGGCGACAATAACAATGGTTGCGGTAATTCCGGTAGACGCATTGCCGCGGGCTTGTATGCAAGACCGGGGAGGCACTGCAGCGGGCGAAGTAGTAGTCGCAATTTGTACCCAGACCGGATTAAGTGCTCGTGAGTTGCAGCCACTTAGGTGCTCGGTATACACTACTCGGGCGTCAGTAGGAGGGTGGAACGAAGGGAGACACTGAGCCCTCCACCGCCAACTACTTGTACGATAATTCAGAAGTTACTTAACCATAATTGAACTAATGGTTAACGCATTCCATGCGCCATAATATAGTGTACGTACGTTGGGACCACTTGACTCATGTGCACTTGACTACGAAGCAGTGTTCGTGTCTAGTTGTTTCCCCGTTAATTTTTCTTCCTTTTGTGTGCGTGGGTGTTTTTAAAACAAACATTATTTCCGTACTTTTGCTGTCGAATAACAATGCAACGGACGTGCTTGCTAGTTTGACGACCACTCGACGACATGCACAACGCGATAACTGTTACGTCGAGAGGGCGAACGTTGAAATGCCAACGGTTTCACGCGCTAATTAGGCCTCCGCGCTAACGAATTTGGGGATGGTCCTGCGACCAGCTAAACCACGAGCATAGAAGCAAGTGGATGAGTTTTAACCGGCTTTTCGTAATACTAGGCGATCGTGCTCGATACCGCTCGGGTATCGTGTGCCAACGATATCGTCGAATCGAAACTTTCACCCCACCTGGCTCGAGCTTTTCTCTCCCTTTCTCTCTCTCTCCCTCTGCATTCGCTCGTGGCTCTACTGGGTAATTGGCCGCATTTAGGTCTCACAATCCTGTTGCAGTCCTCAGCCCGACCAGAGTTCGACCAGTTCCACATCCCCTGCTGGCAAGTCGCGTACGTGATCGAAATAACGAAGAAAATGGAGTGAATGCTTCTCCGAATTGCTGCTGTTAACTGCTGCTGCTGTTGCTGCTCAACTCCACGACGGAAATCTCTTAGAAATGAAAGTTTCTCGGAATTAAATATTTAGTCGCGATGAATTGACGATGTTGAGCTCTTATTCGTCAAGCACTGAACGATCCGGGGAAGAATTATTCAACCATTTCTTCGACTTGAGGTTCGTCGATTTTGGTGTCAATTAAATGTATTTATTAATTAGGATGATCAAGAAATTAATGCGAGGGTTTGGTTGTTTAACTATTTAGAAACATAATGTTTTTGACGAAAGATTGATTTTGCCTTTTTTGTCGCGGAGGGATTGATTATTTTTTATAAATGCAATAAGGGCACGAATCTGATATGAATGAGCAGTAAACATTTCAATTGAAAATGGTAAATCTCTTTGTCTGTCGTTTCAATTTCACTTTAAGTATTCTTCAATGGAGTATAACTGTATTAGGCACTAGTTCAGAGCCTCGACCAAATCCTTTGAGATTCTTGATACACTCTGGCAACAGGTATGTCCGTACGAGGTTGCAGAGAGTTTCCTTCCCACGTTGTACTACAGTATATATACAATGTATGCATAATGGATAAATGGCAAAGGTTGAGACGCGA
Organism: Clistopyga incitator; assembly: GCA_947507545.1. Taxonomy (NCBI): domain Eukaryota; kingdom Metazoa; phylum Arthropoda; class Insecta; order Hymenoptera; family Ichneumonidae; genus Clistopyga; species Clistopyga incitator. The sequence goes on along the minus strand of OX382173.1, from coordinate 11,674,895 downwards.
GAGAGGCAGAATCCCAAGACGCAAACGGGTTGAAACTCTAGTCGTTGCCCTCGGCCGTCGTCTGGTGCGGAGAAAGCGACGGAAAGACCGACGAGGAGCAACAGCCCGCGGAATTGCAGCCGGGTGAGGGTGATGGATATCGATCCTGGTAATTTTACAACGGGGATGTCTAGTCCATTCGAGTTGACGTTGCTCCCCGACGTAATCTCCGCCGGCAGAACTGATCACGGCAGATTATTTCATTTTCGTATTTAATCCGTTGAAAAAATTTCTTCATAAGTCAATCACAATTTCCACTAGAGAAGAGAAAAAAAAAAAACCAAAGAAACAAACAACTTTATTACATTGACTCCAATTATCAATTTGTGAAATATTTTATTGCTTTGCTTGTCACGACAATATTCTGGGGATACCAGCACAGTATTTGAATGTAAATAGTATATATTTATTCATTAATTTATTTTTATTACGACATTTTATGGATCGAATGCTTTTTTTCATTTATTAAAATAGGAATATTAACGGACATGTGAATGGATATTGAATGTAGTGTAGAAACATTCAAATTTCTTCGGATCTTTAGCAGTAGTTGAAATTTTTTATCAGTGTCAAAGAGACTGAAAGGAATACATGCTGAGGTCACGATTCATATGCGAGAAACGCTCCCGCCTTTTGCCACTCGGCTAGCCTATGGAGCATTAACTGTCGAGGTAGCACTAAGCTCCGCTAGATGGCGAACGCGGCCAGAGTGTTTCTCGCATATGAATCGTGATCTCAGCTTGGATTACAACGCTATTACTATAGGACGTGCCATTAGTATAGAATTTCATGCGGATGCAGAATGCAGCCCGGGTTGCAACATGGCATGCCATTTCATGATAGATTGATGCCGCTATTATGCCGCAATCGCTTTTGTAACACTGCGCTCGTCTAATGGATTAGTGTGGCGCATTAAATATGGATAGGGGCATAAAAATAAATCGTTCCTATAACTCAGATTTCCTAATAGCCCCGCGTTGAGAATCTAACCATCTAAGTAATATACATAATAATAATAATTCAAACAACGATATTATCTTATTGCAATTGAGCGACGAATTTGCGGCCAATAATTATCATTATTAACTCTAATTGCAAAAATATACTAAATGTTTCGTTGGTATCGTTATAATTTGTATCAGAACGATATCATTTTCGGTTAGTAACACACCGAGACGGAATATTTACCAAGTTCCATAAAGAAGAGACCATGACTTCGAATAGTATACGAAGTACGTGTTATCCGGTCAACCGGAGATACAGTCTAAGCCCGTGGGAAGGGAATCCCCGGCAACCAGACAAATAGGAAACGGCAGCGGTAAACAATAACTTAGCATAATCGTTGAGGGGGTGGAGGACCAGTTAGGTACGAGAAGGGATAGTAATTGTGACGCTAGGAGGTCGTGGTGGTGGAGAACTCCACAGAGAGTCGCCCCCTCCAGTCTAGCATGTATAGATCCACTGATGGCACACCACTGCCACTGCCACGTTGTATGTTGCCGGAGACCCGACATACAACGGCACTCCAATAACCGCAAAACGGGCAATCGCAAACACGAACCACGCCCGCCGTACTTTACCGTCGTAATCCCAAAGCAAACAGGGCATAATGCAGACATACGCGGCGACTAGCTACCAACCACCACCAAGTACAGTTCAGTCCTTTAGGCCATGGTGGAGCAACCTCAGCATACCGAGTTTCCATGTGGATTCGCCTTTACATTCCTCCCCGATCGCTTTCACCGATCCAGCGTCCATTTCCCCTTGGGTTCCTCATCTTCAGGCTTTCCCAGCTACTTCGTCGTCAATCTCAAGACCCAAGAGGTAAAAAGGGACACACGTACGTGAAAAGAATCTATTCACAAGGCTGTTTTCACCGCACTTTACCAAATTCCCTTGCTCCAATTCCAATATCGTTACGTTCATGAAAACTAGACATTTCCAGCTTTCTCGCAATCTGTAAAATGGCGCGGGAGAGCCGCTGACAGCCAGGTAGATAAAACAGAATACATAGTAATAATGAGGGCCTACGAGTGATTCATGGCGCAATCTCCGCCTGCTATGCAGCCGCGTTTCCAATGATTAATCCTTTTAATGCTATTATAAGCTCCGCAAATTATTAACGAGAGTGCAGGAAGGTTCGCAGTGCGTCGGGGAGGGGGTTTGGGTGATCCGGCGACGTTTGAACGTGTAACGAAAGCCGACCAAACAGTTTGTATTTATTATCGGGAGGCTTCGTGCGGTATGGTCCGCTCGTGCTTGCAGTTCGTCATAATTTGGGATAAATCGAGGTGGGACTATACCCGGCTACTGCTGCTGTCGCTGGTGGGATTCACCCGGCGTGTGCAACGAAATCAGCGAGCCTGGCTCGTGCGCAGCGTACGTACGCTTCTCAATCCACGTAACTCAGGTTGACTGACGCTAAATCCATGGGATTAGTCTCGTTGGGCAGACCAGTTCCCGGGACGACGTCGCACACCAAACGCGTACCGGTGCCTCCTGGTGTCGCGATGGCTCACTGAGTGACTGGCATTGTTGTCTGATGGCAGTCTTATCTGCGTGTTTATGTGACCAAAGACCATTTCACCTCTCGCACCTAATTTTTGGGTCAGATTTGCAGATACTTGAAGGGCTTACGACTTACGACGAATGTACAGGATGAATAAGTCTACCCTAAATTCTAAATAGTTGCATTCTATCGGAAAACAAAGCATTTTTTGATTCGAATGGTGTGGAATGGCGATGGAAACTGGATTACTGGAATCTAATTGGAAGCCTTACAAATTTTTTCCTCGTCATGAAAAAACTGATATACATTCATCGAGTTGAATAAAATGCACTATATATTTCAAAGTTTCATGAGAACTTTCGCTTCGACATGGCGAACTTTGTGAGACCCCGACGAATATACTTAAGGGTATAAGTTTTATCGTTCACGTAAGACGCAACGCAATCACTCGTAGTTTTGTAAAATTTTATTTCCTCTTAGCTCTCGGCGGTGTTAGTAGGGGTTGCTACCGCTTTCTTCATGTTGTACATATAGAGTGAAATGTACGAGTATGGGAGAGAGAGAGTAAAAGGGACGAAGTTACCGCAGTCGCACGTCAGTGAATCCTGCGCTACCAAGTTACTCGTCTTTCCCTTTTACCCTCCTCTTCTTTATCTCCTTCGTGGCTTCTTCTTCTTCTCCCTCTCGCTTATTCTCATCCGGACGGTGCGTCGTTTTCATCCCCTGCGGAGCAAGCGCGAGAAAGCGTTTCAAACGAGCATAGCGGGGTAATAAAAATACGAGGGTTTCCTTAAATCCTTTTACACCTAAGAACCGCGAAGCTGACTTTGCCATTCTGACCGCTGGGAAAAAGAGTTTCGAAGAAATAAGGGAACACGAGCGATGGGATCCCGACAGTCATTGTGGGCGGGTGAACGAAGAAGAATAGAAAAGAGAGAAGAAGAATGGACGAACGAAACATATACAAAAAGAAATACGTTTCAAGGGGAGAGTGAAAAGAAAGAAGACTCATTCGTTCGGGACGATGGACGAGCGAGATCCGGCTCATTGGAAACTACGACTTGGGCCAGTGGTGAGGCATTTACTTTGTAGAAATAAATCTTCGAGTCACTTCGAAAACACCATTCACACTCCACGCACTTTCTGCTTCATCCTGAACTCTCACAGCTTCGCTAATAATTGGAATTTCGACTGATTTTATGAAATGAACATTGGGAACAAAAACAAACCATTCTTTTCTCTCCAGCATGGAACCATTCTTCGGGTAACCATGTCTCTGATGTCTCTTGATCACTATAACTTCAAAAAAATTTGCATCTTCAATCGCTTTTCAATATTATCCCTTACGATTCCAACGAGACTTTTTCCGAATTACTTCGATCAAGTTTGAACAATATTGGAGTTTCCAAATGGAAAGGGTAATGTGGAGAACTTGATGAACCCTGGATAGTCGGGCTATCATGCGGCTTGTAAGCCTCTTTCGTTCTCTGCCACATTTTCAGGATAGCTTCATTCCACTCGGTCTTATCCGATAAAATGCTAATTCTATTTAGACACCAGGCGAGTCCTCTTACAAGCCTCAACGATAATATGTATATATGTACACACAGACGTACACCCTCATTTACACTCACAGCCGCAATGATCTCCGGTTTTCTCGTTTAATCCGCGCGCCTCACGTTCCCTTCCCATTCCCGAATGTGTGCATTTGCCACCGAGTTTTAATTCGCTCGTTGTATGGTTTTGCTCATCGGAACGAGGGAAGAAGGCACGTGGGAACAAACGTGCGGTTCGTGTTTCTGGCGCCGGTCAAGTGCTCGAATTTTCGAGCGGAGAGAGGTGCACCACGCATAAGTGCCTGACTCGTCATGATGGTTGGTTCATGACCCGAGCGAGTGTTAATCTCGTGAGTATTTGCATTATATACTGTGGAACGATCGTGGTGTCGCAGCAAATGCGTTGTTAAATGTTGAATAACTGAATAGTAATGAGCAATGAAAAATTATGATGAGCCGGGGAGCGATGAGGTCGTTCACCGGTTTAATTATTTTTTCCAGACGACATTTCATTATACGAGCCTTTAATGGGTGTATTTATGGCAGGAACGAGGAGGGCTTTCGATTACTGGGAGCTCGGAAAGCTCATTTTGTATGGCTAACATGTTGCAGTAAGATCGATCGTTGTTATATAGTTTCCTGTGCATAAGCCATTTTCCCATGTGACAATCTGCGAACTACGTTGGAACAGTCGAGGGATTAGTTTTACAATAAGTTGACTGAGACCAGTATTGGTCCCATAAGCAAAGCTCCGGAGTTTGAGTTGCTCCGGAGCTCGAAGACCAAATCGCTTCCGGGGATCACGTAACGTTTGTTTGATGAGCTCCACGGGGAAAGTTGGAATTATTGACAGCTGACAAAATCCACCCGATGGCCGAATCACTTTTCACGTGACCTCAACCCGCGGACCGGTGAATTTTGAAACGTTTGCATACAGCGGAAAAAAATACTCTATGGAAATGACGTTTTGACTGTGTACACAAATAACTCGCAGTACGAGCGCTACTGCGAAATGAATATTCTTTCTGCCTCGCTGTGAAAGGTGATTTCGTTGTTGTTCCCGAAAAAAACGGTAAATATCGCTATTGACACACGTGAATACGATTTCTGACTCAACCAACGTTTAGGCCTTGTGGTTTGGTCATCCGGAAATGAATTGCAATGTTATAGTCGCTGAAAAGTGGACATTTCCAACTGGCTATGATTTCAGTTTGATCAATGGGACTATGAGATGGTCCATCATTTCCACAGGATGAAACACAGCATCGATTCGACGGGGTAATTCAAAGCTATGTACAATCTAATTCATGATATCTGGGAATCCAATACAAACGATGTTACGTCAAGCTTAATGGCCTGGGATTTGGACGGAATATCTTCAACCAAATTCTTGCGCTTTTCACACGTCGAAAAAAGCTTGACCTGAGATGTTTTCGATGATAGAGTTGCTGGGCGATACGACAGTTGGATGCAGATGGAGATAAGCACGGATTCCAAGGTGGGAGGTCGATGAAGATGGTTTTCGTCACTGTCCCATTACTCACCTACGATCGGTTGAGTGCTTTTCAAGCTTCTGTCGATAATAAATGGCGAACGGTGAATAAATCGTGTAGTTATATTTTCCATACACTCCGTACACGTTTAGGTGTGCACTACTTGTCAATTTTCACTTGCTTTCATTATCCGAACCTGATATAAACGTCGAGCATGGTGGTCCCCGGATATTAATGTTTTATGAACAATTATAGCGACACAGATATGAGAAATTTTGCAAGTGGTACCGGTTCAACATCAATTTCGCTAGCAACCATAGAACTGAATAATATTCAGCGCCGGTATAGTTTGCTTTGTGCGAACCTACGAAAGGGTCACTGGAGTATTGAAAATTTTTATTGTACACAAGGACTGGGACGCATTTGCTCGGATGCCTTCGATGAAATATAAATTGGACCAATGTCCATCGGACTGTGTTTGTTAGGACCAGAAATTTATTTCGGCAATAGTTAGTACTCTGTATAGCTGTTTCGTGATTCGAAAGATTGCCAATTGTGTTGTTTTTTTTCATTTTTTTCCTTCTATTCAATAAACCTCACAACGATGAAAAGCGACACTTCGAAGAGTGGGCAGGTGGAAGGGAACAAAGGCTGTGGCGAAGAGGGCCTGCTGGTTTTTCCAGGAATTCACTGAATGAAACACAGCCTTTTAATGTCCAACGTCGGAATTTTATTTCGTTCATCGAACGAAATGAACGTGATGGGACGCAGATTTATCGACGTATATACCTTCACAAGCCTTGCTATCGCTCGCAGCTTTTCGACGTTCAATGCATTTTCGATTTCATGTATGTCCTACTACTTTACTATACAAACTGTTGCTCATCGTCGTTACGATTATTGTACCGGCAGTTTTGTGATGTCATTGCCCTTACGAGTTGATTGAAATGCGACTTCAACTGTACATTTCGATCAATTTACAATAAAACCCCTTTGAAATATCGAATGGAAAAACAATGATTGACCGAAATTTATCGACTGTGCGGAGCAGCGTTTTGAGGGAGGAAAAGCAGTATTTTTTGGCTTCATCAACAGCAATTCAACCACTTTTATCAGTGGCTCTGTTTATAGATCAGGCAAAGATATAGATATATATATATCTATTTATATTTAAGGTCGTGAGTTTTTAGGAATGGGTGGGGATGAGTGAGTGAAAGGTTTATCACAAATAAAATACAATTTTCGCGAAAATGACAAACACTTGTTACGGCGTAAAAACCCTCACGGTTCAGAGGGAAAAGCCGTAACAAGCGGATTCTTTATTTATATAAATTTACTTAACAACAAAATAAGAAGAATAACGTCAATCGACTGTAGTTGTCGGACAGATATGCACTTAATATTTAAATAGAATCTAAAACGCGGACAGTAAGGTAGGCGCGACACGAACGATTAATAATGCGACGAATGATCATTCCGCAACCTATCGCGAGAGATCTCGTTGTACTTACTACTTACGGACTGGCGTCACAAACCAGCCGTCTAAAACGCGGCGTTGAGCCACGAAGCGTGGTCAAGCCGGTCACGGGAAGCGCAGAGAGTGGTCTCAACCTGCACCACGCGCGCCCCAACGTCTTGGGGATCCAGACGCGTGATGCCCGGGCAACCAGGGTGTTGCCGCTTGCTGCGCTCGCCCTGGAACGGGTCACGTATCACCGTGGACACCGTTCCCAACAATCTCCTACTGTCGCCTCGAGGCACACACACACACACACACACGCAAATCGGCTAATACGCAAATTAAACTTCCTTTATCGCGAAAGGAATGATTATACCGCGAAGGGAAGAAGCTACAAAGTAACGGATTAAAAGTCGCTTCGAAGACCGAACGTAACGAGAAGGATAATACGCGAGGTGTCCACTCGTGGATCGCTGTCGATCGACTGTGTCGTAAATCTGCATCTCTTCGCGCGCGTCGAGAGAACAAAAGGCCCACGTGATCGCCTGCGCGGGCCCGACGTGCGCGCGGGCCTACAGACCGCGGGCGCCAAAACGCGTGCGCTACGACGCGACAACGAACCCGTGCGAGCGCGATATTCAAACCGGCGAAGAAAATAGGAACGGCGCGAACAGGCTCCTTTATTTCATGTTGTTGATTACCATTAAAAGTTTTCCGACAGCGAACAGCTTTGTTCATGCGGTATTACAATTTTTATTCACCCAACATTTCAATGCACCGGAGTTAAAATCACTTTACGGTGACGACGAGGCGAAATGGAAACGGTGAATTTTTCATAAATGCAGTTCTCTTCATACTAATGCTGGTCTTATCAGCGGTGAACGTAATGGTCGGTGGAATTCGTTCGTTCGACAATGGAACAGAAGTCAGCTCCTCAATGCGTCTACTATTAAGGAAACGGATTTTCCGCAAGCGAGTGAGACACAAAGGGAGGAATAATACATTTCACGAGCAATTGAAAGAGAGAGGAAAATGTTACCGAGTGAATTTGCCAAGGAAGAAATGTAAGACCGAAGAAAATTGCCGCATGGAGAACCGAAAACCTCACAAAAAGACGCACATAGTCCTACAAGGGAAGTTGCGTTTATTTTGCTTTTTTTTATTAAACCCTCCTTCCAACCACTTCGTACTTTCTGTCTATCTCCATATCTTTATATCTGCAATTTCCGTGTAGTCGTCGTAGTCGCGCCAAAAGAAATTCTCCTTTCCCTCCGCTACAATATCTACTGTGCACTGAAGCAATCCCCGCAGTACTTGAGTTAAAATCATTTGTGTGTGTGTGTGTATATTCCGACGGGGAGAAAAACAAGCACGCGATGAAACAGAGAGACAATCGTTTAGCTTTGAGTATACAAATAGAAATTCTACGAATCTCCGACGAGCAACGATTTTCAACGACAAAAGGCGACGAGGGAAAGCAAATTGAATAAATTCTTTCACCAACCTGCGTTATCGTTATCTCTGAGCTAATCATAATATTCGTACAATCTGCTGCCTAATTAGGACATTTCAAGATATTGGCCTATATTTATTTAGGATCATATAAAATATTGACTCTTATGAACTCAGTGAGTCATACCAAAATTCTATCAAAACCGACGAGAGTCCCAATCACAGCATCCAAACTATTCCAATCGTCAATTATAATGTGCATTGAAACTCGACAAAGATCAACCCTACAATTACAATACATTTCGATAATTCAAAAAGCATCCAACTCAATATCCAACCACAAATCCCTTTAAGAAAGCAACCGAACGACCCAGAAGTGGTTACTGAACTATCCCAACCCTAAACAACCTTCAAGAATTCCTCGGATGACTTCACCCGGTCATTTATCGACGAGCATAACACAAAATACGACGTCCTTGATACGAAGTATTTTATTTGGGGATTCGTCTGATAACGGCGACTTCAGAAAAGCTGATTTCAGTGGTAGTGTTAGTATGTCTAATAACAATACATTTGGATAATTAAAAAAGTACCCAACTCAATATTCAACCACCAATCTCTTCAAGAAAGCAACTGTGGAACCCAGAAGTGGTTACTGAACTATCCCAACCCGAAACAACCCTCAAGAATTCCTCGGACGACTTCACCCGGTCATTTATCGACGAGCATACCACAAAATACGACGTCCTTGATACGAAGTATTTTGTTTTGGTGTTCGTCCGGCGACGGTGACTTCAGAAAGGCTGATATATCAGTGGTAACGATGGTATGTCTCATAAAAATACATTTGGATAATTAAAAAAGTACCCAACTCAATATCTAACCACCAATCTCTTCAAAAAAGCAACCGAACGAGCCAGAAGTGGTTACCGAACTATCCCAACCCTAAACAACCCTCAAGAATTCTTCGGATGACTTCACCCGGTCACTTATCGACGAGCATAACACAAAATACGACGTACTTGATACAAAGTATTTTGTTTGGGGGTTTGTCCGATGACGGTGACTTCAGAAAGGCTGATACGAGTGGTACTGATAGTACGTGACGACGAGGAGCCTTCGGGACTGATCCCAGGAGATGACGGGCACTTCAATTTTCCTCTAATCCCGAGCAGCTGTCCGCGATGCCCCGAGGGCATTCGACCCGGTGCGGCCTTCCGAGAGAACGTAACCTCGCAATCTCCCCGCTCGACCAACCATCTTTTACTCTCCCAACCCGCTCTCTCTCTCCTTCTCTCCCTTTCTCCCTCAACTATCCACAATCCCTATGCTCACCTTCACCAAACACTATATACCCGATGTATTGATGCTGCACTGTATACACATATACATTGTCCAACTAGAGTGGAGAGTATCGACGAAGCGAATTTTACGTTGCTCCAGGCGACCGTACTGAAATATCGTCGGTTCGTTCGACGCCCCTAGCTTTTGCATATTCATGCTTTCTGGTGGGTGGATGGGCTGGTGGGGCTTCCCATATGTCGCCAATAAGTTTGTCAGTGGTGGTGTCGGGTAGGTTGGCATTGTGTGCACCTACGGATGCTTTATCGTCGACTTGTGTGAGATTTTCGATGTTGGTATGAGGCTGCTATAGGTATTGCCTTTTAGTTGTAGATGTCCGTTGATATGCGTCACGTGTTTCCGTAACGACGGTATACTATAAATGAAAGATATATGTGTATGTGTGGGTGAGTGGATGTTTGTGTATATATATATATGAGCATTTGCACATAGAGTGTGAAATTTGAAACTGCTCTCTGGTAGCTTGGTGCGTTATATTGTGCGTGGAAGCGTGAGGAGATTCGAGTTTCGTACAGCATTTCGTAATGACTGTCGAGTACACAAAGGTCCCTTTTACGCTCTCAACGCGGTTGCTACATTGCCAATGAGAATTGTTCACGGATTTTCTGACGAGCCCAAAACCCGAGATACCATTTGGCAAGCGATGAGAGATTGCGATTCGCTCGTCACCCGAGATACGAGCTTTTCCGGGACACTGTTTCCTTTGGCCATTTCAAATGCTGCCGGTTATCTTCCTATTTTGTTCGAGGAATTTTGTTGCGCGCTTCTTGGGTGATATGCGCCGGGAGTAAAATTGTCGGTTTCACGGGGTTTTCATGGGATGCAGCGAATGGGTCACAACGTTCAAACTTCCAGGGCACTGATTATGGCCCGAGAAGGGAAGAGTAAAATGGAGCAATTAAAAATGAGGAGTGTCTTGATGAAAATGATTTTTCTTCATCCTCTTTTCTTTTCATGGACTTTGTGTAATTTTATGGATACATAATGTGTATCGAATTATTGATAGAATATTGTCCTTGTTCGTTTCGGATTTCTTGTCGGGGATTAAGGTCAATATAGCGTATCTGCCAATTACTTAATTACTTTAATTACACGAATTAATTCAATGAACCGAGAGGGAAATGGTATTGAATGAAATTCCCGCAAGAGCTGCCTTAAAGTGCATACTCTTAACAATTTTATTACACATTCGTGCTAATTAATTTTTACCGCGTGTTCTACATTTGCTTTGATTCTTACTTTATATTCAGCAATACATAACATTATTATTCTATTATTTCGTGCCATACTACGTAATTACTCATAAGCACAGCGAGTTTCTCTCGCAAAAGTATATTTTACCTTTCAGATATTTACTTTGTACGATCAAATGAAAAGAAATGTCGTATTATTGTACATGTATTTATATAAACCTTGGGTATTTTCTTGGAGTTTATACGATTGTGGTTTCCTACCACGATAATAATAATGTTTCCAAAGGCTTGCATCATCCCATTGTGAAAAAAATAAAATAACAACAAAAATATGACTTTATTATTTGTTTGCAAAAAAAAAAAAAAATCCTAGCATCAGCTTTCACTATTGTCTTCTGTCCGTCAGGGATCGTTAAATAAATGTAGAGTGACAGGATTCTGAACGTTTTCCCTTATATAATTAATTATCCGACGGATCTGCGACAATTCGCAGGGGGATGAAACTTTTTTCGCCCCTTTGAGATCGCACGCTCGGGTCGCTTTGCAAGGCTGGTTCTTCGCCAACGCGGTGTTTTTTTTTTTTTTTCACCAACATTTTTACGTCTATTTTCGTCTCATCAGAAAAGCGAGAAGGGCGAAAACGAACGGGCGGAGAACCGGACGGAGAAAAAGAGACCTTCGAGGATTCGAGTTCGCCGCTTGATTTATCCGCCTCGGCCGTTTCCTCCCCAGTGACGAGAAACTCTTCTACACTGATACCCCCATGGCTAACAACGTTCTATACAAGCTAACAGTGTTCCCTGCCAGCTAACAGCGGAGATGCTGTTTCATGGAAACATAGAAGAACTCCCCTTATCCGATTCCAGAAAGAAATGCATGTAAAACAAGATACCACGTTGAAACGACATCCAAGATGTTAGTTGCACTCGTTATTCCATAATAAAGGGGATTTTATTTCAGGGTGTAATATCATCTTGGCGAATGATTTAAGTTTACCTTAAAAATGCTTGTTTTGATTCGTGCTTGATATTTTTGTCGACTGTGAGAAATGTTTTTTTTCTTGCCACGTATTAATAATTTACGAAGAAAAATGGATTTTTATGTGTAGCTAAATTACAGTGCGCATTCAAAAAATTATGATGGACAATTTTTATTATGTAGGATTAAGATCTTATCTGATGAAAAATGTGCACAGATTATGCAATTGGTGGAATAATGTGGGATTGTTTATAGCCACCTTCGAGATAGCTTATCGGACCAGTGATAAAGCGGAAAGCTGCGATATTCCAATTTTTCGATAAAATATCGTTGCCCACGAAATTTATGAATGGCTTTTTCATGTGTCTGTTATCGATCTCTCGCCATTAATTACGTTATCAACCGATATTATTCTTCCCTGAAAATTTGTGTATAGTTCGAAAAAAAAAAAAAAATTAAAAATATAATAAAAATTGCCTTACTGAAGAATCGGGATTGACGTAAATGCCGATAAGTCCTGTCTTTATTTTGTTTCCAACTTCATCCTATTTTATTCGGATGCCATGTCTATATTCTTTTATTTATTTTTTGTTATTTTCTTTTTCTTCTTCGTCAATTCCCCGAAAAATTCTCCTGTGTATGCCTTATAAAAAATAAAAAGGAATGTGCAGCAGACGGGGCAGCATGAGGAGCCGTACGATTTTACCGATTCGAGATGCCCAGTGGCTTTCTCGACTTTATATAAAAGGACATCGGGGATAGTCCTTGTCAGAACCGCTCGAGAATTCCGGAATAAAATTCTCGACGAAGTTATTACGTGTTGGACGGTTTGAAAAATGTTCCAGCTTCGGTTTCACGTCAGTTATCCGAGCCTGATTTTTTTCCCTTTCTTTCTTCCTCATGAATATGGAAAAACAGGACGAACCTCCTGCACCATATGTTGAATTTTTTCTCGAAATTTTTGCACCGCGCTGCTAAACGTCATTGTCGATTCGCATGCGGTTTCCCTTTTCCGACAGATTAAACCTCAGGCGAAAAAAGTCTGAAAAGTAGCTGACTTTCGACGAAAGGCGTGAGAATTCGTTCACGAATGATACCAGAAATGTTCATGAAATATTGTTAATATACGTTTTTATTTTGTCACGGTTTTATTTGAAAAGAATAATCCGATAAAAAGTACAGAAGGATTCGTATAACAGAGGTGAGATTTTTTTTCTCACGGTTTTTTTCAAGCGTGATCCTCATGATAAAATTATTTTATGAGAATCTTAAAAACTTTTTCATCCTTGTGACTTAACGATATATTTTACTTACCCAGTTCGTACAAAGTTGGCAAAGTACTGGATTATACTCTCGGATAGTGCGACTTCGTTTTTCGTGTAATTTTTGGGAAAATGCCCAAAACCGTCGACGAGTGGTGCCCCAAAAACGAAGGGCAGTTCCTCTCCATGAACGGATCCCATTTTCTGAAACAAAAATACAAATGCTTTTTATTCCTCGCAGTTTGTAATTTACAAAATCCCGTGGCAGATGTGAATTAATTTTTTTTTCCGTGCTCCAATTTTCGGTCGTCGTTAAAACCAACTAAAATTCTATACACGTAAACGATCGGTGACTTGAGCTGCACGATGGCTATTTTCCCATAATCCCTGGTTTAATGGATCGTAAATATGAAGGATCTCCGCTCGTGCGGAGAAATAAAAAAGTATTTGTGACGCTAAAATGAGTGTACCATGTTGACGAGAGATTAAAAGAGCACGTTTATATATAAATATATATATATATATTAGGGTGTGCCATTTTTGGGCAATTTTTTTTTTTCGACTCAGAAACAGGTTGTATACTTTCAGGAAGGTAAAATAAGAAGCCTGTAAAAATTTGAGCTCTTAATATTAATATTTAGATGCGCCTCATCGCGAATTTCTATTTCCCATTTAAATAACATGGGAAAAAAAATTTTTCATCTTTGGAATTTTATACGTTGGCAATGCCATATTGTTCGATGGAACGCAAAACATATTTTATAGAGAATCGCACGCTCTACAAAAAAGATGTCTTGCATTTTTTCGATAGACATAGCCATTCTGATGATATTTGAGTTTAAAGTTCAAAATATACGAAAATTCATCTTTTTGTTAATTTTTAACATAAACATAAACATTTTTTTTTTACTATTAATGGAAATAACGAAAGATATTTTTCGTGAGTATTTTGTCGATTTTTTTTGTAACTATTTATGATAAGTATCAGCCCATTAGAATCAGTTTCGTGACAGAAGACAGGTCTCTACAGCATTGAACAATTAACAATAAATATTAATTAATCATGGATGAGACAATTTTCATGGTAAATTTAATAATCTACAAAAAAGTTGATCGAAGATTCTCAACAGAGTCAATAGTTTCGCTATAATATTAACAAAAAGATGAATTTTCGTATATTTTGAACTTTGAACTCAAATACCATCAGAATGGCTATGTCTATCGAAAAAATGCAAGACATCTTTTTTGTAGAGCGTGCGATTCTCTATAAAATATGTTTTGCGTTCCATCGAACAATATGCCATTGCCAACGTATAAAATTCCAAAGATGAAAAAATTTTTTTCCCATGTTATTTAAATGGGAAATAGAAATTCGCGATGAGGCGCATCTAAATATTAATATTAAGAGCTCAAATTTTTACAGGCTTCTTATTTTACCTTCCTGAAAGTATACAACCTGTTTCTGAGTCGAAAAAAAAAAATTGCCCAAAAATGGCACACCCTAATATATATATCCATATAAAGAAAATAAAAAATCAATCAAATAAAACAATAAACCTAAATTCGCAAGAATTATCCAATTGAATTTGAAACTAAATAGAGCAAAAATGAAATCGAATTTCTGTGGAAAACTGGAAATTAGTGATTTTGATTAATATCGCAAATTCTCTCTCAGTGAACGAAGAGAGTAGAGTTCCATTTCTCGGATAATTAGATTAATCGTCAGAAAGCCGTGGCATGAAGGCAAAGAAGGGGGAAGGGGGATGGGTAACTGTGCAGAGATTCCATCGGGTTGCTCAAGTTTCGACAATGACGGAATTCAGTTTGCGAAACAACTCGGTCGATCCGACGTCTTGGAGAGACAGTGACAGATACTCGAAGTCCAATTCACTCGGTGGGCGCCCCTTTCCTTGCTTCGTATCTCAAATCTGGTATCTACATCCTGCTTCTAACCCCGTAACATCTCTAGCGATTGGCAAACGACGGGATACCACTTCGAAACTAACCTTGACTACGGTCTAATGACTCTTCATATACTATATTTGTTGGCCGACGTTTTCGGGACCAATTGGTCTTCGTAAATTAAACAAATGTATTATTTATGACCAAAAAAACCATCATGGAAGTACTTATCTGAATGCATGTGAGTTCATGTGTGTAATCATGCATACGAACAAGAAATGTATGTTTTATTCGTGATGTTTTGATAGAATGTCATTAGCGCGTTTAATTTTGAATAAAAAAAAGAAAAAAAAAATGTATTGGCAAATGATTTAATGAGATCCCCATAAATTCTCAAGTTGAATCCTTGAAGACGGTCTAATGACTCTTCGTATATCAATGAGTCCTCGCGAATGAAAACAATGTTTTGTTTTTTAATTTTCGAAAATCGTCATCAAGAATCTTTTCGAATATTTTGTAAATTATGTTTCTATAAATTTTCCCATGAACATGTAAAAGTGCTCTCACGTTTTGCGAATAAATTGATGAGTTCTGAAGGTACAGAAAATTGGAATATTGCAATCAATGGATTCAGGTATTCTCTCTTCACTCCATTCGCTCTATTATGTGACAGAGCTCCATTTTTTTTACGTTCAAAGGTTTGTGCCATTAAGAAGTCACTTTTACGAAAATAAATTCATTGAACTTCGCTTCATTATGGAGTAAAGATTGTGAAGGTAGAAAATAAGGAGGCAAAGTGCACGTTTCGCCTTTATTTACAATAATTAGTTTGAAAACTTTTGCCCGCGATTGTCAACGTCAAAGTTATTACCATACAAACTTGTTCGTAACTTCACTTCAGGATATTTTTTTCTCATTTGACAGATTGAAACTTTGATGCTTATAATGTTTAAGGTTAAAGTAAATATTGAAACTGTGGTAATTGGATTTCAGCCATATATATAGAAACATTCCGTTGCAAAAGATGAAATGAATTCCGGTAGGATAGTTCAACCGGTTGCCAAGTTATAAACGATTAACCCTTTAATTGCCAACGTACCATATCTCCTAAATTGGGAGAAACATACGAGAAATTGTTCGTCCATTTTTTTTTTCATGAAGGAAGAACAAAATACGTAACAAAAAAAAGTCTAAGTAAGCTTATCAAAGCTACAATTTTTCATAACTTTTTTCCAAAAAAATTAATTTTTCGTTTCTTCAGGTATTAATACTAAATATTGTTAACAAAAATTACGCATTCGTTATGCGAATATAGCCGGACTTGATTGGACTTAATTTTGTGCTTATCGTTGTTCCGGAAAATTGCAGATATTTTAGAAAACGTTATCAGTAATATCCATTCCTTATCAAAGAATTTCGTCTCCCGAAATTCTTTTGGACAGCTCTAAAATTTCGAGATATCTGTGCGCGACTAGCGCTACCACCGGAAATACCCATGTCACAGCTATTTCTCTGGAGTGGGTCCCGCTTTATCGCAGGAATCCGGCGACGATGAAGAGAGAAAAAAGAAGAAAAATAAAACGCTAGAAAAAAAGTTTAATCCTCCCGGGATCTCATTAGCGAGCGTCCCGATAAAAGGTACGTTAACTGGCACAGAAAGCATTAACGAACGTAAGACGTAATTACTGCGTGCCACTTTGATCTGCGACATCCGGGGACTGGATACTGCTACTCTCTCTACTCTTCCTGTCTCCTCCTGTTCTCTGCCGTGTCTCGCGTGGTGACTGATCTTTAATACCTTCCGCGCCGTGAGAAAAGAGTGAAACTGTTCTCCCTCGAGAGCTCCGCGAGCCCTTAATTTTCCCTGTCACTCGGAAATTGGAAAATCGAAATAAAAAAGGAACCGAAAATTTCTAAATCATACTTATATCGTTGTCCTCGATAAGAAAGTTGCATTAATTGCAACCAGAAACTGGCATACCTTTTGTTAACCCTCATTTTGGTATTGTCGACTATTTACGATTCGAAAATTCATTTCTGTCTTGATACAATAATCACCGAAAAAAAAGCATATTAGAAAAATTTTCGTCTCGACGAATGAAAATAATAGTATCGAAAAAATGGAGAAAAAGTATTCAAGGAAACGGGAGAAAAATCTGAGCCTCGGGGTAATGAATAAACATTGGCAGATCTGCAGAATCGGCGGAAATCGTCATTCTCTTCTACCCTCAATTATCCAGTGCGTGATAAAATCGTGAGGAAAACCGGTGAATCCGAAATAGCGAAGTTGATTCTGAGCGAAGTGGAGAACGGACTCAGGAGGAATCGATAGGATATCGTATCGAGGGATGTGTAGACAGCAATTTCGTGGAATTGGGAGAGTGAGAGAGCTGCGGTGAGGAATAGCGGTTAGAATGGTGAACGGTACAGGGTCCTTGGAGGATAACGGAAGCGCCGAAACTTCCATGCTTCTGCTTCTACAGTCTCTAGTATTGGCTGCGGTTCACCGTCTGCCAATGACTATATCTACTGTCTCAAATGTATTTATATATATATATACACACACACACGTTACATTCATGTGTATATATATGGAAGAAAAAAAAAAAATATAGCGTCTGTTCAGAAAGAAAAGGCAAAGAGGAATATTATAAAGTCCATATGGGTCGTAGCGTATGTACTCAAGCTTTCATATTGCTTTGCTGAGAATTTTCTGAGAAAAGAGAATCGAGCTGAGCGATCGAGAGAGCGCAAGCTTCGAGCCAGTAGAAATGGCGAGTATAGGCAAGACTGGAATTCTCTTCGATTTTTATTACATACTGTCTTCGCAGTAACTATCTTCGTTCCACTGTTCACTCGGTTCTATGGCTTATACAGACATTCGCAAGGCCATAGAAATCATTGGCACGCTGTATAACAGAGATTGCCCATTTCTGTATGATTATAAAAGAACAAAATGAGAATAGTCCCGGTGGTCTTGTGTTGGACGGCTGCGATTGCCATAAAAACGTATACCCCCTTATCTTTAACAGGATACAGTCAATTCCCCGAGAGGGAAATTGTACCCCGAGATTTTTGCGCTTCTTGACGAGGTCCGCCGTCTTTAATGGTACCCTGAGTGACGGAGCTTTTTTATGTCGAGTAAACGTGGCAAATATGAGCCACTAAAAAGTTCTGAACTCATACTTCTAGAAACGAATTTTATACGCCGGTGAAAATAGGTTTCCGGGAACACAGAATAAAAGCCTGGTACTCAAATATTTTGATTATTTTTCTTTTGCATTCAAGACGACTGATATAAATAACAAAATTAAAGATTTGTTTCAACTGTGATTTTTTTCATACGCTTTGAATATTTTTTCAAATGCCTTGCAAAATATTTATTGGACCTATAAAAAAAAAACAACACATTTTTTTATTATAATGTCTCTAGAAAAGTACTGCTTTTGTGTGCTTTACTTTTTTTTTGGAACATAAGAAAAAAATAAAAATAAAACATGTTTCCGAAACGAGTGGTTTAAAGAATCGAAAAAAATTCACAGAGAGTGCTTTTGAGTGGTTCTAATGTATGGCCAATTATCATAGATCCAAGTGAATCGAGAGAAAAGTTGGCGGGGAATTTCTGGTATAAATCTTCACCAATTTTCCCTTCGTCTTCCTATATTTCTTCAGACCCTTCACGGCCACGTGGCACATCAAACTATTCTCTCGTGATGGACGTGGCAAAAAGACGACACGTCGTGCGACACAACGAAGAAGTTTCTTGCCTCTCCTTTATCTGCGTGGCTCGTGGACGTCTTTTTGCACTTTTAATAAATTATTCTTCGTACCTGAGGGACGTTACCGCGGCGACTACGAGGCTCTCCTCTCGGGTCCACGTCAGGATCAAAGCTACACTTTTCTCCTCTTGTCCTCCGAGCTCGCTTCACGTTTTTCCCATCGTTCTCTCCTCTCTCGCATCTCTCTCCTGCGATTATGGTCCGGAGACACGAAAAAACTTGGAAGCTCCGGGAATAAAGATGGATCAGAGGGTGCGCAAGGGTGACAGGACGCCCGGGGTGGAATCAGGATAAGGACCAACATCATTCTGCTAAACGAATGTATCGCCAACAACGAAAAATGTTTCGCTCATGGAAGTCAATCATTTCTGGAGAATGTGCCACTTTCGGAGAAGTTATGGGACAAGAAAGATTCGGGGGTGGGTAAAATTATTGAAGTCACTTGGAATGACACCACGGATAAAACATCAATCAGCCCTTTCGACGTTGTCCAATTTTGATGGCTTCACGTAACACAATTTTGGGAATTCAAAAGGGGTGAATAAAAGAAGAACCATTTTGAAAATCAATTTCGCTCGTGGTTCACACGATTCGAAATCTCAATAAAACGACCGACCGGAAATTGTTCGCAAACATGAACTACGTAAAATGTGTAAATTTGTACTGAGAATTTCATATCGATTTTAATGAGAACATCCATGAGAATTAATGCGGCGTTGTCATAAATTGAATAAATCGCAAACATTAACACCTCGGTAATTTACATTAAACCCTGCGGTTATTTTGTCGAGGAATTTTATAACTGCTCGAAAATGCGTTGATGTTTATCATAAACGTTCGCATTGGAATTTAATATCAATTGAATTGAATTTCAATGTAAACTGGCTTACATACGTACATTTCAACATTATATGAAGAGAATTTGAAGTAACTTCCAAAAGAGTAATCCTGTGATCGAAGTGAAATGGTATAAGGTTTAACCAATTTTCATATTGATGTAAAAATTCCTTTCCCCAATCTCAAAGGATGTCCTGCTTTTTTTTTTTTAATTCAACGATCGATTGGAGTAAAAAAAAAACAGTAAAAATAATTTGTTCTCCGACTCTCTGTTCGTTGAAATGAAAATACGCTCCCGGACCCATCTCGTAATTGCGGTGACGACGACCTCGGTGAGCTTCTATTCGCTCGGAACATAATACGGCATAATTCGTTTCGGTTTCCACAATTGAAGCCCCACGAATGAGAACAACGATGACGGTGTATTATTCGCGGCGGGAGTTAATGATTGCGTGAGCTCGGGAGCTGGTGGCCGAGACAATAAATTGGGAGATAGTCGCACCAGCACGAGGATTACGGGTGGTCTACGGTTAGGCGGTTGCAAGCTGTGCAATGATATCCTCTTGCACAGTTGTGCCACAGCAGAATGGAGCAGTACTTCTGTATACTGCGATCACCCTCGATATCCACCTCATCCCATTTCGTTCACTATCGTATTACACTCGATAATTCCCGGCTATTGGTACTTTCCATTTACCGATCCCGAAGTTTGCTCTTTGCGATAGCAGTCGTAATGCCATTCAAATTGCAACAACCGGAGACCGAGGGAGCTTGCCGATGTCTTTCAGGCCAAACTTCGGCCAAACTTTCGTTTTCCTTGGCGTGTTAACATCCGCACCTCTCACGGAACGGAGACACACAACTTTGGTCAGGCATGAGCAACCTTCGCCAAAGTTTGTTTGTAAGGAAAATAAGTTTGTCGCGAAAAAGGCGAGGTTACAGGAGTGAATGGATGCGAGAGAAGAAAGATGAATGGGGATGAAGGTAATGGCTAAAAACTCAAATTGGATACCTTCAATTTTTGGGGTAAGTGATTACAGGTGTCGCCAATTAGGAATGCCTTGAAAACTGACATGTTGTCACTTTCACTTCCTGTTTTGATCTTTAGGAGAAAATGAAGAAAACCTTAAATCACTTCATAGTCATTTCAAGATCTTCTTGAAGATATGCCACATTTTTTTCAAGTTTCGAGGTTTACGGCCACTTTCATAGTTTAGTAAATTTTTTTTTTCACATACGTAGACTTTTATCATTTTACTTTAACCGACTGCGATAATCATGGTTTATCATGGTCTCGTATGGATATGAAGAACATACTGTGCAAGCTACACGATTCGAAACAAGAGGCAAATCGTTCTGACAACCCTTTCTTGTGGTTCTCGTACCCACACCCTCGGTCCTCGAGGTTTGTACCACGGCACCGTAGAAAGGGCTCGACGATAGGTGGTGAAATTTATTAGAGTTCGATGGTACAAGAAAGGGTAGTCCACAAATTGAGTTCCATCGGTCGTACGGTTTCGCCTGGGTGCCTGCTGGCTCCGAACTTAATTAACGCTAGTGGTCGTGGCCCACTTCGAGCACGGGACACCCCCTTTTTGGTACTTCTACCCACTAGCACCCCGTCCATACCTCTTGCACCTCCGTTCCATCCACCCGTGAACCTAAAATTGACTCTCTTGTTCCCTTTACTGATGGAAACGCGAGTGGGTTCAAGTTAGCCCTTTGCAAACTTTCGAGAAGCCGCCCACCTTTGTCATAGCAATATCCGATGACGTGACCCACATTACTCAACGGAATTGGCGCTACAGCGGATGATATAGTTTGGAAAATTGGCTAAATTAATGGCTCCTCTCGCTCTCTGTTTCTGGTAGTTACTCCGCACTCAACCACTACGATTCCTTATGACCGGAGGCCCACACAGACCCTACAATCCACTTCGGCTTCAGTCGTGTACGACCGAAACGACCTAAAACGACGTATCCTTCACTAACGGTTCATTACCGAGCAACGCCCATTAACCAAACAACGTCACGAATAATAGTCGAACATTTTTCGCAGCCATTGACAAATTCCGTGGGGAAGGAACACGTTGAACCGTTTTTGTTTGGCATTTCCTTTGGAATTCGATTGTTTTGTATAGTTGGAGGGCCAATGAGACAATAAAATCTGTTGTTAATGCACAAACAGTTACTTGGAATATGAGAGCATCACGTAGCGGTGGATTGAGCAAACTACCCCCGGGATTTGGGATTTGAGACTAATTTTGTTTTCATCCGGGCCACCAGTTGATATTCATAGTTTTTCGTCGTTATAATTCGATGGTATCTATCGACGATATGCATAACCTTTTAATTTGGATAATTCGTTTGTGTGTGTCGGACGCGGAATCGTCCATGGAATTATTGTGAATCCGTATAATTCAATAATTGATGCAATTTATTAAGCCAACGTGACAGCCAATAGTCGCATACACGAATTAGGACAGCGGTCGTGACGGGCATCCAGGAATGTCGTTGTCAAATGGTGTAGGGATTGAGGAGTGCGAGGGTAAGCTAAACGACACAAATTCTACTCGAAGCGGTAATTATCGCTCAGCATACCTAATTATGAGGGGCGGCATCGTGCCACACGCGTTTCCATTGTAGCGCCAAGCCCGGATTCCCCATTCAGCTAGACCTCGTACTCGATTCGATTTGTTCGGACAATTTAATGCCGGAAATGAAACGACGAGAGAGAGAGCGAGAGGGAGAGAGAGAGAGAGAGAGCCGCACCAGTAATATCCCTGGAGAATGACTCGGGTTTAGAGGTGGTTCTGGCTCGCCCACCAGCTGACTGGCTTTGTTGGCTCCGTTACTTGCCGTAGCGAAACTCGAACAAGCCTCCACCTCGTAAAAAGCTTCGCAGTGATGGTGATGGAAGAAGCCGAGAAAACTAGATTCTGGTCGGCATGCCTCTACCGAGGAGCCATTATTCAATAACGCGGAAGCAACTTTAGAATCTATTGAAGACACGGCATCAAGATTACTGTACCTTACTGTCTCCCTCCCTTTCTTCCCTCTCCACCAACCAATATTCCAATTTGCGTACAATAGCGTGTTGCTCTTGTGATTTCGTTGTTGGGGTAAATAATCCACCGAGAGTGGATAACGCGAAGCTGGAGGCCACACCGAATAAATGGAGGTAGGAGAATGTGAATTCTCTTGAAAACCCCTCGAGCCGCCTTCGCACCCGCTCTTCGTCTAATGTACTTTAACATAATTGATGATGAGACGTCTTATTCCAAGGTAGGTACAAGCTATACCTTCGCAATTTATCAAGCCTTTAATTAATCTCTGTTGAGCCGTTCAAGCAGAGCCTTCGGTAGAAAGATGGTGGAACAGACGCGGAAGGTTCGTTCACTTTTCGTTGCAATCTATACGCATGAGCATTGCTGCCTGGCGCATAGCCGCTGAAGAAAGAATGAATTTTGTAGGTTTTATCTTCTCGATAACATTGTTCATTGTGTGCCTTCGAACGGGTGGGCATGATTATGGTTTCGGTTGATGTATTTGGAGAGGTAATACGAGGGGATGGAAGTTCCATTCCTCGCTTACAACACTGGTTCTTTCCATTTGGCTTTTATTGTGCAGCCGTTAGCGGTGGCGATGGCAAAAGACGTTGGTGTTTGTGGTTGCAGGCCCTTCAGGATACGTACAATCCCCATAACAGAGCCATAACCCTATTAGGTTTGTAAACATAGTGGCGGTGGTCAAATAGAAGCTTTCCGGAATAGGACAATACTCTTTCGTTGAAAGTTGTTCTTTAGAAGATTCTGACGGGTGTTCAGGCGGATGATTGGGGCGAGACCTCCCGCGTTCATAAGCATTGAGTGGTCCAACTCCAGGAAAGTTTTGAGAGATTGCAGACATTGGCAGTCCGGTAGTTGTTTGGAACATACTTTGGACAAGTTATGAAATATGTACAATGAATCAAGTCATTTCCGCAACTTGTACGTCCGGAAGAGATTTCGTCGCCGTCATGGTAATCACTAGCGCTGCTTCTTCAGTTTACGTGAAGCTGAAACTCGACGTTTTATCCCGCTGCTATAGTTGCCGAGGGTTAGACAGCGAAGAAAACGAGAGAAGCTAGGATGTGCAACTGGTAAAAGAGGATGAGGAAAAGTATAACGTTAGGTCTGTACCTAAATGATCCGCCCCAAGGCGCTTCTGAAATAGGACGAAGTTTCCGCCGCTGGATCCTAACTTTTCTCTTCTTTCGGTGTTCATGCTTTCCTCTCCTATCCATATTTACTTTTGGGGATGAGAGCACTGCATGACATGAATTTCTACCGAAACGCGAGGCGATGGTTTTATGGGTCCATTTATCGACGCCACGTCTCCAGATAACAAGACTGTGAAAAGGTATCTTTTTGGTCCGATTTCCCAACTTTTTCGGCAGCCGGGTCCATCACGACAGAAAAGAACACAAGCTGATCCAGTGGAACGTTAGATCACTGTCATAATTGAAGTTACATTCTGATTAGGAATCTTTCCGAAGTGTATCAACTGGTTGGAGATAGCGGACATCTTGTCTCCGGTAAACATTCGTCCGAAGCAAAATGGCGGCCGATTCTCGTGAGGGGAAACTTGCGTGGAAATGTCCCGATGTTTCCGAGGAACAATGCCAGCGGCCGGACTCGAGCTGGTGGGTATTGTTACTATTGCCTGTTATTTCCGTGCGTCTCCCAGTTTCTGTCAACCATTCCACACGGTACCAGGTAAACATAGAGTCCGTTCTGGATGCAGGAACGACAATCTAACATCGGTATGAGATATAGGTACGGGTTGGCCGTGTAAGGCTTTGGTACGGGTCGTATCACATAGCGTGTTCCTACGTTAAAGCTGATTGGTTGACTACGGTATCCGCTACAAAGACCCAACGCAGACGGTGTACCAAATTGGTAAGCTACGCCATGCAGACAGAAGCTTCTGTTTCAGAGGCTCACGTGGTAAGGCACACGCGGTACCATGTCCGACGTATGGGTTTGTATCCTTGTAGAGATATACGAGTATGCTCGGCTGCTCCCATAAACACCGATACAACGGAGTGTTGCGAAGGGGCAGTATCGTGTTGATATGGTTTCGTCATACACACGACGAGGCAAGAAGGAGGCTGACTGGCCGTATAGGGGTGCATAAACGGGTGTCACTGGCATCTCTTCCCGCTTTTTCACCCGGCCTCGTTGTTTTCACTCTCTTCCACCACTTCCTCTCCTTGTCCCTTACTGCTTTATCATCTCTTTCCTAACTTGCACTATCTCCGGCCACTACAGCCCAGGTCATCCGACTAACACACAGCGGTGCTTCTCCACGCCTTTACCATTTCCATTTGAGCCCTCAGCAACAGCAGCAGTAAGAGAAACGGGAGAGTTGCGCTCAACCCTCTCTCGGTGAACTCCTATCTCTTTCCCTCGAGTTATCCCTTGGCGTGGCACGAACTACCACCATTGTTTTGTAGGCGACCTTTCATTCTCGGCACGACGTCGTCGTCGTCGTCGTCGTCGCCATCGTCGTCGTCGTTGTCGTCGTCGTTGTCGTTGTCGTTGTCGTGGCATTCCAGCCCGGGGTTACGAGTTCTCTCCAGACTCATACTACCGCATGACACCCACTCACCTCACCTTTATACCCTTCCTTTTTTTTCGCCTATCCTCTTTCTCTCTAATGCGCTGCCCGTCTGTCGCGCCTTCCTCTATTGCCATAATACGCTTCGTTTTCTATCTTCTGAGTGGTGATCCTATCCAGTTGCACATTTGAATACAGAGGATGGCGAAGACAGATTCTAAAGATGGATAGACCTTGCAGAAGGATTAACAATGGAGTTTTCTTGCTGAAGTACAGCTGAATTCTTGCCACTTCTTACTCTCGCTTGTCTTGAAGTCGAGTGATGGAGTTGAGGAACATGATTGATATTTTGCTTGTCACGTATCTCGTCTCTTGGAGGTCTCAGTTATATTGCGAATTAATGAGCATTATCTTGCTTCTATGATCCTTTGAATTTTCAGAAAAGCCACAACGGCAACTGCTCGAAGCTTTTATTCTTCTACAACTGTTACCATGGTTCATCTTCTCATTCCGACTAAAGTCCACTTCCCTATAATAAAGGAGCCCGAGGTTCAAGATCTTTCAGAGACAGCATTAACGGTGCTGCAGCCTCCCTGTAGCTTCGTTCTGTCGTCGAGTCTTTCTTTAATTAATTCAGCAAAGCACGATAGGAAAGCAGGAAGCGGAAAGAGAAGTGGCAGCATGAGGGGGAACAAGTATTGAAATCCTCTTCCTACAATTACAGGCTCTTGGGTCTTCGAGGCTTCCAGGCAGCGAGAGCAAGGCCAAGAACCCGGACTTCTCTGGATGCTCAACTCATTCGTTGGCTGTGGGTCATTCTCTTCGTCGCTCTTTCGCTATCTCCATCCCCTTTCCCTCCCTCAACATCAACCCTTAATTAAATAATACGTACCCTCTATACCGTCCCATTTATGAATGACCTCAAGGAATAGCATTTTTCCTCCCCCGCCACCATGACCAACTTCAAGACTCCGCTACAAGCCTTCCAACCCCCTTGTGAATTCTTGCTTTCAATTATTGTACTCTGGTAATTATCATCGACGTGAACTTTCGGTTAACCCGAACCCAGCGAAATCAGACCACGTCTTATGCTTTCTTGCACACCATTTTAACATTTCCTCTCAACCTCATTTCTGTTTCTCCCAGTTACGGGATTGATTTATACACACGGGAGGAAACGCAGCATTTGCTGAAGAAATCGCTCTTCTTTGATATTTTGGTTTTGCTCTTCAGGGCTTGGTACTCATTCAAAACATGTCTTTCAGCTCTTTTTGAAAGTGATTTTCTTTATGAAAGTTTTGTCATATGTGTCGACGAATAAATTCCAAGTTTCGTGACAGTAGAAAGGAATACGAATTGAAGAATATCTGTACAGCCAACGTTTTCCATTGAGTTGCGAGTCTTTTTACAACTGGCGTTCACTTACAGATGACTGCACTGGCATGCGTTTCTACGATCGAAATTCAAAGCGGCGCTCAAAGGAATGCGCGGAGATTACGGGGTGTGTTGGGCATCCCCGAAGCGCCTTACAAAGCTCTGCACGCTCGCGTTAGTAGATAGTGCGAGTACGTAGTCAGCCCGCTGGCAGAATTTGCGGGTGCACTGCATTGGAACGGGTTCCTTACTCAAGGCGTGCACTACCGGATCCCTTTATGAGACGCGTACATACAGTTGTGCGCCACAGGATCGCGCTATCTCCGCTCGGAGTTCTCGGGCAAACGCTCCGCATAGTTGCGGCACGATAGAAAACGATATAAAAAGAATCGAATAAAAAAAAACACATACACACATACACACACACATTGGTACGAGTCGAGGGAAGCAATCCGCGAAAGGTAGAAGAAATTTTGTTCAAGAGACGGTGAAATGGCAACGCGGTTTATATGTTTGCGACAATCTTTCAACCTCTGCGCTTGGAATCATTTCTGGGGCTCGTAATATCAACTGCCAGTTTTCTTTCTACCCTCTTCTCGCACCTGAAAAGCATCGGCGGATTTGATGAAGAGACGTGTGGCAAAGATGTAATTGCAAGGACCCTTAAGTTCAGTTACAAAATATGTTTCAGCCTTCATTTTGATTTTATACCAAGGAAGGGTGATACTTGAAGCGATGTTTCTGGTTAAAATTTATTTACTCAGCTGGATATTATTTTTAAAGTTTTTTAGAAATGACCGTCTGATAACAACATTGCAGGTACCAATGAACAGTTCTTATCATTGCAGAATTATGAGAAAGTGTAAAGAAAGGGAATTTCATTTAATTATACCCGATACAGATATAATGGTTGGAATTATGTTTAATGGTTCATTTTCATTAATCGAATAAAACGATAATTTAACGAGATGATCTAATCATTCGCGCTGAGCCATCAATTTGATAATCCGTTACCAGTTACCCGGTTTTAATAGCTTCAAGAAGATTATGCGTTTCTATACGGCGTTTGCTTCTGGCTAATCTATACATGTTGGAAATCATGGTGGCATTTACACAGAATCAAGCAGCAGAAGGGACGATCGATCGGAGTTTGCTCGTGATGCAGCAACGCGATCTACAATCCCCCATGACCCAGACAGAAGCACTGATTGCTCGTGGCGATACATTATCGGAGGTGAATACGCGAACATATATTATAGTGGAGAGCGCGAGAGGGAGACTGAAGACGCTACCATAGAGGGGCTGTGCTACACGTGGCACTGACGCAACCAAGCAGACGTTACGTGAGCCCATTGTCTTAGTTCCCGAGCGCGTCTCTCCCCATCACGACTGATAACGTGACACAGGGATCGTAATCTCCACAGGACCCTCGAGAATGTATTACGTATAGGAAACGTTACTTGGAATCTACTCTCTCTCCAGACACCTCATGTTATAGTTACAGTGGATTCGGTACATATTGCAGTACCATGTCTATGGTATTATGGTTGGGACGTCTTCACTGCACTATTGCATTGTCGTGGCTTCACTTGTAGTACCACAAAGTCCATGAGTGACAAAATAATACTCCTTGCATCAAGTGGAAGAGAAAATTTTAGCATTGATTGTCATTACAAACTGAAATGAATGTTCCAGTTATCGATTTTTTTTGACAAAATGCTGAGGGTACCCGGAAATGATTGATTGAGACATTTTACGTTATGCATGTTATGCGAAATACGTGCTACGTACTAATTTGGTTGTTATTATCTTCTTGCGCTACGGACAAATGTCTCAGTGTTGTCTCCACTATCCTCGAGAGAAAGGCATAAATATGGACATAGAGAAAGGGATTAATTCTCTAACTCGGTACGCAACGTCTCTTGAGATCGCGCTAGTTATGTTTTCCTCCATTTCCTCAGCAGTAATGAGAAGTGCTCACAGAGATAGTGAGATCTGAGGACAGTGGAAGGAGTGGAGCAGGAGGCACTAAACGAGAAATGCAGCTCGTACGTACCTAATCTGCACTAAAGTGAAAACGGACGTTGCGGTGGGGCTGTGCACCACCCGCCACTTGCGAAGAGTGGGAAATTAATTTTCAAGGAAGTTGAGAATTTGCGAGCCGGCTTGAGCCGAGCGGCGAATAACTCGAGGTAAGGACAAGCGACGAAGGGAATTATAAGGACGAGGAAGGCGGAAGACGGAGATCAACCAAGTGTACCCAAGACGAAGGTGAAAAACCGTGACCGGACGGTTGAGCACGCGCAATCGACTGTGAAAAATTTACATAACTCACCGGAAAGAGAACGACTGCTCTGGCACCTTACCGCACTCGATGTGCAACTCTCGTCGAGTTCAGCGCGATTGACATTGAATTACGGTTGCTTCGAGAAACGGATGGAAATTTTATATTTTCTTCACGTTTTATTTTTTATTTCTCGTTCGTGCTTCGGCCTCGTTTTATATCCTGTCTTACACATTTCCTTCCTCTACTGGAAACTCATAAAAATCCTATCGTTGGTTGTTGTACTCGATACTGCAGCGGAATACTACGAACAGCTTCTGACGCTTGGCCGCTAGGTGGCTGCGAGCGCCGTGGCGTCTCTCGCAAGCGAAGCAGTCTCTCGAATCCATAATTTGTCTTACATCATTTTCGAAAGGTCCTCGTATGCATTCTTCTGTAAATTAAAATTCTCATTCACCTTCCCTTATTTTTTTTACTTTTTGCCGTACCATTAATCTTATTATTTGGTGTTGAATTTCCGAATGGGTTGTGAACGCGAACAATGCTATTTTTCAATGGTTTCGTCGGAGCGAGGGATCCTCCAATTTATTCATCGACACCTAGATCGGTGCCCAAATTTTGTGAACGCGGATTTCACGGTCGAACAACCATTTCGACTGTCCCTGCGAAAACCACTCACACGTACGTGCCGTAACAGATACATCTCCAGGGCTCGGTGCGTTCGCGCCGCAGGCCACTCCCCGTTGGGTTTTGTAGTTGCCGCGGTGGTACTGCGCATTGATTCGCATAAATAGAGAAATCGTGTAACGGAATCTCGCGCAACAGTAACGCGGCGTCAGTGACGCAAGTGCGGGGGCTTCCCATGGCATGTTCGAATCGTGTGAGGGCGAACGCCCGTCGACCAGGATTATTCGTTTCATTGAATTCCAATAAATACGCGGTGGCGCAATAATTCCACGCGGCTGTAGAGCGAGAGGGAAGAAGGAAGCGGGGCAGAAATCGAAAGAGAGTGGTTGTTGAGTGGAGGGGTGGTTCGTCCACCAATAAATTCTTTTGTACGTGCAACACCACTCCTCAAACACGTTACGGAGGATGCGCGCGGTACTCTCGATTTTAATGGTGCCGTGCTATACCTGGTGGCCTATATATCGAGGATTTTACGATCGTTTCGTCGATTGATCGCCCCTTTTCCTCGCGGTATATCAGCTTGCTATAGAATATCTCCGGTATTTCTATATGGCCCGTAATTGATTGATCGCCTTCCGATCAAAGTAAATTGAATTTACACCGCAAAATTGTGTACACTGCACCTATCTTGAAATTGATTCCCATTGGTCGTTCGCGGAATATTATTGAATGACATGATATTTGCATGGTGCTGAATCGCTCCTCTGAATATTGCTTGGGAAATTACAATCGATTTGCAAGCATTGTTCGGCTTATCAAATAAATTATTAGTTGAATTGATTGTGTGATGGAAAATCACTTTTTCCTTAATAACCTAATTTCTTTCCATACTGAATAATGGATTAATAAACCGCTATTGGTCATTAATATAAATAAAGATTAATATAAACAAAGCGATTAAACAAATAACGTTTTCACGATAAATTTGAAAAAATTTAAAAAACTATTTCTTTAGGAATGGCCCATATACGGATTTAGAATCCCATTTTTTGTATTGCGATCGTAACAAGAGCTTTGAATTCACGGAAAATAGTGAGAACGAATTTTAGTACATTTTCATTCAAACATTATTCGAAAGTCAGATTCCGCGACGAAGTCTCTGTTTGAATCTTGATTTTAAATATCAAATACCATTCCCGAATGTCGATTTCAATAATTCACTGCTATTACTCTCCATATAAAAGTGATACGATTTTTTGGCTTTCATTCCTAATCCTTGGAAATTGCATTATTCGTATAACATAGATAGCGTACGAGTCGCGATGAAAAGCGGTGCGCGGGACCACGGCCTATTTCCACCGATGGCGTATGTCAGTGAAAAAAATTTAAATTCAACCCTCGTTCATCGCATCAATGTCAAAAAATTGTGGGACTTCGTGGTACGTGAACCCGGTGATTTCAATATATCCTCTTATTTCGCCGGGGAAAAATAAAGGCACACGGAATAAAAACAATATGCAAGGTAACGATTCGAAGACTTACAAGCTCTCGACCCTCTCTCTTTCTTTCTCTCTATCATCATTTCTGCTCCTCATCAACATTTATACGTAGCTGGGCACGTACCGAGTATGCAGCACTCATAGTATGTATATATCGCTGCACCTATCAGTCAGAACCAATTATCGAGAAGAGCGAGCATATAAGAGGTAAAAAAAGATCAATAGTCTCGGAATTAATCGAGCCCCAGGCTATTTTCATCGGGAACTTGGAGGAATATCCGCTAAAGGCGAATTTATCCATCTCTCACGTGGCACATATACACGTGAAAACCAATATACCATGAAATATCCACATATCCACTTTCACCTGCATACACATGCAGACGTATACTCTCGAGTGAAGAGCGAGGAGTGAGTGAATCGATAGCGCGAGGGGTTCCGGCAATGCATCGCCTTCGGCCGCGCATAAAGAGAGAAAGATGAACAGTAAAAAAGCTGCGGAAAAGCTCCGCGGTATTGAAAGATTCCGATTCAAACAACCAGACGTACTTGTGTTGAGCAAGCAATATATGCATCACTAATGCGCTTGTAAATACCACTTTTCGTGATTTTTAATTAACGCCCGAAGAAGGTAAACACATTTTTTGTCCGATTTTAATGCGTTATTACTCTGAAAAAAATAATATGCCAAGCTACAAATGAGAAAGGAGACTGGTTACTAATTCATGTTTGTATTAAATGGTAAAAAACTTTTTCTCTCTACTTCACATGTAACGCGGTTGTAAAAGATAGCCCGCGGTGGGGTTCGAATATCATAATTATCCGTCTGCGAAATACGTGATGATTTTTTTTTCTTCAGACATTACTATTTAATGAAAATGTTAAATAAACTCGTGTATAAATATTAATTTTTTTTCAGCATTAGCCTGAGATTTAGTTTGATGACTTAATTGGCACTTACAACGTATTACATCGGTTTACTTCCCGTACGTTTATTCTCCAGATACAAACACGTAGTCAATTTATGTATGGATACATGCACGTTGTTTTCGAGCACATATTCGCTCGCGAGAAAAGAGGATCTAACGGCGCCGAATATTTATATGTGTATAAGACTTAAACGTACATGAACAACTCGTTTTTGCGAACATGTGTGCCTCGATGCGGCCCGTCTGTGCATGTGGTATTCATAAACGTAGACACTCGTCGAGTATTCCGAGCAAATAGTGCATGTTTCCAGTGAAAATATCCTATTCCAGTCACGTACTCCATATATGTAATAATGCGTTGCCTACGGCCTGTGTGTTTACCCGCAAATGCAGTTTTCCACACGTTGTTTTTATACCGCGTAATCTTTTTGCACTCTTTTCACCGGTGAATATAATACGTGCTCCATTTTTTGGTTTCGTTGTTTTTCTTGTTTTAATTAATATTGCATGTTCAAAGTGGAAACGAAAGCAACCAGCTTATGTCCAGAATGTATACACGAAAAACAAAATGATATTACATAACATTTGCGCAATGACAACAACCGAGAAACCTTGTGTATACAATTCTAATAAGTTCCCTCGTGATTAATCTGATTTGTATTTGTTGAGCTTAGTACCGTCACCTAAAAAGCGATAAAAATGAAAAAATTTCTTCCATATGTTGTAATGAATATGTACCGCAATAATGATGTCCACAATCACAACATTTTGGGGGGACACTTCAACATTTTTCGTCCAATGGATTATAACAGTGGGCCAAAGTGTTCCCGTCACATTCTCTTCAGCATTACATGTTGTTTTTTCAGGCTGTCCCTACAATTTCTTCGTTCTTTTTCTCCCTGTCTCTCGCACCATTTCTCGCCCATTAAAACTCCATTTCGCTTCCAATCTGCACTAAATTGTTCGCAAAGCACTGTCACTCGGTCATTCTGCGCTCGCTCATCTGCCGTTTATTCTATTTCTCGGGGCCTCCGTATTTGTGTCCACAATCATTACATCCACAGTCCTCCTGGGATTTTCAAGATGTCCTCTTGGGTAATGGGGAAATTGATCGATTGTCAACGACCATTACCCATAAACGTGGTAAGTTCTTGAGAAAAAAGAGGAAGAAAACTCAAATAATGATGTTCCTGAGGATCTTACCTCATGATGTACAGAGTTCGAATGAAAATTCCGACAGACAACAAGATATACCTTCATCGCATGATGCACGACCAACGCTTTATATATATATATATATTTGTACAGTCTCCCCTTTCGTCTTCTGGTTTCTTCCTCGCTTGTCTCCCTCACTCACTTACCCGTCTCGAAAGTCTGATCGGTTTTAGTACCTCGACGAAACGCTGACAACGAGTGAAACGACGACTGCCATCACAGCACCGAAGAGTTGGATTCAATCGTCAAGGCGTATTTGTCCTGGCAATACGAATTCGGAGTAAGACTACTCGACAACTATTCGGGGTATGCCAACAGGATTCTAAGACGTACCCAACACGAGTTTCACGACACGTTTCGTCGAGTGATTGCATTATCGGTTTAGAGTCAACGATTTCTGGGAGAAATTAAATGTACCGCAGCTGACGGGTTTTAGTGGGTTAAGGGTGAAATTGTTGGAAGGGTTTTCGTGCCCTTCCATCATTTTCTATTGGGAGCTCTTCAGGATATTTTTTAGATCTGACAACTGAGAAATGGAATCATGGTCACGTTTTTCATTTGAGGACCTTATAACCTGCTATACGAATTCGAAGCAAGACTAATCGACAACTATTCGGGTTATGTCGACAGGATTCGAAGACGTATCGACCACGAATTTCTCGACGCGGTTCGTCGAGTGATTGCATTATCAAGGTTTAGAATCAATGATTTCTGGGAGCAATTAAATGTACCGCAGCTGACGGATTGTCGTGGGTTAAGGGTTCAATTGTTGGAAGGGTTTTTGTGCCTTTTCATCATATGAAATGGAATTTCAGGACCTTTTAACCTGCCATTTGTGTCAACCAATGTAGAATTTTTTTTTGCAGCATTCCACTACAGTTTGTGGAATTTTTTTCACTCTGCAAATTTTGCTGTAGGTTCTATAAAAAGTACTGTAAAAAAAATGTTCAAAGAAAGTAGCAGAAAATTTTTCCATTGCTATGTAAAATACAGAGATTATTCCCCTTCCCTTCTCTCCGGGTGCTAATGGTTTTTTCGGCACCGAGAAGATCGAAAACAGGGTAAATTGCAAAGCACAAAAAGTCTTTCAATTACTGGCTCGCGAAACTTCGTTACAGTTTCAGGGAAGAATGTAGACTAAGGATTAAGGGATTCGAGGATGAGTCGACGCTATGATACGATACGATAACAGTACGTAAATCGATTTTCGATTATTGAAATTGATTAAAAGGTATAAAAATTGGTTCGCTAGAGTGTTTGTAGCCGCGTCTTTTTTAACGTGAACTGGACAACAAAACCGCACGAGCATGGTCGAAAAAATTTTTTTTAATCGTGTTTCATAACCAATCATGATTATTTAATTTCAAAGATGTTTTTTTTTGCCCCTACCAATTTCACATCTAATACTTCACTCGTTTAAAAGTTGCTTTTCTCGACAACACTTTCTCAATTGCCCATTTTCGCATATTTCTTGGATAATTATTTTCACCCAACTAATTAAAAGTAGCAGGCGCATTAAAAAAGGGTCCTATGCCTTGATGTTTCAATTAGACGTGGCATAGATCGGGTAGATCAGTTTAGGAATGTGCGTCGGGTCATTGACCATTGGCGGACGCTTTCGATCGGTTCGTCTCGCTTACCAGCGTTGTCGTTGCGTCGGAATCATCGATGTCATCGCACGAATGAGTCGACGAGTGAAGGTAGCTATAGGTTTGCCCGGCACCCGATCCATAGCCCTGACCAGGATGTTCCGGGGCTATCGGCGATGGGCTAACGATTGCGGTTAGGTCAGAGGGTGAGAGCACGGCGAGTCTGGAAGGGGATGGTGGATCCGGAAGGTGGGTCGAGAGGGTGGATCCAGGATGGGCCAGACGCCCCGTCAAATTGAGCTCTACGTGTCCGTCCGAGCGTGAACCCATTTCTACTAGGGCAATATCAACCGGCGGCTTCTCTGCATTGCTAGTCACCACCGCACTACTACCCATTTTAATCTGTTATGGCCGCGAACCCGATTTTGGACTCGGAGTTCACGATATACCGCGCGATCTCTTGACTGTGGCTTTATATTGACCCAGCCGATGAGTTTATTGGCTATCAAGCTCATATCTTGATTGTATATCTAGTATCACTTAACAGTGTCGAAAATTCGGAGGTCGCTCAAATTTTGTGAAATTAATACCATAAGGTAACTCGATACAAAATAATATTGAGTGCACCTGTAACTATGAAGAATTGTTCAGCAAAACAAAAGAACATTTTTTTTCCAAAAAATTCAAAATTAAATAAATTATAAATTTTAGAATTTTGAAGAGAAAAAAAATGTTCACCAAAATATCGTGCATTTTATTGAAGTGCCTACCACAGCCATTTAATTTTTTCATTTTTATAAATGAATTTATGGTTCGACAGAATGCAAAATTATTAACACCTTCAAATTCCCAAATATTCACAATTCAACTTTTTGCTATAATTTCAATGCAACACGACGTACGAGAAAATTAATGAAACAGTCAGTTGTCGCTCGTAATTTTATATTAACGTGAGAATTTTTCGTTGACTAGTTGCTACGCGGACAATTGCACCTGTTAAATATTCGAGGGTGACTCCGCAGTATAGTATTTTAAAAAATTTGTCGCGATAATCAAGTAACGACAATGCCCGCCGGGAATATAACAAAATAGGTTTTATCATGGCCGGAGGGGCTTTGGCTCTAGTTTATGCGTAAAGTACACTATTCGTGTACACACTGGAACATATAGCGTTGCATCCATACGAGCGTTGCGGCTGCATTGGTTATACATATGTGCTCTCTCACACGTTCATGGTTGACCTCTTTGTTGCCAATTATCGGGCTGTTTACGTTCAAT
This sequence comes from Clistopyga incitator, assembly GCA_947507545.1. Classification (NCBI taxonomy): domain Eukaryota; kingdom Metazoa; phylum Arthropoda; class Insecta; order Hymenoptera; family Ichneumonidae; genus Clistopyga; species Clistopyga incitator. Next base: position 11,638,679 of record OX382173.1, on the reverse strand, counting down.
TATGTAGAAATTATGTTTCACCAGTCGATAGGATGGGTAGATGGGTGGCTACGGCACAGTTTGGTCGTACCGAAGGCACGTCCACCGCATTGAAATCAATATCCATGACACAGGTGTCACGGCCCCTTTTTAGATACATACATATATGTATATACATCTATGTATATAGAAATATATATCCGGTGTGATAATTATTATCTTAATTAGAGCTATTATGTTGTACTTCAACACGTCCGCCCCTTTCAGCTTCGCTTCTGCGAACGCGAATTCCCTTGAGTCCATATTTTTTCATTATGTGTTACATTCGTGTGGATCATTAATTATGATTTTTAATGCCAGAAACCGTCGGTGCAGAAGGGAGCTAATAAATACGAGAGAAAAAATAAAAAATAAAAAACATTTTGAAAAAAACATCCCGAACACCCTGAAATTGAAATAATTTTTTTGATAATCTAATCTTTTTCAGGATAAAGCAGAAAAATCGAAAGTTAAATATTATTGATAGTATGGGATTAAAAAATATATATATTATGGGTGTGTTGGATTGCAAATCAATTTGCCAGACTTATGGTGAGCTTTTACTGATCCATAAGAGATAATTTCGTAAGAATTCTGATACATTGACAGGTGAAAATGACAGTAATCGTTTTATCGAGTTCACTCACCTCGGGATAACCGCCCTTCATCTGATAGTCGAAGACGTAGAAGAAGGTCTGGGGCATGGGTTCCATCTTGCTGTCGGGAACCTGTGCTATGTGTGGATTATTCGGTTTCTTCGTGTGTCTGAGAGTAAAGAGGTCACCGGTTTGAACCAACGGTGCAACGAATTGGGCGTCGCTGAGCGCCTGGACACAAGCATCCCTCGTGTTTTTCGGGTGCAGGACCGTTCGTTCCCAATCCGTGTACTCGTTCACCACCTGAAATTACCAGTTAGTCTTATATTACTAATCAATTAATATATAAGATTAATCATATTATAAATTAAATTAGATAAAAGTTACTTAACTTTTAACCTAACTCGAAAATAATACGGACTCTCATTAAATTAACATTTGTAATCAAATTTCGTGTTCATGATTGAGGGTTAAAAAAATTTGTCAATATCTACTGAATTATGATATTAAAAAACGTCGCATCATTTCATCTTGAGAAAAATATATTTTCAAGTCCATTACCTCATAAACTAATTATTGACAAAAGTTTACGATTTCGTATATACACGCGCTGTCGAATAATTCGTTTTGTTTAAAACCTGTTTATTTCGTTACCTAACAGGTTAAATGAATTTAAGGCATCGATAAAAAAAAAAAAAAACGTACGAAATTTGTCGGTCAACTAGGTGCGCACGTTTAACCGAAAAGCGGGTGCGGGATGTTGTCCGAACTGGTGCGTGTACCGGTACACAATAGTTGGAATCGTGATACATAACGAGCCGAACCGATTCGTGACATGTATTGTCGCGTGTCCTCAAAACCCAATCGAACGTAATATTTGCCATTTTTTGTTGTTATGTATCTCGAGCGGGTGTTGGGCTATCGAGGCCGTTCGGCCATTTCTAGATTACGTGGCAACGCATTTGATTATCACGCTCAGACACGCATCGAAATATCTCGCGAAAGTTTGGTTATTTTTTGTGTGTGTGTTTTTTTTCCCTTCTGGATATATATATCGGGGTGATCCATTAATTTTCTGCCCCCTTTTATCCAATCGGTTGTTTTTATTTATCCCGAACCATTCGTTTTATCCGAGTCCAAATACACCGTTTAACGGATGTTCCGAGATAACAATACCGCGGGCCCGAATATTTATTACGTCCAGGAGAGCGTGCGTGTTATTCCGCATGTGTGTATGCTTGCTTTTGCTTGCCGCTACAGCTGCTGGTTATCAGTCTACGGCAAAACGCGTTTTACTGCATGATACGTGATGGAGAATATTCGATGCCCGCCGCCAATAACATTTCTCTTTTTTTTTCCCTTTTTATTCTATATCTCTGATCGAGGTTGCAGCGGGAATTGTCCGGGAGAGGTCTCTCGATAATACCATTGGATATAGACCCACACATAGTTACAAACGCGCCGATAGATAGCGCTGAAAAATTCGCTAAGCGCAATATACATTTTGACGCAGAAAATTACGAGCACCGATCCTCGACACATGGAGAGTCATAAATTGCGATTATGAATCGCACTAAACCGAATCAAAAAACAAAAGTATTTCAAATACTTTGTTCAACCGAATGATTGTCAATTTTATCACGGAAATATTTTATTCGTCGCAAAATAATAAAATGCGATTATTGAAACAGCAATTTTTATTTCTGCAAAATAATTTTGTTTTTCGGTTCTTTTTCGAAGGGTAGTTTATTTGTTGGTGTGATTGCATTGACACTTTTGTACTTACAGTGTAGAAAATTTCCGTCAAGTGATAAGTGTAGGCGTTTCTCACGTAGGTCCTTATTATTCTATCCCTTCGTTCGCCCTCGAAGCCCAGTTCGACGTCTTTCTCGGCGAACCTCCAAAGGGCCTCGCTTGATGTAACACCGAACAGCAAGTCGTACTTGTTGTTACTCGTTATCGGAGCTCCGTGATCCGATCGTTTGGGTAATTGCCTGAACAAAAATGGTTAAATTGATTGTTTTGTTATTGTCAAAAACAACATGGTTAACGTCCAATCAAATGGTGAATAAAGGGACTATTGAAAGTACGGTATTTATAGTTCAACCAGTTTCCGTTGATTATTTTGACCAGGGTTAAAAAAATGAAGCAGAGTATTGACTATCCCAAAGTTACGCCGAAAACTTTCCATTTCGCCTTACAATTTGGCTTACCCAAACGATAAAAGTTCCCGCCCATTTTGTCCCACGGTCCATTTTGCTTCATGTATCCTTTCGTCTCCCCTTAATTCGGTTCAAAGTTCTGTTTTGTCCGTTCATTATTCCGTAACCAAATGAAGCAGTTCTTACACTGGTATTTTGACTTTGAGGTTTGAAGACAAAGGGGATTACGAAAGGTGGGATTTGGGTAAATGAATGGGACGAGTGTAATGTTCGTAGCGTTGAGGCCTTACCCGGATCCTTGAAACTCCGGTCCTAAATAGGATAGGAGATCCTTTTGGAAGTCAGGCTTTATAACGACTCCGTCGACGCTCGGTCCGAAGGCGCTGAGGAAGGTCGGCGGCTGGGTGTCCGTCAGCAGAAGCTCGTCGAGACTAGCCTCCCGCAGACAGTCGACGATCAACTCGTGATCCTTAAGTAGGTCCGTGGGGATCGTGCAGTTTGCGGCACGTGCCAGCTTCAGAGCGTACATCACCGGATCCTCGACTACCGCCCAAGACGACAGGGCGCTTCCGGAAAGAAGGATGGCCCGCTTGAAGAGACCTGGAGACAAGAAGACAAATGACCGGATGACTTTGTCGTTGGGCAGCCGCAACCTGACACGACTAAGACTACTCTCTCTCCATCTAACCCTTTCCACTCCCTTTGCCTAGTGCATTCGCTTACAGGATAAGTGAGCACATCGATTTACGCGGGTGAAAAGTGGACAACCACGTGCAACTCGTCAGTAAACTTTGATTCGATTGAAATCATGAAAGTGGTTTTCAAATTATTGATTCTGATATTTTTGTTTTCAGTGCAGAGAATCGAAGGTATCTTTGTCAATGATTTACATGAAGCATAGGAATTATTTTATAGGGAAATAGGGAACGTTTTACTTCGATGTCCAGGCAGAGTCACAAAAATCAATGAAACTGAAGAAGAACGTATTGAACTCGGTCACGGTTTGCTAGGTCAAGGGAGACTAGAATAGTCGGGCAGGTTTATAGTTTTGTTGCTCTAAAACTGCAATACTTCGGAAGATTATCTTAAATCGAGTGATACGTGATCAGGGTTTCAGGTAGTTCGAGGTATTACTGTTTATTCTCGTTTAAGTTGTGCCCAGCGACTGGTATAACTGTAATCGTACTATAACCGTGCTCGCTAGCTTGCTGTTCGGGCTCATTTTGGGATTAACGTGCCGAAGTTTCTCCGAGACTCCGAAGCTCCATACTATAATTCTCGCAGCTCCGCTCTGCCCCTCTCTCTCTCTCTTGTTGTCTATATATATATAGATATCACGGTCCTCCCGGAACTTGTAACCTCTTGCTAATATATCATAGCGTACTTTTGAAATTGCCACATTGTATATGTATTGCCGGAAAATCAAATATTAAAATTCCTCCACTTCCGTGTTTATCATATTATCTCCCGAAGTTTCCGAGATCGGAATATCAGTAGCACAACTAAGTTGCAAGTAAATTTGGTTACTACATCTCAAATGTCATTTGGACTCGCGACAAAATGGATAATGTCTTTTTCTTCAACGAGGTACGAATAAAAATCTGTAAGGAGAACAAGACGAACAGTAGGTAAAAGGGGATGCAGAAAATGTAGACGTGTGACAAGAGGCCTCGAGGACCATATCGCCTCAGGAACCGGGAGACTCCTCGCGCGGTTCTTGACAAAGACGATCAAGGTATCGTCGGTGCAACGATCCGCACGAAGGAACGTGGATGGAGATCACTGATCCCGATTTTGGCAAGTCTCCAGCAAACTAGACCATCGCTCCCGTATACAAGAAGAAGCCAAGTTTTCCTCGAACGACTAGGCAAAAAGGGCGTCGGAGGCGAAAAGGGTGAGACTGCAATGTGTACGCATGATCGGTTATTTCGCGCCTACATAGCCGACAGTTGTGGTAGAAACAAAATCGATCTGCACCGTGGAACCGCCGTTTCAAAAATACAGATTTCGTCTATGACACCAATGCTTCATTCTCAGATCAAGAAAATCTCATACATTCCATGAAAGTAAATTTCCGAATGCAAAAAATCCGCCCAGACCCGCAAGACATTTTCCATGCCAAAAATACAGATTCTGTGTACGACATCAAAACCAGATTTTTCATATGTGCTCCAATCGTAATATCGAGAAAATCGGATGCTTCTTATTTTCGCATAAAGCACTTTGAGAGTTGGTAACAACTGGAGCTTCCATAAATTTGCCTGTTTTCCAAATTTAAAACACAGTCGTATTCATTTACTTTCTGAATGGAAACTAGAATAGAATCCGGGATGAAATGCAGGTTCAGTTCTGGACAGCCCAGAATGATGTCCAGCGTGTGAATTGAGTTCTCATTAAATCCAATATTCCATCCATCCCAACCCTGGCTGCATCCTGAACCGTACTCTGGATGTCATCCAACCAGGACTCATTATTTCTATAGTTAACAGCCATAAATGTCACTGGTAATCTATAATGGACTGACTTTTAGCATTGCCAACAGATTCGAAATCAATATCGCAGGCGCATTTCCATTGTTCAGTGGACCACAAACCGGCAATGGTACATTACATAGGTGGCTCAATTTTCGTGACAAAACCTAATAACACTATAATCCTCCATTCTTGAATGTCGATAATACGAGCCACACATGTACCGAAAAGAAGTATAGCGGTAGTCTGTACCGGTAGCGACTACGCGTGTTCGCATCTTGCAAGGGATGAACCTCGAGAGGAAGGGAAGCAGGAGGAGAAAAGTATTTTCCAATACGGTGGTAGCGTCTTGGACCGGCACAGTGAGAGGGTCGGATGGCAACGAGCGTGAAGTTCTATCTCCGAAGGCTTTTGTGCCGGTATCTGTGTGGCCTGGAATAGCGATATTTCACGCACATAATATCGCCGCGAGTCGAGCCGAGAGGTAACGCGATCGCGAAGCAGTTAACTTGTGTCCGCCAGGGCATGCGTCGCTAACGTTAACCGAGAAAACCTCCTCCACTATGATATCGGTGCTTTTCAACGGGGTAAAGCCCACCTCCACACACACACACAAGCTCGACAATCCATGAGGGAAGAGTGGCTAGGGGATGAAGATATAAAGGGTAAGAGCCAATATCTGCGGCAATGTGTTACCGGGAAACCCGATGTTCCCTTGCGCAGCTTTTCCAGGACAGCAAAAGAGGAGGACGCACCACATGGCGTATAGAGTATAGCCAGAAGAATCGACTACACGCGACGATCCCTTGAATTGGCATCGACTCTAGAGGCAAGGCACGAGTACATGCCATTCGATCTGGGAATGAAGCGTGGGGAGAATTCGCGGGACGATCTGACATAAAGTTTTATATATAGATTAGGGTGTGTCATTTTTGGGCAATTTTTTTTTTTCGACTCAGAAACAGATTGTATACTTTCAGGAAGGTAAAATAAGAAGCCTGTAAAAATTTTAGCTCTTAATATTAATATTTAGATGCGCCTCATCGCGAATTTCTATTTCCCATTTAAATAACATGGGAAAAAAATTTTTTCATGTTTGGAATTTTATACGTTGGCAATGGCATATTGTTCGATGGAACGCATAACATATTTTATAGAGAATCGCACGCTCTACAAAAAAGATGTCTTGCATTTTTTCGATAGACATAGCCATTCTGATAATATTTGAGTTCAAATTTCAAAATATACGAAAATTCATCGTTTTGTTAATATTATAGCGAAACTATTGACTCGATTGAGAATCTTCAATCAACTTTTATGTAAATTATTAAATTTACCATGAAAATTGTCTCATCCATGATTAATTAATATTTATTGGTGAATTGTTCAATGCTGTAGAGACCTGTCTTCTGTCACGAAACTGGTTCTAATGGGCTGATACTTATCATAAATAGTTACAAAAAAAAATCGACAAAATACTCACGAAAAATATTTTTCGTTATTTCCATTAATAGTAAAAAAAAAATGTTTATGTTTATGTTAAAAATTAACAAAAAGATGAATTTTCGTATATTTTGAACTTTGAACTCAAATATCATCAGAATGACTATGTCTATCGAAAAAATGCAAGACATCTTTTTTGTAGAGCGTGCGATTCTCTATAAAATATGTGTTGCGTTCCATCGAACAATATGTCATTGCCAACGTATAAAATTCCAAACATGAAAAAATTTTTTTCCCATGTTATTTAAATGGGAAATAGAAATTCGCGATGAGGCGCATCTAAATATTAATATTAAGAGCTAAAATTTTTACAGGCTTCTTATTTTACCTTCCTGAAAGTATACAACCTGTTTCTGAGTCGAAAAAAAAAAATTGCCCAAAAATGACACACCCTAATATAGATGTATAGATATATATAGATTTTTTTCTTTCCTAAGACTATATTGGAATTTGAGGCTAATGGGGGATGAAGACTGTTTTCCTGTTGGGGTTCTTTCTGTGAATAGACGAATGATGGAAGATGGAAGCTGAGGAAAAATTATAGACAAAGCTAATTGTTTTTAATTGATATTATAAACATGTTTATGGTGGAATGAGTTGGTTATTTAAAGAAAAAGTGCGAAACCAACTTTGCGTGTGCCCTTGCAAGACATTCCACCTTTGACGAAGCTTTCGCGATGAGGAAGCCGGAATTTATCAACAAAGTGAAAATTAATGAGGAAACAATGCGAAAAGTTGGACCCCGAAAGCTTGTTAGTTACAATAATTAATTACCCGAGCGTAGAATAAATCCGAGCCAGAGAACATATTAGAGTGAATACCGGCAGGTCACTTACTTTTTCTATGAAGTCAAATTAATAAGCTGGAATGCGGAAATGGGAAATCCAAAGGGAACAACTGTCAGCTCTCATGTTGAGAATTGGAGGGCACTTGTACTGCTCATGTCGCTAATTGAATGAAATAAAAACAAATAAAACAAAGCAACACCACGAAGCACGAGATGTAATATACAAAATAAATATAAAAACAAAAATAAAAAACAACGACAAAAAACGAAAACAAGTGGCAAGAGGGGGATGAAGGAGGGGACCTGGAAACAAGTGCGCAGAAACTTCACGCCGAGCACGCTAACTCACAAATTGCTTATTACGCAAGAGGAAAAACGAATAGGAACGCGAGGGAACCGGCGGGTCGAGCATCTCGTTAACGTGCTGCTTCTCACTAAGGGCGCAAACTAGAGAGAGACTAATTGCATGACAAGCGCACGTTGTCGCATCTTTTCAGCTTCCTCCGGTATCGTCCAAGAGATGAAACGCTCGAGTGAACAGGATATAAAAGATACGGATGACTGGGCGACCTCGGTGTCAAATTGAGGGTGAATCGGGGAACCACTCAGTGAAGTGCGCGATCACTGGCAGCTGGATGAATTGCTGAGACCGAAAGTTACACATTTTTGTCACTGTTTCATTTCTACAGATTCCGTTCCTTCATCTTCTTTCCAACTGGAATTTTTTGCTCCGTTGCATTCAAGAAAAATGAATTTTAGAAAAAGGGTTTTCGATGGGCATTCAACTTTGACATCAAAGATTCACTACAATCACTGCTAACTTAAACTAGATACTTGATCTAACCTTCCTAACTTGGTTTAAAACCTAACTTAATCTGTGTCTGTCAGCTGATACTCAAGGGCTTTCTTTCATTAATTCTACGTCAAGGTGAATCCTCATTTACATAAATGTTCCTGACGATTATTCCGAGTGTCCTTAGGGTTTCCCTTCGAGATCGAGTTATTCCGAGTCCCTGAAGAGTTCCCAACTTTTCATCGGAGACTTTTCACTCCGGAGTTGGGCTAATAATGTTGAAAATCTTTCATTAACTCACCAGGCATGACCGTAGGACTGATGGCGAGAAAATTGACGCAGGCTGCACCGGTGCCATGTCCCATGAGGGTGACATTTGTCGGGTCTCCGCCGAAGAGGGCGATGTTCTCCTGTACCCACTGTAATGCGGCAATCTGATCCATCAGACCGTAATTAGCGACTCGTGCCTTTGAGTGACGGACCATATTGGCGTTGAGAAAGCCCAGGACACCAAGACGATAATTTATCGTCACGATCACTTGATCAGTGTAGCTTGCAAGCACGCTGCCGTCGTAAGGGTTTCCACTACCCCAATCGTAGCTCTCACCGTGTATGTACATCAGCACTGGATGCTTTCTGCTGCTTTCCGTCGAACCTGAAACAAGAAAGGGCCGCCTATCAGTCAGTCATTCAGAGTCTCTGTTGCCCTCCGGCTCTCAAGCTCCTCCGTTGCTTTCACCATAGACCCTACATTGTATAAGCCGTTAGGGTTGTGAAACAGTAAGTTACCCTCTGGAGTAAAGCTGCTCAAGGCATTCTCCGGCTTTGGATACGTGAAGGTACATTGCAGGGTCCATCAAGAGTTGGATGGAAACTGAATAGTTTCACAAGGAACAAAGCTCCCGAATGTGCTTTTATGTTCACATCACATTGTATCCTTAAAACAAGCATCCTGAAAGCACCTGATCTACGCTTTTCTACTTTCGTCATTTTTTAATCAAGAGCTTTATGCAGGGCCACTTATCGGATTGATTGATTTTTTATGCATGGCTCAACGTAGCTCTCAAGGGTGTTGGCTTTATACGGCTGTGTGACATCTGGAAGCTTGGTACGATGCTTGTAAATATTCAGAAGAGCATACGCACTATGATAGATGAGTTTTTGCAGCTTCTGTTTGCTATTTTTATTTTTGTTTTTTATTTTTTATTTCTCGTTGTTTTTGTCTTTATGGATAGAGCTTTTTGCCGAAGCTGACGATATTACTGAAGCGAAGAAATATTCACTTTTAGTCTGGAGGATACATGAAACCCTAGTGAAGGGCACTCGAGAATATGAAACAAGGAATCGGAGCTTGCTAATTGAGATTTCCAGGGAGTGTTGGATGTTCCGGGGCTTGGGTAGTTGGCTCGAATAGGTGGAAAGCCTCTTATGGGTTTCCATTCTCTATTGGCATCGTTAGGTTTCAAGTGAGCCGCTGGATTTATATTCCACTGGCGGTGAGAGAAGCGAGCAATGATGAAGGAAGGTAAGACGGAAATGGAGAGAAAAAAGAGGATGGAAATTGAAGAGGTAAAAAGAGAGGAAGGGAGAGAGGGAGGGGAAAAGGGAAAGTAAGGAGGATCCGCGGACCCTTATCGAAACAAAGCCCGGTGTTGACCGTGTGTCTAGCCTCTATAGAAAAGTTGCAGTGATGCTGAAGAGCTCACTGCTCTGAGTGGGCAACCTCGCCAAAGGGGCTTCCTACTTGCTTCACCATCTATTCGTTTGAAAAAAGTAATGAAATGTGCATATATAATATATATACACGGAAAAATTGCGGATTTAGTTGATGAAAAAGTAGTGAAAGACCTTGGACATTATCCCAAAATGACATGATTGAATAACCGAATTGGATACTTTCCAATTAAACTCACAGATGATTGTCGAGGCTTTATGAACCCAACAGGAACGATTGGAAAAAATTAAGTGTAGTTAGACCGTGAAACGACTTTTAAAGTCGATGCGAAATTGCTTTCCGGTTTATTTTTGTTCAAACATTTTGTATTTTTGTTTCTATTGCCCAAGTTATCTAAGTACCACGACACATTGATTTCAAAATATTTTATTTCACTCCTCCGTTCTCTGGTCCACCTGTTGACAAGGCAGTAAAACAATACTATTTGTTTCCATAAAGTCCGTTTTATATTTTCAACAGCCCGCGAGATATCGTGCCAATTGTTGTCAACCGTTGTAATGGATTGGATTGAAAAAACAAATCCAAATACTTGGTGCTAAAACAAGAACGCTATAACGAATGGAGGGTCAAATGCGAAAAATATTTCCGGTGACGTATGACGAAGGAACGAAAGCCGTTGAAAAAAAAAAACCGAAATATCGATGAAGCGGAAAGCGAGGGAGAGAAAGAGAGAGAGAGAGATATGGCAGTGGAGTGTGTTGTCGACCTTCTACATCCGACAGACGACGTTATGGGTTATGAAATCTTTTTTGATGGATGGATAATGAAATTGCCTATCGATCAACAGCTAACGACAGCAGTCCAAGTCGCTCAGGTTATGACGACTGGCTCGAAAACACTTATCTTCAATATGCAAACACATTATAATCTTATTATTATAGTCTTATAATCATTGTATTCTTTGACCGTCAGCATATCGGATACCTCAGCAGGTGCTACGTTCAGTTTATGTAATAATTACATTTCCCTAATGAGTACGTGTTGTGATAGCAAACCGGTTAATTCCCAACTGGGAAGTTCGAATGCTACCCCAACATGTGGGAAGCACAGCCAGCACTTCCGATCGAGAATGTAAGGGTTTGCCGAGGGCACCAGTGTCGAATAACCGGAAAGTTGACTAGCACACCCGAATCACATCTCTACGGTTATTAGGAAGTTTCAGACGGTCATAAGGAACTTTTGATGTTTTGCCCTTGGACGGAATAATGAGGACTGGCTCGAAAATATTTATCTTCTATATGAAAACGCATCGGGTCTTATAATCATAGTGTTCTTTGATGGTCAGCATATCGGACACCTCAGCAGGTGTTACGTTCAGTTTATGCAATAATTACATTTCCCTAATGAGTACGTGTTCTGATAGCAAACTGGTTAATTCCCAACTGGGAAGTTGAAATCCTGCGCTAACATGTGGAAAGCACAGCCAGCACTTCAGATCGTGAATGGAAGGGTCTGCCGAAGGGCACTCAGTGTGGAATAACCGGAGAGTTGACTTATACACCCGAATCACATCCCCACGGTTATTAGGAGGTTTCAGCAACATTTGTGCACTTCAGCATCGTGGCGAAACGGTCGGAAGGAAGTTTTGACGTTTTGCCCTTGGACTGAATCGACTAGAATTAAATTGCCTTCTATTCGCATTCTGTCAAATGCAGCGTTGATATGTAACAGTATGCGTTTCCACGAGATTGTATTTGAATACACATGAATTCACTGCTCGAAGAGAAACTTTTTTTCGCGGGGGATTAAAATGTATTCAAACTTCAGTATTTGCTGCCACCGGCGGGGAAACAGTTTCAGCTTCGAGTGGTTTCCACTCTGCGCTGAAGAAGGACATTTGTGAGCTTCTTTGAAAAATGAGATCCTCTGGACTTTGCGATGGACAATCTGGACTCGTGTGGTGTTCGTTGCCAACTTTTCCTCCTCTATGCTACATACCATCCTCCCGTATTTTACATTTCGCAATCAGCGACATTTCGCTGATCCCAGTCACTTAGTCCCGCTTGAAAGTTTTCAGGAAGCGACGAATTGTTTTGGCATATTCAACTAGACAGCTGGCGCCACCAGCTGCTTCGGTGTTTCGTATTGTTGAGCTTTGGTTTCTTTATTACGTCACGATAAATATGGTGGCCAAGACAGTAGCTACGGCACTTAAAAATGTCGACATTTGTTACAGTCAAAAAGAAAACAAAAGTAATCAATTGTGCAATTCTGATCAGGTTACAATCAGGTCCCGGATCAGATCCACATTTGCATTTCAATAACTCTTAAACCACAAATCAGAATCTGCTGTAATGTTATAGAAATACCGTATGATCCTAAATTTAAAAAAATCAGTTCAGGCGTTATTGAAAAAATAAAAAATATTAAAAAATTTCCAATGCCATTAAAATCCCTTCCATTATAATCTCTCTATGAAAATGGCGACTAACACGGTTTCTTTGTCCTTTGCATTGGCTTTGTGTAACATAATTACAACATCGTAAGTCACGAGTGGTATTATAATTTCGAAGTACACGAGGAACTGTTGGTACCCAGGAGGGAATAGCTTTTCTCCTCCTCATTAATATGGTTGATGTAAATTGTAGGAATAAAGATGGAGATGAGAGGGATGCTGGGGCAGATTCGCCACGTAGATGCTACGTGGTCGGGGATGAGCTCAGTCTGTGTTATACAAAACTGGCTGCAAGGGACGCGCCCTTTTGCCTCGTCGGAGCTCCGGTCCCGCACTAATTCAAACGATTCAGTTGAAATTTTAGTTGAACGTAGGTGGCGTTGTGAAGGTAACGGCGGGAACACGCGAGCGCCGTCGGAAGTTCCAGAGAAATTGCGGAAATTACTTAATGCATTCGTAACCTGGCGCGAAGTCGAGCTCCTGCTCAGGGAGGAGCTCGGGAAAAAGGGGATGAACTAACGACTCCCTCTTCCCACGACACGTTAACGCTTGTTTTTACAATCCCGTGGAAATTTAAGCTCCTCATGTAACGACGAGTTTTACTGCCCTATTTTCTTTCGTCCTTTCCTCAAACTTTAAGACACGAGCATCAAAGCTCAAACACTGTTACGTCAGCTGGTGTTTCGTATTTTGATAATTGGCACGAATATCTGCGTGGCCCAAACTCAATTTACCTGTTTTTGGCTTTTATAACCCATTACTAATTTACACCATAATGACATTATTCAATGGCCAAACTCAGTGTACCTGTTTTTGGCTTTTATATCCCATAACTAATTTATACCATAATGACATATAATGATGATAATTATTTAATAAATATTAGGGAACGAGTTTGGGAAGCTCGTAGCTGCCACTTAAAAAAAAATACTACACAGCTTTTGATGGGGTTTAAAATTTTCAAAAACAAAAATAATGTGCCATTATAAGTTTGCGATCCCCTGTGAATTATCCATCGTCGTATCAAACTGAATTTCCGAGGAAACTAAACACCGCAAACTAGTTTGAAAATGTGTCGTGTGAATGTGTGCTGACGATCTTGGCGGTGCATTGAGGTTCGTTTGCATTGGCATGTGGGAGTATGTACACACGATATAATGATTATATAATCAAGAGACACGAGAGCGTCTCGACGCCAAGTATATACACGTACACGAAAGCGGAGGGTGAACGAATATCCGAAAGCTCTCACTGAGTCGTCTAGTTTTGTATGTGTCCGAGCCTCGGGGTATAATACTTTAATCCCATGACAACGTAGAGCTTTACGTCTCGTGGCACGCCCAAGTGGCCGAGTGCTTTGGACGCTTGTGTTCTAAATAACGCTTAGAGCGTTCAGTAACGCACGCGTCGGCAAATAAGAGCGGACACATTGGAAGCGAGCGAGCGTTCACCCCATTCTACCCTGAGAACGGATTTTTCTTCGGATTTTTCGGATCGACGGGGATAACTCGCTGAACTTTCATAATAGGATTAAAAGCGAATTATCCGGCAAATCTTGGCAATATTATGCACCCCTTTGTCACGTTTTTCACTTTCATTTTACAGGCTTTATATTTATCACGGAAAAATATATTGATGGCACAGCCATTCGATTCAATATTATTATCGCTAAAATAAAAATCTTAGCAAAACCGCTTCTCATCCAATAAGACAATTCTATCAATGGAAATCAATAGGAAATAAAATTGATCAAACGATGATGATTGGAAAAGAAGACAAAAAAAGACAATTCATCTATTTTCATGGTAATTTTTGTAATGTGTTCATTAGTGAGTTTGATGATGCGGAAAAAAAATTCTAATGCAGCATTTTGGTTTAGCAATTATTTTTGACTGTTTAAACGCGACGTGACGGCTCCACGAACGACGCAATCTCTTTATCTGCAAGTGGATGGCCTCGAAAAAGTCATTCTGGCAAGTACACACACTATTGGGTGGATCACGAGTCGTTTCTTTCCCAAATCCGTCCGGTTCTTATTCCGCAGCGTTGATTTTGAGTGGATAGGAAAAGCTCATTGCTGGCTCTCGTGGAAGCGTTTCGAAACAAAGCGATATCGCAGCTTCGATATTGGAAACCGTACAATAGATTCGAGTTGCAGATCGTGTGGAACGTCGTTCAGTGTTAGTACCGGCCTAAAGGCCGAGAAGGATTCATTCGCTCTCTATGTCCGCGTTCAAACTCTACTCCTGATCTCTTGATACTCACATCAATGTAAAGGCGATGCAGGAAGATAGAACAGGTGAATGGGAAATGGGTTGAAAGCCTTGGCTCGTACCAGACCAAAATACACCTGCCAAGATAAACTTTTCGAAAAATCGAAGGCATCCCCATTCTTAAGATTGCCCTCAAGAATTTAATTGGATAGAAAATGGGGCTGAAAGAAAAATCTGAGAAAAAGAATAACAGAATTTTTTTTAGAAGTTGATATTAAAGAATAATAAGAAAATGTAGGTTATTAATAAATAAGTAAAGAAAAATGAGTGAAATGTGAAATTTAGCTTAATATTGTAAAGAAATGTCGAACAAAGTATAATAAAAAGGGTGATTATAAATCGGAAATTGCAACACTCGTGTAAGGTCGTAAATTTAAGCTGCCGCTTTGCATCCTCGTGTGGTACTGGGTTATCCCTTGAATTTTCCCGAGTTAAATAAGTGGCGCGTACCCTAATTGTCACCTGAGCACCACGAGTCACTCCACTCTGCTAATTCTTCGTTTGTTCTTGCTCAACCGCGCGAACAGCCCGTCAACAATGAGAACAAGAACTTCAAAAACCACGATGGAAGGGAGCATAGTTTTCGTTAGGCACATGGGCTCACTTTCCCTGTCGAGAGATGAGGTTACCCTGCTGCTAATTTACCGGCTGACAAAAAAAAAATATTATTATTTTTTATCTCTGTTTTTCATCTTCTGGAGGTAAATTTATGTTTTTTTTTTTTTTTTTTGATTAGTGAAAATGTAGGACACCTGCTCAGCTGGGATAGGAAGTGAACCCCAGAATTACATTTCAACCCCTAACTTTTCCTTAAATAGCGAGGAAGCTAAATATCACCTAGATATCGCAAGGTTCACTTTTCCTGTCGAGAGATGAGGTTAACCTGCTGCTAATTTACCAGCTGACAAAAAAAAGAAATATTATTATTTTTTTATCTCGTCAAGATGGTCTCAATATACTTCCATATCTTCTGGAGGTAAATTTATGGACTTTTTTTTATGAGTCCTACAGAAGAGTGAAAATGTACGACACCTGCTCAGCTGGGACAGGAAGTGAACCCCAGAATTACATTTCAACCCCTAACCTCCCCTTAAGTTGCGGGAAAGCTAAATATCACCTAGATATTGCAAGGTTCACGTTTCCTGTCGGGAAATGAGGTTACCCTGCTGCTAATTTACCAGTTGACAAAAAAAAAGAAATATTGTTATTTTTTTATCTCGTCAAGATGGTCTCGATGTACTTCCACATCTTGTGGAGGTAAACTTATGGACTTTTTTTTATTAGTCCCAGAGGAGAGTGAAAATGTAGGACACCTGCTCAGCTGGGACAGGGTGTGGATTCCAGAATTACATTCCAACTCCTAACCTCCCCTTGGATTGCGAAGAAGGTGGATATTACCTCTCCCAATGGTACAACGAGGCGCGCAAGAGTAAGAAACGCTCCGAGATTACTCTTCGTACGTTCACCCCGAGGCTTTTTATCTTTATCTCGTATTCCCCGCTCTTTCCCTCTTTGCGCTCACATGGGAATGCGCGCGATGGTCCAACAACAGCATCGTGAAATATACGGTGGCACGTAACAACGATACGAATATGTCTAGATATATCTAGCTCTGGTCATGTTGTGAAAAAGATATATAATGTCTTTACGTCGTGGTATCATGTGAACGAATGCGAGACGAATAAACGATGAAAAAGGTGGCAAATCCAGAATCTTTCTTGGCCCAGACATGACCAACGAAAGTTTCATATTAAGAGTAATGACCGAAATGCAGTTTACTTTTTGCTGTTGTCTGATACAAAGAGATGCCATTTTAACTTTATCTCGTTTTTCTCTCCATTACATTTCTATTCTCGACAACAAAAATATCTATCAATCGATACCAGTTACCATTACTGTCGACTTTTCCTCTTTACCAGTGATTACAATATGCAATAGTCAGACGACGCAGGAACACCATTAAATTTTGCCAAAACTTATGAATCAATATTAAAACCTTATTAATTTTCAAAATCCTCTTCCTCGAATGGAATTCCCAAGAAAAAAAAAAATTATGGAAAAGAAGCTTTCTACACTTTCTCAGTATTTTCTAATGTTTATCGTATTTGCGATAAGCGAATTGCACTAATTTTCAAAATTTTCAGTCTAATTGTTCAGCGAAAATGTTGCACACACTCCGCTCTATATGAAAGCGTAGCTGTTGCATCGAAGTAAATATGTCAGTAGTAGTTACCACTATGATGCCAGACTGCAAGTGAATGCAACATGCAATAGTCAGACGTCGTGTGAATATGGTGGGCCATTGACGTGCGAAAGAGGCCTGTAGTGGCGTGTTGTCGTCTGGCTCTGCCTTTCTCTGTCTCGCTTTAGCTTTCACCTTCCTCGCCACGAAGCTCCGAAGTAGCCCTGCATATTTGATAGCCCATGCAAGAGGGGAAGGGGGACTGAGAGCTGCTGTTCTATACTACCTTCACCGCTTCCTCAGGCGCATCCTTTCAGCCGGCAAGTTTCCGGGTATTAGCATAGTAAACATGGATTTACGTTATGTCCGCTACTATCCCGTCCCATTCTACTGGGGAGAGCTGTCGCTACCGAGAAGCACTATAGCCTACACCGAGGCTGCTCCTCCTGCTGGCGCTGGCAAGTTTCTCTCCTCGGGTTTAGACGTTTACCCACTTCGAGCACTTAAGTGGAACTTCACGCACGCATCATCATCTTCCTTGTTTTATTTCTGTGCAAGCTTCTTATTTTTCTCGAAATACTTTGGATAATGTAGCTTTCCATCATGGGGATTTTGGTGAATTTCATTTATTTTTCTATGATGCATTTTGTACGTCCGAATACCGACGGTGGTCCAAAATGTCAAGAAAGGGGACTCGGAATAAATTCGGAATGTCTACGCCTCTACAATTTGAAAAATTACAAGACGCCACTTGTACGCGTAACTAAAATTGAAATTAATTTATTTCGATTTTCTCCCATAACTGGTTCCGATTTTTATCGTAATCTATTGAAGGGATAAGGTTAACAATTTCATATCGTTTATTTCGTGACTAAAATATTGCTAAACTTTTGGTTTTCGAAGTAAATTGCTAAAAATGGCCTACAATTGTGCACGTTTTGCAATAATGGGGAGGCTATAATAAGTAACTTTGTGAAAATTACATATAGTGAAGTGTCTGAGATTTTAATGTAGAGTTATATTATTATATTTATTAAAATTGATAACATGAGAAACCGACGTCAAAGCTTCGGAAGGATTTAACAATAGAGAAACGGCTTAAGCCGTAAAGAGTCATTGTAGCGGCTTGTAGATGATGGGACTTGACATATATTCGAGCTTGCGGTGGTGTCGTCGTCGAGTTTGCGAATAGATATCGCGGAGACGAGGGATGAGCACAATTCGCCTCCCTCTCGGATTACATGTCTTGCATATATCCGATTAACCGAGCCCTCGTTTCAAGTAAGCGTTCGGTTGACTAAACGATGAAAAGGAAAAAAAAAGAAAGTAGAATGGTTGCGAAGCGTAGAAGCGTAACGACAAAAAAAAAGTAAGAGAAGGAAGAAGAAGAGGAGGAGAATGAAGAAGATAAAGTAGAAGGACAGCACATACCCCGAGTAACGACACGATAACGCCAACGGTATTATGCAAATGGGATAACGCGATTAAGAGCTTAAACTCTTCGACGTATAGCACACGGGACTATAGAGTTAGCTTTCGATATATAAGTGAGTTGAATGCAAATTGTCTGCTGCTGTGTTTTCTCGGCAGAATCACCGACATCGAAATATTATAAAATTAACTACCTCAGATAAGTTTCATTGGCGCAGCATAAATTATAAAATCGTTCCAGCTATTCACTCGAATGGTAATTCGATTTTGTTTTGATTTTTTTTTATATAAGCATTAATATCTCGTTGAAATTTTGTTTCATTGGCTATTTAATACTTAACGGAAAATATTAATTACCTTGATGATAATTTAGAATTTAAAAAATGTAATTTTAATACCATTTACGATTTCTTTCAACATTTTTCAAAACATTTGTTTTCAACATTAAAAACATAAAGTGAATGAGATATTTTGGAAAATAGCCGATTCCGGAAATACAGCAAATATGCGTTACTGAATTCAACGAAATCGTTCAATCTGATGAAATTTGAAACGAACCGAAATAATAACGGTTTGTCGGGAAGTTTGTGAAAATACGCAGAATTTTTATGCAATTTATTTTCCATCATCCCTTCTTTCAATTAAAATTCTGAAAAAAAATCACGGTGGTTTGAAAATCTCTCTCTGTCAGTTTTTACGTAAAAATGAGTTTTTCTTTCAATGAATAAAAATATAACACATTTTTTACAGAATTTCAGTATTTTCCGTTCACAAGAAATAATCCTAAAATAGCGATATCCAATTAACATTTTCGTTTATCAGAAAAAATATTTTAATTCATACGAATAATAGGAAAAATGTAATTTAGAACCGAAAAGTAATCGCGATAACAGAAGGGTAACCAATATAAAATGGTACCTGCGCGTAAATTCCAAAAAATGGGTCATAATTACTTTCAGCCGTCCAAAATGACCACTCATTTTCGAATTATCATCGATAATCATGATAATGGCTCTCCATCCACGAATACATATTTAAGTCTATTATACGTGTCTAAATACCAACCGATAATATGGTTAATATCTAAATACCATGTAGATAACATGATTAAGGGATAGCAACATCCCACCATCATTCCATTCTGTCAATTCGCAAAGCAGTTATTCACGTAGCAATGACACATACTTCAGCAATGTCAACAAAACATGTATTCGTGAGTAGTTTACGAAACCCGCCAGAAATTACGATATCTGTAACCAAACAGGAATTTCGATATTGCGTCGGTCAATTGTGGAAACGTATTCCGGGCGACCAATTCCTGTGGGCATCTCTGACGTAATATCGACCGCACCGAATAAGGGAAACATAATATTAGGATCTCTCGCTACGTGCTTAAAATACCAAATTATGCAGTATCTCCTGGCCGACCAGCATATTCTCATATTCACCGATGCAAATCTCGTGGATGCTTCGGATCCATGGTATGCGAATTACCTTTACGATCGATGGAATAAATTGATCAATCGTTCACTCGTTGGACAAAGTGAAATTCGTCCCAGGAAACCATCGATAGAAAAGTCTCCCTTTTTTGTGTAAAATTCCCCAAGTATTCTCAAAGTGGCCTATTTCAATTTTATATACCCTTTTTCCACATTGTCATCGAGATTTTTATTTTTTTCACGTCAGCCTGAAAATACAGATCAATCCAATCAATTTTTTGTTTATAATTGTAAAGCTCAAATTCCATTTTTTTAAATTCAATTTTCGTTTCCCAAAATTCAGATCAATAAAATCTGCGATCCGAAGTATCGATAAATGGCTTAAAACAAAAGTTGATAAACATATGATATTTTTTCCTTTTCATTGCCATCATATTTTGCTGTCCTTCACTTCGATTCTCAAAAATCGTGGATAAGATGTAATCAAATAGGTGCGTCGATTTTTTTGCTCACTTTGTTTATTGCAGTGGTCGTTTTTTTTTTTAAATATACGGGGAATAGTATAATGTACACGCGTTAAGAGTTTCGGACCTTTTCTCGGGACAGACAAGAGAAAAGGAGTAAGGCACAACGTGAACAAACTCTCGTTACCGCGAACATATAGTTGAGTGCACTCCGCGGTAGTTCGGAGGGCAAAGTACCAAAGTATATACGAAAGTTTCGTTGGCGCGGTGTGCTTTTCGTACTCTCGAAACTAGCTGGGGCCTGGGCTGGTGCGGTGCAGTCAAGTACACTTTTGTTTTAATCCCGAGTTTCCGGTCGGTCCATTCTCGTCATCATCATCCACCTCCGACTCCGAACTCTCCGAAGGAAATGTATCACGAGTTATGACACACGTGGAGTCGTGTAGAGACACTCGCTCACGCGTACTTTCGGCAACGGTAATTCACTTGGAAAGTTTTAGTGAAAATTCTCGGTAAATCAGTTTGAGGGAGCGGAACGCAGAGACAGTTATTATATATGTTCGAGGATAAGTTTAACAGCGAGGCTCGTCCTCGCGGTACATGAAAGTATTTGAGTTTCACGAATTCGTGGCCCGTTGAATTAGCTTCGGTCACGTCACTGACAATATTTTACTAAATTATTGAAAAAAAAAAAAATGAATTCCGAAAATAACGAGAGCAGCTTTTTCGTTGGATTCAAAATAGAGCAGCAATTTTGTTGATCGTAAAACGATCGTAAAATTTACGACATGGATTTTGCAATTATGACTGCAATAATTATCGACACTTTTTATGGATTGAATAATTAATAAAAAAATTCTTAAAAATTAAAATAAAAGTGGGTGCTTATATTTGTAAAAATTGGATATATTCGAAGTTGTTAAAAAGTAACGAAAAATCTCGACTAAAAATGTTTTTTTTGCTAACGATATCAGAATATGTAAAATCTCATATTTTATGCTTATTCATTTACTTATGTCTGCTCATTATAAAAATAATTCGGGAGAATATGAAAAAAAGTTGATGTTTATAATCTGATTTATTCGGTGTGTAAATGTCAGTATATAGATGCTAAAAAAAATATATATATATATGTGGCTATGGAATTGTCTTCTGCTTCCATGAGCTGAATATCCAAGTTTTGTTACATTCCCCTGGGAATGTGTAACGAAAATACGCAGTACTCTGCTATTCTAACACCTTCATGCTCTGTACCGTCACTGCTGCTGGTTGGATGTTAAAGCTACTTAGCTTTGCGGCCGACTTTCGAGAGCACAAGTACATGTCGCAAATGGAGTTTCACATGCACGTGCTCAAAGCTCTTTGCGATTAAAAGCGGCTGCTCTATATATGCCCGGCGTTACTTGCAGCTTGCTTTCGTTGTGAGTACATATATATGACTACATATACGTGGAACGTACATGTATCATGGAAGCTGAGACACCTTTAAACAATTAGTATTCTCTCTCATACATTTCCACCACATTTTTTACCCCTTCTTCGCTGTGTCCATTATAACTAATATATATATATCTCATTTGCCCCACATCCATTTTCAATTCCGCCTAGCAAAATGAATTTACAAAAAATAAAAATAGCAATAAAATTCATATGTCATTTGGGCAGTAAAATACAGCAAAGTGACTTCTTAAGGATTTTATTATTTTTGCCACGAGTTTTGACTTTCAATAATTAATTTAATACGTTTTTTTGGTAATTTTAGAAAGGATGCTAAGTGGAAACTCTCGGTGGATAATTATTTTATGCTTTTTCGCAAGCTTTGCAGAAAGCTTTCCTCTTTTTGTTTTTTTTTGTCTATAGGTTTGTTTTTCAATAAATAAATCTTGAAGTTCAATGAAATTGAAATAATGAAGGAATAGTAAATCGGATATCGAATTACTATGAATCGATTTTTTATTTCGATGTAGGGAAGATCGTAATTCGATTGTCTTTCATGTGAAAAATCAGTTTTTCTGGAATTACGTGCTTAGAGTTGCTTTTAAAGCTCGGCCATTATTCAAGCAACTTTATGCGTGGGAAATAATAGTAATAATAAAACATGGAGGTTGTCGATTTTTTTCATTCATTGGCACGTGAAGCCACTGCATTTTCGCCAGTCGCGGTGTCCATTTCCCATTGGCGCTGTAACGGAGTTACGGATAGTTTAATACCTTATCCTTCGTTAGTGGAGTTGGCGTTGGTGAAGCAGCAACGACGAAAGCCTGATCCTCTTTCGAGCGGTTGGGCAGTGAGCTGGAAAGTTTCCTGAAAGCACTACCCGTCGCAAATGAGAGAGATAGACCCGACTAGAGAATCGCATATAGTTGTGTGTGTTGCGCGTAGTCTGGAAAAGTTTTACGGACAAATGATCCGATTGAAAAAGTGCTCGAATAATTTTTTTTAAATCCCCTTTTAATCACTGAAAAACACGTAAAATGTATACTTTTGTGCTTATTTTAATCTGTGAACAACCGAAATATAGTCTGATTTCAATTTTAATATGAATTAATTTTCCATCATACATTCAATAAATTATAATAATAACAATAATTATTTTATTAGGATTAAATCGCTTTTGTTCGCGGAAATATAGTTTATGAAAAAATTCCTTTCTTCATGAAAAAGGGAATTCAAGAAAATTTGTTTGAGTGTTTCGAGCTTTTTTAAAAAATGCCAAAAATTATATGGAGATTTGAAAATACATCATATTTGAGTGGAGGTATGTTATTGAATAAATAATTTTCATTTTTTTTACACTGAATTCGTGTGCGACGTGGAGTCGTATTTTGTACTTCTTATTTGCTCTTCTTCGACAAGCTGGTCGTAAATAAATTATGGAGCATCCGGGCGCGTATTCCATCAGAGTGGTAGAAAAAGATAAGAAGGTACGGAGGGCGGAAAGAACGACGTCATTTTCTATTCCACGCGCTAACGTACCCACAACGCCGAAGCTGAAGCTCTCGCGAGAGCTTGC
This sequence comes from Clistopyga incitator, assembly GCA_947507545.1. Taxonomy (NCBI): domain Eukaryota; kingdom Metazoa; phylum Arthropoda; class Insecta; order Hymenoptera; family Ichneumonidae; genus Clistopyga; species Clistopyga incitator. The sequence goes on along the minus strand of OX382173.1, from coordinate 11,615,417 downwards.
ACCGCGTTCGCCATTAAACCGCCTCTTTTCCTTTTCCCACCTTTATTTACTCCCTTTCTCCCCTCCGGCTCGCTCATTCTTCGGTAATAAAGCTCGTACACTGCCGGAAGTCTTTCCGGGAACGAACCAGATGATGATAAGCGATCCGTCACTTTCTTTCTTATCAAGAACACGAATAATCTACATCGCAAGCATCGTAAGCAAAACACGCAATGAAATATATCTTGTTTTGCGTGATCCATATTTCCGTGGAATAATAATATTCGTAATAAGTCATCGGTGCCCTTGCCACAGAATCTGAAGGTCGGAGACTACCATTAAAGAGAGAAAAAATAAAAAAAGAAGTTCAATGAAATGTTGTGATTAATTATTCTCATTAATACAGTGAGATTAAAAATTTCTGCGCCTCTTTTGAAACGTTATTATTTTTTATTTTATCATTACAATTATCATTATCACCGGCATAGTAAATTCATAAAATTGTACATTGTACAAATTCCTTATCAATTTATTTTCAACGTAATGGCAATTTTTTGTATTTTGTTGAAATTAGGTTTCAATCAGGTAATATCGATGAAAATTGATTGAAAAAAATAACACGAGACTCTTTTGTCTGTGGAGGACGGGATTAAAAATAAAAGGCAAAGTAGGGGGGAAAAAGAGAAATCAAAGCGTAGACTTTAGGGTAAGTTTTACAGTTGAGGGAGGTTCATCGTATATGCGAGAGTTTGACTGAGCAGCGAGCCGCCTCATCGCTCTTAAAAACATTCGGTACGCCCGAACGCCCACGAACGCTCGCTCTTTCAAAGCCCAAAATGGCAGATTGGTTTCACGCTAGATCGGCCGACATTGGACCGAATCGATATTCAAGTCGAGCGTGCGGCTACTGGGGGTGAAGGGTGGAAAGAGACAGATTCAAGGGCTGCGACACAAAGTGGACGAGCGCCTGGCAAAAGTACGTCGCCGAGAGAGAATCGAGCGTCGGGTCCTCGCTTTCCCTCTCGCCTCCCTCAGTCCGCCCGTAATTGACCTCTTCTACTTTCTCTCCGATTTTTTTTCCCTTTTTCACCAGCCGCTGTTTTAATAATGCGAACATTCGCTCGTTCTCTTCGTAAAAAGAATTGAACTTCGTATAATAAACGGAAACTTTGATAATTTCGAAATATTCCTAATATTAAAATTAACTGTGGCAAAGATGATATTGGCTGCATCCGATAATTTCATCGGGGGTGCATTTATTCAATTATGCTCCATTTTTTTTTACTAATATGCCACTCGAAAATCTTTTCGCCTGAAAATGATGGTAAAAATCGAGATAAATAAAAAGTGCAAAAAAAATTTTGCAAAATATGTTATTGTGCGTTTTTGGAATATTGAATGAGAAGGTTTATTTAGATTTCTGCAATATCTTATACTAATGCAACGAGTAATTCATGATTCATGGTAATACATAATTTATCTGATAATTTCACGGTGCGTTAATAATCCAATTACCTCTTTGTTGTGTGGTAATGTATCGTTGGGCACACAAAAGTATTACAGCGATAAAGCAGGTGCATTTGTGTCGAAATTATTGGGATTACGGACAAAATATCCTTTCTTCACCGTGTAAAATCTCCTGTCTATTTATAATCGAATCTGTTATATTAGCAATGCGAATACAATTCTCTCTCTCTCTCCGAAATTGATAATTTACTGGTGCACGCATAGTTAGAAAGTTATTTCACCAGCTGGGACGTAATTAATTTATCCAATAAATATCCACCTTCGTGTTTCGCCGAATTTCTACGGTTTAGAATATTCTCGCTCTCTCAATCTATTTCACGGAGGGTCTCGAATGCAATGCCAAGTGAATATCGTTCTTCTGAAAATACATATATACAGTTAACTCGCTTACACCGAAAAGCTTGACTGTACACACCAATTCCAACTATCCCTCCTTTTAAACGAAAACCATGAACCTTCGCACAGTCGGATACTATTATTATACCGGTTCAGAGAATGTATACGAACGGGTAATCAATTTTCCAATCTCGATATACTATCGCCTCCGTAAATACACCGGAAAAAAAAAAACAAAAAACAAAATTTATATATATATAAATAAATATAAATATATGTAAATATATATATATATATACATATGTATGCAGTGTGTGTCCTTAGATGCATTTACATAGCGAACCCTTTACAAGTGAGCTTTCGAGGCGCGTCGAAACGAATTACAAATAAGCTCGTGTGCATGGAGATAGCCAAGGGTGAATGTAAGAGGAAAGTGTGGGTGTTATGGTGGGGGTGGGTGGTAGGGTGGGCGATACTAGCCCAATTTCAGGGGAGAATCAATTGGACTCTCCGAATTCTATACAGCATCGCTCTGTATATGGCAAAATGGTTGGTAAGCTTGTGCTGGCGTTGCGCTGCTGAGTAGAGTTACGCTTACCATGGGGTTGGAAGCGAGTACGCGAGACCGAGGTCATGCCCAAAGCGGCGGCGGGTATACGCGAGCGGGAAATTTAATTAAGCTAAACGAAAATTAATTGTTGGAAAAAGCGTGCAGAGGTGGGGTGGAGGGGGGCCGCGGAGAGGGAGGGGGGAGAAACAAGGAGAGAAGGGTGGAATGGAGAGGGTATATTGTTACCAGGGAGTCCTTCTCTTAAGGGGGTTGGAAGGAGGGGATGACGCTCGCCAGGAATGGAATACGTGCCGCTGTGTCGCTGCTGTCTCTGTGTATCATTGGGCACATGGGCGAAAGGGCACAACCAAGGGTAATTTAATTACTAACGATAACTGTAAAGTAGCAGCTTCGAATATAAGGCATTCTTTCATTATACTTATTTTTTTCTTTTTTCTTCACTCTTTTCAACTCTTTATTTTGCTACTAATTTAATATAACCAGCAATGAAATGTGGAGAATGTAAGGAAAAAATTGCAGAGCTGGCAAGAATACTTTGAGCGATAAAAAAATACATTTTCCTGAATTCGTAGTATTTTATCTGCAGGTGAATAATTAGATTTTCTGGAATCGATGCAATTTTTCGATTCACTCTAATTTGATACAGAATGTGAGGAAAATTATTCCAAAAGTGTCCTTCGTAGTCAGAGTGTCCTTCGAAAAGGGTTGAAACTAATATTAATATAATATTTTCGTTAAAATTTTTCGTGAATTCGGAAAAATTGCCGAGAGACTGGAGTGAGAGGGTGTGAATGTGTAACGAGAGAATACGAGGAGAAGGAGAGGGTGTAACGGGGAGGTAGGAGGGGGCGGTACATTGCTGCTGCCAGGGAGTGCCTCTCCAACGGTGGATGAAACTAAGGGATGCAGCTGGCCAGGAATACGTGCTGCTGTGTTTCTGCCACGTTCGTTGCTATCTACGAGTATCACTGGGGGTGGATGTGCGAAGGGGTAGGTAAGGGGTGAGGGCTTACCGAGGCCAAGCGAAGGGTAGTGAAACGTCCGCGTTACGAGGTGTGGATGGATCTGGAAACGACCACGCACTCATTCTCCAGTTCCTCTGGGTATGTAGGTACAGGGCACAATTTCAGCCCCTCCCCCAGCCCTTTCCCTTCCGACTCGCCTCCCTACCAACTGCTATTCCCATGGTGCATCAGCTTCACGTTCTCCCTCGCACTTGGTGCCTCGTTAAGAAAGCTCCGCTCGCTCTGTTGTAGGCGTACTTTACAATCAGCAATTTAGCGTCGCTACAACCGTTAAGGGTCTTAGTCGCGGTGTGTGGGGCTGGCCAGTGCGAGGATTTTATCGGTCCTACGCGGAAACGAGACGATTGCCAGGAGCTTTTGCTGCCTTCTCTCTCGGGCTCACTCTTCTCTCCCGGATTCCGGTGACCGTGACGCTGGTGTTAGGTCCGGGGATTTTGCGGTGTCCGCTGAACAATACTTTCGTTTGCTTGGCTACCTCAGTTTTCATTGGGCTTTCAGTTGCACGTGTACTTTACCAACACACATCGTCTCATTTGTCCTCAGCGTGAAAAAGCTCATTCTCAACCTTTCGTACGCATGCGCCATCTACCTTTATTACTCCCTAGGGAGAAAAGTCCATCGTTTGTGCCCGGCGGTAATGAAAATCGTACTGCACGTGCGTAATCGCTACTGGTGAATAAAAAAGTGTAATCTCCTGCTTTTTTTTGTCAGGACGGAATGCAGTTAAGTTAAGTGAAATCCGCAAATAAAAAAATAGGATTTCTTTAACATAAAAAATTTAATAAAAAATTCTGTGAAAAAATAAATTTTTTTTTGTTGATTAGAAAATACGACCTTAGATGCCAGAATTATAAATGTAATGTTTACTAGATGTCAATTTTTATACTTAAAAAACTGCAAATCCTGGGTACACCTAATTACTCGACATTTCTCCCAAGACAAATTATCACTCCGTTCAAATATCTTGATTTACAAAAAAAAAACAAATTGTATGAAAACAAAATGAATTCTTTAAAGATGCACAAAAATCTGTACGCACTCAAGTTACGGTATTTTAAGATTTATTTGCGGGTGTATTGCCACGACATAAAAATCCGAGTACTGAGATTTCTGAGCAAGTGTAATTGACAGCTGAAATCCATTTTGCAGTGAGCCTTTACCGTTTTGGAGTAAAGGTATCGTAACGTACCGGCGATGACTATGGAGGTTCGGATGAATAATCGATTGGTGTAGTACGTATGTACGATCCTCCCCCACCGACCAGGAATCTAACGACCAATGCCCTCGCAAACCCCGTGACCCAACTTTACATATAGGTACAAACATATACACCCATATATGTCATATATATGTGTGTACGTATATAGTAAACACATATATAAATCTGTGCACGAGAATGGAGCTTTACGGAGCCCAGAAAATTGAGATATAGCGAGATGCTACGTCGTACAAATGATACATCATCGACCAATATATATTCTCCATGAATTATGCATAAACAAAGCCGATCGTTAACGACGAATTGGCCGATGATGCCTCACTACGTCCCTGTAATTTTATGCAGCCTTCCCGGGTCAGCCAACCATGAGAATCGAATAAATCACTGTTTTGCAATGTAGGCAGAAGCCTCAGAAATATAGTCCACGTTTTTCTTCTTATTTTCACGTCCTGCGGAAACATTGATTTTTCTCTTTCTATAACGACGACGGAAAAATAAAACATAAGGATTAATGAAAAATTAAAAAAATTGACGCCTTATTGGTACGTGTTTTGTGAGGACGATTATGCATCCTTGTCGAATACATCTTTATTCAGTAGAAAAGTCGAGGCCATGTATATTTATAGCAACAAACAGCTTACAGGAGGTTGAGCCTCGAGGGAAAAACTTTTGATTGAGTAATCTCTCAAGTTTTTTATGTACCACCTCTAACAAATTTACAGTGGACTCACGAACGATCCCGAGACAGGATGTGAGTACGTTTTTTTTCTCCATTTCTTTTTATTATAATTTCATAGCTCAGACGCGAAAAATGTTTTCCAATTATTCTATGAAAATTCATAAGTGATAGGAAAATAATTTTATGCAATATTCTCAATGAAATCAATGCTTTTCAAACGATTTTTTTCAGCTGAGGTAAAAATACATTATTCCTTTCACAAACTCGATAAATTATACAACGATTGCTATGGTACTTTTCTAAAATATGTAATTAATTTGCAATATTACTGGGTACGCTGTGAATTTAATGTAGTCGACTCTCGTTATTAGAACGGAAGTGTAGAATTCAGTTAATACGTTATATTATTTTACATGTTATGGCTGATAAATTCGTTATATAAACGTATTCATTTTAACATACCAGTTAATTAATATTCATTTACGTATATGTTTTGAATTTCGTTAAATATTTATTTATTTATTGGAAAGCTTTTTTTTCACATGTGTGGTAATTATTCAGTGGATTACTAAAAAATTTGCTTTTTCCGATAATAACAATGTTAAGCTAACTTGTGAAGGATTAATTAATCATTTTACTCTACAGTTTTTGAATCGTTTGAAGCGAAAATCACATGGATGTGTCCCAGGAGCTTTTTTATCCGTGAGATTATTTTGATTATCAAACGTGCAGAGCTTTGATTTGAAAATCTTTATCCACTCGGTCTACCCCTCGAAAGATTAAATAATCAGGACTCATTCCCAGTGAAATAATACAGAAAAACAGCAGTTGCCTTATTACCGAACAATCTTCTCTCCATCCGCTTAGATACCCTTGGGAAAAAAAAAAAAACAATAGCGTGTACAATTTCTTGAGTTTTTAATATTAATGTTTCGCTGTCATTTCCTTGCCTTAAAACTCATCTGTTTTCTTACCCTCGCATAAGCTGAGCTTTTACATTCTCATTCAAATATTTATTCTCCACTACAATGAGGAAAAAAATTATGAAAATTAATTACATATTTCACCCAAAAGCTTTAAAGCCATATTTCGCTGGTAGAAAATGATCATTTATTGAAATAATAATGAATTTTTTAAAATTGAACTGAAAATTCGTTGGACCAATAAATTCCGAGTCATTTCAATAAATTATATCGTTACGTCAAAATGTGTTTTTGCAAAAATATTTGTTCGATTTCATTTTTTGTTTCTCGGTACGAGCATTGTCAGAATTACCAGAGCTTTCTGCACTAGAATGAGAAAAAATAATTGAACTGAATTGTTTAAATGAAAAGCTCGGAAAATATATTTCTCTGGTGATTTATTGAAATGAAATTGAATTTTGAAAATGAAGATCCAATTCGCTGAATCGACGAATTCAATGTTATTTCAATAAATGATGTCTCTATACCAAAGTTGGTAAAATACGAAATGTGCTTTTTGGATAAATACGTCATTCACTTGTTTTTTTTTTTTTTTTTTTTCTTCGAGCAATGCGAAAATTATGAGTCAGAGCTTTGATGCATTTCCATGAGTTTGCTTTCACGCATTCGCGAGGCATTCAGACATTTTTTTATATTAAACGTCGCAATGCATTCTCGTATATCGCGTTGATAAAGGGCGGTGCGATAAAAAAAAAGTCGCAGGGAAAATGCTGTCGACGTCGTATGAGAAACAACTTCTAACTAGTCGTTACGATGCGCGCGAGAAAGCAACGTGGAAAAAAAATCTCACTCACACTTAAAAGGAGAAAAATAAAAACGTCAGATGGAAGCTTGCAATCAAAACAGGTGGCGAAGCTTTCAGCTACGAGTGAGACCGTAGCCACAGGACCAACAGCTCTGGTCCCTTCCCTAACAAAATAAAATCAAAGCCGCTCAGGGGACTTCCCGCATGCAAATAGAAATAGTTTGGGACGCTCCGGGCTCGACTACAGAGCAAAAGTTGTGTAAATTGATTACTGAATTATTTATTGGCCGCAGTGTACCTCGCCGCTCCAACCCTCGCCCCTTCTATATTCCTGTCGCCGACCAGCACAGCCACGACTATCCCTTTTTTATACTGCTTCCCTTCGCCCTTTTTTCCCTTTTTTTCATTTAGATTTTTTTATTTATTTTTAAATGCTTCACGAGCCTTGAATACCTCGCTAGAAATGGTCTTCCGATTCACCTCCAACATGAGGTTGGATTTATAATTTTTACTCCAAGAAAAAATAAAAAAAAAAGGGAAAAGTAGATTTTTGATTTTGAAGATACAATTTTTTGAATACGAAAAAAAATGTTGTTTTTAATTTTCGTGGTATAATTTTTTTGAAGTTTGTCTTGTGAAAGAATGATTCGTTTTATTTAAGCGTAATATGTTTATGTTTAATTGAAAAAAAAACTGCTTTTAAGTTTTGTTATTCCAGAAGAAATTATGAAAAATTGTATTATTGAAATGTAGGGAACAGTAGTTATGAATTCATATTGCACAATGATGGGTGACGAAAAATCATCGTTGAAAGCATGACGAATGATCATAAATGAAACTGCAGTAAAATTTTTTGTACTGATTTTGGCCACTTTACGTAATTTTCGCCAGGCAATATTTACAAATGGAATATGAGGTTTTTGACGATGGCTGTGCAAATGCATGGAACAGAAATTCAGATATTCTCGGCGAACGCAATTGAATCGAACATCACGGCCGATACGATTGTACCGAGGGGCAACCGAGTGAATGGACGAAAATTAATTTTCAGAGTGCATGTATTACGGTAATAAATATTGATAGACCGGTGCCTCTAAAAGTGGCTGCATCGATCGTACGAGAACAATTTCAGGCTTTCGATGTTCCAGTCTGGTAAAACAAAATTTCTCCGCGTTTTGCTAATTAATACCACGATGGTTGTCGTCTGATTAAAACCGTTGAAGTATCCAACATCGATTTTGTTTTTTACCTCTCGAATTTATTTCCAATTGCTTGAGAGAGTTTTCTATGAATTTTCACAGTTTAATCCCGATTAAGGGGAAAAAAAATAAAACAAAATAATTCGCCACACGAAAAAATTTATTTAAAATGTAAATTATTCCCGAAGAAATAAATTGTCTGTTAAAAAAAAAATTGATTTCCCATCAAACGAAAAAGAATATCTGCCGCAAGAAGTAAAACAAAATTCTTCAAAAATTGAAAAGTGGATACAATAAAAAATGCCTTATAGATTTTTCGAATGATGATGAAAAGTTTATTTTACTGTTCGCCGCTATTTTTGGCCATTACTCTTCCGAAGTTATTCGAAGATTCCCGAAATTAGCGGAAATGTAAGTGTTCATTTAGTTGAATACTAGCAGACGTTTGGCTTCCCCAATCAAAAAAAACTCAAATTCTTCCCGAATAAAAAATTATCAATAAGAATAACAATTGATTCTCCTTCAAACAGCTATTCCAACATCTAGGGGAAAAAATATCTACCGCAAAAAAAATCATTCAAAAATTGAAAAGTCGTGTCAAGAAAAAATGCCTTATGAATTTTTCGAATGATGATGAAAAGCTTATTTTACTGTTCACCGCTATTTCGGTGCATTACTCTTCCGAAATTACTCGACACTTAACATTTATAGTGGTCGTTATTACCGAGCATGTAAGTGTTCATTTAGTTGAATACTAGCAGACGTTTGGCCTCCACCTTCTTCTCCTCGGTCTCCAAGCCAACGGCAGTTGCAGCAGTTGCTCTGTATAGTCGGAGTTCCGCATTGAATGCTTGCTGGTCGGTCGTGTACTCGCGGCACACAGCAAGTCCCGACGGTTTAATGCAGGTTACATATTTGGCCGACTAATTAAACGCTACTGGCTCACAGAATTTTCTGGGCTGCGGTCGAACTGTATCATGTCAGTGACACCGACGGTGAATACCCAAACCACAAGTGTAACGCCGCGGGCTTCCTCTCCGCCTGCGCCCCCAAAAGTAAATGAGTTAACGTGCACCACACATGCATACGTATTCAAATTAATTATATTGTTGGGCAACTGTACCGGGCATATTGGACCAGTCCACGAATGCATCTCACATCTCCCCGTGAGTTAACGAAAGCAACGTCAAATGTCTCGAATTACGGTACTCAAAATAACTAATAATTGTAAACTGTCAAATAGATTTTCAGTAAAATTCCTCACGTAATGGAAGGAGGAAATATTGCATTTTTTTTGCAGTTACGATGAGACGGATGAGATTTATGACTTAAAAACTTCGAACTCGACATTCCCAAAAATTGTCGAGTTGAGGACCTTTTATTTGTATTGATAGTTGTCAATTTTATTATTTTAAAGGAGAAGAAATAAAAATGTCGATAAACAAAATTGAAATTTGTACCATATTTCATGCATCCATTGAAATAGTATTTTCAAACCATTTTTCACCATCCAGACACCCAAGTCCCGAATTAATATTAACGAAAACAAAGGTTCCTTTGCGGGGGAGTAAAAATAACAATAGATAAGAAGAATATACTGCAAAGCTGTAAGTTGAAATCGACGTACTTTTCTGTTTTTTATGTTTTATTTTTTCATTATTTTTAAACGAAACCCTGTCGACTTTATAATTTATAAAACCCCAAGCAAATAAATGTATGTTCCGTGGAGCGGTAATTCATAAGAAATGTTTATTTTTACAGAAAAAAAAAAACAACTAAAAATCCATTGTGCATACATGTAATGCCGAGATTTTCATGGAGCCTCCGAGGTTTGGAACGGGAAGAAAGCCCATATATAGTGGCAGCCAGAACACAGGGAATTTAAAACATAAAATATTTCCTATTGTTTGAGAATAGAGAATGAGAGAGAGAGAGAAAAAAAAAGGAGAAAAATCTGGGGAAGGGGCAAAGGGAAGTAGAAGGTAGTACAGAAACCCGGAAGAGAAACTGCCCGCCCGTTGGAAGGGGACTCCCCGGTACAGCCAAAAGCCACCGGGTCCAGGGAGAAAGAGGGAGAGAGAAAATCCACGTTCGGCAACTCCCAGTTCATCACCCACTCTCGGGTTCCCGCAACGTTCGAAATATTTAAATGCTCCGGCCACTTTATTCGCGAGCACCGGGAAGTCCCGCGCACGGTTGTGCTCCGGTTTCGCCTACTCTCTCGGGATATACTACTATCCGGGATAAAGAAACGGTCCAGGGAATGGCCGATAAAAACGTGACAAACGTCTCGAGCCATTCAGCCTCCTCGCGTTGTTTTCCATAGCCCGAATCCCTTTTTCTCAGCCACACTTTCCCCTCCCTCGCTATTCCTCTCTGTTTCCGGTGGAAAGATGGAGGCGCGGGGGCGGGAGGAATGGGGAATGGGGGGTGTCCCCCATTCCAATATTATTTTCTTTCGAGCATCCTTTGGTACACTCCATTCTCTTCCTCGACTGCGGATATAATTTTTCAAAAAATCCCTCCGCTCACGTTCGGTGAATTGTGACGCGGGCAAAGTCGATGTCAGGAGAAATATCCGGTGACCCAGTTTAATGCCGCGCGCGCGGAAACGAGAACTTACGTATTCGTGATTTAACACATATACATACATGCATGCGCGGCATTCCACGTCGTATTTGCAGGCACATGCTCTTCGATTTTGATAATTTGTCACAATGACGCTGGTCCCGACCGATAAGGGTCTTGGCATTTTTTTTCCGATTTTTCTACCATCGTTAGCATTTTTCAGGGCCGATAGAACGAATTTTGAAAAATGCATTTTATGAATTCCAAATTCTTTATCGGCCCATTATCTTCATTTATTCAAAAATCATATTTCAACTCCTAGATTCAGTCTGAATTATTTCCAGAAGAAAGAAATCTCGTTTTCTAATTTTCAAAAAATACAACCGGTGGTGAGAAAATCAGAAAAAAAATCCGCAATTCCCAAAAGTCGGGAGCAACATTATTGTAAGGATTTTTAAAAATCGGGCCTCGGTTCACGTAGGCTGTGCATTCGACGTGGAATGCCTGATGTATAATTGTGGCGGTATCGTATCGGACGAAGAAATCCATTTTCATTAGCGCGCACTTCCATTATTCCGTGGCAATTAATTAACTCAGGAACTACCCGTCGTGAGAGGGCATAACCCGTCCAATATCGCGGAGTCAAGGCGATGAAAGAATTTTTATATTCAGCACAGCGCCTTGTATCATATATCCCTTAAAGGAAGAAACGCGGGGCCGAGTGGAGAAGCGAGCTTTCGTTCGTTCTTCCGTTTGGTCGAACTCTCCGGGCTGCGTGCACGGACCGTTACTTCGGCGAATTAAATCTTAAATTAATTGTCGAGCAAGCTCGAGGCGCCTGAGCGCCAAGGGGATTTCAAGATATATCCTTTTTATCTGTTCTCTATAGGTATCGCGCTAAGGAAGTTACCGCTCGGGTGTACCTGAGGAATCTATTTAATTGGGTTAAAATCTCAACGAGAGATTTACCGCAGTGTCCAGGCGTAAATAAGAGAAACAAAAAGATGCTAACGTCAGTCAGAAAAATTTTATTGCTAACAGTTGGATTAACTCGTTTTAATTCGATTAAGTACGGTCAACTTTTCGCGTTTATCACAGAAATTGCTATTTTATTCAACGGTATCACGGCGTCTCGGCAGCTTGGCAAATTCCGTGACGAAATTATTTTTTAAAGATTTTTCTTTCTCTTGGAAAATCAGTGAATAAGTGATTTGCTTCGGTTTTATAAATAAAAGCGATGATATTGGATCGTGCTTTCATAATAATAACGTGCAGAGATAATAACCAACATTACACTGATACACGCAAATAAATCAATTTTTTGCACGAAAGGTTCGTTTCGTCATTGGGCCTAAAATAGCGTCGTAAATATAAAAATCACGAAGTCAATGTACGAGAAATTAATTTTTACATCGTTAATAATTGGACTGTGAAGCTCATAAAATTTTTTGACATATCGGAGTCGGAATTAAGTTGGTAAGTGAACAAAGGTATTTTTTACATCCTCGTCCAATCACGACCTCCGATTTGTGCACAGAGCAATTTTATTTATTTTTCAACCGGGTGGCTTACAAAATTGTTTACCAAGTCCGTTTGCCATAGGGAAGAGTTTAGAGGGTTGAAAAATTAAAACAATGCGTTAAAGCACATAGTCACAATTGTACACGGCCGGGCGACTGGCCTGAACGAACACCGGGCCTGGTGAAAAAAAATATCCATTGTCACAGCGCCTTTGTAATTGATAGAGGTGTACTCAAGCTGCCATCGTTCCGCTTGTCCCTTCGCTCCCATCCCCCTCACCCCCTCCTCAAACACGCAGTTTACTCGTCGAACGAACTCTGCCTCTCTCACGGTGCCATTTTTGTTTCCTCGTTATTGTCAACGGCAATAACGAGGAAACAAAAACGTTTGATGTTTTTCCAATGAATTTTCCGTAGCGTGGTGGTTCGGTACCGTGACGGTAACTGGCAAGCGTTCTATGAAGCTTCACTGTTTTCCTATGACCGTCCGTATAATCGGGTTTTCGTTCATTCGTCTCCCTTTAAAACAGCTTTGCACATGCTCGCTTTCATCACAAAGACCTCGCTAATGATTATATTTTACGCAGGTATGTTAGAAATATTGTATCACTCCATTAAATCCATGGGGACTATGTTCTCCAAATATAAACGTCACCATTCAAGATCCGACAGAAACGTCATAGGGTCGCATTCATGTTTCGAACTTGTCGTTAGTTCGTTACGGCGACTCTTGGAAATCACCAAACATTTTTTGGTCCATTTGAATGTAATTGTTACTTTTAAACGAATTTAGGCTACACTGAAATTTCTGCTGGAGCAAAAGAATTTGATAAAAAGTGGAAAGATAAACCAACGCTACCAGTGACGTCAGAAGACATTTTTACTAGTAGCACGAAGATTTTTGTATCGCAGCAAGTTGTCGATTGTTTTTGGAAGCCCGATTCCTGAATTTGTGATTCCAATTTGACGCAACTGTCGATCGGAGTTAGCCATCACTCGTTTGATTTTATTGGCCAATTACTTATTTCGTACCGCCATTTCTTGATGGGTTTTCGAGCTTTCGGTTGTTGCTAATTAAGCAGCTTTTCGTGCACAATTGCAACACTGTGGTAAACAGTTATGGTACAAAAGTTCTGCCAGCAAAGAGCAGCAAGAGCGCCTTCGGTAAGATTGCACGAGCTTTCCCTGATTTCTCGACGAAGCGCCTTTGAAGCGCCTTCGTTATAACGAAAGCCGTTAGTTGCGTGGAAGCTCCGCGTATTTTTGAGTTCTGGATTCCACCATCCGTCCGCTCTGTGTGTGTTTCAACTCTCGTTCTCGTTTCCAATCTCTCGTTCACATTTGCATTTCTCGTGATCATACAGCGGAGTACTAAGCTTTTGATCACCATTGAACTACATACAACGATCTGCCCCTTTATCTAACGGAGAACGAGAGATTCGGTCGACGAGTGGATTGATTGCCGTGGGCTACCGCGAGGCCATAAACGCTGCTTTGTCCGGAATCATCAAGCTAAGCCCTTTAATAACGTTGCGAACCTGGTGGTTTGGATCCATCCACACGTGTATACCTTTCGCACACATCGCTGTTTTATATGTATATAAAATCGGTGACGTGACTTTGATTTGTTAACAGTTTAATTTCGCTGGTTAATTTAATGAAACACCACTTTTCGTAACCATCAAATGTTACGTCGAGCTTTTCCATCAATCCATTCCCTTGTCCATTTCATTCATTTCTCATCGGAAACCTTTTCGGATCTTCGCAGTCATCCATTCGTAATTTGCCATAATCAATTTTCGACCAGCATCATAAAAACTGTGCGTATTGTTACGGTGGGTTAAAAACAGTCACTACGAGCAAATGTGTAGAAATTACACGTTTGTTTTGACAGTGTTGGGAACCATGGGAGTGAGAAAAATCTGGACAAAGAAATTGCCTAGGAATTCATAAGTTGCTGATGTGCGGATTCTGGAAAAAAAATGGTAAACAAAATCATTGTTTTTGGACGGGAATTGGGAGAGGGAGCGTGAATTAGCTCTGGGCCAATGATTCATTTTGATCAATTGGATTTGGATTAATCGTACCCAACCCGAGCGGTGCTGGTTAACATGGAAACCGCTGATTGGAGGCCACAAACCGAGCTCCTGTCTGCGGCTGTCGAATTTGTCGCGTTGGTAATACCAGCGCTATTTTCCCATGGAATTATGGGTTATCATAAGGTTATCGATCTCCTGTAAATTGCGACATCCGGGTTCGAACGTCTGAACGAAAATTGTCTTGCGAAAGCATATCCAAAGTAACGAACTAAGGTTTCCTAAAAATTCCGTAGATATCCACAGATGGACAAAGTTCTGAACCCGTGAAAATAAACAAAATTGAATCGTTGACTGACACGTTATGCTTTGACATGCAGTGACACCGAACAATTCACCGCTGCATCTCTTCATTTTTTCAAAAATCAAAATGGGAGGTAGATTTCTAACAGAAGTGAAATGTGTCCGGTTCACCGATGCAAACGTCAGACATCCGGTCATCCGCGTTGCTAGAGCTTTAACAGCGACCACGTGAATTTTTCAAGGCAATGGCTTGGACGGTAAATTACAATACCCATAAATCGTGTGAATGAAGCACCGACAATTCAAAAAAATTCGCCATTTTTTATGGAATGGTACAATAGAGACCCGATGAACCTCATCTAATTCCCGATACCGGAAATGTTCTAATCCAACATCACATCGCCTGACCTCAGATCGCAGATCAGAAACAATTGATTAGGGTGCTTATAGCCTGATCGATTGTACAATTTCTATTGCTTCGCATTATTAGGGTTAACCCAGAATCCCTTCTGATATGCGTGACTCCAATTTGTCGCTGAACCCAAAATTCGAGTACCTCGTTTCAACATATGTACGTTTTCCCTCTATTCGTATTAATCCTGCACCCTCCCTCCTTCAATTTATATATATGAATATATATATATATATATATATATATATAAAGGACTCTGGGCTTTACCACAGATCGTACAAGGCGGGGTTAGATTATATGCTTCGCGGCTTTAATACCGACATAAATATTCGAGTTGAACGCGACGAGAGTCCCGCGGGAAAACTGAGGGATGTAGTACGAGCGGCACCGACACGATAATTCCAAAGGTTCATTCCGGGGGCATCCATTACCGGTAAGAGCGACCGAGCGACCAGACACTATCCGGCATCTTGCGTGGGATCATCTCACTCGCTCACTAACATTTGGGAGGAGGGAGGCGATACGCGCACGCCCACCCGAGATGGCGAGAACTTTCGGGACCGGAAGTACATTAGAGGGTTGCCGAGTCTCCAGACCTGAACACATTCCCTCCGACCTTGTGTATACTTTGATTTTTTGTTTTTTTTTTTTGCTTTTTTTATCCAACACAAGACATCCTTACTGTCAATCGCAGACTCGTTGGCTACAAGCCAATAAAAACAAAGACATTTTTTGAGGAATATAAGACTTTAGTTCAGTGGTACAAATGAATATCAAAATTTGTTGGGGAAACTCGGATCTTTTTTTGTCTAAAAGTATTTGTAATCAAACAAAGTATCTATAAAGTGGGCAATTTTTTGTTCAGTTTAGAATCGTGAATTATATTGTGCAGAGATTGGTTGCACGTTCTTCAGCAAGTAATCGTTTTGTCGGATTAAGAGCGGGAGTTTCCTGGGTGACGTTCAGCACTTTGGTTTTGAATATTTAAAATGTTAGAATGTTACTTGACGTTTTGACAAACGTTATGAATTTTTGATTATTCAGGAGGATTGATTTGTGGGTTTTGTGAATAATGCACTGATCTAACAGTCTTCAGGTACTTGCGCGGAATCCAGTGATTTTTTATGAAATCAAAGTTTTCAGGTAGTCCTCCCGAAGTCTCAACTCACCTGAAACATGAAAAAACAAATATTTGATTACATTTTGTTGCATATATACATATTCATAAATTGATTTTTGAGTCCATTTCGTTTCAAAATATATTTCATGCATGATTGTACTATATTTGAAATTATTTATCACAATTCTTGTGATGCATAATTATTATCCGGATATTAGAATTAAAAAAAAATTAAATAACGTTTTCCAGCTCTGATTTGTTTTTGAAAAATAGAAGAAGACGATTGCATTGTCACACCAAAGTTACAATCAAAATTAACGAGATAATATTTGGAAATGTTGAAACAGTTATGGACGAGGAAATAACGACAATTGTATAAAAGCTTATCACTCCGGAGAGTCAAGATATTAAGATCTTTTACGACAATATTAAGAACAGCGATGAGGTAGCGTGCGCGGTTAATAAAAACGAGCGGTAAAGATCCGAGCGTTTCGTCCCCGGGTATATTTATGGATGGCCGTCAAGATGTTGGATTATACGGCGGTTGAAGGAAGACCGTCTCCTCGATATAATTCATCGCGGTACAACTTTTAATTTCCATAAAACCGTTTTGCCCTGGTACAACTTCCAGAAGCCCGTGGTGCTTCCCTCTCCAGCTCGACTCCGGTGACTGTGAGGTATATGAGTGGGCTTCTGGCCCGGTCCCCGTTCGGGGGCTACGGTGGAAAATTCAAATTTCATCCGTTATCTAGTTGGCTCGTGGCCGGGACTGGGATATTAATTTTTTTGTCAGTTTGGCTTTGAGAAAGAGAGAAAGGGGTGGTGTTGGTGATGGTGGACGAGGTAGTGGCGTCTTAATTTTGCGGCTTTAAGGAAAACCGTGGAAGCCAACCAGCAAGCCAACCTGCAAGCCAACCACAGAGCCCGACGAAAAGCGCAAAGAGTATAAAAATCATCTCGTCTTTAACGTGGCTTGAGTGTTGAGAAAAATAAGAAATAGCCGGAGGAAAAGCTCGACGGCAACAGAGAGTAGGGTAAAGGGGTCAGAGGAACTGGTACGTCGAGCGAAAAAGAAAGCCCACGGTCCGACGGCGTTTTAAGAGACTCAGCTTCGAGCTCAGCTCCCCCCCCCCCTTTTTTTTTAACCACGGTTAAGTTAATTTTTTTAATGTGTCCCGAGCGGCCTAGAACAAAGTTCAACGTTTCCCTTTGGCCCCCACGAGGCTTTTAAGGTTTTCCTGCCTATAGCTTCCTTCGAGGTTGCTTGCCACCCGGTAAATGTCTGCTACCTCGCCACGTCATGGATTTTTCTTAATAATTTGTCCGACCCTCCTTCCTCATTCACCAGACCCTACTTCGTCTACATGCCTGCGCCACAATATCAGCTGTATATACGTCGTCTCAATTTCGTGCTTGAGTTAAGCCGTGTTTTAATTAAACTTTACTGTTACCTTAAGGTAACAGTATGAAAAACGATTGACCCTTCATGTACGAGAGACTTTTTACCGTGAAACAACGCCGTCCTGCCTGCTTTTCCTCGCAGCACATCCTGCGTCAAGAATATATCCGCTTTTCCGCTAAATATTAAAATACTTCAGGGCAACTAATGATTTTTATCTCCAAACTTTCGACGCTCTTCATTTCCTTGCGGATAAAGCTTCGTTCACATTAAAATTCAAGATTAATATGACAAAATACACGAAATAGGATTACATTTTGACGGAAATGTTATGATTAAAAAATGTCTGAACTGTAGAGATCGAGCTTTCGTAATTTAATACTAGTTTCGATAACTTACCTAAAGTTTATGGGGTTTTATTTGTTTATTAATTTACTTTTTAGAGTTTCCAATTGACAACAAAAAACGAAAAATTTTAAGGTATTCGCTGATAAATGTTTCTGGGATAAAAATGCACAATTGGCCAAATCCTGACGACCGCCCGGGTCGAATACCGAGTGATTCATCCATAACGGCCCAACATTCGCACGATCGTCATAAATAAGAAGAAAATGGGCCATTATGGGCTAATTCCAACCGCCGCGTGATCCCTGATACATAAAACAACAGGACGCCTCTCTTAAAGTAGCTTAGCCCAATGAGCTTCATCCCACTTTCCGTCGGTCCTTTCCACATGGTAATTTCTCTCGTAAAAGGATAACCTGATTCAAGATAACGGATCAGCCGTAAAACACTCGAAACATTTCCAGTCCTCAGTATAGTTTACTGTCCTGTGGCTGGTAGCAGATCTGCTTTCCACCGGTACGAAAGTTTTCCCATGGGCACCCGGCATCGCGAGACCAGGAGACGACCACCGCCGAGAAGTTGGATAAGTGTGTATTTATATATATATATGTACACACACTTATATATATATATATATTTGTCCTTGTCGTCGTTGTCGACTGTACAGTCGGACGTATATACGTCCGGAGAACCACGACAGACCGAGTTTCCACACACATTGTATCTCAGAGTTAAGTCGGAATCAGTGTTTAGTGCTTTTAAATCAAGTCGTTTCGCTGCTGTTCCTGCTCTTCTCGGGGTCGAGGGGGTGGCAAAGCTCACCCACCCAGTCCAAGTCAGTACTTTTCAAGCCCTCCAGTGTCTCCTCACACCCGAAGACAAAGAAAAAGAGAGAGAGAGAGGGAGAAAGATGGAAAGAAGCAGCTTCGCTGGTTTCATTCCATCTCTCGTACTCCTGACCCCGAACCCAACACTCTATACCATCCTCATGCCCGCACGTTCTTCCGTATCCACGGTCTGACCGTTATTTACTTTTATGATTGTTTATTTGTTTGTTGCCAGCTCCCAGCATCGTTGCTTCTTATCCAAACAAGCACGTTCACAGCAAGACCGCACTCAGAACTGTATATTCACTATTGCGACGGGAAAACCCTCTTTTCCAACCTCGTTCAAAAGAACCCTCACTTTCTCAGAATGAACAATCGTCTACCTGTCCTTACAGACTTCGCAATTTCGCGAATAACCTCCGGGGCAATGAGGGCTTTACTGGGAACCCGAGTAACGAAGATTTCTCTCGTGGAAATGGCGATACTTTTTTTTAATGGTGGTTTCCAATCGTTCGGATTGCGATCGCGTTGAAGGGAAGTGGTTGTACGCATTATTCATTGAAGGTTCTAAGTGTGCATATAATTTTTTTGATGATGCTTAAGTTATGATCAACGACCTTCGTTAAATAAAGCAAAAAATGTTTCTAAATACAATAAAGTTGAACAAAAATTATTGTACTCATTATTATCGATGATAATAAATATAAGTTCTGGCAATTTTTTTGTTCTTTGCTTGTTCTTCAAAGCAAGGCCAAAGCATATATTTACCATTGCGAATTTTCTCCGAACTCGTAGAAAATTGCCTTTTTTTCTACGGAAGGGCAATCGTCTACCTGTCCTCACCTTTGCAATTTCACGGATAACCTCCAGGGCAATGATTAGATGGTAGATTTCCCACCAGCACAGCGAAGCTATATTTTTTCCTACCTATTTGTCTTTTCTCTCATTTCGAGTTACCCTATAATAATTGCAACAAATTTTTACAATAGTTGTTACAGTCGTTGTTATCGATGGATTATTTTTAATAATAACACAATACCACCGAAAAATATTATTTTCATCAGTCGTGGAAAATACGCGAAATAAAAATACAATGAAAATGTAATAAAGCAACCGGTTTATTTAATAAATAAAATGCTTTTCCAATTGCACACGTACCGCCTCTTCCGCCGACGGCAAACACAAACATTCGGAAGGGCATTCACGCAGAGATACGCAGAGATATGCAGATAAAATAGTGAACGCGAGAGAAAACGAGAGACAGAAAGTTTTCGAACGTTTATATGCCGAGCGTGCCCTGTTGCTCTTTGATCGGACGATGTGGCATCGAGGGAAGGTCGGTGAAGCCTGGAGGTTGTTATTTATAGTGCGTTTTGCAGAAAACCTGCATGCACATCAGCCGGAACCGCCGTTTCCATTAACACCGTGAAATTGCCCATTTCGCGCTACGGCTCGTCGTCACAAATATTTTCGGAGTCATTGTATTAGCGCGAATGTCCGTTTCGCATATTGAACGCGAATGTAAAAATTTCGGACTAATGAATGCAATGCACGATTTTCAAAAAATTCTGTGTGTACGCGTGTACAGAAGTGAAACCAAAAAATGGGATCTCTTCCTCGCTTTTAATTGACAGAGGTTTATATTGAATCATATATAACTTTGTTATTTATTTTATTTTTTTGTTGAAACATGCAGTCGAAAAACATTTCACGAAATTCGTTGGATTCTACAAAGTTTTTCATTGAACATATTTTTGGTTGCTTGAAATAGACGCTTTTATCAAGTTTAATTGTTTGATCTGTAAATTCACCTGGCGGTCTTTAAAAAAAACACAGTTAAGAGGCTGATTTACCTTTCGATAAGCATCTTATTAAGCTGTGGAAAATTCGCAAGTTGGAGCGTACTTTGACAGGTCGTAAAGAAACGACCGTGTACTGCTAAGCTCGGAATAGATACTGAGGAAGAGATCCTTAAAGTAGCGAAAACCGCCTTCATATATCGACCGATCGGCTTAAATTTATGTTCCACCACTACCCGGCACACACTATAAACTCTGGCCGAAGGGATATAAATTTGGATGCAGATGGGACGGCGCCCGGTTCGCGGGCGTGAAACTTCGGGATCTACGTACCATACCCCAAAAGGAACTTTGGTGGCTTAGAGAAGGAGCAATTTTCCGGCATGGAACACTATACGCACTGGCCATCATTCTCATTCAGCTGGTCCAAGTTGAATTCCGTAAGGTTTCGCAGTCATGACCTGGATTTATGTCCAGTTCAGACTGCGTAGTCGATGATCTAACCAAAGTAGCGAATTTTGGTACACCTTTGGTCCACCAATTTCCGGAGTCATAATTTTTCTGCTAACTATCAACTATAAATTTTTCGTAAATGGGGCTAACCATGAGATTTTCATAGCTACACTAATTTCACTTGCGTAGTTACGACATTTACCATTGTAACCCTTTCGACTAAACGGGGAAAGAAAATTCGGTACCGGAATTGCGCAAAGACCTCAAGACACTGAAACAAAATTCAATTGTAGGAGCGTGCACTTATTTTAAAATTAAAACGAATCTCAGACCACTAAATAATATATTTCACAGAAAACGATAGAAACTGAATCTTATGGATGAATAACAGGCATCCGAAGATTTGTCTAATCGGCAGCAAGGACGAAAAAGTCACCATGGATGATCAATTACCTCATTCGTAACAAGAACGACGAAGCGTCGGACGAGTTTTTTTGGGCAACACCGTCATAATTGCGACCTGTGTTCTCCAGCTTCGCTCAATTGCTCTCAGCTGAATAGCTTTATCCCAGCGGAGTGGCGAACATTACCAACCGAGCGGAGGATGTCATGCTCAATCGAAAAACTCAACCCCCACAATTTGTCACAGCGAACGCGCGTGGTGCCATTAATGTTTATTTCCGCGACACGTCTGTACGTCTATACAGTGCATATTCACCATAGGATGGGAAAACAGCCCTTTGAGGTGGGGAACGGGGTGTGGGGAGGGACTGGAGAACAATTGAACAGGCCAGGAACGAGACTCGCACAGTGGTACATGACCAAATTAGTATTCACCCCGTCCAGCAATACTCCCATTGGATATAACGTTTTGTCATACTTAATAGAGACCGAAAAACAGATCAATTAAGATAGCGTCACGATATTACAGATGTTTATCTCCAGTAGTTATTATAGCCGTAAAATTTATCATGCGGAACTCGGAAAGATATCGTAGAATTATCTACTCGTCGATTTGCTCAACCCCATAATGAAATCTCTACTTGTACTGGCGGTAGTGCAGCCAGACGATGTGGTTTTCCACGGCGGTGTGATGTCACTACGGATAGCGAGAACAAGGCAGAAGAGAATTGAAGAGAGAAGCGGAGAAGCGAAGATACGTGCGAGGCTAGAACGCTACGCAAGTGGATTTGCATATATAGAGCCATCCGGCAAGGTTTCTATTAACTTTAGTGGAATGGATCCTCCCCATGCCAAGCAACATCGTGCCATGGGCTCTGGACGCTACCGAAGATGGTTATACTTCTGAGACCGACCCCGGGGGCGACCCTCTGTGCTGTACTCGGCATATTCACCAACATCACCACAGCTATGGACGCCCAGTGGCCCCTCGAGGGATCCGTCCCAGGAATTCGTTAATACGCTGAGTGGCTCTGGCATCCCTCTAGCTCTTCCTCGACCCAATGAATGGCTTCCCTTCTACGCGTTACTCCGAGTCTTGGAAGGAAACCGGAAATTTTGTGATACGCGGCACGAAACTGCAGCGCTTACTCGCGCCGATAAATGTGACAGCTCGTCCACTGGCAGGACGAACGAATATTTTCGTGCAAATGGTAAAATGGACTCGTACCTTTTCATACCAACCGTGAATTGTGGAATAGCCATTTCGTCATTGCAACGCCAAGCAAAATGAACGGACACTCTTATGCACAATCGGAATGCAGAAAGGGGTTTTGAATAAATAAAAAGGTTCAAATGGATGCAGAGGAGGATTGGGAATACATTTTCACTAGGTGAATCCAATGAATGCACCTTCTAAGGTTTGGGTCGATTTTTTAAAGGAAACTATACATTTTCCAGCTTAGGTGTAAATGGGAATGCGAATTTAAAGTTGAACGTGAATTTCAACATCGCAGCGTCCAAATGATTGAAGGAAATTTTGATGTACAATTGGAACGCAGAAATGTTTTGTCGAATAGATAGAAATGTCCAAATGTATGTGAGTGTATGATTGCGCGTACGTTTTTACTCGCTGAATCCAATGGACGTTTTCCCTTCTGGAGGTTGGGTTAATTTTTGGAGGGAAACAAAACATTTGTTGGTACGGCACGAAACTGCATCGATGAATGCGAACAAATGTTTAGAAATGAATGGGAATGTTATCATGGGCTTTTCAGACTTTACAGAAAAATAAAGAACTGGAGGAACGTGAATTTTACGACCGCAACGTCGATGAAAGTGATCGAAATATGGATTCACAATTTTTTAGCTTCCCGGAACCCTCACATTTTTTTAAAACTTGGGGTGAAACAGGAAACACGTTGATCCGACACAAAATTGCAATGCATGTATGTATATATATAGTTCCTTCGGTAAACGTTCCATTTGTGCATTTAGCAAAGCGGAAAAAATGTTTAAGGTGCAACCGGAAAGGTCTCTAGGCGCCCTTTCCCCCTTTAAAACCAGTCATGAATATTCAAACGTGAATTTGACGATCGCAGTATTGGCAGAAGTAAGAAAAATTTGGATGCACAGATGGAATGTAAAAAAGTGTTGGAGATAAATAAAAATGTCCAAACGGATCTGTGCCTGTTTTTACGAACGAAACTTTCTTACGGTATTTTTTTCCTCGAGTTTTCCCGCTCTCCATGCATTTCCCGTTTTTATGAAAAAACTTGGAAATTTTTATCGTACACGTCGGTTTTTATCGCCGATATTTCCATGGCGATTTATACCAACGTACTGAACCATCTAACCATTCGACATTTCGTATTCCCATCGATAGGAGTACCCATCTACATCCGCAGTTGAGTTGATGTTTGCATTTGATGGGTAATTGGATACAACGTTAAATACCTTCCGTCAAGTTATTCCGATTTCATGAATAAACAGTCGTTAGAGCTCTTCTCAGTGGTGGTAAATCTCGTGACGACATAATCCGAGAAATAGCTGGAATTACGAGTTTCTCTGACGGAGATTTACATGGGCCGTAGTTGAATCACATGTACACGTAGACCCATGGAAAACTGGCGCCCTAGAACGAGCTTGGTGAGACTTTATTTCACACATTTCTTGTAAATACGCCAGTGACAGCATCTGCGGTAAGGTGCGGCCCACGAACTGTGTGTATACACGTACCGTTTTCCCCATTCGGCTGTAAACTTCGGTCCTCAATCTTTCAGAGGTTCAACGTCCCGCATGGGTTGGGGAGGTTAAGGATTTCCGCGTAGAGCATGTAGCACAATTTACATGGTTCTCCTGTTTCCACCAGGGCACAAGTTGCAATACCCGGCAACAGCCACCGCCAACATCCCCTTCGCGTTCCCTTTCCCTCACCCCCCGGCGAACTTTGCGGTGGCTTTCCAGATTTCGTCCACGGTTTATCGTTCTGTATCTTTCGGTGATGTTGCTTTACTTTGTAACTGTAGGTGTGTGTTCGGTGTGTGTGTGTACCCTCGTCTCGACACCCAACGACATCGTGCACTTTAATTACAAGAGTAAAGCCAACCTCTCATCTCCACCGGCGGTTCCTTTCCCGTTCATTCGTGACGCGACGATAGTCGAGAAGATCAAAGTGGAACTCTTGGATTACGAGGATGTCGACAAGACAGGAACGACGAGAGAGTTTTCGCGAGACGTCGGACCCGGGCTCAATTCTTCTTCCCTTATTTCCGTCGTCAACAAGGTAAGCCCATATTGTACAGATGTTGTAGTGGTATTACCCGAAACGTTGAGATGTCAGAGAGGGTGAAAAGTTGGGTGTTCTTCCTGATCGAAGCGACGCTAAGCCTTTGTTGTTTCGCTGAAAGCGCTAGTGCATTCGGAACCACGAAGAACCCTTCCTCAAATCTCGTCAGCGCGGTGCCTTATGTCCGCCCCGTTCCTATTTTTCCTCTGTGTCGAACACCTTCCGGTATTGCACTGTCCTAGGAAAAGCCCGATCAATTTCCGGAAAATCATACTAGCTACAAAGGTAAACGGGGCTGAGGTGATCCTGGAGGGTCTCCAGTATCGACAGCGGTCTGAAAGCAACCACTACCTCTATCAGGGAACTACACCCGGAAATTGGCGAAGGACGTCCGGGAAAGCAACGTTGTGCGGAAGGCTCGATGCTGCTATTTTCTTGGTATTCACGTGAGAGACTTTTATCATCGAAACAGAGTGAAACCTTCTTTGGTTCCGTGACGTCTATGGTTAGAAATGGAAACGGTAACAAGAGGGTTTGATCTTGAAATCAAGAAAAAATGCCACACTGTTAATACGTGACCTTTCAATATATCATCACGATCGAATGATATTTTTTGTGACAAATAGTCACATAGAGAGTATAAAAAGTCATTTGTTCGATTGGAACCACAGGAAGCGATAGTGAGTTTTATCTTTGCCAATCAAGATTATACCGCTTCGTTGTAAGCAAGGTTTACGTTCTGAGCCCTTTTTAATCTCTACGATTATCGTGATTGACCAATCTGTTACATTTGGACTTACAATTCGTTTAAATTTTATTTTACGCTCCTTGTCCGATGAGGGTCGTAAAGTGAAGTAAAAGGAAATGAGTCATGACGGCTTCCATTCTGTTTTATTTCGAGCGATAAAACGTATCCTAGATGATTAACGTTCGCTTCGTAGGTCCCGTTTGATTTACAGACCTTGTGGACGGTGTTGGTTTTTTTTTTCCTCTCTTATTGCAAACGTTCATGATTGGTGCACGGCGATAAATAAAACCTACGTTTGTTACCGGGTCTTTTATTGTAGACGAACGATCTGAATGGAGCATATCGATAGAATTTGCAAGTCCTTGAGTTTCCAAGTGCATTCAGGAGCTTTTAGACTTTCTTGATCTTCTTGCGTACGATCCGGGCAGCATCTTTAAGAAAAGCTGTATAAGAGTCATAAATTCGGAAACTTTCCGGGACATCTCGAGCACTCCAATACTGAGAACCTTCTGTCGATATTGTAGATTTCTAACTGATCGGTAGACGAGATAGACGCGGCCAAAACTGATCCCCGAGCAGCCATTAAAAAGCAGTGCGTAAAAATCGCGAGACAACTTGAGACTCCGCACCGTCCGTATGTTTCATAACCTTGTGATAGTGGAAAAAACGAAGTTTACGATTACGGTTAAGCGGAAAGAATTTTATGGACAGAGGAAAGAAAACGGCCGAGCAAAGATTATGGTCGTTGGTTTTTTTCGAGGCCAGCACGAGAACCAGAGGCATTTTTGTCGAGTAGGAGCTGCGTAAAAGTCAGGGTTAGTTAAAAAGGTTTACGGAAAAGGGTCATGGAATAGTGGGGTGCAAACGTGATTGGGAGCTTCTGCGGAAGTGATTTATATTTTCTACACGAAAACTTCAGACGTATAACATCCGGCAAGGGCATGACCTCGATGTTCCTGCAATTTTCCACGTTGGGGTTAAAATTTAAAAAATACGGAAATTTCGCCAAATATCGTGGATCGTCGCTCTTCTCTCTTAATTTCCGCTGGCGAAATGGCGAAAAGTTGCTTCAGAGGGGAGATGATGTTCTTGCGGCTGAGAATGGAGATATGAAAACAAGAAGAACGAGGGCAGATTCTTTTTGTGGAAAATAGGGGGCGAGAAAACTGATGTCCTTGCTATCAGAAAAGCGTCGAGGGGTATTCTCGTCTTGGGAAAAAGTGAGACAATCTCGTGGCGAAAAACGTCCGGTCTGATAGACGCTAAAGGAGAGCAAATACAAGGGACAGAGTCTCCGATAAATATCGCTCGTGATGTTACGCCGGGTGATTGGCCGCGACGGATCACTTAACCTCCGCGAACAGGAGATATGGCTTTTCTCCCTGCGCCACTTCTAGATCGACCAATTGGCTGCTTCTTCCACTTCTTTGCTTCTGTCCTTCCTTCGTAATACGGTTAGCCGGCAAGTGCTTCGCCTTTCTCGCTCTCGCGTTGATGGCACCTATTCGGCTGGTCCTCCCAACCCTTCTGGGTCAACGTCATCATGGATGGTAGGGTGGGCGAGCCACGAACAGAGAAACTTCTGACCCACTTCACCCATGGGCATGTTTTGTCCGAAAATTCTTCGGCTGTTTGATTTTGCTGATCGATCATATTTGCCGAGAGTTGTTTGATGTGGGCTGCTCCAATGATTCGTTACGCTTTTCTCGTTGTTCAAATATCTTCCCGAACGGGTTTCTGATCTTTCTCGTGTCTTGATACACGAGATTCTTTTTCTTTGGTGAATCTTCTTTTTGTGAACTTTCACAGCGAGTTACAGAAAAACGAAATCGACCACTTCATTGCCTGATGCTTTTGCAGGCATGGCAAGAAATCTGAACATTGATGAAGCCAACTGAACGATGGTCACTGGGAATTTAGGGAAACGTTCGCTTTTCAACTTATCAGGAGTCCATGGCATTAGGAATTTCTCGTTGAAAAGAAAAAGGCGTTTTATCAAACTGTCTGAGGATCATCGAGGTACAAACGCTCAAAAATCTGGCAAACATGGAAATCCTTGTTTTGCTTCATTAACTCTTGAAGTTTTCAGTTATCCTGGAAATTGAAAAATGCTCGTCTTCACAAAATTCCAAATATTAATAAATTTATCCAGTGAGCTTGTGGATCCAAGCTGCAAGACATACAATGCTTGAATGTTATGCTTGCGCTGTTATTGATAGCAGAAAAAATTGCCTACAGCAAGAGCATTGCTGTGTTCGATACACGTTTTTCTCATTTCCTGTGGGAATGAACACAGAGCACGAGTGAGAAGCGAGTCAGCTTCGAAACAACGATCGCAATGTCCAAATACTAATACTTTACATACAGCGAACGATCACGTTGTACCGGGTGTCCTGTATAAATCTCGCGAACATAATCTCCAACAGGATCTGTTTTTAGCAGGTGTAAAGACTGAAGGGGCGAATGAGAGAACCAGAGTATGTCAGAGTGAAACTTGCAGCAAAGTTGTCAGAGCTTTCAGTTCCCTTTCTGATGCAACACAACTGAGCTACTGTGATTTCTCAAATGAATTCTGAAGTCTGGACCAGCTAATTGGTCCTCAATAATCGAGTCGAACAACCGTGTACTTGTTTTTTAAATGTTCAGCTCGTCGGAATCGAATGTAAATATGTAACAAGCATGGAAAATGTAGGAGTCGACGAAAGTTCTTCGATCAGTAACAAATGATCCTATATCCGCGGCAGATTCCGCCCCGGGATAAATTGAAGTCGACAAGCAGCTAAAATTTACCCGGATTTCAGGTATTGTCTGAACCATCATCATAATAATCTAACCCTCTGTTATAGAAATCAATTTCCGTGCAGCTGATACTCCTGTTTCAACTACGCTTGAATTATTTCGAGTGTTTGAAATTCCCAGAACAATAAACATTAATATGTAGTCTCGCTTCAAATTGCTGTAAGCTGATCGTGCGGTGGAAAAACTGTATAGGATTCGCTGAAGCCAAATTATCATCGCATTGTAATGGAGTCAGCTTTCAAAAACAATCCACGCTGTGGATATTATGGGGGTGCGCGTTCTAATTGGTAATTTTGTAAGAGGATCTGCGAAAATGAAAATTTAATTGAAAAATCATTCATGTCAGGGGTTCCAATTTATTGCAACCGAGTATTATGATTGAATTGCAACATTGTACATTTCTGGAAATAATTCAGTTCGTGACTTCTATTCTTATGATTTGATATAAAAATCCTCGGAAATGAAAAGAAAAAAAATATATAGTAAAAATTCTTCTCGTTTTTTGCAAAATTCAGACGTCACGAAATAAAATCTGTAAAATTCTCAACTCATTTTCCAACAAATTTCGAGCGCTGTACACAGGAGATGCTTCGTCAGTGCACACAGAGCTCGAATGCCCGAAGCTAAATCCGCCCCAGGGTTGCTTGTCGTCTACAATTTATACGGATTTCTAGTATTGTATGAACAATGATGATAATAACCTAGCCCTCTATTACAGAAACCAATTTCGGTGATGCCACTGTTTCAACTTCGTTTAAATAATTTGCCGTGTTTGGAATTCGAGAAGCAGAGAACATTAACATACTATTTCGGCTTACATTCTTGTAAGCAGAACATGCGGTGGAAACTCTATATAGAATTCACCGCACACTTATTATGATTTCAGGATCAACTTATTTCGTAAGGATTAGCCGTAAGGTTTATGTATCATAATTTGTAATGAAAACTTGCGAAAATGGCCAAAGTACTTGGAAAATTTTTCGTGTCTTTCACGAAACCCAGATTTCGCCGAATAAATTCCATATGGACTCTGAGATCTCCAATTCACTGTAAACGAGTCCCATGATTAGATTGCAACATAGAGTATATCCAGAAATAAATTACTTCGAAAGTATTCACAGTAACCCGTCTGAAATTTGGTATGAAAATTACCACAAATATCAGAATAATTGGAAAACTCTTCATGGTTTTCACGAAATCTATTTTTCGCCAAATGGAATTTGGTTGAACATCTCCAAATTAATGTACACGAGTCTCGTAATCACATTTCAACTTAGTTAATTTAAGAAATAAATTGAAAATGAATTTGAAAAATTTTCGTGAACGGAAAAATAATTGGAAAATTCTTCGTGTCTTCCGAGAAATCGAGTTTTCGGCGAATAAAGTCTCCGCACACCTTCGCGTCTTCTCCGGATTTTCCGACAAATTTCAGCCGCTGTACACCCGAGATATTTCGTCAGTGCACTCTCAGAGCGACGAAAATGTAGCTCCATGGCGAATTCTGCTGGTACCACCAACCAGCGACGTAGCGTAACGTTGCAGACGGTGCAGAGGAGTTGCGGAGAAGGAAAGTTGGCGCCGGCTTCAACAACCGCCCGCCCGCCCGGTTGACAGAATTCGTAGCAGCCACGGCTACGTTCTCTACCTCTTTGCCATCTCGCCCACTGATGGTGTGCGTTTCTGCTGGGCTGCACTACTAGCATGTGAAGCTCGCTCGCACCGAAATCGGGCGTCGCAATGGCGACGCACATATTCGTCCTAACTTGTGTGCTACAATGAAGTTAAAGCGTAGTTTGTGCCGCAACAGGAATGGCGAGTACCGAATGATAGATGATTAGCGCAGCATCTTTTTTTTTATGGACCATGTAATGAAAGACTGGCACATTTTTTTGTCATTTCAATTTTGGCGAATACCATAGGATCTTAAAAAAAAAATAACCGCCGACGTGTGAAATGTGCGGATGATTTCCTGAAGAGGAGACCATCAAATTACTGTGATATTTATATTTCTCCCTCTCCTTCTGAAATACCAATTGGAAATTGGTCGGAATTGGAAAAATTGTACGATATTGTCAAAATTTCGGAAATTCAATTTCAGCAAACAACGTGCAAAAGAGAATCGAAATTTCACGGGCAAAAATTGGAAGAAAATAGAAATGTGTGAAAAATGTGAAAGTATGTATTTTTCGCATCTGACATTAGAGATCCAGGTGGAAGCGCAACGAATCGAAGCAATGAGCTTTCCACGTGATAACCTGGCTTATCATATCGTACTTTTTCTATTTTGGGATTAGGAGTGGTTAGAGGAGGGAGGGTGAGACCCCACCCCTTCACGCACATTTTTCTACCCTTTGTGCCCGCTAAGTCTTACAGACAACGCGCGTTTGGTACGTGCAACTGCTTCTCATTTTATACAAAACCAGCACGTACAGCTCGGTAAAACGGGTGTGCAGGAACGAAACAAAGTGAGGGCAATGGCTGGAGAGTTCCAGCCAAAACCTGACTTCATTTATATTTTCTCGGGTCTCGGCAGTTATTAACCACTTAACGGGAATTACATTTAAAAATCACCAAATTTATGATAAACACGTAACATACTTTGTTATCAGAAAAAGAAAAATAGGAGTCTCTCAGAAATTTGCAAAAAGGGTTAACCATTGTCATATGGTGAATGAAAAATATTTTTGGTATTCCAATTTAATAATTTAATAATTTTTCCTTACTTCCACTCAAACGTTTCAACATCATTTTATACATTTTTCAGGCTCTCATTAGTCGATAATTATTACAAATTTACTGCAACTATAATTTTTTATTTCTTATCATAACTTTTCGTTACTCAGACGTTATGACACATTAAAAAAAATGATTCATTTACCTCGCTTCGTTATATAACGATTCGTGAGCACTTTCGCGAAGTAAAAAATGTCTTATTGTTAAGGAACTTGCTCAGTCTCTCGGGTCGGACGCTCGGGAATTTAGTACAATTGAAAAATAAAAACGGAGGTAGAAATCATAAATCGGACGTGGGTACTTCTTTCATATGCAAATGCGTCGAGCTAACAAAAGTGCGCAGCGCTAGCGGGATTCTCTATTCGTTCTTTCGCACACGGCTTTCATTCTTTCATGTTCTACTTCTCGTGCTCTCTGTGGCAGCGGAGCAGTGAATTTACCCGGTTTCTTCGGTGCCGGGCGTCTAGCTGATGTAGTCGAGACTACGAGAGCTGGATTTTATTTTACTGTTCGCTCGTTCTGTCCGTACGAGGATTTTCCGTTGGGTTACCTGGAGAAAACCACTGAGCCACCAAAGTCCGAGTGACTCCTTTCCCGCACCTTTCACGGCCAACTATTCCACCTATCCTGTCTCTTTCTATTTTCGCACACTTTTTTTTTATCGTTCCCGACA
Organism: Clistopyga incitator; assembly: GCA_947507545.1. NCBI lineage: Eukaryota > Metazoa > Arthropoda > Insecta > Hymenoptera > Ichneumonidae > Clistopyga > Clistopyga incitator. The sequence goes on along the minus strand of OX382173.1, from coordinate 11,583,731 downwards.
ATCACGCTCCGCGTATACGAGCGTTTCTACCTTTTTCACCCTGAGCGATTTGTTTTTTTTTTTCCTCCACTTGAGAGTGATTATTCGCATTTAAAACGGTACTCGCTCGCTGGGTTACGATTTGCCGCTCGATGGAAGTTGCATTTCCACTGTAAAATTATATGTAAAGCCGTTGGCAACGTGCTCGATGAAAACTCGATGGAAGGTGAAAGTGCGCTTTTGAATTATGACTCGAACTACGCTGCCGAAGCGACGAAGTTTTATGTTACGGAATTTTTTTGTTCGGCCTTTTTTTTCATTATTTTACCCTCGTGGAATAAATATTCTCGGTATTGAATACGAAAATTTAAGTATCCGAAGAGAATGGATGTTGAGTACTTTTTAATTTCATTTAATTGCTCGCGTAATGAATTCCATTCCACTGTTTTAAATATAACTTAACAAGGGCAACAAAAAAATTCAGAATGTGTATAGCGAGCGGAAATTTTATCGGTTTTGACTTCATCGCTAAATATCGTATTCAGGAAATGAGGTGAATTTTAATTTTGAAATTTGGTAAGCAGATTTGACGCATCTTCATGATAAACTGGCACAAAAATATCGTGATCATTATTTCATACCACAAAATTAAATTTTTAATTTACATAAATGCGAACGAAATAAAATACATTTTTCCCTTATAGCTGATTAAAATTGAAAAATTCTGTTTATCATCAATTAAAAAGAGAAGTCTGCAGAAATATTTTCCAAAGAGAGAAATTTCAAGAACGCTTGTATAGGCGATATACCGGTTACCAAGAAACATAAGAAACGGAAGGATAATATGGTGGATGATACCCTTAATCGATCCTGAGGGAAAAGTGGAAGAGTATTCGTATCTCTGGCACGAGATGGACGATGGGATGTACATGACCGAAAGGACATTATAGGTAACCGAGAGGAGAGAATATAGATATAGTCCAAGCCCTCGACGTGTAGATAGTGAATTTTTTCCCTTGCCTCTATCTTCGGGACGATCCTCACCCTCTCTCACGAAACATGTTAATTTTTTTCCTGCGCGAAACCAAGGCGAAAAAGCTTATTGAATTAACCTTATAGTTTTACTTCCGTGGTTATATCATATCGCCCGAAGATGAATATCGATGTAGGAAATGCCTCGCTGTGTAAAATATATTCACAAAACTTTAGTGAGAATCTGAAACGACGATTCTCCATAACGATCGAAAAAAAAGCTCGTGATTCTGGATCCAATTACTCGTTTCTCTTGCTACCGAATTATTCGAAATATGCACCGACTTCTTATCATGTTATCCAAGAATATTCAATGAAAAAGCAGGACTTCCAAATTCTTTTTCGTGTTAATGAACGAATCAAACAGCTAAGCATATAAAATAAAAATCGAGAATGAATTCCTGATGAAATTACACCATTTACCAAATTTTCGAAGAATCACTGGATTTCATTCAAAGAATACATTCCAAAAAATTTATTCCTCTATTGTAATATATAATCAAAGTATTCATCAATCTTTGAACTTGATATACAAAACCCATTAAAAAACCCCTATTTCTCTATCGCAATGTATAATTGAAGTGTTAAAAATATTAAACACAATTCGCCAAAATTTTTCTCTGCATGTACGCCGCCAATATGCACAGAAGCGAATGGACGGTACGATAAGATAGAGGGTGGTCTGCTTCAGGCTTGTTGGACTTATACGTCGGCGGGAGATGGGAAAAAAGGAGGAGTGATCGAGGCGTGGAAGGTACATAGTACGTAGCAGTACGTACCTGCGCCACCACCTCGGGCCAAAGTACATCTTAGAGTGAAACTCTTTTGCCTATCTCACGGGTTATACCCAGGAAAGATAGGAGCTGGGGCACCCACCCGAGAACCCTGCCGGATCGAGTACTATTCCTTTTTCCATGGGTATGCTTCACGCTCTACATACGAATCTACGTGTTCCACCACTCGCACCATACATAATACCGGAGTCTGAGCTCTTCGGCCATATCACATATCTATACCGATTCGGTTATGTATATGTGTCCAATGTGCATAGCGGATAAGGTTTCGTAGAGATCCTTTGCCCTATATTACGTCGCCTGTTACGTGTACATATATATATATGCATATACATATATATACATTGTAAAATATATTGCATATACAGTGTATATATACATACAGACCACTATGTGCATAGGTGTATCTATATTGTGCATACACCCTGTGGAATGAATAGTATACTGTACTACGAAGGGTTGGAGTGTGCTCGAAACTAGTGGAAAGTGCCCTCACAGATACGGCGCACCAAGCGATATGGAAACACGAAAGTTATCTCCACAAAATTTTTCCACACTCGTATGTACCATCGAGAGCACACAAAACCTGTCTCCATTTATTCGTCTCACCCATCACACACTTGGCAGGACGATTTAACAAGAATCGGTAGGTGCAGTGACGGTGCGAATAGTTTAAGGCAAATTTGCATGGCAGTCTCTCGATGGCCCACGAAATACGCCGAGCGGAAAAGGAATTTAAGTTGGGCGTATATGGGTACGTGCTACTGTCAGTTTTTCTCTCGCTGACGTCGTGAAAAATACGAAACCTCATCTGATGGGCTTTTTTAGGGGTTTAGCAATGAATGTGGATTGTGGTTGAGAACCTATTACCTTCAATTTTTTTTTTGGTGCACTGGGAAAAATTTTGGGCTGAGGAGACACTTTGAGGGGATCTTTATGAGTTAATTTATAATTACTCAATATGAACACGAGAGGATACATTTTTTTTAAGTACAAAAGTCGCAACTTATATTTTTACTGGGTATAAGAAAGTTGTCTCGTCGCTGTCGTGTAGAAAAATCAAGAAAAATGAGGAAGAAAATGAGAGTCATCTTAATTGTTCCAAACGCCCTAAGGGACGTGGTCCTTTAATTTTGGTGTAATCCTAGTAAAGAAAGATTAATTTGTTTCCAACGTAAATCCAAATGAATGCTTTCACACGATCTCATTTACAAGAAAAGTATCAAGGTTCCCTAAATTGTTATTTTTACATCCACAATTTTCCAAGTTCATGTTCTCTTAACCTCGAGACTGTTTATCCATTACAAGTACCATAGAAAATCTTGGGTGAGGAGAATTTTGACACAATCGTTCTATTTATTATTGACAACAAATAAAACGTTGATACCTTTCTTTATTTCTGTAGCACAGAACATTCGGCTTATCATTTCAAATATGCATGTGGCAAAAATTGAAGAGTCTGGGTCTTTAGGGAGAGTTCTGCGGTGGAGAAAAATTGCAAGAACGACCTTAAACCGAAGTGACAGAACCGCAGTTGGCTTTCAGGGGTTTACAGGTTTACAGTGCACTTCATAGTGCCACATGATTTTAATACTTAATGGTGGATTCGTCGTATCCGAGTGATTATAAATTGATAACGAAAAATCGAGCATGTTTCTCCTAGGCCTGTGGTCACTCGTGTTTTACACTAACGCAAACCACTCTGTGGCTTTTCAGGAAAACATCATTTATTTCGTGAGCCCCGTAGGCCGAGACACACACGCGGGGATCGAGTCTGTGGAAAACGACGTCGTCCCTGGAGAACGGTCAATACTTTCGCCGCATTGAATTTGCACGGATCCTGGAAAAGTCCGGAGTGTCTCACGCTACCTCGTTCCGGAAAGCTTGCAGACCCATTTGGAACGGCGACGACGACAGCGGCGACAAAATTCAGGACGTGCATATACGTACCAGACATTCCATCTCAAATCAGAATTTTACCCCAGGCGAAAATAAATTCGTTTGTATCAGCTGTTCGCATATGTATAAAAGGAAATCGACGAAAAGTCGAAGATTGCACAGTGGCATGCAGACTTTGCATGACCAGAAACGTCCGGACTCAGTCCATGTAAAAAAAAATTATTCTGTCATCAGAAACGTCCAATTTCCTAAAAATCTCCATACTGATCCACTTTTGACATCAGAAACGTCGTCAATTTTTCAAAAGCTGATATAAGCTTCAAACCATTTGTATTCTATGATGAGATATATTGTACAGTGGCATGTAAACTTTGTATGAACGGAAAATTGCGGTTTCAGTCCATGTGAAAAAAACCAAAATGATTCTGTCATCAGAAACGTTGAGTCATCAATTTTTTCTAAGCTTATAGAAGCTTCGAAACTTTCGTATTCTTTAATGAAATATATGAGAATAACAGTGTAGGTCAGAAATGGATATGCACAAAAAAAACAGCAAAAAAAAAAAGAAAGTAGGTTGTTATTAGAATTGGAGGTAAAATTTCCCGTATACACATGCATAGTCATATAGTCAGTATAGTGGGGAGAAACACACGCGCGTCGCGTTTCTGGACGAAATTTAATCCGGCGCCAGCTGGAATATTTAGTAGACTCTTACTGTAAATGGGCTGCCCAGGCGAAACCGAAATGTTGCTTCGTATACGGGCGGCTCTGGTGAAGGCAATACAGGGTACGCCGGTGGTAGCAAACACCGGCAAGCTAGAGGTCCTGCTGGTCGTGAGGCTAACGTGGCTTGACAATCTCCAATCTCGAGTTTAAACGTCCTTGCCAGCTAGAGCAGTACCTCTCGCCTCGCTCAGCTTCGTGGCACGCCGAGCTTTCCCCACAACCGCCATAAATAGGCCAGCAGCCAGGACGGTTACAAATTCAACTGGCGGAGGGTGAGGAGCGAGTGGTGAGAGAAGGAGGGAAGGGCAAAGGGAAAGGAGGAAAGAAAGAGAGACACGAGGAACAGAAAGCTGAGGACTTTGTATTTTTTTTGTGCACCGAGGAATCATCGTGGCCGATCAAGTTTTTGTTTTTCCACCGCCATTATGGATGCCGTACATGTACCTTCGCCTATCCCGATAAAAACCGATATGAAATCTCTCCTTCGCCCCTTTCCGTCCCACCCCCATCGCTCTTCCCACGTGGACCCTTTCTTTCCATCTAAATTCGTATTTCATATAATAGTACGACATCGAAAACCGAAACAGCTTTCCGTCTGTGCGGACAAAGAGTGATTCGAAATGGATGAAGAGAGAAATGCTTTTACCTTGTTGGGAAATGTGTTGGAATGACAATTCGACGCGAATGAGAAACCAGGGTGATGAAAAATGGAATTTTCTCTCGGCTCGCGGTTATTATTGTAAGGATCTTCTGAAGAATCTATTCTTCACTACAATGTCAATCTGTAATTCGTCATTCTGATGTAAGATTGTGAATGCTATTAGGTTGGGAGAAAAAACCATATTTTTCGAGACATTTTTATGGAATTCAGTGAATTCAAAGTGTCACATGGTTCAGAATGGCGAGTGGAGAAAAGTACGACATTGATGACAACCCGTCGCGAGGTTATCTCGTGTTTATTGCTCTTACAGAAAATCCGATTAAATTCTATACACCAACAATGAGGACAAAACGTCGTACAGTCGCCATTATCCTAGGGGGTAATCGTATATGAAGATTTTACGAGATAAAAGTGCCGGTGAAACTCTTTTGGCGTATATAACTGTTAGAGGCACGTTGGCTATCGCCCGACGAGCATCTCCGCTCTCTTTATCTTTCTTTCTTTCCTCTTTTCCCGAGTTTCGCGCATATTCGCGAAAACTTTTGCTGTTTCAAACCCTCGTGCGACGTAGTGGCGACAGCAGTGCGAATGTGAGGGGATAAATTTTTCGCGTTCTCACTCTCATCTTCTTACAGTCTCCCCCCCCCCCCCCCCGCTCTCCTTTAACATCTTGAGTTTTATCCTTGACTGTAAAGTTGTCTGTTCCAACTCTGAATTGAGTATTAACTCGTAGTTCCGCTGGTGTTACTGCGGACGTTGTGAAAGGCCAAAATGTTTCCGGCTGTTTTACCTTTCACACGTTCCTCACACACTCGCCATCGGATTGACCATTTTCCAGATTTTGATTCCACTAACAAGGCAGCAATTGCCAATAATACCGAGTGAGAACAGCTGTTACAACTAGCACGCCAAATTTTTTTTCTCCTGTGTGCAGTGCTTTTTTTTACACCATTTTCGTTTCGAAGTAGTAAACACCGGGCTAGGTCAGACCAATATAACAGTGGAAACTGCTGCAATAGCTCCGGCTGCTTCGTTGAAAAAGACATTTGCCGTGTACTTTGCAATAAAGAAGTCCACACGTATACACTGTTTAAACGAAAATAAAGCGGGGCTATATAAAGGTTGCTGAAAAAGCACAGTTTGTGGGTGAAATGCTTCAAAGACTTTTACACAAGGGAGGGTAATCTGATAAGGGATTATTTTGGATCAACTTGCTGAAATCCGAAAAACTCGCGGTTATGTTATCCACTAATGTTCAAGCCTTTCCAACCAAAGCTGTGGGTAACATTATAAGGTGCAGATATAAAAAGTTCCTACTTCAACCAATCACAAAAAAAAAATTCCTGTATTTTTTTTCCCATAAATTTTCGTTTCCCAGTGAAAAATTCCGAATTAGGTCAGATAATAAAGCAGTACGAGCTACAGTGATAGAGCTGTGTGTGGATGCAAAAGGACATTCGTCCTGTGCTTTCGATTAAAGTGATACACCTACACAGAGTACTTTGGAAAGTAAAGCCGAAAAATGTGGAGGTTCGCGAAAAGAAGTAGCAGTTCGTGAGAACTTGTTCGAAAATCTTCAGAAGGGGATGAAAATCTGGTGGAGAATTGTTTAAGATCGGATTCTTTCTCGGTGGGCGACAAAAGAACTAGCAACCAGGTAATTCGCGAACGCGAAAACTGGCAAAGTTCCATTCGGCCCGGCGAGCTCGAAGCTGGTGCTACTGGGCTGCTCATTCCCGGTCCCTTTCACTCCAACTCTGTCTCTTTCGCGCTGTGTTATACCCGCACATTCTCCTACACTTTGTTAATCAAAGTCCTGCGGCCAGTTGGCGTGAAAAACCGCCCGGACGGGCGACACGTAATGGAATTGCGTGCCGAAATGTGGGAACTTGGCCAAACGCTTGTCGCTCGGAAAGGGAGCGGAGAGTAGCGAGCATTGAGCAATGTACACCCGGCTAAACTATCGACGTTCTCTTAGCTTTCCGACGTCGATACTAATGCAGGAAAATCCCGCTGATTCATTGAAACATAAAGCACTACATGACTTTTCAATATTTCATGCAACTTTTCTTATTTTTAACTGCATTTTATACAATTCCGCGAAATGTCAGCATTTGATGATGAAAAATTGATATTACAACATTTTTTCTTGATTTAAAAGATGGCGTTTAGAAATATCAATAAAAACTGCTAATGCATTTTGAGCAAATTTTTGTAATTTTCGTTCAAGGTAATTTTCGTAACCCAGGAGATCCAAATTGGTTACTCCTCGATTTTGATCCTTTCCTCTCGACGAAAATTCATTCCGCTATAAAGCTTCCAATTATTTCTGTCTAACGCAAATAGTTTACAAGAATGTTCATAAATTGCCAGAGATTCTTGGCAAATTTCGAGAATGCGAAGCTCGAGTAAAGGCTCGGAAGTTCTTTGGTAGTTTTCTCATTAAAGTGCATCGAGTACTTGGCCTGGGTGGACTAGGATTTTCGTCGATGCATAATTAAGGTTGTGGCTGATATGGAGAGAAGATTTGCCTGCAGCGGAGTACGTAATGATATAAGTTCAACCGGAAATTCTGATATCACGAAGCACAATGCGTCTCGATTTGTTGCCTTTATGGTTTTCCCCAAATTTTCATTATCCTTCACCGAAATATTCATAAAATTGGATACCAGGCATGTTTCTAGTGGTAGAGAGACAGAGAGAGAGAGAGAGCGATAGAGAGAGACCATGAGATATATGTAGATAAGTATGGGTCTTAGGATGCCAACCTAAACGAGTTAGAACTTTCCTCACTGCCTCTAGACGATGCGCAAAAGCCGAAGCTGCTGTCACATGGATTATACGAAGAAGCAATAGGTGGTCTCCTTTCATCTCTCCCCGTCTCTCGTCACAACTTCCATAGCGTCCTTTTACATCCCTTACAAAGCTGGCAAGTATGTGCAGCTCCGGTTCCGTCGGATTTCAAATTTTCTCCGATAAATATTCACCTGGATTATTCTTTGAATCGCAACTTTACGTCGAAGAACTTGTCAGTATATTCCTCATTATTCCTTTGAAGGGTATTAAAGGGTGGATGTGAAAGAAGTCTGCAATTTCTGTGTTGTACTGTGAGCATCATGCCTGACAGGAATTTACAATGAAGTCATTAGTTTTGAAAAAAATAAAAATAAAAAAATACCTTATGTTCGGAATTGTTATTTTGTTCATTTGAGTAACGATAATAATCAAGTTCATAGACGAAGAAAAAACGAAAATCATACATGAAGCATTATTAAATCATTCCACATTTTTTCCTGAAGAATGCAGGTAAGAATTTCATGAGCCATCGTTCTGGCATCTCAAAAGGATTTTTCAATGTCATCAGGATATTTTGGTACTGATGCACTTCGGGGTTTTATTGTTTCGACTGTCGGCTCTCTTTCGCCATCGCGACGATTGCAGGTTGGTCGTCCAAATTGGAGTACAGTGTCGGGCTTGTGAATTTCCAGGCAGAGCACGTACCTCGCCGTCTTCATTTATTTAGTTAAGAAGATATGGCGTTACCCGAGATAGAGCTCGAGAAGCATAGCGAGGTAGCTAGCTGTTGGAGTATAGGGTGATACTGCTCTGCGACTAAGCTGAGATCCCGTCCTCGTCCCTTTTCACTCGCCTTCTCTCTCCCCTCTTTGCAATTTTCCTCATCCCGTCTTTTACCATCCCGTCGCGTTGGTCTCACTTTATTTTTAGAGGGTGTACTGACACAAGCCACTATATTACCTACGGGTATGACTATACGTACATGGGCCAGGAGCTTAGAAATGAGAGCTTCTGAAGTGCGAGCTTTCCAAGAGCTGTTTCCTCGAGTTCTGTGCGTTTCCAAGCAGCGTCGAAAATAAGAGATAATAAAGATCTCGGAGGGTGCCAAACCCTTCAGACTATTCTCTTGACTCATCCGGGTTCAAGCGTCTGACTCCGGCTGCTTCAAGCACATTCTGAACTGAAATGTATTCAGGCACCCTTTCACATACCAGGCCTGATGAAATCACTTTCTGATATTGATCAAACGTGAGATTCTGTCAGAACTGGACCAGATCCAAAATCATTGCCTGCTGCATAATAAAGCCGGTGACATTTTTATCAGATTTCGGACTATAACGAAATGGCTACTTTTCTTTCCTGATAAGTCTCGCCAGGCTTTTGTTACTTTTGGAATGGGTCATTGTTACCTCAGATGGCAGATTTCAGGACCGAATAGGATATCTCTTGTGACATTCGACTGATAAAAAGAAACCCAAACCAACCAATTTTAGGCTGGATTAGGTTTCTTCAGCCCTTACCAAATTTCACACGTCAGATTTCAGTCGCATTGGAATGAAATTCGATGTGAAAACCTTTCGTCCAGTGAGGTCAGTCAATTTTACGCCAGGTCTGGTGATGACTCGACGAGGCATCTGTGTGACAAATCATTCCCTTTGACCTTTGATTAGTACCGTCAATAGAATATGATCAGCAATAATCTCGAACGCCGAATGCCACTGGAATGAATGATGAGAATAAGTTGCAGCGTAAGATAAAGGGAGAGACCAGGAAGAGAAACAGGAATATAGCGAACACCGCGCCCCAGCCGATGGCGAATTGCCCGGGCGCTACTCCTCCCGTCGTCCAGTATCGGAAAGCGGAAGTTAAGTAAGACGCGCGGCGTGGCACCCGCGCCGCACAGGCGAACAAAGTCCGAGCAATAAATCCACAGATAGCCGACGAAACGGCAAAAGGGGATGGTGGTTTTGTTCTCAGCTCCAGTCTCTTGATCCGGGCTGTGAGACGGTGGCGCGCGGAATTCGTTGACTTAGTTTTAATGGGCGAGAGCTGGTCGTGCCGTGCAATTCAAGCTCTTGTCCACCAGGTCTATTTCCATCTCTCCGTGATTTGTGAATTTTGACGTTTGCTTTGTCGCGTCGTGAAGTTGCATTTAGATCGTTCGAAAAGAACTGAAGAAAATCCACATTTGTTTTGACGTATTATGAAGTAACATTTAGAGAGGTAGAACAGAACTGAAAAAAATCCACATTTGTTTTGTCGCATTACGAAGTGATATTTAGAAAGTCCGAAAAAAGTAATGAACGAGAACTTGAAGTTCAGTTGGACAAAACAAATGTGAATATTCAGATCTGACAACAAACTCGCCTTGATAACATTGATCCATTCGCCTCAGGTCATCAGTCAGTCAGTCACGTGTACACACATCTCGTATTGCTCGAGCAAGAGTGACAAGTATTTTGGGGGTCGTTTGGCAGTGCTATAAACGCGTGACACATCAGATGGCTTATACTCGAGGAGAAAGAGAAAATGGGGTGAAAATCGTGGTGCAGCTCCCTCATCTCTTGATCTCCCGATCTTTCGGAAGTGAAAGAATGTTTTCGATTTCCGAGCCCACTGTCAAACAGCTTTGCCTCCTTACTTTCTCTCCGCCCTCTTGAGATTCTCAATTGTCGCACCCTTTGGTGATTCGCCTTCTCCCCATTCGATTTTTTTTTCTCGTCACCCCTGCGAACTCTGTTTCGTCACTCGTCCTTTAGGGTGAAAGATAAAAATACATGGAAACACATATGGGTAGATAAGAATTGTGAGTCCCTCGGAATGGAACGTCGAGTGTTTGGAATCTACCCAACAACTCGTTGCCTCCTTCACAAGTCAACTTTGGTCCGTGACGTTTTTACGATTTCAGAAAAAATCGAGCTACTTGTTATACTGTCTTTGTTAGATGATAATAAGTTCAAGCTTATACAGATTCACCGACAAAGGTCGGCATACCATTGAATTTCACGAATAAACTGATATCGAAATGGTAGCACAGCTTTTGCGATCCTGTTATTATTATATACGTCAATAGCGGCAAAAAAACGCTGATAAATTAACTGTCGATATTATCGGAATATGAAATACGAGGGAGAGAAAGAATCGGCCCAAGTTTTTTTCCAGTTTCCATCAAACCCGCTGTGTCCATTGTTAAGAGCCCAGCGCACGAGCCGAAGATTGAAATGTTTCGGAGTGCTTTAGTGGAATGTGGCGTGTGGAGCTTGCAGAACGCTTACCACCGAGTCTACTATGTGCACACCCATAACTACTCGGGCTCACTCTCGTGAGCCGCAGCTACTAATTGCAATGTTGGGCTTGGTCGCTGTGCAATACGTAAAGTGACGAGAGGTATATCGCGAAAGAGGATACATCCAGAGAGAGAGAGAGAGAGTCTATCGTTTTCCATAATACTACTATGCATTGTGCTGTGCAGCTATGCAGAACTTGTGATCAAAGAGTCTGAAAAGTACCTCTGTTTTGGCTATTTTCTTTGAAATGGTACTTCCAAGTTCTCCTTTGTCTCATGTCCATGAAGCTTCTGATTATTTCCACCGCGTTATTTTTCATCCTACAAAGGTCAAATTGAAATCACCTACGAACCAAAAATCAGCGATACAATTAACTTATGATGCTTATCCACTGTGAAGCTCGAAAACAAAGTGCAGACAATTTTGTTCCATACTGCACAAATTGAAGAAATAGTGCGGCAAGTTTGAAAGTGTTTATGTCGAGTTGCAGAAAAATTGTTCTGATGTCATTTGGAAAGTCTTTGAAGTTGTAATTTGTTGGAAATGTCATTCACAAATTGACAGACTTAAGGTTTAGAGAAAGAATTAATATATTACTTGGTAATGTTCACAAGTTTCTTGATGCGACAAGCGGAGGTACACTGTTTGTTTCAGCCTCCTCTGTCATTGTGGTCAAACTCGTTCAACAAGGAAATTACCAACTGCTGTCTCGCTCCTTCTTGCTTTCCTCCTTCACTGACAAAGGACTGAAATTAAAGACCGTACCAAAGTGCGTTATTGGGTTAGCTCTAGAAACTAGTTAGGAACAACAGAAGGAAGGATAGAGCCCGTCGTCTCAACGCGGCGTGAACCTAAACATTGAGAAAAGCTCAGGTCACGGTTAACGTTAAAGTGGAAGAGTTTCGCCCCCGCCAAGAAAAGCTAATTTCTCGCGGTTGAAGTTTGTGTTTTCACTTGAGGACATTTTTTTGTTCCCACGCTCGGCGATGGTCGCGAGCTCGCGCAAATGTCGACGTGATATTTACCATCCATTAAAAGTGAAAAATTGCTTTCAAGCTTTTTTCTCGATATTACGTATGCTAGAATACGTCATTAACTCAGTTAGTTATTATTGAATTTATTTAAAGAATATTATCCGCAAAGGTGGGGTGCTGAGCATATCGGATAATCGTGAATTACCAATGATTACGAACTTTGCTTATAATCATCAAATATATGGTATATGGCTGCCCATATATTCGGGCACATACATATAATTGCTATTCACTACGTATAAATATAAATACGTAGATATCGAGCATGGGGAGTAATAAAGCAACCTTAAAAATTTGTAGCGGAATTAATTTGCGTGTTATTATTTAACCAGCCTACCGATTCCCGATAAATGATCAAATGATTATTTGTCACGGTGGTTTATGCGAGGATTTGAGATCTGCGCGGATTCGGCAAGCGTTCGTATCTTTTTTTCGCTATAAAAGCGGGAATATATGTTTGCATCGCTCCATTCGTCGATGAAATTCTAATAATTTCAAGCATTCTAATAGGAATTCATTACGTGAAGAATTTTATTAAAATTTACAGAATGTTTACAGAATTTTATTGCATATTTCGCATGTTTACCCAATTCACACACATTCCATTCATGATTACAAAATAGAATAGGTAGTCTTTTCGTCTTCTCCACAAGAAGCCTGACACTTCATAATGAAAGGTCGCCAATTACGAAAAGTAACAGAGCAACAAATGTTCCATTTCCAAAATTCATTTCCATTGCCCATAAATGGCCATCGTCAAATTGGAAAGTCACGTGAATTGACCTGCGGAAAATGTCATAAAGTCAATTGCAGACAAGCCCTAAAGTGATATCAAACAGGAGAAATCGTTGATGACAACGCCATTTGCGCATCGAATCCTATGAAGCGTCAACAACGATCGTAGTAAATATCGTATCCGAACAGCGCTCCAGCATTGTGCTGCTTTAAATATGCGCGTGAACACACAGGGATATCAGTTACGACTCGGAGAACGATAAATTTGAACTAGCCGTTGCCGTTGGGGGCAGACTCGATCGGTTTGCGTCCCGGATGTGCAGGCATCAAGGTTATTACGGTGAGTATGGAAACGTTGGATGGTCCAGGCTGACTATTGTAACCCGTGGCGTGACCGACAGGGTGTCAAGGAAATTGAGCCTCATTTATGACGTGATACCATGATGCGATCGCTGTTTGCCGATCGCGCGTGCCGATCAAAAGGACAATCGTTGTTTTTAACCTCTGTGCAAACCCATCGCACGTGACTCTCCCAACATGCCCATAATTTTCGGCAAGACGGAGTGGTCTGTGAATTTAACGATAGGTGGTTAAGTGTCGGCGATAGGAAACGAGGCAAGAACTTCCGGTTCAGCGAGAGATCCAGAGTCCTAAAGCCAGCAAGAAACGCCGTAAACTCGTGACCAGCGATTTTAATGGAACTGTGTCCAGCTGGTTCGAAGTTGGATGACGTCTGCGTCACCCTTTCACCTGGGAATGACGGGATGATTGCGCTACATTAGATCCGGCTACAGTAATAGGTCAGGATCCCGACGCATGGATGGTATTCGCATCGATATTCATGGTCCCCTGGTAATATCGATGGAATTTCTATATCCAGTCCCGCAGTCGATCAAAATTTGAGTTACAGGATATTTGGTTATCGGTGGAATTCTCGGGAAGGCAGAAATTGGAAATTTCTCGCATCATTTGATCAATCGGTTAATTGATGTACGAACCGAAATCAACGAATTTTTGTACAAACGGAAAAATGTTTACGCAACCCGAGTACGAACTGGAAACGTTTGAAGGTTTTACCTTGATTTGTTACCAATTCCATCACCATCGACCTGGCGGCTTGGCTCCCGAACATTTATTTCATAGCCGGATATTCGATATTCCGTCACGTGGGTAAATCGTGTCCTCGCTGTTTCATGTTCATTAATTAATCATAACTGTTATCGATATTTGTCATCGTCTGGATTTCCTGATTCGAGGTGAACCTTTTTTGTGGGATGTTGCACATTCTTGAACAGTGACAGAATATGACAGTTATTGGCCTTTGATGCAAACGTTCTTGAGAGAAACCTCATCACTAGGAATCTTCATCGGCAATCCGCCCTTGATCTTTATCTTCATCTTCTAGGCAGTTCAATCTTAAAATCTTAATTTCCATCGTCATCTCCTAGGCAGGCCAAGTTGTTTTTCATCTTACCTAGGAAGGCAGACACGAAAGCCTGTCACCGTGCTGCTGAATTAGCCCCAGTCCCTGCCGAGGAGGATACGATCGCATCCCGTTACCAATTACGGCGCTTCTGGCCACCTATAAATAAGTAGCGGTTACAGTTACGGAGTTGCAGTAAAATTCCTTATGTTACCAGTGCTAGGACGGTATCCCTGGGATTAGGCTCTTCTCACATTACAGGCATCCTGTGCGCCTGGACATCCTCGTGTTCTTCTTCGAGTTCTCTTGCACACATACACTTTTACATTCACAGTACCATGCCCATAGTGCGTTCTACGCGCAATCCCTAGAACTGCAAGCCCTTCCTCATACCATGAGATTCTACTGCGTTCCCATCCCCCACCTACCGACCCTTATCCCCACCCCTTCACTGGTGTATAATTACCGGTGATATATTGCGTTCAGCTACGGCCGTTGACCGAGTATGTCGGATAACCGGCGTGTGTTAGAGCACTAGGGACGGGCTTATTAACATGCCGCTCGGTGGAGTGCCGTGAATGCCCTCAACTGTGGACCCGCTTCTGGCAATATACGCGGTGGCCTCTCGCAGCCTGTGAACGGTTCCGGTTGGTCGATCGTACTTTAGCAGTCTATTCTCAATTGAAAAATTCATTATGCCAACAGGGCATTAATTAAATATAACGCGGAATTATAACGGTGTAGAGAACGCGAAGGATTTTTGGTAATTTTAATGCCGTCCCGACAGCCTGAGGCAACGGAACAACGGTCAACTCGAATGTTGTTACTTTTATGATCGGTCTGTTCATTCGTTATTACAATGCAAATTTCGGGTAATATTATACGAGGGAATCCGATTCACGTGGACTTGGTGCTTGAAACTGTAATTAATGGGGTTATCGTTGGGAAACTGAAAATGCGGTCTGTGGTCAGAACCCAAGCTAATTTCGCAGCAGACTCAATATTTTAATCTTTAATTCAAGTGCGGTATATCGGATTCATGAGCGCGGGAAAAAAATGTACATCTCGTTAGCGGTGAAAGGCTATGGAATGAATGTTCAGGGATTTTGTTATGTGTTTTAATACAGGCATCAAAGGGAAATATATCGTAGGTAATTAACATGTACTTCGTGATAATATTTCTTTTCGGACATTCATTAAAATATACTTTTTATATGGCGGTTATGATTATATCAATTCAATCAGCGGTGGAAACACGTGACGGTTTTTTTGTCGAGCATTTTTTTTTATTCCATCAAAGAGAATAATTACCAATTTTTGTAGGAATTTCACCAGAGACTGGATTACCATCTTTACACAATTTCGGGTTAGCATTTGAAGTTGACCCCATAAAAACCTGAAAAACCTGAAAAACTGAAAATTTAAAATCGTTTTCGCATTTTCTTCTGATTTTGTATAGTCTCGAACCCTTTTTTTCTATCAAAGAGAATGATTGCCAATTCTTGTAGAAAGTTCACCAGAGGCTTGTTAACAACCATGTTTGTACAATTTCGCGTCAGAATTTTCAGTTAAAACCGTGAAAACCTTGAGGAACTGAAATTTTAAAATCATTTTCTTTTCTTTTTTCTTCTAATGTTGTACAGTCTCGAAGACTGTACGTGTCCATGCTGCAAAAGGATTAAGGGGCCGAGTCTCGCGTATATACGATTATTGAACGACTAGGTTTCGAGGGGCTGGCGCCTCCAGCGAAGCTTCTAGCCGAGAGATTTTTAACGAACCCTCACCTTACTCAGTACTTAAGGCTCAGTCGCTTATGGTATACCGTGTATACTTCGACTTTAATTTAAAGGTACTTCGCCTCTCGACTTTACCCTCCCTGATACAGTGTTATATATAACGCGAAACTATTAAGAGGTAAGGCGAGTCGACGGCTCGAGCGAGAGGCGCTGCAGAAAGGGACTGCACCGTTCACGGGATCTCGGCAACCGCAGGACCGAGAACACGCAGTGCCTCTTTATTAAGAACCCGCGACAGCCGGTTCACTGGCCGTATAACGATATAAGAAAAACTATTATGAAGCCGTTCACCGCACTTTTGCTTTATGAATACCATGGACTTCGCGGAGTTTTGCGATAACGTCGAATTCTCACTTTGTGTTATGGCGGTATATAAGCACGAGTGTTGTTATGAATAGTCAGTGGGTGCTACAGATCCTTCTACGCCGAAAAAGAAAAAAAAAAAAATCGAAAAATCGTCATTCGCGTTTTTGTTGAGGAAATTTCATGGTGCGTGAAAAAATGCTGAATGCGAAATAATGGAGGAATTTTTTAAACGGAATCGACGATTGTCCGCGAATAATTTTCGGGGGCGGGGATGTTTGGCAAAAATGGACACCGAAAGGTAACATTTTTATTGCAAATGATTTTTCTGAGATGAAAAATTAAGAACTTTTCAAGCCCTTGGAATTTTTAATGAAATACACTTTCATTAAAGTGAAAGATTTCGAAAGACGAAAGATTTTTTTTTTGTACGAGAAATTATTCGGAATTTATCCTCAGGAAAAAAGTGAGCTTCTTATAAAACGTGATATTACTTTCCTTGAAACGTTAATCACAATAAATTTTCCTGTAAGTCGTAAAGTCCGTATTCCGCATTACACTCGACAAGAACGTATGAAACGCTGTACCTGATCGTTGCTTCGGATTCGCGAAAAAAAGTCTTGAACTCGTTACGCGCGCGCACGCAGAGTCTGCGATAAATGACTCCGGAAATTTTCCAGCCCCCAGCTCTATAACAGCAGCAGCTGATAAAAGCGAGGATACCCGATACATCGAAGACACTCGAGACAGAAAGTAACTCTGAGTAACTGTAACCCCGTTGGTCCGATAATTGGACAGCCCTTATAACACCACGTTTCGTGTCTTTATTCGAGAACGGAAACAAGACCATTTTCCAAACGCTTCATTCTCACATAAAGACGTGCCGTAATTTTACAAGCTTCGATGACAAATTTGAAATACGTGGTTTTTTTTATTCCCAAGCGCAAATAAAATAAAGTCAACCCAATAATAATTCTCTTCCAGCGCAATATTAATTCCATTTAATTCCATTATCCGAGATTCGCATTCATCACCAATTCTTCTCGTTCTCATCACGAGCGACGTTTTATTTATTTTGTGGTTTCATATTTCAGATAGCAACGAACGTGTTGAGCCCGTCATCCGTCCACAATTTCGAATTATTCTTGACGCCCACAATTCACCGGATTATATTATCGCGGAGCTTTCATTGGCGTTCCTTTTCCTCTTCGAAACTAGCTGCTATACAACAGCGGGTAATTTCTGTCATCAAGAGGGTCGGGGCTCGTTGCGCTCGTAAAAAAGAATACAGCCCCTCCGAAGCAATGCACACTTGCACGTCGGTGCGCACAAGTCTTCCGGTTTTATCACTAGTCTCGTTGGTCCTCTGCAGGGGGTTGGAGGGGCGGGGGTGGGTCTCGCAGGGGTAGCTGCTCACGGCAGAGATGCGCACGTTTATTGCTCAGCTCGCGGTTCGTGGTTCTGAGGTCTTCGCACGGATTGGAAGTGACGCACGTAGTCGTAAGTGTCGGAGAGAGTGAACAGGAGAAAGAAGACAAATGCGAGGAAAAGAGGAAGGAGCAAGTATAAAGCTGTGAAAGTTAAGACGCCAGCACGGAGCGTTGATGCTACGTGGCGATTGTGCTCCTGTCGACGACGTAGACAGAATGAATACCGGCGAGAATTCTTTTCACCTAAAAGAAAAATACGAAGAGGAATAACAAGAGAAATGAGGGAAAAATGAAATAAACCAACAAATCGTAGCGCCTCTCACGACTTCCGCATTGCAGGTAGACACCTTCCAGCTTCCTGGACAAATTTCTCGATCCAGGAGACAGCCAATTAGCCCGAGCAGAATCCACTCGGTGCTTATAATTAAGATCCCTCAAAAGCTCTCTCGGCTATTCTCAGGTTTGCAGATGACAGACGTTTCGGATGAATACCCCACCAATTTCAAATGCCTCACTTTGTGTACCGTGAGATTACCGAAACCGTACACCAAACGTACCCGGCCATGCAAACCTACACTCGAGAAACCCAAAAATGTCGATACACCACCGACTCAGGCACGCATACGATTTATCAAAGGGGCTCCAGCTCCGGCGTTCACCGCAATTTCAATTTGCGAATCGCGCCAGGCACTCCTTGGTGCGTTGGGCTTTTCCACGCCCATACAATTGATCCCTTGTTCTATTTAACTTCCAACAGCGCTCTGACATTCCGGTTTCTGTGTTTGTTCACTCGCGTCACTGGAACTTTCCGAAATTCCGAAGCAACGGTCCAACAGGAACACGGAATTTCTCTGGTTGAATTTTTAATCCTCGTATTGTCTAGCAATTCAAATTTCAGTTGGAACAAAAATGTTATAACTTTTTTCGGACATGTTGTGGCGAAGCAAGATGCATTAATGGGATCAAATGCCTTAGAGTATTCGGGTTGACGAGAAAAACGTAAGCTACGTTTATCAAAGAAGCGTACAATTGCGGAAATACCTTTTTACAATGCGACGTTGCTTGACAATGTCCGTAATTACATATTCACGTCATCGCCTGTTTCAGAAACGGATGTAACTTCGGTATGTCAGCTGCCTTTTCTTACTCTGCGTTCGACAAAATAATCGTCAAAATGCGAATCTCGAATATCGAGATGGTGGACAGAAGGACATGACAAAGCTGATACCATTGAGCGGCACGTGACTGCCGAAAGCATGTCCGGATTCGCAGGGATTTATACCTCAGTGAAACCTGATCAGTGTTGTTTGTAACGTCGAAACTATCTGAATTCCGGTGAAATGTGCATTATGTTTCTATTCAACGTTACCGTAACTCACGATGTTAATTAATCAATCGGATTGTCACGAACTTCCGCATTCTAATATAATTGTGCGGATTCTGACGGCAAATGTGTAAATGCAGAATGCAGAATGCCGAGTGAAATGTTTTCAATGAATTTCATTCGAAAGTTTTGTACAAAGTATTTTCACCCTCTGCCAATCTCTGATATGGCCAATGTACGACTTGACAATCTGATAAACCGTTTATTTCCGCAACGAATAATTCTCCATTGAACTACAAACATTTTCAGTCGCCGCTAAGTTACACAGGAGGACCAAACTTTGATACAAGTTTCACGTCATTATGTGCAATTTCGCAGTAGGCGATAATCTTGTCATCGGAATAATGAATCTCATGGCGTTATCCACGAATAATGCATCAGACTCTAAGCGAATCACTGCGTATGGTGAATGGCATTGCGATTTCGCCACGAAATTTCTACGAATATCGTGATACAACCCTACCGTGCACTTGGCTGTTCTCGCAATCCTATCTCTCGGAATACACAACAGTATGCATACCTGTATCGAAAGGATGATACGTGCTTATCATGTTAAGTTGCCGTATATGGTATATACATTGTACAATCACTCCTAGATGCGGTGTAATTTCATCTCGGATATAATCTTGACGGAATTCTCGTACCTATCTCGTCGAGACTCCGGAATATAATTCGTATCCTGCGGGCGTAAGGCTTCAATGCATCTACAGTACGAAGATGGGATTGAAGGTTGAATCCTGACTTAAAGACAAAAGCACCGAAATCTGCAACGTTATCAATTTCATTAATTTGCTTACCCACACCGAGTAACTGAGACGAACTTTGCTTGTTTGTCATTCCTAGATCATTATCGACGTGGATTGAGATTTTTACGTCTAATTGATACCCGAAAGAGACTAGACCCAACATCAATCAACGAGAACATGTTTTGACCCTCATAGTCCTCAAGGAAAAAAAAGTTATACATGAAAATGATGAATCCCGAATCTCAAGCCTGTTATACATTTACCACGACACAGATTACAGAGTGACGAGATTGTCCCTCCGAAAGGTCCGGGTTCTCCCGGTGGAAGAGCCCGTGGGTCCAGGCGCCATCGTTCATGGCAAAAGGACGACGAGGAGAGGGTACGAAGGGTTACATTTGGTGGTGGGTCTGGTGCGGATTTTCATAGCCCCGAGAGAGCGTCAGCTGGACCGCAATTATACCGCTAACGCTGTTGCAAGGCTAACACATGCTGGATAGAGGTTTCAGGGAGGCTTCTAATTAAAATTGGAACGGGCGTGTAACCGTTCGTAGCGCATGTGGCAGAACCGTTGATATACCGAGAATCGCTCGACCCTGCAATCGTAGACCGAGAATGGAGAGATAAATAGATATAGGAACATACACATAATAGTGCATGATCAAATTGATGCTGCTGCCGTAGCGCAAAGGCGAAAACGCTAATGGACCAGAATCAGGATTGTTGTAGGCCGATTGATTGATGAACGATGTTCAGAATCGTACACGAATCCGAGGGCAAAGGGCGCAACGGGGCAGACGAAACAGAGGGGAGAGCTTGAGAGGTGATGCTAGCTGGCTGTTCGTTCACCAACCGGCGGATAGGATGCGGTTTGCAATCGACGCCGCGACGCCGCACCAGGACGTAACGCTCACTTGCGTACGCCCCGCGTTCCTGCAAACCGACATCCGTGCTCATCTACCCACCTCGTGTTAATCGATTTGTGTATTTTCACCAGAGATCACAACGGATCTCGTGTGCGTTTCGCTGTGGCCGCACGGTTCCGCGCATTCTAATGTCTCCTTCGCTTCCTCGTCTATCACCACTCGGTCACTGAGCCTGCTGACAAACCGGTGAGAGCTTTCAACAGCGAAATACATTGCAACATGACCTCAATGAGAGCATTCAATCGAAAACCACTCATAGACTGTTGAAATTTATGGTATGGCTTCAAACAAATACTCTCGCTTCGAAAAAGTATATTTATCGTGGATCATAAAATCCGAACAATTTATGTAAACAAAATAAATATATTAAGAACGTATATTTAAAATATTTATTTATGTCCATGGGACAAATTGAGTTTGGATGATGATCGTATCCGCAGATTGTAGATTGTAGCGATGGATACCTTTTTTTCCATGATTCTGAGATTTACCAACTATACGTTTGATCCAAATCCAGATAATCTGAAATTTAATTTAAAAATAGATCGTATTTATCCGCTGGATCATTCGCTGAAGAAGCTATCGGTATTTCCTTTGGCAAGGGATCGAAATGAAAACGATGTCGGATCGAATGACTTAGGCTTGTATCGTGTTTTGCTCACCATGCAAGCAAGTGGAAAGAAGCGCATTCGCTTTCCCCGACTACACACAGCCGAGGCTCCTTTTCTGACTTCGAGATCGGAGAGCCAAAGAGGTTTGTGCGTACGTTTTGCATTGAGGTTGTGCATCTCCCCGGAATGGCTGGTGAGCAAATACGGCTCACGGTTTCTGAAATGGGTCGGCGGAAAGGATGGGTTAACGGAATATTGGCAAATCAGCGGACTTTTATCCCCTACGAGAACATGGAGATCAGGAGGAAGATTGAAGAGAAAGAGATCGAGTTGTGAGGCTTCTATATCACTCCTGCTATTCTCGTCTCGACTTTGCGCATTTATGTATTTGTGTCATTCTCTACATTTCGTATCTGCATACAACATCCACTTTAAATTCAATATCGCCCGATAACTCAAAGAAGAAGCTCCGGAGTACCTTATCGACCTCATGCAGGGTGAAAGACGGTATTCGCAAAAAGCTCAAGTGAGAAATGCACACGACACACTCTCCCTAAGCATTCGCATCCGGGCCCCCGAGCTTCCTTTTCCATTCTCACACGCTTACATCTTCCGTTCTTCCAGTACACTCTCTTAAATCCTTATATCGAACTCGGGGGCACGTACGCCGGGCGATCGCAAAAGTGGGGATAGGATCAAGTGAAACACGAGAATATTGCGATAGAACGAGGGAAAGAGAAGTGCGATAAGGAGAGACGGAAAAGTTTGCGGTGTGTAGGGAACACACAAATCACAAAGGGATAAGAAAAATCGAATCGCTGATAAAAATATGTTATGCGTTGCGCAGGGGTGACTTAGTGAAAGGGGTGATAAAGCAAGAGATTTCTGACGTTGTATTCATATGTATACAATTTTTATTGATGCATGTATCTAATATGCGAAGTTGAACGATCTGTATTCGTACAAAATTGTAAAATGGATTTACTTCATTATATTGTCCTTGCTTTCACCTTCTCGTTCTAGCTTGAAATTGTTGCGGCAGTTCATGAGGACATATGGAATATCGTGAGATGTGGACAATTGTATGTTTGCCATGATTCCACGGCTAATGCAATTGCGAATCAAGTATTACTTCACAGAACTATAGGTGACCCTCCAAATGGTAGCGTCTATGGCACAGTGCAGTGTGGAATGGTACCTCGCATTACGTAGCTACCAGAGATCCTCAGCTTGTGAACTCCACTGCAGGAAGAGAGATGCACTCGGAGTGGTAGTGAAGGAAAGACCGGAGGTGAAGATAGGGTCGAGTCGAAGTGGCTCCTTGCCGTCTACGACTCTTCGAGTGCCGCCTCGAGTGTTCTTCACGATGACCAATTCGAGCTACCGGAGAAATTCAAGCTCTTGCCCTGTTCCTCCTTTCTGCAAGCTTGTTCTATACATACCACCCACTCTATTCCCTTGACTGCCAGTCCGTTTCGTGTATACACACTACAGATATACCCGTGCCACGTTCCCTGCGAGTTATTATACCGCACAAATTCTCGGACGGTTTCTATGACCATGTTCCTGCTCCTGTGAAAATATAAGGGAGATCAGACATCTGGCGGCCCATGGGCATCAACAGGAACACGGAAGTTACGTATACAAACTATACGTACAAATGTCTCGTCCTTTGTCGTATACAGTCCATGTACCGCGGTTAGTTATTGCCGTTATACGAAAAATACACAATGCGGTAAACTATGTGACTATGACGTACAATGAAAAAGTTTTGACTTCTCGAGCAACCATGCGAAGAGACGTTATGCTTGTATAAAGTTTCCTGTGCACAAAGCAAGGAGGCAGTCTCGAGTATCTTAGACGAGATTGGACATAGTACACAGAGTGCTTTTTTTCTTCGCTACGTGCCACCCTAGCTCTTTCTTCCTCGTTTTCTTCTTCATTTACTTCACCCATCGTATTACGACGTGGTCAAGGTCCAACTCATTCTTTACTTTTATCGTCTTTAATTTTTCTCTCTGTCTGGCTTACTTTTCGTAGCAAATACACATAGTGTCTGCTGTTCTCCGCACAGTGTCTACTGTTTACCAGGGTCATTGACATGTCATGTGTAGCATACGACCTTCTTTTTGCAATACTTTTATTCTACATCCCTTTGTTCAGAGTCAGACTTTACTTTACAGAATCCCTTTTCAATTTTATTTGCGACGTCCAGAGCCCTGAAGAAAAGGCCCAGACTTTCCGATTGAATCAACTGCATGAAAAGACCATTGACTCGTTGGTCCCGACTTCGCCCTTGCTGAAATTTGAGTTTGACGTTGGGCTAACCTGTTGGTTCTGTGACCCATCAATATTTCCCCAGCACCAAAATTTTCACGACTCTATTCCTCATAACACAGTTCATAAACGGTGGTTCCACTTGGTGAAATCACCTCCGCTTTCATCTCCATCAAAACCATTCCGACCTTCATTCACATACCCACCACTTCGATAAGCCAGCGTAGCTGAAGAGAAATGAATGAAACCTTGCATATCGTGATTCGACTGCTATTTAAATACATTGAAGGGCCCTCGAGGTGACGCTGGGAATTTCGGTGTATCTACATTCGAGTGGCTTCATATACCTTATGTATACACCGTATATACTCCACCCAGATCTCGCAGGCCGCGATACCACGCTTGTTCATGAAAATCGTAGTTGACGTTGAGCTTCACGGCGAATAAAACGCCGTGTATATGCGTTCACTGCGTTCGTTGAATGTCCATCGACCTGGGGATATATTGGGCGGTGATGGTACAGCAGCAGTGCTTGGATCGTGCTGCGACAGGGGTTCGAATTCATTCGAGTGTATCCAACACAGCTACAATGTCTCTTCAGTGTGGCTGCTGGCTGGTCCAATATCATATACCATCCACGCACTGACAGAGGGTGAAACTGTTGCTGGTAGTGGTAGCAACGTTTTGCCAGTGAATGTAACCTGAATCGCGTGCATGGGCCACTGCAAGACCATCAAACGCATTCTCATCGTAAACGAAAGCGCAAGCGCAGTGGGTAAAATAGGGTTTAGCCGGAGAGATTGTGCCGGTAACGAAACCTTGCCACCGCGATAGCCTCGTTGTGAATTTAACCGCGTTGCGGGATTCGTCAAAGGCAAAAAGCACCGCAAGGATTATGGAAAATGAAAAGGGAGTTTTCGGTTGTGCGTATTCCATTGCAGAACGTCACTCTAACAAGCGTATCACCGAGGTCGACTAACTGCGAAGCACCATTAGTAACCTCACTCCTCGCCCTTCCTCCCACTTCTACCCCATCTTTAAAGCCTGCTTTTCTTGAAAGGGCGACTAAACGACATCCGGCGTAAAGATAATTCCTCAAACGAGTTGCGCACTGTGAAGAGGAATAAAAATGCTCGACCGCAGATTGTTTATCGTTGTGCCCGAGCGGTTGAGACAAAAGAATGAGAACGCAGAGATCCTCGTAGAACAGTTGGCTTTCTTTGTTTCCTTTTCTCTTTTTCTTTGTTTTTTTTTTTTTTTCTCTTAACCGTGCGACTACTGCCGTCTTCTTCTTACTCTTTATCCTACGTTGGACGCTTAAGCTCGAGCCGCTTCTATGCTTCGCTACTGTAAGATATTTCAGCGTGTCTGTGACGCATGGAAGTGGGTAAGGGTCGTCACCGGGAATACGCGCGTCGGAGGAGATCTCGGCCAGAGGGAAAAGAATGGGAAGAAGCCAGAGGTACAAAAACGAGAGATAGTACTGTATGTCGTACAGTGGTAGTGGTATAGTAAAAAGGAAATACGTGGAAGGGCCCTGGAGCCGTAAAAGCGTTACGTTACTTTAGACCGAGAGCATCGGGGTAAGGAGTATGTACTATAGACGTGGATATACGTACATACACAAGGCACAGTAGACTCGGATGTATAGTAGGTTTTTATATTTATATTTTTTTTACAAGCTGGGATCCCCATCTTTGCCCTTAAGAGACTAGCCCTGCCATACAAGAAAGGTGCCACTATTGCTCGAGGTCTCCGACAGAAAGCAGAGCGTAGCGTGCTCGAGAGCAGTCAATATTTTGTCCTAGCCATAAACATCCTAAGTTTATACGACAGGGTAGAGGTAAAGAAGACGTGGGGGCGGGAGTGGGCGATCAACGATCGACCTTTCTGATTCCTCGCACATCCTCCTTTGTTCTCGGTTCCTTTTTTTTTTTTTTATACAACAGTCGTTCAATATTTTTACTGCCTCTCCATGTGACGAAATATAATCTCGCAAAACGCAGAACTACACCGGTAAGAATCCTATTTCGGATTCTGGTTTTACCATAACGTTTAGAAGGATTTTGAGCGAAATTGCTCAGCCTGAAGCTTATTTTTTAAGCGCATGTTGCGGCATACGATTGTTCCACTTGGCCGGGCAACTTCTATTTAGCCAATTTCAGCGACCAGATAAAACAGCGTTTTCGCAAGTTCCATCTCTCCGTATCCCAATCCGTCACGTCGTCCCCGCGTCACGTTCCACCTCCATCGTCGCTTCCATATCGCAGCCAACTCCCCAGACCCGTCGAGGATTTTCAAGCATCCGTTACTTCGGTGTAAAAGTTGCCGGTGGTCGGCTGAGCCTCGGATGATAGCTAACGCCTGTGACCCTCTCTTTGTTGCTGGTGGTTCACGGATTCGCAGCAGCACAAGATTCGTAATAAAGATTTACCGTCCGTACGCGCTAGGAATGATCGTCCAGCTGAGGGAGAGGTCGTTACTTTGTGGACCACTCGCAGGATGAACGCCTCGCCTAAGAACGCAACCGTCGACGACGATAGAACCTTTTTTTGAAGTGGTTGCCCTATGGGCAAGCAAACACGGAAGCACACAAACGGACGAAGCACAAAGACCTACACACACACAACACAAGCTCGCAGGACCGGGGAGCCCTATATCACATATCAAGCTTGATTGGTCTTAATTTTCTTCGGCTACGTGGTTCGAAACTGTAAGTAACCAGGAAATCTTACTGAGCGTCGAAACGAGACCACCCAACGCCTTCGGAAGCAATGAGAAAACCGTCAAGGTTAGAATGAAACGAGGCAGAAATTCCAACAGACACAATCTAGATCCTCTGTCCAAAGCTCCAATCTTATTGCCCTTGCAGAATGTACCATTGCCTACTTAAGATTCATGGGAGACTTCTGCAGCAAGTCATCGTTGGTAAGGCTAGCAATTATGCCATTTGAAATAGAAGCTCTCCTGGTAATAATTGTATTCTTATCTGATAAACAAGACGAGACACGAGGGGAGTTGCGTTAGCTTGATGAAGTCTTGTTCACGTGATGTTCCATGTGTTAATTGACAACGACGACAAAAAACATCGGCAAAAAGGGACCGACCATGCGCATAATGTTCCTCATCCAGTCATTCACCCTTTATCATGTCTTCATCATGTCTGCCAAGTCAATAATCCTTGGCCATAATTTTATTTGATGAGGAAAACCATCTGAGCTTGATCTCCGGAGTCTTCAACACAGTCTCAGGAAGCTCCTTCCGCGAACCGAGCTCCAGGCTCGCCCGTTCTTCCTCTTCCTTTTATTTCCTTGCAGAATACCTAGTATCCATTCACGGGATCACATTTCTCAAGTTTTAATTGAAAATTCGTTGTGGCTCACGGTGCTTCAGGTCGGTGGGTATCGGAGCGTAAAAATCGATTGTTCCAGGCATCATCGACGGTGAAAGCTCCTCTTTCAGCTTTCCTTCACTCGGCACCCTCTTTTGTCTCTGCATTGCTCGTCTTTCTTGATCTTCTTGCAAACGTAACTCTTCCATAGAGCCCAGCATCATTCCCATGGAATGGACCATCCTCTTCACCAAGAATACTCGGCAAAGTGAGAGGACCGCTTCTGTTCACTTCAGCAACGGCCAGCGGCAATCTTTCTTCCTGTCGTCGACGAAAAGCGGTGGGCCTTCGGCTACTCTCGACAGGGCACGTCACACGAAGAGGAGCAGACTTCGGAGGTACGCGTATAGCTTCTTGACTTGGCTATAGCTATTCTTAGCGTTCTCCACTGTCCTGTACTGACGAAACTCTTCAAAGGGAAAGCTGTTGGAAGCGCGACTGGAATACGCAAAAACCTTCAGTGTCAGCTCGATCCCCGTGTTATTTCGTTTTCCCCTCTCGCTCTTCAGGGTTCTATGTCTGAGTTTTCTACGTTGTTACTTTCACCATTCAAAGCCATCGTCTCTCCTCTTCCGATCCACAGTCCTCGTGTCGACGATGCCGTTGTCGTGCACTCTGGGGTGATAGATACACCTACCCTTCCACCTCCGGCCTCGATTCGCTCCGCTCGTTCGCTGAACTGGAATGGAATCAGTTATCGATGCTGCGTGCTGGAATTACAGCCGCTGAAGAAGGGGAGACAACGAATTCCATGATACATCGTCGCGGGGACTTCGGATTGAAGAATCGTCGGCTCCCAAGAATCCATCTCATTCCCGGAAATTCGGTTTACCTGACAAATTCGGAGGATTAAAAAATACCTCTTCAAGGCGATTGGACGAGTGTGGAAAAATAAATGGATCACAAGTTGAGGTCTATCGAAAGTGATGTTTATTGAACAATTGAACTTGTTCATCAAACCGCGACGATGGTTTTACTTGTGGTAGAAAACTTGAACTGTTGCTTGTTAGAAAATCATTTTACTTCGATTTCTGATCTATCCATTGAAAGATCGGTAACCCAGAAGTGTGGAAATGTCATCTGTCACCTCGAGTAAAAGTCGATTTCCTGTCTGTGTTCATTTCGCATTGCAATAACGTCAAGCTGCGGCGTCTCATCAAGAATTAATTGAAATACGAATAGTTTTCACATCACGTTTCTCCAGGTGATTCTTCGATTACACGGTGATTATCGCCACAAGCTATGAATTCGGTAAATTTCATTTTATCCTTTAATCTCCTCGCAATCAAAACCTCAACACAATTATATACGTTAATGAAATCGTCTGAATTTCCAGATAAATGAAATTGAATTCCTCATCGTCGTGTCCAGTTGCTTTTCTCAATCTGCGCTGCTTGTACATTCAAGCTCTACGAGATTTTCCCTCGCATTTCACAAACATTTAACATCAAACTGATTTTCTCTGAAAGCCACCTTAACCACCATTGGTATTTCTTATCTCCCTTAGCCACGTCACCGCAACTGAAATTCGAGGGGAGACGTTTCTGCAGATGAGTGAATAAGTTACGAGTCCACGGTGGTAACGCTCGTCCAACCAGCCACTACTCAGATATTGAGTTTCCTTTCTCTTTGTGGTTCCGTCAGCAGCATCAGCGTTGAACTAGAGAGAATTCCCGGCACATCATTTCATGTGCTCGTTGCTTCGGGTAGAGAAAGGATACATGATTCATGGCAACTCCTACTCACTCGGTATGTATATATATATTTATATGCACTCCGCCGTATACGAAATTGTTGCAAATAAGCAATCTGAAAATTCTCCACGTCGCCTCTTACAAAAATCCACACCGCTGTTTTCATTTTACGAGGCTCAATATCATGATGGAAATCATGGCTTTCCGAAGTTTATGGTAGAAACAAAAATCTGCAGGACATCGTAACAAGCCTATTATTGGCAAATAACAATAATTATGGTAATAATTGCAAATGAGGTAAAATTGTGATTTTACGACGTCCACACTGAGAAGAATTTATGGCGACAGCAACAAAACAAAGTGTTTCTACGTCCATATTTCTTTTTATAACCATGAATTTACTTACTTAACCAATGCGTGTTGCTCTAGCAGCAATATCGTTTTGCTGGCATTGTATTCGTTACTATATCTATGCGAGGGAGTACTCAGAACCGTATGCTTTAGTTACTGGAGAAATTTTGTTAGTCGGGTGCTGTAAGAATCCCAGTATAGCTGTGGGAGCAATACGCGCCGGTGCAGGACCTACACGCTTAATTGGAAGAGCGATGCGCGTACGCTAGAAACGTGAGTGGCGACGACCGGCAAGACTCGCGCAGCTCGATCGTGACGCTGGCTATCTTTCATAACCTCAACATTTTTTCGATCGCTGGAAGTTAGCCATCGTTCAGTTCCTACAGCTATACCGTTTCGTTTCTGCAAGCGGAAGATGTAAAGCGGAAGGGTTCAGCTGTTGTAACTGGGCAGTTATACTGCTGTGCCGACAGACTTGAAAATAGATAGGCAGAGCCGTAAATTTTTCTCAGTGCAATGTCAGGGCACAGTTTTCGCATATGGAAAATAATGGAAAATTGAGATTACCAAATTTTTCGCAATATATTTGCGACGCTTTGAAATTTCCTTAATGGCGTTGGGTTCGTGAGGTTACAACCTCACACCACCCATTACGGGACAAAACTGTTTGTCCGAAGAGTTATTTAGCCTGTAAAAAAAAATGTCCACGCTTTTCCTTTTACGTATCAATTTAAGCTCGTCGCAGATGAACGCACGTGACGCTTTCATCCGCGTTATCCATACGAGTGTCCATAACCGTTGATGAGGCTGATGATCACATACCCCAAACTTTTAGCACTATCTGTTGTGCCGAATTGCCACATGGGAAAAACGGCAAAAACGGACTATGCGTATTGGGCAAACAAGCGGTTGGACGATAGCCGGACGGGTCACGTGACTCGGAGATAATAAAATTGAAATTACGCTTCACGCTCTCGTTACGGTTCGTGAAATAGCTTGGCATAGTAACCGGTACGTTTGCGGCTGCTTCACTCGAGATTATTGCACCGCTCAAATTCTACAGATATGATATTGTTTACTGCTCTAACCGAGCCATAACTACAAATTTTTCCTAGCTTTGTTCGAGAGACAAAACCATGGGTTTATATTCTGTTGATGTCGTGGCCTTTAATCGCTTGCGATTCAGCGGAGCTCACTAATCGCAACAATGGGAATGAAGATATCTGATAACCCGTTGATAATCGATACGGAAATGTCGAAAAAAATTCGGATTTTCGATAGAAAATTCATGCCGACAATTGCAATCCGAAAATCCCTGTCATGTCACAACACGTAAATCCACAACGCGAGATAAAAAAATAATAAAATGTTCCGACAATCGTTGACATGATAGTATAACATTTAAATAAATGTCGATTAAAAATTGCCTTGGAATGGACTATCCGTAAATGCTACGAAAATTAAATGGAAAATTTCTGTATTAAAATGGTAAATAAATTCCGGGAATACTCGATTTGTAAATTCATTTAACGTCCATCAGTAATTTTGAATATTTCGCGAAATTACTAAAATAAATACCTCCGATTATTCCTAACGTGATAATATTTAAATAATTACCGAATAAATATAATACTTTGAAAATTCCGCACAGCGTAAAACCACATTACGTGCGAATCAGCGAACGCGCGTCATGTTCGCTGTGAGGGTTTTGAGAAAGACCGCAACTTCCCAAAAGCTTTTTCCGGATCAAGCTCGCACAGAGAGAGAGACAGAGGCCGAGGTCCGTTGTGCGGGAATTTACGAGCGACGATAAAAAAATAGTGGGAGAAACGTTTTTCCACGCGTGGTACGTAAAATCCTGAATGCACACTAGTAGTAGAGGAGAAAATTCTGTGGTTCCTTTAGGGTCGCCTGGTACGTACCACGAAAGCTCAAAGGCCTTAAGGTTCCGTTCAGAACCTATAAAACGAAAATACTTTTTTTTGTATAATCGCAGTCCGTTACTGGCTCGCCAACGCAGCCATATCAACATACACGAGATTCGACCCAATATCTCGTACGGACAGATTTTTTCTTCATGGTGAACTTTTCTTTAATCGCCTACTCACTTTTATTTCCTCATGGAGATATATTTCCGTGAAATAAATTTCCTTTCACAATTGTCATTATCATCATTATTGCTCAATGACTTCCCCATTATTTTTTACTAAAATTTTCGTCCATCAAAAACCATAAATTGATCAACATACTTTCTTAAAATCACGATTCTGTGGAAACTGAAGAATAATAAGGCAGCTGTCATAAGTACAGGTAGATCCATTTCAAATGACTTTCTGACCATTTGATCACAAAGAGAAACACGCGGATCTAACGTAGAATTTTTAATAATTAAATCCAGGTTCACCATTGGTCTCACCTTAATATTCTCGACTGTACAACGCGAGGGAAATTTAAAAATGACACTGGAACGATTGAGTATGGTTGCACTGAAGATCAACAACAACTGAAAAATGTTGCTTTTACATTCCTGACGATGAGTGGTAAATGTTAGTTAACAAACATGGCGGATAAGGCTCGCGTGGAACCGTGACCGCTTTTTATCATTCTTTTCTCTCGGTGAATTTGCAGGAAAGCTCTTCTGTGATGTTTGGAAGCACGGTCTGCGTACTTCGTCCTACTGGCTGCTTCCATCGCCCAACGGTGCTGTTACGGTTCGCGTACACTCAACCTCGCCTCGGTCTACCCATCTACCTATTTGCGGGGATGTGTGTACCTAATACTTGCGAGACTGGAAACTCAATTCCACCGGGAATAGTAGACTCGTTGTAGTTCACATACACACGCACACACACACACGCAATTGTTCGTAGCAGAGAGCGGATTGGGCTTAATAAATAGCCGGTCCGTATATACTCCAGTGCTACTGGTGCGCATTGTGCACCAAAGCCAGTTTTTCTTTGTTACTCTGCGCACAATTTGACGTTGAGAATCGGTGACTTCATCTTGGTTAGCCATTAACCGTTTAACCGCCAATGTACTATATTTTCTACTTTCTTTTTCTCCGTCCGAGAGTATATATGGGCTAATCCACACGAATTCGACCTGGGTTCGACCCTCGACCTCTCGGGTCCGGTCGGTGATTTTTTATGGTGTTGTCCCAACTCTAAAAGCAAGCGGGATTTTTATTAGACCTCTTTGTTGATTTTTTTTGCATACCACTCTAACTCAAAAAAAAAAGCACGGTTGACTGCAGCAGTAAAAGAGCTTTGCCGTGATAGGGTTAAAAGTATGGAAGGGATGAAATTTGACTGACGTCAAATTTGTGCAAGTAATGGTGAAGAATTGTAGAGGTTCACTCCGAGGTTTTCCAGAGACAGATATTTGTCTTTTAGTTTATTGATCAATTTTGTTATCAAATTTAAAAATTCGATTTATCGTATCGAAAATGAAAACGATAATTTGATTATTATTGAATGTCTGTACGTCGATGAAACTTGAGAATAACCGGAAAATCGATGGATTCCCGAAGTAATCCGGCGAGTACGTGAATAAAATAAATTGATAAAGAATTTATAGTGCCTTCGTACTCGAAGGACATTATCCACCCTCGTGTCCTTCGCAGTTAAATACAACAATGGAATTTCGTATGCAATCCTTGCGCATGGCGGAGGCGTAATTCCTTCCGCACAATTTAGACGAGTGTGAAGTCGTCCGGAACATTGCAGCCTCGGTGTACACGTTGAAAGCATAATAATACTCGCTCCGTGCGAAATGACGGTAAATGTGGATGCGCCGGAATAGAGTCCTCCAAAGTACAGACGGAGGTGTGATAGCGGCTGGGCGGTGGGCGGGGGTGGTAAGGTGAATCCTGTGAGGGAAAACGTGTACGTATAGAGAGAAAAGAGATAAGACCAAAGACATAAAGCCCCGGGAAACCCAACACACTCCTCCGACTCCGCTGCCCCGGAAAAAGTAAAAGCTTAGTATGAAAAATGTCCGGATGATCCCTCACTTACCGTCGTGGCCTCTCGGGGCTAGAAACGAGGTGAATCAAGAAGAAGGCGAAAAACGAAGAAGAAGAAGAAGAAGAAGAAGACGCTGAAGCAGGAAGGGGCCGCTAGTACTGGCGGTTGGTTTCATCCGAGAACCATGAGAACCAGGCGAACACTGTTGGCTCGTATAACCGCGCTGAGAAAAATTATGTTTTGAGCCGTTCAGTGGTAGCGTTGGTAGCTGTGGGTGCCACGAGAACGAGGCCTCGACGACGATGCTCACCCAACGCCCTTTCTACCCTTTCAACCGAGAGGAAAGCATTGCCTACCAAACGAGCCACTCTTTCCGTCGTCTGGAAAGCTAAGAACGTAACTCGGCGCCTTTTCTTTTACTTATTTTCACCCCCACCCACACCCACGCATATGCCGGCTTTTTTTCTTTTTTTTTCACGCTCTGAGATTGTGAGATTGTTCACCAAGTTGAAACGTGTTAAACGAAGGACGCTTTTTACTTGAAAAGCTGTAAAAGCACAACCTACTTTTCGAAAATTGAGGAGGAATCTATGAGGTTATAGATTGCAAGGAGCTCGTTAGGAGAAATGAGCACATTTTCTTGGAACGTGAGTTTAGTTATTTTGTGAAAATATCGTCGTTGTGCTTGTTTTCGAGGTTCTGAATTATTGTGTGTGTATTGTGTATCTGTGTCTCCTAGGTTATATTTGTCATTTTGAGTGATCGTTGGTCTATCAAAAAATGTTGGAAAATATTTTTGCAGAATCTTTTGGCAACGCATGTGCTATTTTTCCATTTTTTTTACATGTATTCATAAAAATCAGTGTTATCGAAAAATCTTACATCCTGCATCTCCGAAAATTATTTCAAGGACTTTAACAATTTTTGTAAATATCTTTTTCAATATTATGCTCATATATCCTGACATTTTTTTTTTTTTTTCAACATACCGAATGAGAATTATGCGTGTCAGGTATCCAATAAATATTTTCGTGAAATACCCGGCAACGTTGGAACTCATATCCCATATTCGTCAAGGTGTTTGATTGAAACTAACAAACGCGATTCTTTGAATATTCTGAAATCAGGACAGGGCCGTTTTTTATTGAAGTTACGCGACAGAAAACGTAATACAGGAAGTGGAAGAAACGCGGCTATATAGTCAACGCAAAACGTACACGGAATGTAAATTGGTTCTGGCTGGACCGTGCGGACAACCAGAAACTCTCGGTTTCCTTTTCTTTCTTGCCGCTCCAATGCGGTGTACTCGATTCTACATATAGTTCACGGAAATACGACGGGAGTCATTGTCCGGCACGAAAACCCGAGGAATGTGGTATGCCGCAGTCAACCGCTATGTGGCCAGTTCAAATCCCGACCAAAACCTCTGCAGTTTCTCTCAGTTCCGCACGCCGTTCAGGTGTACTCAGCGAT
The DNA here is from genome assembly GCA_947507545.1 of Clistopyga incitator. Lineage (NCBI taxonomy): Eukaryota > Metazoa > Arthropoda > Insecta > Hymenoptera > Ichneumonidae > Clistopyga > Clistopyga incitator. Next base: position 11,549,021 of record OX382173.1, on the reverse strand, counting down.
GACGCGGATCGAATATCCTGAATCCCCCCTACATTTTTATTCTTCCATTTTCAACTCGCGGTATTGTAAACTCGATACGGTGAAATAAATACCACGATCCAGCAGGGAATTGCATTCAACAAATTCTCGCCACTGGCATTACATTCAACATCATGATATATGAAAATAAAAATAGTCATATTACAGTGAGACAAATTCTTTGTATGTTATTGAAATTATTTGCAGAATAAGAAAATTAATGGTATAGCCAGGATTTTATTGGCACCTGGAAAAAAAAAAGTTTTTTTCCTAAAGGTACCGCACATTTATTTATTTTTTTTCACAAAAAAACCACCAGTCGAGCCAAGTGCCAGTTCAAATCCCGACCAAAACCTCAGCAGTTTCTCGCCGTTCCTCACGCCGTTCAGGTCTACCCAGCGATGACGCGGATCGAATATCCTGAATCCCTTTCTACATTTTTACTCTTCCATTTTGAATTCGCGGTATTGTAAATTCGATACGGTGAAATAAATACCACCGAATTGCATTCAACAAATTCTTATCACTGAAATTACATTCAACGTCATGACAATACTACATTGAGACAATTGTTTGGTGTGATATCAAAAATATTTCCAGGATAAGAAAATTAATAGTAAAGTCAGGATTTTTTCGTCACCTGCAAAAGTTTTTTGCTTAAGGGACCGCCCACATTTTTTTTTTTTTTTTTCATAAAAAACCAGCAGTCAAGCCAAGTGACATATCCATCAATGAATATCACCGATTTAGCCCAGATTCCGCGCCCTCAACACTAATGAATCAAGTCACTAAAAACAGCTCAGTCTCGGGAACAAGGTTTTCATCTTCGATTAAATCCCCCAACCATTTGATCCCATTGACGAGGCCAAGTGTGCTGGAAGAGGGAGGCTCGGTCTAAGCGATGAAAAAGTAGAGGGTGTAAGATTGCTGACTTGCCAAATGCTGCGTAGAGCACAAACGAGGCTCGTTGGTTCGCTTCGGAATTGATATTATTACACTCGCAGGGCTGAAAGGAGAAGAAAAGAAGAAAAAAAAGAGGCGGCGATGGCATGGTCGCGTGAGCTCATAATTGAAATTCGATACTCGTCGTGCAATTACTTCCAGAAGAGGCAACTATGTAGGATCACGACCTCGAATACACGTGAAGAGGAGTAGGAGTAGCCTCTCGTGATGTTATAGCCAAGCTCCTCTCGTGTCCCCTACCCTCCTTTGCATCTACTTTTTGTTTCAAAGTCCTCGAGTACGAGTGCTTAATTGATGGAAGGTGTCACATTCGAACCCGCGAGATCGTCATTACTGATGCTCCTGGGCAGATAATTATAATGCGGTAGCAGACCTCGCTCGGCTACACTTCTCAAGGTATTTAGAGCTAATTAATGGTAACTCGGTTAATTGGTTCACTAATTGTTGAAATTAGCTGGATATAAATCAGCAAATAACTCTGTAAGCTCTGTCGTCCTAAATTATCGCAAATTGATTTTCAAATTTTTTCGCTGTCAATTTTAAAATAAACTCACAAAGCTCATTTTTAGAATAGCGTTATTTTAGATATTCAAATAAATTTATTTCTTTAGATTTAGATATTCAATATCGATTTTTTATTTAATAATCATTATTTTGCAGGAATTATATGCATTTTTTAATACATTTTTAGTAACGACAGTTTTGATAATGAAAAAGTGTGTGTTTTGTTTTCAAAAATGCAATAAAAATGTTATCTTGATTTTGAAATGTCAATAATTTCAGAATCTTTTTTTACAATGTGAAAATTCAACTAAAATGAATAACGTTGTCTTAGGAACATTGGCAATCGATTTGTTTCAATTTACGGAATATCCAAAATCAATACTATCGCGTTTTTTTCGATAATGACAACAGCTTGAAAATGGAAATCATATTTCCTGAGCTTTTTCAATTTTCTCATCCGCTGTTTTTAAAAGAATCGAACACATGCGCCGTTGTGAATAGTGGTATGTGTTACGATTGGTGGAATGTGTGGGTAAATAGGGAAACAAAAGCGATCGAGGGAGCGAAGCTGTGGCGGCTGGAGGTGCACATACCGTCTGCGAGTTTCTGCGGTGCATTGTACTACAATGAGAGAAAACTAAACGCTCGTGGTGCGGCGACCCAAATTTTTCCAAGCTCTCACCATCGATTTATTATACGTGTCTCGACATATTTTCGAGAGCGTTTTCCCGCATTTTCCACCAGGTGTCAGCTATTATAGTACCTACTCTCTTTTGTACAATAAATTAAAAGCTCGCTATTGAATTCTCGTGCGAAATATGAAAGAGCATAGTCGGAGCTTTCGATCGATCATCAAATCTGCTATGAATCACTTTGAAATAAGAAAGTTGTGTATGCTTTTCTAAAAAATTGATGAGTCGAATTATCTCACAAATATCGATATATTTATAGCTTTAAGTAAACATAAATACAATATTTTTATCATATTTCCTATTGAGTTATTTATTTCAACACTGTAATAATAAAACGCAGATTTATAAGCTCACATTTCATTTGTTATTTTATTTTTTTGTTAAAACATATGCATATCGATATTTTTATCAGTATAATGAGTAAATGAGCTTTTCTATTTTCATGCTGTAACGCAGATTACACTAGAAAAATCGTATTGGACTGTCGAGTGTCGATCACGATAACTCTCGATATTTCGATTATGAAATGCGGGATGAAGATTGTGAAGTACCGAGATGCACACTTTGGGCAGAATAGCTGCGAGCTCACGTTCACAGATTTTGTAGTGACTCTTTACTTTTTTTCGTTTCTCGCTTTCACAGCTTACAATGTGCGTGGACTAGAGTCGGATGACTAACTGTGTGTAGTACTTCAGTTCGAGTATTCTGTTGACAAAGGACACTCCAATCCATGGAGTTGCGATTACTGATACTGCTGGATGTTGTGTTGGTTAGCAAAAAACCCGGTATTCAACGATACGGGCTTTCGCACTTGTCATAAAAAACCTAACTAACGAAAACGGAGTTAATCAGTAGATGTCTTGTTGAATTGATGATAAATCATCCAGTGGCACCGATTTAAACATCGAAGTATTGTTCAAAAATTTTCATTTCTATATTCATAGCATAATTCGACATATTTCAACGTTTTTCAAGAAATTGCTAGTTTTTCGCTTCGGAAGATTATCTTTTTTTTTATTTCGTTTTTTACATAGAGGCGTCTAAAAATAGTGTGAAATGAAATAAGGGATGCTGAATGGTATGTGGACAAAATTTGGACATGTTTCTTACTCAATTTGTATTTTCTAGCATTTTTCTAAATAATATTTATATAATTTTCATTTTATAGAAAAAAATTGGAAAGTTCGAATACATTGCCTTCGTTTGTGGACCAACTGCGAAGTTCGACATTTTTTAAAAATATTTATTAAGATTTACGGTTGTATGTTACATTTCGTGATGGAATATTTTCATTTTGATGGGTATTGTTTTGATTCTGTGAAGCTCGGTGCGTTTTTTACGCTCTAACGCAATGTTGAGGACAATAGTATCGGAATGTCAAGCGTTGATCAAACTACCGCGACTTTTCAATTATCGAGTTAGTCCGTGTGCACAAAAGAAACAAAGGGCAAGGGGGATGAAAAATGTGATGGACCGAGATGTGCACATCACACAGAGGCGCTGCAAACCCGATCGTCCCTACCTTTTGTAAAGTCGTTACTCGTTTGTCTCTTGCAGTAACTCTGAATTGCATTTTATAGCTCGGTGTGACAGTGGACTAGGGACTGACCGGTTGCTGTGTGCAAGATAACGAGTGAGAACCGGCTATTCCAGCGTGCACATCCTTTCTCGTTTGGTCGAAGATCCATGAACGATGTGATGTGGCAACCCGTAACGCACAGCACATTGGAAACAGGATCCAGAAAAGGACAAAAGTGTTCCGACCCCATTCGATCGATTGCTATCGGAAGGACCCAGCCTTTGCGTATGTATGCACAGTCTTTGGCAATTAATTTTCACGTGAATTTGGGTCATTGACTTCAGTCTCTCGCAATTCTCTGTCAAATAGGCCATTCAACCTTCCAACAGCCGAGAACCATTATCGGCTGGAAATGAATCAAATGTTTTTCCAATGTTTCTGTTTTTTATGCTACAATGAGTTTTTTATAATCTGGTTTTTAAATATCTGGGCAAACCAGATTTGGATTCTGGACAATCCAGATTTTTAATTCTGGACAATCCAGATTTTTAATTCTGGACAATCCAGATTTTTAATTCTGGACAATCCAGATTTTTAATTCTGGACAATCCAGATTTTTAATTCTGGACAATCCAGATTTTTAATTCTGGACAATCCAGATTTTTAATTCTGGACAATCCAGGTCTAAATTCCGTCCACCTCAAGAAAGCTCAAGTGTCGGAAATTTTTGTTTGTTTCCGGAGTCACAACATTTAGAATTTGGATATTTTAGATACGAATCATCGATGAGAGGTGATTTGTCGTGAATAGTGAAAGTCCAGCAAAGAGCAGAATCGGTTAGGGTAATGGATTCAGTAAGAATGACTCGACTCTTTTACCGTGGATGCCCGGAAACGTAGCAATAGCTGTCGCAGTACGAGACATCCCGAAATCGGTCACCCCAGCTATTTTACGGTGAGTCTCAAAGTCCCAGTAAGATGGAGGACGTGGGAGTAGGGAACTCTAACACTAATGCCACAGTTTACACAGCATGGAATCTATCTGGGGCGTCGTTCGGTTCTCCTCAGCCTCGTGTTCCTGTTGCTACTGCGACCGATGTATTCTGGAACATCCGTACACGTCGGGGACCTCAGCCCACTTTTATTTATACGAACGCTAGGGAACGTCACCCTCGGTGGCTCGATAGAAGCTTGATCGATGGTTCAGCTGCCAGCAAAAGCAGCAGCAGCATCACCACCACCACGAAACTCACGAATCGCGACCCCGGGTGAAAATCGTCTTCTATTCGCATTTGCGATAAGCGTCTTATACGTATCCTACCTTTGGTAAGCCGCCATACGTCGAGCTTTCTATCTGCCTCAATTCCCATTTTTTTAATCGGATTTTCCTCTGTTTAAGCTTGCTGAACTACATTCAGAGAAAAATTTGGTATCGGTAACTACGAACTAATCAATATTCATTTTTTGTATTACAGCTGTGGTAACTATTGTAAGTTGCTTATAAATCACCGTTCAAACTTATTGATTTTGGCTCAAATTATTATAAATTTACCCCAATGATGAATCAAAGTAAATGTGTACTTTTGTTTTTTAAAAATCGGCATCTTAACTGAGAACCATTTACAATAAGTCACTGAAAAAATAATGAGTTAACGATTGGAATAATACTTGCGATCGAAGTGACTTTTCCCCTGTTTGTGGGAATAAGGCTGGCAAAGCCGCGAGGGTGTGAATGGACATTTCTTCTTCTTAGGTTTTTCTTGACGTCGACCACTTGACAAAGGGCTGAATACAATGGCCGCCCAGTGACAATGACTCGACCAAGCTTGTGATCGATGAACCGATGGTCTTTTCTAATCCTGAGAAACACGCTTGGTGGATAAGAGGAACTTGAAATCCATTCACCATCGATGGTCTGTCATCTCGAAGATTACAAGACCTAATAAACCTCTGGGAACAAGCGGAAATCGATATTTCGGATTATCTACATTTTCCGGACTTTTGAGCACATATTCGCTGATTTACAGACGTAAGAAAAGGTAAAATTATCGTGATATCTAACCAACTCTTCAAAATTCATGTTTAGATTAACGGGATCCGCATTTCATTGGAACCACAGATTCACAAAACTAATTTACGTTCACATTACTAAAAGCTTCCACTTCAGAAGCTCGAAAACAATTTTTTCTCGATGACCCTCCGATAAAATTAAGAAATCTATTGTCTACAATATTCAACTGCAATTTTATCGGTTAAATTAACGAATTTTCAGTTATTATTTTACGACGAAAAAAATTCGTGGCATTGTTTTATAAATATGTATGAAAAGCAAACATTTCGCATAATTAGCTTATTGAATTTTTAACCGACCATTTCACATTCTCTTGCAATTTTGTTTGTTTTTTTTTTTTTTTAATTGAATAATAAAGTAGCAGCACATATGCTATACTTTTGTTTAAGCAGCCAATGTACAGGTGCTTGATAATAATTATTATTGTTCAGCAATGCAATTATAACGAATGCGAATTCTTTCAACGGAATTGAATGTAACTTCGTTACGACCACTATATTTCAGACTAGTCAAACACGGATGAATGCATCTATGTACACGTGTAAACGTTCGATGGCGAAGCCCGAATTGGCATCGGGCGAGCGCAGAGAACCCGTTTCCGTCGGGATGAACATTTAATTTTGTAGTCTGTCGAGCTGCCATTTCCAGAGTGGACGTTCCGGACTGACCGAACGAGGCAGACCGCGACTAATTCGCTGTGAATAGTGTCCGTTCTCCTCGTTGCCTCCAGTTACTTGAATCAATAGAAAAACTCAGCGATATTATAAATTACACAGGATATTCTGTTACATAAATCATAAATCGGGTTTATTGGAAAAATTTTCAAAATCTCTGGCTATGATACCTGGATAATCATAGCGATGAAAATTTCTTGCCCATTGAACTTGAATTAAATTTGCTCTGAATTTTTTTTAAACACCATGATCGACCCACAATCAGAAAAACTACCAACTCAATATTAATTTGTTCCATTGTCCTTATTCAATAATTAATTTTTCTCGAAAGTAGACTTGACTATTTCAATGGATACAAAAACAGTATTCTCAATATTATCGACGATTTTGATTTTTAACAAATTTTCGCCCGAAACAAAGTATTGAAACAATGGTCCAATCAAACTTGTCGTTGCAACTCGATGTAAAATACATTTTTATCGAGCTGACCTAGCGAGCCTCAGTATTCCGTGGTCTGTATATTTAACAACCCCTGCGACTTGCCTTTCGTTTTCCGGGGCGTAGCGATTTTTATGGCGATGAGATTCGTTCACGCAGAGCTTCGGATCTTCGAGTCGTTTATCGCCCGGGGGCGAAACAACGCCGTCGGGGAATTCCACCTATAAGCGTGAAACGCGAGAACGCGTCGTAGCTCTTGACTGGTGGTATTCATTCCCCGTTGTCCGGAGCCCATAAAGACATAATTTCGCCATTCCGATGGCTAGCGACGTGAAGGCGAGCCGAGCCATTAACGGGCCCCGTTCTCAGGGCTGTACATGGTAATGCTTCGACGAAAAAGATAGCGAAACTAGTGAATGAGCCGATGTGAATCGCTCAAGGGCTGTTCCGAAGTGAGAGAGAACTTCCGATGAAGCGTTACCTGCCTTTTCCCGGGTGTGCATGACTCTCCGTTAACGAGAGTCACGACGACGATGACAACGAGATGCTAGGATACGTCGCTTTCACAGTCAGCTTGAGAACGAAGCTCGGGCGAAATGCGATGGCATTACAATTTACGACACCCCTCGGTGCCGTTACCCACAGTAGCGCGGAAAAATATTCCATGGATCTTTATGGTTGGAAGTCCCTCGACATCCAACGTAGACTCGTCGTTGACTGAGACCAGTTTGCTGTTTTGTCAAATTATTTTCCGTATTTCCAATTTGTACATACCCTAAAGGGTCGGTATTGTAACTTATGCATCTATACATCAAATTTGTTTTAATCTGTGTATCGCTGTCGGTGTGTTCCACCCAGACGTACTTTATTGGACCTTAGATTTGTTTTGTCGCAATTTATCTGCAACCCGAACAAGCTCAACACAACCAAACATGTTCACTAGGCCCGAGCAGGTTTCCAGCGATCGATCCATAACCCATCCATAATTACCCGTTGGGCGGTACCTTGACCATTTCGCAAATGGTCCATGATACAAACTTGTTGGTCGTAATTGTTCGAAACATGTTCTCCGCAATTGACCGATGTTCCGAACGAGTTTGTCGACATCGATCGGTATTCCGCATATGCATGTCACAATTGGGCCATGTTACTTTCGACCCAGTGACCGCTGGCAATCAATTTGTATGATAATGCAGTTGTTCACGTATCTCGTCCTTGAACATCACAACTGCACTGCGAAATAATTTCCGAGTGATGGTGACCGCGCGGCGAGGGTTTTCCGGCTTGAAGGTTGTCGCCAACGAGAAGAAAACGTGACGTCACTGCGCTAGCTGCCAGAGAATAAAGTGAAGTAGGTACTGGTGAGGTCGTAGTAGTCGTCAATGTACCCACAAGACGAGTTGCAAGCAGTTGTGGCATTGGTATGTGTGGTTACTGTAGGACAGTAGAACAGGGTGAGCGTCATTCTACTTTCCTCGATGCAGAAGTACGGTACCAACCTCGGTAGCAAATACTGTGCTAGTACGGTATATCGCGCTGGTAGATACAGTCCGTTATGCGGAGGCGACTTTAGCCGCCCGGAATGGGTTTTAGCAGATAGGACGGAAGCACATATATGTAGATATGCACATATATGTACACACAGAAACGAAAGAATGGATGAGACGAGGTAACTGCAAAGTGCCCGGAGTGAGCAAAAGCTGCATCACGAAGTAAGCCAAGCTGGGAAGCTGAAAGAAAGCGTCAGAATAATTATGCAAAAACAATCGGGAGTTCCGACGTTTTTACTTGACGAAGTTGCTTTGACAATTATGATAATATGATATATTAATGCCTTTTGTCCAGATCTCATTAAAGCAAGTGAAACAAGTGTGAAGCACGACGTTGTAACGAAACTGGAACTCCAGTTGGAATTCCAGGCTTGTTTTCCTGAAGACTTGATGAGCACACTGCAGTTCGCAGCGGGAGACTTTTCAACTGCGATGAATATGCATGTATAGTCGAGTAATACCTTGGAAAAGTGTTGAAATAGCATTGTGGTGAGTTGCACCAGCATCGAAGACGATGAAGTCGAAAGGGACGAATAGGGCGAGAGTGAATGTCGTATAGAAAGCTGAGCCACCTCAAGATATATAGGGTCATCAGAGCGCCGGGGTGAAACCTCGTTATCTGACACAGGAAGTCACTTCGTTGAAGCGAAGGCTTGGGACTCTACTGTACTCGTTCCTTCGTTCCCTTCGCCTGCTCCCGAGGTACTTCCTTCGCTTCCTTTAAAACCCACTCTCCAACATAACCTTAATGGTACACACTGAAGAAGGTTCTTAAATCGTGCATTTCTAACTCATCCGTCTCGGCAAGAGGTAAGGTATTTTCATGTTAGGCGTCGAGCATCCTTGAGTATCAGGACGCCTCAGCGTTTACCATAAAATTTCCAAGAACGCTGCTTCGGAGAGTTACATTCTTGAGGCGAGAGCCTCTCAGGTAAAATACCTGTAGATGACACCAATTTTCTATGAAGGATCATAGGGGAAATCCCGAGCATCTGATGTGTCACTTATCAATTAGATCTTTGCCATTGTGCAAATACATGAGGTATGATAATCCAATAAACGCGAAACAAACATTTGACAAATTCTCAGGAATCATGTCGTCTTCGCCCAATCAGGTTTAAACGACAATATCTAGGATCTAGGACGTAGGATAATCAGCCGAATAAATTTGTTCTCTTCTTTATACGCTCATTTAGATAGATCCGACTCTTTTATGGACAGTTACACCATTTAACGAACAAATTTTTACGACCCCTCTTACTCGCTCTTCTTCTGACGCTCCGCTTACTTTTTCTTTGTGGATACTCCAGAGCGTGGACACGGAAAAGATATAAAAATTGATATTCCCATTTGCATCCCCGATAATCCATCCATCCGTCTTGTGATATCAACGCATCGCATCGCTGTCTTATGACACTCCAATTAGTCTTACATTTTCATCCGAGGCAATTCAAACCCACTCCTTCTAATTCTCCACCTAGAAGACACGCAAGAGAAGTTCGCATGTGGGGCTCGACAAATTCAAATACCTCTGGTGATGACAGTGAATTAATCGCCAGAGCAAAGAGTCTGGACATCGCCAGGAGTTAAAATAACCATCGACAAGTTGCCGTGAGCTCTTGAGAGTCTGAGACACAAAGCCGATCAGGAAACGATGGCGAAGTGGACGTAAATCCAAGCTTGGCAAATGTATGTGGCCAGGAGGCATTTACCTAATCTTCCACTTTACTCAGCTGGCACCCGAATATTGTATCGGGAGCTATCCGTACATCTACCGTCGCCACACTCCCTATCAACACTATCATTGGCTGTTATTGCTACATACATGATCAAGTACATGCAAACTGGTTGAGTCAACATATAATAATATCAAGGGGCATTGCAGTTGACACAATTCGGTTGGTTTGCCGTCGACCCCCAACTCCGGAGAGACGGGGTAATGAAGTCGGGGCGAAAGGGGGAGGTATAAGAGAGGAAACGGGTGGATGAGGTATAACTGGAAGCGCATTGGGTGGAGCAAAAGCGGGAACAGCGAGAACTACCGCTACGTCGTACGCCACCGAACCGGTCAGACGTCCGGCTATGTTCGCGGGTTTCCTTTGTCCTAATACCTTTCGCCGACCACCCACCCTATCCGCTCTAATGCCCGGAACACCGGGAGCGAAACGCGTGTGCCCGATTGCGCGTCGACTCTCCTCTCCGACAACGCAACGCCAGTCCGTCCGCTCCGCGTCCAGTATACCCCTTTGTTCAGCCTTGCGTCGGACGTGATTAATGCACTTGGTGAGTAGAGGTCGGGCGTTGTGAGAGGACGCAGCCTGTGAGAACGAGGACGGAAGAGCAAGACAAAGCCAGCAGAGTGCTAGGGAAAACGCTTTGCCTGTCAAAAAAAGAGAAAAAAAAAAGAACAAAAACAAAACGTGCCGCAACGTCTGACCAAACACGTTCGTACTACTGGTGCATCGAAACGTCAGTGCAGTAAATTTATCCTTTACCACCGTGACCAACCACTCGGAGATTGTAAACACATTTTTCACAGGTTACATTGAACGTTCTTCGAACAGTTTCATTGTTGAGCTGACCCGCAGGATGCGCCTTGTATGCATTAACGTCAATTGCAATTCAATCAGGTGGTCACATCCTAATCCTAATGTGTGTCCACCTTTATGGGCTGCAGCTCAGAAGGGAATGGTTTGGACTGATGAACTTAAGGCAATCCACATAATCGTAATTGTAGAACATTTCGAAGTACCTAGATACACTGATTCGCATTGATTGGATTAATATTTAGTCGAACTAAATAATGCACTAGTTCCTTATGCGACGGAACCAGTGCTGTGATTTAGCGAAAATGTCTCATTGATGTTTCTTGGAATGATTGTTCACCCACAGTGGAAAGCTTTCATAGAGCATCTCAGAAACCTACTTTATTGACTGGTGCATAAGAAAATTGCTCTGAACCAATTGGCTTCTCGACCTACAATTGCCTGTAGGCTAGAACGTAGCAGTTAATGTCAATGTGATCATAAGTTGACAACGTGATTGCTACCTAAAGTTGCATCAGCTTGATTACTCAATCCGCGTAGCCTGTGATACCAGCTGCTCTTTTCCCAGCGGTAACATTGTTGAATAAACAAGAATATATTTTATACGTTAAGCCAGTTTACGATGGGATGATAGATGTTAATGTGTTTGTTATTCGACAGCATGCAGGCAGGATTTTGTACGTGTCAGCTGGAGGGCTCGGCTCGGAATATCTTAACGAACGTTGACGTACGAGAAGAAGGAGATGCACTAGCTCAGGGATGAGGATTCGCGCAGCTCGCGGATGTATATTCTCTTCCTTTTATACTTTGTATTTCAACGAGAACCCGAACGTGGTAACAGGCTACCTGAAGGAGCGAGGGTGTGCTTCCTAATTAGCACGGGAAGCCTTTTAAGCTCAAGCTACCATCATAATGTACTTTTTTTTTTCCTCTTTTTTTCTATGTGGCCTAGTGCTCTTGCATGTCTCTATCGCTCTTACCGCTGCTGCTTCTGCCCCTCGTGAATCTTAGCACGGTATAGAGTAGAGCTTTCTCTACCTCTTGCCTTTGCTCCAGCGCCACCACTTTTGTATCACTCGTTCCACCTCGTTATTTATGCAACCGGGTACTAACGATATGGTTCGCCAGCACTTTACCCAGTTATGCGAGCGGAGCGTGACGGCAACTCTGCTGCTACTCGGATTATATCGCCCACCTGACAAACACGCTGTGCGTGTTTATAAATAAGCCATAGCATCGCATAGCGAGCACTGAGGATGGACAATGCGATGAACCCTCAAAGGTACGATCGTAAAGCTTCATCTAAAACCCCCTGCGACAGAATAAACACGACACAGGACTGAGAATAAGCTCGTAGACCAGCTGTAATACATGCTTTGACAGTTTGTAACTCTGCTTCAGTTTTCACTGTAAGCACCCGCACAAAAGGACTTGATGAACGTATTCAAAGTGCAAACGTCACGAACAAAATCTTCAGCCGCTTTACGTTCATGTCAAACACACTTCGAAACGTCGTACGCAGAGGCATTTATGACTGGAGCATGGGGTACACGCTGGAATACACGTTGGTCTCCGAAACACGAGATCCCTTAAGCCCTTTGCCGTAATTCAATCCAGGAGATTCTCGTTTCATCGCCTTGATGGATGGTTGGATCGGGACTGCTATCATATTACCGTAGTCGTACTTGTGGACTGTACCATTCAACTTGGGACAGTCTTAATGAAGTAGAATTAAGAAATAGGCCCTTCAGGGCTTTCCTTGTATCTTGAAAAAGCATCCACCAGTTTCTGACGGATTAGTCTTCTTGTTCACCGTAAACAAATTGGGAAAAGTCTTCGAATCTCTTTTTTTGAACCCTGTGCCCTGCGCTATCGTTCGTTGGTACTTTGCGTTCCTTCATGCGATAGTTTGAAAATTGAATTATGGAACGTACATGTCAACATCCCATACACGTAGGAACGTTGATGTAAACATCCTAGACGTAGCCAGTGGAAACTGCTTAAGCATAGTCGATGTTATAACGTTGTTATAACACGCTTTAGTCATAATCGCGTGACCGGCATGGCGTATAGTGTATCCGGGCACGTGTACGGAATACCAACAGAAAGCCAATGGGTTAAAGTTGGAGTGAAGAAGGAGCTCTTCAATAAAATCAAATGAATGTTGCATGCTGTCTAGCTCCTTATGCGATAAATATTTTTATGCGAATTGCCGAGAAGTCATATAAGTGCGGAAAGACTCTCTCATTTCTGGTGCTGACGAGGGTGAAAGAGGAAATTGGTTTATACACACGTATGTAGGTAACCACGAATATAAACGCAAGCGAGGCACAGCGAGCGGAGTCGCTAGACCATACAGAACCACCAGGATGGTGGAAAAGAAAATCCGTAATGGGCCGTTCATGAAAGTTGTAAAATCAGGTAACGGTGGAGTAAAGTGTCGGCTAGCGGTGGAACGGGGATGGTGATCGTTCGCGGGTACTCTTGGCGTCCTAGATGCGAATTCCAGCACTGCACCACCATCGTGGAGCACCTATGGCGAGAACGGTAAATGGCGAGACATTTTCTCAAACAACCTTGTTTTCGTGTACCCGAAACAGAGTTAGTGCTCTTCGTGGTCGGTTTAACGGGTTAGAGAGTACAGGACTAACCACCGGTGCCACAGAACCAGGGAAACATTCGTTCAAGATGGTGGCTAAGTAGCGAAGCCTTTTGCCCTTCGGATAATTGTTTTATAAATTCTGGTTTCGTAGAATTTACCATCAGACATGGAACTTTGGATGAAAGGCTTGGTGTGGATTCTGCGTAGATGATTTTCATGAAGTAAATTAGCTAATGTGAGTGATGAAAAAGCCTAGGCAATGAAAAGGTGAAGGACCTTTTATGAAGCAGCGAAGATGAGAACCTGGGTAAGGACTCGAATGCGGAAAAAGGAACTGCTCAGCTTTCTGTGGCTGGTACCATGAAGAGAGGGAAAAACCAGAACTGGGACAAGCAGTTACCAACGTATGGGACAAGGTATACCGCACGGAAAGAAACTCTCGATGCTCCTTCATTATATCGACGACACACAATGAAAGTGCACTTACGAAAGTTCCTCCAAGAATTCGAGAAGATCTCTGTGGTCGTGGGACGAGGTTGGGCTTTCGTTTCGCTAGTTTTTATCTTTTATTCCTATGCCATCGAGAACTTCGGAGGCACATTGAACTTCAGCAGTATAAGCAACTGCAGCTAAGGCTCTTGCGGCAGTAGGAGAAAAGAAAATGGACAAACGTAACCACAAAGTATCATACATGAATAAGGTACAGTGCGGGCTCTCATAAGTTAGCACTTTTTGATAACAAAAATTACCAACTAAAGTTATGTTATTATTATCACTTTCATTGGCGTATCATTGATCTGGAATTCGATCATCAGCAATATCTTTAAAAAAGTATAACTACTCGTGCATAAAGAAGTCTGTTTCAATATGAATTCTGTAGATTCCGGATGCTGCCCGTTGTAAAATACGGCATCCCATTGCTTACCATGGCGCTTTACGGGGGAAAGTAATGGAAAGCTATAAAACATATTTTCATGACCCAGTTACATAAATACGTCGACCTTAAACCTCGGTGGGATCCCTCCCGAGGCAATATCGTTTGAATTTAAGAAAGCACTTCGATATACAAGTCCCTACACTCGAAAATGCCGAGTCTTTTCCATCTACATAAATGAGAATTTGGTGAAAAGCTTGACGATAGACCCGGCTGACGTGCGCGACAGGCGTTAGATCCGGGCACCGAGCAAATATACGCGAGGGTGGGCGAGTTGTGCGGGCCTAGAGGGAGAGAGAGTCTCTATCGCGTTAGGGGTGTTGATACAGGGCAGTATGCGAGTGAGCCCGAAGGGTAGAAACGATAAACTGTAAAGTGAGATACTTTTTCCGAGACGAGAATGAAAAAGAAATATAAACGCGGGTGAGGTATTTGCGGTATCAACGACTTTAAACCCCTGCGGTGGGCCACCGTACCAACGTTCTCTTTGGATCAGCATGGCGCACGATGCACGAGTAAGGCGAAAGACATTTTTCACCGGTGGATCCCGAGCGCGGACGCCCCAAGCGCCATTGGGGGGAACATACCCCCATGGTTATTTGTTCTATTGCGAGGGGTGAGTGGTCTTTTAGCTAGCGTGATGGTCCGTGGTCCACGAAGTCTGGATTTACTTCTGTCACAGCAGTCTGACCATCACGAACTCTTCTATTTCCGTTTATGTTGGTACCGCGGTTTTTTCAAGCCTCATTTAATTAAAGAAGCCAAACCGAAAGTGAAATAGAACGGTAATTGGTTTCATCGCCGTGTACTAGGAACCGGAAAGCTAGAAATACTCCAATCTAAACTTTGCAAATTCACCAGTAACATGACTTAAGAATTACCGAATTCCTTCAAAAGGTTTTTGGGTGCAGCCCTTTTACTTGCAATCTCAAATCTTCTGAATGACGTCAGTGTACGATCGAACGTAGATAGTGTGCAAATGAAATGAGTACGCATCAAACAGAGACGACAGCAAAGACCACGGGAATAAGGTGTATCCTATTTTCCTGTTTACAATCCTTGCCAAACAGCAATTCTTGGGCGGTGGTTCACCAAACACTCATATGACTAGCATCACGCCTGCGACGGGGTGGTACACTTGTTGTATTGTATCTTCTAGTTGCAGCAGACAAAAGTGGATTCAATCTTCTTGATGCCGGATCAGGGCTTGAACTTTTGTCCAGGCCTCATGAGATTCCCCGGGTCTCAATCAGATTTGAGCTAGATTTGAGGTCGTTGAACCTTGTACAATAAGGCTAGCCAAATTTGACTTAGGTCTTATTTTCCGAGGCACGAGTTGCTCAGTTTGTGATCCGATTCCGGATGTCGGTCATATTTCTGATAGCGTTAGATCCGCAGCCTAAATGAGGGCCTAATTAAAACTTAGGGAAAGCCTGATATGACCCCAATCCGAGGCTGATTAAATTTCTGCTCAGGTTGCACGTGATAGATTTTTCGATGAAAACGTATTACAGTGTGATAGCGAAAAGTGAATGCCGGGAGGGCGAGAGGAAAGTGAAATTGCGAGGGAGTACAGGGAGAGAGTGGATTCTGATGGTTGGTAAGAAAGGAGAACCGCAGGAGTGAGGGTTATGAACTCCGCGATATGCATTCGTTACCCCTTTTCTTTCCGTTCTTTCTTTTTTTTCTTCTTATTCGTTTTTTTTTTTCAGACTCACCGCCACGCACGCTCGTCCTCGTTTCCATTTATACATTCGCATGTACCAGCTTGGTATTTAATATTCAGTGCGCACCGCTACAGAAATAGCTGTAGACAAGCCGAGAGAAGTGTGAATATGCTTCGGTCTGTGACATAAGTTAAAAAAGGAGTCTATTCCTCATTCGCATGGTAGGCGAATAACCCGAGACGATGAAAATATATTCAGCGAATGGTATGGAGCAGAAATCGTAAAATATTTCATCTGTGAATTGGAAACTCTGGAGTTTTGTAAAGCTGCGATGAAACACATTTGCGGTACGTGCGAAACAGCTGTTCGCTCCATGTCCTTCAGTAACGTCGCGACAATAGAAGTCGTCGGGAGGTGGGAACATCCATTATCAATATTCCGGCAAAACATTCTATTTCCATTCCACAAATTCACGTAAAACGTGATGTACATTTTATTCGTGGAGAAAGGAGAATGTTGTGTTCATTACCGATCCCGTTAGCTGAAACGCAAAATATGCTCCCCGTTTATCATCAGTCAGATGAATTTCAAACTCATTTTGAATCGTTTCTCTTTACATTGAAATATCCGAGCAATATCAATCAAAGAAATTTCGATAGTCTGCGATCGTAAAACACGAAAATATCCAAATGCATTAGAGTCGACCGAGAATTCGATAAATTCTTATTGAGGAGCTTACAATAAAAGCGCAAGGGGAGGACTGAAATATCTGTGTACACGAGATAGTGTGATGTAGCTTGGGGTTGCGCAAAGAAGGAGCCCGTAGGATGTTTGGTGTCCTCGACATCCGCCTCGTCGACCCCTATTCTCGGTGCTACTACTTGTACCGTCGTTCCTGTGTCTGACTTAAAATATGGTCGTCGGCCACACCTCCTAACAACGGTACAAGTATTGTCCTGGAGAATCTCCAGTGCATCTTACGTCCGTCTCAGGCGGATAGGGTCAAAAAATTTTCGCCAAGATGGTAAGCCCAAAGTCTCGCAAAGCCCAGTGAACGTTCACCTCCGTGGCTAGCTGTATGGGGACTTAAAACGGCGTTGAAAGAAAGATCCCACCCACTAATCGTTCTCTTCCTTGGCTTACCGAGGAAAAGAGACTATAGCAAAGGCTGGATAGCAGCCGATACGGGATAAAACGAACGCTTCACCGTCTAGGGTGCGATACTTTGCCACTGGAAAACTTTTCTCCGAAGCTACAACGACTACGACGACGCCGACGACGTCGACGACGAGAGCTTGCAGAGACCGCGCTCTTAAGTGCAGCTAGAAACAGTTGCCAGCCGCGAAAAGGCAGAGTGAGAAAACGATCGCTCGACGTATAACGGAGTCTACCAGAGGTGGAGAATAATCGGTGCGAACGACAGAAGCAGAAGAGAAACAGGAGACTGAGAGATAGCTGCCCCAATGGAAAAACAAAGAAGAGTCCCCGTGGGCTGTGTGTAGTGGTGGCGAAAAGTCATGGCCGGGCTAGCGATAAAACGGCCCCCGGCCACCCGCAACGTTGCTTCTCTCATTCTCTTGTTTCCACTGCAAATGCACGAATTGTTAAGCCCGAAAAGGAAACTTTTCGAACGTCTATAGATCCACCCGCTATACGTAGACAGTGCACCATCGGATGTTGCCTCTGAGTCTGGAACTGTGGAACTATGTATGTAGAGGGCGTAAGTGCGGGTGTAACTTATATTTCGGACACTGATGAACATTCTGGTCTCGAGGATAAGTAGCTGAAAGTTCAGCAACTTTAACTGGATGGTTAGCCTGAGTAGCCAGTAAGCGTTGGACTTGTATCGCTGAAATACATAGATGGTTATGAGGTTGGTGTGAGTGGTTGGCACTCGGGGTTCCGGACAGGATTGCAGTCCATCATATGTACCACTTGGACGGTTGGATATGATATTAAGGTCCTAATGATTGAGCTGGAAAATTCTATGAAGGGAAAATTTGTTTAGGGGATGATTTACTGGGTTTAGAATCATTCAATTAATTGTTATTGGCTAATGACGTTGGAAGTGAGAGATAAAGAAGACAAGCAGATCAATATATTAATATAGGTGAAAATTGTGAGAGTTGCATTTTTTTCCAGCTCAAATTTATCAGCAGTTTTCATAAATGCGAACAAATACACCAAACCCTGATTCGGACTTTCACCCCTTGGGCTTTCGTTACATTCTCGGAACATACAGATGAAAAATGGGTGTTTGTTAAACAAAGGGATGTTAATGTAAATAGGTCAAATGGATAAGAGGGAAGCTTTTTAAATATCAACTGGAACACTTTTAATCCCTGCGACAACGTTTACACTGCTAATTAATTTCTCGAATGGCTGTTGCATGATGTCACGTAGTGAAAAGTATTTGCCAGGATTTTTCATTAATGTTGCCCATTTAATTACAAGAGTACCTCTCACACTTATTACCCAGAATTCCGGTTGGCATTTTTCTTTCTTCATCCCCTTTCCAATAGCATGTGACTATGCCCATTTCGCGCACTTGACTATTAAAGCTACGGCATTTACTCGTTCACTGTTTCAAACCCGCAATTTGTCCGCGAGGCCGAATTATTAACCATGCAACTTTTAGCGCACGCGATTCCAGTTTACTTTGCTACTACATTATTTCTCGACAACTGTCGTTCGCTGTTGGTGATTTTATGGATTTTAAGCGTGTTTCTGCTGAAAGTTTCAACTACGTGTAGATGATTGACTCCTGACGTTAAGCGGAATACCATTTTTTTTTTTTTCACTAGAAACGTTTTTGTTTCTTTTCCGGAGTCGTTGAGTTTGTTCGCCAGTTTTCCGGCAGGCAAAAAAAACTTTAGTTCAATTTTTATCCAATTCTTAATAAGATGATTTGGAACGTTTACTAATTGAACTTTATTCATTTACTTACGGTTCATAAATAGATTATCCATCCTCCTTGCTTTACTGTCACGCAACTCATTCGGGAAATTAAGTTTTACTGTTATGCTTATGTATTCAATTTTTATGCTACCCTTTGGCGATTACACGCTGGACGAATAAGTAAAAATCTCTTTCGTGACTTTTGTCCAGCGAGATTGGATAAAGAACGATGCTCGTTCGATAGAATTGGAACGATCAGGTCAACCCGAGCTCGTTCAAGCGCCTTGCGTTCTACTCCCGATTTCGTTTTTCCAGGAAAGTTTGCGTTCGTGGAAACAGCTCTCGAACGTGCAATAGACTCGAGGCGAACGTACGCTTCACGACAATCTGTATATACGCATACACTTCATGCTATACATAGACTAGAGTGCACAGTGTACATTGTGTAACACTGTATACTGCTTCCACACAATTTGTACGCTTACTCCACTTTTCCGTGTGTACTATAGCAGTAAATATACGAGGCAGGTTATATACTTAGCCAGCGACCATTTTAGAATGTTTTCAATGGGCCCGATACATGCGATATTTCCATTTCTTAAGGCATACGCCGATTCTTCGTAATCCCTTGTATTTTGGGTTCAACCTAACTGCTGACAAAACGAACAGTAAAATTGAAAGAAAATATATAATGCTTAGTCGTTACGAGAGCTTCACGTTTCTTGTCGAGTGAATGAGGCACATAATATCGTACAATTTAGCTGCGACGAAATATTTTCGGTCGTCGAAAATCTTCTGCAGATACGATTCAAGTAAAACCGGTTCGGTACTTGATCCGATGTCACATTCACCACAATATTTTATAATTATATTTTATTATACATCTTGATTATCATTATAAACGTATGGTAATCGAAATCAAAGATATCTATAAAACAAAAATAATTTTACAAAACAAAATATCCCGACTGAAGTGAGTAGATTAATGAGAAAACAAACTGGCTTAACGAAAAGCTTGATTCTTATTTCCCCAATTTTTCGACTACTCAATTTCTTTATTTATTCACCTACTTCTTTCTCTCACGATCTTTTGTCGAACTATTTTTATAGCCGAACCATTTTTTTTTCCGAGATTCCCATCATAGTTTTGCAATACGGTCGAGAAGTATAAAAACAGCTCGAGGAGCTCGTGTGGATATTCGACTCCATGGTACACGAATGCAAGGTGGTCGAATGAGATACAAGGCAGTGAAGCAGCCCCTGAACACTCGCCTCAATCTCTATATCGACGATGCGCTACGTTAGGTTTGTGTTTCAGGTTCAGGTGGTATTACCCGGTGTCTGGTCATGGTTGCTCCTCGTCGTCAAGACGACTCGCAAGCTTCAAATGTACGGGGTTATGGCCGAGTAAAGGATCTCGAAGTGGGCGAAGCATCGAAGCGAAGATACCGCCAGCGGCGTCTCTGGAGTCAATTGCTGTACGAATCAGCCCTGCTGTAACTCCTTGTGCATTTGA
Source organism: Clistopyga incitator (assembly GCA_947507545.1). Classification (NCBI taxonomy): domain Eukaryota; kingdom Metazoa; phylum Arthropoda; class Insecta; order Hymenoptera; family Ichneumonidae; genus Clistopyga; species Clistopyga incitator. Next base: position 11,528,430 of record OX382173.1, on the reverse strand, counting down.
TCTCGGAAACGTCCGGCAATAGACTATCTCGTTCTCTCCGGGTGGTTCCTCTTCCTCTGCACACGTTTCACACTCTCGGTCGAGCGGTACATGTGCGTCATGGTGTGAGTGAGGGTAAATGCCGGCAAGCTCATTTTACGAGTCCCAACTTCACTGCGGCAGAACAATAAATTCGTGCCCGGAAACGTCCGAGCCACTTACGTTTTCCATCTTCGCCCACCAGCAGTCACACCATAACCCGTGGTACTTGCTGTGTTATACGACTGGCGGTGCCATACATGCATCGGCGACTTTGAATCGTTGATTTACTGTATTATTCGGCATTCTCCAACATCTATGACACTTGGTCATATATTTTATGAGGTGTCGGTGAAAAAATTTGTAGGGAATGACGATTACTGTGAAGAATACTGAAGCATTCAATCATTTTTATTCAGAATCCTGTCAAAAGTTTTCTCGGGTAACGAAGAAGAGATGGATACATTTTTTTGCGACTTGATGTCGTGGTCAAATGTCAGTCTAAAGCCATGAATATTCATGACAAAATTTGAAGGGTCGAAGCTTTTTAGAGAATTTCGGGGTCAAGAGTTGGGACCATGTCGGAGGTTTTGCTTTTTTTTTTCATGGCATAAAGAGCCTTTTAAGTGTAATTAATAGTAACACGCTGCTGAGGTGAGTAACACCACAGGTCGACGTTTGTCCTCAAAATTGGCGACGTGGAAGCTTCCTATACTAACATTACCTATCACGGAACGTTTGATGTATCAGAGATTGGTTGTATAGAACGTTCTAACCGTTAGGTTACCCTTGGCTCTGTGGAACGTCGTCCCTTGTCTGCTCATAGTATCGTCTAGTTTCCTCTTTGATCGTTAAGCATCTAAACATGCTTCACTCAGAACGATTATTCGGTGGTGCTTCTGAGTTAGCGTCATTATACCCCCTGCTAACGAAGCGAGAGACTGGCGCAGCTGATAATGGAGGAGGGTCTGACTACCTCGGTGGGGGCTGAGAGAATCTGTTCTTCCCACCAGTCACTTAATTTTCTTCCGTCTCGTAGACAAGAGGTCCGGAATGCATGAATGTTTTCAACAGCCGAGACGAGGACGACGAGACAGTTTTTAAGTAACGAGAAAATCACACTGAAATAGGAACTTGTTACGATAACTCGATTTAATTGGAGATCCTGTAGATTGAAAACTGCCGGGTGATCCGGGGTTAATGGGGTTCCGGAGTGGAGCTATGGATTATAGTATCAAAATCCTCGTGGCCGGTTTTCGAACATGAGATTAAGCATGTTTAAGTGGAAAATCGATGGAAGTATGATTGGATATTGGATTCTATTTAAGGCTCAGCTCTGGTCATAAATCTTGGATAGTATTGTTGGTTACCCTTGTAAAAAATTTCGGACATTAATCGGCAATAGATTGGTCAGTAAAACTCTACACAGCAGAAACTGAATACAGTCAAACTCTACACAGGTGCTCTCAAACTGTGCACAGTGGAACTCTGGACACCCAAATCTATGGACAGTGAACATTATACAGCCAAAACTGTTCAGTGACACGATGTTCATTGAAAATCTACGCAGTGTAAATTGTGCACAAGTCTGATGACCCAAAAAGTATCATGTCTACGACAGTTTATAGTGTGTAGAATTTTCATTGTGTAGAGTCCCGTCAGCATAGTATATCGTCCCTTTCCAACCCTTGTAGTTCATCTGAACTTGACTGATAAATCTGACAGACTGAATATGCCATTGATAATGAAATGAATGAAAGTATCAATGAAGTTTGTGACACACTTCACCGAGTAACGATTGCAATAATAATATTTTCACGCATCAGTCGGTGCAGTAACTGCGTTTGGGAATCGATAACAGCGCTTCAAAGACATTCACTTCGTCACAGATGCGAGAGTCTTCCATACACGTCTGGGCAAAGCTCTTTCCCCGCATCCGAAACTTCCCTCGACGCTACGGTGCTTCATTCCACCGACATACTTCTCACCCTCTGCCGACGGGAGCTCGGGTGCAGGGAATAGTGCGAGGACGCGTTCCCTCCTATAAACGTGAGCTGGCAGCGAGCTAGCGGCGTAGCCATTCATCCGTGAATCCCGGAACACTATCTTTCTCTCGCAAGCGCGTTAACCACTCTGGCCCTGTTCCCTTCTTCCTTTTTTCCAAGTCCCGTTCGTCTTTTTACAACGATGCGCAACTCCGCCAGCGGTGTGCGACTTCCGTTCACAGGCGTGAAAAAGGGTTGAACGGAAGCGCGTTACGAACAGCGGCTTATTCGCCGGGTGAACCAGCGACACCAGAGCCAGAGCCCGAATTGTTTCTCAACACTCACTCCCACGTCCATTTTTTTTCTCCCAACAATTTTTTTCATTAAAATGTCTCCCACGAAAAGTACGAGAGTCGACCCGCGTTTATACGTACACCGATGGTTAGCGAATGTGCTAAAATGTGTCGACTGCAACTTTTCTCACGCGCTTCGCCGACTAACCAACGTTCATTCTCAGATTTTTGTCACATCAAGTGTACACAGATTTTTCAGGGAGCAAACTTTTGATTGGAATTGTTTGACTAAAGCACCGTTAATAGTTGAAAATAAAACTATTGCCCTTCTGACGAAAATTTTCATGCCATTTTTACAGCTGAATGATGTAGTTTTGCCAGGGCGCCACTTTTTTCCGGATTCTCGCAATTCGATACGAAAAAACAATGACAAGGTTATTAGGTATCTTTTTAATCAAATTACCTGAAAAAAATGTATCTTAAAAATCCTACAGGAATAAAAAAACACTCGACTAACAAAAAATAATTAAATTAACAATAAAAAACTACATTTCCCTATTTTGGGTAACCCGAATTTAGTTATCAATCATTGCAACATAAATTGGTCCTGTCCTAATATCCTGAAGTCCCAATTTCGCGACACCCTCCCTCAATCGTCTCGTTAACAACCCTCAAAGTGGTAGATGCCTGTAACTGACGGATATAATGAAGTGTGAAAACGATATTCTCTGGATTAACAGACGTCGGGGTCAAGAACAATAGTGGCTGGCACAAACTGTTTGGTACGTTACCAGTCAGGGGTTGCACATGACAATAAGCCGAGTAACGCACACCGCTCGGTCTCTTGAGTGCGAGTTGACCCGGGTAACCCTCTAATCTCACATCGAGAACAGCCATTAGCCGAATCATGGCACTTAGCGCCGATAACGGTGGTGAGAGTGCAGAGGTGTAGGTGCAGTAAGGGCTTTAGTCGGTGATAGTGATGGTGGATGCGCCCAACCAAGGGTTATGTTCACCGGGATAATATTATAATTAAATTGGACGTGCATCGCGTTTCATACGGCGATGCTTCGACGGCTGCTGCTCCTACCGCTGAGTACACGACCGAGTTTCACAAGCCCCGTCGGAATTTCTCTCATCAGGGGAGAACTGATCATAGTTCCTGATGTCCCGGCAATATATTGTATCACGTGCAACTCTCAAGTATCATATTTCCGCAACATATGCCAAGTCAAGTGGCACGACGTGTGATTAAAACGAGTCAGTCAAAAAAGTGTGTATTCAAATTTTTTGAATTCGTTTATAAAGACTCCTTTGAACAAAATTGAAATGATTCCTTCCCTTCAATTGATTGGTCGAGTTATCGGAACTACACTGCGCACCTTTTGATCAAAGCGAATTTTTTGTTTAGGATTAAACTTTGAAAGATCCAAGTGTCAACATTATTATGAAATTCTATGAATTTTTCTGTAACTCCTCTCGAAGACCTTATACCCGACGACTAATTAGAGTGCAACTGTGAAATAACAGATTCATCGCCGTCACTCAGCGGGATGAGGATGACGCTATTTCCGAGAAAGACAAAGCTAACAGAGAAAGATATGGGGAGGGTAAAGTAAAGAGAAACTTCTCAAGTCGACGTAGTTTTTTGTCACTCAACGACATCAAAGTATGGAAACTTGGCATCCCGACACTAATTGCTAATTGGCAGCCAGGTATGTATGTACGCTATTATCCACTGATTTGCTCAGAGCTACCGGAGGCAGTAAATCTGAACTTTTGCAAAATGTCGTCTATCAAGCACAAGCAAGGTTCTTTGGAAAAGCGAAACTCTTCAAAAAGCGAAACATTGAGAAAGGGTAATTTATTATTATAATTGTTATTTGACTTTGTATACATTTTTCAAAAATATTCCTGATTCCTGTTGCACTTGTAGGACATTTTTTTTAATCTGGAGATTCGTCACAAGTCACAAGTCACATTGTTTCGGAATTTTTACAGAGACTCCGTAATTTCTTGGAAAAAAAGAAATGACGCCAATGGAAAATGAGTTTGAGAGTGAAAAGGCGCAGCGGGATTTTGGTGTCTGCCGAGCTGCGAACACCGAAGTGTAGAAGCGGCAGGAAAGTTTTCTTCGTGGTAGGTTGAATGGGCGATACCTTGCGAAATACGACGGTTAAATGCGAGTTACAAGACAGTATTTTTTACACCGGATGAAAAAGTTTTCAGTCTGCAGCCGGCGGGCACCACAGGACCTTTCGTACCTTTTGGCATGCTGGCACTGAAAACTACATTATCTCGAAGCTTTCCTGCCAGTTGAGGTATCGGGGAATATGAAATTTTATTTTGGTAACTCCGTGAAATCGTTACAGTTTATTTTTTCAAAATTTCTGACTTTTCCACTTTCCGGAGAAAGCGTAGGATTCCAATGTGGCTTGAAATAAAATATCTTAATGCTGTCAGTGAATGGGGACACCGAGAAAAAAGTTTAATAAAATTTTTCTTGGTGCTGTGGTCGAAAAAAAAAAAAAAAAAAATTGTTTGAGTTTAAAATATTTTTCATTTTTGCGTTGTCTTGAAATAAAATATAATTTAATTGATTAAAAAAAATAATCTCAGGTCTTCGTTCGCTTGTAGAAATAATAAGATTAAATGATGTATATTAAAAAAAATTGTAATAACCAATGTTGATCTTTATTTACTGGTGACGGTTCATTTACTACCCAATATAGCCTAATTACGTCATAAATCTACTTTTGTCAATCCTGCCAAAATGTCAGGATATTATATTGACTGAGCTACTTAAAAGTTTCAGAAGTCTCTTGGTTACCTATCGACATTTCCCTCTCGTAAAAGATTTTTTGTGGGCAAAAACCATTCACGTTAAATCGATTACCATTCATTACACTTTTCTGCTTCAAACGATCCGAGCGTGCCCAGATAATTTATAAATTAGGGGAAAATAGGACGTGCACAGGAAACATAAAACTTTTAAAATGCCATACAAAGATTTTCTCTTATTTTTTCTCACTTTGTATTACATTAATATTTACTGTATTATATGATATATAACAGCAATTACATCGACTCCGGATTGGCATAATCGAATTTCTGACAGTCCAATGATTCCATTTAATTAAAAACCAAAATATAAGCATTAATCAGCATAAATTTAGGGTGATCCGAATCAGTGCATCAGAAAATGACTGTTATTATCGGGTTAAATCAGACACGTGATTAGTTATTTCCCGATGCAGCCGAACGTGTGAAATTAAGAGAGTCCAATTTTAATGTCAATGAAACACGAAAAAATTAATTTTCCCCTATTACTTCTAACTTCCTATATAATTCGAACTTTATTATGTTATATTAAGATATTGACTTCATATTTCTCAATCAAGAATTTAAGAAATTAATAATGCCACATTAACATTAATGATGAAAAATTCGGGGTACCCTAAATCAAGACACCGGAAAACGACTTTTATTAGCAGCTTAAATCAAACACCTAATTAGTTATTTCCCGACAGCGCGAACGTGTGAAATTAAGTGTTCGGTTGTTCTCCGGTGGACCTCGAGAAGCCAAAAAATTTATCTCCTTGGCGGCGGGCCTTCGACGCCGATAAATTAGTACTAATGCGAAAGTGGTAGATATAGGTTATAGGATTACGTGCAGAGGCTGCACGGAAAGCGCCGGCTGCAGCTTTTGCTCTTGGTGAGCTTTATATTCTGGTACTCCCTGAATGTACAGCGGGCGAAGGGGGGGAAAATGCAAGGGGTGCATACCACTGTACTTACGGGCCCTCGCGAGAGTCTCTGCTAATGAATTTTTAAGTTTTAACTCGGTAACCCCAACCGGCCTGCGGTGGGGCAGAAAAGTTCTCCAAGCTTTCCGGAAGGCGGCGTTTCATTGAAAATTACTTTCCGCTCGCGTTTAAAGACGCGCTATCTACCCACGCTCGCGTTACCGTCGAAATAATTAATTTTTTTTTATACCTCCTTACTCGTGCGCTTTCTTCGTCTCACCTTTCGTGCCACTTTCTTCCAGCCTTTTCCCTAAAATCGCCCGGGCGTCTACTTTATTTTTGTTCTTCTTCATACTTACCGCAAAGCCTAACTAAGAGCGGCGACGAGAAGGAAAACGATATATGCGTTCTCTATCAATTTAGCCAGTTCTTTTACCATCTCAGATTAGCCCAATAATTAGTTGGATGAAAATATCACTAAAAAAGACACCCCAATTTATCTTCAGATCATCTTCTTTCATCTTCTCATTTTGTGTCTTGAAGTACATTTTTGTGGCTATTTACAACATGCCATAAAATGTATGGTTAATCTTTGCCAAATATGCAATGACTAGGTTGCATTACGGCATCATGTTCATTTCGAAATGAATAAAAAATGTCCGTCATTCATGTAGTAAAGCTGCGGTGTTAAATATGTGTGTCCCATTATTGACTATATAGGTACGGGCTCTTCTAACATAACGATGACATAATGAATCGATAGGAAACGCCTAAACCAAGAACCGTGAATAGTGCCACGCTGTAAATATTTCAGTGGGGAATAATATTATTGTGGTGAGAGTATACGAGGTGGCTGATGGGCACTTGATAGTTAATAAAACTCTCGTTTCGTCGGTAGCTCCGGAGCTCGTTCCACGGTTAAAGAGGTACGAAGAAAGCAGGGTTCCTTACTGCTGATGGGGCTACACTAGCGCCCAGTATTTCCTCGTGCTTGCGCCACGTAAGCTGGAGCGAAGCTTCCATCAACTTTATTAAGCTCCAAATTAATTTTTTAACGTCAATGGGTACCAGAAAAAAAATGATAAAAATATTTTCCCGCTTTCTCCTTCCTCACTTTGGTATAGTGAAATATTTTTTTCCTCATAGATTTTCATGTCACGGTTTTAAAAAATGTCCTAAAACATGAAGAAAGGTGTTCAGAAAAAAATCACTATCATCTGCTTCCCTTACGACAAAGACAATATACCCGGGCAGTGAATCGTAGGAAAAGTGCGTTTTTCACACTCGATATAGAGGGATTAAAAAATTCCTCTTTCACGCAAAAAATTCCAGGAGCCCTCATCGTCACGGTGATATCGAATTTTTGTTGTTGTTGTTGTGCGAGCCTATTTCGAAAATCACTGTGGCATATACCGGGATAAAAGTATGTAGGAAGGACGCCACTCCGCAGGAGTTATTCGCCACAGAGAATTGAAAAGTTCCTCGCATAACTTAGTGAAGACTGAAAACAGATTTAACGGAGGGCAGATGTAGTGAGGAGACATGTTGTGGGAGAGGCTGTATCATGGTCCAGCGAAGGTATTCCGGATACAGAGCGCCTGTGATATGGACATTCTTTGGCTCCACTCTTCAAAGCTTCGACCGTTCCGTCAGAGCTTCCTCGCGACTTTATCCGTGAGGTTCCCGCCGAGAAATCCGTGGGAAAGTTCAGGGCATCGAAAGCTGGAAGCTTCTCTTGGCCGAACGTGAGCTCCCGGTCGATGACATTTATTTTCCTCGGCCATAATTCACCCACTCGGTGCTCTCCGGCGACTCGGCTCTAGCTTCTCTCCGCCGAAACTTCTCAAACTTAGATTAGCGATTCAATTTGGGTCGACGGTAAATCATCTTTCGAATCGTTTTTTAATCGGAAACCCTCTCGTTCACTGTTCGGATTCCGGACGAACAAAAAAAAAAAAAAACGCACACACACCACCGAGTTTCGAAATCTTCTTCAGTTCTCACTTTTTTCCTGGGACGAACGGATTGCCGACGGTCGGAAACTAACGATAACAATAAAATGTGAACCCCCTTCACATTATGCGCTGATTGATCTTTCATACGACAGATCCTCATTTTTTTTTTTTTCATTCCGCTTTCATACGAGACAATTTTATTTCCATATTTCATGTCAATATATTTGACGTAGAATTATCGCTTGGAAATATTTTTGGAATATTTTTGCAATAAAATTTATTTCAGTAATAACATTCAAAGTAATTTTTCGACGATAATTTAAATTGTATTTCGCCCAGAATTCCGAATTACACGTAACATTTAATATTTAAAATCCAGCGGAAATACCCTCAAAATTCAACTCGGGACGTATTATCGGTTTTTTTTTTTCGTTGGTGTGGTGCGTCTATTAGCAAACAAATATAAAGCGCAGAGCGTTGGATTTTCATAAGTTGATTTTGTTTGATTGTGATTATCGCGGAGGGATTGTACGGGCTTTAAAAACCAGCGATAATTCCACCGCTGACATGGCCTCCGGTACATCAGTCAGATTTTTCACCGTCCTTCGTGTGTGCTCTCGTATGATATCCTGTGTACGTAGCCTGGATTATTTTCCAAATAAGAGCGGTGTGCGGGACACACGAGTATAGTGAGCGCATAAAGTTGAGAGGCGGCCCGAGCCCATCGTGCACGTCCTGGCAAAAGCTTTCGGCCCCGCTGACGAGGTGGCGCTAGCGACTCTGGCACTGCCGCCGCTCACGGCGATTCTTCTGCTCCCTTGCGTGTACTTTTTATCCTGTGAAAGATAATCTGTGCTCATTCGTATGCCCCACCGGGTGCGGCTCTGCTCTGCACTGCTGCGGGTCGCCTCGGGGCTCTGGGTCATTTGGGATTCGCTGTGTGCTGAGCCTCTCCATCCTCTGTCTCACTTTTCCACTGCCCCGCCTCGTGTCACACTCGTTTCGGGCATGATAATACTCCACCGCCCGTCCTGCCCTCTACCGTCGCCTCTATCGCTCTCGCTGCTTAACGAATCTCCCGTAACTACGAAGAGTGAGCGAGATAAAGAAGGAAAGTACAATAAAGAGGCTGTACTCTGCATAAAATATCACGAAATATTCGCATTACCACGTTTGAACACTAAAATATACCTGAATGGTAAATGTAAAATATTTTTTCATTTAATGACGGTGATATTGAGTTATAAAACCCTTTTTTGGGTCATTTCGCTTGACTATGCAATTTCCATGGTGCGTAACGTGTAAGTGTCCTTTGTTCTAACTCTTCATAACCAAAAAGCTTTTATGACAGAAATAATGAGTTTATAAAACGTTTTGATTCCTTCAAAAACTGCGTTCAGGTTTGTTTTTCATTTTGGAGGTTGTGCATTATTTTTCTATGGATCAGATTTAGCTGTTCATGTTGTTAACGACATCTGTACTTATGATGTGTGAAATTTTGAGGTAATGTAAGGAGTGAAAACTACAATTTTTCGACTACGAAAAATTGAAAAAAAAAGAATTAAAAAAATGAAGACTGATGGGTAACAGAAACTAGCTGCTCTCTGCACGACTCTTTAGCGTCAATTTACTTGAACTCGCTGGAAAGTTGCAAAAACTAATTTGCGAAAAGCGACAAATCAGCGAGAGAGAAGTTGGAACGGATCTCATGAGGCGAAAAAAATAAAAAAATGAAAAATAAAAAAAATTACGCTATCGCAGATCGCGTTCGTTCGCGCCGAGCAAACGGCGTGTTCACCCTTTCGGAGCATTGAGAGTTCTCGGGCGAGCCAGGAAAAGACCGAGGGAGGCATCAGGCAGATATATAGCGAGTAAGGAGAGTTTTCAAGAAGTGAACTAATAATCGAATCCCGCTACCGAACTTCGTGTGGAAGTCGGGTAACATCGGAGTTTTCGTTCTCCGGGTCGCATAATAGTTCAGTGGACCCCCTTTTATATATCTACGTCCATATGGGGGATTCCACGCGCATTCGACCGTGACCATCGCCGATCCGATTTATTAATTTTTTTTTTCAAATCACGTTTTTCACACAAGTAATCCTAAAAAATGACTTCTGGAAATGTTCAACTATTTTTATCAATAATTTAAATGTTTTCACCATTTTATTTATTTTTTTAAAAACTCGGCACACAAATACCAATATTCCTGATTATTCCTTACTTAATTAAGAATTTTTTTCACTTCTCAAATAATATTTTTTCTTTTTTGCTGATTTAATAAACAAATGTTGTATTTTCGATATCTGAATGTAACTGAACCCACTGATGAGTATTTTATTTTTGAGTGCTCTGTTCGTTCCAGTGACTAGTAAAAAATCGAAAAAATCCGATCGAGGCTGTTGAAAGTCGGAGTGCATTTGCATCGGGGTATGGAATGCCCCATAGAAGTGTACCTCGGGATGGCGAGGAGTTTGTTCGTATGCCCGGTGCTTCATTCGTTTCTTCCTCCTCGGGTAGCGTTTGCGGCGCCTCCGACTCACCAACGAGTATTTCCTTCTTGAAAGATTCTATTATTCAGCTCTGGCTCGCGTGCATACTGTTCACGCGTTCGAGTGTATGGATGGGAATGGCTGTAGCTTTAGGGCCGAGGGCCACATCTGCTTTGCGAACGGATAGTTTATTTGCAGATGCGAAAACGTCGCAGAATCGTATCGGGAGCTTGCGCTTCGTGTCGCGTGGAAAAACATAAAGGAGGAAGAAAGAGGGAAAAAAAAAATGAAAGTAAGCGACGGGAAAGTCGCTTCTGGCCCGTCGGTGCTTATAACAAGGGAGGCTACATTTTTGGTTGCACTTTCCAGATTCATCCCTTATACGATCCTGTGACGCATCTCCTTTCTCCTCTGGTTGCGAATTACCAGATGCTACGGCCATTCCATACTTACAAGCTCCTGCAACGATACATAAATAATGCGAAGATAGCGCGTACGATACATAAATCGCTTCCATTTACCAACAGGCTCTCGGTGCAAGGTGAGATGCGGGCTGCGTTGGCCGCCTCCACTTCCACTGGATAATACGAATAGCCAAAGCCACACGATACGTAACAATCTGTCCGACCCTCGCGACGGGGAACGATGAAATATTAGACGAGTTTGTGCCTCCGAGTTTTCCACTGCGCGCTTCCAGCCTCGTGATAACCCACCCCGCTGCCCCGGACCAACGGTGATTTTCCGTGCTTTCTCCTTTTTCTCGAACAAAAGGGTGGTTTGTATAATAAATTTGTTTTGAGGAGGGAAAATCTCGGGGGGCCATAATCTCCGGAGATATCTAGCCAAACGAATGACCCGAGGAAATAATGGGAACGACCACTTTTTTAATTAGATGCGTTTAATGGCTTACGTAATTCAAGATATTATTTGTATTATTGATTCACGGGTAATCTCAATGTGATTATGAGATTTTTTAACCTCAGTGTTTCGCTCTGCGGTTGTTATTTTTTTGTGGGTCGAAATATTAAAAAGATGGTTTTTATAATAAATTTGTTTTCAGGAGAAAGATTTTAATTTTGGAGAACAGAGAGAAAAATGGTTGTCGGAAATAAATCTGGCAAAAAATGATATTTTTATTATTTGGTTTAGTCGAGATTGAATTTGTCTCATAATTTCACGTGAACAATGTGATTTTGAGATTTTATTTGTAATTTCCCGTATATTTTTCGCTACCGTTCTCTTCTATAACGTGAAAATATTTTGCTTTCACTGCACGCTGGAGGTTTGGCATTCCTCGCCCGCCTCAACGTTGATTTTCTGTGCTTTCTCGTTTGTCTCGACGAAAAGGATGGTTTGTAATATAAATTTGTTTTGAGGAGGGCAAAGCTCGAGGGGCCATAATTTACAGAGAACTCTGGCCAAACGAATGATCCGCAGAAATAATACTGCCGAGAACGAATTTTTTTTAAATGGCCTTCTGTGCATTAAAAGGTTTACGTAATTGAAGATATGATTTTTACAATAAATTCACGTTTACAGTGTGATTTTGAGATTTTTTACAATAACGTGAAAATATTATCAATGCCAAATGACTTTTTAGTATTTCAATTTTTTTATGTCTACAATTAAAGAGAAATAAAAGGAAAAACAAAAAAATTGTCTGTGATATCTATAATCAATCCTGACTTCTCAAAGTTCATCCCTTGTTGAGCTTGCATTCGGAATGCCATTGGTTCGCGTTGTTCAAACTGTTTTTTTTTTGCTCACAATTTATTTATCACTCTTCCGTGTGCGGGGCACATTTTTATTTTCAACGTCCTTTTTTTCCATCCCTATTCCTGGTCATGTCTCATTCGCCTGTTACGAAAAAAGGGGGTGGAAGAAGAGCGAGCCCATACTTTCCCTCAGCAATGATTTACAATCCACTGGCTGTTACGTAGTCGGACGCGACCGCGTTCCTCCGTAATTAATAAAATGATTAAATGAAGCTACCTTTGTCGTCCATTAATTACACGGCTGCGAAAAGAGCTCGAACACAGACGGTGAACGCTATTGCTAGTTAGCGTTGCGAAGCGTGGAGGTGATTCCGCCTCTCGAGAAGGAGAGTAAGCGAAGGACGCGCAGCTCGTGGACATTAGTAATGCGACATTCGTCTTTTGTGACATTCTGCGAGTTCAGCCTTGGCTCTTTCTCTCGAACGGAGGAATAGCTACGAGTGTAGCGTCAAGAACGATAAAAATGTGAGAAGTGGAGAATTACTCGTTCTCGTCTATTTCCTCGCTCGCTATTTCCTTGCCGATCCGTTGAGATATAAAGAATATAAATCTGTCCAAGGGCTCGAATCGTCGTTACCTGTGCACTCTTCGTTCTTACAAAATTCGAGAGCTTTTCCACGTCATAGTTTTTCACAACGATTTTTCATCTTTCTCATATTTCACATCTATTGTGCTCGTCGACTTGTGAAGGAATAATACAAAGGTCGATCGTTATTTTATTATAGCGTAGCATATTATAATATCACCTGGAGATTCCACCCCAAACCTGGTGTATCATATCATATTTTCCCGGTTAGTCAGTTTTCTTCACTCGGACTATTGAATTTTTCTAAACCAGAATACGGTTAGCATATTTATGTTGAAGCTGGAGCTGGCAAATAGCATACGATAACCATCGTAGCATTTTACAGCGTAGCATAGCGATGGAAATTCACCCGGAGATTCCACCCCAAACCTGGATATCACGTTTTCTCGGTTAGTCGGTTTTGGTAACTCGGACTATTGACTTTTTCTCAACCAGAATACGGTTAGCATACATCTTAGAGAAACGTGATAGATACGAAACAGTTTCGTACCTTTCATCACGTTTTGTAATGCATGGGCCTGGCTCCGCCACTTTTCGCGCTTTTAGATCACATCCCTTTCTACCTTCACTCATCCGCGTGTCCTCATTCTCTTCCTTCATATCTCGTAGATGCATTATTTGGTGCGGAAACAGTGTATCCAACGGTAGCACAAAGCTCAGGTGGGATAGAGCGAGGAGCGCAAAAGCCGAGCGTTACTGGTTGGATTCGAGATCGAGATGGAAGGCACAAAATGAAGAATCGTAGATGCACCGTGAAAAAGAGGGCAAAAAGCATGAGCAGCCGTAGAGTGGAGTCATAAAATATTCAGACTACTTTCTAGTTCTCTTCATGGCTTATTGCATCTACATACGTCGGCTATACCTCGGAGCTTCCCAAGCTGAACCAGTGACTTTCCTTGCGGCTCAACGATAGCGGAACCAGAAGCACCAGGAGCACCGAACCGATGTGGAACCAGGTATGCTCCGGGGGTTATCTTGATGCTCGGATCGCGCGGACTTATGCTATATCAATATTTTAGAAGGCCAACTCACATGAGTTGAACGAGGCTTGACAAAATCCATCCAGGGTTCATCGAAACCCAAGAACGAAATCGAGACAAGGTCCTGGTCCATGGACTGAAACATTTATGATTCCGATTGACCATTTCCCCTGGAAGGACACATCAACGCTTTATCCTGATGGTTTCCAATTTACCATGTAAATGCAAGCACGTTGAACGTTTATCAGACGGCCAGCGCTTTTGGAATTAAAAAATATGCATAATTCAAGCTGCTCTGAAATTGGACTGCAAAATGAGTCATTAAATATTGCATATTCAACAGGCTGCTGAATGAAACTTTGGAAAATAATGATGTCAATTACGCGACCTGCACAGTTAATGCGCTGGAAAATGAGTAACATTTTCAATGGTTGAAAGCGGAGAAGGTTTCAGTTCTCTTCAAAGCTTTCGCACATCCTTGTGTCTTGAGCTTGTGCTAGCATTAGAGCCTCGATTACTAAGTATCATCCGCTACTTGAGTGTCGTTGTGTGTCACCCAGTCGCATCGAACTTGATTCTCCTGCAATGCTTCAGGATGTTCTCCGCTTCGCATTCAAGAGCAATCCAATAGCTACTCAATATCCGGCAGTGTCGGATCACAGAAGCGTACATCAATCGAAAGTGGGAATCATGGTTGATTTCTATCATTCCGGATTCTTCACGCCGACGAACAATCCGCTTATGAACTCAGCAGTAAATCTGTTGTGGAGGTCGCGATACTTCATTCATTTCTGATCTTGGCAATGGGAATCACGGCTATCATTACCCGGCAAAGATTGTATGTCTAGTGCAGCAAGAGTTGGGGCACTAATACCTTCCACAATTAAAGATTGGTAACCGCTCCACTGAGAATTCTGCCTCACACCGTCGGGTACTTCACTCTACTATCTCTTTTTTCCGACTCCCTGTACCTCTCATATCTCTTCGTACATATATATCCAACACCAGCAACACCAGGACTAACGATCCTCCCAGCTTTTCCCTTCACATATTGCCTTGGGTTTCCCTTGAGTAACTTCGAAATGGCAAGATTTCTCAGGAGCAAAAAGCTTTACTTCCCTCGATACTATCAGCGGGAAAAGCTACGAGCGATTGGGTCGCTTCGAAAGGGGATGAAGTTTCACCAACTGTGGATACAAGTGTCTTATATATCGCTGAAGATTGACAGGAAACGACAGGACACTCGAGCGGTTGCTTTTGACTGGTAGCCCGAAATCGAGTCGCTATTTTCGTGGCATGCGTAAACTCTAGGATTGAATTCTACCGAGTCGATAGTGCGAGTGCATCTATCGGGAGTTTGGTGTCAGGAAGTGGTGGAATTCGGTGGGAACGAGCTGAGAAAGGGAGTTGGGCGAAGCAGTGCCAGAGGGAGATGAGAGAATATCCATATTGCATCTAGGCAAGAGCCGATATCCGGGCAAGGCGAACGACCCTTGGCCAGACACGATTCGATCTCGCTTCGCTTTCGCCCCTTACTGCTTCTGCATCATTTCGTTGCAGGCGTCGTTGCTTCGGGCGACCGAGAACCGACTACCTATTCCTCAATTCGCGCACACTGCGCCATCAGATTTCCAAGCCGAAAGTAGAGATCAACTCTTCTAACCGTGCTCGGATTTCGCCGGGGCCAAGGCACGTCTTCGGATCTCATATACCGAGAATTTTCGTCGACGTCACGATCACATTTTCAACCTGGATCACTCTCAGACCTGGCGTTTTCATAAAACCAAGTTGTCGTTCAATTCCGAGTGAACGGTTCTTCTTTATTCCAGGCAAAACGAAATTATGGCTAAGCCTGGCATTACGACTAGGCTCTGGGATTTTTCACCCCGCATCTTGCAGTCATTTCCACTTTGAATTCATCCTCTCGTAATTAACATGTACTAGCTCAACGTTTGCCTTCGTTGATTATTCATTACTCGGCAATTACATATGCCATCACACAAACTTACGTTGAAAGCTGCGAAACGGGGAACGAGGCGAAAAAGTTCAGGAAGAACAGCTTTCCGAGGAAACGAGTTGCAAATATTTTTGATGGTTGTTATGCACACGACGCATTACTGACTCATGCCCGAAGGGATACACGAAGCGCTCTCGTTGCCCGGTTATTTCTCCGTCTACCGCAGTGTGTACCTATTATCCTGAGCGTCTCCCGGTGGGCCAAGAGTCGGACGTGTGGGCATTGGATGCCGGTTTTGCATTCTGGATCGTTGCCGACGTGGCCTGGCGTGCGAGTGTTCTGCTTTCCACTTCCGGCTTACATTTTACTTCTGGACGTTTCATTGTCGAAAGGCAAACGTGCGCGTACAGGATGTACGAAAGAGATGAAAACGGTTGACCCAGATCCGATGGGAGAGCCAGCGAGGAAAAGAGACGGGACGATTTGCCGTGGGAGCCAATGAGTGATACGCAAACCGAGAAACAGACGGAGATTAAATAAGAGCACTGGAAAAGCACATCGGAAGTTGCGAGAGAGAGAGAGAGAGAGAGTTGAGAGGGAAGAATTTGAGCCTGAAGGAAGTTAAAATATCCGATTTTCTATGATCCGTCATACACATGCATAAATAGTTCAACAGGATATTATCCTGACTCCGGACAACTTTTCCAATCTCGTCACAACTTCGCTCATGTGAACGCTGATATCAGACATATCAATCTTGTTTCAACCGCACAAGCGTAGAACATCCAGATCATCAGGTTCCCCAATTTTGTGAACGATTGAAATCCAAAATCCCATAGTCAGCAGTTTCAGAACAGAATAATGAGAGCCGGAGCAGACTCATCAATGGCCTCGGTACAAATTGGCCCTGAAGCGGGCAAACAAGCAAACAACAACTTCCGAAAATACATGCAGATAATTTCTTCATTGAGAGCTAAATTTCTGCCCCAAACCCAGACGTGTAACGAGTCAAGCAAACATTCAAAGGCTGAGTGGAGGCAAACATTGACTGCGTTTGAGTGACTCCATTGCGTTAACTAACGCAGACATGTGAATGTCAAATGCAGGCAAGGCTCGGAATACGTTTGATCTAAGAAGGAAAGAATCAGGGAGTCAACCACCAGGAAAAATAATCGAACAATCGATCCAAGGTACCCAACACCACCACCGAGTCCAGATGAATCGAATTTAATCAACGAGGCACGTCAATCGCGCTCTGCGACTCGATAAATTATTCATCGATGGCAGACAGGCTACCGGAGGATTGTTGGGATGGGGACAACCCTCGCAAGGCCGTCGATCCGCTAAAATTCTGGCCTCGTTGGCTGACTCAAGTGGGGGCTGGGGAAGGGCGAGGGAAATAAGAAAGAAAGGACAAGCCAAGTCGAAAAGTGAAAGGAAGAGAGAGAGAGAGAGAGGGAGAGAGGGAAAAAGATGTGGAGTGCCAGGAGTGTATTCAACGAGTTAGCCTCTGCGAGAGAGGAAGGACGATGCTCCGAGAGAACAGCAGGAGGAAGCCAGAGAGCAGAAATCGATTGGCATCGGCGGGTGGGTCTCGAGCCAGCCGGTGCTTCGGTACTTCCCCACTGGAAGTGCTATTGACGTTGCTACTGGAAGCAGACCTGAGGGTTGTTATTCAATGAGTTACATGCAGCTGGACGGTTCAAGGAAGACGAGAACGGAGCGCCCCGTTATACGGAGGACAGAGGGTTAGCTGCGGAGTCTGGGGCTCCTTTATTTTTGTTATTTGACTGAATTCACTCCGTTAAAGCGGTCTCTATCTAACTACTGCAGCTACTACTTCGCAATTGTCTTCCCTCGACTTGCCTCATGCCCTTGTTCCACTTTCCCTCAGTTTAGATAGCTGATGTGTAGTCAATTCACCTCGTGGCTTGTCTTACTCATCCTTCGCCAGGGACCTGATCCCGCGGTGAATAATTATTTAAAGCCTGATGAATTGGGCTTTAATGCCGGGGTATTGGGAACGCGGTTTTCACGATCGATCTTCATGTATACGTCATTCATTAGACGTTCCGACGTCGCTTTGTCGTTATTGTTTTCTAAATGTTTTTTTAAGGCAACGAATAAACTTCATGTGTGAGACACCTTTAATAATCATCAAACGACGTGCGTATTTCGACAATAAAGTTGAGTTCATTTTTCTAAAATTTTCATAAGCTTTTTGGAACATATGTTCACTCGACTTCGATTATTTCAATTTCCCCAATACATATTCATATCGAACTGCAGTATATTCGTTTCCGGTTTTGTTTCCGCTTCCTACCGTCCCAAAATGAAATCGCACTTTTGATTGTAAATGTATCTATGCACACCCTTAATAATATTGAACAATGTGCGTATTTCGGAAATAAAGTTGGGTAAATATATCTAAAATTTTCATAAGCTTTTGAACCACATGCTCACTCGATTTCGTGTATTTCAATTTCTCAGATACATATTCAATAGCGAACTGCTGTGTATTCGTTTCGGGTTTCGCTTCCTCTTCCTCTTCCTACCACCCTGTCTACTACGTGCCCATCCGTCGTTCCTTCCACCGTCGTTGTTTTCACCGAACGCCGACGACTACGACGAAGTACCAAAGCGAATAAATAAATAAAAAAAAAGGAAAGAAAAAAATTAACAGAAAATAGAATATATACGCGATGAGAATGCAGGAGAGCGTGGGTGTGGGCGAGGGCGTGGCACGCGAAAAACAAACGTGTACGAACGCCACACGACGCCATGTGAAATATCGCGTCGGCATGCTACGGAATTCGACACGATGTTTCGTCCGTCACACCGCATAGCACAGCACCAGCAGCTCGTACACACATACGTCCCACCCTCGACACTTTGAAGGGGTTCAAGAGTTCAGTCACTCGGTCTCTCGTTTACCTGACACCTGGTCGAGTGAAAAAAATGTAATGTGCTTCGCGAGGGTAGATTCGACGATGAAAATCCTTTAACCCTGCATACGTGATTTTTTTCCCCTCCAATCGACTACCAATTTTGAGGAGTCATTGACATTTTTCTTGTTCATTATTTTTTCATTTATTTTCGTGCGATTCTCGTATTAATCATTTCCATGACTTCCAGGTAAAACAAAAATTCTTTGAACATTTACTCCCTATTTTTTCTAATAATTTCGAACAATCATTACTTTATTATCTTTAACATTTTTTTTAGTTACATTTGAAGGTCTTTAGTTTTTCAATTCTTACATCTCTCTTTGTTTTTCTTTTTTAATTAAAATATAAATTATTTTCATTCCTTCCAATTGCAAAATCGGCTCGGGGTTTTTTTTGGTACTCAAAAAAATTCACTCAAGTATGCCGAATAGTGTGAGGAGAAATAAATTTCTTTGAAGAGAAGTGCTGTACAGCCTTGAAGACACGTAGACAATAAACACTGTTCGGGCGGAGGAATCGGGTACCGATCACAGAGGACCAGCAAATGCATGTCTGTGTCGTGTCGTATCGACCGTTGGACGATTGAAAACGTGTTCGGTTTACTTGGATCGGTTGAGACAGGATGGTACCTCTTCGTACGTGTCCGTGTACGCACGTACGGCGGTTCAAACATATCCTTGTTGAAACAAAAAAAAAACAAACTGCATCGAAATGCACATGCATGCACAGCTGTCAGTTCTGTTGGATCATAACCGATTCGCAGGGGATACAACAGTACTGAGGTGCACACGGCGTGAGATATCCTCCATTTCACAACATTGAAGTGGATCCTTGCCATGCACCGCGTCAATACGTAATATAATATGGCTATGACGTAATCTGCGAGGAAGACGGTGAGGAAACTATATATTCCGCACGAGAACAGATGTGAACGATGAAAAGGAGCCTCTTCAGTCGTTAGTACGAGAGCACTCACCCATTGCCGGACCGTAGATATTCAAGTAGAGACAGTCTTCGCTCTGATTTCGAAGATGAGGCAGAAGCCTCATCAGGTACTCGTAACGGCCTCTCGGCATTCGCTCCAGTGCTTCCTGCTCGTTCGAGATGTCCGGGAGTTTTTGAGGACACACAAGACCGACTCTGTCCGTCAATCTGTCGAGCAGAAACACATTATTTTACTTTGTGATATTTTTATTTAAATTTATTCACTTTTATCACTCGTTTACATCGATAAATGGTTTAACTTTATTTCTTTGGAGATTTCAGGACAAAATTTGTCATAATTTTCTTTACGATTAATTAGCCACAAAATTTTGTTGGTAGCCACTCGAGAGAGTATATTGCAAGAACATTTTTTCGATATTAAATCACTATCGAAATATTGCCCCAACATTGTGGTTCGATATTGGAAAAAACTTTATTGCAAAGTTACGTGAAAAAAAAAAAAAATGGCTTGGGGGCCAATTAAATGTTTACGAGGGGTGGATGCATTTTTTTCCATAAACATATTTACGACAGAAATTGTGGCTGGTCAATATTGTTATGAACATTGCTTACGTTACCGTCATTTACAATTATGTAAAAACTGGTACCGTCATTTTACATCTCTAATTGTGTGTAATATTAAGAATTTAAAAAAATAGAATGGTATTTTGATGACTCACTTGACTCCATCCCATGGACTGGGCGCTCTCGTAGGCGAAAATCTGTTACTCCCGATGGGCGGAGTAGCGTAAGGTATACCAAGGTACACGTCGATGGACTGAAGGTATTTTCGATCCTCGAAAGTCTGCGTCAATCCCTGAATTTTGCCGTACCGAGTCTGAACCACCCGGGGATTGAGCTTAGACTTGACGGATAACGAGAGAGCTATTTTGGGCGGCGTCACGACCATCAGACTGACGAGAATCAGGAAAAGTTCCATCTTGCCTGGGAGCACTACGGTTTACGATCGACGTCAGCTATCTCTGTACCCCACCCCACGAACAAAATCCGTGACACCCCGGTGGCCTTAATCGCGAATTAAGGGTGACTGATTTCGTTTCTCGTGACGATATTATATCGATCGGGTGGCCTTCCCGAAGAATTTCTCATTTAAGCCGCGCCCCTCAGGATCAGCAACGTTCCAACGGCATTGCACACGAGCCTACAGCACCATCGGGTTCCAGCTTCACCTCGACACGTCATCTGAAAGCCAATCAAGTCACGACTAATTACTTCCTGCTGTGGCACCATGCTCATCGTGATTAAACGGGCTATCCATGCAGACTACATTCCCAATTGGATTCAAAGGTTGCTCCACTAAACGATCCAAGGCACGAGAATTCAATCTTAATTATACTTTAATTGTATTTCATTATTTCATTCGTCCTGCTGTCTAATTGAGAAATTTTTCGGTTCGTTGAAATGATTTTTTTGGAAATTTTGATATCTGGATTTCCACAATGGTTCGAAATGTCCAGAGAATTTCAAGACGGGCACTTTTTAATATTGTGCACTGTACAACATTTATCATAGAAGAAGGATTAGTATTGGATTTGACCCAAACATATTGACATCTAAAAATTGATGGCTCAGAATTTAATAAGTCTTTTATTCTTTCACTTGTAATGAATTTTGTGGAAATATTTAATCGAATGAAACGGTGGTAAAGTGGAACCTTGAAAAATGCTTCATCATAATTTGACTTAATTCACGAAACTTCTTTTTCGAGGAAGTCAAAGTAGATCAACTTCTTCATATGAAGATTCCCTGTGCCTTGTGGATAGTGTAAAAAGGGAGGAGAAGCGTATTAAATAACTGAATATTTGAAAACTCCGTACGATATATAAATTTAGAAATAAGTACAATAAAATATATCCGGTGTTCTAATAAAATCTCGATTCATCGGGTCGATGGTCCGGGCGTCGGCGCGAACAAATCTGATTCCGCGAAACAGCGTTGAAAATAAATCAAATTTATATAATTTTATTGTATACGAAAAGTAAGTATTTGCCATAGATAGAATTACGAGGTACATGAAAACCGGTATATAAAATTCGCTACGATGAAGAAACGTCAATTTAATGAAATGGAAATGTTTCTTATTCAAGGTTCTGTCCGCCGAACCTACCGAAGTATCTCCACGAAAAATTTACATCCCTCCGGAAAAGCGAGGAAAGAGCGTCGCGATTTTTTTTGCTCCATTCACGTACCGCAGTTCTTTGGAATATCGTGAATTATACCGAGGTACAGACCGCGGCAAAAGTATTCAATGGCACTTCGTTTCTCCTCGCGATTCAACCTTATTTCTCAGAGCAGAAATACTTCCGACGTTTCGCAAGCGAACTATAAAAATCCGATTCCTTAGCATTATTCTGGCCATATTCTCCAAGATTTCGTGGACGTTGCCGCGGACCGGTGAGCACTTTCTCGGGATGCATCCAACCTCACGTCGATCCACTCTCCACAAGTGAAGACGGACACGAAGAAATAGAGTATTCGCAAATGTCTTGGTGCGGGCGGCGGGGCCAACTGGCACAACGAACTTGAGAGTATTCGTACGTAGCACCATTATGGAAATCAGTACTTATCGAGCTGGAAGAAGCGGGCGAATGGATAAAACTCAAGCTCACCGCTGTACGAGTGGCGTAGCTTTCTCTTCAGCCTTTCTATACTGTAATACTTCAGGCGCAAGTTAGACCTTTGCTTGAGGCTGGGTTATTCCATACCAAATGGCCTGATGTTGCTACAGCATCGTTTCCAGGTCAGCACATTGAGCTATTTACATCGTCATCCATTTCTGCAATTTTGTGAGAAAATTTTGTTCTCCAATGGGTGCTTGTTGAGTCTTAATTGCTCATGGATTGATCATTGTGTGAATGAACATATTTGCTTGGAAATTTCGTGTGTCATTGAAGGCGGAATGAAGTTAAAGGACAGATAAGTGACCGTGCGGGTGAAGTGGTTTTTGCGTAATTTGCGACTTACCGACATTGTCGAAAGGGTTAATTGGTTTGTGTACAGTGTGAACCAAGCGAGCGACGTAAGTAAAAATAATGCATTTTTAATGAACATTCCAGGAAGGCTATGAGGAGACCTCAATGTTCGACTCGATAACCGCATCGCATTTACCACGCTACAAGTGAGTATCAAGAATATGAGATGAAGTGCTTTGCCCCACCTCGGCTTCAATCGATTATATTCTCTATGGTCCTTCTATCTGCATCATCATTGGCCCGGTGACCTCGATTTTCACCATTTACGCCGTAGCGAGATTTCCCTTTGATGGCTCAATGGGGTAGTCGTTACAAGCACACGTTATATCTATCTCCAGTACACATATTACAGCATGCAGCCCTTATCGATAAAGCCATTAAATGAGATATCATAAAATTCGCATCAATGCAGTCTTCGGATTAAAAATAAATCAAAAAACCCATGTATTCGAAGTACTTAAAAGGCCTCAAGCTCTCGTTAAAAAAAAATGAAAGGAAAAAAAAATGCTTCAGAGCTTTTTCCATCATACGCGACCCTTATCCGTTATCAAATCGATTTTTTTTCAGCCTGGAATTTCAGATCCGATATGAGACGCGGGATTTATTCGTAAATATTGTACACGTAATTAAAAATTTTCGTTTAATACCACGGGCAGCTCGATGATCCCTCGGGGCGATGAGAGCCTTCACCGTTACCAAGAGGAATCTGAAACAGAAGAAATTCACGTGGCAATTAGACGAAGAATTTTTTACATCGTACAATTATTGAATTCTGTCGGTCACGTGACCTGAAGAAATAGAGAAAAGACTGGTCTGAATAAATTTATAGGGGAAGTATATCAGCAGTGATCAGCTGTCGGTCGATCATCGGCTGCTCTTTTATATCCTCTCGTACCACTCTTCGATATTAGATCTAAGATAGGAAGTACTGCGAATTCTCGATCTCTGTCTGACCTCTTCAGCCTCGTCCATCTCGTCGATTATGGCCGCAAGTGCATGGAGGAAAAGCGCTGGAGGGCTCGCGTTTATCTTGACTGTCTACTCGACGGACAAACTCCTCTTTGCCAACCTCAACGAGATCTAACCTCTTATTGTGTATCTTCTCTGTGTCCGAATCCGTCCATCTATATTTCATTCTCCTTCGCCTTGTATCTCGAGATTTATCCCAACTGCATGTAAACTCCAGCAACTGAACGCGTGAATTGCTATCAGATAATAAATGTTGGTCCATTAAAGAACAAATTTTTGTTCGCTAACTTTCTGTCTTGAACATTGACTAGAAAGCTTTGAAGCTCACAAGTACTCGAAAGGACGAGATACTTAGTCCAGTAGGTTGAAAGCTATGCTACAAAGGCATTTGGGTATTCCAGTCAATGGATAGGCTCTTTCCTTTGAATCCAGTCGGAAATGCCTGCTGCCACCTATTTAGGCCTTTCTGTCTTGTTGCACGATGAATCGCCAAATTTACCTGAGTAACCAGTGACCAAGTTGAATAGGCAGAATATGTTAGGCTTCAAAGTCCAGGTGTAATCATGGTAGCGAGCTAGCACGTCTGATCAGATGGTAACCGAGTGGAATCGACGGTGAATCTTGGATTTAGCTCATGGGAAAAACCAATGACGATCTTCACGCTTAGATCTAATCACAACCACTTCTTGTGTATCAATCTCTGCTACTACGCACAACCTTTAGAGATCCAACCTAACGGTGTCCAGGACTCAATATACCTGGATGATACTACCGGTCCATTGGCTGATGTGTCTCCTTCCACCGCCGGTTCATTTATAGTGAATGCACTCAGCATTCGCTTTCAAAGTCCAAATGTAATCATTCGAACAAGGTTGGCAGTCTAATTGGTATGGAAGGAGGGTCTCGCACATCTCTCAGCCACTACGCCGGAAATGGGTGTATGGGCAGAAGCGAATGAAGCACGGAGACCGGGATCTGCTGCGAGTGTCTGGGAAGCATCTTCTAATAGTGCTTCGCGTGCTTGGTGTTCAACCAAGAGGATACTAATTCAATTTGAATGGACTTTGATCAGATTGGAAACGTTTCAAAGTTTCCGGATGTACATGTATCTCAGATAGGAGACTGTCGACGAGTAAATAAGTGGCTTCCCACGATGATCAGTCGAAGTTGTCCTGGACAGTAATTATATGAATGTTATTCCTGGAGAACTCTCAACAGATCACATGGTATGTGTGAGATTTGAAAATGTCCATGGATCCCGAACAAGTTTGAACTTACTCTCCGCTCGCACTTATCTCGGTACATTACGACTATTTGAAATAAGTTCAACTGGGACCAACCGAATAAGCGTTGCATCGCTCCAGCCAAGCTCGTACGGGTATCAAACAGCAAGGAGATAGACTGAACAGGTCCGACTGTGTATCGAACAGCCGGAAAATAGTCTAGACTCATTCGAGCGAGTACCGAACAGTCGGAACGTGTTTCGAACGTGTCCGAGTGGGAACCGAGTACCCGGGACGTAACCCGAACATGTTCGAACTGAAGCCGAACATTTTCGAATGAGTATCGAACGAGCGGAACACAATCTGAACCTGTTAAAATTTGTATCGGACGGCCGGAACGTATCGCGAACATGTTTGAATGGGTATCGAACTGTCGGGGCGTATCTCGATCATGTTCTAATGGATGTTGAACTGGTACGAATGGGTATCGAACAGCGGGTGTATACTGGCGGTATACAAACGGTTTGCTCGCACCACGAAACACGTCCCAGTGGTATCTGTATATGTGTACGCAACAAGTCAGACTAAACGATTGTTTGAGCTTGCCAAGTAGTTATAATTATTTCGGTGGACTGGCCAGCGTACTACTGATAAGGGTATGCACTTTGGATGATTGATTCAGACCTCACCGGACCTAAATCCTGTTGAAACCATTGTTGTTCTCTCACCAAGGCACGTGTACGGTAGAGTTTACCATAGATTTATCTTGATGTGATTTCCCTACAAGACGACAACTAGAAATTCTTACAATATTTTCAAACAGATGAATGTTATCTTGAATTTATCAGTCCTTGCTCTCGGTCAGTTTGACGTACATAAAATTCTTCTCAATATCTTTTTTTTTAACGTACAGAGAAGTGCTCTCAACAATTACTCGACTAGCGCGCTCACAATTACTTGTGCATTTCTTTGCACTCGTATTGATATCTACCGACAGTTACGATATCGAGACACGACTTCCTCTCCACGTCGGTTCATTCTGTGTCACTGTAGGATGCACCACTCCTCGACAAAGAGCCATACACCGTGATATGCATGATAGCGCTCTCAGTTACTTCGCGATTCGAGACGAACGGAAACATCGAGCTATCGTTCCGCTTCAAGTATTTTACCTCAATACGAAAAATCTGAACAAAACGGCGTCCGATTGCAGTGCATAGACATCTATTTCCTACTTCCAGGGAATTCATATCAATTCGAGTGTACGAAAAATGCAAGCATGAGTGAAGCATTGAATGGATAATAATAATCATAATAATAATAATATGAAACATTTTTCTCTTTGCATATACTATTAATATATACCAATCCTTCACTCAACACACAACCTCACATTGATTGATAACAATTTTAATAATGAAACACAACGCTTTTTACTCTTTGGAATCATAATTTGTTTTTATTTGCAAAACGAGACGAGTTTCATTCGGTTAATGCATTTTGCTTCGTGGCAACAATAGCCGAGTGGTTTTCCGGTGAAAACTGCAGAGATCGGTATTGGAAGCTATTATAGAAATTTGATATGAAAAAAGTGTATATCGAAATAAACAGGAGGCGATACATCATGTGAATCGATACGATGGTGTTGGCAAACTCCCGTGCCCTATACCGTTACATATATATAGGATGGATGCAGTGGCGAGTGGGCGGAAAGTTTAGTCCTTTTTTGCTCGCGAATCCACCGGCCGGGCTCGTGATCTATCAGCGATCGGATCTTTCTGCTGTTACTGCGTCTGCCACCGCAGCGCAGGGCCAAATGCCGGATATTTCATGAGAAAACTTTTCCGCATGCTTCCACCGCATCGCGATTCGATACAGTACTCGCCAGATAATCCAACGATTAGCTATAATAGAATATATATAATTGTTAGGAGATAGTTTCCGTTGTGGTCAGCCGTGATCGATCGCCGCGCTACTGTTCCTCGAACCTATTCGATACTAATTATCACAATGATATAATACCGCAATTTTCTCAATTCAGTCATACCTTTTAAAGTGATTATTGAAGAATTTCATTTTCTTAAAAATCTCAGCCAAATTATATGTCATAATAGGCAAAAATTAGCGTTGCAAAAATATATCGAATATACACAAATTTTCTATGCACACTAAAATATATTTCAGTTTCATTTTTTGCATACATAAGACCCATATTTTCAATATTCAACGTTCAGTTTATTTCCGGGCGGAGGTGGCGGAAATTACAGGTGAATTTCACAGATGGCGCTGCTTGCGAATTCATAATGTACAGTTGGTGGCAGTAAAAGTGAAGATAATTAAAATCTTGTTACATATTCGGTACGTAAAAGGGGACAGGTAACGTAATGGCACGATAACGATCGGAAATTCATGAACCGGGGTCGTACGGAAAACTGTAATGATCATAGTGCGCATGGTCTTTGGTGGTGGGTAGCGCTAGTCGCGCAAACGCAATTTGCCGCTTTGATAACCATAGTTGCAGCGCACTCGATATGTATACTACTGGCAACTGGCGGTGCGAGGCCAGCTAGACAGTACGCTAGACCCGGCGCCGGTTTGGCTGGCCAAACCAGATTGCAATACCTACTCCTGTCCTACAATGAACGGCTATCCGTGAGTTCCCACAATGCGCTGAACTCTCACACCGTTTACAGAACAATACCACTAATCAGCGAAGTTTCTCCGTGCTACGCGCCCGCCAGTACGTATACATTTCCCACACACAATGTACAATGTATAGCGCGTAACGCGTTGATACCGCAGCCCGATCCATCCGGAATTTGAAACAATCGCGGCATACCAATCCTATTTTTACGCGCGTCTGCCCGCAGGACAAAAATACGACCGAACAAATTTCTGTCGTGGATATGTTCATTTAGGCGCACCCAGTGTTCGCCAAAACATTTAAAAATACATTTGTATGTTTATCGAGAGGGTTAAAAGAAATATTTTCTCGGTCAGCGAATCTGTGTTTATCGAAATGCCAAAAAAAGTCACTTTACGTCACGTTAGCAAAATAGGGGGGAAAAAATGATGCCGGAAAAAATCGTTTCCGCTTTCTCCGAGAGAAAACTATTTTGTAGAAGTGGCTTTGTGAAAGTTTGGAAAATAATGAGGACTCAATATGCAGGCTTCCACTTTCCCTCCATTTTTTGTCATTCGTCACGATGAAAAATTCAACATTAATCCCAGTACAAAATGTTCAATATTTCAGCGCGATTTTAACGTAAAATCATTCTCGTATTCGGATTTTTTACTGCTCACACTGCACATGGGACATTTCATACCAACTCGACCTGGGTCTGACCTAATTTTCAACCTGTTTGCATCAAACCTTATAACAATCGATATATCTGATTTACGAGCATTTCCCATTTCTCAATAAAGGCCTTCGTTATTTTCGTTACGAATAATCGTCAGTATATAAATTCTTGAAAGAAAAAAATCTGATAAAAATTGTGGTTATTGTTTGGGGATAGAACAATAGCGTAAAAAATCGAAGATGTAATGCAAGAGGTTGAGGGTCAGATCCAGGTCCACTTAGTATGGGCTGCCCCATATACACTCAATTCTACGGTAACACAGCGACTCTCGTTCAATCCGGTAGAAAGTAATCGTTATACCTGACGATCCTAGAGTTGGTGGGTGGTGAAACGAGCGGTCGAGGCTCGGACCTCGAAACTCGACTCGATCCCGGTGACGGGCTTTAAAACTGAATATGAATTACGCGCCAGAAGCGACGAACCGAATCGTTTATATTCCGGGTGAGGGGGGTGAAAGGTCTCGGCGAGTAGACGACCTGGAATAGGTGATCGATCGAAGGTGCATAACCGATAAAACGAGGCTGAATATAACCTGCGATAAACCATCGAGCGGATATCCTCTCGCTCTTCGCTCAGATGCACCCCCCCCCCCCCCCGCCCCGTCTCGCCCCCTGCGTCTGACCCTTTCTATTCACCCTCCCAAGCTGGCCAATTCCTCGCACCTCGATTAATATTTAATGTAATAAATGTGTGCCCCGCTGCCGGCGGATACTCCGAACTCAAACTTGGAAGTACCCACAGCGAGCCACAGCCTCTCGCTTCCCCGAGATCAGAACCCCAACGTCACTCTCAAACTAGCCCTGCAGCAGCATTTCCATACCACAGACTTCCCACTGTAAAATATAGCGCCCCTATCGCCGCGCACCCTTGCCCACGATATTCCTATAACACCCTCTGATATGCGCACCGATGCAATAATGGTAATCGATAATCGTGATGGCTAACGAAATTACCGGATGTAATGGCTAAAATAACAGGAATCATTGCCGGTTAATCACGAAATTCCTGATGGGCTTTGTTGCGGGCTGAATTTGAAATTGGTGGAAGTGTTTGCGTTCATCAGCGACCGCATGTCTGTACAAAATCCCTCGTGTCATTTGTATTCATTATTTTTCTATCGAAATGCAGTTATTGCTTTGGAAAAAACGATTTTATAGAATTTTTATTCAAGTCGAAAAATATAAATGTTCATTCTCCATCATTATAAATTTACTTTAAAAGCTAACCTTGAAAAAATTGAATATTCACATATGCAAAAAATCGCAACGAAATCGTTGACGAAATGTCAAAATCAACGTAATGCAACATGATAAGTTAACAACATTTCCGCAAGCTCATTTTGGAATAATATTTAACGAAACGTTTCTCATCTCTTCGTTTAGCACTGCGAAATGTATTCCGGAGATAGAATAGAATAGAATATAAATAATCCATGGCGGATGCATAAACCAGCGTGCAGGAGTTAGCAAGTTGGCTGGTAAGCCCAAGCGTCTCTTGCCGAGATGCGGTGGGCGATGCGGGACGCCAGGAGGAGTCCCTAAGGGCCTCCAAGGATCCTGGGCTTCTCGCTTATGCCACATATTCACGTTCTTGTGCTTTCCAGAGGGTGGAAGTTGCGGTTCTCCTTCCGAGGCGACACGGTGTGCGGCTCTCGGAATCCCCAAGACCGGCACCGTAACAAAGAGCCCGTGGATATTTGTGGTGTCGGCGGCAGCAAGCTGACGGACGCGTATGAAGCTGAAGGCGTTAACCGAGATTCAACGGTTTTCCAGAAAATCCGTCATGAACTCACGTAGAAAAACCCGTACATGCTGGGCCACGCATATGGCTTTTTTTATTTTTTATACCTATCCACGGCAACAATGAACACATAGACAGAACATGTGAAAACTAAGCTGAAAAGCGCAACCTCTGTTTTGCCGAAGCTCTGTTGCAGAAAATTTACAGCAACGGCTCGTAATACCACAAAAGCACACAGCATGGAATCAAGACTTTTTTTTATTAACATGCTTTTTCGTATCCGAGCCATTTTTAGTCTAAAGTAAATTGGAATGAATGTGTTAAGCGGCTTAAAGTATGACGAACAAAAAAAATACAATGTCTGAAGCAGACGTTTTTTGAGTCGTCGTAATTTGTGGGGACCAGAAATTTTTTTTTTGTAGCCCTGGCAACTGTGGACCGGGAATTTTAACGACCCTTCAGCCCTTCCAGGTTCCTTCAAAGGCTTCTAAATAATTAATTTTTTTTTTTCTAGATTGAAATAGTTCAAAAATTTAATGAAAGTAAAATTTGCACATCTTTCGTGTCATCCCACTGAAATTATTGCATGATCCTACAGAACACGAGATTTTATTCTCATTCTTTATTTTTCAGCGTGGAATTTTATTACGGAAGTTAAAAATTTAATTATCACTCATCACTGATACTTTTCACAATCTTCAATGACATTGATTAATTTCGAATTTTTTTTCTATCTCGAAGTATCAAAATTCCGTTAAAAAAAAACTTTTAATTAGGTAACGTGTGTTTGATCGTTAAGGACGTCGAAAATCGTCAAGGGATCACGAGTATCGTTTACCCCACTGTTTGCCGTCAAGAGAGTAAAGTCGTTAATCTTTTCTGAAAGTCCAACTGCGAATACCGCTGGGTATACATGTAGATAAAATATAAATATACACTGTGATAGATAAGAGGAGGACGAGTGCCGTGAACATTCCTTCGAGAGAAACATCTTCACCTAGAATTCACTCGGTAAATAACGTCGATTCCGTCCGCCCCGACGACGAGAGTAGTGCTCGGCGCTTCAAGACCAGTCGGAGGAAAGGATTTGCGCAGGGTCGACGGCTGTTTATTTATTTAGTCTCTAGTTGCGAAGGAGATCCTAACTGAGACCCGATCCCTATACACCCCCATTGCTACTATTACCACGACCCCTCGTATAGCAAATAACTCCGGATGCACGTACACAACGAGAGATTCGTTCTCTTTCGCTCCGAGAACGTACATCAAGATTTGCTGACCTTCCCGAGACAAAGATAATTCATCTGCGAATCGATGTACCATAAAATGTGTGAAATATCATTGTACTTTATTATTCTAGTCAATACCGATATTTCTCAAGGTGTCAATCTGTCGAAAATCCCGAAGTAAAACAATCACTTTTTTGTTTTTTTCGACAAAGATAATTCATGCGTGAATCGATGCGTGAAAATCTGTGAAATATTGTCGCACTTCCTTGTTTTAGTCAATACCGATAATTCTCAAGGTTCGATCGTGTCAAAAATGTCGAGGTTGAGAGAAACAATTAGGTTTTTTGTTTGTTTATTGACAAAGATATTTCACCTGTGATTCGATGTATCGTGAAACCTGTGAAATATTGTTGCACTTCCTTGTTTTAGTCAATACCGATAATTCTCAAGGTTCGAATCTGTCGAAATAGTCGAGGTTGCGTGGAACAATTGGGTTTTATTTTTGTCAGTTATTAACGACATGCATTTTGTCGTAACTATGATTGAGAATTCGATCTTGAAGTGGTGCTAGAAAGTCTACGACATTGTGCGATATCCAATTACGCTGTAATATATTTTTCACGATGCTGCGGGTGAGGAGAATGGCGTAGAAGGAAACGAAGTTAAATTCACTGCACCTGGGACTCGGGCTGAGTTTCAGCGCTGAAAATGAATATGAAGGCATCCTTTACTTGGCTGCGGGAAGGCCTTCGCTACCGTGTTACCCGGCCCTACGACAGCTGATGGTTAATGGAAAAATGAATCAACTTCCACCGGCTAGTGATTAATCAACGTTTAATGGCGAACTCTCTTAGGTTTGGGCCATTAAACATATACGTCTCGGCACATTTACAACTTAGTCAGGTATAACCCTAACAGAAAACAAATCTCACCTCCATCCGTACTATAATATAACATTGCCAGGTTGCAACTCTACCAGATTTCAGCTCTGTCAAATTACAACTCTTCAAAATTACAATTCGAAAAAACTACAATTGTACAATGTTGCAACATTTTCACATTCAACTTTTCCTGAATCACCATTAATAAATTTCAATCTGCTTTGATTCTTAATAACAATAAATATATAATCTATTCCGAATATTAAAATAACCCACAATTTTCGTTATCCACAAAATACTAATGGATGGTAATCCTAACTATGCAATATTTATTAGGGCCACGATGCATGCGACGTGAGGAATACGGATGTAAGAGGGATGCGTCTTGTGTCAGGGAACAAGGCACGTTTCTGTAATATTTATCGATCGGCTCGTTAGGCTTTGAAAAACTCATTAACCGAATAGCATATAATTAAAGTGACGAACTGTGCGAAAAGGGTTGTTCGTTGATAGAGGAAGGTGTTGCTCGGCTCAGAGCCGCGCGACACTTCGTCGCTGTATGAGGACGAAAATTATGCGAGAAGGCGCGTTGAGTCTCAGCTGTCAGAGATTTACGAGCGCT
Source organism: Clistopyga incitator (assembly GCA_947507545.1). Classification (NCBI taxonomy): domain Eukaryota; kingdom Metazoa; phylum Arthropoda; class Insecta; order Hymenoptera; family Ichneumonidae; genus Clistopyga; species Clistopyga incitator. The sequence continues at coordinate 11,495,695 of OX382173.1, read as the reverse complement.
CTCACATTATTACAACGTCGGAATAATTATAGCTCGGGCATACTTCGTTAAGGGAATAAATTACACGGGTTAACAAAGACGTGGCTTTTCTTATTTATCGGTTATATACGTAACAAAACACACATGCATCGGTCACCAAATACCGACGCGATATCGTCGTCTTTGTTGCCTACACGATTTTCCCGGAGCCCAGTAAATTATCGCCTTTGCGAAAATATCCCACCCACCGAGCTTTTAATTAAGCAATTTTCCTCTGTCTTGTAGATTCACGATACATTGAATATATCCACCCAGATTATAAGCTTGCAGCGTCAAAATATTCACCACCAAAGCGAGCTTTCATTACAACACATACACATTTCCGGAAATTAGTCGGTGAATCGCCATCGCGTTATTTTATTTTTCAAACCCTCGAAAAATCAACAGGGAAAGCTCGCTTACGTGTATATATATTGGAAATAAAAAGTAACAATTTATCGAGAGTTGTAACTAACATTTCCGAGGGAAAAGCTCGTGGGGGTGGCTGATATAAAAAGCTTCTAATAGGCGGACTGCAGGGTACGGTGAAACACGGTTGCAGGAGTGTGGCTAACAGAGGCGCGCGGTAATTCCTGGCCGGGCCGGGCGGCATGTGAATATAAAAAGCGGGCGGGGGTGAACCACCCCTTCAACTAAATTTTCTCCTACCAAGCGGCGTTGTAAATCGATTTTATTTCTCGTAAAATTAGCTGTTTTCATTAAATCGGAAAGGTAGGTTGAGAGCCTGGTCGCCGCAGCTTCGAAGGGGCGGTAAAATGAAAGGAGGGGTGCCGAAAGAGAGAGAAAGACTGTATATTGTATATATGCATGGACTCGAGAGAGGCGAACAAAAGTTGTCCGAGGCTGTGGTAAAGCGACGGGCGCAAACCGCGCTTCCATAAGCCGCTGATTTATCGAACGACCAACTATTGTCTCAACAGCGGCAGCAGGGAAAACAGAATTGCAACGGGGGGCCAGAATCGAGAGGGGCGGAGGCACGGGGTTCAGTCGTACATAACTCGGGGTATGCTATGCGCATTGCACAGGCGATACAAAATTCTGCGGAATATATGCGCAAGGGAATCTCCACCGCAGAGTTCACTGCGTAAGTTACGAGGAAAAATTTCCGCACGCACCGCTACCGCGGCTTTCGCTGTTACGAAAAAGCTAAAACTTGAGGCTCGTTACGGATATTACCCGCTTTGGGAATTACAGGACGCAAGCTATTGTACCGGGCTTCGAGAGGGTTTAGCACTTTGCCTCAAAGGGATTTTCCTATTTTTGCGGTTTCAACGGCGCATTGATATTTCAACAAAGCAGGGTGTTCGGGGATGGGGCGGTTGATAAGAGGACTTGGAATAATCGAGGGAACATTCGGGGGATGGGGTTAAGCCGATCGGGGCTCCCATTCGCACAACAATTGGGAAATACTTTTTAATATTTACATTAGTTTCCCACCGGGTTGGACTTAATGACACTGCCCTTGTGAAGGGGCGGGGACGGGTGGGGGGTGGAATAATCCAGTCGCGAGAGAAGCTTAGAATAACTTGGAAAATCCGACCCCAGGGGAGGCGAATCGAAGGCTAAGTTTTTAGAAATATATATAATCTGATCCTGGGGGAAGTCTGAATAATCCAGTGCAGCTGATTGGGAAACTCAGTGATGAGGGAATTCAAATTTTGGTATTCGATGTCACATATCTGTCGAAGAGCTTAGAATTTTTATCAACGGATTTTTTTTTAATTACTGTTTTAAATTTAAAAATTTCACAAATTAAGAATATATAAGTATTGTTAATCACATTTTCACAAATCTATGGATAATTTCGAAAAAATCCAACTCAGACAATTTTTTTTTCTTTCATAGCATTGATAATCATTTCTTCTGTTCTACAATTAAATATCGCGCCCCCCGAGAAAGGGATGTAGAAAAACTGTTTTTTTTTTAATGATAACTCTTTGATATGGAGCCTTCGTATACCATTTCTGTATTCTGGGCTCTTTCAATTATAGTAAAAGACTTTTAGAGTTCCAGCGGAGGTTTTGTTGCCGTGATAAAGAATGGCCCTTGCATTCCGGGTAAAAGTATATTCTATTTCTTCCGGAATGGGCGCCCGGAGGCATTGTGTCATTTTGTTGCTTTTTTCGTGTCTCTCTCGCGATGGTTTGTGCATGATGAACGCATGAACGTGACTCTGGATAGGACGCGATTCTTCGCGAAGCCCTCAAAAGGGAAATGAGTTGTCGGACAGCACGAACATGTGAACGTCTCGCATACGCCGAGCTCTTTACATGGATGATACCTAATGAGCTACAAAGAATGTACCCAGCTAACTACTAGTCATGTCTAGTGGAGGTGCACGACCAGCCAGCAGCTTGTTATATCTTGGCAGCTACGCGAAAATAGACGACTCACGACTCCTCTCTCGCTTGTGCAAGAAACTGAGAACCCTCGTGAGCACTCGCGACTCCTCCTCGTCTCCGACCGCCCTTTGCACTCTATTGTTCCCTTTTTTCATTCTCTTCCTTCTTCATCTTTCACTCTCACGAGTGCTATACTTTGTGCACCCCTTCTTGCAACAGTAGATGTGAGTCCTCTATGAAAGAGCACGTGACGAGTCCTATTCTCTTACAAGACACAAGAAAATTTCGATCGTTTCCGGTGTCAAACCATTCCTTCCCTTTTCCAATTTATTCCGCAGATAGGAAAACGATTTTTTTCTCATTTTTATTGCAGAATGATAGGTCAAAAAATTGAACAATATATTATTTTGTGAGCAGGTTATTCATATGGACCAGTTGCAATAAAAAAATGATTGAAGCAACAAAATTCAGGGGCAAAATGTTTTGGAAGTTCACACGTAGGAATGTGGGAAATAAAATCATTTTTCGGGATGTTAATTCGAAATCCAAATTCAAAATTGTTTTTGGAAATTTTCAGATGTCATTCTGAAGGAATGTAATTAATTGGCAAATTTTTGGAATGACGTAAACTAAATTAGAGGTTATAAGTCTTATGGTAATACAGTTATTACAGACCATGATTTACATTAGCCTGATTACCATTCTCTAAGAGCGACAAGAACATACAAAATGGATGGAACAACAGAGATTATAATGCATCGTGAATAATCAATATCTCCATTCGGGGAATATCGAATCAGACGCTTTGAAGTATAGTCAGCTGTGACTAGTTGACACGTCCCTTAGAAGGTAAAGTACACGTTCATAACGTGCTGTTTCCGGAATTAATTAAGCTTATGGACAGGGCCAGTGGCAAAAGGTTCGCCAAGCCTTTGATTGGCAGAGGATCACTGAGAATACAACGACAACATGCCGAGCGACTGTAGCTCCTAGCCATATTTTAAGCCCTTAGTCTTGTCCCTTTGTGTCACCTGATAATCAAATCAGAAACCTGGACCTCGTCTCCCGTGCGCCCATCTTTGGCCCTTGAAGGTTATTGAACTTGGCTCTTTTATGGAAATAAAATATCATAATTGATATCTAATTGTATACAGTGTCGAAAATTTGATATTATCAATATATTTTTTGTGAAAAACTGGAAACAGTAAAAACAAAAATTAAAATTCGATGTTTCTGTGATCATGGGTTCGCTAATTAAATTTTAATTATTCAGTCAGTCTATGGATCAATTATATTAGCAAATATTCGAATTTCCAATGTCCGAAGTCAGAAGGTAACTTCACTTTAATTATTCGACGATTGACTTCATGCAAAATAATTAAAAAATACTTTTTTAAAAAATTTTTATTTCGAGTCATACATTGGAATTCATTTTTATCGCGTTGACAAGAATAGACCATTTGAGAGAAATTGCTTCAGAAAATCCGGGGACAATTCTGTTCCAAACTGAGCGTCGGATGAAACGTTATGATTTTTTCGTTTTTTTTTTCCCACATTTGCGTATGATACGAACTGCAAAATAAAATAAAGAATAAAAGAAAAAAGAAAAAAACAAGAGCGCGGGTTTTTGGTGCGTGCACGCGGTTGGTGAACCCACCCGGAGTGATAACGGCCAAACCGAGTCGAGAGTGAATTGGTAGCAGAAGACCTTTTGCATAAAGCTCGTCCACTTTGCATATCTACCGTCCACCTCCGTCTTTTTCGTTCTGTCTCTCACCTACGCACCCACTATAATTCAGCTCGTTGTGAAATCTCCGATTCTACGAAAATTTCATATACAAAGCTTTCTCCGGTGCTCGCCATTCTCTATAGCTTTATTTTCGTTAGCCCAATCGCGGCCTACGCGTATTACGACTGCTAAAATATACATTTTTCAAGAGTAAATTCGGCCAAGCAAATGTTTTGCTTCCTCGTGGTAGAAGCTTTGTTTTCATGAATTTTCAATTTTTTTTATTTTCCAGCTTTTCATTGTTATGTTTTCTTATTAAATTTATGCAGAATTTTTAATTTACAGATCTTTGAATGAAAAGGAAAAAAAAGATTGACGATATTTCGATAAATAGTTATTCATGAGGTCCATCTAATTTTTTTGTACTACAATCAGGCCAAAGTAAAAAATAATTTACATTCTTATTTGTCTATTTATTCATTTCATTTTGCATGAGACTAAAACGATGGTTAAAAAAATTTGAAAATGTGTGATGGAAAAAAGGATGTGAGCATTAGTTAGGGAATGGTAAAGCGAAATTTCATGGTGGTTATTAATAATTACAGGGTACCTGAAGACTCCTTAATGCCATCGGTGAGCGCACTGCGTGTAATGAGAGACAGAAGTGGAGCCGGCAAACGGTGCGATAATGATTATTGAAAAGCTCGAAAAAAGCTCGTGCCTCGTCCGTGCGAGCCGACAAAGAATCCGGAGGAGACTCGGACATTAAAAGCAGCATCATTAAAGAGTCGTCGCACACGACATCGAGAAGTATCTCGCCTCGAGTTTTTCTCACGACCGGAAAAACGCTTCTCATTTTTCTGCGCGAATAATTGCACTTTTCCCGCTAACGAGAGTATGACACCTTTTCTCCTTGGAAAAGAGGCACTGACTTTCCTTGATAATCAAATTAAATTCCGAAGTGGTAGCTGCAGAATAAAATGAAAAGGCGATAGAATGACTTTTTGGAAAATCGTTTCCGGCTGCACGATTGAAAAAATACGTATTTCCTAAGAGAAATTTATCGTCCGGACTCTATTAACCTCGTTTCGCAGTAACGCGAAATGTTCTGCTGGTTCAGTGAAAATCCGGAGCACAGGACATGAGTGCAACTTTTCATCCGACGATTTTCGAAATGGCACGAGATTATTTATCACGTTGCGGCGGTGAATGTATGTTAGCCAACGATGTGGGATATAGCTCGCGATGTCACGAGCTCTCCGGACATTGTCGGAGTTGTTCTGATTACCGGTACGACACCCATTTCGTATAGTTACTGTCGCTATTATTAAGGCGACGTAAAAAAGCGAATGGGACATTTCACCGCGGTGACAGAGTTACGCCGGCTTGTTGGCTCGACATGCGACTTGGCTACTCGCGAATCCCTGGTTTATATTCTCGTTTTTCCACTGTGCATTGGTGGACATCCTTCTCGCTCGGTGCTAACGTTCAATCGTCAAACTCAAACGATCTGTGAGCGGGGAAATATTATGAAGACGTCATATAACGCCACTTTGCGCTATCGGTCATTCGCATCATTTCCGGAACGTTAAAAATATAGACACGTCATCGACTATTAGTCCATTGGTAATTCCATGTCGAATAATGAACGCAAAGTACATAACAATTTATTTCACTATTATGACGTATCCGGATTTTTCAAAAATTCATTATGGAAAATAAATGCAAAAGCTTATGTTCACCAAAATCTGGATAATTTAACAAATTGACAAATATTTTTGTTAAATATCAAATATCACAATTTTTTTTGTTCCAACTGTAAAACGAAGGAGCTATCAATGCCATCGCTAATTCAATTTAATAATAATAATAATAACAATAATTCTTACCCGCAGAGGAATGAAGGAATGATTTATAAGTAAAATCCGAATGAGGATAATTTTGCTTAACAAAAGTTGGCGAGATGCGGAGCTGTTATGTCGGTTTACGCTCGCGTGGAATGATTTATGGGTCGGTATGAGGCTTTAGATTCCTTACACCATCCCTGCTTCTGTCGAGAGTTATTTCTCTTTGCTCAACGGTAGCTTGTTTGGTCTCTATGGCTCGACGTGACGCCCTCGCCTTGGGACTATGTACACTGCACAACACAGAGATGCTGGTGGCATTGTCGATGTTGTTACTACGCCTCTTTGTTATAGCCTGTCCGAATTAGCAGGTATTTGTGAATAATTCAGTTTCCACAGAGGTTTCGTTGTTCCCGAAACTCACCAAGATCCTTGGAGTAACTGTTCTTGTTTACTGCGTACACACTTACGAGCATAAATACAATTGCAGCAATTTTCGTGACTGTAAACCGTCCATCCATTGTTGACTTACATACATAGGTTATACAATTACCTTGTTCCTCAAACTTACAATTTAATTTTCCGAACAACTACCGAGAAATAATTGCTCGGCCTCATTTAAATACTTAAACACTGCAATTAATATCATATTACACTCGTAAAGTAGTATTAACATCAGCGGGATGAAACATCAACAGCGATGAATTTCTTAAAACAGTCACGAAGTTTCAATTTTTAAGTTAGCAGTTTAATTATCAATTAGTTCCAATTAATAATTGCGTTAATACAGCTATTGATAAGAACCAGGTGAGACTGATATCATTTGATATTTGAGGGTTCAATAATTTGAACCCCCCAAGGTAAATTGATATCGTTTAAAAAAAATTTTGGTTTTTCCAATAAAATATTATTTTGGATATTTGCAAATACTCAAAAAGATTTGCTTTCAAAGCGTATAACGATCTCGCTGCGTCGAGAGGAACCTGTCAACGATAATGACGCCTTCGCGATGAACGCCGCAAACGTGAAGTGAGTGAACCTATAGGATATTGCGCACTTTCAGGGTACTTTCTACGTATCGCAACTGCTCGTAATGTACACACCTACAAGTGCATTGTATACTCCCAAGCGTTGCGTGCAACGGCTATACGAGACTTTCAGGATGGATATCATGGAGGACCGAGTTACGAGCTTGGGCCCAATTCATCCAGGTTTACTCGCTGAGAGGTTCTAAGGGACCGTTAACGCGCACATCCCTTTTCGCAATTCCACCTGCCTACTTCCTTTTTTACGACAGGGCCTACTTTACACTACGTACATTCCGCTCTTTTATCCTTGGCATTTTTTAAAACGGTTTTTATGCGCACGTGGAATTTTTATGATGATCGTGATCAGAATCCAAAGCAAGCGACTAATTTTGCCCTCATTCCACGCAATGGTCAGGGTGCAGCACAATTCAACTGTAAGCAGTTTTAAATACTGATTTGCAATAAGTCACAGTAGATAATTCCAATTAAATGCAAATCTCCATGATTTTAGCAACTCCTTCAATATTTTTGACATGCACTATTCGTAGTTATTCATGCATAAAATATCCAATCAAATGGAAAATCGAATACACCATTGAATGCACCACAATTTGCCAACTTCCTGAGCGATGGAAAAATAGAAAAAGTCGGGAAGTTCACTGGAATTTGTTCTACAAAGGCGGAACTTTCAGGACCTTCTTCAGTCTCCACTTCAGCAACTTTTCACCTTTTCCTTGCTCTGTTTTGGACGAGACTTTTTTAATTTTTGTAATTCGCAATTAGAATCCGCATGCAATTTGGGAAATGTGAGATTTAAATTTCTATTTGCCAGTGTAAATTGGATATATTGAGTGACTTTCGGCAACGTCAATTAAAAAAAAGTCACTGAACATTTTTTCGACAATCAGTTTAATGAAATTTTGTCCAAAGAAAATTTTGATTTGAATTGTTAAATTGCCTCATCGAATGAAAGCCTCCAAAGATCGAATATGTGTTTGAAAAGCGAGACGCGATCGTGGAATATAAGGGCAAAGTGATGGCGAACAAACTTGGCGAATTTCAAAGGCCATTGACGAAATTGGCAGGTATTAGTCGGGGTTTTTTCTACTTTTTTTTTGTTCCGGGATCCCATTACAGTCTGCCCAGAGTTTCCCTGGAGAATGGCATCACAGCGAGGTCTCTTCAGCTACTAGAAATAGTTACTGTGTGGGGAATATAGATATAGAGACACTGGAGCTGCACGAGTTGAGTGAAGAGGCTGCAAAGGCCCTTTGTCCATTAATGAAAATCGTTTCTCCCATTTTGCGTGACGTCATCCAAAGGCGGTTTCAATGGCCCGATAAATCGGCTGGCAAAGCGTTAAGAGGAGATTGAACGAGAGAAAAGGGTGTAGAGGGAGTGGGTGAGAAGGCGCGAGACTTCCTATTGGTGAATCAATACCATTCCACCTTTAGCTTTAACTCGAGCGAAGAAAAAATCTAAAAGTTCAACGTTATCCATCCTTCACTCTGCTACATGCCTGACTTAATCAATGGGCCCTTTTGGGTTCGTTACCGAGTCGTCACGTTCGTCACGTTCGCCCACTCATTCATCGACTTCATTTTTGTCTTCTAGTTTCCTTCTTCTTTCCATCGGAAACTCGACCTTGCATAACTCTTCAGTACATTCGATGGGATTGCAGTCGATTTAATGCTTGTATCGATCTCTTATCGGAAAATAAAATAAGGTCTATGGAATACAGAATAAAACTCCGAGAAAACGTCATTAAATTCAGGCAGGTATTTTTTTAAACATTCAATAAAATGTAAATGCAAAAAGTATTTTGAAAAATACGTTTCACATTTTTATTTTGGAAAATAACATAAATTCGCATGTAACAATATAATTTTTTCAAAATTACAACTTTTCTACTTGTTTTTTTTATTAATAAGTGCACAAAGTTGAGCAATATTGGGTTTCCTATTGGGAAATGTTTGTGGCGTTTCTTATTGATGTTTGAACTTTCGAATGCAACTTTATGTTCGTCTTCAACTATTTTGCCGATACGGAATTTACCTAACTTGATTTTGTAAAAGCCGGTGAAGCGAAGTGAAGATGAACAAATAATCGGGAGATGGATAAACTTGAAGTGGTTATTCTCAGCGTTCAGTCAGCCGTGGAACTGGGTATGTCGACTCGTCGTTGTCGTCAACGTTCTAATATTCTCTTTACTCCTGTTTTCCTCGAAAGCAACACGCAAAAATCGAGCAACTTGTCGATGTACGTATGCAACGATCGATATATTCAGCGTCACCGGCAGGAGCGCTGTGCAGTCGAGCTCTTCGATGCAACGGGATAGACACACTGTGCACTCGGCTCTCTGCACTTCCTCACACTCTCGCCTAGCGTGTCCTATTTCCAGCGATAGAACACTCGTCGCACGTGCATTATCCACCTAACAAAAAAGGGATAAAAGGTCCGAAAAAAGAGCGAAGATGTGTAAGACAGAGATAAAGAATTTGGATCGCGAGATATATTTTTAAGTCGGAACATTGGTAACATTGCATATATATTTATAGCCTGAAGTTTTATTTCATTGCAATTCCCGCCCTTTTCCATAAAATGTAAAAGCAAAAACAAAAAACGTCAGGTCATAACACTAAGATTATATTTACAAAATTACGTATTGCAATCCAAAACAAAAATTTATTTTTAAATTTTCGAAAAAATTACGTTATTGCAGAAAAAAATCTCGATTCAGTGAGCAAGAATTTAATATGTGACCAAAATAATATCAACTACTACCAGATATAAAAATTCTATATGAATTTTAATGTACCTTTTATATTTATTTCCGAAGTAAATTTGGATAAACGCCAATTAACAGTGACGCTGAAAAAAGCTCTTTTTTTTAAATCCAATTACTATTCGGTTTTATGATGTCGCATGAGAAGCTTTTTCGAGTGTCTCTTTTAAAGAACCATTATTACCAAGATACTCTTTGGTCATAAAGGCTGACGATGATAAATCTCCAGGAATAAGTCCGAACGTGCTGCTCGTCGACTACGCGCAGCTGTTAATGCATTCCCGACTCACAATCAGTCGGTTATGTTCACATGGTGGATGGTCTTCCGTAGAAAAGACGAGAAAACTCGAACGGTTTACTGCCTCGAAAGCTCGTCTTCCTTGTTGTTCGGCGGTCTTGAGCTATCGTAAACGTTCTCTAAGCTTCTCCGACTAAAACCGACTCTTCCACTTTAATTTGCCCCGGCAACGTTAAAGTTTTAACTCGCGCGGGACGAGGTCGAAAGACGTACAGAGCGGAAGAGCTCTGTGATCAGATTATTTCTTTCACTAACGAAGCTTTTAGTTTTTTGCAATCCTCTCTTCGGCCAAGCGGGCACACAAAGTAAACTTCTTCCTAATTATAATGAAAATTTAAAAAACACTAAAATCCACGATGTTTTCGTATGGTTAACATGAAACTGACGCGATCTCTTTAAATTCCCAACTGACATTCTTTTTATTCGGGGATTATTAATCATGGTGAATTAAAAAAAAAAAAAAAAAATGGAAATCGTTGTTCCAGCTTTCAGAACGTAATGAACACGCTGCACTAAAAAATTATACATTTGTCGGATTTCCTAAAAAAAAGTTTTTAAAATATAAAATTTTATTCGTTGAACCAAAAGTGAACAAAAAAAATTAATCAAATTTACGATTCAAAAATAGTTAGCAATAAGAAGAAATAAATTGTCTTTGTAACGACAATTCACAAAAATAATATAATAACACTAAAATATATTTCAACAACGATTTGTTATCAAATGAATTTGCTGGAGTGACAGTATTTTTATTTTCTTCGTATAACATTTTTTTTTTTATGTAACGACGGAAGCTTTTCAATCATGAAGTTTCTCGACATTCGATGGAATATGCATTCGGGGGTTGGTTCGTGACGGAACAGGGCACCGCATTCGATTACATGGTTTCGACGTAATTTACATGGCAAGAGGAGGTGTCCCCGTGAAAGAAAGAAGCAGGGACGCGTCCTTGGGGAGAAACGTCGGCTAAACTAAATCGCGATGCTGGACGAGCTTTAGGAGGGTAGAAAAATAACTTTAGGGGTTCCGACGAAAATCCCTAATGTCGTACGATATGAGGTTATAGTTGGGAGCGACGGTAGGACAGTGAAAAGGTTTGCCGGAACCCTTCTCCGCCCAGAATATGGAATATTATACCATATGCTCGGTGAAAATATTGCCTCGATCATTTATTTATAGATTTTTACCCTTAACAGTGAATAGACAGGACGGAGACTCGTGACATTTTTAGGGGGTTCCGTGCCTCGCCGAAACGTGGCTCTACATTTAATAATGATAAGCCCTCTCGCGGCGGGGCGATAAGCTCGGTGAAATTCCGTACATCACAAATGTCGAACCCTTAACATAAAGTATATAGTTATATATATATATATATATACAGAATAACTCAAGCCATGTAATCCCGCGCCTCCATTTTTTCCACCGTTAATGCCTAAACTTCTGTATACTTGTGTTTCATAACCTCTAATTAATTCCATCAAAAGTTTCGCCATCAAGAAAAGATTTTGACGCTTCATGAAGAATTCCCTATTATTTCAAGGCCATTTGACAGAAAAAAAAAAGTATAACAATTATTAAGTGTCAGCTTTAAAAAATTATCGTGGATTTTTTTTTAGTAGTTAGCCAATTCAAATTGCGCTTTAGTTGATCGATAATGATAACGAATTAATTATTGCTGTCGCTGCCAAAAAATATTGATAACGCAACAGAAAGGAAAAAACGTTCATTGCTTCGTTGAAATGTGGGTCTATGTGTAATAACGGGAAATCCTCTCACGGCAGAGAGACAAACTTGTGATATTTGGTCGATTACATTTGTCAAATCTTGAACATGAAGTAAGTAATGATATAATACTTATACATATATATATATATATACATACAGACGATGGATTACACGGTTTTGGCTATATATATATATATATATATAGAATAGCTAAAACCGTGTAATCCATCGTCTTCCTTTTCTCACTGTCGATGCATGCACTTCTATATACTTATATTCCATGGCCTCTAATTAATCCGATAAAACGTTTCATCGTCAGAGATAGCGAACTGAGAAGCGAAGAGGATGATTCGATAAACGCGGCCGGACGATATTGGGATTGAATTAAATTTGTAAAGCCATCTGATGGCTGTACTTTCCGGATCAGAGAGATCCGCTTGATGATATTACCCCCAAGCGTTACTCTCTTGATATGAAAAAATTACTTAGCTGTAACGGCACAAGTCGTTATCTTATTATCGCCATTCGCAGCATCACTTTGAGGGTCATTGTCACTGTGAATTTACTCAATGATATTTTTCGTTCGAAAAAAGCTCCTAACTCGTAAAAATAATTCTATTAACTCGGTCAGCTTTATTATCGTTTTATTAAACCTTCATTCATTTTTTTACCACTGATAAATCCATGGATATTCAGTTCAGATTAATTTAAAAAAAAAAACGTCATGACATTTTCTACATTCTCAACAAAAAATGCAAAATTCATTAACGCAGTTTTGTAAAATGCCGCAAATTGTAAAAAATCAATTAACACAGTTCCAGTTTTCATCCTTTTAAAAAAATGTTTTGAACATGTTTTTGATTGAAGATAAAAATCGTAGTGCCAAGATAATAAACATTGTAATATTGATAAGTAAAAATCAGTCGATACGATTAGAGCATTATCGCAGGTGATATATCTAACGATAAGCCGTTCTAATTATGAACCTCGAGACAGCCAACTTGAGTTGCTGATGAAAAAGAGTGTAGTCACGGATAGTCACGCTGTCGGAGATTATTAGCATCAGCTACTTTCGCTGGTTTTATTAATTAACCGATCGATAATGGAGCAAGGAACGCTCCATATCGCGCTATCAACGTGTCACTCTGGACCAGCCAACTGTATATCACGCTTGGTAATACGCGGCCGAGTGGTCGTGCACCGTAACGGTAGTTAAGCTCGTCGACCGTGCATTAAGCTCTTACGGTCGGCTATGTGGGTGTATCCTCATCTACACAATAAAGAAGCGTACATAAACGTGCCCGCTGCACTACTTACGGGAACTCAACCCGTTCCCTGCTGAAATTTCATATTCATATTTATTTTAATGCATATGTTAAATAAATTAAGGGGAGGTGGTGACTTTTAAATTTTATATTCCTGTGAAATTTTCAAAGAAATTTGTTCATTTTTTTTAATGCTGTTATTACTTTGAACCTCACTAAATTGGTATGCATTATATATATATATATATATATATATATATTTTTTTTTTTTTCGTGAATTTCATTTTTTTAAATATTTTTTTTGTGGTAGAAAAAAAAAAGATTTACCGTCTAGGAATTTTTTCACCTATAAGGAAAATTCAGCAAAAAAATATATTTCGACGTTTTTAATGTGCGGAAATTTGAAAAATGGTAAAATCTATTTATACAATTTTTTTTAACTTATTTTTGTTCCCTTAATCCAACTTCACCAGGGAACCAGAAAGCCTCGGGATTTCTATTGTGCCAGAGCTTTCACAACATGTTGTCCGTGCGTGTGCTTTCACCATCAGTGGAGAGTTATCGGAAAGTGCTTATAATACTCTGTGTGTGAGTATATAAGAAGTGAAGCCGGTCGTATGGAGTAATAATATTTTTAGAATTACTCTTACTGTTGTAACCCATGCTATAGAAAAATAGCCTGCTTTAGTGGTAAAGTTAAGAAAAAAAAATGTATTATGCAATAACAGAGAAGCTCGTGTGAGGGTGCATTACACCATAATATACTTCCCAGGCAGAGTTCAAAGAACTTGCTTTGAAACAACTTTTGCATAATATTATGTACATTAAAATAGCTCAGGGAAAATGCTTATCTTACACAAAGTAGCACAGTAGATACGACCGAATGAAGTCGATATTTAAATTGGATAAAGGACATAGAAATAAAATGTCCTATCACAGTCGAAATTTTTAAAAGAATTCATTTACTAATTGTTTAATTTAATACAAATCGAATACATAATTTTTCGAAAAATATTCCATAGAATATTTATGAAAACAATTAGGCGAATTTCAAGCTGTAATTTCAATTCAAATATACAAAAAACAAACTTTACAATTGTATTTTTTTTTAAACACAAGCTTTTTGATTTCGAGCAATAAAATTACAATATTTCTGTTTTCAATCTGTCATTCTATTATTTATGTCCATGTTTCATGCACGTTGTACTGCAATATCCAATATCATTTTCATTTCGAACTACAAACTAACGGAACTGAGAGTTTAACAAAATGTGACGAACGCGGTGCTCAGTTAAAATTGATTTTCATTATTGTATACAGTAATAATAATGTAGTTAGAGTAATATTTTTATTTCGTTTAATCAGGACATAAAATGCAAAAATCTCTGCTTATCCATAATTTTCTTTACCACGTTTGGCAGAGCTTGGCATTTTTATTGTAATATTCAATATTATTTTTATTTCCTGCTGGAAGAAGAGAAAAAAAAAATTAAATTGAGAGAGAAAAAAAATATATATATAAATTTGAGATATATGAGAGCTCAGCTGAAATTGGTAGACTGCGATACCTCGGAACGGCGACCGCTTTTTGTGCACTCAACGGAATGGCGTATAGATATACTGCGCTCAACGTATACTATGTCCACCTACTATTTTTCGATAGCTTTCTCGCGAGATAAAATGCACCGGGAACAGACTAACGCGAAAATACTGGCACTACGTATACTATGTATTGTTGATGCCAGAACCAGTATGACCAGCGGTACCAACGACCATGGTAGGGGGCGGTGGCCCCACAGAATCGGCAAACGAATGGCTCCACTCGAATCCATATCAATTTGCGAAGTGAGATAAATACGCGAACGGTGCCGTGGGGTTTGTGCGACGAGCTCGGAAGGTCGAGGGTGCTCCCTCTCTCCGTGTGCTACCGGAGCTCGCGTGTGGGTGCACAGAAATTCCGTGCACGCCCCAACTATGCTTCCGACAATAAGCGCTCGATCGTGAGGCAACGAGATAAGTAATAGTCCGTCGATCTATCTATATATCGCTCCTTCTATTCAACTTCCACATTCGTTCATGATCCTATCCTTCCTTACATCCTGACCGCCCATTCGATTTTTTTTTATATTCAATTCCAAGTCACTTATTAACCAATTAAATCGAACGGGACAAGAATAACACAAAAAAATTGTTTTATTGATAAACAAATTGGGTAAATGAAAAACAGTGATACAACAATTGGCATATTAAAGTAGAGAAAGGCATAAAAATATCTACCGAATATAATATGAGAATTGTTGTTCTTCATCGTTTTAATTAGTAATTTATTTAAATACATTACTTGTTTATCGATAAAAAAAAAGATGTTTTTTGGTAAAAATGTAAAAACAGCAAAGCTGAATGAATGAGTTGTTGAAATTGTGGGATTATCTGATATTTTCCTATTGTTGGAAGCACAATTTTTTCTCATCCGTCGCAATTTCGCTTGGCTGTTACTGTAAAGTTTCATTTTCCTCGGATATCGTTTTTTTTTCTTCCTTCCAGCCTGAAAAATAATGTCGCTGAAATTCGTTAAAACTTGGCAGGAACTCGGCGGAGCGGAGAGGAGGAGTACACACAGAGAGTCTAGGCCGTGAGTGCGCTTGCTGTGGCTCGTTTTGCGAAACCAACGCGCCAGAGGCAACGTGGCCTCGGGAATTCGCAATCTAAATGGGAATCTTATCAGCGTCCAGGGATTCACTAATATCCTTTGAAGCATTGCACCACGGCTTCTCTCTCGACACTACGGAGGCGCCACGGACCGCACTATATGCCATACACTGCGCGCCCTGTGCAGGCCACAACGCTACCGTTACAACCCCTAGCACAGATTTATCTCCGCTTGTTACGAAAATAACGGACGACGGGATATTTTGTCACGAGCAGCTGCTAGGACCGAGAAATGAATTCCCTTACGACGAGCGACCCTTTACCCTCAGTGTCGTTATCCTTATTTTGTATTTTTCATTTTTATCATGATTAAGTTTTCGCTATTAATAAGAAGGGTGCAATTATTATTTTTTTATACGTACCCGGGAGAAAATGATTGTGTATGTAATCACGAAGGTTCGAAGGGCGAGGGAACTGGACGCTCCAGTGAACTCGAACATGCTGGTCTCTGGACTCGAATGGTCTTCAAGGGCTTTACCAGAATTTCGACTTAAGACGCCCTCGTTGAAATGTTAGGACCTTGCGGAGGATCTCATTAGTGGACTTGTGGAGGACAAGCCTTATCAGGCGACTTGGCATAGTCAGGTCTCTTGGTGTAGAATTTTTTACGGGGTGTATAAATACGATCTACAATACTAATTGGGTAACCTGAGGGGACAACTCAAACTGTCGAGTTTGATACAACATTCTCTAAAACGTTGTTAACACAGAACCATTGAAGAACAAATACGTTTTTCTGACTTGACGTGATTGACGGTAATCATTGTCGGTTATTTTAAGTCATTAAAGAGATAAATGGTACTGTTATCATACCAGAAGATGGCCCGGGTTCAAATGTAATCCATACCCGGATAAAATCAGTTCCACCCGCTTCGTCTCTTTTTTTTTTTTGTGTGCGCACCATTTGTAAGATCTTTCCATTAGCTTCGATCCAGGAAAGAAGATCGCGTGTTCCTGATAAGCGGAGAAACAAGGGGATCCAAATCTACCCGGTTACCGGCGGGTATAGTGGGTCGGTATCCGGTTTCGAGGCTCGCCGGACATTGGCTACAAAAAAAAGAAGAAACATTAACCCCCGTGGGTCGTTAGTGTTTTTCTCGAGAAAATGGGTGAGCGTTGGTGCGACGTAGTTGCCCACCGCATCTGAGGCAGAAGCAGAAGGGAGAGAAAAAAAAACAAAACCACGTGGCTGGCTGGTTCGGGCAGGAAGTTGGAAAGTGTCGACGAAAGGTTCCAGCAATAAGAAGAAGGTTAGGAAGGACGAGAATTGCGCAGATCCGAACCCATTGGAAGCTTCGTCGAGCCGTGCCAGGTGACGCAGCTTTTCCGGAAGTGGAAGCTTCGATGTTCGACCGAGAAACGAGACAAGACGACAACGTCCATGATGTCCGAGTACAGCACACGAGGAAAGATGCGACAGCACTTCCATCGTCCACGTTATTGACGAGGTTTCCACGTTCCCGAGAACGCCTGGAAAATTAGCTCTAACGACAAAAAGTCCTGGAGACGCCTGGTGACTGATGAAATTTCAGCAAAGGTATTTCAGCCAGGTTCGGAAGTCTGGAGAAAAACGAATGTCAACCGAGAAATGAAGTGAGTGGCTGGTGGTTCTTGGGTGCAAGCCAATAAAACGAGAAGTACAGAGAAATGAAAAGCTGGCGGGGAATGAAAACTAAGCAGAAGGAAAACGAGCTGGGCAAAGAGAAGGCTTCCACAAGGGCTCCTCTGATCTCAAACAAATCAGCTACCCTCGTTGATCTTAATTGATTTACCATGAATTGTGTATTGATGAAAAAATATGTCGATGTCTTTATTCGGACCTGTTCCAGGTCTGCCCATTTCCTAGAAAAACTTCATTTCCAGGCAAAGGGTTGTGATTGATGGAATTGCAGTAAAGAATTTCCAGATAGGTTAGAAGCTCGGATAAAAAGTACGTGGAGCGAGGGACGAAGTGAGTGTTTGGTGGGTTTTGGGTGTAAGCCAATAAGACGAGGAACAAAAAGTTGCGAAAAGTTTGCAGCGAATGGGAACTGGGCAGAAGGAGGAACGAACTAGGCAGAGCAAAGACTTTTACCCGGACTCGCCTGATCACAAATAAATGAACTCCTCGATTCTAATGGATTCTCCATGAATTATGTGTCCCTTAAAAAATATGTCTATCTCACTATTTATCCCCGTTCCAGATTTCCGGCTTTTCGTCCAGCAGACCCTCATCTCCATCTCGTCACCGGGAAATAATATTAGATCCTCCGAAAACCGCGGGGTAAGCTTTTATTCCCGATGCTGAATCCTCATTCTCATTTTAAACTACGGCCAATCCAATTCGCCCACATTTCCAGATAGTCTTGACGGGGCGTGGCTAAGGAGGCGATTTTCTCACCCAGATAATTCTATTGCCGTCACCTATATACACGTGAATGGCATTATTATATCTCCGCAATCAGAGCTGAAGGTGCAGCTCGAAATCCTATCTGGCATAGCTGATCGTCTTATGCACGACGCAGATAAAATCGCTTTCCCAAATGAGATTGGAATATGGATCCTCTTATTCTCATTGTCTCGTTGAGCCAACGGGGACGATTTTGGGGGTTATTGTAGCATTGTAAAGAAGTCATCGAGGCGGAATAGGGGGCGGTGAAAGTGAGAGGCGATACTGTCAAGAAATGAGGAAACTAGCGGGACTCTGTTTTTTAATTTCGCGCTACAAGGCGTCATGAGCGTCCTTGCTGTCGTCAAAGGCGTCGCCTCATTGTAGATCCGGAACGTCGCCACGGCACAGTGACTCCGACGAAGGGTCGCCGTCGTCCCTTGGCTCGGGGTGACTCTCCGGGTCTCGGATTACGGCGACTGCCAAGCGGAGGGCCCTCAAAGGCAAAAATGTTGGATGTTAAACACGGCGCATGAGGGAACCCAGGCTCTTACAGTATTCACCTACACAAGGTGTACAAATAAACCGGCTGGTTTTACGGGTGTTGAAATATACAGGGTTGAGAAGTCGGTGGTGAGCTGGATAGTTCCGGCTCTTCCGCTATCCAATGGAAGCGAGCGTACAGCTGCACAAGTAAAATTGCTGGGTTCCTTCCATTGCTATACGTCCCAACGAAATATACATATACAAGTTGCGAAGGTTGCCTCGGGGCTTCGCTGCCCAGGGCGCATAGAAAACGCTCCTACGTTCGATTCCGGATAGCCGTTACGTGACTCGACTACCAAACTACAAATGAAAAATGTTTCCAAGAGACACGAGGAGTTCAGTCTCTTTCACCTTCCCCGTCTTTCTTCCACTCGCTTCCTCACCCCCGTCAACTACCACGGACGACACCGAGAACGCAGCCCCAACATCTTTCATGCACGCCCATCCACCTCTGGGAAAGACGGAGACGCGGAAACAGCAAAAGCGACACATGCATTTCGACATTCATGGAATTCCTTTTTCAATCCTCGACTTTCGGTTCCTTTACGGTTATCGTTCAACCCTTTACGACGTTTTTCAGGTTAAGATGGATCACCGAAAAATTTGTTGGATTGAATTTCGGGCTGTCGTGGATGTATTATTTAAACCGCGGGAATAAGGACTTCTTTGTAGCTCTCGAAAATGACTCCTGGTGTATTTAGTCTGGCTAAATTGTCTTATTCCCTTTGCGGCTGGATGCTGAAGAAGATTGGATAAATTCATAACGAGCTGCCGGTAGAAAAGCCTCAGTTGAGATTCCGCTTGAGAATCTTCAACGATATACTTATTCCTGCGCAACATTGTCATGTTTGCTGCGAGAGAAGAATCTAATGTTATCGAGGGGGAGTTGCTATCCTGTTTAATAATTCCCCTTCACGGCTTTCCGGGAAGTCTCGTGCACTGATATGGATGATGGAGGGATGGAGGGAGCGTCAAAGTGTCCATGTCTGTATCAACTATCACAGCTACGAACATCAAAGATGTTCGAAGAAGATAATGTCTTTCCGAACTATATCTTCACGACGCTGTCGCCAAGTGTTCTTTGAACTAGTATCATAGCGATGAGTGAAAAAGTGATGGATAGCGACAAAGAAAGAACGGAGAAAAAGAGCAGAAGAAAGTGCAGGCACTGCTCGTACGGTAGTTTCTCCAAAGATTCGAACTCTCTTTCAAGCTTCGCCAGAAAGAAGAAAGGGAGAAAGGAGTGGACAACGTTCGCACGCGAATCGACGAGTGATTCGGATCTCGCTCGTCGGCAATGTCAAAACTTTTCAGGTCCGTGTTACTGGGCCGAGAATTTCGCGGATATTGTCAGAAAACCATGGATACCCACTACCTATACCCATTCTCAGCTTCTTAAACTTTCGTTCATTCAACTCCACGCCATTTTCTTGACTCTCCAATCTTCCTTCAGGATTACATTGATCCATCGATGAACAATGGATGCACTGTGATAATGTTGACTTTTGTCGGAGTGACTGAGCGATTGAATAACGATCCTTCATGAAAATTCACGAAGTTTAGCAGGAAAATTCTGCAGCCTTCACTGCTTTTCATTTGTTGGAGAAAATGAACTACTTTTCGGTGATAACGAAGATGCCAATTTGTATGTTTTGGTTGCCTGATGAAGAATAGACAGTTTTGAAGGTTTCTCAATTTTCGTGTTTATCAATGGTAAATTTATGATAAATAATAACAATAACGTTTTGCTGTATGATAGCTGCTATTGTTGTAATTATTCAGAGGATCAAAGTATCGAAACTATCCGAGCAATAAAGTCATTTATAATGAACTAAACGATCAATTTTCTGAAGGGTTTCACTTGTTCGTTAGTCGAAAATTCACTGGCTATTGGATAACGCGCTCAGACTATGCATCTATAACGTAGGTGTAGCTCATACAAGTATTATTAAGGAGCCTTATGAGGAAAAGCGTCAGCAGCGTCGTGAGACTCGGAAAACTTTGTAATTATGAAAGTTTCACCGATCCAGAATTCTTGTCGGAGGGAAACTCGAAAATCGGGTTACAGCATGGGAGGAAGGCGTGCCTCTCTGATGCTGATGCGCAATTGTGGCGTCGGGGTGAAAGATGCACAGACGCGGAAGGGCCGAAGGGTGAAGGCAAAATGAAGGTTTTCGGTCAATATAGAGGCGTGATTTTGATGCCTGAAATGGTTGAAAACCTTCTGTCATTCACGCGTAGAGATAATTTCCACATATAACATTTTCTTTGATGATACTTCGCTAATAAACTACATGCAAAATATATGTATTCCTGAAAAAATCAACCCTTTCGAAGAGATTTGGTAAACG
The DNA here is from genome assembly GCA_947507545.1 of Clistopyga incitator. Lineage (NCBI taxonomy): Eukaryota > Metazoa > Arthropoda > Insecta > Hymenoptera > Ichneumonidae > Clistopyga > Clistopyga incitator. The sequence goes on along the minus strand of OX382173.1, from coordinate 11,474,666 downwards.
GTTCAATTCGAAATGCATTTATGAAAAAAAATCTACTAAAAAACGACAAATTTTTTTAAATAAAATTAAATAATAAATTTTGAGCAAAATATTCGTGGACAACAAACGTCTGTTAAAGGTACAAAAAATTTTATGAAGTTTTAACCATATAGTGATTGATCTACGATACGGTCCCGTTCCACCATAAGTTTGCTGTCAGAAGGCCTTTATCTCAATCCGTATATTAGAAGGGAGAAGATAATAACGTAATTCGAACGAGAGGAGGATCAATGGATAGCCACGTAGCGTGCACTCGGCGTTATAATAGTCATGCTGATTATCGAACTCATGGGTTATGCCTTGAAGCGAGCATCATAGTTCCCGATGGCTTCTCAGATATTCACAGTGGCGAATGACTTCCGCCCTCCGCGCGGTTCGTCTACGCTGCATCTTCTCTCTGTCCCTCATCTTCTCTCGGCCTTGGTTCCTCTTGATTCTCCCATAGAACTTGCTCTTCTTCGGTCCTTCTCTTAGGGGGTCGTCGGCTTTCCCCTTGCGCACATGCTATTATATCCTCCCGAGTAATAACGGCGTTTGTCATGCAAAGCTCGCTGAAACTCGCCTAACCCTGCAACCAGGATATTACATAGCTGTTCTCCGCGACGAAGCCCGCGTATCCCGATCTAGTAAAGTGGCCTCTGTGTCTGGCAACTTTGCATATAAAATTCGTTCATTCGATCTCCCGCTTCAGGATCTACGATGAAGCGCATTCGGCCAGTTCTTCGACCATTTACACACGTAGCCCATGTCGGGGATAAATGCATTGGTAACTCATTGATCCTCGAACTTCGGCAAAAGCATCGCTGCTCGTCGATTCCCTGCCAACGTTTTGGAGAGAACATGTATGTGGTTTTTTGTGTACCCTTTTATCCACGGAAAGAGGAAAATTATAATACTGTTCTTTGGCCAAAAAGCTTCTACACGAGAATATGCACAAAATCGTGTTGTAAATCTTGCAGGGAAAAAATATCGATTTTTTTTTCTGGTATTTGCACAAAATAGGTTTCTCGAAAATTGCATATTTTTTATCTATGAAAATATAAGGTGAATACGTAAAATTTATAAAATGATTTTGATCAGAACAAAATTCTTAAGGGTTAGCCTTTTTTAAATAAAAAAAGTGAAAAAGATCAAATTGTATGGCAATCACTTTTCTTATTTTGATTTCTTTGCAAGTTGAATGTTCAATAAAAATATAAGCAAATTTTTCTAGCATTATGTAAATCAGTGATTGCTGTCACTGTTGAGTTGTCTTCGACATTTGCTTAGTTTGAAAACCTATCGATATTTCATTACCCTTCGCGAGCACAGTTTCCATTATTTTATTATCTTTCGTCGTCGCAGTTTGCTGCATCACGTGCTCAAGGAAGCATAATATACGAGTGTCTTTGCAACTAAGAAAACTTGGTAAAGCTCAGTGTTCCGCATTGAGCCATACGAGAGAGAATGGACTTTATGTGGAATGCTTCGAACCGCCTTAGAGAGACACCGTACTAACTTAACCCTGCATCCCGTCGAGCAACTTGGAGCGAGACGCACCACGTAAGTTCCCGTGAATGACTTTACCCCCTCGTCCACGTTTACAGAGCCTATATATTACGTCGGCAGCTCACAATCGATTACACTCTTGAGACTTTCAATATTCACTTGAGCGATTTCTTGTCCCTTGCTGCGCCCTGCTGTGTCGTGTGTTCTGGGCAAGAGTAAAGGACGAAGAGGTGGGTGGAAAGACGTGCAGTATACAACAGACAAGTACATCGACCTCGCTTGATGCAAACCGCAGAGCTCTGCCCTCAAGAAAGCGTTTTATCTTCGAACGTCGGAGCTTTATTCATGTACATATAGTACATGTACGTGTACATGATTATGTACTGCAGAGGAGAACGGCCAAGATGATAACGACATCGGGGAGAGATAAGAGGAGCTTTGGTACGAACCTCACCAACCTCCTTCACATAGAGTCGACGACAAGCACGTACATCGATTATTTTTATTTCTGGTTTATGTGCACATTATATACACCTGCGAGTGTGAAGGTAGGTTTGAATGTATGTGTGAGTGTGAGTGTGAGAGGGAGAGGGAAAGTGAGAGTGAGTGTGTGTGTGTGGGGTTTTAAAAAAGTTTCAGAATTGACAGTATCTGTGTTGCTTTCAATTTTTTTGTTGTTGGAATTTTCTCTTGCGTTCCTCGTCGCTAATTAGAACCCTCGGGCACTATTATTAGAGGCATCATGAGCACGAAAATAATTGCCGGGCGTTATCTCGTCAGCGTTGTATAATTACAGTCACACTAATTTATATCCACCAATCGACGCACCGCAGAAACCCTAAAAAGCATTAGTTGTAGGCACCCTCGACTGTGGCTATATGATGGCCTGTGTCTGCCGACCTATCCGCTTTCTCTCTCTCTCTCTCTCTCTCTCACGTTACAACCTTTGATAATCAGCCAAATTCGCGCTCACCACGCAACGAATTTGCGGGAAAATCGTGACCACCCAGCGTCGACGGGAGTTATATCAGCGCCGGATGGGACTCGCAATTAAGGGGGAAAAAAGGTGGACAAAGGGAAACGGAAAATCAGTTGAACCTTTTTTGTGGACACTGTTATTCGGGTCACAGGGATAAATATCCAGTACACATACATACCCAATCACAGTTTATTCTCATTTTTATTTTAGTTCTTAGATTGCTGTTGAATAATTGTCAAAAAATTGTTAATAAATCGGTAACGAACAATGTTATACATATTTGTATCCGAATTTGTGCCGTACACTGTGCAACAGTAACATAGAGTTCATCTCCGCGTCAGTTGCGCATTTCAATGGGATTATATGACGGTGCCGTAAATCCGATTGATGCATAATTTGCTTTACGAATAAAAAGGTATTCGATACCAGATGAATGCGAAGCCACATTTTTCCGAAACGGGTATTAACCCACACAAAAATGTATCACGAGCAGACGATGCGAAATATTCGGTGGAGGATTCACAGGAGACCGAAAACGAATGAAGCCGAACGCCGGCGAAAACTCGTTTCTTTCTGGCAGTATCTCGGATTCCCTTGGCGACAGTACTTTTTCTCCGGTTCGTCCGAGAATTCGCAAATCACACCGAAGGCAAATAACAAAAATAAACCATAACCGAAGAGAATTCTGCATTGAGGACGAACAAACGAACTAGTCTGGAGAGCCGGTATCCCGACTACCCCTGGAGACGCAAATATGCGCACCAAAAAAAAATCCTGCAAACTCGTGAAACAGTCTGGCTGAGAGAAATTTGTCCATCGGATACAACAATGCATACATTGTCAATCCTTTGGTAGGAAGGTTTTACTTGCACGAAAACTGCATGTCAACGGGGCCACGAATATGCTTTCGGATTACAAATAAAAATGGTAAAACTCTCCACTGTTATCGAAGCACACACGATGCCTTTTTCAAAGCTCTTGGATTTCAGGATGAAAATCAAAATACTCACTTTTCACCAACGTGATTTTCGATACTCATAGGCATTCAACATTTTTCGTGGCTCGGGGGCATTCAGTTACCATTTGTCCCGGTATTACAAATACATAACACGAGTGAAAGACCGCTAATAAAGCATACACTCGTGTTGAGTATGCTGTGCTCAACGTCACAGACGGATATGAAGCATTCATCACTATGGTCCATTGGAATCGTGTATAATGCAGATTCGGAGGTGAGAGGGGATTCTGGGCACTGAGGAAACCAAACAGGGGTGATAAACACATATAGATATCAAGAGAAAGGGGTGCATCAGAGAAGCACCGGGTTTGTACATAAACGGACATCGTGGGCAATTGAACGGGTTATGTACTGGCCGATCAATCAGCGTTAAACGCCCATCAAACGGGCGATGGCATAGAAATCCCTGTACAACGACGATTACCACACCGCTGAGACGCATCGTGTACGTTAAGTTCCTTCCGTCGATGCAACAAGAAGACTACATTGATGATGACGTTGAGCAAATTTCCAGGGAATCCTTCGGCTAATGTCAAGAAGTGACTAATCGTTGATTGATCCGTTTATTCACTGCTGGAAGTCCTCTGTCATACGACGGCTTAATTGACGCCGGATCAGTCTAATTGTATTAGCAATTTGTCTTGAATTGAATTTCAATCAGTGAAGTGCACCATAGAACCAGAAGTATCTGGTTTACTTCCGGATTTCGTCCATCGATTCAACTTCCACCTTCGGTACTTCATCATCACACTGCATCGACTTTCGGTACTTCAGCATCTCTGGATCGACCTTCGATACTTCATCATGTCTACATCGATGACCTTTGCTACTTCATCATCTCCGCACCGACGTTAATTGGTAGTTCATCGACTCTATATCGAATTTCTCCCAGCGACGCTACACTGTTCTTCGGTAGGTGGCGAACCCTACTCTACCTTGTTCAAGTTACCAATTCTACGTCGTCCTTCGGCGGAGGATCAATGATACACTGACCTCTGGTAAATCGATAACTGGGCATCGAACTCCAAGAGATCATGAATTTCACAGCAATCTACAGTAAATTATCAATCGTGAATCAACCTCCGGTAGATCATCGCCTGTACATCATCGTCCAGTACATCATCAATTCCAAATCAACTTCCGGTGGACCATCAGTCATACATTAAACGCCGGTAAATCAACAACTTTGCGTGATACGAAATACTTTTTGCAATTAAATTTATACACGACTAACCCAACCTCAATCGAATGTTCCAAAGTACACTAATTTTAGAGGATTGTCCTGTGAATTTTTGGTAATGCCATTTGCAATAGGTCCCAATATAACTCCAATCACTACACAACTATCCAATCAAATCGGTGATTAACTCATCCCTTTCTTTCGACCGATCAAACTCCCATCAAATATGTAACAGTTTATTCAAAATATACAGGCAGAGATGGACAGCTATGTCTATAGTGATAGACGGTCCGTAAATAGCTTCAAAAGGACGACGAGAAATATTCAACGCTCCAATTATACCTTAGTTTCGCGGATGTTAAATACAGAGAGCTTTTCAATCTCTCTCTTTCTCTCTCTCGCTCTCTCTCCGCACTCGTTATTCCCAACCCAACAATCCTCAATACATATATGCATTTGTAACGTTTCGCGAATTCGGCGGAAATCGAGCGTTGCTGACACATGCTCGACAATGGAATGATTTCTCCAAAGTCCATGCACCCCCCTTTCGATTCCACGTATTTCTACATAATACATGCATTGTACATAGGTACCAACTATGAATCTGGAATATCTCGGCGAGCTTCGACTACATAATAATGCCATATATGTATTACATACGTACATTGGAGATGGGATTTAGAAAGGGATTTAATGTAAATTGAACGAATACCGCGACTACATTGAATATCGTATCATTCCGATATTGATATTAAAAAAAAACCAAGTTGTAGTTGGAGTTGGAGTTGGAAGACTGCGGATACAGAGCGAATGGAAATGTCAGGAGACACGAAAGGCACCGGATATGCAATGAAATCGTTTTATTATCATTTTTTTCTCGTGCTCTTTGACATACTTTTACTTTACAATATTATTATTACTACCCTTGTGCCACATTTACGTTGACGGAAAATTGTGAATCACTATGGGGAAAATGATCAATTAACTATGATAGGAGGGTACGTCACTCAAATTACATCGCACGCTCTCGCACTTGGTAACGCCTACAGAAGGGCTTCCAAACCCCATCCTGGAGTCCTCGCGACACGTCCTGTCGACGAACTCGTCAGAGCCACTGTGTCACGCCCTAATTAAGGGCTCCGCAAGTTTTAGTAGTGACAAAGATCGCCGATGTTCGACAGAGTTTGCATAACTAGCGTGTCTATAAACATGTCTCATAATTTGATTATTTACATGCAATGAATTATGAATTTCCGAAAATTTATTAGACCATCAAAGACACTCACAAATACCCTCACATTACGTTCAGATAATCATTATTAGTCCTGCAAACTGCAGAAGAAGAATAAAAAAATTGTCTTCCGATTTTATTACTTTTTGGGTAATAAAATGATGTTATCGCTTCAACCCCCTTAAACATCGTATTATTTTGGCACATTGTCAATTATTATCGGCGACTAAATGATTAAAAATAATTTCAAAATCCTCACAAATAATTTATAACGATTAAACAAGAATAATCATACATGATAACCTGATCTTCAGGAATTCTACTTTTGTAGTTAAATTCCGGGAAGTGCATACAGCATAAAAAATGTATTCCACGTCGGCACAGTCTCGTCTTATGTTCCGATTCTTGTGGCATATGTGCACATGCAGTGAATATACATATATACTCGCAGAGCTGCTAACACATGTGGCTGACAGTGGATGCGGAGCATGCAAAGTTCCTTGGAACTATGTATAGACGTGCGGTTATTTCACATATAGAATATCTGCACGGCCATAATACGATGAAATGCTTTGATGCCGCTATTGTCTCGTCTACGAGGTGCGCACATATACATACATATGTACTTATAGCCACGAGTTTGCTGAGTTGTACGTGTGTACTTTACCAAAAATGCTAAGATAGTCACTAACGTATAGAACTACGCTGATAGGATGTACCAAGCTGGCTATATGCATAATATAAACATTGCATCAATATATATCACTATATCAGTACATATACATACACGTATACATGCATTAATATAAGCTATAGCACGTACAAACGCCGCCACGTCTGCTTAGGTGAATTCTGCTCTAGATACTTCACGTGTACGCTGTTTCAAAGTTAGCAGAGCTTCAGCGAAGAATGGTGTATGCTGTTGCATTATTTAAACGGAAGTCGAGACAACTCTATAGAAACATGCTGCAGTCTCGTTGCTCTAGACACTTCTTCTCCGAACTCTCGTTCGATACCGTGCGGGGGCTGCTAAGTTTTGTCGTTCGCATGATAGAAGCAGTTCGGGCACCGCTTGTAACACGAAGGTACGGAAATTTATGTTAAATCGAGACTTGTTCGGCATTCGAACGAATCAATAACATTTATTTATCATTTGAAAGCGCAGGAATGTATTAGGAAGGGCTTCCGGGCTTTGTGGAATTTTTAACCGTGAACCAATTGATCCAATGTCAGATACAAGATTTTTGAAAAATAAATAAATAAATAAAAGATACGTATGTTTTTTATATAGCTACGCAAAAGGACTTTTTGATTAATCGCAACTATTGTCCTTGAAACGAGTTTGGAGCCCATTTCGGTACCACTTTCAGATTCACTCTTCAGGATCTCCGTCAATAGTAATTGACCGGCAACGGTTGATTTCCAATAGCAATAATCGAAAGCAGTTGAGATTTCAGAGTCGAGTGATTAATACTGTGATCGTTGACCCTGCACTTCCGTTCGCTTGAAATTTTAATGAGTTATGCGCTCAATTGCTACGGGGATCTGAGTTTTATTTTCGTTTTGTGTCCATAAACGGTAATGAGGGCGAAAAAAACGAAGTAGACCAAAGAGGTACGGTTCGTACGTTGAACTCGAGCTCGGTTAGCTCATCGCTGAGCAAACGATGCTACCATCAGCCTCGCTGGGATGATGCACCCCTGTACCCGTCGGCCCATCAGAGCTTAATAACTCGCTGATGGGCAGAGGGATGGTCGCCGAGGCTGGGAACCACTGGTGGCATCAGACAGTTCTATACAACACCGGAGCGTAATAATAGTAGTGATAGTCGTGGTAGGTGGGCGAAGGAGAGACGGAAGAGAGGCAAGTGTCCGCGTGCTCGATTTAAAAGTTAATAAAAGGGATTCCTCGGAAAACGTGCGGGCAATGTCAAAGCGTAGAATGCGGTAGGAACAGAGTGTTCGTCTCGTGTCGCCTGAAAAAGCATGAAACAAAAGGCAGATCTGAAAAAAAAAAGAAAAAAAAAATGTCGGGAGTAGCTTATTTCAACGACGTTAATGTCTCATCGACTAAGGGACGACACACTTTTGTGCTAACCATTTAGAGTCAACGTACTCTTACCTGTCTAGACGACAATGATTATACGATTGTCGGTGAAGCTCAATTTTCTGCATCATTTCTGAAATTACTCCGTTGAAACGCACATAACGAATGTCATTTTTTTTTTTTTCAAATTTGATTAATAAATTGGCTCGGCAAAAGTTTCAATGTTTTGCATCTTTTCGAATCGGTTGCTCGAATTAGCAACCAGTTGGTTGATGTGCCAGTTAGTGCTAAAGTTGCCATTGGTTGGTGACAATGTCTTTTTGAACCAACAGAACTGCAATGATTACTTTTTGTCGCCGTTCAAAAAAATGCAGGTTGGCAGGCACTACTAATTTCAGTGAGACGTTCAACCAAACCTTTCTTCCCATGTAAGTAACGTTGTATTCTTCTGCAAACACTAATCTACTAACTTTCGTTGCACTTGAAAGTTGAATCTTCATCAAGGATGTTTGTATCAGAACGGAATGTAATTAAATAACGTGCATTTACAGCTAACAAGTTTCATGGAGGATGTTGAAGGAATTAAATATTAAATTTTTTTGATATCAGTATCCTGAAGTGTACTTCAAAAGGGGAAACTTAAAACCTAAGAAACGATCTGTACATCAAGATTGTCATTAAGCTCAAAGTTTGATCTAATTTGCATCAATTTGTGTTTCAAAGCGTTCCTTGGTAATTGACGTAAATTGCTGATTCCGCATCGCTGACTAGGTCGGCCAGGACGTAGACAAAAACGAGTAAGAAGATACAATTGCAAGACTGAAGACTAACTGGTATTTATCGTCTTCTTCAAGTTGCAGGCCAGCAAAAGGAAGGACAGGAGAGAGAGAGAGAGAAATACGGAAAATTGGGCCGTAGGGGGACATGAACTTTGGCCATTAGCTAAATTACTTCATGTCCTCGGGATAGGAGGAAGGGGACAAATGGGCGTGAGCGAAAAAGAACCCGCTCAGCAACGCCGCTACCCCGAAGAGGAAGACTCGAAGACCGTGTCACGTAATTGAAGATTATCTTTACGACGAGAATCGAGGTAACCTCGAGTTGCCGAAGTATTAAAATTTGAATTATTATTCGATACACATGATTGCTGTTGATGGAAATATCGTGAGGAACATTTTTTTGAACATTCATCTCACACGATGAAATACTTTTATCGGCATCAATTTTCGATGCAAACGAAGACTTGTGACTTCAAAATCCTCAAAACATGGAAATAAAGTAATGCACTGACAAAGGTAAAAAGGAAGTTGAGGTAATTGGCTCAATAATTCCCTTAGAACTCGACTTCGTTACGAGAAGAAAATAAGAATTTCTCGCAAAAATCGAGTTCTTCTCGTCTACCATTTCAACGTTTAATAATTCTCGGTGCGCAAGGTAAAGTGGGCTTTTATTTAATAATGCATATTACAGCTTCTCGATTTTTGCAGGCTCTTCATCGTCAATACAGCTCCAAGTACCTATTATTAAATTCTTATGTCATGAGATCACGAGATCAAAAGCATCGGGAGGATATTTTATAGCAAGAATTTCGTCGATACCCCAATCGACGTTATTTGGAAATAGCGAAATTTTTAAAAATCTTTTCAAAAAACATATCACGAATAATTCCAAGAGCAATGCGATTTTTCAGTTATTCTTTAATGCAATGAGAGAGTGTCACTAGTAAAAAGAAAATCGTGGATGACAAATTTTGTTCTTCTTAACCATTACAACAAAATTTTGCTACTTTTTGTCAAATAATTCATTAATAATAATTAAAATGATAATACTTACATCACACCATAACGTTAATTTTAAAAATCAAATGATGGAGCCTTGCGTTATTTAACAATGTTAAGAATCATATTGCTTTTTTTCTTACATCATACAATCTGTCCACCTGACCATTATTTATTATTTCCGGTGAAGTGTTTTGGCCCCACAAGAGCTTCACTGATCCCCAGATTAACTTCCTTTATTCCGGTAATCCAACGTGCCCCGGTCATCCCTTATTTTAGTGAGCGAGGCAATTGAGGATCGGAGGATCTGCAGGGGTGCGGAAAGGAGGGTTGCGAATAAGGAAGGGCGTGCAAGCACTAAGGCAATATCACAGTCGACTAGCGCAGCTCGTCTCAGCATACTAAGCGAGTGTCTCAGCTAAACGCGGAAGAGGGAAAAAGGGAGAACAAGAAATGGGGAATCCAAGAAATGAAAGAGAATAGAAGATAGAGGTAAAGTGGAGAGTGATTTTTAAAACAAAACCAACGCCCGCGGGAATTTTAAATATCTGCGACAGACAGTGCGTCACCTCGAGCATCCCGTCGATGGTGACAAAGGGTGACTTGCTGTGAAGATCTCAGAAGATAAAAAAAATCCCGGCAGCGATTCATCGAACAGGATAAAGGCACGTCGGCTTTAAAGAAAAGCACACCACTAGACTTTCATAGAAACAATTATTGTGCCACGATAATAGTGATTATTTTTAATAACCTGTAGATTATTCTTTTTCTTTTTTTTCATCCCTTAACTACATTTTATCTGATCGTAATTCGTATACGTCACAAATCCGGCAGAACTTTAATGGAAATTTAAATAAAAATGAGTGAAAAATTCGTTCATTTACAAATATATTTTGTAATTTTATTTTTAGATCATACATTTCGAATTTATGAGAAAATAAATAATTCATTATAGTCAGATAAAAATAAGTGTGTGAGATTTAGAAACAGCTTTTAGTCAACAATGGGTTTTAAAAAATTTCTTCCAACGAAAAACCCCAATTTTACAATGACCACTGTCTACAATTATAAAATCATAATAATAAATCAAAATGTACTCCGCGAATTAATCTCCAATTTCCAGTTCCGCCCCGTATCAAACGAAACGTCATCCGTCATGAATTCATCAATTTTCAGACTAATTGGAATACAATGCCAACTTGTACAATAAAATTTACGGGATATTGTGATGAAAAAGTTGGAGAAAATTGTATGAGAAATTAATCGTCGGAGGTAGGTGAGTATTTTTATGGCTTTTCATGCGATTCCGATGCTGATGCTGAGATTGCCGTTAGTATATACGTATATATAGATAGGTGTAATGCGGAACTGAGAAATATTCCAGACGAACGAGTCACCACGTGCTCATCCTACCGCGAGGGTTGAAGGGAACCCGCGAGGAGGGCGAGAGTGACAGCAGGGGAAATTGGAAAATTGATCTCGAAGTCGGGACGGATCTGTCACGGGGTGAGCCGACTTGGCTTCCTGGACGCAAAAGCTTCCATCGATACCATCACCGTCACAGCCACCATCACCATCACCACCATTACTAACTCCCTAGTGCTTCCCTCCTCCCTCTCGCCTCATCTCCGTCCTCAGTTATAGTCCTACCGCACCAACAGCATCGACTCCACAATACTCTCATCGGGGAACAGCTTCCAGTCGTTTCTATAGAGATATTTAATTCCCCAATGGCCCCTGGCTATTAACTACGACAAGATCTTCGACAAGATCACCGTATTACAGGTAATTCTCCTTTCTTTTTTCATCTTACTTCAGAAGCTCGTTTTTTTATATCGGCGTATTTTATTAGATAACAGATAAAGTGGAAGTGAAGATTGGATGGAAATTCCAAGTCCGGAGATGACAGTTTAATTCGATATTACATTCTCTAAGAAGCTTTTTTTTTCTTTGATTGGATTGTGTAATTAGAAGAATAGCGGAATTTGAGTTTTTGGATAATTACGTTCAACCGGAAGTCGTCGTGACAATTTAATTCATGTGGTGAATATTAACATGAATGCTTGATTCGTTTATTGAATATGTACATGAGTGATTGATTCAATGTATTGCATATTTACACGAGTGCTTGACCATCGTGTAGCAACTAATATAATGATGATAAGTCTCGCTGATTTGAATTTTCTTATGGCTTCTTACCCAATTATCGGGCAGTGTATGTGGACGGCGAAGGGTTGCACGTGAAAGGGATGAAGCCACGTTGACAAGAGAGCTTAAAAGGTCACCGAGCGCAAGAGCAACTCGCACACTGCGCTTTAGAAAACGCGATAAGTGCACAGCTCTGAAAAGCTTTTCGTTTTCCGTGGAAGCGTTTGTATAAGCAAGCAAAATATTCCCGTGATACCTTATGAATACGTTTTTCAATCTAACTTCTTTGATTTCTTTGATATTCCAATATTTTTGAGAAACATTAAAATTTTTTGCTAGCCCTGAAAAACAAAATCTAGTTGAACGGCCTTAAATGTAATCATGAAGTGCTCAGTCGAATTTTCACCAGTAGAGTCATACAATTTCATCTCCACTAGGCAAAAGTTGATATATTGACATCATAAACAAAGTTCAATGCAATTCACTGTGATCTATCATAGCAATACTGATAAACGCGATTCGTTTAATATTGCAACAATTACAATTCCGTCGGTTTCCACTAATTATGTCAATCCGAGTACTTCAATATGTCATGATTAATATATTCGTCCTCCCATCGACAAATTGATTAATCAAACCGATGTTTACATCCAATGGTTATTATATACTAGAATTACAAAAGACCTGCAAATTTGGAGTACGTTTCAAGCCCTAGCTGATTGGTCACTACGTTACATTTCCCTTGTCACGGGTGACTTGATTAATCAATTAAATTGTTGATACATCAAATAACTATTGTTCGGTGGTACCAAACAAGCACGTGCAGAGCATGGGATTGAAAGCTTACTCAGTTTTCAATTTCATGCTTTACATGATACCATAAAACGATATTTATTTCATGTAAACAGCTTTAGTACAATTAATCACTTCACCCATAGAAAACCGAGTTTACCCATCGAATATTGCTTTACAGTTATCCATATGGTTATACGTTCAACGTGTACATCGATTACACCGAAATGATTGATCCACTTGGATATCATTCGACGCAATGTTACGTCGTGAATTACTATGTTTTGACTGCGACTCTTTACATAATTGGTTACAGAAAATCCAATTTCCACTGAATTCAAGATTAAAAATTGCCATACGCAGGCGATCAGACACCAGACATGGATCACTAAAATTTGGTTTGGTCTGAAGACTACGAAAAGTTGCAAATTTTATTTTTGACCGCACACCATTCTGGTGCCATTAAAAAATTGCAGAACAATGGTGTTTGACATGTCCTTGATGAGGTGTGAACATAAGATTTTTTGAATGAAGGTTATGATCAATACATTTTCTTAAAATGATTTTTTGATTCAGCTGACTGCGTCCCTTAACAAACACGTATGTACACCATATCGAAGATAGCAGCGTCTGAGTCCGCCTTTCAATTCATTTGTTTACAGTGTTAGCTGCACGAGCGGTCCAAGAGGTTCGGGCAGAGTGCTTTAAATTCGCACGTACCCTCGTGGAAACTAGGTTAGGATTTGAATTTAAGCGAGGCGAAGGCGAGAAGGAGAAGCGGGCAGAACGGTGAGAGAAGGGCTTCGGGTTCTCCACCATTGCGAATTCCGGCCGGGGGCTGAGTAAGGCTCCGGACTGGAAGCTCCAGGCGATGTTGTCGGGTGGTTGCTCGTCGGGGCTGCACCATTGCTGTCGGGTAAGGATGGTCTCTGCACGCTCCTCTCCCGGTATGCCAAAGTTCCGGCTTCGTTGTAGCGGACAAGTGCCTCCGGAAACTATTTTTAACTCTCCGGTTGCCCTCGCCTACGTGTTCACGTTGTGCATGAAGCTACGAGCGCTTCGACTCACTCGCTTTACCATTAGGAAAAATAAAAAAACACCGAAAAAAAAAATGAACGTAACAGAAGAGGGAATAAGAAGACGAGCTAGGGAAAAGCTAGCTTTTCCTCGCGCACATAGAAACGCACGGAGAGCCACGAAGAGGATGAAGAGCGAGACGAGTGAGGTAGGCACCAAGTAGAAGTACCAGCGGAAAGCACCAGGAGCACCGTATTCACGTCGAGGAATGAGAAGGAGCGAAAGGTGCCCATCTCAAAAAGCTCGGAAGCATCGCAGCTGCATCACTGGTCCAGAGTCTAGTTATGCCTGTTTGCGCAGCATCTTAGTATTTGTTGTTTGTTCGTTTGTCAATGTCGTTTTTCCATTCCCGTTTATTTCGGTGGTTCATTGGAACGAAAGGCTAGAATGACCTTGCGGAACATATAATTTAAAGGTCCGTTTCAATTATCTTTCCGAGAGAGCCAGTAAAAGAACGAGTAGGTGGAAGAATCGCTATCGGAAATCGTCTTCGCCTCATTGTAATCGAAGTGGAAGCTGCGCCGAGTTACATCAAGGAGCTATAAAATAAACGAAACACCTCGGAGCGTGTCTCCAATTTTCACAGCGCCTTTTTTTATCATCCGGAAGAAACGTGCGGAGATAATGGTACGGCGGAATAGAATGAACTGGAAAAGAGGTTCTTGCTTTGTTGGCTCACGAAGAACGTTAGCTCCGGACTTCAATGATTCGTCTTGTTCCGATTAACGCACGGTGTTATTTTCACACAGGTTTTTATTCGTCATTGGCCTTTATCGTTTCAGGCCCATTCCGGTGGTTCATTGCACATATTCGAAAGGTCCGATTCAATTATCTTATCGAGAGACAGTAAGAGCAGCAATGAAGGTGGAAGTAAAGGTATCAGAAATCGGGATCGTTACATCGAGCGCTATAAAAGAAACAAATCATCGCAGGGCGTGCTTCCAATTTTTCACGGCGCTTCATTGATCTTCCGGAAGAAACGTGCTGAGATAATGGTACGGTGAAATAGAATGAACTGGAAAAGGGATTTCAATGATTCGTCTTGTTCGGATGAACGCACTGGTTAATTCAATGCCACATTTGCGCATTCTTTTTTGTTTGCCATTGTTCTTTCTTCTTTTACGTCTGTTTCAGTGGTTCATTGGGAAAAAATGCTGCAATGACTTTACGGGACGTATATCTGAAAGGACCGATTCAATTGCCCTTCCAAGTGGCAGAAAGGGCAAAAAGGTTGCCGATGGGAATGAAGGTGGAAGATCAGAAATCGACATCACCTCATTGTAGTCGGAATGGAAGCTGCGCTGGCTTACATCAAGATTCTGGAAAAGAAACAAAGCATCGCAGAGCGTGCCTTCAATTTTTACAGCCCTTTATTGATCATCCGGAAGAAACGTGCCGAGATAATGGTACGGTGAAGTAGAAAGCACTGGAAAAGAGCTTGAGCTTGCTTTGCTGGCTGACAAAGACTGACAGCTTGGGATTTCAATGATTTCTCCAACTTGGATGAACACACTGGGTGAATCCAAACACTGTGGGAAAATTCAAAAACCCTTTATGCTTTACCCCCGAAGGAAAATCTGTGGTTTTATGGATTTGTGGGATCTACGCAGTATAAGCTTGCAAATAACTGCACTGATAAATGTGGTCGCCACAAAACCATGTTGCTTTGTACAAAAAATAATTAGGTGTGAGTTCTCCAGAATAACAAAATACAAAAGTTGGAAATGACATTCCTAAAAATTTTCCATAAATCTTTGGTAGCAATTTAAAAGCAGCCGACAAAGGGTCGCACTTTAAAAACGTAAGAATAGCGACGTGTTCAAAAGCCCGTCATTCCAGAAGCCGAAGAATTTCATTTGACGGTTTACGTTGCAACACTATCGTTTCGCTTGATAACAATTTTTTCTACCGGTCAAATTGACTGAAATGCGCTTATGTCCGATGGGTAGTTGGATGAAAATGAAACAGATTAAAAAGTGAATGGCTTTTGTCAGGCTGTCGGGCCGTACAAACGCGTGCTCTGCGTCATAGTGGATAAGAGTGTCGAAGTGAAAGGAAACAGGATAAGAGAGAGAGAGAGGGGAAGAGAAAGCTGTATTATCTTGATTGTTCAGCAGTATATACTGAAAGTAGTACGATAACCATACCTGGCACCTGTCACTGACAGAAAAAATCGCATTGCGAACTATGTATCGTAAAAGCATTCGCAAGAAACTCAATGGAGAACGAACGTGGCGCAGATATAGACAGTGCATGAGTAAAGTGTGAGGGAGAACTAGTTCCCGGAGGGTAGTCGGGGGGATGGAAGCTGTTCGTCGCCGACAGTAGCGACAGTGGCTGCCAGCCAAAAATTTCAAGTGAAAAGCTCTGATGCTGAAGTAAATGGAGAAAAAAAAGAGAGAACAAAAAAAACAGTGAAAATAAAGGAGTGAGCGAGAGAGTGGCACAAGAGAAATAGAGACCTCGTAATCCTCGCTCGGCCGGAGTGTAGCGACGACGCAAACAGGTATTATCAACGCCGTTCACAATTCTACACCCGGAAGAATAGGACTCTGTGCTTGTTGCGCGAATAACGATATCGACTATGCGCAATATTACGAAATGATCTGTAATCAATACAACATGGCAAACGCAAAATTTCATTGCGCAAGCTGAGCACATATGAGAATATTGTTAAAACTGCACGTATAATAGTGCATTTGGTCCACTCAGATTGACTTTTTGCAGCATCGTTTTCAGCGTTCAAAAAGAAACGGCTTCGCAATAATAATATAAGGCATTTTTCACGAGCATTTTATTTTTTGTAATTCCAGGCTCAAACTTTCGACGATACGAAGAGACATCGTACTAAAGCGACTTTTATTAGTTGTCAGAAAGCATATAATTTTCCATACTTCGTACAGTAAAGTATCGTCGAAAAGTTAAGAGGACATTTTTTTTCCACCTGCTGTTACAGTTCACTTTTCGATAATACGACTTTAGGAAAGTAAGGTGGAATAACTAACGACAAGTTTTAGTTGCCATTTTCACTGAAACATTTTTGGTAGAGGAGCTTGCGAACCTTTGCAATGATTACGAAATTTAGAAACATAGTTTTGGATGATGATCAGTTGATTCGATTAGCAAGTTTCGATCAATAAGATAGCGATGATACTAAATAGTATCATTACCGAATAACTCAATTCATTTGAGACTACTTCCGGTCCCCGACTCTTCCGAAGTGATTTTAATGACCCCTGACCTGGTCGACACTGGATAACCATTTCCTTCTGCACTTCCTGATTCAGAAATAAGTAGATCTCTAGTGTCTGCATGGGGGGTTCATACCTTAAACTATACGTGCATGTTTATCGAGTGTGAGAGTTTAGAGGCCAGCCACGGTAAAGGTAGCTAAAGTAAGATACGAACCGGGGATGCTAGCGATTTAACCCCCGAGCTAGACGATGGGGAGCCACTGATTTTCTTTGTGAGATTTATCGTTCCACGTTACTGTGGCAGTTACGTAAGGTTAAGCTTGGGGGTTTCCTAGCTTTAACGGGAGCAGCTTTCACCAGAGTGCAAAGGAGATATAAGGGCGAAAGAGAAGGAGACGGGAAAAGAAAAACCGTCCCTAGGACCCCAACCATTACCACCAACACCAGAAAGTATATAGATCTATTCGTATAGGAAACGAGACCCTACCCTGTGGTCTAGGTCGAGGCATAAATTACAATGCCAGAGAATCAATGCGCCGTGCGTGCCATTCCTGGTCGAAGAGGATCTCTCCACTACCGTCACTTACACGGTCTGTCACCCCACCTCTCTTCCTCTCCCCGTCAACTTCCGTGGGTCTCTCTATTTCCTCTCATACATCTTTTGGAAATTCACCTCACGAGCCACGGGGACTACCATAAAACGGTAAATATCCCATGGTAAGCTATGAGAGGTTGCCTAAAAGAAAGACTAGTGGCTCACTTGGAATGAATTTCAAAAGGTTATGGCACCAGAGTGTTTTCGATCGTAAATTCCAAATCGCCATCCAAAATGGTGTACCTTTTATTGCCGCGAACCGTGTATTGTTTAAAGGGTAGTTGGCCCGAAACTAAAAATCCCGGACAAATAACGGCATTGGCCATCGGGCAACAAAGGAAAAATCCAGATGTAAATGAAAATTCATCAAGAGCCGTTGGAAAAAAAATAGGGGTCCATTGTCGTGCTTGGGAATATTATCGAAAACAACATTTATTGTTTTCAGTGAGCACGGGGTATTTTTTTTTTAAGGCTGCATCCCTCCAATTGTGCTTCCATATTCCAATGTCCTGTGTGTGTTCATCGCTGTGAACATAAATGGACAAAAATTTTCAGGGTCCGTAATGGGGCTTTGGAACCATGAGACCAACGGCAATACTGCAACGATGGTAAGTCCATATTTCGATGGGATTTCAGCGCCAGACCCACGACCAACGACAGCTTCTCCTTGATGGCCATTGCCCCGTTTGTTCCATTTAAAATGCTGTCGCACCGTTTTTTCCCTTCTTTTTCGATTCGTCGGGGGAGAAAAAAAGAAAATAAAACACCCCTGCAGTACTGTCAACGACTTGAGTTCTCATTCTCACCCTGTACTCTTTCTCTCACCCGTCATTCAGTATAGGACTGGTGCAGTACTTTGTGCGCGTCGGCGCCCGCCGGTATCGCTCATCTACGGGCTTCGGTTCACACATTCGGACGCGGAGAGGGTTGAAGCTGCGGCAAATTGGCAATTTGGAGCCCGGCACGTAGCGAAGGCCAGAGAGGAGAGCCCAGCTGTTCACCCTGTGTGAAAGCCCCCGAGCGATGCCGAGTATGTGTATGTTGGAAAGCGAGAGAGGTACGTTTCTGTGCTTCCAGGGCGGCCATCACCACCAGAACCGAGGCGTCTATTGCCGGCGTGGCATACGTTCGCCTCGGAACACAGGAAACTCTAATTCAACTATTAACGTTTCGATCGAATGGAAATTCGTGTCGGAGGTTGGGAAGGACGACGTGGGGTGACTATTCCCGGGGCGCATAAGGACCTCGATGGTGTAAGTGTGGCTAGAGTACGTGTATGTATTGTGCATTATAGCATTGCCCATTGAATTCGACCTTACTGAATTCTGGTACATATTATATATAGGAGAGGCTGTAACCCCTTCGCAATGACGAAACCTCGACCACTTCTCGACTGAGCCATTATTTCGGGGTGGTTTCATCGATTCATTAGCGGTTGTATTAGGTATTAATCTGAACACGAGCACTCGCGATTAAACGTATTATGATCTGGGATCACAAGTCGAGGGTTGGTCGTTAATGCACGATTATGAAATAATAATCGACAAAAGCTTTATCGTTTATTCGTAGATATGACGAAACTTTTTATGCTGTAAGAGGATCAACGTACGAACATCAATTTTAAGCTGTAAGCTTCCAGCCAACTTAGATGCTGTGAATGCATCCAATATTAAACGTCGACGTTAATGCGAAGCTCGTACGTACGTCCGGGTAATGATAGTTGTAATATTGTAGTAGTTAAAGCTCATGAGGAACTCGATGATGTAAGTGTGACTTATACGTGCATGTATTGTGTATTACAACATTACCCATTGAATTCGACCTCGCAGCATTCTGGTACACATTATATATCGGAGAAGCTGTAATCCCTTCGCAATGACGAAACCTCGATCAATCTTCGACTGAGCCATTATTTCGGGGTGGTTTCATCGATTCATTAGCGGTTGCATTAGGTATTAATCGGGACGGGAGCACTCGTGATTAAACGTATTATGATCTTGGATCGCAAGTAGAGCGTTGGTCGTTAATGCACCATTATGAAACAATAATCGACAAAAGCTTTATTGTTTATTCGCAGACATGACGAAACTTTTTATGCTGTAAGAGGATCAACGTACGAACATCAATTTTAAGCTGTAAGCTTTCAGCCAACTTGGATGCTGTGAATGCATCCAATATTCAACGTCGAATCTGAATACAACACACGTTAATGCGAAGCTTGTACGTACGTCCGGGTAATTGTAGTTGTAATATTGTAGTAGTTAAAGCTCATGTCGAAAGTTTAGTCTTTGATAGGTTGGTCGAGATTAAATCAACGTGGTCTATCTGCAAGTGGAACACATGAGACATATATGTATTCCAAGTGGATTTTCAACATTCACCAAGCTATGAAAGCTCATTAGACTTCGTATGTTATAATAAAACTTCTACTGGCTTCAACTAAAATTTGTGAAGTTTGAAAATTCATCATCAAGTCTATCATAAAGCATAAGGTAATCAAGAATTAATTCAGCAATCTTGAATAAATTTTTTCCAACAAACAATTTAAATTACAACCATTCATACATCCAATCTTTCTTCATTTTAAATTCTCCTAAAATGTAATTTCGATGAGAATGTAATAAATCTCTGACAGGAAGAGATTGTTCCTCTGTGGAAATGTCCAGAGCTTTGATGTTGGAAGACCATCGACGAACGTTGATTGCTGCAAGCTCCAAGCCCTGAGCCAAATCACAAGCTCAACGTTATAGCCTTGGGCAGTACAGGAAATCATAAATATGGATGACCAGGGAAAAGCGAGACAGTGTTTCTCGTGAAAACAGCCTCCGGGTTGATGGTCCATGTAACAGTGGAAGATAAGAAGAGGTTAATAATTCTAATACAGAGAACGTGGCGCTTATCGAGACCACTGGAAACCATGAGCTGCCTTTATTCTCTGTCTTTCGCTTTGCTCGTGTTGTATATCGAGCTTGAATTCGCTGCGTCGCCGTTGAATGCGCATGCATACAACTTGCACGTTGCATATCTCTGAGCCGTTGAACTGGCTGCGCCGACTGCTCAGTTCGCTTATTAGTCTCGGCCATAAGCGAGGAAACTCAAACGGCAAACGGAATGGTTGCTTCGCGGTCTGCAGCTATAAACGGAGCCTCGTCCAGAGATCCTGGGAGAAATGTATGTACAGAGAAGGACGAGGATATGCAGAATAAGAGGACGAGCAGAAATGGAATTTTGAGATAACTACTGTGCAGCGGAACCTCGAAGAGCCACAACTGTGTTTGTCAATCCTCTTCCTCATTCTGCTCTGCAACTCCGATGCCCTCTTCACAAACGTAAAAGGACGACTTATCTCTCGAGTGCTTTCGACATTCCAGATTCATTTTCAAGAGATCCCGATGACCTCGCACGTTTTTGTCTCATCATTTATCCACCTCAAGGCTTCGCGAGTAAGCACGTTGGTCAATTTCAGCTTGCTCGTAAAGTAAAATTTGTCTCATCGCAAGTTTTACTTCAACCATCTCAGGATCCTCAAAATGGTTAAAACCACATTGAATTTGAAATAATGGAGGGCTTGATAAAATGGTGGTTATGAACCGAGAATTCATCATTTATCCAATTTTGGGAAATGGACTTAAGAAATCACGTGGGAATAATTTTAATTCAATTGCCGTGGTTTATTTGCATGCGTAACGAATTGAATTTGATTGCATCACGAATGCACAGTGAAAAATATGAAGGCGTTTCGTTGATTTGCCTTTTCCGGACACTTGGATTCGCCGAAATCTCGGTGGATTTTAGCAGACAGGCCACGTAGACCATCGCACCCAGAAAACATTACACACCGCTTTCGCCGCAGGGTCGACAAGGCCTTTCCTTAGGGAGGTGTTACTTTTCCCCGTGGGAAAAGCTCCAATTTGTTCCAGCCGCTCGGAAGCCACTGATTCTATAGAAAATCTTCCTCGATTCTCGTGTGGATTCTTTTTGTTCTCTGGCCTTGCCCCAACCGGTATTTATTCTAAGAACGGATTTAGCCGGGATTCGCCAGGATTGAATAGGAACAAATGGACTCTGAAAGCGATTATCGATTACGGAGATAGTGAGACGAATTATTGAAAATTAAATACATAATCACTTTGTCGCGAGTTATGAGCTTTTAGTCTGACAATTAAAAAATCTGTATTTTCCGCTGTCATAATGAAATAAAATTTCATTCGAGCTGTGAATTGTTGTGATTGCCTATGAAAATAAAAATATTCATACCAATGAATAATAAATTAAACAAACGAGAAAGTTGAAAGTGCTCATTCATCAGTCGCCGGTAACCGAAATGGATAGCAAAAGTGTTAATATTCATCAAATGCACAAAATGGAATTGCGGATCATAAAATACGCGTACACAGTCGAATTTGAAACCAGGTGTGTCGATAAATCCAACAGGCTCGTGGCCGATCTGGGTGATATAAAACCGTCGAGACAACGGAGAGAACAATGGAACGGGAGGAAGAGATGTGAGATGTGTTAAAGCTCGCATGCATCTCCATAGCCACTTTATTTGATCAGGGCCGTGAATTTATACCGCGCGTCAGGTACTTCCGAATGAACGCGATCGGAATAGGTCGTAAACGATAAACCTCGAATTACAAGTATCGCGTTTGTGTATTGTACAATATACGATCCTAATATATGGTCTTTCTGTACAGTCTTTTTCCCCGATATTGTCAATTTGTCACAGTTCATGAAATCGATTTTCTTAATTTTGTTTCCTATTTCCTACAGCTTAAAAAAGCTCTGAAGGTTTAATGCAAAATGTTCAAGTTTAAATACCTCATCAGCAATAATTATTAGCAGGTATTATTGGTAGTAATTACGAGAGATGCTACTGTATGAATAGTTCGCCATTGTATATAGGTATACTATATATATGTGCGTATATATGAGTATACAGGAGTTCAAACTTAGCTTGTGGGTAAATGTATATACTCGCAGATAATCTCAGTGAGCGTGTAGCGTATATTAACATGTGGTGTGAAACGCGCACACTTGTGCGCTTCGGCGTTTATTCGTTGATGTGATTAGCGTTAATTGAATACGGATCAGAGCACGTCGCCTAGTTGCGAGCTTGCGCGCCGCGCATCTCCAACATCACCGTGACAAAGTGGTAGGGGAGAGAACGACGACGCGTTACCTTTGCTGAACGAACGTGCCGCTGCCGATGTAGCTATATATTGTGCCGACATAGATGCAGAGGTGGTGTATCAACATAGTCGAGCGGGGAAAGATTTGTGCAGGGCGTCTCACTTAACTCGGTGGTTGCCGCGACTTTCGTTAGATTGTGGAGCAGTTTCACAATTGCATAGGTCTTGACGTGGTATCAACAAAATGTAATAATGAATGTAAAACGTGATATAAATCCGTAATTCACATTTTTCAACAATTTTCCGACACTCATTGCACTATTCTTTAAATACAAACTGACACTCGCACTCGCACTCTCACTCTCACTCACACTTACACTTCTACTCACACTGACACTGACACTGACACTCGCACTTGTGCTCATACTCATACTGACATTCACACCCACACCGCACTCTCACTCACCCTCACATCCAAACTCAGGCTCACACTCACACACCGTGCAATTGACCAATATTTTCCAGATATTTGCACTTCTATTCCATATAAATGTACCACTCGAATACATGCCAGAAGTCCCATTATAAGCAGCACATTTATTCTGTATTTGATACGAGATGCAAAGCGGCAAATGGAGATATTCGATAGATATGGAAATACAAGGGGAAACATATAAAGGGTGAAAGCCAAGACAATGGTCGCACAATAGAAATCCCATGATAGCGGAAAGGGGGCGGTGGGGTGTTCAAGGCAACGACAGTTGGAGATATATCGGCGTGTTCGCGCTCGAAAGCTTCGAGATCTCGATAAGAAGTTTCGCGGGCTTCGTGGAGGAGGGGAGGCGCGAGACTTTCCAGAAGTATGGGAATGGGCGAGCGAAGCTGCAGAAAGAAAAGCGCAACATATCTATATGTGTTCACGGCTTCTCTGAGGACGGAACGACAACGGTATAGGGCCAGTAGTATAGCGGTACCAATAGAAGTGGCGCAAGTTGTAAAGGGAGAGGGAAACGCGGGGCCAACAGAGCGGCGGTTTCCACTCAACGATCCAGGGGAACATCAATCTTGCCCAGAGGAAAACGTCCCGGAACGTTATCCCCAGCGATTAATGCTCGATCGGCGCAGGGCTCTCGCCTAGCTGCTCCTCTCTCTATATATCCCTTTCGCCCCTCTCGCTCACTCGGGGGTGAAAGCGAACGGGATCGGGGAAAAGCCTCGGGCAGAAAAGCTTCCCTTCTGTCTTCGTTTCGCTCTGCTCGGCTCGGCAACCTCACTCGCTGAATGACGAGAGCGAAATTTTCTCTCATCCGTACCTACACTATGTACACTACACGGTAACGAGAAATTCTTTGTAGCGAGATATCCGGTGAAGCAAACGATATATACTGAATCACACGGTTACCTTTTATATCCCATGACTTTTTTACATTTTTTACTATACAATATAGTACATTTTTTTAATTAGTGCAAAATTATAATAATTTTTTAGCACGACGTGCTGTTAAAATATTGGGTGTTACAGAAATGTGCAGGTTTTTTATTAATTGATATATAACGAGACACGTTATCTATGACTTTTCGTTGATTACTCTATTAATATTAATAACTACGTTTCCCATAATTCCAGGGATACTATTTTATAGTCTATGAGATAAAAAATTGCAGTTCTCACATCAGCTACTGAATCGTCATTAAAAAATCGTAAAAACGCCATTCCCATGTTGTTTTATTCACTTTCATGCATCGCTAGAAAGTAGACAAAATTTTTCAATTTTTTGTTATAGTCATATTAATTATCTTAAAAATACAATTTTACGGTATTCCGTTACACTTGCGGAGCAATCCAATACCTATGATTATACCTTTAAGGGTGGTTGCGAGACAAAAGTATCAGTAGATTGCTATAGACTCTACTCGCTAAGAATAATGAAGCAATTGAACAAAATTTGATATATTTTTTAAATCCTCAACGTCGAGGAATTTCACTGCAAACGTTCAACTCCACTTGGTTAGCAAAGCGTAGATCTACAGGTGCATTCGATCTATGTGATCGTGGATCGAACAGAATGAAGGTGGAAAATGATATAATTGGAGGAATCTCCAGTGAATACCGGTGCAACGTGTTACTCTTCTTTATTCCCATCCACGTTCATTTCGAGCATCAAAGAACCAGAACTCACATACATAGAAACAGAGTCACGTGATCACACAACCACCCACACACACGGATTTAAAATTGAACTGATCGGTGTATATTTAGCACGAAAGCCACCAATGGACACTCGACTGCTCGCAAGTTATCGCCACTTATGGCAATACACATTTCCCACATGATTCACCAAAGTGTGGCCGACCAGACAAGCTGAGGCGTCCTGGAAGTGGTCGGCATGGAGGTTGGTTGTGAGAGGGTGGAAATCATTGATACGTACCTAGGAGTAAATGTGTTGGTGTGCGAGTACGCGAGCAGAAAGCAGAAGCGTTCATCGATCCGCGTAGCTTACAGGGAGCGGAAAAACTACTGGAAAAGGATCCAGGAGTGAGAAGAAACGAGGAAGGGTGACATGACCAGTGGTCCGAATGGAGGTTCCAGCAAGATCTTGAAAAATTAATGAAAACGACCTTTTCCACTCGACCAGTATTTATAGTGTCATACCCCATCGTCCCGACACCTTTAAAGGGTCCTAGTCCGCCCTGCCAAGGATCTTAAATGATTCTGACAACCCCTTGGGAAGCTTTCATCCCAATAAAATTTATCCTCTTTCGACCATGTGTTATTCAACGTTTTATGCGAAGAAGACAGTCAAGGAGAGATTGGGTGAAGAAGCTACGTTTTCAAGGTGCTCGAGGTCGAAGCACCTTGAAAAATCTTGTCAAGAGATTACGAAAAATCTTGTCAAAGGATATGGACAAAAATGCGGTGACGTTATCATTTCGTTGGAACTTAAGCTAGTATCGTCAGTACAGTCATGTCAATGGAGTGACAATCGAGTGAACTTTCACATTTTATTTAATCAACTCAACGGAGTAATTGGTTTTGGACTTTCGAATCATTCGAAGACAATAAGGAGGATTAGAAATAAGAATCGAAATCTATAATTTTTTTAAAAGGTAAAATCTCCGAAAATTACAATGATAAATTGAGAAATTTCGTTCTGGAACAGAAATAAGAGAAAAAAAATCTTAGGGAGGACATTTCTTTGCACCCGCAACGGAAGAAGAGCGAACGGTTCTGGACAAGCCTCGGGGGAGTTCGAAACTCCATTTGCTCCATCCTTTACTCCTGCTCCTCTCACTTTCCACGTACTCCTTCCTCATACTTTTCCATCACTCGTATTACGCTTGCGGCAGAGTTGAGCTACAAAGAGAATGATGAATGAATTTGCATTTTAGTATAATATAACCTGGGCTTGGGGAGAAAAAGACAAGCAAACATGGCAAGTGGAGAGAAGAGGAGCGGGTGATACGAGGAGAGCGAAAGAGATATAAAGAACGGAGAGCAGTGAATAAGGACGGGCTACTTTGTGGATAAGGGAGGACTAAAGTGTTTGCCAAACGTTTTTCCCTTCACTTGAAATTTCATCGTACAATACCCCAATGCGTATCGCATGTGCCGTGGGATCAATGCTCTGTTTTTCTTTGGTTTCCGTTTGTATGAAGTGCAGCTTTATATAACAAACCCATCCTTTTGTTCGGCTACGTGAATAATGAAAGGAATAATTGCGTACACATACTTTGACCCCAGTGAATAAAGCACTCTTTGTTGGTCTGCTAGCGAAATATCAATAATAATAATAAACTATGCACTGAGTCTTGTTATCGACATACGCCATGGCGGAGAACATAGCGAATGGTTATTCATTGATATTAATTCAACGTGGGGTGGGGGGTGGGGACAATAGTCATTCCAATTTAAATATCTTTCGTTTAATAACAAAATTTTCGACATTCATAAAGGAAAATTGATACAATTTCCAGAATATCCAAGGAAACGTGGTCGAATGTGAAATTATTTAACACCTATTCGACGCGGTTAATTGGATCAAGCTTTGGCGATTATTTTCGTTGGCATGGAATAAATAATTAATTTTTATTCATCTATCTATAAATATTGATTTTTATAACGAAATTGCCAATGGTCTTGCTGGTTATATGATTGGCAAGGTAATTGGACACTCGATACTGACAATGAGTACGTAGGTCATATCCGCACAGTGCGTTTAATACCAAACAGGCAGTCAGTCAGCTTTTCTAGTACAAATACACTGCGAAATCAAGTGAGCTTGAGATGAATAGTGTGTAAGTGCTTAGCTAGCTAATGGTGATTTGGCAAAGCAAAGCCACAACAACCCTGAAAGCTCACCGCAAAATCACACACACATTCACGGCGGATATTTGCTTTTCCAATTGTTCGTCGTTGGAATGAAAGGGCGAGCTGCACGAGCCCAACGTCGAATTGATATATGGACAGATGTTCCCCTCTGCAGTGAAAAATCGTACTCATGCTCGGCGATCTCTTCTTTTACGGACTTTGGCATACACGTACGCTTCTGGCACTGCATATCTATACCTACTTCACCGTTTCCTCACCGTTTAAGTAACATATCGCGTACGAAAAGTGGTTTAAAAATCGTTGGTAGTCACCCAGTCTCTCGAAAGCTCATCCTTCTGCTCGGTTGAGTGATAGAACTTGGCACCGAGCCTCCGAAATAATTTGTTACAAGCTTCCCCACTTCCACTCACTTTTCCAACGCCTGGATTCTTCCTCGTCCTTGCCTTCCTGGACCCCGCCACTCGCTCTAACTATACCATCTCGAGGAAACACCAGTGGGAGACTTGAATTTCAAGAGCATTGCACAGCCTGATCGTTCACCAGTGCCACGGAATTCTAAGCGTCAAAAGCACTTGGAGAAGTGGCGGCATGGTGGTTCCGAATATTCCAGCTTGTAATATCCACTCATCGCTACAACATCGGAATACATGGTCCGGAATACAGGGATACCGGAATCACGTGCTACCTCGGCAAAAGTAGATGGAGAAATTTTATGTAACACGAACAGAGTCAACAGAGAAAAATTGACATTAAGACATTGGTCGTGACGTTCTGAATTATGTAAACGAAGATCAAAAGCTGTAAAAATGATTGTCACTGGGTGGTTTATTCAATATAAGCGACCATTTCCATTCGCCATCAAGCACAGACAATGTCGTATACAATCCATTGAAAATATGGCATAAAACTTTTGCAATTGCAGTAATTAAAAACTTGTGTTGAAAAATATTCCGCATATTCCGCTTTGTGAAATATCCACATATCCCTACAACAGCAGAATACATGGATTTATATGGTGAGAAAAGAGCCAGCAGAAAAAAAATGAATTTAAGACATTGGTCGTGACGTTCTGATGTAAGCGAGAAACATGCGCTGTAAAAATGATTGTCACTGGGCGGTTTATAATATAAGCGACCATTTCCATTCGCCATCAAGCACAGACAATGTCGTATACAATCCATAGAAGATATGGCATAAAACTCTTGCAATTGCAGTAGTTAAAGGCTTGTGTTGAAAACTTTTCAATGCTCATATTGTGCCTGACTGAATCCGAGAACTTGGAGCGCGCGCATCACGCTGAAGGTTATAAAACGAATAATAATAATAATAATAATAACAATGGAAACTTTGGTATACGATCCTTCTCAATGACCTGAATGTACTGCGCAGGTGGAACGATTAAAGTTACTGCTTTCTTTGACTTTATATTACGTACCGACTTCGACCCTGTTCGTATATTTGACATCTTTATACCGAAAGATCGATATTTGTATATATGTTATTAGTCGACGAGATTTACGAGACAAGTCTTCAGGACTTTTACGACGTTGAAAATGAAAGACCGATGAATATATTCACGTTTAAACACCGAAAGTCGAAAATTGAACGGACATCAAATCCTCATCAATATCATCCAATCCTGTCAGAGTTGCTTGTGAAAATAGGGCGCTATTGATATCACATCTGGTTCGACAACTCATGAAAAATCGCTATAGTTTAATTTTATTTTCAGTTATTACAGTCGTTCCTCGTTATAGTCATCGAT
This sequence comes from Clistopyga incitator, assembly GCA_947507545.1. Taxonomy (NCBI): domain Eukaryota; kingdom Metazoa; phylum Arthropoda; class Insecta; order Hymenoptera; family Ichneumonidae; genus Clistopyga; species Clistopyga incitator. The sequence continues at coordinate 11,445,874 of OX382173.1, read as the reverse complement.
GAGGAAACACTACAATCGAAAACCTCATTGATCTGTCATACTTACTTTTACGTATCCGGAAAGGGTTCGAATTTTGCAGCTTAAACATTTCCGTGGAACTTTGTAATCGAAATTCCTGTGAGTGATGAATAAAAAAATGTTCATGCGAAATCGTAAATGACTTTACCAAAGCCCAATTTTTTTGTTTCCTGAGCCAGTCTCGAATTTTTAAATGACTTTGGGATATCGAAAACTCAATTCGCTAAAATGACTTTCCATATTCAAGGAAAAACTGATTTCCGTCTTGTTTCATTTTATTCTTTTATTTAATTTATTTTTTTACCGGAATTCTCCGTTAACCTGTGGTCAACTTGATTCTCTGGTTTTCGGTCGAATGCAAACTTATCAGCTTCCTGTTTGCTGACGCTTTTGAACGCGGTGGTTCGAAGGCGCGACAAATCTCAGCGTTGAGTAAACTCCGGACTCGACAGAGTTTATATATTGAAGATGGTTGGGTGGCAGAGAGGAGTGCCGTGTGTGTCCCAGGAAATGGATCATTCCTTCGGTCTATGGGCTTGCCAAACCGGCTATTCACTCGGCGTGTACACTCGGCCAGAGCAAGATACCGAAAGGGTGAGTGGAGATGAGAATGCGAGAGACACCGAAGGTCCTCCAGCTTCGGTATAGAAACGCCGAGGGATTACACGACGCCAACCTCCCGCCGAGCTTGCGGTTCTTAATACCCTCGTCGCACCGCTCTTCGTATTCTATGTGCTTTAACATTCCCTTCGCAGGGTGCATCCGGTTTCCGGGCGGAGCGGGACTGGTCCTCGCTTCACCGAGGTGCGATGCTGCGGTCCCTGCTGGAATCGTCGTTGAATTTCACAATCGAAACAATCTCGTCATGCCCCAAAATAGAAAAAAGCTCAATGCGATTTGAAATTATTTTGCGCGTGAAGCTCGACGTTATTTTTATTTACGGATATATTTAAGGGCTCCAAAGTCGAATGATAGCCACTCGGAAAAATCCTGAAATGATGGCGCTTGTAAAGTGACGGTATTTTCCTTTAGTCACGCGAGTATAAAAAGGTGAAAACTGAATTTTTATATTCCAATAAATAAGATATTATAATTATGACGAGTATGTGAAAGTTACAGAATCACTAATACGAAGCCTTATTTTTACTGAGATCCATAAGCTTTTCATCGCTCAAAGAAACATTGAACAAACGAAGCAGTCTCAATTTATAATAAAATCGAATAACTACGCATAAACCAGCAGACTTTTGTATCGCACTAAAAGTTCTTTTCGTTTATGTATTTGTTTACAGCTCGGAAATCGAATTACAGGCACTCGGAGAAATCGTGGACGAGCTAGTAACCATAAACTGACAGCTATGCATTTTTACTACCCTCGAAACTGGGTTTCTATATTCACGATATAATAAAATAGTGCGAACCATATTTTCATGGTTATAGATACCGTATCGTCCCAGAATATTTTCTTCATTTTACCATCATTTACAAAAAAAATTTAATGCATCATTCAATGCGACATCCATTCACCAAACAGGCTCACATCATGTTTCATTTTTTTCATTGCCCAATTTCTAAGACGAAAAATAATACGAAAAGAAATATCGGGTCGTCCTTTTACGACGCGTAAGAGAGCTTTCAGGACTAAAGGTAGCGATGCAATGAAAAGCATCATTGCAACGATGCTCGAAGAATCTTTACCTCAATTTCTTCCTGCTTTACATTACTCTACTCTGTAGAACTGAGTAGGAATTCGAATCGGCCTGCTCAGCTTTCACAAAGTCTACCTCGCTCGTTACAAGTGCTGAATTTCGGCAAAGGTGAGCGGCGTTCGGGGCGGGGGAGGGGGCCTCTTAAGATTGCGGGGGAGCTTTCCCATTTAGGAAAAGAGCTGCCGAATTCTCGTGGTAGCAAGTGAGAGGTTACAGCTGCGACGTTCGGCTGAACAGGCGAGAGCTTTTCTCCTCTTTCTCTTTCTCTTCCCCCCTCCCTCTTTTTTCTTTCCATACTCTTGTCTGTCGAAAGCCTCAAGTTTTGATGAAATGCATGCCGTCTTGGGCGCATGAAGTAAGAAACCTCAGCAAAACTCCCTTGATATGTATATGCATGTATAGGTATATCTCTGTAGAAAGTACGAGAAAGCTGTAGCAGCAGTGGAAGTGAACTATAGGAAAGGCAGAGGACGAAAGGGATGAAAGGGAGAAGACGAAGAAAGCTCCAGGATTTTGTGTCTTCCTTCTCATCTGGGTCCTCGGTTCGTATAACATTCGCATAGAAATCTATGTGTATATATATATATACATATATATATATATATATCCAGTTGTTCCCTCTCCACCATAATCATAGTTCAGGGAACTTCATCCGTTTCGCCCGTTGGCCCGCTTTTCCGAATATTATGAAATGCATATTGCTTCCGTAGTTTGTTCCAAACCGAAATTTGTCTTACGTTCTAAATATATATCTATATATGTATACTTGTATATGTACGTCTTTGCACATGTATGTATAACCATACATTCAGCTGGTTCTGTGGCTTCTGGGTTTTTTTTTTTTTGTTTGTTTTTGTTTGTTTGTATACAGAGATACCAGTGTATGTATCTTTAGTGTACTATGCTGCAGCATAGTTTGCATAGAAAAGTGAGAAGAAGGTCGACTTCGGCTCTTGTACCATCTCGAGTACACTGGACGACGAAAAATTTCAATGGAAATAAGTCGGGAGTTGTCGTTGAGTTTCTGTGGATATTCTGAGCACCGTCGACGTTGTTATAGAGGAGAAGGTTTTCTCAATGGACTTTTTTGATTTCCATTGATGCTCTAACAGTTATTCAACGTATTGTCTTGGTTTATATTTCAGAGACCTGAAAATTCAAGCGACTGAATGAGCTTAATAATCATTAGAATTGAATAGGGTTGCAAGGGCCCAAGGGAAAATTTGTCTCTCAATAGAAAAATTGTAACATTTTTTCGATGTCAAATTGTTCTTACGTATTAAATTGTCGGTGGGAATATTGTTTCACTTTTAGGAGAGTTCAATCTGAATACGGAAATTGTCATTTGAACATTTTTTGTTACAAGGGAATGTAATTCTTTGGATTGCACTGCATTCAAAAGATAAACAGTAAAATTTATTAAATATTCATACAAAAGTGGTATTCATTATTAAAGTAAAAATTTGCATTTGTGGAATTGCAGTAGCATTTCGTTTACATAAATATAGGGTGACTCGTTTCGGTTAGAAAATCGATTATTGATTCCCTCTCGCTCGACTTGAATGTTCTTTCCCCATTTATTTCAGGTGAATAACATTATTTTTATATTTGCCGTATGATTTTTATCGGAGTGAAAGAAGATTGTCGTCATCTTCGCTTTCAACCTCTCGTCCACGGTGAAGAACGAAAGATTTCAATGGAAATAAGTCGGAAGGTGTCACCGTGTTTCTGTAAATATTCCGAGTACCGTCGACGTTATTATATAGACGCTATCGTACTAAAGAAGCTGAATTCTCGATGTATTTCTTCCATTGACGTTTCACCACCTGTTCACATTATTGCACCTCATCTCGTTCAGTCTGCAAGTACAGCTTTGACAGCTAAAAATCAAAATAACACTTGACCTTACAACATCTTAATTTCATTGCATTCGGGTGAATAAAAATATTCCACTTCTCAAGAAATTACAATTCTACAATTCGAATTAAATGATTTTTAATTAACAATTTAATTAGAATTCATTTTTATTATTTAACGCGAGAGTTTAAAAAGCTCATCTTAATTTAATTCGCGTTCTCGATTTTCATGTGGGAATTAATTTCTTTTTTCTGAATCCAGCTACGATTGAATTTCTTGTCTCACCTATCAGAATTATTGACGTTAATGTGGTCGATCAAAGTTTAATGAAGTAATTTCAGTGGATGTGCGATTACAATCGAGATTCGCAAAGGGAAATGCTCCCTAAATCTAAATTCACGTAAGAAACTCTCTCGATGACACTCGACATTTAACTGTGTAGAGAGGTGCCCAAGTTTCGTGGGTATGCGGTTGGCCCATTCGTGCTTCCCGTACACCATCACCCGGAGTACACCCTCGCGTTTCCTCATCCTCCGCAAAGCCCTTCGCTCGCCATACCGTCTCCCCCTCTTTCGTTCTACTGTAATCTTGGTTTAACCGGGATTCCGAGTCGTATTTGCGACGCAATTTGTAGTTAAACGTTCTCGTGAACTACGTGGATCCAGCCCAGAATCCAGAGAGAATCAAGGGAATGCATCTTGCGGGTCTGGTCGGTCCTGGCTGCGAGAAAATGCACGCGAGTACATACACACTTCTGGTCTGACTACACGCGGACATTTCCACTTCCTTATTCGTTTCCTTCTTCGTTTACTTCTACGTTCACGCCATTTCATATGTGCGTCATCAAATTTTCAATTTTCACTGATGCGAATATAATATTATACGAGTGATATTATATTGATTACTAGTATACTTGAAATACTGAAAAATCTTAACGACCCTTTCAGATGTAATTTTTTTTTTTCATTCAATTTTTAATTAAAAGTTGTACGACATTTCTGAGTAAAAATAAAGCGAGAAGTGACTCTTTACATAACACAAAAATGCAGCCTGCATTTATGCTGAATTCCACGAAATATTAATTTTTTACAGAATTTTTTTAAAGCTGATTTAAAAAGGTGTACATATCGCTCGTATCGTTTAAATGAATGGAAGCGAAGCGTTTATTCTCCCTATTCAGACTCGGGTATATCTTTTTAAGGAGCAGCTCCCACGATTTCAGTCGGAATAGCAAGTTTTTTTTGTTCGACGCGTAAATAAATTGAATAAATTGCATGCATACCGCTTTTTGCAGCGCTCTTTTCATAAAGTGAAAAAAGTCTGTATCTGCGAATTGTGGAATCATTTCATTTCGGTTGGGATCAATTCCATGGAATTTAACATAGGATATTAAAAATAAATTTCGCCTTTCGACCGAATATTGGGATATATGAAAGCTCCATTATCAAAACTGTATATGAATTTAGAGGAGGGTATTTGCTGTAGGACAGTAATTATCGTTCGCAAAACGCCGAGATGACTTGTCGGGCCGGTGTTGAATAAATATTGGTCCGAGGGCAAACTCGACGAGTGGTTCAGTTGTGGAATTCACGGAGAAACGTATGCAAACTATTGGTCGGGCGTGCGCTAATTACACCGATGTCAAACTAACGAGACACGGACATGGTCGCAATTTATCGCAGTACCAGAGCGAAGCATTTCCCCTTGCCAGTAGCGTTCTTCCTCCTCCCCCTCCCTCCATCAGCAGCCTGTTGTCACCCCTTTATCGAGCATCGTTCCGGAGAATATCACGTACTTATTCTTTGATTACAAGACCCGTAATCTGTCAAAACCGACGACGATTTATTATACAAAAATTTATATCACACAATTTTGACCTGGAAATTCTCGGGCAGTAATCATTATTCAATAATCAATTTTCTAAATCTATTAATCTATGAATCAAAAATACAGAACCTCTACAAGCACTTTTTAAAAATGGAACCAAACTTTTTTAGTCAATATGTAGTTTCACAAAATAAAATGTAAAAATAATAAAAAACTTCACGATTTATTTAACCATGTATGTTGTACGTTGAAAATTCGTGAAGCTTGCGAAATAGTTTTTCGTCAAAAACTGTGTATTTTTGTTCAAACCATAAATCTTGAGAATGTGACGGACATGTACTGAAAGATTTTCTTGGCTGATTGAAAATTGTGGGAGTTAGCGAGGAGGTTCGAAGAGTAAGAGAAAGCGTTTGACGTGCAGAGTCGAATGCGTCTCGTCCGCGTCGAGAAAGATCGAAAGCTCGTCGTTCGACAGGCTCTTAGCAATTTTCCATCGCGAGATACTCAAACGAAGTGAACTAGAGGAGAACTCGTTCATCTTTTACACAATAAAAGGCAGAGCGCCAGTAGAGTGGAAGTGGCGCTCGGATCTCTCGTTTCTTGGGAAGATAGCGGCGGAGATCCGAGCAACCCAACGCTACTACCACATCAAAGTCTCTCCGTAACGTACATACATATACATCCGTATATAAAGCAAGTATAGTGGCTCGTTGGGTTTAAGCACAACGATCCAATAAATCCGCGGGGCGCCTATCTTTTTAATTCGACCATTCGTGGAACGAGAAAAAGGATACGCGGAGTACGTTCATCACGATTGCTTCCTCCCGATACACTAGATGGACGGAACCGGAAATAAAGAAACGTTTGACGACAGTGCATTCGCTATTTCGACAACGGAAGATATAAATAACGCTAAACGAGCCAATGTATAATGGATGTTATAGATTTATACGAAAAGCTGACTTTATTCGTGATTCCTACTGCTACTAAAACTTCATGCAAGTTATGACCCCACTGCCATGGTTTTGTATATGGCGACACTATTTTTTTCCTTTTTTTTTTATATTGAAGATTGTTTTGCTTAGAATATTCGCTGAACCGTTGCACGTGGGTTTTTCTATGAATTCGCCAACAGCTTGCAGCAGAAATAAAGCGTTGAGCTCTGGCCATTTATTGCGCCATGTCACGTTACCCCCTTACTATCTCTTGGATTTATGGTACGAACCGCTTCAGAGTTTTGTCACCAATAAATGTTTGTACAATGAGTTTTCGTGATATACGACGAGGAAAACCAGACAACTACTACCGGGCCATCATACACTCATGAAAGTTGATTTTGTCCGTATAAAAAATTCACGCCTGACCGTTACGCCACTTTTCCACTGCGAATTCACTGACGGATTGCAGGAGAAACGAAGTGTCAAATATTCAGCTTTTTATTTTCGTCGCTATAGAAACGGATATCGAAATGCTTCGTACAAGCTACCGGTAAATATACGGACAGACAATTGTGTGAGTAATTTAGGAAAAAATGAACGTTGCTGGAAATACATTTTATCGAGCGTAAAATATTTGGCATCTGTAAACAGTAAAAAAAGGCTTGTATTTTTCGTCGCTATTTATTATTCACATAAACCTCCACATTTATTGACGGATTTTACGATCTTCCCATCAAATTTTCACGGTTCCGTATAGTTTAAAAAATAATGGGGGACGAAATTCGCGAATGAGAAATCATTTTTTACATTAATAAAAACCGAAAAAAAAAAAAATGAAATTCCGATATAAATTGCATTTTGGAAGAACGCGCTTTTTTATTCAGTATTACAGCGAACATTCCTACTAGAATTCCTCTGCTTGTTCTATTTTCACAGAATTGCCGGATGCAAATTTGATAAAGTTCATTTGAAAAATAATCCTCCAATCTACTTAATACACTAAATTGGCAGTTAAAATGATTCGTTACGTACGTAACGAGTATTTTCAACGAAACGTGACTCTCTGTTTTTGCAGAATATTTTTCTTTCCCTTGTAGACGTTTAATTGCAATTCAATCGATAAATGACAATTTCCGTCCACATTTTTAAAATGTATTTTACGATTAAAAGACCATCAATATCGACGAAACTCTTTTTGATATTTTTGATGGGTTTAACGATCGACAGGTTAACGAGTAAACAAGATTAAAAGAGATTTATATTTACATGCGCATATATACATCGTTTTATGTACTATATATACGCATGTACACACACACACACACACACACATATATATATGGATGTCATTAATGGACGACTCACCGTTGAAAAGTTCACCGAATTTTCCTCGTTCGAGCAAGGTACACTGATCGACTGAACATCGAGATCATTATTTATAACACTGAATGACAATTATACGTAGCGCTTGTTTTCACTATTTCGTGGAATTCCAATTAAAACTGACACGCACACTTTGTCACTCCACTGACGTGGATAACGATGCACCTTCAGAATGACAATCGATTTTCCCCAGCTCGATTCAACGTGTACTTTGGAAGCCAAAAATTGAAATATATATTCAGAGAATTGATCAGAAGAGGATATTGAGGATGAATGATAAATGGCTCGAAATATAATGGTCACGTTTTCATTTATTTCTTTTCACTCGATCGTCCGTCGAATAAAAACGCTTGGAAATAGTTGAGGAGCCTTCGCGGTGATGTACCTCGATGAATGAATGATTCACTTGAAGAGTCCGAAGCGTATTGGCCGTATCCATTGACCAAGTAAGCTCGCCTCGTGTACCGAATGGGACGAGTCCCTCGTAAACAACATTTCCCAAGGATTCGCCGTCTGGGTCACGACCTTCTTTCGCACCCTATTTCACAACGACTTCTCACCCCGAAGCGAGAGAAATAATTCCGGAAACGGCGCGACGCCCGACTATCCCGATAAATTATTGCACGAAACACCCGCGAGTTTGTCCACGAGGATCAACGCAAGGAGGCTTTCCAAAATCCCGCTCTCATCCCATCGAAACGAGAGTCCTTTCGAAACACACGAGCCTTCCTGCAGTTTCCTCCGATAAAACGTCTCGCAATTCCAGCCCCGTTCGCCAATTCCTTAAACGCACAACTCCAGGCTTCACGTCTGTAAATCTCTCTTACACACTTGCCCAATTTTTCAGTTTACGAAAAAGCTCCCCACAATATCCTCAATCAGAGGAGCTTTTCAATCGTCAAAGTTCTTCGGAAAATCCTTTCGTCGTGATTCCACAGACTTGAGTGTTAATTTCTCTCTACCGATCACTCGAAGTTATCACTGATAATACATCCGAGAGGACAACGAGTTATTTGATAAGTTCGATTGTATGGATGCGGGAATTTGTTTGTCAGTGATTTTTCGCACCGCGAAATGCACTTGATCTTAAGATTCTTCTTCAATTTTTAAAAGCCATTATTCACAAGCTGCAGAGATGAATGCGAGCTTGCAAGCTTTGTGAAATGGCAATTGATACTCGATTTTTTCACCTGTATTTTCCATATGGAATAATCCTTTTTGAATCCTCGTGAAATGCCTCTCACAATAACGCTGAACTTTTTTCAATTAAACGATGATTATTTCGCGATTGCACGGAAGCTGCACGTCAAACACGCGTTGCCAAACGTGGCTCCGGGGGTTACACCGTCACCCTCACCCGCTGTACCGGTACTAAGCGGTACCACTACACACCCACGACGACCCGAACAAGCTCGCGACTCGAAGCTCGCGAGGGCAACTACGACACGGGAATGAAAAGCTCACCGAACTGTCGGCTCCGAGTACCAAGAACTTCCACTCACTGGCGCCACGGTCGATCCTGCGTATTACACTTTGCGCCCCCCGAGGCTTCCTCAGCGGGACTGGGGGTAGTTCCGGTACGCATAGGAGTAGCAAGGCATCCCCGAAATGCGCTTGGAGAAACGTGCGAAATTCTCTTCTGTCAACACGGCGAATAACCGAAATTTCACCCTAATCAAGAAAGTGAAATTATCCAAGATTCCTGTCAAAAATAAATTTGAAAATTGAAAAATCTGAACTGAAGTTTTTTCGGCCATGAAAAAGTCGGCGCTTTTTATAAACTTAATTTTATTTTGAGTAAATTAAATTCTATACGAAAGCTGATAAATTTTGCGTTTACCAGATAAATTTTTTGTAATTTGGTAATTTTATTTTTAGTTGGACTACTTTAGAGTTCGATAAAGTTTGACCTTTGTTTTGGTCCAAGGGATTTGATTCCAGGAATTAATTATTAGATTTTTTGTGAATAGTGGTTACAATGTTAATAAACAAATGCGATACAATGGCGAGATAGGGGAGGTGTTATTTTTATTTTATTTTGTAGGGGGGTTTGGAAATATTTAGCTCGATAGGAGCGAAATGGTGAAGTGTAATCCGTCCGAGGAAAACTGGAGAGTCTGCACAGCTCGAGAGTCGGAGTAACTTTTGCGCAGGCTCGGAGATAGAAGCGCGAAGAAAAGGACAGACGCTATCGATTCAGTTGTACCAACCACAGGACCCTTAAGCAGTGACTTTCGCGGCGTCTAGGGGGTTGTTGAATAAGGCGCCGAAGTCTTTGATATCTTTCTGATACTCTCGAGACTCAACCACTAAGAAATGGAACACCATCCGGAAATCTCATTCTACAGATGGTACTTTTCGACCAAGAAAACCCGAGCCAACGGGTCAACATCCTTCCTGAACGAACGGTGTTTCTTCAATTGCTTGAGATAAGATACTTACGGAACCTACGTTTCCACCACCAACTTCAACCCCTTGTACTTCCGTTTTCCAAATTTACAATCTTTACAATACTTTAATTAAATTTCAAAAGTTGCTGCACGCAAATTGGCAACACGTGAATTTTTCATCACGTTTTTCAAAGGATATGATTTTTATCAAGTTTTTAATATCACGAAATTACTTATAGACTGTTACAAATTATGATGATGTAAAAACAAACAAATTATGATTAAATAAATGTTTTAATATTAATTTTAAAAAAATGTTTTTAGAATATGTATGTGTGTTTTTGTACACTGATCTCTTCAGGATTGGAGGGGCGTCTCAAACGGCAATTCTTCTTCATTTCTCATCCCGCGGTCTCGAGTTTTCTCGCCAGGTGACAGAGCAAGTCTGAGCATTGGCTGACTGCGAATAACAGTCAGATAGATGCACTCGTAGTTTCTACATCCTCTATCTGCAGTGTCGATGAACCGCGTCAGTTTTCCGCCAGCGACGCCATTCAGCTTCGGGAATCGGCCCCGAAAACCATAACAATAATTGGCTCACGCCAATTATCGGAGCTACAATTTTTACGGTGGACTCCGAACTACCGGAAGGTACAGCAAAAAGCGCAGAAAAATTCCATCGATGACGTCGAAAGTCGAATCCGGACCCACTGCGCGTATAAGCCGATCATATTTTTTTCTCAGTTCCTTTTTTTTTTGTACAAATCCTTTTTTTTTCATAACGAAGGAAAAAAATTTTAATTTTTATTTGCAACGAGAAAAATCAATAATTGTTCCATAAAAATGGATCAAAAATTTTCACGTAATACGTATTTCGTTTCCATAATACTGCTGATAATATTATTTTTTGTTTGTACGATAGGCAACTCAGCAAAGAAATCGTTGTCGTTCAACTCTTGACGATATTCAAGCTCATCAAATATTGGATGTCGATGTACCATTCTCCTTATTTTCATCTCGTCAAAGATTGCAGGATAGGGAAAGACGCGTCGAATCTCAACCAGTCGAGATGGAAAAATTGGGGAAAATACGACGGAGAAATTGGACGTGACGAGCGTGGATGCCGGTGTGATGCCAGCGTGGTGCACGTGACAAATGATGCCGAGACGCTTAGACAGGTTAGACAGACGTTTCCGGAGTGACGCGAAACTGCACACGAGCCTAGAATATCCGGCTGAGGGACTCGAGAAAAACGTGGTAGATTTTCACGACCTTCGGCACACAAGACGTGACTGCGTCGAACCGATAAACATTCCGGACTTTCCGCGCTCCAAATGCCTTTCACACTTCCGCTATGCCCACTTTTATTTCACCGGTAGCTCGGATCGCGTCGAAACTCCGATAACCGGCCTGATTTCGTTTCCGGGGAGAAACAAAATCGCTAGTGATAAGAACAAATATTTTTTCAGCCCAAACTTTGCCTTCGCAAACTTTGGCTTTACGTCAAAATCCTTAAATATGTTTTGGTAAAGACTGCAGCAGGAGGAAACATAAAATAGCCTTGAAAACAATTACTTTCTCTGCACTTTTTCCCACAAATTCGACGAGATTTTTTGACGTTGAAAATCGAACGAATCCATATTTTGAAACAGTACAGAAAAGTAAACATGAGCGTAACAACTGAACATTGTCCATCGGGGCATGAATTTTTTGTTTACGAAAAGTTCCTGCGTAAAAATAATTGGATTTGATACCTGCGGCACGTTGTGTTTACTTTTCTGCACTGTTTCAAAATACATTGGTCACGTTTGTATCGATATAACAGTGATCCAATATTATAATTTAATTTATTAAATGCTGTGATTGTTCTATATGTAGTGAACATAAAATAATTTTTATGTACGACAACAGCAGTGAATGAAATAGACCACACCTGCAGCATTCACGCTTCGCTTTAGATCCGAGAAAATAGCGAACTCTCAAAAGTTCCTTCAATGTCCGAACGTTGGTTCCAAATAGCAGTGCATTCGATGGGCGGCAGGCAATTTCTTCCACCATATTCTGCAAAGCGAAAATCAAACAGCAATACCTTTTGCAGCGTAGCTGTAATTAAAATGGATTTCTAACCGGAGCAGCCAATATGGATTGGATAAAACATATATCCAGGATATCAGAACGTCTGTGGGCAAAAATTGAGAAAATTTTGAAAACAATCTATGCAAAGGTTTCGTTTGAAAATGTAGTCACGTGACGAAAACCGACAGTTTTTTGGCATTTTTCAAAAGAATCCTTTTTCAAAAATGATCGAAATTTTCCAAATCAAGGGAGGTACTTAAATAGCCTGATTATTGATTTTAATAACGTCTTTCAAACGGTAAAGTCATGTAAAAAAAGCGAATGCTTTTTTTATTCCAAGCGCTAGAAACATGACCTTTCATAAAAATCTGAGAGTCGATTCTTTGATTGCGGTACTTTCTCGTTTTACAGATTTTGTATACGATGAAAAAGTACAAAATCACAACAATGTCTAGAGAAATAAACGGCAGCTTTTGCACGTTCGAGCTTTCAACGCTCCGGTCCCTTGGGTGCATGGGAAAGCTTGGGCTGCCGAGCAAAGGGGTACCATGGGGGTGGATGGTAGACCGAGCCGGATTGTGGAAAGAAATGGAGCAAAGCGAGCTTTCCGCTAAGTGCTCGCGACCGCACACGATTTGGCGAATCCGACAGCAGTCAGCTGCGTAGCGTCAAATTTATTCCTTCGGCTATTTCACCTTTCGTTTCACCATTTTAGAATACTAATAAGAACGTAATTCTAAAAAATAACCACAATAACAAAAAATATATGAAATTCAATCAGAAATTATAAAGCATTTTTATATCATTATATATATATATATATTTTTTTTTAAATCAAAATATGCATAGAAATTTCTACATTCCATCCCAAAATTTAGTCTTAAGAATGTTATGATTTTTTTTTGTATAATTCAAGAAAGATTAAATAGGCAAAAAAATTCAAACGCCTTGATCGACTCTTTTCAAGTTGAGTACCAAACAAATACGAAGAAAAGATCCCTAAATATTCTCAGCGATGTCAGTGCATTATAACGATTTTCATATTGAATATGAGAATTTCGAAAAAAAAATGCATGTCGACGGAACCAAAATTTAGTGAGTCAGGAAGCAAAATACTGGCAGGAAATTGCACTTGGCAATTGAATCCATTAAATCGACGGCTGACCAATCGATCGAAAACATTGACCGTTCGCGGAGGCCACTGACGATTTATCGACAGACTCGTAAATCGTTCGATCCACATCGAGAGAATACTACAGAGCGCGGAGAGAAGTAGCAGAGGCACAAGTGTAGAAGCAGCGAAAGCACAGCAGTCTAACGCAATCTCGTCAGGGTCGATTCAACTCTCACCTGTACAACATTGCCCAGGGGAGAAACGGGAGGCAAGTAACGATTTCACCAAGTGCCTCGGTGTAATCTAGCGAAATCGAACTGCCAGTGAAGTTTGGTACTGGTGTATGGCGTCCTCCATTGCAACGTGTACCTCTTACCAGTCGTATAAGGTCGTAGTAGCTATTCACTGCCAGGATCCAATGGACAGAGCGCGACCATTCGACACTATGTCCTCTCGCCATCGCCGGCAATACATATGGGATGTTTTCCCATTTCCAAACTGTGCTGCGCGGTGGTTTGACTTCGGATTTACTGGAGGTAAAGAGACACACACCTAAAGTTACTTCCTACGACCTTAGATCACAGTACTGAATATTCCTCCCATTCTGCAGGGTGTTCGCCATTTTGTTGAACGGAAATTTAACATGAAAAGGTTGTAAGAAGAACTGGAATAGGTTGAAAACCTTTCTTTCTGCAATAAAACAAACAAAAAATTGTAGCGTCGATGATTTGCAATATTGGTATGAAGGTAATGCGAAATTCCAAAATCTGAATTCAATGGATCATAGTTCAAAAACATTGGACAATGAAGGTGGACAAAGTAGATCATAGCTGCAGGATTGACCCTTTGTTTTAAATTCGTGAAACCAGCGAATTTTCAGAACGTCCTCGCCTGGCCAGTGGTCCCGAATCAAGCCTGGGTTCGATGGACTGCATGCAATTTCTTCCACCGTATCATGTAAAGCGAATAACAAACAGGAAAGCGTTATGCAGCGTAGCTATTATTGAAATGGATTTCCCCAGAAACAAGCAATATCGATCAGAGAAAAAAATCTGACCAGAATATTGCAACATCGGTGGAGAGGAATTTTTTAAAATTCGGAAATCATGTATTTAAACTCCTTGGGCTATGTTTTAAGCATGGAGGGTCAGTGAATAGAACTTTGTAAAAATGCTAACACCCTGGGGCACTATTTCGGTATATATTTTGGGGGCCAGGCATGGTTTATGTATAAACATGACAAAGTATATTCACATTTGTATCAAAGCTTTGTTTTCCCCGAAAACAACAACGAAAAACGAGCCCTGCAGATCCGTACACTCAAAATAGTCTGAAAGGTCGAGAAAAGTGGTTTAGAAAAACTGCTAGAAACCAATAAACGAAACGCAACCATTCGAAAGTATGTGCCTTCTTTGACTTTGACTTCGGATTCACTCGAGAGAAAGGGACACCCACCGGAAGTTACTCCATTCAATCCTGGATCACAGTACTCTTTGTTCTTTACGGTGCAGACCATTTCGTTGAAAGGAAATTGTTGAAATCAAATGTAGCACGACGTCATGGTACAGTGGAACCTCATTCAACGAAACCAAACAGAGAACTAGCTTCCTAGTTCACTTTTCTCGACGTTTCTGACAATTTTAAGTAACCTGCGATTAATATGATCCAATTGCTCATCAACCCTGTAAAAAATAAGAAGACAAATGTACAATCGTTGGCTCGGAAAATTTTGCTGTACTAATAATCACTCAGCTGTTTTTTTCGTTATCCCTTGTACATTAATGACCCTTTGAATTTTGTCCCCGCGCGGAAAAAAATAGTCCAGTAAAGAGTCCATGATGCAGTACTCTGTACGATATTGATAAATATCAGCATCAAATTCATAACGTGTTCAAGACTGTTTGGTACTACTTCAACTGAATCGAAGCTGAAGATATTTTTTCAGGTCCACTTTTCTCGGGTCTGCCAATTTTAAGTAATATACAATTGATACGATCCAATTAATCATCGATCCTTTACGAAAGTAAAAAGACAATATTCGCTGTATTAATTATTACTCATCCATCTATTTCTTAATCTCTTCGTGTCCTGTACAATAATGACCCTTTGAATTCAGTCTGTGTATCTATGCAGCGAAGAAGGAAGCAGCTGGTGTCTGGATAAACATCAGAATCAAGCTCACACCGTGTGCTTAAAACTGCTCGGTACTACTTCAACTGGCTTGGCCATGGCGATGGTATATTACTGACACTACTGGCGTTCCCGACAGGGCGTGCCTTATTTCCACGACGACGAGTGCATAACTCGCGAGACGGATATTGCATGCAGCAGCCTAGTTAGCTAGTCAGGCATTTGGCGCATACATCCCATCCACTTTCCGGCTTCTTCTTGCGGGCCAGCGAAACGTGCTGGCGTGCTAGTGTTGACGACTGCAAGGAGGACGCAAGAGGTGGATGAGAACGACTACTAAGACGACAAAGACGGCTACAAGTGAATAAAGGGCACACTTGCCCTACTGCACCACCCTGTCATCTCAAACGTATGAAGTGCACCGACAATTTTCAACAATATTTTTCACTGTATGCAGGACGATAGTTCCGTGCAAAAATTGCACACGTGTACTCGATATTACGTATTCTTTTTTTCCGACAATGCGAAAATAGTACCCTTGAGCTCAATATTCTTCCTGGAGCTTCTTTAAAAGAAGTTGCTACTGGCGTATTCGCAACACGCGACTTTCTCATTACTTTTGTTACTGAAGTGAAGTTTTTGTCGTGAATTTTCTGGGATATAGCGACGAGCTGCACGAATAGAAATTTGAGGAGCTCACACAATCATTGTAATCTACTTTGGTATAAAATTACGACTTACAAATTCAATTTAATCGAAAAATCTATTACGACCGTCTAACGACGATAATCCATAGTCTATCCGGTCGTTTAATTTTTTTTGCGCAGGGACTGATCATCGAATGCATTTTATTCAACTGTCTGCACGCAGTCATGTGACCGACTTCGGCAAATAGTGAAAAAACAATTCATCTACTATTCTATCGAAACAGTTCATCACCAAACGTTTCAATTACGATAATCCTGACCGCCGAAGGATTGCGCTTCGATTGAGACGAGAAAAAACGGTGGTTAAAATTGCTAGGGATAGATTGCATATGATGTAAGAAATTCTTAATTTTTTATACCCAAAGTTCGTTAATATACTCCAGTAAATTCATGAGAAAAACGTTACGCCAGTAAATATTGTGATGATAAGGTCATGTGTTGCAAGTACGCAGATAGGAGCTTGTTTTGATTTGAAAAGCTCAATCGAGAAATCTTGTCGAATTATGTAAATTGCGTTTGTATTTTGTCAAAAATGGAGGAGAGAACCTGAAAAAAATGGAGCTTTTCATTATTGATTTTGTTCGTAATGACTGCACGAGAAATTCGCTTAACTGGGTTAAGTTTCGCTGAATGCATGAGAGACTTGAATTTGGGTAGACGTGGGAAAAGGCTGCGCGAGAGGCAAGGGAAATGGCAGAAGAGGTCGAGGGGCGAGACTTGGAGGAGCGGAAGTGCGCGGTCAGAAACCCTGAAGAGAGGCTCGTGGGGGTGGGACATCCCGCGACATAGATGACACTAGTTAAAAATAACGAGTTAAGAAATTCTCAGAGAAGAAGAAATATATTTGCATGTACTTAACTCATTAATCATCGTTCTTATTTTTTACGGGGATAAATTTTCATTTTTTCCCCACTATCAGAAAAAATAATTAAATTAGCCGGTAAAAGTAAGAAGATGAGAGCGGGCTGAATACTGAAAATCGGGAACGACCGCTGAAAGCTCAAAACGCATTTTTGAAAACAAATTTAATTTTGAAATTCTTCCTAACGAAATGTAGGTAAAAAAAAATTTTTTAACTATGCAAAATGTGCAACTTACATCTTGTGGAACACTCGCAAAAATTGGAGTCTGACTTATAATTGTCACTCTATATATATTTATATCAATATGTCCATAAATATATATATATACAAGGTATGTTCCGAGAACGAAAAAGTTGAGCCACGAAGGGGGTTGAAGGGGGGAGGTAGTTGGCGATGTTTCCAGGCTAACGAGAAACGCGATCGTCCTCTCCGCTGTGCTCTTGCTTTCGCTGGCTGTATAACGAACGCGAAAATTGTAAAAACTGATACACACTTTCACGCGAGAGGAGATGAGGCTTTCGAACTCGCTCGGGACTTTGCGCATGAAATATACGTTCACGAACACGACTACTATGAATACAAGCAGGACTCCTCATGCATAAAAAGCGCGCACAGTCAGCCGTCATACATAGGTCATTTTTTTTTCTTTTTTTTTCAATTTATTTATTAATTTGCAGTAACGACCGGCTCACTTTACTCAAGCATGCTAATGGACCCAATGACTCTGTTGGCTGTCAAGAATGTTAAAGGGTTTATTGGCAGCCCAACGATCACGAAAGCTGTCGAGTACCGCGTGACATTTTTTGCAGCGCTCGGAAAATTGAACTCATATTCACGCATGTTGCAATAAAATTCGCCTCAATCGGCTAATCGTCTGAATCGTTCTGCCATTTTGTAGTGTGGCCGGTTAATGGTCGAAATGATTTTTCTCATCACTTTTCATGACATATGGATTTTTTCTACTGTACCTTTTCTATTATGTATAATAATTCAAAAATATACAACGATTCGTAATACGTTTGAATGCAATAAATCTGTTATTCAAGTTGAAATATCTGCCCTCAAAAATCCACTGTCACACGTAAGTTATAAAAAATGCCGAAAAAAGTGCTTCCAGAAATTCGTGATTTTCCGGATTAGGCTTAATTGACATTGATCAATAATCAATGCCTAAGTGCCTATCAGTGCCTAAGCTGAATTTATATGTGTTAGATATCTCTAATGTCTCGCTAACATTTCACTTACGCTCAAAATCCAACGACTTCAATTTTTCTCATAGTCATATTTACCAAAAATCACTATTTAATTCGATAATATAAACACGAAAAAAAAAAAAAAAATATTAGCACGTACAATATTTAAGGAACTCATAGAACATTCAGCAATGGGAGTTCATATTCGCCAGGCTTTTTTAATAATCCGACAGCCCCGAGTATTTTCGACGTTTCTATCGTGGAGAAAAACAAATTTTGTGCTGTGTTGCGATGAAAAACACGGGGAACCCCCTGAACCAGTTTACAGGGGGGAATTTGTTTTTCTCTCTCTCTCTCTCTCTCTTTTAGACGCGAGGATTTTCCTGACTGTGGTAGCCAGACTGTTTTTCCCACGATTATCAATTCGCCGGTGGCACAACAGCGTGAAAAGTATGACGTGAGAGGAGGTCGATCTAAAGGAGGAGAAACGGCGGAGAAAGAGAAAAGGGATGATAGGGGATCCGCGATTCCAGACCACAATAATAATCCCTGGGAAGATGAATCACCCTGTCGACCGTCTCTCAAATCGTCGTCTGCCTCGCGGGACCGGCTCTGACACCTTCGAACAATTTTCCAAGGCTTCGTCAGCAGAGCCTTCATCTACACAGCCTTCTCTGTTTCACTGTATCATCCCCGTACCATGGAAGAGTATCGCTGTCGGCGCTCCGGGTGAGACAAAATGAATGAAAGCCCCGGCGCGAAATTCAATTTAGCTCATAAGACAAAATGAAAATTTGGCCGACGTAACGAAACGAGAACGAGTGGATGGACGCGAGGCAGACTGGCAGCTAGACGAGGATTCATGTACCGACATTTCCCAGCTGCTTCGCGATGAAAATATTGCCCAAGATTTTATTATAGATAGCGGGAATTTTTCCGCCCTCTTGCCGGACTCCCTCTGTTTATTCTTCTCTCCACTTTTATATCACAAATTATTTTCTTTCCTCCGACAGACGGAAACTCAATATTTTACATCGGTTCTTCGCTTTCCGGTATTCGATTATTTCCGTTGTCATTTTTTTCGCCTTGTCTTCCTTATCAGCGGAGCGATATTATTGTCATCGATTTTATCTAACGGCGCGACTAATTTTGTCCGTTGCTGAGGTAAGATTTAATTAGTTGTTTATGTCGGATGCTATTTCAATGGTTAAAACAGATAATCGATATTCAATGTGTTTTTTTTTTTCGCTGTTTACGAATCCAATCATACTGCACACGATGAGATCAATAAGAGCCGAACAAAAACGAGGAATATTGATACACAAGTATTGTGATCATAATAAAGCATCCTGTTCGCTGTAGGACGAAAAGGAAACGAAAAAAACATGTAAAATTCGACGGAAATCAATATCACGTTATTTGAGCAACGGGAAAAACAGGAAGTGAACAAAACGCGATGAAACTGTGGAAATCAAATCAACGTTATTTGAGTGATCAACGAGAGATGGAAAATGTTCAATGAAAAATCATGATTTGTGTCACTTATCATGGAGTGGTCGAAATAAATCAACTAAATTAAATTTTATTACAGATTGGGGTTGTTTTTATAGCTTCCCTTTCTTCATTCATTTTCATCTGCATTTTTAAAGCGTGTTTAACTTTGACGTATTCTAAACAGACGCTCATTCAACAAGGATTTGTACGGTGATTTCCGTGTCTTTCTTCCAACATCTGCAGTTCCGGTTCCTAGGCAACAAAAACAACGCAATAAGAGCCCGAGTAAGCACAGTAGTTCCTGCACCTTCGGAGGTGACTTTTCGCTCCTTGCACTGTTTATTTCCCCTCTGAAAAGCTCCAATTTCGTTACTGACCCGGCAACGAAATTTCCCCATGAATGAAGCCAGCGTAAGTCTCAGGATTTACCTGCTTTTACAAAATCCATTGAGATACCAAGATAACAATGTTTTTCAGAAGAGCGAAGCTTGAAACGTAATCTGACATAAAGTATGCAAAAAAATCCCATTTTTTTTGCTGAAAAAAAATTAAATCCTTGATCGTAGAAATTCCGATCCCTTATATTTTTCAAATGCTTACTAGATCGATTTGGAATAGATGAAATTTCAATTAAATTCGACATGAATATTGAACAATATTTCAAAAAATAACTATATTTTCTGACTAAAAATTCGCGGCGTTACAATTACCGTTCCTCGGCAACGAAAAACAAAAAAATAGAGCGACCATGATGGTTTTCTATGGGCGTGAGTTTTTGTGCTGAATTCATTTTTCATCATCGTCCATCAATCTCGCAAATGGATTTCTTGGACCCAAAGTGCATTTCCAAATTACCGTGTAAAAGTTGTTCCCATAAAGAAACGGCCATTTTTCAGTATCAATTCTTTTCGAATGTGCACGTCAAATTGAAACAATTTTTCTTCAAAATGCAGAATATATTTCCGGCAAGAAAATGGGGGTAATCTCATAGCTCAATATTAGTGCGTTGAAGAGATTATCCGTGTTTTCCGGAAAATCCTTCTTGGGTATCAGTAACTCAACAAGGCCGTTCTATCAGCGACATATGTCAGATTTTATATCTTACATTGTTGCCAACTGATGTGCTATAATATTGAGATAAACTGGAACGATGTTCTCCATTTTTCTAACGCAAAATTTGCAGATAATTCGCGACGTTAAAAATAATGAAAATAGTCGTTCACTCCAAATTTGTTCTACTGCATCTCGGGATATTATATTTCAGAATATTTCAATCACCAATCGAGTGATACTTTAATTAAAGTTGAGTCCACGATTTTTTTCCTCCCCAGGTGAAGAGGGGGGAGATATTGAGAAGCGGAAGGGAGAGGGAGGCTCTTAGGCGTCTTAAGACCCTCGTCGCTTCTCCGCATTCACTCGGAATAAGGTTGAATTTCATGAGAATGAAAGTCCGATAGAATTCCGTATCGTGAGAGCGTCGAAGAACGTCGTAGAATTTCAAAGGCGAAAAGCCCCCCGGTACTTTTTCTTATCTTATCATTTTACTATTGGTATTGCTCTTAACCAGTGTAGAATAATTCTGCGAACAAAGAAGATGACAAAGGGAACAATCCTACGAGCAATTTCTTCTAGATCATGGACAAGGTGAAAAAGTCCGGAATCTGGTTAACCAGAAAACCGATTGATTTAATTGACTTACAAATTGACAAAAAAAAATGTGTTGCTTCAATCCTGACTAAAGAATTTTCAGTCGAATTTATCAATCTTGACCTCTTAATCCTGCTTACGAAAACCCCCTTGAACCGAACTAGTGACAATTCGACGAACTGAAACGAACTTCAATGGAATTCTCAAAACAGAACACAAACCAAACTCGGTAGGGAAAAAAAATTGGTTCTAGGTTAACGATAAAGTTGCTCACCGAATTAACTAACAAAACCATTTGTCCACTGGGAAAAAAAAATACTATGCTCGTTTTATAGAAATTCCAGTTCGCTCATTGGAAGCTCATCGGAGTTCGTCGAAAATCTGTCGATTGTTCGAAACTTGGTGAATTTGTGAAAATTAACGAAACGTTTCAATTTAACCAGGTTCATAGGATAGAGTGCGTGAGATATATTTACCAACAGAGCAGAAACCTCATACATTCCCTTTTCTCTGGTTCGAAGCTCGATGAGGGAACAGCGTCGACACGATCGAGCGCGTAAAAGCCGGAACGTAAATAAAGCAGTGTTCTCCCGGTGGAAAATCCGGTGCCCGTGCGGAACGCAAACTAGCAGCGGTACAGAGAGAAACGCGCGGTAAGCTCGTCGAGTGTTGGCGGGGTGAGGGAGCTTGCTGCCGGTACAGGACAGTGCAAAGGGAACGGGGAGAGAAGAATGAACGAACAATCCTACCGAGCGGAACAATTACCCGATTGGCGTAAGTTTTACGAGGTACGCGCAGGATACTTAACGTAATTTCGCGGGCTCTTCCTTTGTCCAGAATGCGGCAGTTCGATTGTAATTACCACTCGAGTTCGACGTTAAAAGCCACCGTAAAAGCGCTTTAATGCACGAGAACCTTGGAAACCGGACCCGGTACTCGCATTTGAACCCCCTTAACCCCCGCCCCCGTGGGCCCCCGCTTCTAATTTTGTCCTATTAGTCGACTTCATCACTCAGTTCGGTGATGCCATTCTAGGGGATCCCAACACGGTCCTCTTCGCATTAGCTTGTTGTTTTAACCCGATAAGGTTCGGACGTTTATTCACGATATGTGATTCCAGACATTAAACGACTACTTACACACGGAGGAAAATCTTTTGTTGAATGATCCACGGAAATTATTAGTGCCCATTTAAATTCGTGGTGGCATCAACAAGTAGATTGACTCGTTGGTGGTTGGGGTTAGTTGGAATAACTAAACGAGTTTCTATTCATTCGCCAATCAATTGATCGATATGCCAGCCAATTAATCGGCGGTTGATTAGTATTTACCGTCACAAATTTTATGTATGTCGTAACCAAAGCATTTGAAATTTCGTCACTGATTTACCGTTTTTCGTCCATGTATCCGTGACCAATGTTTGTGACATTTTCGACGTCTTTGAATAGTACAGTGACATAACGCTTTCACCGACTGCTTAACATCAATTACGTTATTTCATCACGACCGCTAATTGGAAGCTTTTCATAGGTAAGCGAGAAAATTCTTATACCGAAGAACTTTAGTTGCAATTAAATTTTTCCAGTGGCACCGACTACAAATTATCCATGCCCATTTATGAAACACTTCCACAAGCACTGGCAAAGCGGGCTCTCTTTATATTTTCCTTTCGGTCTTTCCCTCCATTTAGCTCTCCATCTACTGCACATGTACAACTCCCTCAGTTCCGAAACACCGGTGGACCAGATTTTCACTGATACTCTTCCGACATTTATTTTCGCCACAATTTATGCTGCACCGTACAAAAACGGTAATGCCTTTTTTCCACGTCTCGTTCACAACTCAATCTACAAATTATTTGTACAGTGGAATCGTCCACTTCCCCGTTATCCCTTCTCATACAAAGTCAAGTGATGGGAAGAGTTTCAGTGTTCCATCATCATTAAGGGGATACTTCCATACATTTTTTTTTTCAGCATTTTTTATGCAGAACTGTCAAATGTTTTCTTGTAGTTTCGAACACGCATTTACAGAATGTTAACAATTTTATTAAAAATCTTCATGGAATTATGGTTTCTGTTCGATTTGAGGACTTTTTTAAATTCCCTATAATTATTTTTATTTTTGAAGAAATTGCAATTAATGGAAGATCAGACAAAGCATTAATAACAAAAATCAAGAATTTTGTCGTGGGGAATAATTATTTCAAGATGATCGTTAAACGAAATATTATTCGTTAAAAATTCAAAATTCAATTTTCATCTCTGAATTTTGTAATACCGCACGATGATGCCGCCAGAAATTCCCTCGGCGTATACCGAGACCACAAAACATTTTATGAACGTGACCCGAGATTTTACGCTTACTGTCGTTGAGAGTCGAGTGCTGAGCTATGTAATGATGCCAGTGGTCCGACGATAAAAGAGCTTGCCCGGAGAATGCTTGCTTAGCGGGCCCTTTAATCGTTGTGCACCCTGCCAAGGGAGTGCGTGCGCAGTTTAGTCGCCTCTAATTACATCATTAACTTACCATCAAAGCGAAATATTCTCCTCGTTCGTAAAAAGCGAATGAGTGAACGGTGTTCGAGCATACGCGATAAGATGACTGCACATGTTGTGGCTATCAACGTTTCCTCACTAACCTGACGAAATTTCTCTTCGTGAACCATTTTTCCAGAATGCGTTAATAATTTAATATCACTATTTACACGCTAACTACATCGACAACCAATATTGCATAAATACTCAAGGTCAACCCTTAATTAACTTGAATTAATAGTCTGGCTAATCTATAAAAGATAACGTCCTGATCCGTAATTAAATACCATCATTATCTCAATTAACCTTACTAACCTAATGACATTTCTCTTTATGACCCATTTTTCCAGATTGCTTTAATAATTTAGTATTATTATTATCCCACTAACCACATCGACAACCAATATTCGAGAAATACTCAAATTCAACCCTTAAATAACTCGACTTACTATTCTGCACTACAAGCACACGAGTTATAAAAGATAACGTCAAAATCCATAATCAAAAACGATCATCGTCTCGATTGAGCGCCGTAAGCAATTTTTCGTAGCATCGCCGAGTCACTGTCAAACTTTAATATCATCCTGTACATGCATTTTGTAGGATCTTAAAATTTAACAGACATTCTCACGTAGATAAGACCGGAAAGTATTGGGCAGTTTTAGTGCCGGTAGCCATTAATGGGATAAAGGTATTAAACTTACTGTACACAAGCTCTGGTAATGAAAAGAAAGATAGTAAAACAGCGTCGTTGCATTCCCTCAAGAATAGAAGCAACCATATTGCTCCAAGGAAAATGTCGAGGGTGAAATGGCGAACGAAAGAGAAACAGGAGAGAGAGAGAGAGAGAGACAGAGTGTGTGGTTGGGCCAACACTTCTGAGACTTTGAAGCACCGAAGGTCCAAGCACGAACCTCTCTGTACTTCGTGTATATCTCAGTGGTCCTATGCCATATCTAATTAATCCATAGAGGGAGGGGGAAGAGTCTACGATGAAGGGGTGGGGGGAGGGGGTGGGGAATGAGAGAGTTCCATTGCGTCTGGAGGACACTGCTAGGTCCTCCGGGGCATTGGGCACAATGTGCACTAACTGTCAAGTACCGTGCATTGTTCCAGATACAATGGAAACCTGCTGAAATAGACAGAGCCCAGCGTGTCCTGCTAGCGAAGCTGGACGACCGGCACAAATTTATTAATCGCTTCGAGGTCCGAGACACGCAGGCTTCTCGGCTCTCTTAGCCCTTAGCCTGAGCCCGAACCCTCTTAACACACGAAACTATGCCGTTCTCCACCGATTTCCTGTCGTGATTTCACTTCGGCTACGAATTGACCTTTGCTCGGGTTAATTTAATCATGAATAACTGGGCTCAGCTAAATATACTCGAAATTTCAATTAAGCCATTCGAGCACGCGATAATTTTTGCGCCACTCTCCGCCCTTTCCTATGGGGTCACACATTTTTTGTTTGCCCTTCGTTTTTTACACTTTTTGTTATACATGAAAAAAAATTCGTGGCAAAATATAAATTCTGTTTTTGAGGGGTGAAAAGAGTTTGTGTATTAAAAAATATTTCTGGCTTGTCGATGAAATGGGTATTGAAAAATTTCATGAAAATTGAGCTTTTTAGAGTTTTTGAAACGAGGCGATATTCGTTTTTGATATTTGAAGCTCGCGCTGGACCATATCAATAAACTAGGGGAAATGAAGGTAATTTTCGATTGCCGACAATTCCGTTTGCTCGTAGTGGGAGATAAAGCGATAGCTATATATACTACTAATAAGTGAGGCGGAAAATTTTCCAATTGAAGTAGGTCGTGGATATAACCAGATCGGCATCAAAAGCCAACTCGTTCCTTTGGCACGTCGTCGATGTGGATGCAATATCCGCATGCAATTACGGGTGGACTGATTGCAACGGCATTCCATGGGGCGAGGGCACGATGGGCAGGCCCCCTGTACGCACATGCACGCGGGCATACCCTCCGGGAATTCGGGAAGGATTTCGACGCCACCAGATCGTCCAAATATCTAAATCAAAAATATCTTAGTTCAGCATATGAATTTAGGGGAATTTAGAGAATAGCAGCATCAATGGTGTGCTTTTCGTTAAAAATCATTATTCAATTCTACTGTCATGATTTATCATCACGTTTCATTTAATAACAATTACATCATTTTATCATAATTTTTTTTTTACGAAACTCATACTTTAAAAATCCATGTCTCAGATGCCAGGATTATTCACCAACAAAAATATCCTTTAAAATCATTGTGAATGGAGAAAATTATTTTATATTTTTTCATTCAGTATCACAATTTTCACATGAAACAACGGCTGCTGTCTTAAGTATCTTAACAAAAATTTGTCCATTTAACAGTGTACAGTATAACTACAAAAAAAACCTTGGAGCAATATTCCCCAGTCTGCACGCAGAGTAAAAAAAAAAACTCAAAAATCCGTAATTCGAAGCAACCGATTGGGCCAACAATCGGCAAAAAAATCTTTCGGGACCATTTATTTATTTAGAAATTTAGTAAATTATATTATATCTTTATCTTCACATCTATAATGATAAAAAAAAGTATTTCGTCTGACTCGTCTACCTTAATGCATTCAGTGTGACAGTTTTCACGTGAGACGACGGCTGTCACGGTATCGGTTGCCACGGCTGTTGCTCGGACTTGTTAGCAACCCGGCGTTTGTGCCCAGGGCCAAGCATAACATTTCGTCGTCGGTAGTACGGTGGACGAAACAGTGGTCCGTTCGGGAGACGAGAATATAGTGGATACGTTGTGCACGTGCTGTCTTCTCGTGGCGGTGTTATACGCGGCTGGTGGAATTGCAACCGATACAATCCGGAAAGCCCGCAGGTGGTGTAGCACGTTGCCACACTACGTGGCTGCCTCAGGCGCTCTGCTGACACGGTGCGTCCGAGCAATCTACCCTTAGCCGCCCCCAGCATCCCCTAGCACACAACCATTGCCACCAGCGCCAACACTACTGCGCCCGCTTTACGTAGCTGACAGCCGTAATCTACTAATCCACTCGGCCGTTGTCAAACGGTGCCTGCCGTCTGCCCAGCAATTATGTTGGCAAAGGGCTTTAAACGATATTGGACGTAATGGTGGTCGCCGAAGGCTTCGGGCGTATCCACGGTGTGTTATTCTCTTCCTCACGGGCGCACATTCGTCCGATTGATGGTTGTTCGGTTATAATCCTCAAGGGCTCCAAATGTCTTTAAAAATATATTAATTATACTAATTTAAGTACTAATAATTTCGGTTTCATTAAGATTTTTTAATTCATCAAGATACATTGACGTATGAAAAATGAAAAGTTGAAATTTGCAAGCAGACAAATCTTATCAGTACACTCAAATTCGAAGCGACAACTGATATAGTAACTATCTGTTAGTTTGAAAACAAAAAATCACAATCTGTGAAAAAACTTGAGACAGGTATGTTTATATTAATCTTATCTAAATTTTGGCTCCCAAGGTCAGTTTAAGTCCACTTTTTCTGTTGTAGGTTATGATTTTTTTTTTTCGATGGTCAGTAGGAAAATTTGTGAAGGGGCATAATTAGGTTGACACTAAGTTCGTTTTGATTAGCCTGTGGAGGTAATATTGAATGCACCGGTAATCAAGAGGTTTAACTTCCGATCACGACAATTTAGCAATGTAATTGTAGGGGCACGGTTCGCCCGCTATTAGAAGTCAGCAATGTGCTAGAAACGAGCGCGGTGCGGGAATCCGGTAGCCAACGACGACTTCGAACTGCGGTAATCACCGTAGAACGATACTAGAAATACGACGCCGTGTTGGAGGTCCGTGGGCTCTCTCGCATACCGTGCCATGAGTTGCTTGCCCCGGGGTTTCTCTCCCGATTCTACGCAGAGAACCGTTAATGTTAAAGGCTCGTTGCATACGTGACCGCACGAGCAGCTTCGAATACGTGAACCAGAGTTCAGCATCCCCAACTGACCATAGTTGCACAGTGAACGAGAGGCAACCTTGTCGTCAGCAGGAAAAACATTCATGTCTCGTTTCCACGTTTTACCGAACCGTGTTGTATTCTGGGAATGTTCTCGTAATTTAAACCTCAACATTACCTACAAATTTAATTATCACTAATGAATAGACGTTGGAAAAATTTCTCAACATTTTTTCTCATCTATTAATACATTGGACCATAAATTTTGTCCTGGAAGGGGAAATTTTAATATTCTTGTTTCATTTATCGATTCATCAATTGCGTTGAATTTATTCCATATTTCACCGAAAGTGATAACAAAAATGAAAATGCCATTTTGCATAATTGTACAGAATTTGAAACATATTTTTTTTTGTTTTACATTATTATCACTAATGAGTAGACGTTGGAAAAATTCCTCAAAATTTTTTCTCATTTATTAATCCAACAATTGCGTTGAATCAATTTTTTATTCTAATAAAAGTTAAAAAAATTAATAACGCCATTTGCATAATTGATTACAGTAAAAAAAAATTTTTCTTCGAGTAACGATGAGTGTGTTTGAAATTCTTCACTTTCAATGAACCGCAGTTCAGTTCGCTGTCGACAATTGCAGACTCAGTCGATTTTGCTGAGTCTTCGTGTCAGTGGACGTAATAAAAATGAATCTATACTTCTGTCGAGGATGACGATTGATTATGTATAGATTCGCAGTAACGATACCGTCGTCACATCGTCTCTACTCGAGTAGATTCTGCGGCTCTGCATTGTCAGTCAAAGAGCTCTTGAGGTGAAATGTGTTCCCTGCGCGGCTCATAAAAAACGAATCTATATACGAGCTCGATGTCCAGGTTTTGCCAACCAACGAAACGAGTGGACGGTAGCACTGGGAAAAATGCTCGAGGAGCACGATGGGGTGAGAGGAGCAGGGGAAGGAGATGGGGTGGGGGTGGGGTTGGAGTCGAACGTGATAGGGCGTTTAGCAATGCAAATCTTCGGGTCACGGAATATATTTACCACGGTCCTTCCCCACTGGACGCCTACGCACGTACATTCCTTCCGGTCCTGGGGGTCCTCTGTGAAGGTATCTCCCTATATACCCGCATATACGGGGCATTCCATGAGAAATCACGCAACTTCAATCCCGAACCTCCTCAACGTGTCCAATAATTTCCTAATCTCCGTTTTATCAATAAACAAAAATCATCTATAATGATTATTAGATTTTTATTTGAACTAATAATTTAAAAAAATAAAAAATCTGTATAACAAATTCTAAAAGCAAGCAAACAAACGATATAAATAAAATAGCTAGTTTTGCGTCTTCGCGATTCGATATAAAAACAGTAAAACAATTGCTGAGTATAATATCAATCATATTGAACTAGATTATGAAATTTGACAGCAGGAAGTATTCCGGACCCGGAAGCTCTCCGAAATTCTCACTACGTTCATGACTCTGGAAATGAAACAATTGGCTATTTCAGTTCTGTCGGTATGTTTTTAATTGGAGGTGAAAGTTGGAATATTGGATATTTGGTTATTTTTATTGATCCGGTATGGGTTGAAGTGTAACTCTAATGGAAATCAGAGGTATTGTTTTTGATGATAACAATCGGATAATAAATATATTGGGTGAATGAAGGAATTCCAGGTTTTGTATCGCGCGAATTACCATGGAACGCCCCATATATGTATATGGATGTATGTACTTGGGTGGGACCCATGGGAAACCAGCAAGTGCGCTCCACTGCTCGGCTTCGCCGTAGTATGGAGTATAGGATACGTACCCGTTTACGGCCCGCTTTACCCTCTGCCATTCATATCGCGTTCCGTAATGCGTGAATTTCGTACGTTCCACGTTTATATCGATTCGGAAATTTCGCAAGGCTTTGCGCGGAGCGATATGAGTATATTCGTTTCTTTTTTTTTTTCGTCTTCCAAATACATCTTTATTATATTGCGTATCAAGTTCTCGATGGCACTCGTCGAGAAAATCTTCTGCTCTTTTCTGTTTTCTCAATATTTTCGTCCTATCCTCCAGTATTTCATATCTCTTTTCACAGGGCTTCGAATATAGCCTGCAGTGAAGTACGAAATGATAAGGATGCGAGTGAACCCCTTTCGATTGATCTACGAATGGTAGCATGATAAATAAGAAGAAAACGCCGCAATATTTTTTTTTACTGTTTTAGAAATACCACGGTTCGATGAAAAAGGGTTCTTAAAAATTGTCTGCATAGATTTTTATGTCAGGTAAGATTTAAAAGATTAATTCTAACATGAACGAATGACTAAAATTGAATATAATAAATTTTGTATTTTGCATACGCTTTATATATTTGCTGACTATTCAATAGTCAGGAGAGTTTTTTTTTTGGGCTTTCGTTAAATATTTTTCTATCAAAAGTACAAATGGTCGAGAAAGAAAAGTGAGAGCCATAAGATGGCACCTGGCTCGCCAAGCTTCGGCCCGATAGCTTTTTGTCATTTCTTTCTTGCTTGCTCTTCACGAAGGAAAGCCTTTTCCTTTTCCCTCCATTCTGGTAAGCCCTCGTTTGGCAGAAACGAACCGTCCAGTAGCCACAATAACGTTCAGTGAGAGGAGAAGAAAGAATTGCGATTCAAGAGGAACGCGAGAGCTGGAAGAAGGCCCCCTGGTTATTTTCCCCGGGGGTGACCCATATATTTTTCATCCGGATCGAGGAGGCGAAGAGTGACTTTTATCCCTCGTGCGATCACTCGACTTCCCTTCTGTCTCTCTCTCTCTCTCCCTCTCTCGCATCTCCCAAAGACGAAGCTTGACTCGCCGAGCAAAGTGAAATCCACCGATTTCTCCAAGTCGAATCGGCGAAGAAGAATGAATCGAAAAAACATACGGGCGTTCCTGCGAAAAATCTGTAGACGCGTATGCCTTTTTTCGCAAACTTTTTGCGCTAGGGTTGAACCCACCAAATTGCTGGTTATCACCGAGGAAACGATTTGAGCCATTTGTCATTTGTGAACAAAACGAATTTCGCTATTTATCGAACACATGTACGATTTAGTGGAGGCAGGAAACTGAATATCTTGTTGGTTTGCAAGAAAAAAAAATGTATTTAAAAATAAAATAATTTCCACTTCGGTTCAGAAATGCAAAATGCATTAATGTATTGAAATTTATTTTGTAATTGATTTTACCAAAGTTTCGAATTTTCTTAATAACCGCAAATGAAAATTTGATACCTATGAAGGGTTACAAAAAATTGTGGAATAAAATGAAGCTTGTGAAAAAAAATGGCCGCCTTTTTTTTGATGTTTGATTAAACATCGAACATGTTTATAATTTCGTGAAGATCCAATGGGCTCTGTGTGCTGTTTGATATCTTCAAGACGAAAGGTAAAATGTAGTCACCTATGTCTACAACCTTGCAAAACTCAAACAGAATCACGCGAGTTTATGCTCCGAGAGTCTGAAGGATACGCTTACCAATGACGACACCGAGACGAAGTGGATGTAGGGGTTTTGAGTGAGTTTGCCTTGTAATAAAAGACACACTGCCTCGACGTATCGATACGTGCTCTCAAAGTTTTCAATCTAATTTTTACAACGGTACAACGAAATTTATTTTCGGTATCTCTTCCTCAACAATTTTATAGTAGTTCGATAATTATCGTGGATTTATTTATGGCACCAGGTGCCATGAAATTACAAAATTGTCATCTCTGATAATTTCAAAGAAATTTCTTGTACATGTGAAAAGCAAAATGGTCAGAATTTAATTATAAAGTAAAATAATAAATGGAACTGTTTCGTCAGATTTTCGTTAATTCGCAGACCCCCTTCCACATAATAATAATCACACAAAAAGGCACATTCAGGCGAGTTACTGAGAGGCATTAACTAAAACTTTCTACTGTGTCACTTTCTACGATCCTGAAGAAATATACTGAGAATGCTTCATTAAAATGTCCTCTGCAAGATTGCTACCTCGTCTACATACGTAGGAAAATTATTTATTCCGTCGAGACACTATAAAAGGCTTTACAAAATGTTTTTAATAGGACCTTAATAATAAGCCAAAGTCGATGTTTGTTAAGCTAAATGCAAAAACTGATTCAACACTTAGGCGAGTTACGAATCTCGACTTTTCGTTTATCTAAACGATTTATAAAGTTACAAAATGTTCATGATTCTTCGTCATCGAATAACTCGACTTGGAACCACACACCTTAAGTCTACAACTCAATTATTGAATTGATTTATTGTCATCACTAGCATTTACTCTCTAAATTCAAACAGTCTTGACTAATAAATATTTAGTTCTAAGTATCTGCATATTTACATATATTCCCTAGCAAATAAACCGATTATACATAGTATTGGCCTGGTGAAGTTGTTCAAGTGTAAAAAAATTACGAAATTAAAACGGTAATGTATGAAATAAAAAATGTGCATGACAAAAATCATACCTAACTGTTAATACTTCGCTACGGAGTTAAAACTCCTGCGCGGACTTTGAATCGGAGAACAATGAAGTGCTTTCATTTATTGTTGGATGGTTTTCGTTTAATAGTGTTTGTGTTAGAATTGCTCGAGTTACTCGTGCTCGCCGAGGAATCCGAATCCTTCTTCGTCAAAGAAGGTATATTCGACCTTTCAGCGTTCAATGGAATCGTCGTGACTTTGTTAGTTGGCACTGCATTCACTCGTTGAACTACTTCAGCTTTCTCCTGATAGCCCGATTGTTTATCGCCGAGGCCAGGACGTTCATCCTTTCGTCTGGAAAAGGAGGGTATTCTTGTGACCTTAGGTTTCTCCTTCAGAGGCGGTTTTTCCGCCCGAAGAAGCGCGTCCATTGGATTTGGAGGTCCTTTCGTATCCTTCTCCATATTGTGATAATTCTGGATTTCCGGCGAAGGTATCGCCGAGACTTTTGGTATGTTTCTCTGGTCCCGATTCCTCTGTACATTTGTGGTGGGCTTGATAATGATTTTTGGCTGTTTCAGGTTGGACGGTTGCTCGTGTCTAGAGTCCATCGATAAATTCGGATGAACCGACACTTGCGGTGGATGATTTGGCCTCTCGAGAGTCTTTTGTTCGCTCGTTGGGGTGGATGTCCCATCGATCATTTTCCCCCTGTTCATGGTGCCTAAGCGATCAGCCGCTGTCATCGGTGTGATAACGATCCTGGGCTCTTGGGGAATGTCCTTCTGCGTTGTCAAGCCCGTCACAGCTTGACTCAAATTTTGTCCTGACTGACCAAGAAGATTTCCCACTCTGGGAGTGATAACGATCTTCGGTTCGGCGGGACTTTTCGGCTCGTTTGTCGGCTTTGTTTTGTCTGTGTTCAAATTGTTGTGCGACGTTGTAACCGTCTCTGTCGAAGGTTCCAACTCCATATCCTTCCGAAGTGTCGAAGGCTTGTACCAATTCGGATTGCCAATGATATCTGGCAGCGAAGAGTTGGGTATTCCTTTGGATGGTCCCGGAGAATCATTCATACGGTACCAATTAGGATTACCGATATTTCTGTCGAGGCAGTCGACCGACTGACTCGTGTTCGTTTCAACAGCAACGGAATTCGGGGAGTAGAGATATGGCGCACCATGAAGAGGACATTTAGGGTTGGCGGATATTCCACCTGACCGAAGACTGTCGCCGTAATCCAGGCGATGATTCGACAGAACTTCTTTTGCGTCTGTGGCCACTCTCTCGAAGGAATCAATGAGATTGGGATCCGAGGTGTTCTTGTTAATAGAGTCCTGCCTTTTCAGCAACGGTCCAACGTGTAGATTCGTTGTAATAGGCTCACGTTCCTCGACCTCCTCCGCGAGATCCAGACTCTTGGAGATTCCAAACATTCTGGGAGGAGGTGGCGGTGGTTGGCCACCGATGGAAACCTCCGGTCCATGTCTGTGGTCCTTTGACAAGGTCCCGTAGAGCTTTGGCAGCAAAAGGCTGTTCGGTGCTGGCAGGGAACGTCGCTTCTCTATGTCTGGCAGAACTTTCGGATAATTTCTCCTCTTTATTGTTTTGAGAGCCTCTTCCGGGCTAATGATTTCTCTCTCGCGGGCCGGTTCCCGACAAGTCACATTGATGTCACCTGTTTGATCTGCCGACGCGAATGTCGATAATTTCGGCACCGTCTTTCCGTAAATGTCTTCTTCAGGAGTTCTCGGACATTCTCTGTTCTCCGAAGACTGTTCTTCCAGCGTTTCCGGTTGTCCCGGTCTCGCCAAACGAGACTTCAATTTTGGATTGATTTTCGCGTAGAGGCTGCTCGCACTTCCGGAATCGGATTCGTAGATTCTGGTAGCTGAGAAATTGGGTTTAACACTTTTGAAGACGTTTTCCATAGGAAGTGGATCACTTCGGGAGTGATGATGTTCAATGACGACGACCTGAGGTGCCGTACGGATGTTCTCCAGTTCCATGTCGTAACCGCCGAGCGCATTAATCATTTCCAAGTCCTTGGCGAGTTCAATGGGAATCTGGTTGAGAATGGAGTCAGTCCTCATTGCGGGAGTCGCGTCTATAGCTACCGAAACTTTTGGTGGCTTCGATTTCTTGCCGGGACGGACTACAAGAGTTGGGTTCTGCTCGTATATCGGTTCTGGTTTCTTGCTACTGAATCTTTCCTCTTCCTGTCTTCTTCGCTCCTCCTCCTCCTCCAGTTCCTGCTGCTTTGTCATTTTTTCTAGATGCTCCTTCTGCAGCGTCTCCCGAGTCTTCCTCAAGAACCTCGGCGAGCATCTGCGCTCATTTGAATAACAAAAAAGAAATAAATTAACATTTGGAGAAGAATAATGGATTCAATGAATGTTGTCCATGCGCATGAGACAAAATATAATAATGAGAATATAACTTTTCAGTCGAAATATGAAATGTTAATACTTATAAATAGGGATTTCCTGTTCAGAACAGTTTTATTTTGTTCACTTCAGTGTGCATACATCAATTTCGTGAACCGGAATGATTCGATGGTTAACATGCCATGAAAATGCGTTTTACGTGGTGACCATTAAAGGTCAAACAAAGTGAGTCGGTTAGCGTTTACAATCAGTTTATGAAAGGTTGTTGACGCTGTTGGTAGCGATGAAGTGCAACTTCAGTTAGGTATTATAGGCAGTCATTACAATCGGGAGCAAGCTCATATACCATCAGGCTATCCAAGCTATATATGACAGCAACCACGACTAAAATCAACGATAACCACAGGGACGATACGATTTGATAGTGAGAGAAGGTCATCGTCCCCCAAACCTCTCATAATGGACTATGTAAACCCGGACCCTATTGCCAACCGTATAAAGTATACGATCATTGCCGCATTATAATGATGCTGTTAGTTACGACGAGTCTCGTTATTGCGGCTAATTATCGTCAACGACAGGGTTAGCATTACATTCCATTATCCTAGGGGATATTATTTAAACGTGGAGAGGGGGAAGGGCAAGGTGATGGTGTGGGTGAGAGAGCGCGAAGCATTATCCTCACAAACTCGTGGTACCACAGTCAAAGCATGGAATCGTGTATGCACTGTACACTACTGATCCTAACGACGATTAAATGCCGGGTAAATGAAAGCTTCGGAATCATGCGGGTCATTTAATCCACCTGTCGAGCAGCTTGCATCGGCACCTCGTATCCTCATCACAAACATCATTATTCAACCCAATTACTCGGACCCATCAAGAATCTTGACTCTCGGAAAGTTACGAATTACAAAATTCACCAATCAAAGTACAGAAAATGGAACGAAGTGAAAAGGTCCGTTTGGAGAGGTTATTAAAGTTCCGCCAGATCGAAGTCGCTCGGGAGGATCGTTTATTCCATGATTCGAGCGGACAACTCGGATGAAAGGTAATTGAAAAGTGCGGGATATATGTCTACTTTTCGAAGCATCTAGATGCGGAAACTCTTCTGCTTGGGCTCAAGCGACGTTGCATTCCACGGTGCAACGTAGACTCGAGAGGAAGGCAGCTGGCAACGGATAATTGGATTAGCAAGCGGTTCGCCCTGGTAGGATCACCGGGCGATGGTTGCGCGAGCCGGTGGCTAGTCTAGGAAATCGTTAATGCGATGAGAGAGGACCTCTTGAAGGAATCACGTGTAACTAGGGACCACAGATCGTCTCGGTCCAATTAGGATGGGTTCAGTTGAGATAGCCGAAGACACCATGAGGCTAAGCTCTTTCAGCCATATACCCACGTATCCATCCATTGATCATCCCAGTTACTTCCCTTCATTCCTGACCAATCAAGATCCAACTGTTTCGTCTTACCTGTGAACGATTTCCTGCTGAATCCACTCCTTGACCTTGATGTGAGTGTCAATTGTGGAGCTCGAATTGTGACGGGAGAGCTTGGATCTTCTGCCGAAATTCGAGTTGTTGTCATAGGCCTTGTCGTTCTTGATCACCTCGTTCAAGTCCAGTTTACTTTCGTTCTTCTGACCCATTTCCGGAATATTGTCGGATTGACGCTTCGCCGATTTCAGGACCTTCGAACTTGTGTCTCCATTTTCGTTCGCTGAACGCATTCGCAATTTTTTCTCCTTGCTCTTGAGACTGTGACGTCTGTGGCAGAAGTAGAAAAATGCGGTGACGTTTATCAACAGGAATACCGCGAAAAATCCTATCACCATCGTGATCGCTGATGAACCGTGC
This sequence comes from Clistopyga incitator, assembly GCA_947507545.1. Lineage (NCBI taxonomy): Eukaryota > Metazoa > Arthropoda > Insecta > Hymenoptera > Ichneumonidae > Clistopyga > Clistopyga incitator. The sequence goes on along the minus strand of OX382173.1, from coordinate 11,409,368 downwards.
ATAATCCCACTTTCCGACGCTGTTGATGTGTCGTTCTTTTCAGGGACGCTCGGTTTCTTCACCAATGGCGGGGGCCGGAAGTTGTTCGGAGCTTCCGGCACGTCGTTCGACGGGTCGTGACGGAATCTCGGCGAACTTTCGGTTGATTGTTGGTCGATATTCTCGCCGTGATTCAGGATACTTGGCCTCGTCGGTAGGTGTCGTATCAGATTCGGCAGGTCCTCGTTCCAAAATTGCATCTCCAATGCACGATAATTGACTCCCACTCTCGGAGGCGTTGCTGTGAAAATTGTGATCGTTGGAAAAATGACATTCCGATTGATAAATTGAAAGTAAAGGTACATTGAATTTTATTGATCAACTTACTGAGATTCAAATACGTTCGGTTCCAAGAATTGTACTCGGGCCAATCGATATCGTACTGCATTCGCTCTTTCGGACCATCAGTCATGTACGATGGAGGTCTCGGTGTGTTTGGATTACTTTGGGAACAAAATATCATCACGATAATAAAAACAAGAATATTCCCACGGTGTCGTTTGGTTCAAATAGTTTGGTTTGTGTTGAAAGGTTTATTGGTAACCCAGATTTACACTTTTTCAATACTGCCCTTGATTCAGATCAAACTGCTCATAGAATTCCTCTCTACGATGTCTTAGTTCTTCAGCAACGTTAATTTATCGTTAGTTAGTTAATTATTTTGCATCGATTATGCAAATGGTTTTTTCCAAAACTTGAACCTCGGAAACTTTCGTTTCCCTAAACGCCAACATTATTTTGACATTTCGTTAATCGCTTGATAACTTCGCCGCAAGGGTCTTAAAAAAAGGAGTCCCTTCGCTTAATTCGTGCAGAATGATGTTGCCAAGAAAATGAGACATTATGGGGTGTAATCCTCCGGATCAGAAGGACAGTTTAAAAAGTTTCAATCTGGCTTACGAAGTATCCGGTTGATCCAACTGCTTCAACATTGACAAGAGAATTTTTTTCCCTCCAGTTACCCGAGGATAGATTTAATTAAAATTCATCAGCCGCAGGGAAAGTAATACAGCCAAGTGAAAGTCTTTTTTTTCTCAACATCAACAGCCATTGAGAAATATACGGATAACTGGAAAACAGTCGTGACTACTTGTTCGACAGCTTTCCCTGGGGCTTCAAGAGGGCCACAGCTTTGTCTTCTTTAATTGACCTAGCACTCGCTGGCGCACTCTTCTAGGTGTTGTGAACGATGATCTATAGATAACCATAATCTCGTTGAGCGAGCAAATAGGCGCAACTATTTGTGTGTTCGTTTCATTGAAATTTTACTTGCCGGATATTCAATTCGTCAAACATATAATGGAAATATAATTGAGTACGAATGACGAAGACCCTCGAGTCCAATTTAACGTATGCTTTCATCGAATGTTCGTGTGCTTTATGCAGATTGTCCGTAACGCGTATACACAATGCACCGGGTCCCTGACGTTTATTCATCGCGATGCTAAAACAAATAACTATTTGACTGTGACGTATACGTTCGACAAATCGTTTGTACCATCGCATCCTGCGTATTCGAAGGAAATTTCCCACGCGCCAATTTCCGCCATATTGTTTTTTGGGCCAATTTCTTGCACATCGTAAATTGGAATCGGCAATTCATATATATGTATAGATCGATATAGGATCAATGAAAAGCCCTGCTGAATGGCTGCCTGAATAAAATGCAACCGGAAAAGTCAGACGATTTAACACGTATGGTAAAATATCCATAACGCTTACAGCGCATAAAAGTGCGGCGCTAACTCGTGCCGCGTGACTGTTTAAAAATGATAAAGGTCACAGCTTGACGGGAATGTCCCTTTGCCTACGAATGAATGCCCGGAGCAGCCGGACAGTCATCGACGCAACGCCTGTAATTTGTTGGTATGGGTGGGAAATCCGGTGGACGGGTGAACTCGCGCGGTGTTCCATCCGGCAAATTAAAATGTTCGAATTACCCGGGCGTTAATTCAACAATTGTTCGTGAGGGTGGTAATCATTGATTTACCTCCCCGGCTACACTAATGAAAATTCATCGCTCTGGGAAAACTTATCGCGGGAAAATATGTTTTGCTTTTTAATTCATGCGTCGAATTAGGCAAATGTTTAAATAACCTGGTAAATGGGTCAATTCACTTCATCATGGAATCATAATATTTCGCATATTGTAAAAATCGCGTTTTTGAAATTAATTTCTGTAAAATATACCGTACCGTAATGAAATTTTTTATATTAAATAATTTACGTAACAGTAAAGCGTTTAGAGTATATTGAAAAGTAATTGGTGGTTGAAATTTCGTTTGCTGAGAATTTTTGAAAAGCAAGTATTAAAATCTTTACTGAATCGCTAGTTTCAATAACTATAAGTCTCTCAATGGAAAACGTATATCCTGGCAGCGACAATTTCACTCCCGGAATAATGTACTTCGCCATCCGTATTTTCCGCGTTTCCACGAGGGTTCGTATGTTAATGCAGGTGAACGGCGAATTTCACGGAAGAGCGCCCTCGTTCATCCCCGTCTCTGCCTGCTGGTCACGGGGCCTCGAGACCCGCGGTTGTATAAATATTCAGATGAGGGGGTTAATTGAAAATCGTGTTTTTACCGCGAGTCGCGACGTCGATCTGTGCCCGCGGATGCTTCGCCACCCCACGAGCCCGCGCAGAATCGACCTATCTCCCTTCCGTGTGAGCGTAATGGATTCTGTCACTTTCTGCTGGCCAATTTTCCATCCCACGACCTCCCAGACGCGATCTGACGCCAGAATATTAGCTGCCCTCCTCTCGCCACGATCACTCATTTCAATCGGTATCACTTTTATTGCTATACACCATGGAAAGGAAATAACGAGAATTTCGGACTATTCGCAAGGTGCCTGAAGTTCCAACGACTCGTTTTGACAGAATCCACTCAACGGAGGCCTGCGCGTTTATTTTCTTCAATCGCATCTAGTCGAACACGAAAAAATTGCACGCGATAAGATTTGTCAGTTAAAAAAGCTGTCAAAGTCAATCTTGACTGAACGAAAATCCAGCAATGAACATATTTGACCCACCAAAACCATTTTTTCTATTTTTGTTTGATTCTTTAGTTTTGGAAGTGGGTTTAGATGTCAATGAACTTACCCTGTGTAAGCAAAATTACACCACCAGGTCATCATCGCTTCGGAAAACAATGTTTCGGCAAAGCTGTAACGACCTCGCAATTGATATCCGTTAGTACGTAACGGAAGACCGAGAATGTAGGGGATTTCCTCTCCGTGAACTGTTCGATAGCGTTCCTAAAAAAAATCTTTAATTATCGACCTACAGAAAATGGGAATCTGTTTCAATTTCATTGGATTTTCTGTTGGAGAACACAAAAACTCATTGTTCCCCGACAATAAATGTGAAATCACGCGACTCACGCCTCCTCTATAGTCTTCCACGGAGTTTGGATGTGAGAAGACATACATGTAGCTCTTTGGATTAGCACGAACGTGTAAATCAGCCACCCTCATGAGTGGGGCTAACGTGCCACTGTCCGACATTGCATCGAGCACCAAATCGCGATTTTTGGAAGTATTTATGCCAGTGTATCCATGGCTGTAGTCCCCATAGTGCTCCAGGATCCAGGAGGTTGCAAGTTTAGGCTCAAATTGATGTGTTGCCTGCAACAAAAAATGTACAAGTACTCAAAAACGCTCGACATTCAATATGGATCATGAAGATTCAATAACCTATAAATCCATGTACGTGTAATTATTGTTACCTGGGCATGAGCTTCGAGGATTGCAACTTTCTCCTCGTCCAACATTCCGTCTAAAATATTTGTCGGTGAAAGAAGATGGTATTTTTCAGACTCCGTGACTCCGTACATGAGATCAAAGCTGTTGAGACATTAGCCCAATGCCAAAATAATAAAACATTATATTTTGTCGCAAGAAATAAATGAAAATGTCCTGAATAATTACAGCATGCGATACTCGATTTAATGAAACGATATCAATTGAATTCATTATTACAGCGGTTGAGTAAATAATTCGATTGCTGAAGGGAAAACCAATTGATTGAATAAGCCCGTCATGAAAAATCTGGAGAATCACATGCTTTATTCACCATCTGTAGCCACTGATTCACTCAATTTAACCAATATTGTTCGTCTATGCTACGGTAACGTATCGATAAAATATATACACCACGAAAATGGGGTTGTGTATCGAACCTGCCGAAGAGTTGCATGTTTTCCATCTGCCTGAGCGGCTCCCCTTTTATGACAGCATCGTCGATAAGGGGTGCATATGCTGGCACGTATCTTGGCTTGTCTATCTTAACGTTGAGCAGGGAATCGATGTCCGCTTTACGAAGGCAGATAGCCAAAGCTGTGTCGTTGTTCGTCTGACAGTTGAGTGCATAAGCGACCTTTTTCGGTTTATGACAGAGAAAGAAAAGAAAGGATAAGTATAATCCGCCTCGTGAAAATCCGTACACGATACGCCCAACTATTTTTTATGATACAAAATGTCAGACACTTGGAATGCGTTTATAAAAATGAATGATAAAATCGCCAAACTTCTTTCCCGTTGAATAGAAATATATTTTCAATGCTCGAAGGGCTGATGTTCATTGATGTTTAGGATCGTAAATTAATTATCACAGAATTAGCAATTTATTGAGGCTCCATTCGTGAGCATTTACCCCAACGAAAATCTGATCCGCACTTGGCACCTAATAATGATAATCCTCTCGAAAGCCTCAACGTTGTTTCGGCGTTAATTGCTATTGCCGAAAAAAAATGAGGGTTCACGAAGGAACCACTCGAAACAAAGCCCAGTCCATTATTTCTATCGATACAGTAGCCAATCGAAGTAGAAAAGGCATCGCATGGTCAGACACCATGAAATCCCACTTCCATCAAATAATTCCAGCAGTATATTTCGCTCACCTGCAAGGTCACCTGAAGAGGCCCTTTTCCAATAGCGTCCGAGCTTAGGGCAGATCCCGACATCAGTATGGCGCGCTTGAAAAGGCCTGGACCGGTACCGAGATGATGGAAAAGAATAAATGTATATACAGAGATAAAGAGAAAGCGAAGTAGCGTGAAAAGCTAACCATTAATCAGCCGTCAGCCACCTACCTTCCTGCCCTGAAAACGTGCTCTTTCCCCCTCCGCCCTCTGAAATATGAAGACCAGTTATTTTTCATTAGCCGATATAATTATTGGCCGGATGTGCAAAGTCTCTCTCTGTCTCTCTCTCTCTCTCTCTCTCTCTCGGACTCTGGCATTGTTGTGAGGCCGAGGGCAACGTTGTGAAACGAGAAAAGTTTCTTCACCCCGCGGTAAAGTGGCTTCGAGGATTGAACCTCGACGTCCGGTTTATATATAGTCCAGTGTGCGAAGGCAAACGGCACAATTATTGGCCGTCTTGAAAATGGACACACACTCGTTCTTGGCACATCGCTATCTTTATCGGTTAAATGGGACTTCATGGGTCACGGAGTTGTGAGTGGCCAATCACGGTAGGAGAGTCAACTACTGTGCCTTTTACGCTACGAGCTTTACACTAGGTGCACAACACCGAGCTTTTGAAAAATGGTCGGGCTCTGGCCATTGTTCACGTGCTCCGCCTCTCCATGTTTTCAAACTGCCCGCACCGGTAACAATTCCAATTTTTTACACAAATTTATCAAACCCGCGGCTAGTGCTCGACGCTGAAGAGGCCAGAGGCAGGAGGGACGCGATGACCGCACGTGCGCGGTACGTGTAGAGGAACTGTGGTGTGAAAATGTAACTGCATTTTATTCCACCGACGGAACTTGGAGTGGTGCATATGGGCAGACACGAGATACAATTATTTCTACCTATTTCCTATTTCCGGAATAAGGGAACATTGGACGTATAACGTTCGGTATATTTGGAACGGCTAAAATGCACGGGGTACCATACCTCGTATTTATAATAATCCACAATCCCGTGATCATGTACTGAAAGCCAATCGAGGCTCGAATAACCATCACCGGATTCAGTGTACCAAGGGAATATTGTACACGTTGGCTTACAACGAAGCGACCCTTTGTAGTGACTAATTAATAAAAGCTGGGGTAATACCGCGAATCAAATTTTTCGTTCAAGCAGCTTTTTCGAAAAAAATTATTCTACGTTTGAGGCTCAAGTCGGGACAATGTAAAAGTTAAAAAGCAACACATTTGAAACACGATCGACTTTTCATGTGTGGGTATCATATCAAAGAGAATCGCTTGTACATTCCTCTTTGAGTATCCCTCAAATTTCTATAACAGAATATCAATTCATTGCGTCACAGCTTTTTTGGAAAAAAATGTTTCGATGCTTGAGGCTCAAATAGTCGTGACAATGTAAAAGTTAGGAAATGACACGTTTGCAACAACTTTGAATTTCACGGCGTTGGTATCGTATCATAGAGAATCGCTTGAACAATCCTCCTTGAGTACTCCTCAAATTTCTATGACAGAACATCGGAGCGACATATTCCCAAGAGCAGATCACATCGACTACATTCATTGCGTCACTGATAGAGAGACGGTGAGCTTACAGCGAATTCTACAGTGCGGTAGAGCACAGCTACGACAGCAAACTCAGTGGCAGAAGTGCGGTACGTTGGACAACGGTTCGCTCGTGCGCATCAGGTACATCTGCCGTGGTCAGTTAAACCCCACGAATTAATTCCACGATTATCTTCTATCCGCTTAGAGATCACGACACGCGCCCTCGCTGCGCACAGATATTAAATCCTGCCTAATGCGAGCTCTGCGCTCTGCTTCACTTGTGCTTGCTCTATGCTTCAACGTAGCTTCTGGTATATACGAACCACCGAACCCACCCCTGCGCTTCCGCGTGACATTTCCCATTTGGAGGGTGCAACCGGCACTGGCAAGCATGATTGAATGCGACAGAGCGAGGAACCGCAACCCCCCGTAATACCCACTCTCCCACTCGAGCCTAATTGAAGCGTCACTATTGGTGCTTCCGCCATTAATACAACCGAATCCAGATCAATCTTGAGATTTATCAAAGCTTCCAGCCATTTTATACCGACGGGACGACAAATCGGTGGTGGAGAGGTCCTTTGACCCACTGTACTAACCGTCGCTACTTGCCAACGGGCTAATCAGCAACAAATTGGCGAATATGGCACCCGTTCCGTGTCCGACTACCGTCATGCTGTACGGATCACCCCCAAATCTGTCCACATTCTTCCGTAGCCACACTAACGCTGCAGTCTGATCCAGCAGACCGAAATTGCTCGGTGTGTTGTCGCTCGTTCCTGGCCTCAGGAAACCTGAAACAATGAGAAACACACGTGATTGTTAGTAATGCCTTGTGGTGATTTTTGTTTGTCAGGATCTGGTGACAACTTGAAGGGCTCATGTCAAAATGATCCTGTGATTCTGACAATCGTTTAAAAATTCGGACTGGCTTAGGCATTGGGCAGTCGGGGACTTGAAAAATTGGTGATGCCCCAATTTTTTTGTCTCGATACATTTTGATAAAACCGGATTTCGTTGAACTTTGTGTGTGTGTTCCAAAGTATCAGTTTTCGACTGTACAAATGGATGTTCGGGATTATTGAAACTTTTGAGGTTGAAAGTAGTATAATTGATGGCTGATCCATCACTACTAGTCCAATGCAAATAGACTCTGTGGGTCGACGCATCATCATAGCTGAACTTTTGGAAGTTACATCAACAGCTGGATATGTACTTCCGTTCCATTTAGCTAGCTAGAATGTGGACTGCTGCCATATTTGCCTAATGAAATTCAGTGAAAGCACATGTTATACCGTTTATGTGAGTTTTCAAAGTTCAAGCCCAGATTCCGATTCATCCGAGTAGAAAATCGGCAGGGTTGCATCCGGCATAAATCTGGCCTTGCTGAGTCCCGGCAGGGCCTTAGCTGGGCCAACTTTGTGCTCAACATTTTTTACAAGAGTATCACGTGGATTTTTCACCATTCCAACACCTTTGAATTGTGTTACGGAAACAAGAAGCTAATGAAGATAAAACAATAATCCCCGGTAAAAAAAGTATGAAAATGGCAACGAAAGGTACGTATGAGAGGGTTTTATTCCGATGAGTACAGACAGTAACGATGCTTTACTTAAGGGAGAAAGCTCGGGATTATACAGCGGATTATCGATCGGTTAAGAGAAATGAGTGAGTTTCGGCCACCCTCCACCCTCTTAACAAGTTTAAAAGCTCGTTAAAATTTAATAGCCAAATTGTTTTTAACCCGTTCGAGTCGAACGCCTCCGTGGTTCGCCCTTCGGATCGTCCCTCGCCTCACGACACAATATTTTGGTCGTACAAACCGTCTCTTTGGGCTTTACTCGATATGTTCACGAGAGCAGACTCGAGAAGTTACCCCTCTTTGGACGCGCGGGTTAACCGTGTCTTTCACGCCCCCGTTCCTGCCCCCCACTTTCTCCCTTTCAGGGACTCGAGCCCGGGCTTGAAGAACGGGGGCGCACGTCGGTCCGCCCTCGCTAAGCGCTTCCCCAGCACTTCACCGTAATTTATGATTATGGTTTTGGTACTTTTTTCTAACCACTCTGCGTAACCTGATGCTTAAGCCTCGTGGCCCGGATACAACGGGTGAGAAGCTTTCTTCAAGAATGTGAGCTGATCTCGGTAGCAGAAGAAGAAGAGAACCAAATGTAAGAGCTACATTTGGTTCATTCCGCTTTCAACTTTTCAAAATTATCGTCCATCAAATTTCAATTGCCTTGAATTGTTGATTTTACATGTGTTTTTTATCCTTTCACCACGGCTCGATACCTCTCGGAAACTTTTCTATTATCAGGATAAACTTCTAAGCGGATTGAAAATAAACAAAAATGGAAGATGCACATAATGCGTTTTTCCAGAGCTTACAGGGACTTCAGCAAACTTTTGACACGCTGTGAAATTGATGCGACCATGTTTCCAAGCTGCATCTGCTTCCCTAGCGGAAACACCCACCGATGTAGCCACCTGTGTGCTACCAGGTGTGTAACTGCCATTATGACACCACCCCGTTGACGGTGCTATATGGCACCATTATTGGGCGGACCAAAAAATGGGTCCTAGACGGGTTTATCTTTAGGTCAGATTTCAAAATCACTCAAAACAGTTTCAAATCACTGGAAATCGCCGAGAATGAAGTTTCGAGCTCCTCAGGTTCTTTAGATAAGATTTGAAAATCTCCTAAAAATCTCTGCACATCCGAAAAACATCACCGGAATTCTTCTCTTCGCTGTTTTTGTTTATTCGCCGATTTTCAGAAGAGAAAAAAATGAAAACGCAAGTTGAATGCGATAAACCTGCTGAGAGTTCACATTGACTTAGATGAGAACCGATCAAACTCTTGCCACACGAAAAAAAAGGATGGCTCAAAGTTCGTACGTGGCATCAAGCATTTCCATCTTTGAATCCCTCAGCCATATTAGCATTATAACGTTTTACAGCAGTCTGTGCCCATTTAGGAATTCACAATTGTAGTTCTCAGACTGAGGGTCGTTCGAGGATAGCATGTAACAAAGTCTGCAGCCGCATGATGGCTTAGGAGATTTTGTCTTCTCGCAGTTAAGACGAGAAACGTATTCCCAATGTTTTTTTTTTCTCACTCGGGTCGCAGCGGGCACCATTGTCTCTATCTCTCCGACACTCACACATGCTTCGCTTTGCCTTAACGGATAAAGTTCTTCGAGCTGGAAGGGCCATGACCATACCAAGAACGACTAGCAAGGGAGTTCTCGAATTTACATTCCGATTGTGCTTTCACGCGTTATCCCCAAAACCCCGAACGAGTGCACTGGATGATCACGGTCCCACCCACATTCACTGCTACCGTAGACCCTCTCGTATTACGACACATCGGCGTCGAAATTCTACTGCCATTGTGGCTAAAGAGATACACTTATGTGAGTATGTGTAACAGTCATGCATGTGTTTTCCTCCGCGATGGTTCTATTTACCTTTGGATTCCAGCTGTGGACTCCGCACTAAATTTTTGAAACGCGATCGAATGCCTGTTTGTTATTTAAAAATCCAAATATGAAGAAAAAAAAGGTGTACATTACTTGGATGCTTGTTGATGAAAATTTCTTCCAGATAGCAAACCAGGGTCAATTGGCTAGGACCTTTTTATTAGTAAGATAACCCGATAACGATGATTTCATCGAAAATATGAGATATTTGACCCACTGATTTTTTAAAGAGCAATTCAGCATGAACATTTTTTTCGATTTCTCTTTTTTGTACGTACAACTTGTAATAATATTCTGTTCGAAATTTCTTTGCGTTGTAATTGTTACACGAGGACATTGAATTACACGAAGGAAAAAAAGGTACAAAAAATAAAATAAAATAAAACAGGCAATCGTTGTTTGCTGATCGACTGGAGCAATAGGATATTGCGGATACCTCGCGTGTTCTTCATTCTCTTTTTCGTTTTCTCGTTCACGCTGTTACTCTGATGCTCTCTGCCATGCGACTTGTCTCTGGCATCGATTCACTCGCGAAAACGCAAACGTTGCGAGAGAGGTCGTCGTGTACACACACACACACACATGAAGCGAAAGAGTCAGAGCATCAGTGCGAGTACAACCGTAACACGCGACAGTGGCAGAGGCGAATGTAGAACGGCGCCACTTGGATGTGGACGACTGGGATCGGCCGTCGAGGCAGTGACACCGATGCCAGTTCGAGAAATAGTCCAAATAAAAGATTATCAGTGGGAAATTGGGAGGAAAAAATATCCTACGATTTTTCGTTTCCTTCAGACACGTGATGAATATGTCAGTGAAAAATTTCTGCGACTGTACGAAGATGAAAACGTTAACGAACCAGAGAATTTTCCATTTCCTGAGCTCAGGTCACAAAAGAATATCCTGAATACCAGCAACATTGCACCGAGTCTGCTCGTCCTCGGCCATTTTTCACAAATCATAAATCACATACATATCGGTAGCTGGATTTATTCAGTGCTGGAAACAAGAGTAAAACCGAAATTGACACAAAAAGACACGTGAATTCAATCATTTTTTTATTTACGAGTAATGCACTTTTTTATATTTTGGGTTTGGTGAGGTCTTGTGAGTTTGAAATGTAAAACGTGGGATTTTTACTCACCTAATATTCCTAAACGAAAGTTCATAGTGACGAACACCACTTTTCCATAAGCTGATATGATTGTACCGTCGTACGGATTTCCACTGTTCCAGTCGAAGCTTTCACCCTGAATGAAAACCATCACAGGATACCTCCGAGGATTTGCGGGACCTGAAAATAAAATACAGGGAATCGTTAATTTTAAAAAATAAATAAAAAAATGACATTGCAGGAGAATATCAAGTCATAGTATCATTGTAAAAAATGTGACTAATGTTCCATCCAAAAAATTGTTCATCAAATAGCGAAAAGATAATTTTCCATAGTCACTGTTAAATGGAAAAGTTGGAAAAATGATTTTTCAAATCAACTAAAGCGAACACCGAAAATATCGAATCCCTGTTACACAAGTACAACAGGTGGTAAACCATATTAATCTTGGACCATTCTGACAATTCGAAAATCAATTTCTTTGATGGTTGTCCCGTTTACAGTGATGACCCCTTTCATATCACCGGGTTAAGGGTTTTTTTTCGTAAAGTTCTTTGTTCGATTCACTGGTTTTTTTGAATTATATTCTCACGAGATATGAAAGTGAGACCGGGGACACCCTCGCAGTGAGAAAGCACGTTTTCACCCCTTGCAGAACTTTTGATTTAAGCGCTCCGGGCGTGGGTGTCCCGTCTGCCATTCTTATAAATGCCGTGAGAGTGAGAAGTCCAACTGGGCTCGAAGCAGTCTGATCTCATCCGTAGGAGTGCGGGTCAGTTTGAGAATTTATGAGATCTCGTCGAAGCTCGTAAGATTTTTATATTAGAATGAAGAAGCCTCGCGAGCGTTCGCTCGAGCTCTCCACGCGGCTATCGGCGATCAAACGTTGAATAAAGGATTTCCATTTTCAAGAGGTGTGCGCTTTCTTGTCGACCTGAGACAATTGCCGAATTATACGAAATGGTAAAAATTCGAGAGACTAAAATCTTCTCGTTCTCTGGCCTCTCTTACCGAGTCTGCACGAGCCATCCACAGTCGAGACTCGGTATCCTTAAGGTGGTCAGCTCCAATTTGTGGAAAAGTTTCCAAATCCCTGCGCACCTCTTACTTCGAAAACCGAATTTGAAAAAAAATTGACAATATCCGGAATAAGCTGCACATTCGAAAAAGAAATGGGTCATTTTGGATTGGATTTTCTGGAAGGGATTTTACATATACATTTTTTTTATTCTGATGATTGTTCGCAAAAACAATTCGAGAAATCGACAAGCCCTTTGAATTTTTATTTTCTAATTCCCTTTGAGGTCCCTGTTACGTTTTCCGAGATGGAAAAAAGACTAGAAGACCGTCCAGGTCTTCTGAGTCTCCCTACGTGATTCTCTCCAGCCCTGATTATTCTAAATGGCCCTATGAGATCATCCAGACCTTCCAGATCCCCATAAGAGACCTTGCACGCCTCTCAAGTCCCCATAAGAGACTCTGTGTCTCCTACGGACTGAAAAGACCCACATTGAAAAGGGTTGCAACCCTTCGAAACGTCATTTGTCTAAACCTCCAGCGATCGAATACGTCAGCACTTGAAAACATCAGCCCAGACACGATACTTCGTAGCAGTATAGTAGATATGAATAAAGGATACCCCTTTTCAAGAGATTTGCGTTTTCTTGTCGACCCGCGGGAATTGGCGAATTATACGAAATGGTTGAAATTTCAGTGTCTAAAATCCTCTCGTCCCCCCTTTCTCCCGCTTTTAGCGAGTCTGTACGGACAGTCCACAGTTTCGACTCGATATCCTTCGGACGGTCGTCCCCCTCGTCGCCAATTTGCGGAAAAGTTTGTTCGGCGCATATTCAAGTGTCTCTCTCGAGCTTAAATGGCCAGGTACTAGAATGAGTGATCCGGGAGAGGAGTGGATGGTGGTCCAAAGTGGAGAGCTACCCTCTGCTGCAATCCGGGATAATTCTCACGCGGCAAAGCCTCCTGCACACCTTCCAAGATACAAGGGGATGATGAGTGTGGTGTTCGCTGGGTGGCGGCGTGGGTGGGACTCCGACGCGAAGCGATTTAATTTCTTCGACGTCTCGGGGCACCGAACTTTGCAAATTAACTCGTTACACCCCGTCGGTGCGCTGCCGGGGGTCCCGCAAGTTTATCACAAGATTTAATTAACCTCTCCAATTAACGTTAGAGTACCTGGACGCGCTTTGCTCAGGGAAAAGAGAAGCAGGATATGACGAAAGTTTTTCTTGCTTATTTATCATTAATCGAAGGTACATTCTTCTGACGACCCACCCACGCGAATATACGAGGGAAAATACAAAATCCGTTTATGAACATTGAAAGCAAGTGCGCGTTTTAGGCCGTCAAAGAATCAACTCATTATTGAATTAATGGGATCACTGAATGAAGGAGAGCAGAAAAGCCCAGGAATGAAAAGAAAATGGAAATTGGGGTTCGAAGCGAAATATTTCAGTTCACAACTGGTCCATAAAAACTTTTACATTGCTTATCAATTTTCATTTTTCATTAAATCAACCCATGCCCCGCAATTTTTATTATTATTTTTTTTACCTTGGTTTATTTTTTATTTTTTCCATAAAAATAAAACTTCGACTATTGCGAAGAAAAAATGGGAGTTACAGGTGTAAAAATAATAATTGACGAAGCTATTGTTTATCGACAAAATCAATACTTTGGTTGGCCACTGGATATTAATTTTCAATTTTTTGTATATGGGTCAACTGCCATGGGGGAAATTCTTGAGGGAAGAATGAGGGTCATCGAAGGTTGCATCTGACGGGTAAATAAATGAGCACTAACGTTCGCTAAAGAACTAACGTGGATTTTTCAGAGCCGAGTTTTGCGAAAAATTTATGGTAAATTTACATGAAAATTGAAAGGGACGTTTCGAGGGAGAATAAACGCGGTATTCTAGCTCGCCAGGAGGGAATATTGATGTACCGGCGGATATCAAGGATATTCTCTCTTAGCTCGCGTGCATAACGCCCGGAAGCGTCCGGCGATAAATCAAGAGGACGAAACGCCTCAGCCTTCGGGCTATGCTGAGGAATAAAAAGGATATGGAGGATGGAAAAAAGGGATCTACAACAACGTTACCTACTCGTAAATCCGCGAACTCTGCTGTAATTACATCCCTCTCGTTTATGCACGTAATGCACGCAAGACTGCAGAAGTATTTTTCCAATATTTTTCATGTTATTAACAGTCGTCTCCGAATGATGTCTCTTTTTCACCGTGATCAAGACGTACACGGAAGAAAAAAAATTATTTTTATGAAATCGATATAATAAGAGCGAAGAATATTTGCGCTTAATTGTTTGGCCAACAAAAAAAAAAATTACCCATGTATTATTAGCAAATGGATAAATGTACACAAAACCATCGATTCATATAATATAAAAAATTATAAAGCATGTTCTGATTTTCATGTTCAATTTCAATTGTATTGAAAATAGTTTTATACCAATATTTTTTATTTAAAAATATCGTGCCAAAAACATTAACTGTCAATAAAATTTCGATCCAACAATCCCAATGCTGTCTTTAAAAAATAAAAAGTGACCCGTTGTTTGGACATCAAGCGAATGCAAAGCCCTCAATTTTTATAACACTTTCATAAAAATCAGGACCATGTCTTGTTTAAATAACAGTTTATATTAGTATTTGTTGTAAGAATTTTTAAATAATTGAAAATCGAAAACGACTCGTTTTTTGGGAATGCAGAGCCGTCAATATTTACAGGGCTTTTGTAAAAATGTGCGTCCCCTGGCGGCAAGAATAGGGAACACGTGTGCGAAACTATATACCCGACCGATCAATTTCCGAACTGCAGAGTGCTTTATTCGTAGCTAAAAGAGAGTGGAGCCAAATAGTAGCGATCTTACGCTTGTTCTCTTGTGGTTTTGCGAACAGAATACCGGGCATACACTCTCCACAGCCTCTCGGATATTGCCAAGCGAAAATTAGACGAATAATGTATCGCAGGATAACTGCGATGTAAATCAGCGCTCATTGGCGAGTTTCCAAAAGTTCTGCGGCCACTGGGGCTACTGACTCTCACCAGAGGGCTAATGGTACCCAGATTTCGCCCTGGAGATGCAAATTCGAGCCCAATATACAGATCTGCGATTTTCTGATGCTGTCCTGTATTTTACCAGTCCTTCGAGGCTCGCTCTGCTGTCAGATCCAAGCAAATAAAAACATTTCACCCTCTCGGTGAACCGCAGAGTCGCGCCATCTGTGAAGATTCGCACGAAACTCCAACTCGGTTGAGGGTTCGCCCATTCGCGTGCAGATGTCGGGTCGAGGCTCTCGAAAAGCTCCAGCATCCGAAATCCGCAATAAATGATCACTGGATATGGAGTTTCACTTGAGATACAAATTGTTTATTATCTTCCAGTGAATTAGTTCAAATTCGGACTCTATTTATTTATCGGTGACCTGCTACAGGTCAAAAGGACAAGCAAATGCACTTTGCACTTTGTTAATGTATTCGATTGACTCGAAAGTCGATTTACTTTAAAATCCAGGAAATATCATCTCGTTATTTCTATCGTCCTTTCCAATAATACGGAAGAAGGAAAGTGTTTATTTTTGCACTATCGGATTATTCTTTTACAACCCTGCTGTGGATTGTACTGCCTCCGGCTTGCCATATTCCAGTTGATTTTCTTTCCATTGGAACCGAACAAGGTGACTTTGCCTTCCGCCCATCGAATCGAGAGATGGGACGGCGACGGTAAACTTGATATTTTTTCTTCATCCCCTATAAATGAATCGAACGACAGCGCCGTCAATTGCTCTCGCCCTCGCCAATCGAGCTGCGAGTGGCGAAAGAAAAAACAAGCTTATTTTCCATCAACCCCGGCGAAACTCTTGTAGATCCTTTTCTCCTGCTTCAATGTTGCTCTCACTTGACGCGACAAACACCGACAAGAATTCACTCGGTTTTCCACTACCGCGGGGCATAATCGATCGTCTGATCGAAGTTCCACTTCGCGAAATTGGGAATGGGCAATGCTGATGATGGCCTGAGGAAACTAACATTTATTATCGGTGTTTCTTCTGAACCACCCTCGACATCAAGTTCACAGTAAATTTGTACGAGTGACAATTTTTATAAATAGCAGACTTGGGTCATTAATAATTACAATTTTAATGCGGTCCGACCTTTTTCCATTAGGTTTTAAAAAATAATATTCTATACATGTAAATTATTTGTTTTGCATTATATGAAGTGGCAAAAAGAAATAATGCGAAAAAAATAAATATTTTGAACTTCAATTTTCCAACAGAGAAAAATAGAAAGAGTGGAATGTGAAAAAAATCGTTGAGATATATTTTCAGTTTCCATAGATACCTTATCGATTTCACCGATTTCTCCATATATTCGATACTAATGAAATATATGGAAAAAAGTCAAATGCGATAGTGAAATCGAAAAATGACCGAGACATAAAATAACCGTCATAAATCAAATAAAAATGCAACGCGCGTGGGAAATAAAATGTAAAATAAAAAGTAAAATAATTTTGTCTCGTCCAAGCTTGGCTGCATAGTAAAAACGACTTTTCATTGCTTTTCCGGACACGCTTTCGTTCTTGCTCAGTGCTGCAGCGCTAAACAAGAACGAAAGCTCGGGTATGCCCACGGGTCTTGAGAATTCCCTCGACTACTTGCTCGTCCGGTATATTTTTATCAAACCTTCGCTTCTTCATAATCAACACTTGCAATATAAATGCATTTAATTATTAAATAATTTCAATTGGGAATATAAAATATCCTCGACGAATAATTATTTTTGTGCATAACAAATTTCTAACTATATAAAATGAATGCCTCTTTTTCCACAAAATAAATTTATATCTTTACCTTCATAAATTTTTCTTTGAATGGGGTCACTATTTTTTCATCACAATCTGCCGAAAAATTAATATACAAAAATTTTTTTTTTTTAACGAAACTGAAAAAAATAAATGTTTCAGCATTTCTTCAAATTTCTTACTACTTTGTACGACATCTTTTGTCTCAGACCAAGACAGAAACATTTGGAATAATTAAGAAAATAATTAAGAAGGCACGTCTTTCATTTCGGCCCGTGTCTATTGTGAATTTCACCCGTGAAACTGGCGAGTTTTCAGTTTTGAAGGAGAAGAAGAAAGCGATGGAGGTAGGAGCTTGGACGGTGAGATAGCAGGCCCGAAATTAGAAAGGGATAGCCCGTGCTTATTAAATCCGGCGTGGCAGAAGTGCGAGAGAAGGCTCGTTTCGGGAGATGGTGAGTTTTTAGCAGGGCAGTTTAAATGCATAACACGCTTCTGGCAACGTTGCGTCCGGGCATTTTCCATTTCTCTGGTGGTGCAACCGTTCGTGTTATTCCATACGCCCTTCGCCGGCATTTCTCGACATATTTATGCGAGCTGCGATAACCGGACTGTCCGTTCTCTTTCACCCCCTCCCCCCCTTTCATTCTTGTACCCGTTATTTCGTTCCGCTTTTATTTTTCTAATTTTATACTTTTTTACAAATGTGGTTGAAAAGCTGAGGAGGAGTCGCTGGGACAAGCGACGAGGATATTGCGCGCATCCTTAAGGGCGAGGGGTGGAGGGGGTGGAAGAGCTTCCACTGGCATCCCAAGCTCGAAGTCGGCAGAAAATTTAATCCTTTTGTTTCTCACCTTCTTTCGCTTTTTCTCACTTTAGCAGCAGACAACCACTTGAAACAACCGCCATCTACTTTCAACTCCAGTATTAACTCGGTAGGTTATTTCCATGTTACAATTGTTCCTTTCCCCCTCACAACGTTATTGTCGCCGACGGAACGAGAACCTCGAGGACATTGGGAACTCATATTTACAGCGTATTGTTTATTTTATTTTATTTACTAAAGCGGAAATAAGAAAAATTCGCTTTATTTTGAGCATACCCGTTACGATTGCTTAGGATTATTTTGTAGTATTAAGTATTTTTTCGAACGGTGAAAATATATTGATAGAAAAATGTGTAAATGCAACAAATTTTCTTGGAGCCGAAAATTTAATCGAATTTTCTATCGATATTATATTTTCACCCTCAACGTTTATTAAACATACACAACATTTTTTCACCTCGCTGTTTACAATTGCCAAGCTCCACATTTTTTTCCCCCAAGCCAATTAAATGTGACTTTTAATAATCACCCCATTTTAGTACCGTGCAATTATATAACCCAATTTATAACTTGCGTTAAATTGTTAATTATTACTGGCCACTATGCGAACGAGATGAGTGAGGAAAAATCTGAAACCGAGTAGGTTGCGTATTAATGAAAAGTAATTATATATTTTCGGCCCTCGTTATATTGTCCCTCCATGGTCCAGTGAACAAGGACAATAGCTAAGCTAATCCGGCCTGCCTATCCTGACAAAAAGTAACGAGCTCCCAGTTTCATTAATTATTGTGCAGTAATATATACATATATCTATATATCCACATATATACGTATATATTGTGGATTGGTTTGGCTCGTACCGTTCAATTGTCCACTCGTGAGTGTGTGAGGTAAAATTGACGCACTTCGGGGGTGACATCAGCCTCGTTATGTATATATATTCACTGGTAGCCTCACATCGTTCGAGCCCTCTCGCGTAATTACAATGAGAGTTAGCGAATAGACGAGAATTGACAGAGGGCAATTAATCAAACATTGAATAATAATCGAATGTAATAATGATAAGCAGTTGAAGCGGTGAGTCGAGCGAGAATGGGACCGAACGAAGCGGAGATCGGAGGATGAGAGGTACACACATATATATGTATACGTATACGTCAACCGGTCGGCAACACTGCACATCAGCCCGAGGTCAATGATCTGCATTTCTATCGGTTACAAATTACATTGCATCGAACATATCAGGAGTTGGCGATCGATGGACGCGAGGCAAAGTGGAACTCACCGCAATCCTCCAAACCCTTTAATATGCGCATTGAATTTCACCGAGACCACAGGTTCAATTTTAACTTTGTTGCAAAGTCACGGGTTATCGTTACGAATTAATAGCCGGCGTTAATATTGCTATTCATACGATTCGTTAAATATTGACATAACCGTTAATTCAATCGATTTCTCAAATGTACACACACAACCGCGTTTTAATACGGCGCATTAGCGACACCGATTTTCGGATTGACGATTGAGGGAAATTAAACACATTTTCAAAAATATTTGGCTGCATAATAAAAAATATTTAAATGAATAATAACATTTTTTAACTGTTGTGTTTTTTGTATCATTGTATTCGTGTTGTGATTGGCTGAGACCCTCAGACCAAGCCGGTGTTCATTTGTCCTTGTTAACTTTTGAAATCCACTAACATAGGTTAGAAGTCGAAATTCCCGAAAAAAAACTTTCATGACCCCGTTTCGGGCAGTTTTCGGACCGGTGGCCCGATCTAGGATATCTGCCCGACCAAAGGACCGACAATTTTTTTTTTTTTCAAAATCGACTAAAATAGGCCCACAGCCCCTATTTTCTGAGTGTAATGTGCCATTTGAGGACGATGGCATAGGTTAGAATTCAGAATTCCCGAAAAAAAAAACTCTCTTGGCACCGTTTAAGCCTTATAAGCTTAGTAAGATCACGTAAAAGTCTCGCGGGCACGTGCCCCAGCGCGTGTCACTATCCTAGTTGGTAGAAAAAAATTACATCTATGAAAATACAAATCAATAAAATTATATTGGCCATATTCGAGGAAACTTTTGATCCGGGATTTTTTTGTGGCATTTTTCAATATTTACTACAAGGTAATCCAGAAACGTTTTAAATTATAAGAAAATCATGTGGGGGCAAAAAAGTGTATTCTGTATATTCGTGAATTTTCCCGACGACGTCTGCTAGATTTTCGGAAAGATTGGCAACAGAAAAGCCGCACCCACGTTGATGTGCCGTATTATTATGGATAGATATTTTATACCATCATATATTTCATATCGAGATATTATTACGAGGTGGGGGTGGTTATATTGCCTGATGTTGAGAGAGAGTGCAAGTCTCGCTGAAGATGGCATATCCCCCGCGGCTATCACAGCGCTGGGGGGACGGGAGGACGCCCAGGGCACACAGAGCACCATCGTCAATGTGGATATTTCGTTGGGCGGTGGTGGATCGAAAGGCCGATTCGACTTCGCCGAGTGGAAAACGACTGACGTCATGAAAAATGACGCCATCAGTGTAAAACGGCTTACTCTCGTGTGGTTAAGCAGGCGCTCGAGAAATTATGTTCTCTCGTAGCGCGCTACCGAGCAGCACTGCCGATTTTCATATACCTCATGAAAATCGTAAGAAAAGAGAATATTGGAAAATGAAGTAGCGACATTGGAAGGAAGGAACTTGGTGAATTATCGTGATCTGCAGGAATATCGGCCTCGATCCATTGAATATCGGTATAATTTATTCGATTTCTAAGTATCAAAATTAATTTCGTAAATATATTTAGGAAATATTTGTGAAGGCTTGAATTTTCAATGAAGATAACGAAACGTTAATGAAGAATAATAAGAAAAGAATTCACCACGAAAAATCGGCACGGCGAAAAATATGATTTAAAATAAAAATAAAAAAAGTATGTTTCTCTAAAAACCTCATGAAAATCGTAAGAAAAGAGAATATTGAAAATACAGTATCGACATTGAAGGGATGCAGCTTAGTGAATAATCGTGATCTGCAAGAAAATCGGTGGCGATGCATTAAATATCGGTATCTCGAAATAATTCAATCGATTTCCAAGTGTCAAACTCAATTTCCTGCGCGCATTTATTGAATTTTCAAATTTTGACAATATACATGAGGGTTTGAATTGGAAATGCCGGAAATGAAACGATAATGAAAATTAACCGAGAAAAGAATTGCCGTCGAAAAATCAACACGACGAAAATCATAATTCCACCGAAACAGGGAAATTATATTGAGAACATATGATTCCCACATAAATATGGATTTACTCGCGCTAATGGATTTCTCATTTACGATTGCGTCTATGGGATTTAAAGCCGGAAGTGCTTCACTGGAGTATCGCGATTTGCCAGGATATCGGTTACAATTAATCGAATATCGATGCCCCGAAATAATTCATCACATGTCCAAGTATTAAAGCACATTTTTCGTCAAATATTTTACAATATTTATAAGCGATTAAAGCAATGCAATTGATAAATAAACCTGATTCGTTTCAACGAAGAAGAACTGAGAAAAAAATTCCCTGTGTGAATATTATTTTAACGAACCGAGAAAAAAATATATCCATCGTGTAACTGTTGTGTTTTTCCGAATGTTAAATTAATTAAATTCACTTTAGAAATGGAGTTTACACTGATTCCCACATAGATATGGATTTACTCAAGCTAATGCGTTTCACGTTTACGACTGCACCGGTGGGATTTGAGGCTGACAGAAGGCTCGACGCTGCAAAGTCGATAGAGCCTTTCACCCTGCAGTACAAGTAAAGTAAAATGCGTTTCATCTTTTTTTTTCTCGTCCCTCCTTCGGGTTATCCTTTCTATCCGGTTGCTGCATTGGCGAGGATAACCAAGGGGTGGAGGTTGACGAAATCCCCATGGCTATCGGTATACGATCGACTACAGTATTTCCTATGAGGAGGAGTGGCAAACGTATCGTAAGTTCTCCAACTGGCTCCGTTTTAGCTACCGTAAAACCCGGTCCACTCTGTCGCCAATTCCGTACAGAGGGATTCAAAACAAAAATCCTATAACACATTTACCAATCAACAACAAATCTTCTAACAAAAAAAACCAATGCTACATTTTTTATAAAAAAATCGACATTAATCGCAACTACTTTGCTTCCGAAATGTTATAAATATTAATAACACCACTATAAAGAAAATTAATCATTTTCTGTTATCAAATATATTATTACTAACTGCTGTTTCCTTGAATACTTAATCTCACGAATTAAAAAAAAAGTATTGTTTGTGCGTGGCATTCCGTATTTTTATCGTTGACTACAATTTTCGACAACAATTTTATTTTCACTTGATTCAAAATCCATCTAATAAGATTTAAAAAACTTATTCTGATTTAATCCATCGCTAGAAATTCATTAAATTCCATTAAAAACATTTTTTCACTGGGAATTCGGGAGCAATTTATTGTGAGTCGACCTGTACTTGTATATATCTTAATCCCTCACACTGCCTTATCGGTGGTGCTTGTGCGCCCCTTTTTTACGACCCGAAACGAATGGTGCCTTTAAGTATGAAAGGTACGAACCTGGACCAGTGGCCAGTGGCTCGGGAACGATACAGTCCTCGACTACTGTGTACTCCAAAGCATATCTCGTCCGAGACTTTAGTGCAGCAATCTGCTGAGTGGCGGCACATGCAACATTCATCCCTGACCGAGGGCTGCACTTTTGGGCTCTGTCGCGTGCAACGCCGGCTTCGTCGTGTCGTGGCCGATCCGAGACCGTTCCCGAGTAAGAAACACGCGACGCTGACCCGGTCACGAAAATACCACCATTGTTTGCCTCTCCGCCATTGTCGGGGATATTAAGAGTGCGACCGAGACTCGGAGACAGAAGCAAGAATCGCTGATGGCTGAGCAGTGCCAAATATCTGCTTGGGAATCGGAGAACCGAATTTCACTTGGGCCTGGCCATGTACCCAAAATTAGCATTGCATCCGAGGAATTTTGGTTTCCAATAAAACTGGACAGGTGACATTGTACGGACAGCCAACGACTCTCATAAATGGGATTTAATAATGGGATCAATTCAAGATTTATGTCGATCCAATTGATTAAAGTTGCAAATTCCCAGCGATGAAAGCTTTCACGCCATAAAAAATTCATTGATAATGCACACACTGAAAAATAATTTTTTTCTTGTATAATTAATATTTTTGTTATTGCCAATATATTTTAGGGAAATATAAGTAAATATAGTAATTATTGAAGGAATTAAACGGGTTTTCAGGTTTGATGATTTAGTTCTTTGCACTTTCTTTTTTTTTTAGTGCAATAAAAAAATGTGTAGGCTCGAATAAGTTTTTGCTTGCAAATTGTACAGCGTAAAACAGGAATAAAAAGCTCAGTAAAGAAAGTCGTCGACGTTGAAAATCTCGACATGTGCGTTCTTATCGTAAAGTACAATATGCTCCAGAAAACGTTCGAGCTCGAAAATCTCATACTTTGCAATATAAGTTTCCGATGGTACTTGTGTGTGCGGAGATATTTATATGCTTCGAACGTGTTAGTCGAAGGCCCGAAGACAGTGCAGCGTTTGCATGTCCGGAGACACGATGTGAAAATAAAATTTCCGTAGTGACTACAGGAAAATATGGTTACGATAAGATACCTTAAATTTTTTTTTACTATTCTCATTCTACACGTATATAAAAACTGGTGCAAAATCCAACCATGCAGATTTCTGACACTTTATTATTCGCATTTTTTAAAAATAATTTCATAACTTTTCCCATAGTCAGTAAGTGACTTCACATCATCACATCGTTTTTCAACGATGAAAGAAATTAAGGTTCTAACGAATTTCAATTGAATTCGCAACGATGATTCATTAATTCCATACCCACACATCAAACAATTTTTTAATCCTAGAAAATTTTAAATACACTGACCAAAGTCCGGAGAAAAAAATCATGAAAACAATAAATTTTTCTAGCTCCAGTTTTTCGAGCTTTCAGACAATTTTAAATACACTGACAAAAGGAGAGAAAAAAATATAACAAAAAATCATGGAAACAAAGTTCTCCCTACGAGAAAGCAGCATACATAAATTTATATCCACACACAGGCTTGTTAGTTCCCAGTTACGATGCAATTTTCCCTCGCCTCAGTAAAATTGAATTTACTGGATGGGCGCGTGAGTCTCGTATCCCGAGATGCATTCTTGACGTTCGAACTAGGGAGCAGAGTCTGCCTACAACCCGACTAACGGACGAATAATCCTGGCCCTCTGAACACTGTAGACCGCGTTACTCTCTGCTTTGTCCACTCGCACATTCGGAGCGGACCGTACGTTATTTGTTTTGCATCGAACAGCACACGAATGGAATGGCCGTGCAAGGGGCCTTCCCGGTAGATACATTATGCATACGAATTCGCCTGCGGCTACCAATGGTCCGTTTCTGGATGCAATGGGCTTGCCGCTAGACGCACAATCCATAACTGCCCGCAGGGCCACCCATTTCACGAGCTTTCATTCTTACCTTCGCTTGTTGGTATTCAAATTAATTCACAGTATGCTTCCCCCCCCCCCCCCCCCCCCCTCTAATACACAGGGTAATAACTCTGACCCATTAGATTACTTCTTATAGCTTTTGATTCAATTTCTTCAGTCGTGGACAATGATTTTTTTTTTAAATAATGTTACGTACTCTTAGGACAGACGACATTATTAATGAGCTTTTAGGTGTACTTTTTTTACAGTCGACTGATAAATTTTATTTATTTATCTATTTATTTCGTTATATTAAAATAACCCCTATTTCAGCTTTGTAGAATAATAATTGGATTACCCGTTTGGGTGGTTAAGTAGAAATTATTTTACGTCTATAATACAATAGTTCACTTGTTTAGGACAGAAAACTATATATATATTTTTTTAGTGAGCTTTCAGCTGTATTTTTTTTTTTTTTTTTTTCGACAGTAGACTGACAAATTTAGTTTATTCAGTTATTTATTTAGATACATTAAAATAAGCCCCATTTGAGCTTTGGGGAATACTCATTGGATTTTCAGTTTGGTTGGATAAGTAGAAATTGTTTTAAGTCGACACTACAATAGTTGCCCTGTTTCTCTATCCCCTTAACAAGAGAACTGGTGAACCAAATTTGTCTATTAATTTTGATGCGGCGCATGAATTGTTCAGACACCTACACATTTTATCTTATCCTCGGCAGATAAGAGAAAACAATGGTACGCCCTGTGAGCTAGAGGGTTGCCCGCGTAGAACAGAAGGGACGAGGTGGGGAAGATGTATAGAGACGGCAGATGCAGCAGCATCTCTGAGAACTTGGAATTCTCTTGGAAGATGAATTGTCGGAATGGAAACGTGCGAAAACGGTGCACATGGCTCATTCGGGAGTGCAAGGGTTCAAGCGATATTGTGGGCTTTAAGTGAGAGGAGCCTGCAGAAGAGATCCGTCACTCATCAAATATGAAAACATGGTTAGCTCGTCTGGCCAACGAAGAGGCAATTTCTTCATTGCTATGCAAGAAGAAAGACTTTTTTCCAAGTGACAACGAAAGAAGGCCTTGTAATTTATCTTATTTTTATTATTATTTTAAGAGTACCGAAAAAAAAATGAAAACCTATCATTCTTGTATGATGAAGTAATCAAGAATGTTTCAACTTTGAACTTCTTCTGAGCTTACGTAGCTAAATACAGAAAAAAAATTACTAATCAAAGGCAACGATACTGATTAAATTTATACACCGGCAATTTTACACTGTCATGAGTCAGGTATGTGATATTATATGCTCCTTCTTCAGGCTCGTGATCATTGAGGGTTTTTGACCATTATGTTAATTGACTGCGATCGAATTAACTAATTAAGATGGGTGAGAACGAAGGGGTTAGGTTCCCTCTTGGTACGCAAACAGGGAGAAGAGCTTGCACACTATGTGCGCACTAGTAATATTTGTAGTCATGAAAGTGGTAGTAGTCGATGGAGGCTCATCCAATTCAAAGTTGGTCGACAGTGATTCCCTAACCCCTCGCCCCCTGAGGCCATCGCATGACTATTTCTATATACCCTCATGGCTGGAGTTGCCCCTGTACTACATTCTAGATCACGGCATTGCTCATCGACCAATTAGCTAATGTGGACTATGGGGGCGGGGTTGATAGGTGTTCTCTGGCGCACGATGCAAAACCCAGAGACTTCGGGTGTAACAGTGGAACGACGAATGATTTGCTCAAGTGTGATTCTCGCTCGGATAATTATGCATTTAAAAAAAAAGGCCATTCCCCAGACGGTAGCAATGTTCCTCGGTCTCATCCCATGCATAATAATCCGTCTAATTTGATCATCCATTCGTGTCAGCAATTGCGGATTCAATAGTCGCAGTCGCTATTATTTTATTCATCTCCCAAAAAGTAAAATCCTTTCCGGCGGAGTTTTTATCTTGGGCAACTCAGTCCAACGTGAAACTAGTAATCAGGTGAGGGTAATCCACTTGTGCAAAATGGAATAGGATTTAAATCATGGTTAGCTGGGACCATCAGGGTTTCCAGGCTCTGCGCAGGAAATACCCAGGGGAATGAAATGGGAATACCGGTTACTGGAATACATCTAGTCGAAACTGGGCTTGCGGTGACTCGATTATCATGGTCACGAATTTAATTTGATGGGAAAGTGGGTTGGAGATGGGAACAGACATCGCTTTGTTTTCTCATCTTGTTGCCGCATAAACAAAATAACCTGTCGTCGTCCATCACCCCCCATTCGACCTTTCATGGCTAATAATCAAATGGAAAATGGGTTTTGAGGCAAACGGGGTTTATGAATACCTTGGGAGACATTTACTGTTCGCCTAACCAATCAGAAACTGTGACCATAAAATTTGTTACGACTTCTATGATCAAGTTGATGACTGCACTGCCTGAAGAGTAGTTAGACTACTCTTCAGGAAGATCGTAGCGCTTCGGAAAGCATCCAGCGAGCCCGCAGCATCGCCGGCAACTGACTTCACCGAGTTATGGCTTTTCTGGATATATGAATCATGCCTCCAATCAATCGGGCTCGCTGTACGACCACTGATAATGCACATAACCTATTCGCAATGGAAATAACGATCAACTATCGCCTATCTCCATCGATCAGAGCCCTGGATAGCATGACTGGGAAATTTGTCAAGTTATTCTATTACCGCTGTAAAAAAGTTGCTGGTAACTTCGCAGTGGAGTATCAACTGGATACACTTTATCGCCAAGAATTGTTTTTATACGTTGAAATGAAAAAAATCGGTCCAAATCACTTGAAATCCGTAGAAATCGTTTAAAATCGCTAGCAATGAGGTCTTCAGCTCCCTTAGATTTAAAAAATTGAAAACATTCGCCGAGAAATATGACCCTTGGCGTTTTTTCCTAGGCACCGCATTTGACGACAAATATCTAGAATTTATTTTCCCGTTTATGGATTTTTCATTCGATCAATGGTGGACCATTGAATAATAATTTTCATAAGACTTTGATTCCGACCGAACGAGAGCGCAATTTCGGAATTGGAAAACCAACGGGAGGAAATATCGACGAAAGTGGAACTGGGAACCGGGACCAGTGAAATAATGAGAACTTAAGCCAATAAGTTGGATAACCGAAGAGTTTTGCTGGAAACAATTATGCGAGCGGCGAAATGAAGACTTGGGAAGTTGACTGAGGTGGAAGCGGTGTGCACCGGAACTTCCGGATGTAGATGCGATATTTGGATTCGGCGAATAATGCCAGCGTTAGGTATCGGGTGAAGAAAACGAGTGAAAAGACAATCGGGTTAATCGGATTAATCTACTTCGATGGATTTTGATCTCGCTTCTCCGAATAATTAATCCACGTTAATATTTGCTCATGATATGTTGACCAAGGTTTCGGGTGCGGAGTACGTGCTGCGAAACTTGGAGAAAGAATGGGCAGAGGGAAAAGCGAAGCGGCTCGAACTCTCGCACGGTACCCATGGGAATTGGACTATTTACCGGTGCAGAACTCTCCGTGGTAATCCTTATCCAGTGGCACGGCATCGTGCGCGAACGCGGATTAAGTACACTTGGTTTAGAAAGCTGTGCGCATTCATTAAACTCCTGCGGACCGACAAGATATGGTCTTCGGTTATTCCGCGTCGTTCTCTCTCGACTCGATGAATCCACCATCACTATTTCCGAGCTGGAAAACCGAACCTCCGATAATTATAAAACTTGGATTTAACTTCAATGTTTTCTTAGTTTGCAGCCTGGCTTTTCGATCAAATTATCCGTTTGGATTTAAAAAACTGAACTTCTACTACGAAATCATCTTGAATGGATTCGTTGCACGTAACAAAGTAACGCCAGTCACAAAATCTTGTAATTTTTACGTCATTAATATCGCGAAAGGGTTGACCCAACAATACAGTGGCGATTGTCTGATGAATTGGCCAATTACGATGAAAAAAAAAATGTCCGGCCTCAAAAAAGCCAGATTCTTTAAATGTGTGTGATTCATCGAATGAAATCGTAAAGCGGGGATGAAAAAATGGACTGTCATACAAAAAATGACTAGGCATAACGACGCGTGAATAAGTGTTTCAATAAAAAACAGTATTTCGAGATATGAAATAGGGCGTGAAACGAAGCCCATAAATAGCCGAAAGCCCTTGGCCATTATATCCACACATTGGCAAATTGTGGAGCCGTAACCCCTCGTTTTCGTGGCTCACATGAAACTCCTGTCGGAGTCATCCAGTCGGACCTTAGTTAAAGTTCGATTTCCTTGAAGAGAGGATGAGCAGGGGAGAGCGAATGGCGAGATCCCGGGAACTGGTAAAAGCGGAAATGGTTTTCCCAGGAAAGTTTCAGCACACCAAGTCCACCAGGAATCCTGGACAGGGCTAGCTTGTCGTACCTGGGGGTGGTTAAGGGTGCTGTGATAGTCTGTAAGAGGGTTGCCACGGAGAAGCCGCGGCGGGACTGGATGCTCGCCCTGTTCTCGTCTCGTTCTCCCAAATCCCCGCTTGGCTTTTCCTCCCTCACTTCTCGCCGACCGAGAGCTCGATTTAAAACTTCGTATCTCGCGCACGTGTGCGAATTCCACAGTGGTGAGCGAAATCTCTTCGTGCCTGGATGATGGTACGTGAGTTCGCAGCCGAACCTCAACAGTCTGCCACGGATATGCTTATATACTTTGCTATACAGAACGCCATCAAGACTCCATATACCGAGATGTCGAAACGTCAGCGCTGAATAACTTATTCCAAGGTCTAATACTCCTGGGTGCCGAAACTTCGTTCCAGTATGTAGTATACGATTCCCGATGGAATGTGCATTCAAGCTTTCAACTTAATAGGTGAAGAGATCAATGACAGCAGGAAAGCTCAAAAATCTCCGGAGATTTGACATCATCTCGTTCAGAAATGGTACTTAAGAAGACACTGGATCACCCACTTGTACGTGCATAACATTTCTAACTCACATAACATGACAGAAGGTATAAATCTGATGTTAGTCTTTAAATTACCATCACTTCATACATCTCGTTAAATTGTTTGTTCGTTTGTCCTTAGCCTCTCTTCATGATCCGATTTCGTAGATATTTCGACCTAGCGGTTTCAACGGATGAAGATAATTATGAGATTCTCTTGTTCACCTCACGTCAGGGTTCACGGCTTAAACTTGATGACATTTGTTAAGTGTTTGAGATAAAGAGTGGATTTAATCGTTGAGACTTTTATTCGAGCGTGTGACAATCTCACGGTATTAAACGAAGAATTTACGAGCTCAGGATGATGGTCGTGCTGATGGTGGTACGCCGACATTCGATGGGTGGTGAAGCGGGAACCCGAAAGAGAGAGAGAGAGAGAGACAGAGAGCTGAACATCGAAAGCCGGAAGTGCTTGTGACCTACCGCGTTAGGCACTTAACGCTGGTCTCAATGGGGTGCTGTCCGACACCAAGCGTTCATTGGACATCGCACACACTTGAGCTTTACGCGCTCGTTACCGATCCCTCGTGCGTGCTGTGGTAGACCCGCTGGTCAAGATATAGATCGTCTTTAGACTTGACGATATAACTTGACCTCGGGTAAATGATGATATAGTAGTTTAATATTGGTAATGCGTCACAGCCAGTCATTCGTCTCAATATCGTCCATATGGATGAAGCTGGTAGCAGTTGGTACTCGCAAACAACATTGATTTATCATCGGGACACATGATACGTCTGCCAATATCTTCTCATAACCGAGGACCAGAACGTCATTGACCGTATCGAAAATTTCATGGAAACTCGTGGATAATTTTCAGATTTAACAATTTCACCGTGGCATCGGGGTGCAGTCAACATCGGACGGTGGGTTTGGTCATTGCCGTGGGCTTCGGAATATTATCGTTTACAAATTGCAGTGATCACCAATACAAATGGGGGTGACGCTCGGTTACACAAAACGACCGCGTGCTCCGCACGCTGGTATGACTCGCCGATACTCCTATCGCTGATGTTGCTCGTAGTGGCACTGTAAATTCATGAAGTATCGAAGTGCCGCCCGCGCCACTCGAATGTCCTTCACCCCAGTCAATCACCCGGTTTCATTGCTCGATTCACGTCGAAGCCTCGCCGTGACTCATTCCAATTTCACGAGAAAATGGTATCCTTGTCGACGGGGAATCGAAGATCAAGCAACGAAACTCACGAAAGTAACGACGACGACGACGACGACGACGACGACGATGAGAGAGATCCAAGCTGGCACTTTTATCTCCTGTTCAGGTGCATCTCATTTGTTGACTTACCTTTCTCCATTGACTGGATGAATATTGATAAGATCATGTCGAGTGGTAATGAACGATTATTATCACATCAAGTTCCTCGAAGAATCAGCAATTCATTCCAATGGTCTCATAATCAATTTCCTTCCAGCTCAATAATCTTCTACAATTGTCTCGGTACCTGTTGCTCGAGTGTCCACAATTTTTCAAAATTCAATCCACTGCAAAGAACCACAACATGATGTCGCATCGGCGAATTGAGACACGCAATGGTGACGGTTTTTCCCGTGTTTGGCGAAGAAGCAATTTCGATGGGACCAGTATTTTCCTCTGTTGAACCACCGTTGACTCATTTCGTTCAATATAAGTCAATTTTGTCTTGTCAATTACCGACGAAGCTGCCAACGGCGGTATCAATTACCTGTTGTCTCGACATCCATTGGAGAAGGTACACAGTGAACATAGCAGTATTAATTCCGTCCTCTGGAGGTTCGAGCCGGACGGCTGATTATTTACACAACGAGCACGTCCGAGCCCGCGGACGTCTCGACGTCTCTCAAAGTGCCAGAGATATAGCGTAGGTGCAGCCCGGGTGCATCGAGCTTCTGTCGCGAGGATAAACAGTGTTGGGCGCTAGAACTCGCCCCCAGATATCTCCGGTTTGTCGAAGCCAGCCACACACTATATCCGTAACCCAATATGTATATATCTTAAGGCCGAAGGTTCTGGACGGGAGCGCTCCAGCTGCGGGAGCGCCAGCCACGCGCGATCCGCTTCGAGACTTACATAATGATGAACCGGAAGGGCTGGACCCACCCGAAATTCCATATAGCATGTTCCACCAATGTGTTACCCATGACCGCGTGTGTTCGGGCCACGGCCAGCTCGACCATCTCCATAGAGATCAAGAGACACAAATGTATGTATAGATATACCATCGGGGCTCCTTCCATGCGCCCGAAATAGATAGTGCAGCAGGGCAATGGTAGGGCGCCAGATGGATCTTGACTTCCATATTAAGTAGCTTTATCGCCAAGCACGTTACTCGTCGGCGGAGGATTCTCCGCGAGGAATATTGAAAGCCTTCCGCGAGCAATTGATTTCGTACCAATGTATTGACCAATTTGGCGCTACATCTACTCTGTTTGGAGACCGTGCAACGAGATGCTGAAGTGAGGAAAGTTAATATATTCAATTCCCAATCGAATCAATGGTCTACACCGACGGACGGTCACGACTATATCCTGTTCTAAGATCGAACACGGAATTGGGAAAGCTCCGCCGGATTCTATTTGACACTCTATGGTCTTTACGAATGGTAATTGGACAATCAAATCCGGAATCATTCTTCAGGGCTTTCATCGTGGGGTCGCAAAATTTTCAAACTATGTTGTGGAATTCTCCAGGACTTCATAGTGAATTCCGGTAACTCGCTGTTTCAATTACCATTTATCGATATTCAAAGATTTTACAGCATACTGGAAATAATTGCTGTCTCTGCAGCATCCGGAAGTCATGATTATCAGTATTTCGCGGGTGTAATATTAGTTTTAAGCGAGAAATCGTTAATCGTTGTTCGGTTTCATTACGGTTGTCGCGTTATTAGCAAAACTTCTCATTACCGTATGGGAAATAGATTGCTGCGCCGGAGCTTGCGGTATACCCGTATACGCCGGGTCGGATATACCCCGTTCAATGGTACATTGGAAATTTGCGCGGAGAACTTCGTCACGTTCTAGTAAGTTCGTGTACTGGAAGCTATAACACACACCTCGAGTGTACGCAGTTCTCGAAGGTTGGGTGAGAGGGGCCATTAGGCAAGTGTTCAGTAGAGTGTTCATCCTCGTCGTGTCCCGGAGTTCCTTGTCCTCACCATTGCCTTAGCCGTTGTTGCATGGTGGTGACCACTTTGCCATGAGTGCGACTGTTCCTTACGACAACGCGCCACTCGCCTTCCAATGACGCTTCGCTTTCCCTTCCCAAGCCATTTACCCAAAGACGTCGCGTCCCCTTGTTTACCAAGTAATGATTAAGGATCGACAAGGTGCGGTGAACGCAAATAGATTGCCCGACGCGTTAAGGGTCGTTGATCCGCGTGCAACGTTTCTGCTGTGGTAAACCAGAAGCCGCTCACCACCATCCTGTCAACGAACGCAAGCCATTCCTCAACCGAGCCGCATGCATGGATAAAACCACTGGGGTTGATATTGATCAGTGGGCAACGATGGTCACACGTGTTTCGAAGCATCTGGTGAGAAAAGCACATACTCTATTATTCGTCATTCCCAATTCAATTCGAATTCCAATTTACCCAAGTTAGATTATCCAAAGTGTGAATAAGGACTACGGATATAGTCACTAGTCAAGTGAATAATTTCACCATGAATATGTGAATATCCGAGTATCAACTGTATCAAGGTTTTCGCAGTTCAAATTATAAGAATCAATCGTCCGGAATAGAAAATATTTGCATAATTCACAAGGGACCACTTATTTTAGTTAACCCGACCGGTGATTTTGCTTTCCTCTATGTATGCAAATATTCTTGTGGACCTTGAGTAAATGTGAGTTGCCCTATGATTTATGGATGAAATATTACACCGTGGAACAGGGCAATCCTAAAGTGACCTAGGGAACGTGGTTCCCGTGCACACGAAGAAAGCAAGCACCGCGTATAGTCCTGGCAAAGTACACCCCAGGAGTGTCAAAGCAATTATAGTTCGATTTTCGGCTAACGCTACCATGCTTGCTTAATTGGAGTTGGCTAAAAGTTGGATAAAGGTTTGTTGAAACTACAGGAGTGCGGAGGGTGACCAAGAGTTAACGACGAGGAAACACGAGGATTCTCCAGCTACATGCACACAGCAGAGCCGATACCCACTCGCTGAGAAAATTGGCTCTCTAGTTCGACATATCGGAAGAAACTCCGCTACCATCGAGGGTTGACAGCAGCCTCTTCTTCGATTTCATTATAGCGTTAGTCGAGCAAATCCACTTTGACCGCAGTGGTAGGGTCGTTGACTACCCGGGTACAAACCGTTCCGGGACTCTCCTAACATTCTTCAAGCCATAATGAAATTTCGACGAGACTTTTCTCCCTCTCGTCTCACACGAAAGCCAAATTTGATAAGGCACGAGACAAAAAAATATTATTACCGTGAACGCAATGAGAATATCGTATTTCGGATTGTTTTATTCAGTTAGCGCAGATGCATTAACCCTTTAAATCCCAATGGCCATTTACTACATCGGAGGAGTATATTTTTGAAAAAACATCGTATTCAATGCTGTAAGAAAAAACCCAAACTGGTTATTTTTTTCAATTGACTTATATATTCAAAAAAGTTCAGCAATTCTTGAGAAAAATGGCACTGGAAATAAATTCGCTCTTGGTCGAACAAAAACCATTTTTTTTTTTTTCGGGAATCAAAAATTATTTTGAAAAAATGTTTAATAAATTGAAAAAGATGCGACAGGTCAAAGAGGCCCAGTGGGTATGGAGCGCTCCATATACATTTGGATCTATATGCTACGCTGTGGTATTCTTTGCAGTGTAGAGCCGTTTATTTTAAGAAGTTCTTTCAAACTGTCTCGTGGTGGCTGCAGGGTCGGGAAGTGCGCTGCCGTTGTCGATGGTGCTTCTTGGTAGTCGGGACGGTGCATGGACGCATAAAGCAAACCGAAGAGAGGAAAGGAAGGAAAGAAAGAAGTGAAAAGGAGGAAAAAAACCCTCGGTCGCGCTGCGGGGGGTGTAAAGATCGCAGCACTGGAAATAGAAGGGCGATGAGGGAAGCGCGCCTGGGAAAAGTAGAATGGACGAAGCAATGAAGAAGGCAGCCCAGAGGAGCGAACCAACCGAACCATTAGACAAATTTTATCTATAGCGAGAGCATAACTCACAGACGTGCTTGGTACTCCTTTTCCTCACTCCTTTAATCCCGACTGAAGAAATATACGCGATAGTCTATGATTTAGCCCGAAAATAAGTGACTTTTTCGGACCTGCCCATCATAAGCTGACACGTTCCATAAAAGTCTTCGAAACCATAAAGTGCAACGTTTCAGAGAATTTTTGTAAAACTCTCAGTTAGATAGGAATTAAAGACATTTCCTGAAGCGCATTTTTTTACGTACTTTTTCTGAGAATTTACCAGCTCCAAGATGCAGAGTGGTGCACTCAGGGGTTTTTACAAAATATATTTTCCTCTCATATTTCTCACAATTTTTTTCTCAGCTTTATGCTTCTTTTAATTTTATACTCATTTAAATAGCTTTGTCCACTAGGGTACCCATCTTGGTCTGATGCTTCGTCACATCCGCTTAAAAATCTCGAAGGTTTATCTTCATTTTCAAATATTTTTCTAAGTCTGTACATTGGTACCAAGGACGATGGATATCTTCAGAGAGTCTACGTTTGTTCGTGACACTTTTTCGTCCCTGTTGATATCAATTTGGTAAACAGTGTTGAGATCTAACAGTCAAAGAACAACAAATTGGATTGGGAATCCGAAAATGATTTTGAAACCAAGTACCCAAGAGTGTGTATTGATGTCTACCCGAATATTCTCAGCCGGGTAATATTCCGTATCTGAAAAAGGCCATGCGACCTCTGCTCGGATGGTTTTCTATAGCCGACGAGTTTTTCGGTTAAATAAATTGTGAAATCGATTCTCAACGTTGAGGCAGCCCGGCAAAGGGATGAGGAGCGGTCCGAGGAAACGAATAAATCTCCGAAGCGAGGGATTGTCCGTGACGGTGAGGAAAATCATACGCTTGCGGGCTATGGTATACGCGTTGAAGAATGGAAGAGGTGAGTGAGGAGGGAGAGGTAAGAGGTCTGGGCTGAAGAAAGAGGAAGAGAGGAAACCCGATCAAAGCCTTGGCCCAGCACGAATATGAAAGGCTGTGGATGCTGCAAGAGGAAATCGGCCCAAAGATGAGACCCTGCCGAAGCTCCATCTACGAGCCCGAGACTGAAAGAGATGGCGTATAAGAAAAATGGCGTAACAATGCGATCGGCACCGGGACCACCCTGCACCGATTCCACACGTGAGAGACGTTACTTTCGCCGAGAGAAAACGAGACACATACACATATGCATATACGTGTCTGCGTCTTCACCGTCACAATTTTCACGTAGTCGCTATTTCTCGTCTGCGTGATAGAGGCAAGTCTTCGCGCACCTCGATGGAAAATGAAAAAGAATGTAGTTCTCTCTTCTCTCGCCTCCTGTAACAAAGCCAATTTCGTCTTCGTGCAACGCTTTCAACGAACCCGTTGCGCCCGCAGCTCACCCGCGGCAGCCCATCCTAACGGGTGCAACCGCGTTGCACAAGCTCCTCTCGCCTCATCTACTATATGCTATCGTGTAGCTTCAGCAAACGTACACGCTAGCTCGCTTCCTTCCGGTACGATCGAGAATTCTCTCGGCTACGCTGAAATGTTTCATTGACTTTAAACAGGCGGCAGAGGATACCGGATCTTCGATCGACAATTCCACGTTCTTTTCTCCATTATCGTTTTATAAGGTTTTCGTTATTGGACGCTGCCGTTGGCTGCAAATATGTGACCCCGAAATTCCGGCTGATGATCCGATTGCGTGCGGAGTTTGTTACTTTGACGTCATTCGAGTTATAGTGGTTTGCACTAGTCGCAATCCTGTTTTTCCTGTTTTGTTCAGGAGACAAGCAGTGGCAAGGATAGATTTTACACTGCAACCAGTGAATCGGATAAGCAGCCGGCGAACGAACGTCCTTTTTCAATGACTTCGCTAACGAGCATGTCTCTTCAGCATTCGGAAAATCTCTGACTGATTCGACCCGTCAACTTCGCCCGTCCATTGTATTTCTCAGATTGAAATCAGTCACAAAATCGGGAGGAGCGTTTTCTGATTTCATTGGATTCGCAGTGAAACTCAAATTTACCCTGA
Organism: Clistopyga incitator; assembly: GCA_947507545.1. Lineage (NCBI taxonomy): Eukaryota > Metazoa > Arthropoda > Insecta > Hymenoptera > Ichneumonidae > Clistopyga > Clistopyga incitator. The sequence goes on along the minus strand of OX382173.1, from coordinate 11,372,837 downwards.
AGAGCATGTCCAGCAGTTGTAGGCGTGTCCACATGGGAGTGAAGATATAAGAATTCTCGAATTTGTTCAGTACACACGGGATACCTTTATCTGGTTTCGATACCAGTTTGGGAATTCCTGTTCGCCCGTGGAGCACGTAGACTCGAGAGTATGAGTGGAACGAAGGGGCAAAAGGGACGCGTCGCGGGAAGATGGTCGGGAGGATAGGCATAGCGGTAGCGAGGTCAGCATGACGAGAGGTGGATAGAGTTTCGTTGGGTCAACGTTTGCGCACTGCGATATGGCCCGGGACCAGCGAGTGACTCTAGGTATACAGCCAAAAGCCCCTTTTTCCCCCCCGCTGCCCATATCGTACGCCGCCGATCAGTGTACGATTCGATTGAAATATTTTGACGCGCCTCGATGATATTGTGCGCCTGCGGAACGTGATGTCCCTCGTAAATTTAATATCGTCTCCCTCGAAACCTCTGATAGGCGAGTTCCCCTCTCCTTTTCCGCCTCTATCACTAACACTGCCATGGGATAGAGCGTGCTATTGTTACGATTGCTGGCGTCCCCTTGGCCCCGCACCCTTTCCCCGGAAATACTTGAACTACCTCGAGGCAAATATGACAAACCCATACAATAAACGCATGACCCTGTTGTGTTACTGGCTTCGGCCTGGTGTACGTAACCCCGCGCAAGTGCGTGTCAGTGTGAACAACTCGACCATCGACTGCGTAGTGTTTTTGTCTGTCTGCGAGTTTGCTATGTTTCGCTGGTGCGTGGAGTTCGATAACGTCGTTATCAATCTGACATTCTTCGAGTCGTATCGAGCGGCAGTGCATCGACTGGCAACAGCACGTGTGGATGGTACACACAGTAAGCGATTGCACGAGTCCCTTTGTCAACACGGATACGTGTCAAGCTCGAAGTAAAAAAATTTCAACCATTGTAACTGAATTAAATTTAACACCGGTGCTCAAGCAACGGTCATGGATTTTATGAATCTGAACGTCGTAAAAACATTCATTGCTGGAGCGCATGGGATTGCGATAGTTTTTGACAGGGTTCGGGATTTACTGGATTTGTCGGAGCGTCGAAAAGGGAGGATTCAAGGACGCAAGAGTGCAAGTTGGAGTTGAGAAACTGTAGGGAAATGAGAACTGTTACCGACCTAGTCAACCCGCAAAGAGATTCAACTCCGGTTGGGAAAAAGGTGAGTTAAACGGAATTGAAATTGAAATCCTCCAGGTATGTACGTGGATGGTGTACGACAAAGCTGTACAAAGGAGTGAGCTTGGAAGGAAGACGAAGTCGTGGGGGTTGGCACTATGAGAGGCTCACCGTCGTCGACGTCGTCGTCGTCGGCGACGTCGTCGTCTTTATCCAGCCAGGAACGCCTGGCGTATGTTATACATACGTATGACATAGGGGTTGAAGTATATACCCCAACATTCGAGTACAGGTTTTCCTCCTTTCAAAGTTCGCGAGTCAGTACCGTAGAGTGTCATGGCGTTCACCGAGGTTGCACCGAGTCCTGAGCATACGGGAAAGCCCTCAAGCTTACTTCACCTACGAACTCGGCTGGTACTTTCGACCCAGCTGCTTGTCTGCAAAACCGTCGTTCTCCGCACCAGAAGGTATACCAGAGAATGGGATTGCAACCAGAGGCACACTCGCGGCTACGTCATCCACATTCGGGGCTTCGCCTGCAAAAATACCTCAATCCTGAACTATTCGGGTGAAACTTTCACCAGACAAGCCTGAGGGTCACAAGCTTTCGGCGTCTGGGCTCTAGGCAGATCACTGTGGTTTTTTCTTCGAACGAGCTGTCGCTAGTTTCTTGGTAAACCCAACAATCTGTCCGGTCTCCTTTAGTTTAAAAAAATATGACCAACTTTTCAGTCTCCGTCATTGAATTTGTCCATCAATGATGTGAACTTCAGGGTTCAGATGACTGTATTTTTGATACAAGCAATAACGAATCAAAATGGGCAGTCAAATTTATTAAAGGACCATCTAATTGTAAGCCTGGTCACTTCTATCTCAAATCGGCAGTCAACAAGTTGTAAAAACAACTGTTGGCATCCAAAATGAAAGCTCTAACACTGCGATGTCATTCTTCCAAAATCCTTTGATTGGTGATTTGTTTATTTAATTTGGACGCATCGCTTGTGAAGCCAATTTCGACGTGTACCTTGGCGCCGTTCATGAATTTCACAACATTTTACGACTGTAACGTCGAGGTAAAACTTAATTGTGTTCCACTTTCTCCATTTCTACCCACAGTTCGCCGGGGTGCTAGTGAATTGCGGACATCTTGGGATTCGAGCGCCGCTGCTGGTGAGCACGCCAGCTCGGGTAATAGTTTCTCAGAATGGTGGATTGTTCTTGGAAAAGCTTCGGGCAAAGACCCAACCTCCACCTCGATGAACCCTGGGCTCATATTCCGAGGGCGAGTTATGCGTTGCATCGCGACTTTGAAAAGAGGGGAATTACATAACTGCCGGCCGGGCTACTGTAACGAGTCTCATTAGTCATTACGTTTGAGAAATTATAATGCCGGGGCGGGAGCACTCGCCTGTAAACCATCTTTGGATCGTTTGCGTGACTTCAATTAGCCCGGCTATGGTAGCCCTCCGTAATCCTCCTATGGCTCGGCCATTTTCGTTCGTATTTACTCTCACAATTCTTTCACTTTCTTACCAGCCGTTAGTTCCCTTACACGATTCTCTGACAACTTCAAATAGGGTCGCAACTTCGTTTGAATCTCTTCATGTCTCGATTCCTCTTCAATGGGGCTTGGGTTCCTATTAAATTCTCCCCCTCATATTTCCTCCCTTCAATGTCCTATGTATTTCGATACCGACTTTACCGTATGATGAAGCATTGATGTAGTCGTTATCAGCACTCAATTTAACCGGAGCTGCTTGAAAAACTTTCGGTACTTCGCGAAGTAATTATAGGGAAGCTTTAATCTCTCTGCAGGAAGAAGGCCGGAGTTTCCATTCTCCCCGTTAAAATTCGATATTATATACAGTGTAAGACGCTTAAATGGAAAATAAGTAGTGTACAGATATTCTTGGATACTATAATGGTGTATTGGATTTCATATTTCTTCATCATAGTCGATGTACCTGAACCGTTTTTGCGTTCCTGGTACTATAAGGTAAAAGTAATGAAATTATAGCGTACATTTTAAAGTATAACAGAGGCCAATATTAATATATCTCGGTTTTTTATTTCGAGGCGACCGTTTGTGTTGAGCTAAAACAAAACTGGCGGATAACTGGTGTCAATTAATAAGCCCAACCTATTTTTATTGTACGATAATAATGCGAATATTCTTGAATTTGCACTAAATTTTGATCCACTTATTCGAGCGACTATTCTAGCGTCTCTGACTATTTTTGCCAGATTCTAAATATTCGGAGGCGTCTATCTACCTTTAAGTTTTTTATCGCATATCTTGTCAGCTACGAGAAGTAGTAACGCCGGAACAATCTAAAACGAGATTTCCAGATCTTATCGCGCCGGTTTAACGTCTTCCTTCATAGCTCTCCGACTTAAAATTTAATATAGTCGCACGGTCGGACAGTCGGGTACTTGGACTCGAGTCTGAGGGAGAAGAGCACGAAGGGCGCACCAACGAATGTCGAGGTAGTTCAGAGCTGAAGGGTGCGACGGTTGTTAAAGGTAAGAGAGCCCTCAAAATCTCGGTGATATGCTAGCTTGGCGTCATTCGTTCGTCGAGCGTGTCGGACAGCTTATTCTCTGGGTATGCTCACCGGCGTTTTCCATGTTAACGAAGTAAGCTCTGTACGATGATCTCGTCGCAAATACCCCGAGGCATCTGTTTTAAAAGCCCATTGAATTTCACGATTGGACACGCGTAGAAACAAGAACACGGGCTGGAATTTTAGCAGCCGAATTACGCAGTCTGGAAATTTCTGGAAAGTCGGAAATACCCTAAGTTTCAGGCTGAATAAAGTGGAGAATCGGGTGAAAAGTTCCCGATCACAGGAATTGATAGCTCATTGAATTTCACGATTGGACAATCGTAGAAACAAGAACATGAGCTGGAATCTTAGCAGCCGAATTACGTAGTCTGGAAATTTCTAGAAAGTCGAAAATACCCTGAGGTTAAGGCTGAATAAAGTGGAGATCGGGTGAAGAGTTCCCGATCACGCGAATTCATTGAATGCAATGCGTAGAAACAAGAACATGAGCTAGAATATTAGCAACCAAATTAGGTAGTTCCAAAATTTCTGCACAGACGGGAATACCCAAAGTTACGAGCTGAGTAAAGTCAAGAGTCAGGTAAAAAGTTCCCGATCACACAAATTGGTGGGACAAACTGGGTTCATGCAGTATTCAAACAAAAACGTGCCAATCTGAATTGGCTCGACTTCCGGACCTTCGATAGTTAGTTCGCTTGATACTGACGACTTCAGGCATCGATTAGAATGAAGACAAGAGGAAAGGTTTCGTATAGTCGTGAGTTTGTGTCGTTCGATGTGTAAGCTCTGTTGCAAAGCTTGTTTGCCGTAGGGTGACGAGGGTTGCTCCCATGCAACTCCAGATTCGGTCAACAGAATATTCCAAACTCTAAAAGCGGACGTAGAAACGGATGTCCGCCGAAAGTCGCGCTCTGCGTTTTCCAGCTCTGTCTACTTCGGAATTATCAATGCAAATGTGACTATTGTTACCGGAGTTCAATAGATTTGGTATTTACGATTACAAGACCCTAAAGGTGATAAGGATACCGATTTCGTCTATTTTGGTTATGAACCAACAAAGTTACGTTAGGTACCAAATTACTGTTCAGGACTTTCTGCCTCAAAATGAATTTGTGACAAAATAAAATTGGCCCTTTTGTTTATTCCCTAACTTTTCGAGTGCGTTTGTCAGATTAGTTATAAAAAATCCATTTCCGGTACAATCTGATACTGTCTTAAGCCAGAAATATGAAGAAAAAGTTTTTGTAACTTGAAAAACGATGAGGAAGTAAAACCAGCAGTAAACAGCCGACCTTATTTGCCAGTGATTGTATCGTGCCGAGCGCTTGTAACGGCGAATCGATTTCCAGAAATCGTTCGAGCCACGGTTCCTGCTACCGTTGCAGTTGGGTTCAAAGTAAAACGTTTCGTTTGCAGGTGGCCTCCAGGATTCCGACCCTCTTCCGTTCCTTCTCCCATTCCCTCGCTTTCGTAATCGAGTCGAGTCGAACGAGTTGACTGAATGTCTGTACGTTCAATCAGACCGCGGTGCTGGGCTATTGGCTATTTGTAAGCGATTGGACGCATTTTCGTTTGAATTCATTAAACACTTCTCCGGTGTAGGTTTCTTTTGAAAATTGGAGACAAGCCGACGCTTTAAAATAAAATTCCTTTTTCGCTATACATTGACAGCGTGAAAAAAAATCTGCACACGATGAACGAAAAACGTATGTGTCGTATCTTGCATTACTATTTTTAGTGGAAATTCGCTTTCCAAAAAAAACAGTGACGACTCCATAATCATTTTTATAATTTTTACATATGAGAAAAAAATGTACCTCCGATGGTAGAACGATAAATTTTTTTTTTAAGCCTACGAAAAAAATGTAACAAATGCATCGATCCCTAAGATTAAAAAAGGAATATTAGGACTTACTACGCAAGTAGCATTAACCTCTTAAGTAGTTAACTGTGGGCAAAATTTTTAAATATGGTCGTCCCTTCATGCGTTTGCGGCTAATGAAACGGGCGCGTAAAATATTTATCTGATAAATAAATTCAAACGACTCCGTGTTGAATTGATGCAATTCTCCGTTGAAACACACTAAACATTTGGGGAAGATAATTGAGATTAACTCGCAGTAAACATAGCGGATCTCATTACCTGACGTTCCCTTTACTAGCGGAATAGTAAGTGTCCCTCTCTATAATACTCGCTTCGTTAGTAATTCAATCTGTATATTCCCGCATGCCGAATGAGAGGCCGAAATTAACAAGAATCAGCGAATGAAAAGACGCAATGAGCATGTAACAAGATGATCCTTGACGGTTCGAAATCAGGAGTCGGCGCTTGCTTGCACTCGAAATTCATGAACGGCTCGGGTGAATGCGGTGCAAGCGCTTGGTGAGTGCGCGGGCCCAAATTCCTGACCTTAATTCGGCGGGCTAAGCCCGGATTCACTCACCGTGATTCTGGTGAGGAGCATAGACGTTCAGGTAGAGACAATCCTCACTCTGATTTCTCAGGTAAGGCAGCAGCATGTTGAGATACTCGTGACGTGTTGGCTGCACCTCCAGTCGATGATCCGGCGGTATTTGGGGACAAACTGGTGCAAATTTCATAGCTTCCTTCACCCGAGGCCACCAAGGCTGGGGTGACTTTGGTGGGGTGAATCGAAGACTGTCCACAGGTGGATCTGCGTACGGCACACCTGAAATTAATTGAATGTCATTTTTTTTTAATTTTCCACACACGTTCATCTGCACAAGGTAAATGATAAGGCGGTTACTAATATTTCAAAATAGACTTTGACATAAAGAATAACATGTAATGAACCATTTAAGAAACGAGTTATTACTGGGTTATTATTTGGCAACACTGATTCAGGCTTTTATGTTTCTCGTTATTTCATATGGTGGTTTTTCTCAGGGACTGCGTGAGAAAATTATTTGCAGCCACTATTTCCTGAAGCAATGTGGAGAATGAAGCCAACATAGGTGACTTTATTTTTAAAGAGTTTTTATTGTGTGAGGATGTATCAGAAACTCAGATAAATTGTTAGTAAGCAAAGCTATGGTTACGTTTGAGTGGTCGCCCAATCAAGATCCACTCCAAGAAATGCACAAATGTAATATGGATCATCAGAGCTACCACTAATCGGATGTTCACTGCTGTTGGTTCGAGAAAAAAAAAAAAAAGCGTAAACCCGATATAAAATGTATCATGCATTTATCAGAACAGGTTCATAATGGAGATTTGCTATTGTGAGAAGAATCAATATTGGTATGTAGATTCGCGATCGGTGGTAGAAAGGGCGTCGAGCTACGCGCCGCCAATACAAAAGCTTACAAAGGTTCGGTCGCGCGCCCTTCAATCAATTTCAACTGAAATACCCCTCCGAGTGGAAACGTTGAATTTAACTGGAAATAGAATTTTTTGGGATATCGGTATATGATTCTTTTACGTCGTTTCTATTTCAATTCAAAAATAAATAAATGCTCTGCTACGCGATGCAAGTTTATTCTGTGTCACTTTATTCTATGCGATGTTATGATGCGTTGCAATTAATCCGATTCACGAATCTATGTCTTACTTTTCCCCCCGTAAATATATACAAATAAATATAACCGTAAAATTGAAAAATAAACCAGGCCGAATTCTCCAAACTACTTCGCTCCACATTATCTCGAAACTAGCGAAAGGCTCTACGCGGCCAACGCGGCAAGTAGATGCTGAGGTATTCGCGGGACCGCAAGGAACTCCAAAGTAAATGCAGTTTCGGCGTGGCAGATGTTCGACGACCGCGGCGAATATACTCCAAGTGAACTCCGAAAATAGTTGCACATTGCGTATATCCATGGGCTCGGGCTATGGATGTTAACGCGTACGGTGCAGCATCTCGCGGATCTCTCCCCTTTGACGCATCAAGATATACGCGCCTTTTACGCATCTCAGTGTGCGTTGCGGAGATGCCGACACGGAACACGTGCGCATTTGCCCCTCGAGCCTCGCGGCATCCGCACATCAGAAAGCATTTCGTCGTCCCTCGGAATCGCAAACGTTCGCGCATTACGTTTATCCGAGAAAATAGCAGAAGGAGAGAATTGGAGAACGCAAGAATAAAAGGAGAGAACGAAGGAGAAGATCGACATATCGCGAGCAAAATCCTTGAACCAGCCTCTCCCTCTCTTTCTCTCTGCATCATCATCTCACTCTTGCCGCTTTCACCGGAGCGCAATACTAACTCAGCATCCCTACCATCCTATATCGTTTATCCACGCTAGTTCATCTCTTTCTCTTTCTCTTCTGGCGGCTCGCCAGCTTGCGGAATCTTTCCGCCGTTGCCGACCAGAGGGAATCTCGCTAAGCTATAAGGTCTCAGTGCGCGTGTGCACAAATGTTGTTTGGTATTGAGGTCACATCATCTGCTCGTCGAATATCCTATCAAATCGACGCGAAGACGTTCCCGTAATGGGATAAGACGTACGGCGTCGCGGCGACGGAAATATTCTCCGTAAAGGCCTTCAAACAACCATAGCGAATTAAGATCCGGGCCCAAGCCTTAGATTCTGCCACGATTAATGACAACCTGAAGAAGGGACAACAATGGTCTGCCATTATTTCGATAATTACCATATGACTCGACCCACTGAAATTTCCCATGAGAATATGTCCATCGCAAGCATCCATTTCTGGAATTGTAATCATAAAAAACTCGGACTTGGAGAACAAAAGGTTTCCGGACCTACCATCATATTTTACTCCTCTCCATTTAAAATTTTCCCTGCTGCAGATCACAATACATTGATATGAATGAAGTTCTTCTACAGTTATGGCCAAAATTAGGATCCAAAATACTCACCGAGGAATACGTCAACTAGCGGCAAGGCAGGATTGGTCATCGGTCGCACGACCATCCCACGAAGACGTCCTTGCTCCACCTCGACCTCTTTGGTACGTTCGGCGTTCCAGTCTTGAGGGTACCTCTGATGACCGTACTGATTGTAGGGTCCGTAAAAATCACGGTGTTCGGTAAGTATTTGGGTGCACGCCAATAGCACGAGGCCCACTAACTCGAGTCTCAGCATCTTGGACATTTGCCGCAATGGCACAATGTCCGCCATGCAATGCCACCAAGTCTTTCTCGCAGTGTCTATACGCTTGGCGATACACGTGCCAGTTTAACCCCGGAAAAACACAACCCGGCAATTCGCAGAACTTGAAATACGCGGTGCATCCAACTGAACTTGATATTCACTCACTATTGTTCATAATAACTTTCTTCTCGGAAACTTATTTTCTCGTCTATCGTCACCGGCTCGTTCGCCATCGTACGCCGGATGTCTGGTTTTTATTTTCACTCCACTTCCTGTGTTCGCAGTCACACGAACAGCCTAAGATTGGACTTCCTGTCGAGTCTCACTCTAATTCATAGAGGCGCTTTTTGCGACTCGATGTTTCCTGTTGACTGGAATTAAAAAACTTTCTCAAGCACCTTGGCGAACCATGTCTTCGGGCTTAGGGTTAGTTTGGCACTCGGAGAAGAAACAAGAGCCCGAGATCCGAATGTGAAAGAGAGACCAACAAAAAAGAAAACACAAATAAGGTTGCTGTGAAAGGTAAGTTGGATAGAGAGAATGAAACGGAGGAAAGAATAAATGGATGGGAGCGAGAGAGCCCGACACTTTCGAAGAGATGTCCTCCGCGTCTTGGATATTCTTAGACGGTGATGCTTCGTGGCTTACAAGGGTGAACGTACGTAGTAGTAGAAACAGAGCGCGCGCACGCTATTTTCTCTCGGTTTTGCATGCTGCTGCTGCTGGTGCTCGTACATTGAAAATGAAAAAGCAAAAACAGGAAAACTGCGAGAAGGGACTGTGTGTACGGCCTCGCGACCGGAATCTGCGTCTCTACTGGCTATGGCTCTTTCAAACTCCACAAGCAAACATCGTACTCCCATGTTGGTAAACTTCGCACTCTTTCAGCAGAATCGCCGGTAGAAATATCAACGGACTCCGAGAGTGCATAAACTCATGGAGTCTACGGAAGGTATCCTTGTGGCTTGGAGTACTTTTTTTTGTGTTACTGACACTCCTTCACATGAGCCAAAGCTGAATGACGATCGCATATGGGAAGCTCATGACGAATTGTCTTCAATGATACAAACTTGTCATTGAAAAAATATTTTCCGGACGATGCGTTATTAATTTCAGGTTGTTAAAGGGAAAATGTTACAGGGAAAATGTGTCATCGTGAAGAGCAATCCCATGAGCAGTTTGTTCTGGACCATGCGCTGAGTCGAAAAAGAATAAATATGTCTTTCAATGGAACCGGTGACCTGCAAGTGCCTTTCATATTGACAGAAAAATCCTTCGTTCCAATCCTAGAAGGGGGAGTTCAATTGAAATGCATCAGTCGACTGGGGAAGAAAATTTAGTCAAGCGAAAATTATTTTTCTTTTTTTCTTCGCTTGCTGCAACTCTCTTAGTGCATATTGAGTGAAGAATTTATATTTAGCTACACGGAGAAAGAAGATAGTTGAGTCAACCGAATTTAGCGGTCACTGGCTGTCAAATAAACGTTTAGTTACAGTAACAAACATTTTTTTGATTATTTAATCATTTCTCGGTTCTGGAGATCGCAGATGTTTGAGGTACGAAAAGAAATTTCCCTGAACAATTTTTTTTACAACTGGTAACCGATGATTTTGTTGAATCAACAAATCTTTTTTCTCAGTGTAATAAAAATCATCTGATTATTAATAACACTACAAAAATAAGCCTCGTATTTATATCGCAAGTTAGTGGCGAACTTTTTTGTTCACGAGGACACGATCGCCGCTGAGCAAGTGGACGAATGAGAATTGCGAGAGAGGAGAAACTTTGCAAACCGAGAGTCGCTCAGTACTTGGTGCAGTCGGTAAATGTGACGAGAGGACGAGTGCAGCCTCTTGAGAATTCACAGAGTAAGAGAAGAGAGAGAGAGAGAGTGAGTGAGCGAGGCCACAACCGCAAGCTCAAAGAAACGTGGACTGCAGGCAAGGGATTCTGAGTGAGCTTATAGGCTCGTCTGTAATGTGACAGCATCAGCTGCGCTCGACCTGCTGCGATGATTAAGAAGACGAAGAGTTAGCCAACTCGCGAGCTTACAGCTTATAACTAGGCAGACAAGGAATTATTTGAAGCCGTGAAAAAGTTTTCCCTAAGCTACCCGTTCATCGATCGTCCGTATGAAAGCGATGAACCGAAGGAAACTAAAAAAAGAAGAAAATAAAAGATCATATAATAAAAATGACATTTTCCTGGAAAGTTGACTTTACGGTCTTCATTTTTCATAATTACTTATTCATCTTCAATTTTATAGCATGTTTCTGACTATTTAATATAGGGCTACTCATTGTCAATAATTGAAACTACTTAAAACTCAGCTTTTCAAATGCTACTTAATTTAAAAAGCTCCAATTATTTTATTAACCCATTTTGTATGTACCTTCAACCTTCAACCACGTGTTGGTCGATCGCAAAAAATATAACCAGTGTGATGCCAACCCGATGTCAATTCCGTTTGCACTCACTTGATTAGAAAGTGCGACCTAGATCCCGCACGATGGTATAAACCTTTAATTGAAAGTCGTGGACACGACAGAAGCAGAAAAGAAGGTGAATTTTGCATAGGATTGAGGGAATCGAGGGTAAAAACGAAGCGAAGCATACTCGAAGCCTCTTATTTTATCGCCGTCTATCGCGACAAATTGTTGAAAAACGAGAAAAGAGAAATGCGGAGAAATGGGGTGAGAAGGAGGACGAGGAGGTAGGACAGCGAAAGAAACATGAGACCCTTGGTTCAACTCGGCTTCTCGCCCCTTTACACTTTGATGCCCGAACCCCTTCCGTCTTTTCTTCCTTCCGTATCTTTCTTTATTACCGTTAAGTCTTCAGTGTTCACAGTAATGGGCTCACCGTGCGCGCCCCACTTTATCGATTAAATGGGTGACGAGTGAGGGAGAAAGAAAGAGAAGAGGAATCAGAAGAGGAGGAGTTAAAGAGTCCTTTAAGGACCTGACAAGGAGGAAAAGTACAAGGACGTCAACGACGACATAGATCGACAAAGTATAAATGTCGGTACGTATGTACCTCAGTCCCAAGAACAAAAAACCATTAGCCAAAATATCCGAAAGTTTTTTATATTGATGAAAAAGCTTGCAAAGTCGAATTCCTTTTTTTCAGATTTTGATGGGGTCATGAGGAATGAGGAAGGTTGACTAATTTATTGGTGGCCGCCTGGAAAAATAATTCTATGATGTTTTACATCAGTTAGTCGTGGACCAAAGAACCTGAAGACTGGTTGTTCCACTTGAAACAATCTTAAGGTTGGAGTGGACTTAATCGGGAATCGGAAGTGGATGAGCTAAAGGGGCTTCCAAGGATCTGTCAACGAGGAGAACTACAAGGACCAGGATACGCAGAATTATTTCCATGAAATAAATTTATTAAGAGGCAAAAATATCCCATCAGAAATGTAAGAAAAAAATTAATTTGAACCCGACTTTAATTGACCGAGATAAATTTTTTTGGATCTAGATCAGCAAAGTTTAGAGGCGTCATTACGCACGTACTGTCACTGCAAGCAACGGCCGATCATAACACACAATCACATATTACATTTATTAAAAATTCCGAAAATTGAAATTTCATTTTTTTCTTCAGATTTCTCATGGCTACGTAATTAAATCATCCACGTTTAAAGACTAGTAAGCAACTAATTTTGCTTTCTTATCCAAACATAGACAAAAAAACACCGTTCATCTTTTGCAAACCACTTTTTCATTGGCTTGAGATTGAACAAACCCAAGGAGAAAAATTACCCAATCATTTGCCTATAAGAAAGTCAAATAAATGTAGAAAGCACACGTACGCGTGTATAATTCGTAACACCACCACAAAAGAGTTCCTTTCATCCACTAATGAGTATTCTTACATAATTACACTTTTAATTAACCAGCGAGCTTGAAAAAAAAAAAAACTAAAAACCCAAATTTAGTATCGTTGAGTTGTGATTTTTTTAAAAAGTTCGTTCGTGTTATCCGCAGAGTTTCGTTTTTACTCCGGCCGCGCGTACGAACGAGCCGAGCACTGACGGCGTCGCCGACAGCGACGGCGATGCCAGAATCGTGGAACTCGAGGGGCGGGTGCGGGAGGGAGGAAAATTCTAAAATTAAATCGAGAGAACGTTGCGAGGGAGAAAGAAAGAGACGGGACATCGCGCTTAAAGGCTGAACGCTCAACGCATTGCCGGATGGAGGAAAGCCTCAAGGCGCTCTCGCTACCGAGCACTGTGCTTTTTTATTACTTTCTGTTATTTTTCATTTTTTATTTTTGGAGAAACTGATGGGCACCGAGAAACTCGGCTCCTCCACGCGTCGGTGCAGCGCGAGCAGCCGAACGAGCCTCCAGCAATCAAGTACATATATTCGGCCTAGGAATAGTACCAGCACACGATAGAGCAACACCGCCTGAGGTGTAAGCTCGGTGAATAAGAAGGCTGATGTAGAAAAGCACAGGGAAAGCACCAGTGGACGGAAAAAGCTTCGAGTTCCGTACTTCTCCACCGATACGAAGGAAGGCAAGCCCCACTGCGATACAAGAAAATACTCTGCATGAAGATAAAGCGTTCCACACATATGGGCCATTCCGTTCGAACTGGGTCGGACCCTTCACCTGTCGGGCTCCCCAATTTTTTCTATACTTTTTCCTTCTCTAGGCGGCAAATTTTTTTTTTTTATAAGTCATTTAAAATAATTTATATATGACTGTATACGAATTGAGGGCCGGAATTTGAAAATTTCACTAAATTCTCATAAATGCTGTATTTGCATCAATATTTAAACTTCGATCCAAAACGATATTGTTTACGATTTTTTTTCCAAGTTTTTATTTTTGAATTCGATTTAAAAATTGCTTTAATATAAGTTGAAAATATTTTCTAACGTCCTGACATACATAGGAATTTCCGAGGAGCAGTTTTCTTTCTGAAAAAAAAAATCAGGAATAAACGAAAGCGAGGTCAATAAAGTTTGAATATAGAGAATTGATTTATACAAATTTTGGCAGATTTTTAAATTACGGCCTTCAATATTTTCGTTATTCATAATCGTAGGTATGTAAATTGTTATTTGAAAAATCTAATAAATATTGTGATGGCCTATTCGAGAGGGAACAGTGACATAAAAAATTGGGGATGAAACTCGAGAGGTCTGACCCAAGTCGCGATGATATGGAATGCCCCATATATCTATATATGCGAATACTATATGTTTATCTCGTATTGTGCTTGTTTTTATGTACAGCAGTCTCCGCAGTTCCCACGATATGTTTCTTCGGTCTTACCTCCACAGGTTACGTCGCATCTGCCGCTGAGCCTATATCTCAAAATACATAAAAGCTCCACGGAACTCGATGTATGGATGAGTGGGGCTTGAAACAAAAGTAACGTGCGTTCTGTTTCCTAGAATTCGTTTCTTTTGTTCTTTCTATCGTTTCGAGCAAATTTATGTTGATATCTCATTAACATAAATTGCCGAAATTTTAGTCGTTCACCCAGTCATTTTTTTTAATTGTCTCAAAAACTGAAAAGGACGGACAGTAATAGCTTACAGGAAATAGAAATAATCGTATATTTCTGAACCCGCCAAAAATCGAAATGGCTGCTTGAATCATCAACAGAAACCTTCAAAAATATACGATTATTTCGATTTTCTATGACTCTTCCACTATAATTCGAATAGGCAACGAGCCATTAATATTCACATAACGCCTATGTCAACTTTGAAGCAGGTACGTAGTGTATTTACGACGAATAGTCGATTATACGAAGAGCCCATTTTTACCGAGCAATGATGGTGAAAAAATGTACTCCAGCATGCGCTTAAGGGGAAATGTATGGTCCACAGGTTGAAACTACGTAACAAGTTACATACCGTGTGGGCATTAAAGGGTGAAAAAATATCCATAATATATTGCAAAAATTTGAAACGCAATATCGGTAAAAAATTTTACTCCAGCATGCCCTTAAGGGAAAATTTATGATCCACGGTTTGAAATTATGTAACAAGTCACATACCATGTAGGCATTAAAGGCAAAGAAGATATCCATAATATATCGCAGAAATACCGAACATTCGGAGTCTCCTTCGTAAAAATAATCAGATAGACATGATAATTTACTCGGGCAGCGTCGAGATAGCATATTGAAAATATGCTTCGGGAAATACAAACGCTCGCCGCGACATTTATGATTTATGATTTACGAGCCACGGGGTCACGTCAGTCTTTTGTGATTCTTTTCACAGGCCACCGAGCGCAATCCTACCGGTCCAGTAAAAATGTCATTCTCTGTTTGTCGAAAGTCTCTCGTGTACTACATTCACGTCTACATTTAGCTGATGTTCGCTACTCGCTCGATCTCTCCCACTTGTCTGTTTGTGCCAACTTGACATCCCGTTAAATCCGCTCACGGGCTACTCTCCAGATTCGGCCATCGAAGATTGTGCACAGTTTTCTCGGGCAAGACCGAGGGAGAGGGAGAGGAAGAGAAAGAAGGAAAAGAGATACTGGACGAGATCTCTCGTCTCGTATCGATGGAGCCACTTGCAAGAAGGAGGAAAGACCGATGCGAGACACTAGGATTTCTCTGTGCAAGGGAAAACTCGGGGAGGATGAGGAAAACGTGATAAAAGCGCGCGACTCCTCGCCTTCCAAGACTGAGAAGAGGAAAATCCAAGAAAAGCAAAGAAACGCGATATAGATTTCCGGAGTAACGGCCATCCATACATCGTCCTTGGTGCCCGGAAGTCCTGGAAGCGGTGGAGCAAGCTGCTCGTGATCAACTTGAGAGGGAGCGTGAATTTCCCGCACGAAACAGCCGAGCCCACAGTGGATAGAACGAAAACTGGAAGAAGCTGAAGAACCAACAAAAACTTGCTCGGGAACAAAAAAACAACGAGTATGAGGGAAATAAAAATTGCAATAGAAAAAGAGAATCACGATAGAAAGAGGGAGATGCGTGTAACAAAGAAACACTGATACGAGTTGGAAAACGAAAGGAGCAAGTGAGAATTGGAATAGCTGGAATTCAGCCCTTGCTGCCTGACTCTCGCTCGCCGAACCTACTTCGCACGTCGGAGCTTTTTGGTTTTTTTCCTCCCTCTATTCTCCTTCCCTTGCTCCTTCGAACCCTCAACCAACCCCATCGCTTTTATTACGTACACCAAGCTACATATCTATCCCAAGTCTCAGTGGGTTTGCTTCTGCCGACGTCGCGCACATTGTCGTAGACTTCCATGTGACAGGGGAAGGGCAGAATGTGTTCCTTCCTTCGAACTTTATTTTTCAGTGAAAGCACTATTTTTTTCTTTCCTCATTTTTTATTGTTTCTACTTTTTTCCATAGCGAACATGATTCTGGCGTAATAAATAGATTCTCCCGTTTTTCTCCGTGATATTAGTCGTGGAATGAAAAGAACGATTTTTCAGAATCGCTTCAGAGAATTATATTTTTTTCCAGCAACCATCGTCATATTTTTTTGATTAATTATTGAATTTTAATTAATTAAGAAATCAGAAGTAAGAAATTCAATTATTATTCGCCTAAACAAATATTTGTGATTTTCTGCGGATTGTAAGTAATTTTCAGAGTCGGTTTTTTTTTTCATCTTGACTGAAGAAGCGGGAAAAATAAAGTCGTAAATGGGCTTTGATGAATTCTCTGTAATCCATTGAAAACCCCTCTTTTTCGACCAGCGCACAAAAAATCTTGATAAAAGCGAGTGAATAGAAATGCCACTCAGTGAAAATACGAAGTTTATGGTAGGAAGAAAGCGAGTTGGTATAAAAATGGGGAGAGAGGACGTTAAATTGGCAAAGTGGCGTTAGGCGAAGGCGAGATCGAAATTCTCTCAAGTAACGTACCGATGTAAAGGTGCCGTTTCGCTTTTGCGTTATAAAGAAGAATGTCGTGAATATATGTATAGCTTCGTGGACGGACTTCGGTCGGCGCCTGGACGAAGTATAGCTACGTCGAATATAACTGAGCTTAAGAGGCACGTAGAGGTTTTACCGACTCGCTTCGATGGAATAATGGCCCTTTGACGTACTTTAATGGACGAACAATAGCTTTGGCCCGTTTAGTGCTCGCGCCTGGTACAATCTATACATTGTGGATGGTAGAATACACCGGAGCTTTTTTTTATGTTGATGTGAAAGCAGTGTAGCTTTTCCGATCATCAAAAATGTCGTCAAATCAGAAAATCCGTACTAAAAGATTTCCTCTGCATTACATCCATAATAAAAGCTTTCCTCTGCATTAAAAAGCTTTTGTTTTTGACATTCCCAATGTCACGGTCACCAATAAGCGTCAGGAAAGCCAATAACGAAAAGCTTTGGAAAGCTGGAAGAATATTTTCCTCCCTCTGCATCAATTTTTGAGTTTTCGAGGAAAAAAATCTTTTCAGGATCTGCAGGTCATGTCAGAAATTCCCAGCATCACTCGAATGTCTTGAAAATTCGTTAACTCGATGAAGTCGTCCAAGAGCTTTGACTAAGTAGGCACATCTTCCTTTTTTCGCAGATTTTCTTTCTCTCTTCGGCTCTTTTCCTGGCTCGATATTATAATTCAATGAAGCTGGTCGTAAAGTTCGTCGAGTGAGAAACACCATCGTAGAAGAACAGGAGTATAAGAGTTGCTATTTCTTGGCAGAAGTCTCGCCGTTCGGCGTCGGAACGCGAACGCCTCTCAGCAGCATTACCGATACTTCGAGACCCGAACCGATTGTCTTCATACCAGGCTCTGCTCCTCCCCAGCTTCTCAGAAGTCTCCTCGTTATAAAAGCGTCGATCGTTGAGTTTATTCGGAAAAGTTTTAATCGCCGAGGCTGGCAAGCGTTGCAGCTTTAAGGCCGCTTAACATCCTGTCAGTTTTCATTTCTGTCAACCTTTTTCCTGCCTCCTTCTCCGGGCTGTTAGCTCGCTTTCTCCTCAGGGTCTCTCCGTCCCTCTCAGTCTCAACTCGCGGCACGCCGGGTGTCGTTGTTTTTTCCCCTCGGTTCATCGAAAACGTTTCTGCTACGGCCAACTTCCCTCGGTAAACAGGGAGGCAGCAGCTCGCTTACTTCCCATCCCTTCACCTTCAACGTCCTCGGTGCTCTTGACGATGGAAAAATGAAAAGCTCTCGGGAAGGAGCCGAAAATTTGAGGCTAATTTTCCGCGTGAACGAGCGAAGGGTGGAAGGGCTCGCACGGTTCTTGCGGCGGAGGGAATAAGCGGACTTCCTTCCCTCACCTTTAAAAGCTTCCAGTTTGTCACGGAGGCTGTAGAAACTTTTCCGAATTTTTGTTTTCCGTTGTGTCTCACATTATCGAGTTTTTCAAGTATCGACAGTGAAGAGTGCACCAAGAATTCCAGTATAAGCTCTCATGACTCACAGGCACTTATCTTTCGTGTCGATTTGTTTAAATAAATTCGAGAATTATGACTACAATTCGATTGCTACTTCTACATAATTTGAAATTTAATGGAATTCAATATAATCATCAGTGTTATATTTATTTTCAAGGGAATATGTGCCTCTCCCTGTCGAATAAATAAATACATAATCAGTAGCTGCAGCGAATATGTTATAAATATGAATTAAGCTCATTGATCGATTGAAATTTTTATTTCGCGGATCTCTGCATTCATATATGTAAGATATCCGGCATGACAATCGTTCGACTTGGCCTTTTCTATTGGCAAATAGGTCGACATTTCCAGACTTTCGTAAATTTCGATACAAAGATTGAACGTTGCCAGAAGCCATGGATTCTTCGAGTCACAGGCAATAGAGCCAATTGTCTTTCTCGTCGTGAGTTGTTTCACGTGTCATCGAATGTTCCAGGGCAACGATGGACGGATTCTTCCTTTGGCTCGTTCGCTCGAACGAGAACCATTGCGACGTACGATATGTGGAGGTACACGGGGCTTCCCCGTCTGACGATAACGTGGGTTTTCCACTGAACGTCATGCAACATGCGAGGGCATGACTCCTTTTCACATGGACCATGGCTTCACACGTCCCTTTCCAACACAGTGTGCATATATCAAACTTACGTGTGAACGTGTGTGGCCCGTGTTATCGTCTCTTCCGGGACGATGTGGCTGCTGCTGGTGTTGATGCTGCTGCCTCGCTCGCCGCGAGGTATTTCAGCTAGCAAGCGTCCCTCGTAAATTGCTTTGTTGGTTTCTCGACACTTTGTGGTGAACGGTGAGCCAGTTAACGGATGACGAAAATATGAGCAAATATATCGATATAAATTTTAACGATTATAGAAATAATCGAGGGAACATTTATGCCATTTTGTTTTAACAATGACAAATAATTTCTACAGCCACGCTGATAAGTGTATCTCTGATATTTAAAAAATGAGAAATATATTTTACAATAAAATTGTATTTTCGCTCGTTTTTTTCGAATTATGAGAGTTCTGATATTTACAATATTCGTCTTATGTAATTTACAATATATTTCTCGGTGAAATTTACGAGATACACTTGGAAGATAAATTTGATGCAGCAGAGATATTCGAAATGGGTGCTCTAAAGTTTAACGGGTATCGGCGGAAATGCTGGAGGCCTATATTGGCAGTAAGATATACGTTCGTGTGAGGATGTGTATGTATCTGCAAGTACTCTGCGTTCACAATGACAGCGAGACATGTGGGGCATGGCAAAGCACGGTTCTGTCTCTCTTCGTTCTCCATGTCCTCTCTTCTCTTCAGGAATCCGACGTTTATGGTGAAGTGCGTTCTGGTCGTTAAGGGCGCAAAGTGTCAACGGGCCGTGTGTGGAAATTCCTGATTTTACACCTTAGCTAAGAGGGCCGCAAGCATTGCTTATCGATTTATCTCGAGAATAGACAACTGCAGCTACCGCATGATGCTCTTAGTCGTTTTATCGGATGATCTCGTACCAAACCCTTCGCAAATTCCATCCTCTGAATTTTGCATTTGCGTCCAGTCAGAATAAAAAATAATTATTGAACATTTCGACGAAATTCAGTTAACAAGAAAAATATTACAAGACAATAACGAAAAGAGAGTATCTCGTATATTTCTATCTAGATATATCAAACATTTTTGACACGTCAGCTTGAACAGTACTGCTTTATATGGCGTCCCGGCATAAATAGTCACACCTTTCATAGACACGTCACATTAATATAATTATAAATTGCTGAACCCCACATTTACTTCAATGCATTATGTACGGGAGCTAGTCGCTGGCACGCCAGGTTTTTTGACGAGACTTTTATTTGGTTAATATATTTTAGGCGATTCTGAAATAAAAAATTTTTTGTCGTTTGGTTGGGTAGAAATCGGTCATCGGAAATAGATCCGGCAACGGGGCCAAAAACTGCCCTAAACGGGGTCATGAAAGTTTTTTTCAGGAATTTCGACTTCTAACCTATGCCATCGTTCTCAAGTGGTATATTACACGCAGGAAACAAGGGCTATGAGCCTATTTTAGTCGATTTAAAAATAAAAATTGTCGTTTGGTTGGGCAAAAATCCTAGATCCAGCAACCGGGCCGAAAACTGCCCAAAACGGGATCATGAAAGTTTTTTTTCGGGAATTTCGACTTCTAACCTATGCCTTCGTTATCAAGTGACATACGGGCTCTGGACATATCAAGAGTCGCGGCAGCGACTCGACACCAAGTTGAAAAAAAAAAAAGTTTGCTTACACATACCGATTCCTGTCTGATCTTTACTCGGGTTTACTCCTGATGTCACGAGCATTACTGCTACTGTATTTATTTCGAACGTGGCCCCTCACTGGCTGTTTTTAAATTGTAACTCCAGATCTCCAATTTTATTGCCAAGTTCTTTGAAGAGAGTTTTGCTTGGACAATATATTGGTTTGTAATATTTTTGGAATTGTTTGCAAGCAATTGTTTATTTTTGTAGGATAGCTCCATGCCTTTTTTACTTAACGTCCAATTTTTGTTTTTAAACAAAATTTTTTTGGGGGGTTTTGTTATTTGTCAAATGTTAATGACAAAATGTCGCTTTTTTCAGACGGAAAAATAAATTAAATTACGGGTGTGTGAGGAAAACACAATGATATTGCTGCAACTGATAACGGCAGATTTTCAATGCTCATGTGCTCCGGGAGACAAAGTGGAAACACACGAGGTTCAATTAGACTCGTTCGTCTGTTTTATCAAGGTGCTGTCATCGTACATGCGGTAGGAGGCCCGCCAGGATTTGTAATCCCGTTCTGTTTTCGTGTTCCCTTCAGGGTAACTGAACCCTGCAGCAGTATCTACTCTCATCCTCACGTGAAGACGCGAGGGCAGAGGGGTGTAAAGAGGAACGCGTAAATTAAGGTGACAGGATTTCGGTGGGCGTTCCTGAGCTTGGAGACGAGGGTTATCAGACGTTTCGATGTTTCCATTTACTCGCTCGGTATAAGACAAATTTCCAATCTCAACTTTGTCAGCTGACGACTGTGGAACTTCGAGATCTCCATTTCCACATGCATTTTCGAACCGAAAAATTTCCTCCGGCTCATTTTTAGTAACCAACAAATGTAGCCACGATGACAATTGGTACCCATTTTTTTTTCTGTATACTGCTATTTTTCGTCGAATCAAGAAAATGCAACGCCATTGGAAAGAAGGTCATTTGCTGCATATTGCCATAAATGTGGCCAATGGTACGTGTTTATAGATCAGGCAAAGATATATTTATATATATCTATTTATATTTAAGGTCGTGAGTTTTAGGAATGGGTGGGGATGAGTGAGTGAAAGGTTTATCACAAATAAAATACAAATTTCGCGAAATAACAAACACTTGTTACGGCGTAAAAACCCTCACGGTTCAGAGGGAAAAGCCGTAACAAGCGGATTCTTTATTTATCTAAATTTACTTTACAACAACTAAAAAAGAATGAAGTCAATCGACAGTAGTTGTCGGACAAATAGGCACTTATTATCTAAAGAGAATCTAAAAACGCGGACAGTAATGTAGGCGCGACACTAACGATTAATACTGCGACGAATGATCATTCCGCAACCTATCGCGAGAGATCTCGTTGTACTTACTACTTACGGACTGGCGTCACAAACCAGCCGTCTAAAACGCGGCGTTGAGCCACGCAGCGTGGTCAAGCCGGTCACGGGAAGCGCAGAGAGTGGTCTCAACCTGCACCACGCGCGCCCCAACGTCTTGGGGATCCAGACGCGTGATGCCCGGGCAACCAGGGTGTTGCCGCTTGCTGCGCTCGCCCTGGAACGGGTCACGTATCACCGTGGACACCGTTCCCCAACAATTCCCTATTGTCGCCTCGAGGCACACACACACACACACGCAAATCGGCTAATACGCAATTAAACTTCCTTTATCGCGAAAGGAATGATTATACCGCGAAGGGAAGAAGCTACAACGTAAGGGATTAAAAATCGCTTCGAAGACCGAACGTAACGAGAAGTATAATACGCGAGGTGTTCACTTGTGAATCGCTGTCGATCGACTGTGTCGTAAATCTGCATCTCTTCGCGCGCGTCGAGAGAACAAAAGGCCCACGTGATCGCCTGCGCGGGCCCGACGTGCGCGCGGGCCTACAGACCGCGGGCGCCAAAACGCGTGCGCTACGACGCGACAACGAACCCGTGCGAGCGCGATATTCAAACCGGCGAAGAAAATAGGAACGGCGCGAACAGTACGTTTTCATCGGATCCAATTCGATGATCCTATTAGCGGTGATAAATAATTACCTCGGTGCAAACGTGCGTTTAACCAGTTTTCGCATTGGAACAAATGAGCCGCGGGGTCAAACGTGTTGTTGCAAATTACGTAGCGATAAAATAGTCATGGGTACGGTGGCAGTGAACGATATCGCCGACTCCACGTTCCTAGTGTCGGGTCCAAGCTGGGCTTGCGGATTGGCCGCAATGGTAGGGCGTCGATTCAGCGAAAACGAACGAGCGGTCGGAACGGTACGAAAGGGTGGCTCTCTCACGTCGTTTGAGCCGATGGTGCACCGCACGACCGTGACAAATCCCCAGGTAGTGAAAGAGGTAGACGAAGAGAAATCCAAGACAGCCAGTCGGCGAAGTGTGACTGAGAATCCGTGCCTGGACTGTCGAACATTCAAATCCGCGGGGCACAGGAAAATCGATGAGGGATCTTTCAGGCCACTACCTCAATCCGTCGGTGATTTTTCTTCAGACAGTCTATTACTCTCTCACGTCGACTTCGACTTTGTTTTACTCGTTTTTTTCTTTCTCTTCTTTGATTTTTTCTCGCTTTTTCTACTGCACTTCGAAGTCGTAAAAGATGCGTCGTGGTTGAAAGCTATGAAGACAGCCAAATCCTCTTTCCATGATTCCGGATCGATAATGCAGAAAAATTCTGGTTTCCCGCACGACGATTTTTTTCTGTGAAGATCTTCAATGATCTACAATGTGTCATTTATTTGTATATGTCTTTTGGTGATTACTGTCGTCACTCACGAGCGTGACCATATCCTGAGTAATACGATAATACCTTGAAGAGCTCCTCGCCGGCTGTCGGCAAGCTATATACGCTGGATCGATAGGACTAAATCATCAGTTTGCCCTGTTGCAGATTACCTCCGATATCGTCGATGATCTTCCAATCTACTGGCGATCATAGATACAGTCATTAATGGATTATACACCGATTAATATTTTTCTAGAAATTCGTTGCTTTCGCCAAAATGTATAAAGATCCATTTTATTTCATTACCGTTACTGAAAAAAACGCCGGCAACCCAATTTACAGAAATCGGATTTTCCAGTGTCTATTTCGGAATGCAAAAACCAGAGTACTAGAAGAGTGTAGGGAGAAAATTCGATTAGGGGGGTAAAAGGAAAAAGTGGTAACTCTGTAACCGTAGAAAAACGTGTCAGCTTTACTCAAACACTGCACGTACATTCTCCCAGCCGTCTCTTATTACAATTTTCGTAAATAAAATTTCCGCTTCGTTTTACTTTCATTCACCGTTTTTCATTCGCGCCCGCACAGCTTTCAATTTTACAGGAATTGGTTCCGATTTAGCCCAGGTGTCCCGTCTTCCCGGAATCGGCTATACCATCGATCCCGATTTCAGGATATATCCCGACTAGTTATGTTCCAAAAAATAGTAAGCATTATCTGCCCGCACATTTTACGTGCGTTTGGTCTATAGATAAGCACCACAATCCGGCAGCATAAGTTCTCCGATTTAAGTAATCCGAAGTTCATATAAGAGAGAAAAATAGCTTGACAATGAGAAAGAAAGTTAATTCCTTCAATAAAATCAATGTCATCATCCCCCGCAACTATATAAATAAAATTTCTAACCACGTTTATCGTCGTGACATCCTCAACTGATGATCCTATTAACCATGTGTATCATTCTTGATGCCCGGCGATGCTAACGCAACCGTAACGAGATTAAAAAATCATAGTCATGGCCATTTCACCCGGAGCTTCAATATTTCCCATCGCGCAACAAATAGTCAACATAACCCGCTGTTTTCGGATGAATTGAATTTTAAAGAAGCTCGTTACTCGTCGAATTCCATCGACGCCGCAGCCTATACCGGCCGATTCCATCAGCGTGGAGGATATTGAAACCAGAGCCCGAACGTATGGCTTTACGTGTTCGGCATGTGGGCCACTTGCAACCGGCTGACATCGTTTAATTAGCGTACAAGCCCAATGCCCCACACGACCGTGAAACTGAATTAATTGTCGTGGCTTCCTGGCTTGTCGGATGGCGACCACGGGTGAGCTGAGGGAGAATAGTGAGGGGAGGGTGGGGAGGGGGGAGATAATCCCGCAGACGACACGTTACCCACTAATATGTTCTCTTGCTCAGTTCCACGGAACCCAATTCCCTCCTGGTTCTTCTTTTCAACCCTTTTTTTTCTCTCCCTTTTCCAACGTACGGTCTAAATGGGGTTGAGGATATAGCGGATAGAAGCTTGCGGACAAAGTTCCAGATTGAAACGTTAACCGAGTCGAGGTGTAGAGACTTTCGGATACCTGATGCTGGAAGCAACAGCAAAGCCAAGGATGTGCAAGGGTAGGCAAGGGAAGGCAAGTGAGTGGATACAGGCGAACGTCGTAGCTTTTGTCGTCGGACAAATGGGGTGAAGATTTCGGTGATCTTTTCAATCTGGGGCTGCAGTCGAAGACGAAGAGGCTGAAGAGTTTGACTCGGTTGGTATCCCGTTGGAAAGAGCGAAGAGGAGGTTTGCTCTCGCTATACAGGATTAACGGTGGCGAATCTTATCCACGAGCCCGTGCAGCTTCCCCTGGCACCCAGAAGTTCGACTCCCTCATTCGTCTCGCAACCAACACACGCGACAAGCCTCGTGGAGAGTTGCTTCGGAGCATTCGAGTTAGCCGGGCATGCACCAGTGTCGTTTCGGAGTTGTTGCACTTTTGACTGATATATCACGAGCGGCGGCGGCAACAACCCCCTGAACTTGGCTTCTCTCTGTTCGGAAATGAATGTGCAGAGCGGGAACGCATCTACAGTCGGTCGCAATACATTCCGATACAAATCGGAGTTGGGCTAGTTGTTTCGAGTCGTTCCCTCGTGGTTACATTTCGAATTTATTTGTCGAATTCAAAAGATTTCCCTGCATAGGGAACAAATTGTCGAGGCTTTCTTAAAAAAATCGACAAACCCAGTCACATTTCAACTTGGGTTTCGATACACCGAGGAAAGACATTTTGAAAAACAGGGAATACGATTTTTGCAATGGCCTCATTAATTTCAATTAATATCAATGAGAATCGATTGGATTACCGAAGTTTGAAAAATGTGATAAATTCATGCTTTTTTGATGCTGAGGAGAAGAAAATAGTGGAGCAGTACCAAAAAATTTCCAACGACTTTGGCATCGTCGTTACGGAAAACAAAATCTAGTGGTTGGCTCAACGAGATGAAGCAAAGTGATCACTTGTCTGCAGCAATTCAATTCCCGAGCAAACGGTACAATGAATTGGTGGAATGCTCCTTCCGGTGAGAGCTCCTCGGTGGCTGCTAATTTTCGCGACACCTTCTAAGCAACGTCGAAATTTCGTCGAGGCAATTCGGGCTCCGCGGTATCGCGAATCTACTTCCGGTAAAAAGCGAGAAAATCGAGGTTGTGAGGTAGCGCGTCGTGCAAAACCACCCTGTGTACCTACACAGAACTCCGTACCTTCACAGGCCAACCTCGAAGAGGGAGCCAACACCCGAGCACGAAACTCCTTCAAGCTCGGTGCTACTATACTCCAACCTACCAAGAGAAACTTTAATTAGCTTCTAAATCTTCGCCACTGATTATAATTTCGTTTTTTTTTCTCTCATCTACTACGCGGCCTCTTCACTGGCTTCACTGGCACCGCACCATCAGCTCCAGTAACTCGATGGGTGGAAAGTAGTTGGTTCATGGAATCGACCTGATTACTGCTTTGACAGATGGCAGTACTTGTATGTGCTCATATCTTCATCATGTCTGTCTCAATATGACTGACATTTCGAAAATACTCTGACTCGATTTCACTTTTTTTTTACATTGTGACGACTTTTTACAAACTTTAAGCTTGTAAAGCTTTAAATCGTGACCATGAATAAGCGTCGCGCTTTCGAAATGTATACAAAATCGTCGCAATGTTAAAGACAGGAAACAAAACACTCGGGGAAGTCTTTTTGTTCTAGTGCCTTAAACCAAGTGTTGCTCTAGATTAACAAAATCTTAAGTCACCTCGAAAGCGTTTATTCGTCACCGTCCTCTTGATCTTGCCATCAAAGCATTGCTCTACATAACTGGGATCCTGTCGAGCGGTGGATGTCTCTGTAGGTACACTAACGGATAACGAGGAAGTATGAGCAGCAGTCAAGACACTAGAATTTCCCTCAGCTGATTGTTCTCCTCTGCGACGTCGACATCAACGGATGTCGAAACAAATTAACGTAGAAATACAGAGCTCCATTGCTCTGATTACGCCCTCCGGTGCATTCGACGAGGGGAGATATGCCGCACCTCTGAAGATCCTCGAGCCGAGATCTCTGCGCTGGATTGTGTCGCGCTCGTGTCGTTTATTGTATAAATTCAAGCTCACAAAGCGAATCACAAGAGGATCTCCCTCTCATCGTTACTGTTATCGTCTTAGCATTAAGACAACGATAGAGAGTCGCGTGACAGCTTCCAAATCCTGCTGACTGTGTTCTCTTTAATAAATTATCGCTACTTGATCGAAAATTAAATCTTAATCCAACCTAACAGGATTCTCACGGCCCGAAAGCATTCGGAAAGTTCCTCTCACGTATGGAAAAAAATTGGCCTGGGAAAATAATGAATCGCGTGATGATATTCGACAGAAAAAAAATAAAATTAATTCACAGGATCATGTGCTGATCGTGGGTTGGAGTTTCCTTCGCAAGAAAACAGGGATATCTTGGGTTAAAAGCACGGAAAAAGCTCTCTCTTCATTCCTTCCACTCGTACGAACAAAATTCGTGGGGGAGACAAGAAGATGGTTAATCGAGCAAAAAATAATGGAGGTTATTCTTTACAAGAAAAATCCTACCGCTTAAAGTAATACGTGAATGTCAAAGGCTTTGGTTGTGGATATCGTATGAATAAGTGAGACATTCCGTGCAGAATCGACGTGGGCGTGATCGATCAATATTCAATTTCTTCGGGAAATAATTTTTGCACCTTGTCATTTAGTTTCATTGAAAAATTTTGCTGGCTCCATCGACGTCTGGAAATAAAAAAAAAATCTTGGTAATGAAATTGTATAACTTGTTAAGTTTATTCCACCGTCACAACGAAGTCATGATGTCTACATTGCATTATGAAGAAGGTAAACTTTGCCGTGGGCAAGGACATTATTATGACAGGATAAAGTACACTCCAACGTCGTATTGAAATTAATACACAGTTTTATTTTTTCTTTTCCATAGTTATAATTTTTATGCTAACTTCATTCAGCTCGGCTCATAAAATATGCTGTCCAATATTAATCACCACAATTAATTATGGGATTACACTTTTCATACGCCTGAAATATTGTTTCCTGTCCGTGTCCTTTATTACAGACAAATTAAACGTTGTTCGCCGAATGTGTGACTCTCAATTCTCTCCACGAATAAAATTTTTTATTTTCACATAAAAACAAAATTGGATTCGATAAAGTTCGAAGTGTCGCGTAAGGTATTTTTTTCGATGTCCCGCGAAATGAGAAATGTACGAAAATTGAAGGCTCGTAAAGTGATCGATGTTGCCTGTCATGCACCCGCGATGATCACTTACTTCATTCGCATATGTGGATGTGTATATAAATAGTGTTCATAGGTACTTTACGTAAATAGACGAGAGCCTGGAAAATCTATAAAGTTGTCGAATACCGTACCCTTTACTGGGAGCAGGGGAGAAAGTTAAGGGGCAAGGGGGGAGAGAAAGCTCTCGCAAGGAGCCTCGTAAAGAATTGTCTGTTTCCGAGACAGCTCTTTTATCCTTATAAAGGGACCTTAGGGGTTGAAGAGCCTCTGTACAACGAGAAAAAACGTGGGACAGGAGCTCAACGTATGGATAAATTTCGACGTCCTCCAACGAAGCTTCCATCGAAAAGATAAAGGGGAAATATAAGAGCATCAAATAAATATATATATATATATATATATATATACAGCCTCATATATATCTATATATAGATATAGAGGCTGTTAAAGTTTATATATGGTACGCACATATATGATTACATGGAAGGAAAGAAAACGCTGAAGAGATACTATGGCTGAGCATGATCGAATCCCAAGAGGTATTGGAATGCAGAGGAATACGTAAGGACGATTTCAGCTCTGGATTGGGATTTGAGGCAGAGCCTCTTCGATGCCACTCGTGTCTCATGAATCATAATTATCGTGGTGCGCTTATCGCTATAGAGTACAGGAGCACGTATCAAAATTTTATACTCCGGCGAGCTGTTGAGGAATAAGAATGAGAATCGGAAGAGGCGTTACTTTTTCACGAGTCATTTTCTTACCATCGACCACTAAATAAAATTCGATCTAAAGACTTTTTTTCCGCCAATAAAACGAAACGTGAAACATCGAAGAATAAAATCAGAATTTTCCCATAAGAAGAATGAAAATGAAGATGACATTTTTGATCAATCATATCACGTGAAGAGCTTGCAACGTTGACAGTAAAACGAAACAGCGAGTTCATCATGAACATTAACTGCAAAATAACGTTATTTCCAATACGTAAGTGCAATCACCTTTGCAACCAAGTTGATAATAAAAATCCAGTAATTAATAACACCGAGCTCAGCGAGAAAAGTGATGGAAGCGGAAATTACGAAGCCGTTCACGCCGGTACCATGACCCAGAAATATGGCTTCGCGATACAGAGTATCTCGCCCAGTTATTCCGGCAATTTTTATGTACGGAAAAAAAGCATCGTCAAAGATAATGGACAATATGGGCTGCGGCGGGGGACAAGAGCGAAAGCGAGAGAAAATCAGGATGGGGAAAAAAAACAAAGAAAAAAGAAAAACGGAGAGCACGCCGAGGTCCAAGTAGGACGAAAGGCGTTAAAAGATAACGAATTGCCCGTAGAACCGGGGACGTTGTGTAGCCACGAGAGATTTTGATAAAAATTTATAACGTACCGAGATATATTTATTATCTCCAGACACGACGTTCCCTCGTTTCCAGCCACACCGACTCGGGTGCGTAAGTGTGAGTGTCAGCGTGCGGCTGGAACTCATCCCCGCGGCGCTTTACCCTTTTTCCTTTCTAACTATTTTTACTTCCATCCCTTTCGCCCGGTCCCGTAAACCTTTTCCATGTTGCACACCGGGAGCCTCACGTACCCGGAGAAAATCCAATGAGGGTATGACGCGTGGCGGCTATATGTTATGGTAACGGTCCTCGGAACTCTCGCTTACTCCGGAACTCGCTCGCGGCGTTACCACATTGTTTTCTACCGACGACGCGGTAAACTCCGCTATCCACGTGTACTTATCGCCTCACCCTTACGCGTTCGCGGCAACGAAACCGGCCCCGAATATTCTTTCCTCGCTGGTCACGTCCGATTGTTTCGACCGAGGCGCACAGCCACGCGCTCCGCAGCATTTCTTTGAGCAATAAAATAAAGGATATTTAATCGAAACTGAAACTGCGTCAAGCAACAGCCCGTGATAAAATTATTTAAACAATTCTTGAAAGAAAATAGAATTTGATGTCCAGCTCAAAAATATTTACATCTGACGCAGGATTTATTATAATGTTTTCTTACATGTTTGTAATCTGAGCCTCAATATGGTATCGTTATAAATAACTCTAAGCATATAAATTATTTGAAAGATATGCAATAAAAATTGTAGCTGTTTATACGCATGAGTGCGACGAACGGAGCCAGCCCTAAAATCAAAAGAAGAAGGAGAAGAAGAAGAGAGGGAATTCACTCGCGGCGTTACCGCATTGTTTTCTACCGACGACGCGGTAAACTCCGCTATCCTTGAACACTTGTCGCCTCACTTGTCCGCGGCAACGTAACCGACCCGAATATTCTTTCCTCGCTGGTCACGTCCGATTGTTTCAACCGAGGCGCACACCCACGCGCTCAGCTGTAGGGCGAACAACATTTCTTTTTTGTGGAGGTATTGTCGACGTGGAAAAACTGTACGTCATTACCACGAGGAGGGAACGAAAGTTTCTAGCAGTTGTACAAGACATTTTATTTTTTTATTCGATGGAGTTTATACAAGATAGTGTCCTCATGTACATTTCTATTAATTTTGTTTTTTCTATTTAAAATATCGACCGGAGAGGATGACGAAATCGAAGTATTTCTTATTTTTTATTTTTTTGCATACGATTAAATTGCAATTTGTCTAATATTGTATTTATAGGAGATTTAAATCTAGATATAATATTGTTGGGCCAGCGAAATTTGGAATATTCATACAAATTGGATTATTTAACACGGTATGTAAATTCGAGCGTGTTGGACACAATTGATGTGGTTTTCGGACCGGTTATTTGGTGGTAATAATTGTAATCCTATTTATCGTGAATAACGTACGCATTGTGGAAAAAAAATGGACGCACGAATTTTGAGTGCCTGCTTGGATTAATTTAATCACCTGTTTCGAGTTACGAAAGTTGGAAATAATAAACATCCTCGGACACAGCGACATTTTTAATAATAATTTCGGTTGCAGACCTCGGAATTGTTGCAGTTTGGATTAATCCCCAGGATTTTTCGTGCAAAGTAGAAAGAATTGCATACACTAAAAGTCCAGTAAATTCAATTGAATTTATTGCAATGAAAGGGTATCTGATGCAATAGCCTGCTAAATTTCAGCCCCCCAGCGAAATTCATCGTGGAATTGAAAAAGATACATTTTTCCATACACATTTTAACCAACGTATAATTAAAATATCGATTTTCTTTGAACCCGGACAAAGCTTTTTCTATAATGAAGCGGAAACCCTCTATTTCATTAGCTTCGTTTTTTTCCTTCCGTTATCCACAAATTGTTAACCCAATTTCGAAAAATAAAAGACCTATAAAATCGCCATTAACTTCGTCTCATGTCCGGCAAAATGGGTTTACGTATTTGTCGAGGTGCGATTTTACGCGGCACGCGCTCCTGCCACGATGAAAAATAAAATTTGTCGACTTTGCGTTATCACCTCGTGTCCCTTGCAACCCGTACAATCGCCTCTCTGTCCTTGTTGTATTACACATTGTACTTCTTTGTCCCTGTATCTCGTGCTGTACACTCAACGAACCGTCATACGTGTTTCAAATACTATGTGTGTGATGCTGGTCGTTTGTATGTATCGATATATGGAGCATTCCATATCAACTCAAAGTCGGTCTAAATTTTTATTAATTTCTATTTTCAACTGAAATTAAAAAAATAAAATAAAGGATATTTAATCGAAAATAAAATCGCTTTAAAAAACGTCAAGCAATAGCCTGCAATTAAATTATTTTTACTTATAATAAGTAAATATTATCAATAAGTTCGGTAAAAATAATCCTAAGCCCATACATCGTTTTTTTTTAATCTAATAAAATTCGTGGCTGTTTCTTAAAGTCGGAGAGATAATCGAAAAAATCGTGAAAGAAATTCGTTCGAAGAAACTTCGAAAAATTAAACATTTTTATGCTTAAACTGGTGAATTAAATGTAATTTACAATTGTACCCTTAGAATTAGCACATTTTTCCAGTGGAATTAAAGCAAATTATTAATGTTAATTGACTTTTACATTGATGTTAAAATAAAATGTCAAGATTACTATACCACACTTCACAAATTCACTATAACAGGGTACGCATAAAAACTTTCAGTACTACGTTAAATTTGAAGTAAATTTTTTTTTTTACAGCTCAAGTCGAGTTGGTGTGGACTGGCCCATATACATATGTATGTATGGGGCTTGCAGGGTATACTTGGTTGGGTACAGCGGAAGGTGTACGCTCGCCAGGACAGGAGGCGAGCTTGCTGGGCGCAAGCAACCCCTGCAAAGCGCCTCGCTCTACTGCGTCGCCCCAGGATCGATTTATTATCTCGATACGAGAGCGAGATGCTTTCCGAATGTGTGTGCCATGTATATCTTCTGTACGTATATACGTACGGGTGGGTAAAGGTTTTTACAACCCACCTACCTGCATCCTGGTATTTATCATCACAGCGGAGATGGTTCGTACATCGTCCACAACGACAACGAAAGTGACGTCCACATACGTACATTATGTATCGGTGGTAGTCATATATACGCTATACTCGTAGCATATACGGACCATGAACGGGCATAAAGTCCCTCGGAACTTTAGTCATGGTTTTCGATGGAACAAAGTAAACGGCACAAAACAGTAGTTTCGTAAATTTTTAACACATTTATCTCTTCGCCGACAGATGAAAATAAATGATACGGTAGTTAAGTGCAAAATTCTTTATTCATTGATACTTTGAGTTGTGTGCAAAAAGAATTTTTGAATTGGTAAAAATTAATGAAACGACTGAGAAAACATTATTATGCTAATTATATTTCACACGAAACGAGTTGAGCTTTAATTTTTTATGGGTATAAAAAGAGATTCATTAATTTTAATAGCCAGAATAAAATAATTAGCGTCTTGGTAAGATGTAAACGTCTTCTTAGATTTCAATTATTTTTAATCGACAAGTATTTAATCATAAATATTGCATTATTCAAGCGTACTGGAAATTGAATGTGGAGATATTAAATGACAAATAAGTGTATAAATATTATCGATAGGTTGGTTAAAATACGCGGTGGAGAAAAACACAGTGGACAATAGGTAATGGTTATTCGAGGAATAATGGCCCATTATTTCCTACATTACCTTAATTCGCCAGCTCTCTTGCAATTAAATAACGTGGATAATCTTTTTATTTCATATTATTTTCATCCACATTTCCGTATAATTATCGAAGCGTATCGAGAAAAATCGTTATTATTCAGGTACACATACACACATACTTTAGTCATTATTTTTCTCGTTCGCCACTTGTAAAGAATCTACGATAAACGTCATTATAATTGAATATTTAGGGGAAGGGAGCGAAGCGAAGGGCGGGGGGTGGGGGGGATCTCAGTCAAGGGTCGCTGCGATCCTCAAGTAATAAGCTTGAACTTTTACGAGGCCAGGCCATTTCTAATGGGGGTGCATGCTCCTGTATACGAATGGCGTTAGCCCAAGCACGTGAATGAGGGTAAGTAACATTGGTGCTGAAGAGAACAGGGCGGTTGACTGTTTGTACTTGGCTACTTGTGCCACCGTGAAATACCCCAGTGTATACCCCATAAAGTATCTCTTTTAAGGAGACTAAGCTTGAGAAAGCGAGTACGTCAAACGTGTTCCGCCAGGCAACGCGCCGGGAGGAATTAAGCAGGTAATTGAGGAAGGGACGTTCAAGTACTTGGCTGTCAAGCTTCTCATTCCCACGCTCGTCTCCTTTCTTCCCCACTCATTACTTTCTCCTTCCAGTGTTGGCTTCTTTCCACGTCAATCAAGTATATTGTTGGTGATGCTCTCCGAGCTTCAGCATGATTTCCACCTTGAGGAAATTAAGCTCATGTTTACATATTGTGGTCCGGGGTGAAAAAAAAAATTACCAAAGATGTACCCGTTGATAAATTAGTCCGGAACCAGTTTAATTGTACTCACATTGCTTTCGGGATGGTTGAATGACGAAGAGCTGCAACAAGAATAATTCGAAGACGAGAACAATACGAGACGAAGTTGTGGGGTGGTGTTGTAGTACATGCAGCAGTGCATGCACGTGATTGGGGTGAGGGATTGGTCATTGTCGCGCTCCTTTAAAATTTCAGACTTGAACGACCTTCGGGTGGAGGGTCTTCGTGGTAGAACCGATGTTGGTGAGCTGCGAACACGTCTCCCGGAGGTGCACACACGATTCCCCTTTGGAGAGATCGTGTAGAACGTGTGAGTGGCGAACTGAGTTTGAAACTTGAGGGAAAGAATTATTGAATGAATCCAGACACTGCTCAAGGTATCATAAGCGAAGGGAAACTCTCTTAACTGCAATCTCATTATCACCAGCGAATAAATAATACAATTCCGATGACAGGTGCCGATAATCATGTCATTTGAACATAAATTCTTAATTGAACGGGCTCCAAGATCAAATAAAGCAGTCGGACCAAAAACTGGTTACCCTAGTTGACTGAGTCACTTGAACCGGATTCATCACTCCGAATTCCTCAGGACAACAAATTATCCCTCTCATTGTTAGTCCAAGTTTGCGCCAATAATTATACATCCGCACATCCTTGACATTTTCAGCTGCAATTCCAATGTTTCCGAAACTGTGCTCTCATTCGTTTCGTGATGGTTGAATAACGAGGAAGGCTGGAACAAAAAAAAAACACATACGCAAAAAAGAAAAGCGAAGACGAGAACAATAAGAGACGAAGGTGATGATGTATACATGCAGGCCGGAAGCTCTGTATGCACGCGATTGGGGGTGGGGGGTTGGTTATTGGCGCGCGCCTTCAAAATCTCAGACTCGAACCACCTTCGGCTGGCGGGTGTTGCTGGTGGTAGTGATGCTGGCGGGCTGCGAACGCGTCCCCCTGCCGTATCGACCGTCCATGCAGCCGACGACGAGAAGACGCGACCACCATCCACCCTACCATCGCACGGGGCTGTTCTCCTCGCCGCGGTGACGCGAGGGTGCCGACGCCTGCGCAACTCAGAGCCGGAGCTCTATCCCGACGCCAGTTTGTCGGGAGTCGAAGCAACGGTAACATCGAATCCAGGACGCGCCTCGAAAGCGCTCATCTCGCCTCGCGCGGAGAGCGAGTTCCTCGGTTACCGAAACAAAAAGCTCATTAATTCAGGCTCATTGACCGTTGGGTGCAATCGAATATCAAAATAGTCCAATCGAGATAGCGGCACGTGTTAATCGTGGTGATTCAACGAGGGTCCAGATCATTTTCAAAACGACACCGGATGTGCATACTCTCCTGAAGCTG
The DNA here is from genome assembly GCA_947507545.1 of Clistopyga incitator. NCBI lineage: Eukaryota > Metazoa > Arthropoda > Insecta > Hymenoptera > Ichneumonidae > Clistopyga > Clistopyga incitator. Next base: position 11,337,543 of record OX382173.1, on the reverse strand, counting down.
ACATCCGACTGACACAGCGTGCGTGGTCCAGTCACATCGAAACTCTCCTTAAAAAACACACGAAGATACGAAGTCAACAATTGACAGAAAGCCAAAGGGAAATGAGTTCGCTGGACCACAAGATCATTGGGTTGAAAATTTGGTGTTGAATGTACCATGGTTCGCCGGGTCGATTAATTCACATTAAGCGTTAAAGGTCGAGGCCCTTGACCGTGACAGTGTGGATACTAATAAAGAAGAAATTGATTAACCGCCTAGCGTGGTACTTTATATATACATTTGATATTACATTACATGATTACAAGCAGGGATGCTGTATGTACTCGACCAACTAAGTTGACACCCTTATGGACAAGTGTAGCATGCTGTCGTTCACTGATAGCGGCGTGGTGATGACGTCGAGGCACTGTGCCCAGGAAGTGCATGAGGATGCAGTTGCAATGAGATACTCGAGTCATCTGAAAAGGATCGATGCTCCAGCAGGAAACGTCAGTGACTGTGGTCGACTGCTTCCGTCCCTGTCTACATGAAGAGTCGGGTGAAATTTTGTTTTTTCATCCTTATCCATAGGAGATCCCTCGGTTACGGATATATAACACACAATCCTGACGTTCATTCATCTGCACCGCAGGCTGATATATATATATATATAGCCGTATATGTCCTCGGGGGTTGTTCGTCTCATGATCTTTCATCGCGACAACTGCGTTCTCTCTGACTCTCGTGGATTTATCAGTGTTATAGTGTCGGGTGAAGAAGATCGAATGGGTAACGCGATTGGACGCATCGTGAGTGACGTGTGACAGTGTGATACCTAAAAGCACGACAGATTGACCGAATGTGTTAATTCTGATCATCGCTGAAGCTTTCGGACCTTGGAACCTCAAAGGTTCATGCATGTTCCTCTAACTGCCGGATTGTTCAGTTTAATTGGACGGTTTATTACCGTCTGTGATGTAATTCTATCTAACCATTAAAGTTGGGGATATAATAAAAGTCCAATTAGGTATTTTGATTACTTTGGCAAATCCGTCTTTGCCAGATTGCGTAGATGACATGAGACCAACGTTAAAGCACCAAAGAGAAGCTTTAATTCTTGAGTTTTTACGTGGTGCCTTTTCATCCGACGTCTATCGTGAGATAAGCAGGCATGCGATCAGAGGGGAAATCGTCTTCGCGTAAAGGAGCCGGATGAGAGTCCGGCTTAGAAAGGATTTCCGCAGGAAACGAGGCGAAGGTCCGCGGACGGACGAGCGGCTTGCCGCTGGACCATTGGGGATGTTATATACCCGCTGAACCGCACGTCAACGAGGATAGAGGAGATAACGTGTTCTCAGCTCCTCGGATAACGTACCTCCTTATATCTCGAACGGGAAGGAACTAGAGGGAGGATAAAGGAAGAGGAAAAAATATCCCTTCGAGCACTTAATTATAACTAATAGCCGGGCGTAGGACAAGAAGATAGACGAAAAAGGGTCAGCAGCGTTAAGCGAAGAGGCAATCAAGATCACACAAATCACATTTTATTTCTCGTTGTTGGATTCGAAAAAACATAATACGTCTCAATAATATATTTATTCGATCGACGATAAATCCGAATAATGAGATAATCGTTCATCCAATCACTTATGTAGAATCGATGATGTTGGATACATGTCTCATTTTATTGATTGGTGAATGTAAGAAACACACTATCGATCTTTGTGAAAAATCTCTTCATGGTTCAGGTTGGGTCTAATAACTCAAGATCAAAGTTCTTGATAATAGGTATCTGAGGAAGAAGAAGCTCGATCCTGAAGACTGAGCAACCAGTTGACATTCAGCCCTCGCTCTGACAAGAACCCACGGAAAAACTGCCCTTACCCATGAATGACCCCGGCATCATCCCTGCTTGGATTAAGCCATAATCGTTGTCCGGTTTTCTGGAGTCAACTGAAAGGGTGAAGGGGGAAAGGGGAGACGAGGATGATGAAGACAGGACGACGGATGATTAAGTGAGATGCTGGGGAAGACTCATCTCGCATAGAGAGAGTGAGAGAGAGTAACTCCGTGGAGACCGTGGCCAGCAGCGTTTTCAAAGTTCGGCTATTTGCCTTTCAAAACGCTGACTTGATAATGGGCCAGAAGCGTTAACTTTCGACTACAATCTGCCGGCATATTTCTCCGTGTTCAGGGAACAGCGCAGTGGATAGGAAGGAGTTGGAACGGAGAGTGAGTCCAGGGAGTGAGTTATAGTGTGGAACGGAAGTAAGGAGGGAAAGAGAGAGGGAGTTACCTCAGCAAACACGTCAGCGTTGATCGACGAAAGTACACACGAGGATCTCGGCTGTAGAGATGGTGACTACCATGTGGATGTGAGGTTGAAAAGTGTCTACGTGTATGTACGATCTGCACAGTACTATAATAAAGTATAAATACACCCTGAAGGGTAGATAAACCACAAAGAGGCCTGTCACAATATTGATTTCGTCATACGAATGTCTCGTGGGAATAAGAAGTTTGAAGGAGACGTAGGACCAAGAGGAATTGGAGAAACGGCGTCGTATCGAACAAACAGGACTACGTGATACGGAGAATTGGTTTGCTCCAATGGGACCTGCTGGAAAGGATTGGTCGTACGGTTGGGCGTGACCGTGGGAAATCGTGAAAGAAGAGATAAACGGTACCAAGAAATCGAGAGAGAGAGCGAGAGAGAGAGAGAGGAAAAAGAAATTGGTGTTACGTGACGCCGGAAAATGATCGGGTCGCGAAAAACGAAAAGACCAAGAAGGAGTTCAGGTACGACGACAAAGTCGACACAGCCAATAAGAAAAACGAGGACGACGGGAACGACGTGTTTCGTGTGTTACTGCTGAGATGATGCGCTGCTCCTCGTATATTCACCGATTCAAGATGTCGATGGTCCCCGCTGTAAACGGTATCCCATTGCCGTTTATCCTGGCTCAGGTGGTACTGGTGATTTTGGCGCTGGTCCCGATGGTCGCTAGCGGTGACCTCAATTCACGGACGGTCAAGACAAAGTACGGTGATCTTAAGGGCGTTATCGTTAAGCTCGAACGTAATCTTGGTGGTGTCGAAGTTTTTCGCGGTGTACCGTATGCCTCGCCACCGGTCGGCAGTTTAAGGTTCATGCCACCGGTGAATGGTGCTCCCTGGCATGGCGTTAAGGTTGCCGATAAGTTCGGACCCGTGTGCCCACAAAAATTACCGGACCTTAACAACGCGATGCCACCCGGCAGAATGGAGTACCTGAGGAGACTGCTGCCTTTGCTTCGCAATCAGAGCGAGGATTGCCTCTACCTCAACATCTACGCTCCTGCACAAGGTAGGTCATTATGCCAATCCCCTATATAACGCTTCGAATGAACATGTGCTTGCTACACTTGTTCGAGGGAAAATCAAGCTGTGGAGAGGCTGATAGGAAGGTGGGAGAAGGACGGATGCATAAAGGCTGTGCCTTTTCCACCGGCTCTATCTCACGTGTAGAGTCGAATTAAGCTCGGCAACCAGGCAGACTCGAGAGCGGGCTTCGACATTCCGGGTCAACTATGTCCGACGGAACGTACTGACTCCATCAACCCAGATTCGTGATATCTCACTCTCGGGTAAGAGAGACCGAACGAACTTCTCATTCGCACAACCCTCCATGGTACAGCCAACCCCCACACCCCCTATTCTCATCGTGGCCTACCGCACACATGAACTCGGTGCCGGCAAAATAATTGCACTGATCGAAACTCGTGATCGGCAGTTTGCTCTCTCTCTCTCTCTCTCTCTCTCTCAACCTCCCTATCTCCGTTTCTGTCTTTCCATCCTTCGACCCTAGAGCAGACACGTACACTATGCACATTTTCGATAGTGTTAGTGATACACTATGCGCATTTTCGACAGTGATAGTGGTACACTATCCGTCTGGATTCATAGTCAATAGAATGAAGCCACAAATAAATAAGCCTTGATCGTCAGCTGCCATTAAGGTGGTTACCACGGTAGCATAACGAGCGTCGTCCAAAGCTACCACATCCTGCGTCGGGGGTCACGTGAATTACACAAAACAGAGAGTACGTATAGAGAGATAGAGAGAGAGAGAGAGAGAGAGGGAGAGGCTGGTATAGTAAATGGAATCGCATGGATGTAATTCGGCGCTATCCCTCCGGGAGCTTTTCCCAGCACACGGTGGTTTTAATGCGAATGGGGAGATGGAGAAGGAGACAATGGTACATAGAAATTCAGTACACGTGATCGCGTTCTGTTTAAAGGAATTTAATTCGCTATCGTCGTTAGATGTTATCTACTTTTCTTCATCGACTCGTGTACCAAAATCGTCGCGTACCTAATTCAGCTTAACCGAAGAGCGACGATAGGTCCTCAGCTGGAATTGGACCTGTCAGCATATATGTTGGTAAAAAAAGTGGTTTCTCTTCTGCAAACGCTTGAATTTGTTCACCAAGTAACCACTTATTTTTATGCTGGAGGATTTGCTGGCAGATTTCTAGGCTCGTATAGCTTGTGCTACCAGCGCAACCAGTTCCTCTGGTACCAATGGCAAAAGCTGGATTTCGTAAGCTGGTAACTGGCCGACGGTCCATGCAACCGCCAAATCACTGGACTCGGATGCGCTAACTCTATCTGCCTTTCTCTATCCCTCTTTCGAGTGTTCCAGTTCAGCATAATAACTCAGGCAAGCATCCAGGGGCACCTCGTGGAGCCATTGTCGAGGAACGCAAACAAAGAATCCATGAAAACGCCCATTAATTTGGCGATTTGAATGGGGAAGTGTTATTTTATAGCCGGGCGTATTCGTTCGTCGGCTATAAATTGGGAACGTGACCAACGTGGAATACGCGTGCATTTATATATATCCATCTCTTTCTCTCTCTCTTTTCTCGGTGCTCACTCTCCTCGCATTCTCCCGTTCATTCGTTTACTTCTTCGCCTTCCACCCTGAACAACAGCGCCCAGTACGTATACCTCCGACTCTGGCACTTGCTACCTTTCTCTTCCGGTATTCCATCTTCGCGTTTCCTTGAAACGTGAATGATTGCCGAGTCCAACGAACTCTAAGGAGCGTCGTACGTGCGACTAAATTCAAGATATCTACGTTTATCAACGAAATTCCAATATTACAACAGATACAAATGCACCGAACATTCATCTTCAAGGTTGCTTCCATTCATTCACACAAAACGAATGCAGTCGGATTCTTTATTTATTCGAGATCGCGTCTTATTGATATTACACTGCAAAATGTTTGCAAACACAAACATTTGTTACTATATTTGCAGTACAGATAAAAAATCAATTGACCAATTTATTCAACACTATTCCAACATTCGAAGGACAAAAGGGTTGCACAATATCAGTTGTAAGGATTTCAAAAGCGGGTACCAATACAAATGCACTAAGCATTTATTTCCATTATTTCCATTCAAGCTCAGCTTGCAACGCACGTTAAATAAATTTATTCAAGGTAATTTTACTGCTCGTATTATAATAGCACTGCATACAATTTTCATCATACATGTCATAGGGCAGTGTAGTTATAGGAAAAAAAGGGGGGAATACACAGTGTACAAGAAGACCGAAAGAACGCTTGCAGTAAAAATTATTTTCCCACCGTACCGAGCAAAGTTTGACGGGCTTAACGTAATTTACGTTTTTTTTTTTTCCTCTCTTCGACTCGCCGACCCTCCTCTTCCAGTCCTTCTCCTTCTCATCTGCCCCTCCCTATTCCCTCTGCACGATAAAACAAACTTCGTTACGGCTTGCTCCTAGCCTCGTAACAACAAGTAGGAACTTTACGAGATCGCGAGTGAGTGGGAGAGGGAGAGTCACGGAGGAGAAGAAAGGGATAGCGACGACTGAGCAGGGATCGCTAGGGAGATGGCGTAGTGGAACGACCAGGAAAATAGGGAGTGGGAGAGAGAAGAAGAAGAAAGAAAAAAGGAAGAAAAAAGGGGGGAGGGTGGAGCATGCGGATTGCGTATTCGTGGCAATTCCTGGATCAGGGAAAAGAAATTGCATTTAAATGGGGCATGCTAATCCGCGGGTATATAAGAGGCATAAAATTCTTTCGGGTCTCTCTTCCTATCTCCCTATATCTCGCTTTTTCTTTCGTGATGGGATACTACGCGATTATCTTATGCAAACACGAAAAGATTCTATTCGCCTTCCTATCTCCTTCGCCATCACAGACTTTTTCTCCCCTTTTCTTCAACTTTTTCTTTGTTCGCTTATGATTCACGTGTTCCATGACAGCTCATCATATCACGTGACACTGGCCTATTTTTTTATTTCTCACACGTTCGATTGGAAATGTATTATTATTTTGTTTTTGGGTGAAGGTACAAGAGAATATGAAAGCCCAGATAGTATCAATAATTTTTTCTTGGCGATACGCTATCGTGCCATGGGAAATATGGGCGAACCCAAACTGGTCACACTTCCGGCGGTAACCAGTCTAAATATAGCTAGTAGGCCACCGGTAGAAGCAGCAGCAGAGGCTCACGTGACAGAACGTGCGGTGCCTGTGAGCCTACGACGCGAGCCTTGGCACCCAGGAGTTAATTATTAAATTTAATTAAAGTACCATCGTCGCTCTCGTCGCGTCGCCCGAAACTCGCCTTGTTACACCACTTGGATGCATGGCTTTGGCTCTAAACCTGTGCTAAGACAGCGATAGTTTAGTACGCCCATTTGCTCTCTTAATTGCAATGCTTTTTTTTTCGTACCTTTTGAATTTTGTTGTTGTGTTGGTTAGTAATGTTAGCTTTGTGCTGCTCGGTTAAGACGGTCATTTCATTATTCACCGCTATTTTCTAATTTCTAATTTAACACAAACGACGTCCGTTTAGCCACGTTTATTTTACTCTTCCAAATATTTTTTTGTCACTATGCCAATTTTTGTGTTTCTGTACGCACCACCGGAGGTTATATATCATGAAGAAGAACATTAAAAAGTGGCTGAACTGACAGAGAATCACCCATAGGCTGTTAAGAATCGTTATCGCTAAGCTTTCCCATAAACAAAGCTTTGTGTACAAAGTGCCAAAGAAAATTGGACCCAACGCGCATAATCTCACTTCGCCGCCTTTTCCCTGGCGATGATCAGTGCCGGGCATTCGATGATGTCTGACCAAGGTGCAAAATGTCAGGTCATTTATTTTTAAGCAAGAGAAATCATTTACAAATTTTTTTTACGAATTCTAGGAATTTCGACAGGATAAATAATCTTTCGTATTTTCTCAATTCATTGACATTCCAAAAAACGCTTCATTACTCATACCACACATGGACACAACACATGGACCGTACACAAGATTTCCAACGTAGACAGCACAAGATAAACGTGTAACGTGATACGAGACTCGACATCTTTCTCCATTTCTATAGGTTTAAGGTCCCCTCTTGCCACGTCTTGTACCGAAATGTATCGAAACGGCAGCTTTTCTCACACCTCCAATTGCTAACGCGATGCCCCGAGGCGGAGAACACCATGGATTTGGAGCTCATCCACCTCGGGCTATCGGTTTCGCGGCCTCTTTCGAGATGAGAGGCCAGGTGCATTTCGCAAAAGCCAGCGGCAACGATTGAGGGCGGAGGTAAAGAAAAGCCGAAGGTGAGAGGGGAATACGAAATGGCTTCGAATGGAAAACAGGGAGAAAGCGAACCGCTCGGAGATCGGACAGGACTTTTCAATTCCGCAAGGTCTGCACACAGGGGTCGGATTCTCCATCCCTCTCTCGTTTGTCTCCCTTTCTCCCACTCCGGTTTAGCACTGGACATGGACAAGTGGAGGTGGACCATCGAAATCCCGATCCAGGACTCGTCCAAATGCCTACGTGTATACACCCACGTATTATAGCCGGTGTATATACACAGTTGTGGCGTTCCGGGTTCTCCCGTAACGTGTGAAGCTCACGACTGGCCAATGTGAAGGAATCTAAATTCCTCGAGGTATAACAACGACTTGTGCGGACGGTGGAATGTAACGCGAGATATGCGACCAAGGCTATGGTTTGTACAAACCTCGCAAGACCATCTACTGCGGTCCTGGAAAATTCCCTCTCGGTTATACGACAATCGAATACATAGATTCATGCCGGATAACTGTGGTCAGTGAGCAATGTGTACAGCAACCTGGACGAGAACGCGGGGTGCGAGAACAACTGAAAAATATGCATTAAACATGTGGTCCGAAAAGAGGGACAGGAAGAAATGAATGATTTGACGAAAAAACTGACGTTGTCACAGTAGTGGCAATGGGAGCAATAGTTGCAATAGTAGCAAGAGTAGCAATAGTATTAATAGTAGCATTAGTAGCAATAGCAGCAATAGTAGAAGTAGCAGAAGTAGCAAAAGTAGAAGTAGAAGCAGAAGTAGAAGTAGTAGTAGTAGTATTTGCAGTGATATAGATGCTGTGCTACCCTCCGGTACGCCAGAGGCAGTAGTCTACCCAGCAGGCTCCTCTCTAACCAACTCTCTCCTGCTTACTCTGGTCTTTATGTATCCCCCAGTCTCTATTTGTGTCTTCCTCTCGAGGGTCACCAGGGACGTGCGTAGCTTCACGTACAGAGCGTTAAATTCTATCAAGAAGTTTAACTGGTCGAATCTCGAGGTACGTACCTCTATGTGTGTATTAGAAAGCATCGCGCACTCGACGATCTTCTGCGATCTCCCCTCAGAGACTCGATGCATCTAACTATGGCAAACTCTTGTGTACCGATGTCTATCGAATTATATTAAGGATTCAATTTATAACTGAACATATGAGGAGCAGTCTCCAGTTGTGCCTTATCAAAGGACAACTTTAGATTCATTCAAAAGGTAACATTTCTTGATATCAATAAAACGATTGAAATGATTTCGTCATCAAAGTCCAATGTCCACTGGACCAACTGATCAACGTATTCACATTGAGCTAATGCATCATGAAGAGCATTTGAAAATTTGTCATTGGCACATTCTGACCTACCTCATGATTATTTGTCATTGGAAAAAGCGGAAGCAACAGGAACGAGACGAAACACTGCATGTAAATATAACCAAACATATGATGCAGTGTTTCAACAACTAAAAGACGTGGGACAAGTCAGAATTTTTCTGTTCTACTCGTGCACATTCACCTCGCCATGTAGAATGTGCTACTTTCCTTTATTTATCTACGTCAGTGCAGATGCTGCAGGGCAAAGATAGGAATGATGGTTGAGAAGTGCTGCAATGTCGCAGCCAGCAGTGGGTGGATGCACAGTCGAGAGACATTTGTCTCTCGCTCTGCATATTGAAGAATTCTATGCATCCGTTAGTGACTCTACGCGAAGCCGCTCACGTGCATTCTGGATATGTCGGGAAACGGGATAGCAACAGAGACACTGGAATTTCTGCCGCCAGTGGTTAAGGTCTCCGTATGTACAGACAGGGGAGTTCAACCTCGAGAGCTAGTCAAGGAGTATTCTCAGTGCGGTAGAATAACTTTCGAAATGGTGGGTTACATTGTGGTTTGCGAGCAAACATGCATTTCTATTTTATTTGTTTATTTTATTTAGTTTTTTCACTAACCTCGTTATGTTGTTATTGAAGATGGAAACTCTGAGATCTGACATCACAAAAATAACGTTACGAGATTGTACGATGAAAATAGAATGTGAGAAAGAAATGCATTGAAAATTCGTTAAATTTGTATTCGTTAGCATTAAATTTTGTAAAGATTTATTTTTTTATTTTTATGTCAATGGCATTGATAAAAATGTAACGTTCGGTAACTTTACGACAAAATTTTTTTGCAACCGGTAATATTTATGATGAATTTCCAATTAAATTACATAATTTGTAGGATAAGTGCAATCGATCTGTGGATTTTTTTTTTGTTATTGGAAAAATCGATTTCCGATGTGGAATAGCGTGACCGATGAAGAAACCGATGGACAGTTAAATTACGTTTCTACGTAATGGAGATGGATGTCCCAAAAATTTGGCTGTAGGTGGAAATTTACATAGGGATCGGGTTTCGTTAACCTCTTTGTCGAATTATCCGTGATTTCCTACCGATTTTAAAGTGCCACCGATAATTTTGTTCGAAAAATTTTCACTTGACAGCAAAGAAAAAAAAAAAAGTATTGGCTGAAATCGGAGAAAAAGGAGGGGTAAAATGATATTCTCGATATTTAGCGAAATTCACCTGGCGGTACTTTCTCCTCGTGGGCTATCGTACACAGACGTAGATTTCTGAATCTAACGGGTCAGTTAAGGGCCATTGAGACAAACGGGTTAAATGAGACGCGAAAACGATTTACGTCCGGCCGATTGGGGGCGTAATTAAAATGCACCCCGAGCCTCCTGCCTCAGTTTCTCTTTCTCACCCTCCCGATGTTTCCACCCCCTCCGCTGTTGCCCGCTTCAACCAATCCCCGGCGGGAGCCAACATCAGGGGCGCAATACTCATTATTACGCAATGAGGCGAGACTGCCAAACTCCGGCTTCGGTACATTCTGCCTTTTCCAACATACACTACCCTTTTTTATATTCAGCATGTACATTATCCAAATATCGGCCGAATATATTCTGCCAAACTATTTATAAACACGTATACTACAAATTTTTTAAAATTTCTCTAAAAAATTTGGGTGAGTATTGAATTTGACATTTGAAAAAATACCTGTCATTTCTGAGTGTTCGCTGATCAATGGGAATAAGATTAAATCAATTGTTGATTTTATGTCTAGTAATATTAAAGTTCTTTGTTTTAATTGAACGTAAATTAATATGCCCCTGAGACTTCACCCCTTTTTCATGGTATCTGCCGTACAATTTTATTTTATTTTCTTCCTCAACTCTAATTAGAAAAAAAATTAATGGATAAATTATTACCGGGGATTTTTTTAGAAATCGCCATTGTATTATCCTGACACGAATCATGCTAAAGCAGCATCAATTTCCAATCTTGAAGAGCGTCGTTCCATGGGGAAGAGGATATTTCAATTCGGTCGAGGACTTTATTTATAAAGACCACGATCAAGGTGTATTCCTTCGAGATTTTTATCTCAGCCGCGGAGCTGCTATTTTTTTTTTTTGCGTTACGAGTACCATGGATCTTTTAAAAGAAGGACGTGATGTCGACGGATTTGCGGTATCGTAAATCGCCGGTGGAAAGGACAACGTGTCTAGTCCTTGTGTCCTTATCCGACAAATCCTTTCGACCAATTCTCAAGCCCGACTATTACCGCAACATTCTATACGCTATAGCTATAAAAAAGGGCTGCAGTACGGGTAAACCGTTTCTTCGCTGTTTCTGTCGCTATCGAGCGAGAAAAAGCGAAGATTAGGGTTCTTATTTTCTTATAAGAACGGCCGAGATCGTTTGGCACCTCGTCGGTATATCGCACCGTGTGGCAACACAGCTCGTTTCCGCAGCCCGAAGGACGAAACGATACCGACCGCTCGTAGCCATAATATAAACCCTGGTGGCTATGGAGGTTCACCCCGAACGACGGTATGGGCGAATGGGGCTGTCCTCTCTTAAATCCTTTGAGGCCTCGGCGAAGAACCGGTGAGCGTTCTATCCTGGCGGTCGCTTTTTGTTTATTCTCCCAGCTAAATCAGCGGGTTGGCATTTTTCATGAGTGGACCCAGGGGTCGTACTTATTGGCAAATAAAATCGGCCGGTGTATCCCATATACAAGGAAGGTTTAGGAAAAATGGTAGACGGAGAAGAAAGGATTGTGTGAAAATCTAACCACAAGACACTCGGACATTGATCAAGGGGGTGAAATGTATCACGTACACCCAAAAGGTTCCAAGGCTGATTTTCCCATCAATAAACCCAATATAACTCTCTATTACAATACTAATTTTTTTGTTTGCCGCTCGATAAAAATATGACAAACTTGGAGTTGATTAGTCGAGCCAGCCAAAGAATAATGGCATTTCTAAAAGCTGCAAGTTCAACTAACACATTGATCAATGTGATCAAATGTGTCATATGTATCCAAAAGGTTCCAGGGCTGATTTTCCCATCAATTGACCTAACATTACTCTCTATTATAATACTCATTTTTTTGTTTAATGCTCAATAAGTTATGACAACCACCTTCAAGCTGATTGGTCGGGCCAGCCAAAGAATAATGGCATTTCTAAAAGCTTAGCCTGGTATACGCTGACGTATTTTTATTGCCGACCATAATTCACGAGTTCTGATAACGAACGGACGTCATTCGTGTGCGTGAGTTTCCACATGTATAAATATGGGTGTGTATAGAGGAAGTAAGAGACGTGGGACAAATCCGATGGCGAGTCGAGCGAGCTTCTATTATCGGTGGCAAGAAGTCCATAAAACTTGAAATACGACTTCCGGCCCATGGGCGACCGGCGGTGGTGCTGGAATCGCGGTGGAGGACAGCCGCTCGTGCGCGTATTAAAATTCACGTCGCGAGAACAATTGGAAGAGTAATTTATGCGGGGAGAGAAACGACAGCCGGCGAGGTTGTAGGTTAGGTGCTCGATGGAGTGTCGTCGATTGGGTGAGCAAGAAAAATATATATTTTTCGTGTGTAACGCACGCCCTGCGGGCATTCATTCGCAAGCTCGAAAGGTTTAGTCAAAGTCGGCGATACGAAAAGGAAGAGGGACGAGAGATGAAGGATTGGATAAAGGATCCAATGCGAAGAGACGCTCATCGGAAACGAGTAATCGAGGATAAACGGTGACCCCAGTCGCAGATTACAAGCAACTCGGTTCGTGCCTGATCTCCTTGAAGATACAGAACTAGATTGGTGTGTAGGTACGTGTGTTCATCCGAGAAATATTTAAATTCAACTGCGAAGAGAACGCCGGAGATAGAAACGCTTCGCTGGTCTGGTTAGTGCGAAATATATAGTGGAAGAGATGGAGATAGATTGGAAGATTGTGAGGCAACATGCTGAATCCAAATTTCGAAGGGAGAACTCCTTAGTCCGAACCAGAATCGAAGTGGCCTAGGTTGAGGTCGTAAACGAGGTTAAACGGTTCACACAAATATATATGTACGTACATGACTGCGTCTGTATATATGTGTGTATTTGTGTGTGTGTGTGGGTGTGTGTACAGTACATAGTCTCACTTATGTGAGAAAAGCTCATTCCGACAAAACCAATCTGGAATAACCCAAACAGGCGACCAGAGACAATCTCTTCCTTCGATTACACCCACACTTTCAGGCTGCGATAAAAATAAATTTTCTCGAAAGAAAGCTCGTTTAGTTCCTCAAGGACAACTGTTACACGGATGAATACACGTATTTTTGTCAAACTAATACCTCGGTCAAAACAAAGTTGGACGAAAAATCATTCGTTTTATCGATGAAAGTTCAATTGTAGAAAACATTTAATCGAACAATGTAGGGAACTGTATGATATCGAACTATAAATTTCGAGACAAGCGTAGTTAGGATCGGCGCAAAGTGATGTCTAATTTACCGTTCATTATTAAAGGGGAAAGTAATAAAGTTGATGAATTTTGCAGATGTATTCATTCGTTAACCCTGATAAATACTGCGAAAATGAATTAACGTATGCAGAGTCTCACCGAGTCTGCGAAGTAGTAAATTGCACACTGTTCCCTCATAATTTTCCACTTTTCATAACTCTGCTTTTACGAGGTAGTAAAAATCAATCAACCTTTTTCCTTGTAGCGGTGGTTTTTCGACTTTCGGAAAATTATGAGCAAACAATATGCACCATTGAATTTGCATGTTTTTCGCATTGATGAGATGATCGGATTTCTTTATGTACTAACGTATAATAATTTTTATAAATTATTTTAACAAACAATCGGTACAAGAATTACCACCGTAACTTCACTCGTCCACAATAAATTCTACCTTGTAACCAATCAAAGATCCAAATCTGCCCTTCAATCCATCTTCGAGTTTGAGTTACCGAACTAAGCCCCGAGAATCGGTAACGTCAGAATGGAAATTTAACGGGAAATAATTACAGGGGCTATCGTCGATAGTCGCAATACCGATTGGTATATATGTCTCAGGTGTTCGGTTGTGAGAATGAAACAATGGTATTTCGTCTGGCGGCTTAACCGCAGATACGACCTCGCCTCGAATGAATCCCTTCCCTTGCACTCTAACCCTATGTCATCGGTTCTGAATCGCGTTGCTTTCAGGCCCGGTTCTCAGGTGTTGACCATCGTCGATTCCGTTAACCAATAATTAAGCTCAGCACTCCATTATCGAAAGCCTAACGCAGTGTTTAGTCGTGGCTGCAGGTCTATAGGGGTCGAGATAGCGATGAAGTTTCGTGAGGGAGTGCGACAGGGTCAACAGAAGGGTTGCTCTGTAAATGAGGATAGGGAATCAGGAGGTTCCAAGGTTCAAAGGCTCTTCGGAAGATGCTCGAATTACATGTTGAATCGCGGTAGTTACCCACCGTGATGGAACTAAGCGACCTGCACGAGTTTTCGAGCCCTTGTCTCGTCAGTTGAATTCAACGGGGCGGAAATAGGAGAAGGAGTTTGCTGGTAATTGTCCCGGAAACATTGGTACCAAACAATATAAACATGAGCTAGAAAAATGACAATTCACATGTGGCATAATTAACAATTATCGTATTTCGTCAAGGCTCTCAAATGATTATTTTGTTAAATCGCTTTACCGTCCTTAAATTTCCTCTTTTGTCGAGTAGCGGAAACTCCAACTCAATAGAGTCCGAAAGACGGCTTAGGAACAAAGCGATGTGACTTACTAAGTGAGATCGAGTGAGAGTCGAGGAGAATCGATCCAGAAAATGAGGAAGTCTTAAAGTGCTGTCGACGAGAAACCAACTCTTCACCTTACAATAGCCTCTGATCACCTCCCAACGGCACAGCTGCATAAGGAAATCAAGAGACTCTCTCGTCTCTTTGCTTTTGTCTATTCCTCACTTCCTGTAACACTTGATCTTCAATGGCGATTCTAAGGACTGATCAAAAGTCGAGCGACTGGCGAACTTTCCACACACCATTGAATCTCGGTTTCACCCTCGCGACGGTAAAAAGGTTTACAAGTTTTCTTCGTTAACTTCTTACGTCAATTCAAGTGTCATTCACACCCAATTAAAACGTTATTTGGACCGATTTCATCTTTGTTCAATCGGGAACACTTCGCCTTTTCTGCATTTGTAACATTATCAACTTCCCTTTCGTAAATTTCAAACAAACTAGAAGCTCGGATGAACCAATTCTTCAGTGTGTATCTAATAATAATCGGGCATTTTTGCTTTGTGTGTTTTTAAGATTTTTATACATACTTTATTTTTTATTTTTTGAGGACTAAAATTTCGGTACCCATGAGCTTTTTTATTGTGATTTTCCGCCATTTCTGATTTCGACTTCCAGTCAAAAAAGCCACTAGGATTTTTTCAATCATTACATCACATCGATATTACGCTATCAATTGCCTCCGTAACTCGCGGAAAATAGGATAATAAAGAAGTGAATCGTCCACCAAAGTATTTGGAACTCCAGATTGGAACCCGCATCCATATAATGGCCAGTAGATACGCCCGGAAAGATTCCGCGATACCGGCTAGACCGGAAGATTACACTTTCAGTGGTAACTATCGGTGTGGAAGGCGGAGTTGGCCTAAAATCTTCGGTAGTTCGAAAGTGGATACATTCCGATATTGATCAGACACACGTTGTATTGAATTCGTTCGACCAACAACCGTAAAAAGTCCACCTATCCTTGCACTTACCTATTCTCGTTTGCAGGATAATTTGAAAAACAAAAATCGACGCCGACTCCTTATCAAAATTTTCCTACTTACACTTCGTAAGCTCGCAAAATGAATTACGACAAATTGATTCATTTCAGAACCCAATATCGAAAGCTCATTTTCTCAACCTCCCAGACAGCTTGCATTACGATGTCTCTTCCTACAAATTAATTTATCAAATCTATGCCAATGATACTTTAAGCTTGTATTAAGATTATTAAGCTGAAGAAAAGAGAGCAAACCCTGAAGAGGGAGGAAAAGCCACGTCGCGGTTTTTCGGGGCTGCCAAAACGAGATGTCGAAGAAAAGAGAACTTGAATTGTGCGTATATATACGAACGTTGATATATATATATATATATATATATATATAATGAAAGCTATAACTACCCCACTGTTATTTTTATCTTTCTATGCTTCTCGGAGTTTCTTATATCCGGAATTCTGGTTCTAGCATGCCACGAGCTTTTCCTGTCAAGCACCGTCTTAAGATATATAGTACCATGGGTACATAGTGAAGAAAACGCACCGGGCAACTCCTTATATTTTTACGTAAGGTGAACGACGCTGCTTCCAGAGCTTGTCGTGCTTTTGCTGCTCGCTGGCAGAATGGTCAGGGCGCTGCCCTTTCGGACCAACCTCGACCAAGAATTTTATGATTTAGTTATACGCCAATGTCGGAAGAGAAAACGGCGTAGAGAAAAAAAAAACGAAGACATGTTGAGAAAAAGTACAAGGAACGACGAAGCAGGCGGACATTGCTGATACCTGAAAAGCAGCAGCAGCAGCAGCAGCAGCAGTAGTGAGGAATGAATTACGAGGACGGTCGACGACGACGACCCCAGCCTGGAACTTCGGTTCTTTCCTCTTCCATCGCTGTATTTTTTTTTTTATTCTTTCACTACTTGTCCTTTTTTATTTCATATATTCGACGTTTCTTTCTTTCCTTGCCTGTTTTTCGTTGCTGAAGAGTCCTCGGAGGACGGGCATGTGGAGCGAGTTGATAGAAAAGGGTCTTCCCTGTCTTCCTTGGGAATAGTTTGAGCGAGGAGATGAACAAAAACTGGGAGTGAACCGCACTTCGATCGGTCCTCGACACTTTCGTGACGTCCCAACCGAAACGGGATTCCATATAGCTCGCCCATTCGATGGATGGCGCGGTGGAAAAAGTTGAATTTTAGAATTTAATGTATTGAGGTCCGATCGTCGGAATATGGAGATGTGAAACTGTCTCTTCATCATTCGACATCCCTCTTCAAGCTCCCATGTGTGCAAAGCCAGTGTTTTCATTTTTCATACCATCGTAATATCCTCATCGACGTTTTTATGAACGACAAAAAAAAAGGTACATCGATTTTCATGGATTTTCGTTGTCACCATTGTCAAACTGGCACTCGATGATTACAGTGCGAAAAAGCGGACTTTTCAAACTTGGCGCTAATTCGATCCTTGGCCCCGAAGTTTTTGTGTGGGCTTTTTATTCCCAGACTCAAAGGAAATTATCCGTTGCCCGAAATATTGCAGAATTTTCGTAACTTCCTCTACATTGGCCAACTCAAGGGGGTTATTTTGGCAGGGAACATTTGTCTGTAGACGGAAGAAAGGAGAAAGCGACTTTAACGCTGAGCAAACGAGTGAAAACCGAAAGGCCTCACTTTTCCACGTTGCACCCTCCATTCGAGCATGCAACCAGCCACCAAGAGAGTTCAGGCTCACATTTTTAATCTCGGAAACTTTTTGAATTACGGTTAAATACGCGAGAGCCTCGAGTGGCAAGCAGAATAGCTGGGAGTCGGTTGGGCCGTTCGCTGGGTTGGCTGGCCGAGGGTTTGAGTGGTAGGAGGGTGCGGGTTATAGTACACCACGTTCCGGGTATACGGACTACGACGCGAGGTAAAAGAATTACGATTCCGACCTCTCCACCGCTAATGTCTCTCCGCTTAACTCGCTGGGACAATTCACGCGGCTCTCTCCCGTGGCATAGCAGTCGCCGCGCGAGCAAATCCCGTCGCAGTGAGCAGTGGAACGAGCTCAAGCGGAGACACGGAGTGAGAGGCGGTACGACGGTTCGGACGAATTATTTGAGAAGCGAATTTGAGAAAACTGCGGTGATGAAAACTTCTAAAGAACGGCCGTGGAAAAAAGTTCTACAGTCGAGCTCGAATGGCTCGAAAAGTACAAAAAGTCGAAGGAAAAAAAATGTGTACCGCCGACAATAAATTTAACAAAAAAAAAAAAATCCAACAGCTTAGAACCCTTTCATTGGCCTAAGAATTTGCAATTACATAATAACAGATTTAAACCATGAGCATGGCGAATAAATTCACCCAACTTAATTTATACTCTCAGAAAAATAAATCTCAAATCCAAATTCCCACAAAATAGTCTTGAAATTTGAGAAAACTGCGGTGATGAAAACTTCTAAAGAATGGCCGTGGGAAAAAGTTTCAAAGTCGAGCTCGAATGGCTCGAAAAGTACAAAAAGTCGAAGGAAAAAAAAATGTATGCCGCCGACAATGAATTAAAAAAAAAACGAAACTTCAATTTCGAGATCTTTCATTGGCCTAATAATTTCCAGCTGCATAATAATAGATTTAAAACATGGTCATACTAAATAACCAACTCAACTTATCCATCCTGAAGAAAAGAAAAATCTCAAATCCAAATTTCCACAAAACAGACTTGAAATTCGACTGCCAGTAAAAAGACGACCAACGAAAAATTGACTGCTCCCAAATTATCTCTCATTCCACAGAAACTTCAGTGCGGTGTCCAAAACAAAAAGTGTTTGCCGGACGTATCATTAGAGAAGGGAATTTGGGAAAACTGCGGTGATGAAAAGAAAGGCAAATGAAAGTAAACGGTGATAAAAAATCTTTTTACTTCACTGCTAGTGCATCTGGGCGTTGAGTGATTACTTTTTAACGCCGAGGAAGATATAATCCCAGCCGAATGGGTGTACAGATGTGGGGGTTGTTTTGGGGCTGGAAAAGGAGCAAAAATTCGTATCTTCCAAGTCACGCATTGGCCGGTGGTCACGCAGGAGTCGCTGCCCATTTAAGCCAAGTGAAAGCGTGGTCTCTCTCGTTGGGATCCTGCAGGCGATCCTCAAAGTAATTAATACTCTTATCCGTCGGTATCTGTGCAACAAACAAGGGTGAATGCGTGAGTGAGAAGTAGTCAACGCGTTTAACGATCGTCCTTCTCCTCGTTTCTGGCTATAATACCCTCGTGGAAAGGCGTAGCGTGACTGGGAGAGCACCTCTACCCTTAAACGTCTGTGGTAATTGGTACGGTTGTTACTTTCCACGTACATATATGTTTATATGTATATATATATAATAATACAGTAACATAGATACACCTGCACTTATAGTATGTGCTACGTACGTATAGTTGATGCTATAACTATACACGAAAGGTCGACGATGACGACGACAATGCTTTTATGCAACCCGAAGGGATCCATTGTATTTGTACAATGGCGTTATTATCGCGTGTACACGGAGAACACGTACATATCGTCCACATGTTAAGCTGAACCGTCGGTGAGCCTCAGTAAACTGCACCAGAACTTTACGAACATAGATAGTATGCCAGTATACCATTATAGTATATAATTTAGGGAGGGATCCTGCTTCTCCGAGCTTTCATGCTTACCCGGACGGCAGTAAAAGACAAGGTTTACGTATTACAGAGTTGGAACGCTCGACGACGCGTTATCATTGCTTCAGGCTGGACTTACCTCGACTTCCCTGTCCTCCACGGTCTTGTCACTCTTCAACTAAACCTCCCGCACGAACACCAATGTCGTCCCAGATTCCAGTATGTGGGCTTGATGTGATCGTCAAGTTTTGACGCTTGTCACCGCGGGAAATAACTTATTAAGTCTTACTCAGGCAGTCCTAAAATCGTGGCAATGCAATATTGCTGCAATTGCAAATACAGAATTTTTTTTCATTGATGAAAAAATATCATTCGATGTCAAAATGGAATATTCGCCTAAGAGGGTTTTGTGATACAATTTTTAGTTACCTGCAACTGTTTGGTAAAGTTTTATAGGAAAATCCATGAAAATCAGTGAAAACCATGTAAGTGAAAGTAATAACCAGTTTTTTAATTTATTGTGTTTTGTGAAGCGCTGGATTATAAATGTATAATAATGAAAAGTCCGTTAACGACGAAAATGTTTATTTATTCTTCATTTCACGGGGATAGAATTCATTTTTTGAAATTAATCAATGTTGTAATATTTTGAATGTTAATGAAAAAAAATTATTTAATGGATTTACGATTAATGTTCATAGCATATATGGTGTATAGCTTATAAGCCTGCGAACACATGAGCTAAGGGGTAGATAAGAAGGCCATCGGACGTCAGATCGTATCTATATAAATCCGGCTTTACGCGACCTGACAAATTATCGAAGCGACGGGATGTGCGAGCGCTCATGACACTCCCCTGTTATTCAACGGCCCTCCAACGAATTACGACAAATCTCGAATGGCCGGAAAGCGCTGGTACACGTCCCCTATAAGACCCCGTCCGATTAGAGAGATTTAATGCGAAATCGTACGGCTAACGGAGCCACTGAAGTCGGATTATTTCTTGATGTAATAGAACAACGTATCGGGCTAATTTCGCATAGGAATTAAATAAAAACGCAATTTAAATGTAATTATAAGAACGTTTTATTCTATAGCATTGATAAATTCATAAAATTAAAAATTCTGCAATGAAGATTTCGATAACTAAAAATTAATTACGGTGAAAATGTTCCCAAAATCCGGCCGAAATGAAGGGCGCATATTTAATTGATTTTTTAAATGTTTGAATAAAAATAAATTGCTGATTTCACCGGTATTAGTGCTCAAATCGATATTAATTACAAGCTCTACTGACGTCAGTATTCAAATTAAAACGAATTACTATTTCGCCATAGTCTAAACTGAGAAAGATTATCAATTCCACTGACATCGGCATTCGAATTGAAATAAATGACTAGCGCCGCTGGAAATGGTATTGCAATGAAAATAAATGACCAATTCCCCACTCGGAATTAGGAATTGCCTGGTAAAGTCCAAAAATACTTACATCCCCAAATACTTGACCAAAAAATAACATCACGACTAATAAAATAGAAGAGCCAAGCAGATTTCAATAATAATCTTTCTAACTTTAAAACTCTTTCCACCTCTCTCTCTCTCTCTCTCTCACTAAAGTACCCAAGTTCCTCTCTGAATCCTCGGCTCAACGTTTGCGTTCATGGGATACATTGCCAGAGGAAAGTACCGAGGAAAAAAAGAGAAGAGATTGCAGAGTCGATGTGGTAAATCGGATAACGCAAAAGGTCCCGTACGTTGGAGCCACTGGAGGTGGAAAGCAAGTGCGGAAGATATAGGAGAAGGGAACGAGGCTCTCGATAGCGTTGCGTCCCGCGAGGCCAACCTCCCTGTAGACCAAACCTCCTCCTCGCCCTCCCCCAACCGTTCTCGGCCTCTTGCAAGCTCCGAACTCTTACTCAACTCTTATTTCTTGAATCCCCGGACTGCGGAAGTCTGCTGGACGACGAGATTGTCGTCGTTGTCGCCGTCGTCGTTCTCGTTCTCGTCCTCGAGTTCAGAACCGAGATTGGAGCTTGGCCTGGTACGTAAGGCGAGGGAGGAAAACGACGCCTCGGTACAGCCTTCCTCCGAGGCGTTGAGAGCTGTGCACTGCTGCATCGACTAAGACGATTGCAACTATACTGCAGGGACGATAACCGCCAACATAATCCCAACGACGACCACGACAACGACGACGACGACGAGTTCCCCCTTCGATCTCCTCGAGTGTTGAACCTCGCATTTTTATTTTACACCGAAGTAGTTTGATTATTTTTCCAACGAGATATACGCTGTAAGCCCAATGACGATCGGGAAACTCGGTAGCCGAAGCTACAACTTCAGACGGTAATTGATTGCTGTAAATAAATTGGATACGCTTTTCAGGGTGGAAGACGATCATCGGAGGAACGTTTTTCTCAAGTGCGTTTGTCGCTTGCGAAAGAGGTGACATTTTTGCCCGAGATTATCAGCATTTACTCAAGATAGTGTTAAATAATGAAAAAAGTGCAAAAGTCATTTTTAAGGACCTTCTTTTCAAACATTTGACCTAATTTTTTTTTCTGTACACTTTCTATGCTGAATGGCTTTTTTATTGACTTTTTTTTTCTTTTTCGATAAGTTACAACTTTAGGAAAACTGCTGCTGTCGACGTTTCTTCTTTGCATGCGAAAAACGTCAGTCTGCTGTTTGAAAAGATATTTTATTTCAAGTGTAATGGAAACAATCCGACTGAATATGTGAATGGGCAACTGGCAGGATTTTCAAGAGTTCCGCAGAGCTTTCCCTCGCTACTTTCTTCTCCGACCACCTCTCATTTTATCGCTCCCGCTGTTCACGTTATTCCCTCCACTGAAACCCGGCGCGTGTGCCTCCACCGACAGCAATAGTTCGAGCGCACGAGCACCACCAACTCCTCAAAGTCACTGTTTGCACGTGCCACTTTCGGGCTAGTGGTTATGCGTTCAAAGTACACACTCTCTTCTACTTTCAACCGCGCCGTCGTCGTTTAACACAGCAGACCTTCATTTCTCCCTGCCCGATTACCTTTCCCGATCATTTTACCTTGGGTTTGTTGCAATTCCTTCGCGTCACTTCAAGCTTGAAATTCTATGGGGTCTTTTACTGGGTCTGACGACTGACCAAAACGTAATAACCTCTGATGTCAGTTCCCAACGAAAATCGTCGTAGAATTTGCAGTCCCTTAAAAAAAAAAAAAAAGAAACCTCATTTCGGGACAACCGAAAGTTCGGTTAAACTTGCAGGATTAGTTGAAGAGACCCAACAAGTTTTTAATGACACAATAGAGAATAATTTATTTCAGGAAATTTCATGGGAGTAGAATTTTCGTTCCATATATTTTTGAGCTATTTTGAATATTTAACGTTTTGATTTATTTAACAATTGCAAAATTTAACGGTCTACTTAAATGCAGAGTCGTTAAAGTTATGCGAATATCGACGGGTTAAGCTGATCCATAAATATCAAGTGATACTGATATGGAATAAAAACAAGGAGAATTTCGTTGGACAGAATAAACGACCTCAGAGGTTCCCCTTAAACCACAGGACACAAAGGGGCTCTAAACGGATTTACGCGATCGTAAATTCACTTCAGCCTCGATACATTATGCCCCTTTATGGTTCTGACGTTCTAATTTGATCGGATTGTACCGCGTCATTCCCAAGTCGCATGATTTGTTAAAACTCAAAGTCACTTAGTCACCTATTTGGCTTCCCCCAATCTCTGGAGCATTGTCCTAATGGAGTGGATCGAGTGGCTTACTCATCACGATTTCCCACCGGGAATCCTCATCCCTTGCACATTCGTGTGCCGAGATATTGCCAAAAAATATTGTCATATGAAAGAGACTCGGTGCAGACTCATACAGAAACGCTAAAACCAGGATTCTCAACTTTGAGCTATTACTTGTCGCATTTCGAACGAGCCCATCACTCACTCTTCATGGAATCGCGTCAACCGGGTGATGTATGGCCTCATCTCCCTCGTTCTTTTGAATTTGGGCACACGCACACAACCCCGAACTACATCCTTGTGCGATGCGCGCTTCCGAGCTTAAGAGACGTCACTGCGTTTCGTTGGAGCTTCCTGGATTTCTTCCTTATCTGACTTCATGCCAGTCGTTTTTTTTTATGAGCTCCCTAATCGACTCGAAGAGCTGTCGGACATCTCACTGAGCACAAGTCTAATCTGCCGGAGTTCTTCATCTTGTATTTTGTCCTGAAGGGTCTCGTGGCTCTTCATGTAGTCACGTGTTCGTGTGACGAACCTAGCGGCTTTTTTTTAATGCTGTTGAAAATGATGTTTTTTGTTCGTTCACCAGACCATAATCAAAGGACACCTTGATGTCACATTCAAAAGTCATTTAATGAAATTGTTCCAGTTTGTGGAGAACCTGGAAACAGATAGCGATGGATACTATATAGGGATTCTTAAGTATGATGTTTTTTGGTTGTTCATCAGGAACATAATCAGAGGGCATCTTAATGTCACATTCAGAAGTCGTTTGCTCTGGATGAAATTGTTCCAGTTCGTGGAGAACCTGGAAGGCGGAAAGCGATGGATATTATGTAGGGATTCTTAAGTGCCAGACCTTATCGATTTTTCTAAGTTTATGTGCGTGGTTTTTATTGGACCAGACTGTAGGAAACTGTTAGATGATTTCCGAGGGGAAAAGCCTCCTTACAGCAGTAATATTGCGGCAGTGTGTGACGTCTCCTGCAAGTAATGACGCAAGTGACAGTCAAATATTCCCCTTGCGGAGCTCACTCGAGGATAACTCGAAGTGTGGAAAGCCAGAATTGTTTATTTCCGCGGGCTGTCGAGATCTGTCGGGGTCGAGGGAGCGCAGGGAGGAAAGTGAGAGTACGAGAAAGGGCAAGGACCGGAAGCTGGGCTATAAACGTCGTAGATTCACCCTCGGTCTGCCTCTGTTTCTTTTTTCCGAGACCGCAGACCCTCGCCATTTTTAACCCCAGTTCTCCTGGCCTCCAATGGCAATGGGAACCTTCACCGACCTTTATTTCCTAGGGCCAAAGTGGCCAAATTGTGCCTGGCATCAGTGCGATATAGCAGAAATACGGGAGCTCCGCTTCCATCGAGAATTATAAATCCAGTGGGTCGTCCAAATCTCCACTAACCGCCAACACTAGATTCCACGATGTCTCTGTGGATTTCGGACTCGGACTGAGTGGATTCAACACATTGTGTACCTGCAGAGAGCTTTGGTAAGCTCGGCAGTACGTGCTCGCCCGTAGCGATCGCTTCATTGCCGAGGGGTTTGACCTACGGCATCGCTTTAATATTTGACGAACGATTATTGGTCGAGCCTTTAATTCACGGGATACAAAAATACCGCAAAATCAAACGAGAGTTCATTTCGCTTGAAATAATTCGAATGACGCAGCGCTTCGGCAATCAACAAGTGTCACATTATCCCAATTTTCGAAAATCGATCGATACTTCGAATGTGTTATATGCGCATTCGCAAAACAATCGGCATATCCGAAAATCGTTCATCAGTAACCAGCAATGAACATCCATTTTCAAATGCATAAGTTACGACGAATTCCAAATTCACTCATTGTTCTCCAGAGTTAAAAATCGGGTATAAAAGTGGAAATCGATTAACAGAGACTGACAATCAATGCAAAGTCTGTCCACAAAATCAAAAATACACAAACTGCTTTAGAACGATCCTGAAGAATGAACAAAAATTTAAACAAGTTCATATGTAATAAATCAAATAAATCTAAAAGAACCGTGTCGACAAATAGTCGACAAACCGACGAAGAACATTATCCACGAGATTGTTCCTGAGAAAGCAAACACCGTACCTGCCATTAGCCACAATATTTCCTTCGGATCCAGGCCAAAAGCCGATTCCCGAGTTTCTTCATCTCCGTATCATCTTCCCCGAAGATCCGACGAGAGAAATCACCCCGACAGACTTCCCGTTTCATATACCGGAGATAACGGCTATCCTCGATCACATCTCCGGATATAAATCGATCAGTGAACTGATATTTCGATCTTCCGGCTTCTGTTACCCACCCTGAAGAACGGTTCACCCGAGACTTTGATTCGAGCTTAATGTTACTCGAATCGAGGCCGCGCCGGGCTTCCGGCGAAGCTCCGCTGAGATGGCACTGCCAAATCCACCGGCAGATTGTATACGTCTAGTGTCTTCAGGGCTGAAGGTTTCGCAAGCGCAATCTTCCCGAGCGGAGGGTCTTGCCATGTCGTGCTAATGCACTACTTAAACCAGCTTAAAAGCCCACATGCGACGGCGTACCAGGAGCCGCTTAATAATTTTACGCCTCCCGGTTCGTGCGCCGGAGAAGCGCGATGATACGTCGGGCTTTCCTCGAGGATCTCGAATCAGAGGTGAATGTTGAAACTGGGCGAGGAAGTGGATGGTGAGAATGAGGACAAGCGAGGTACGAGCCGTTGACGAGAGGAAAAGGGCCTGGAACACTGGCTGCTGTGCACAATCGTGCACATTACAACAGCACGCGCTTCGTAAAATCGATTGTCGTTTACGGATTCGCATCACGAGACCACCGGACCAACAGCGCAGAAAGGAAATAGCGTAGATGGCAGCCCTGACGCCACCGCCACTACCACAATTACCGCAAACTTCATGTCGCGTCGGGGTTGAAACTTTGCTTTCGTGCGCACGATCCGATTGAGAATATCGATATCGGTGTATCGGGTACGACGTGTACATTATATATTGCACCGGGGGTCTTGAGCTTTTTTTCATCTGGACAGAATGAAACGAGACCCACATGAAGATTGCGGTCTCGAGTATAGCAAAAATTGGATATGATATTGCGCCATAGTCGAAGACACTCACATTAGCCGGCGAAAAAGTCGAGGGAGAAAAAAAAATAAGAAAGAAAGAAAGTGATCGAGTCACGGAGTGCTGCTGGAGTGCTCGCGCTTGAAACTTTAAGGACTCCAGTGGCCCTAGAAATTCGAGGTTCATCGTGAGCCTGGATTTTTAATGAGGAGAGTATTTGGAGGGTGTAATCTAAAGGGGATCCAACGAGTGTTATACCTATTTCGTCGTCCACTCTTTCGGGGTAAGGAGCAAAATTGTAACTTCATGAAAAAAATTGAAAAAAAAAAAAAAAAAAAAAAACGAAAAATAGTTTAATTAATGTTACTTTTTAACAATCATTTCGACGGGCTGGAAACTTTGACGGTGTTGAAATTCCAGTGCAATGAATTCATTGTCCAATAGTGTTATTCGATGCGTGAGCTGGAGTTCGTGAAATTCAGACCTCCGGATATTGAGAATGCCTCGACCTTTTTTTTTTCAATACAGTTCTACCAATTTAGTCCTTTCATACTTTCTTTTACGTGGGTAGGTTTTTAATAATAAAAAACGTACAATAGGGACTGGCCTTGAGAAATATTTGCCAATTGGGTATTTTGGTGGAATTTGAGACGGCCGATAACCTCGTTGATCTCTGAGTGAAAGCTCGAATTTATACCTTCGACAACCTCTTCACACCTGGTCCTTATTTCGATGCAGTCCCATTGGCTCTTTATGCGTACTTAGGGCATGTCTCACGCGAACTCTCTTAGGGTTTTATGGCTCACAAAGTGAAATCTACATGCCAACTTCTCTCACAGTGTTGGTGTATTGGTATACTCCTGTAGCATGACCATAAATACGGTTATAAACGTACCGGAATACTCGACATCGGGGCTCAAAGAACCCTCTACTAAACCCGTTTTTACGAACGCACCGCGCGCACTCTTCCTGTACTCTCTCTCTCTCTCTTTTTTTTTCTATTCCAACCCCAACCCATACTTTTGCCAACTCGTTTTCGAAAGCTCGCACTCTTCCCCCGAAACGCGTCAGTAAATCCAGATTAAAAGTCCGTCGACGGTTGGGGCCGTGTTGGGGCTTCGAAAGAGAGGAAGTAAGCGCGCTTCATATTTCAAGGGGTAAGGTTTAGAGGCGAACTACAATCCGGCTCTTCGGTTGCGTAAGGGTAAACTGGCTGTAGAAACGAAAAGCATTGTGGCGAGAGAATCAAGCCACTCACAGTCCGAAACCATTTAGATGGCGCTGTATTTCATGGCGCGTTTTTTACACTGGGTGTAAACCTGAAGAAACCTCTTGGAAATCATGGCGTTTTTATATAACTAAGCTCATAAGCGCGCTAAAGCGCGTTTCTGGAAAATCCGTGTGGGTTCCAGACATGCAAAGTAATTCAGCGATTCTGAAAATAAAATGGGAGCGCTCTTATCGACTTCAACGCGGTATCGTGTTTTATCTCGTGGGAAATTCGTTCGTGAATTACGGACATAGAAGAATTTTCGCGAAAATATAACGCAATGAAAATATACGCCAATGTTGGAGTAATAAAATTGTATTTTCATTTTCAATGAAAAAACATTGGCTTCTCGATTGAATCAATGAAATTCGCGTTCAGTGGCGGTAAAATATATATCGTTATCGCCTCCAAAAAATACAAAAATAAAACGGGAAAAAATGGCAAGGTTTTCATAAAAGCACAGCGACGATCATTACTCACGCTTGTTTTCTTCGACATAACTGAATCTTTAAAACGCTACGAGGCAAATCAGGATTGATTGGTTTTTCATTCATTTCCATATTATTAAACGTACAGTAGGAAAATCGCCAAATCTCATGAATCCCCGTATTTTTGTGACCAATTTTCAACGAAATGAAAATTAAAAATTCGTCAAATGCCAAACAAGAGCCCAGTTGAACATTCTCATGATCAACCAATGATCATCAGTCCGCAGTAAAACCAAAAAATGCCCTTTAACACTAAAAGCCAAGAGTTTAAATGCTGAAGACTGTCCACAATATAAGCAATCGCTTTGAATTGAATACCCGAACAATCTTCCAAATAAAAAAGTTGCAAATGCCAAACCAAACGTGTTTCAGGTAGCCCCGGTATCCCCTGCGATGTCGATAATTAATCATTATAATAATAATGCAATAGGCCTCCGATATCGAAAGTGCACGGTGAGCCTGGAAGTTGTAGCGGTTACAGGGCACTTGCTCGTTAATTGTATCAATCTTGTCGTGGCTGATGAGTATTAGCCACGAAGATAGGCGTTGAAAGCGTTAGTTCTGATTTGCAAGGTCACACGTCGCAAGTCATTAAGGGAGAGAGGTCCGCCCTTTCCCCCTCGTTACCACGAGCCGTATGCAGAGAAGGTAGTTGCCGGTGGGGTTATAACGTGAGCTTTCGAAGCGCGGAGAGGACCCCACGGGGCGAAGTACCGTGGTCCCATCAATTTGCCTTGGGGCCGACGTGGAATACGAATTAGCAATCTGTGCCCCGTCATCAATTACTATCGTGGCCCCGTCCATCATACTTTTTTCTTCGGCTTCGTTGCTTCACTGTGTGTGGCTTATGTGGACCGAACGTTGAGAATGAGAGAGAGGGAATAGGGCGGAGAGGAGAAACGAGAAGGGACAAAGCTTCGGTTGCACACCCACACACACACACACCTCTAAATATATATACTAACGTGATCGTACACCATGGCGCGGAGAACGCGTGCAGTTTCGGTCCGGGATCGGATATCCTCAATCCCGGAATCCGGAAGAGCATTTGCAGATAATGAGGCAATCGGTGAGGGCGACTTTGCTCTCGCGGCGACAGTGCTGCCACTATCGGCGCTCTTCAGCACTCCTCGAGTCGATGATGCTTCCAGAATTTTCTCACTCTCATCCGGATATATGCGTATACTATATATATGTATATATGGGTATATATATATATATGTGTGTGGATGGATATATACGTATATATGTGTAAGGCTGTGACTGGATGAAGTGAAAGAGGTGGTCGGATAGCTGGAGAATCCGTCAGGAGATCGATTATTCCCCGACCACTGGTGCACCACGACGAAGAGACCGCTAACGAAGGCGCGAGAGAATGGATATTTTTCCCTTTGTGCCTCGTTAACGATTCAGCGCTAAGCTGAAAGAAGTAGATGGTAGCGATCCTTTATTCGCGTGGTTTGTGCGGCTATAAAGAGTGAAGGTCGATAGGCGAGAGATGGAACGTCTTTTTAACTATCATCCCCGACGTATATATATGCATAGTCGTGGAGGATGATAAGATGTCTTCAGTGATTTTCAATAACCTTTTACGGACACCCCGAAATCCTTGTCGTTGTGAGCTTTTATAATGAATGGGGAAAAAGAGACGTCTTGACCTTTAAGGATTATCTGTGCTTGCGGACATCAAAAAGCTCACTTGAAAGATATTCTAGATATTCTTGGATAGCTATTGAAAATAATTTACGGATTCTAACGTGGAATAATATGACTATTCAAATGTCAACTATTTAAATGTCAAAACTATTCAGATGTCACGCAATTGACGTTTGCATGGAATATATTAGGGTAATTTGAGACCCTGGATTCATGTTATTTCTCGTCGGTATGTATAATGTTTTCGTTACTGGCACGGAAATCGAGGAGTTTAGGGGATCGATAACCGCTTGCGCTAAATGAGAATTAGACCAATTCCGTTACCAGTGGCTTAGTGCATGGATCGTTCTATTATTGTAACAGCCAATACGAAATCAATGGAGCCCTCATTTCTCGCTACAGCTGTTCGCTCTACCATTTCGCCCTTTCGTTACATTTCGTTACTGCATCAATAGTCAACCGGGTAAGCGAATCGAAATCACTGAGCTCATATAGAAATTCACCCAACAATTGTGAGTAAAATGTGTGCCTGAAATAAATATCGAATAATTGCATGAAAGTTGGGAAAGAATTTATTTGGACCATTGAATAATTCACACGGTCGATTCAACTGAAATTACTACAGTAGTTCTCTCAATATTGTAACTGGTGGAAAAACGGAAATTGATTCAGCAGAAATACGAGGGTTTATCAATTTTTTTTTAAACCGATTACCAACTCTGCAAATTGTGAATGGTATCATTATGAACCTTTCACAATTCACCATTACTCAATATTGATATGACAAAATGTAGATTGTACTCATTGTACAAGATTCATTGTAAATCATTGGATTACCGAATACAAACATTTTCCCGAACTGCAAAAGTGTGACAACTTGCCCCGGGCTCCTCTGCTTACTTCCATTAACGTTTACCATTGTACGTTCCCTCGTTACCCAATAAGATTCGCCGTCATTTTAGCGATAACAAACTTTCGTCCGTTCCTAAGTATATTACCGAATTTATTTTTCAACAAGAAAACTCCATTCGCGGCGAAGAATGCCTAAGTAAAGTCAGCCATTGGAATAAACTTTTCACTCTCCGTTTCCTTTTACCTCGCAACTCATCCCAATCGGAAATTACGATGGTTACGCGTTTTTTCACTCACAGATACCGCCTTAATATTCGTTACGACAGGAGAACAAATTTTGATCCAAAAAAACTTAACTCTCTTCACGGTAAAAACGGAGAAATGGTTTTTATCCAATTTCACTTTCTTCATGGTAAAAACAGAGAAATGGTTGTTATCCAATTTCATTCTCTTCATGATAAAAACAGAGAAATGGTTTTTATCCAATTTCACTGCCGATGGTTATTTTAGGAACAGGAATCAAAAATTCTTTGCATATTAAGCGGCGGTATTAAATTTGAACGTACGATCAAACTTACTCGTGATAATCTCTTAGTGAAACAACTTGCATTTTTCACTCCCTGAATAAATCATCCGATTTTCCAACCTGTTCGGCTGTTCCTAAAACTGAGTCCAACAAAAATTGCACTATGCTTATGATAATTAAAACCCAAAACGTTCTCTCTCTCTCCAAAGTATCTCTCTCGAAAATCGTCCCCAGTCTTTCTTATTCATCGAAATCAGGATGAGTGTTGTGATATAAAGTTGAAGCCGGGCTATCTCTCCGATAGGCTGCAAAGTCCGATTATCCTCTGGACATGTAACTTTCGAAGAAGGGAAAGAGCCAAAAAGCCAGGCCCAGAAATATGCCACCCCCAAAGGGCAGGGGAGCGGGAGTTTCGAGGGTCGGTGTCAAAGATTAAGGTTTCTCTTATCCGAATTCTAGGGTACCCTCTGTTTGCACAGGGAGAGAGGAGAGACCCTCCCTGAAAACAACATCCACTCGCAGGTGCGAGTTTTCCGGAGCTCCGGGGGAAGGTTTGTGTGGTGGCCAGGGCCAAAAGAACCATAATCGGGGGGACGAAACTCGCGTGCTCTTCAGGGAGCTCGATGTGCGAAGGAAAAGCGAGAGCTGGGGCTGCTCGTTTTGTGTGCTCGTAGATAATGCGCCTCGTTTCATCTAAGCAGGCGTGGAGTCGGGTGAAAGCGGCAAGGAAAAGACCGAGGGTAAAATGAGGTAGCACTGTCGTTGTCACTGTTGGTGCTCGTGGTCGTGGTGATGTTGTTGGCGATGGTGGTGGTGGTCTTCGTCGTTGCCTGCGAACAGAAATGGGCAACAAAACGAAGAGCGGAATGTGGGTCAGGAGTCGACGTCGCCAAGAAACGGTCCGGGCGAAAGAAGGGGTTGCGAAAATTTTCCGAGCTTTATCGCGACAACTCTCAACTCCACCTTCCTCGTTCGCGCACCCTTCCTTCTGTCCTGCTTCTCACCAGCATAACCTACCGCGTGTACCTTGGATATCTGTATAGTCGGTACGTACAGTTATACGTCCCAAAGTTTCTGCCGACTCGAGTAGACAATATACTATATTTCATTCAGCATAGAATGCACGAAGCCCTGGAGAACTCTGTGGCAGTATTCCATCCCTCTCTTTTTCGCGTAGCTTTCCCACTTGTACTTTACTTGTGGCTGTGAAAAGTAACAGGGGGTCACATAGAAAGCAAAGGGCAGGGAGAAAGGCACATTCAAAGATTCAATTACACGAAGAATCCGCGAGGAAAAAGCAGAAGCTTGGCTCGCACTCGGTGTGTCACGACGAGGGACGAGATGAAAATCTTGAAAAAGATGTATGATTGGTGGAGAGTCGTCTGCCATAACGTTTTCTCTACCATGTCGAAAGAGGGTGGAGAAAAAAAAAGCGCGTGAAAGACCTGAAACTCGAATCCACCCTTCCGTAGGGCCCGCTCGAGGACTCTTCATTTCCCGGAACACCGAATGACGAGACACTCAACTCGCTCAGTTCGAGAGGGAGTACCACTGGGCTCTGATAAAAAGTGAAAATAAGAGGGAGGGTCAGAGGAAGGGGGAAGAAAAATAGGGGAAAAAACGTAACGGGGAGAGGAAACTGACCGAGGAGAGTAGATGGCTTCTTCCTGTGGGGTGAAAAGATAGCAAACCGAGGCTCGGAACATTCTAAGGGTACATGAAGGAGACATCGACCAACAACCGACCTACTCGCAGAAGGGCCAACAAATTTTATGACGGTCCTAAGGAGTCGGCAAGTCCGCGTGTCCTCTTCTGCATGGAACTGAATCCGGATGTTTACCCTGAAGAAACTGACGCTTATTTAGATATTTGTATTCTCATTCGAGTACAAAGTTCTTCATGAGAAATATGAAACAAGACATTTTGTGACTGATAACTTTCTGAGATATGGGAATTTGGATAATTTTTTTTTTGGATAATCAATATTTATTGGTGATCATCAAAAATTAATTTTGTTCGATTCATGACATGTGGTCAATTTATTTCCCGAATAAAGACTATCGTTTTTTTTCCCATGGCAAAATTTTTGGTATGTTGAGTTTGCGATCTGTTGAATTCTACTGCGACGAGTTAAATCAGTGTTTATTTGCCTGTGCCATTCCTTTCGTTTCAAATCTGTATATCGGGATATTGCCAGAATTTTTCTACGGACAGGAATTCATCTAAACGCTACATCACTGGTGGAAAATATTTTACTCTGGACAACCATACGAAAAAATTAAGGTAAAATATTTAATCCAGGTCATCATTTTTGTCTGTCTTGGTCCCTCCACATTCACGAAATCAATTTTGAAAAAATCAATTTTGCCACGCCAGCAAATATTGCGTTAAAATAGTGACGACGTTGCACTGTTTGCTGGCCTAACAATTTTTATTTCGAGGTCAAACTTATTATTTTATAGTCTCATAGATTGTTTTTCTCAGCTACCACGTGATACAATGCTATGACTGTTTTGCAAAAGATTCGGTGGGCCAGCAAAACCGTTTTCTCCGTGTTTATGTTTCGAAAACAAAGTTTTCAAGCAAAACCTTTCAAAAGTCGATGTCCCGCTCTTTAGGTATCATAGTGGAAGGTGCTTTGATTCTGGATCACCCTCTATGTTTTTCCGCGCCCAGTGGACCGTGGATTTTTCGGCAAACTGTCCACTTTACGAGCGTGAAATAAACTAACCGAATATCGTCGGACGTGCGTTCAATGCTATCTCCGAAAGATCTCCCCAGTACGCGATTGGCTTTTAGGGGTGTCCGGGGCTGGGCAATGTTCTCGCTTTGCAATCGAAGCCAGTGAAGCCCGAGGACAGCCGAGGCAGCGGACTGGAGACCGGAGAGGGTTTTATCGGGGCAGAATTGGATACCGTGACATCTCGACTTTTCTCGGGATGTCCTCAACCCCCTCGCACCCCTCGAAAACGACGCAACGATTTACCCGACGGCCCCAGACCAACGCCAGTGTATTTATTTCCAGCCCGTATAAAAACGGATTTCCACATTTTGTTCATCCATCTCAAATGGACATTCTCGTGTGAATGACGCGTGTCATGTTTCCGCCGGCTCTTGTCCACTAAATTTCCTTCTCGATCATTAATTTTTCACAATTACTCTTTCGCTCTTCAAACTCTTAATATCCACTTACAGGACTCGCAATTATTTGCAATCAAGCGAGGAATTGAAATCGTAATCTGTTGGCGAGCATCAAGGAAATTTTGACCATTGAGAAAAATGAGACATTACATATGTAGAATATGACACATTTTCATTTTAACGAACTTCCGGTGTCGATTTAGGTAGAAAATTAAGGTTCTACTGTATATTTTGTAAAATGACGACAGATCATTATTTGATTAGGATTATCGGCATTCAATTTCGGGCTTATTATATTTTTCTGATTTTTTTGGTCATCTTTGCTCTTTCCACATTTTTTGCAGTCATACTATCAGCAAAGCTTCGATGCTCGTGACCCCAGCGTTAACTTGAAACGTCTAGGTCAAAGGCTAATAAAATTCGCAGTTTTTCCTTTATCCTTGCCCTGTAATTCTGGACCTTAACCTTTTTCGTCCCATTCCCTCTTGACAAGGGAAGAGTAACAAGCCCGTGTAAGGCTTATCACATGTTACACGAGATTGTTGAAATTCGAGTAGAAGGTCCGAGTATATGAATGGTTCTCTTGGCGTTCGAGCTTAAAGCTCCGGCCGTTACATATTTTTGCACTCAGCGAAATCGAGGTACTCTCGGTAACTATGAAGTGACACTCATTATTCTCGAGTCCACACCATTGTTCATTGCAATTATGGTGACTGTAAATTAGTGATATCTATATTTATTTTATCACTTCCTATTTCATGATTTTCGCCTTGACAATGGGTAATTAGCTTTTCTCAAAAAAAAATTATTTTCACACAATTCTCGATTTCTGATGTATATAAACTCAAATTCACGAAATTTTTACATTATTTATGAAATTCGACGAAAAATTTCCTCAAATAAAGAACAATTCCGTCAAACCAATTCGTCGAAATTTGTTTGTTCGTATTCCAGCCAATCCTGATATACCTAACGTTTGTACTGGGTACTATGTACAAAAATTTTATTGACAATGATACGAAATTTTTCTCTCCCCCTTCCTTTCCACCCTGCTGCTATTTTCCACTTTGTTCTTTGTCTATCCGTCCGTAAACATCTTTGTAAATGTCGGTGGAGTTTTGATACGAAAAGTCATCGGTGCCATTCCACGTTTCACGTTGACGACTCAACATCGAGAACTCCGACTGGAGGAATTCACGTACAGTTATTTCGCAGTTGCTTTGATGCTCGTTATCGGGGATTCCATCTATGGCGAACCGCGAAATTGAATCAATTTCTGAATTTTCGGTATGCCAAAATATATGCTCGGCGTTAAGCGCGGTGTTTGTGTGTAGGAGCGTTTTGATTCAACCGTAGATTTGATTCTGTCGCTGATTTCAGCAAAATCCTCGTTATATTGGCATTGATATAACTCGATCCTTTCGACCCTCTCTGTTTGTCACGCAACGCTCGCTCATGCAGTTTTAATCGGATCTGGCACTACATTTCACCAAGCGAAAGCCCACCTCGCTGCAGCAGCGCAATGAAGAATGCATTTGGCATACAGTAAACGTTATCAATGCAATTTTCTGTGTATATTTATCGTTTTCACCGTGCATCTGCTTTCGCTGCACGACTTTTAATATTTTCGCGAGCTTTTCAACGACAAATCTGATCATAAATGTGCTAAGTACTGAGACAAAAAGTAGCATGAAATTATTTCAGTCATCCGACAATTATTTAAAAAATATATATATGTGTGAACTCTCTGGAACTACAAATTATCCTGTCATTTTTCACAAGTAAATAAATCGATGGGCTTATCGGTAAATAAAATTTGGATGGAATAAAAATTATCGAAACGAAATAAATTGTGTTTTACAAAAATAAAATCGTATTGAGCCGGCGATTAAATGAATTCTTCGTGCAAACACTCGAATGATAAAATGTTATTTCGATCAAATATTTTCATACATCAACTCATATTCGATTCAACCAATTTTTCCGGTTATTCGGTCATTTTATTTTTAAATTCATTGCGGATATGGAAGCAATGTAATGACAGTAAAATGATAAATACACAACTGGCATTTTCACTATTTTGCGAACCAGAAAACACACATTTTAAACGAAACGTTGCAGTTGGAGCACGCAAACAAATACCTTAAGGCAAACATTGTATGTTCGATGTGTTTTTAATGTGTTAACAGTTTTTCTGACTTTAAACATGCT
Organism: Clistopyga incitator; assembly: GCA_947507545.1. NCBI lineage: Eukaryota > Metazoa > Arthropoda > Insecta > Hymenoptera > Ichneumonidae > Clistopyga > Clistopyga incitator. Next base: position 11,301,234 of record OX382173.1, on the reverse strand, counting down.
ACGTCGAATCCCTGCCGTGTTTAAATGTTCAGATAACTCTCGATGGAAATGGGCGAGAGTTTTGGGGAAAAAAAAAACAAATTCGTGGCTGTAAAGTTTTCTGACATTCAACATTCATTCACGATGGGCGGATTTGGAGCCTCTGCCACTTTGATCGAAACTCACACGAGACGCACGAGTGAAAAACGTATTCACGAGTAGATCATCAGCGCTCCATCTCTTTCTCCCTCCGTTCCATCACGTTTTTAGCCCGGAGCTCAACTTTACCCATCGGTGTATCGATGATCGATATCATTACCACTCCGACACTGGGATGCGAGACTGCGCGAGCACGAGAGAGTTACAAAACTGCTTTCCAACGCAAATTTATCTAGACCCACAGAACGAGAAACCTGCTGGGTGAACGCGGTGGGATGGGCAAACTGCTCCTTCGATTCAAGAAATTGCCTTTTGGCTTCATGGGAAAAGTTCGTAGCCTACGCCCTCCCTAAATACGTCCCATTTGTAGCTAAACCAAGGATAGCCTCCCAAAGACTACAGCAGATATTTCCTGCATCCGGTGAAAATAACACACTGCGTTTTTGTAGCACGGAAAAAAATGTTGTTCGAAAAATAATTAAATTATGAATAACGACAAACTGAATGATAATTATAAAAAATTAAACCCCTAATTTCTTGGGCATTTCCCGTATGAGGAAAATATACAAAAAATTCAAAAGAAAATAATTCATTAAATTAATGAAATGAATAATTTCCGTTAGGTTTCATAATCAGTTTTCCACGTACGTTCCGAAGCATCAAAAAAATATTTTTGTAGGTCCGAAAAATTGAAATTTGATCTTCACTCGGCATTCGAATTAATCCTCAGGATTTCACCTGTCCCGTTTTCCAATTTATGAAAAATAGTCGTTGATTACTTTAAGCGTCTGCTGAAATTGAATGGAGGTTTTATTAATATGCTGTTTCATTTATACGAGGTGCACGTTGCTGCCGGGATGCCTGATAATGCGACCGCCATGCAAGCTCTCCGTTATTCGAGTAATTTAGTAATTATGCAGGTGGAAAGCGTCAAAGCCGAGCAGCATCCAGTGAACGTTGTGGCAAGAATGCAAACTTTTTCTGAAACATTTATTTTTTTTTTCCCTCCAGTGAATGCTTTTGGAGTTTCTACGGGCGAAGTAAAAGTATGGAAAAGGAGAAAAAGAAGCGGAGCTGCGAAGGGAAGACGTGTAATTGTTAACAAGTTCCACGAGTTGGGTGAATACTCTCTTGCCTTGACGTACGGCAACAGCAAAGCCAGTATATGCACGTAAATTTTATAGGCACCTACCATACAACACCTGCTCCTCGCGCCTTATTTCCCTCGTGTCCGTTCGCTCGCTCTCATATTTTTCCCGGCTCCGCTCGCACTCGTCTCGTATGTTTAATTTATCAAAGACATATTTTTTAGTTTTATCTTTTCACACACTCGAGTGAGCCACGAGTGCATGAAGAAAGCGCACCTGTTCACACACTCGACTGCAACAAATTAAAAACATCGCGACTTACAAAGACTGACAGAGTGGAGAAGAGAAAAAACGAAAAAGCACTAAAGCTTGCACACTAAAAATTTTAGCTCCTGGTATATAATCTGTAACCGGGGCATAAAACGTACAGGAACCCTGAAGGGATCATAAACCCTACAGTTTTGAAGGTATCGATGTCAACACGACGGCTTAAACAAGAAAAAGAAAATTCCGCTGCTTTAAGAGTGGCCATTACAGTTCGAAAGGTTACAACGTCCGACAAAAAATCGATGTAACGAAAAGCGGAGAAATTTCAGCTGTCGTTTTTCACGTGTTCTATCACGATACTGGAGCTATAAATTCCGACGTCAGAAACGTCGATACATTAATTTTCCAAAAAAACACAGAAATTGAATTACGTGTTTTCCGGGTCGGAATGTGCGACTTAGAAACGACAGTAAATTTCAAAAACCTATACACTGAAAAAAAAAAGAAAGATTCATTTCAATATCTTCTTCTTCTTCTTTTTCAACCGGAAGTAGGATCTATAAATTCTGAAACCAAAAAAATTGGGCCATTAATTTGTTTTTAAATCACTCTAAAAACGTATTTAGCGATTGTTTTCTATAAAATGTCCATCTTGCAAACGACACTGATTTCCACATGTCCTTGTCAAATGGTGACGTACATCCACAGCCTGCAACTGTCAACTGTCCGAAATGTACTCGTGTCTGAGGCTTAACCCTTTCGGTTTAAGCTTTTCAACGGAAATAGTAAAATGGAAAGGAAAAGTGGGGCCAGTGGCATGGCCAATGGTACGGTAACAACTATGTTGGCAGTGGCGATGCGATGGTACGTAATAATTGGAGTGAAAATTGTTGGTGGTAAAATTGGGAGCGAGGTACGTCGTTGGTTGGCTTAGGTGGAGGCAAGGCGGAAGTGAGTTCCGCGTGAATCGTGAAAGATAAACGTTTCCAGTGGACAAAGCCGACACCGGTCAGGCACTGGCGGTCGGAGAGCGACCTCGGAGCCAGCTAGTGATTACGGTCGGCGTTTGGTCGGACTACAACTGCAGGAGTTGTGCCGCTGGTAGATACTACCGTTGTTGGTCATCCGGTGCAGTACAGTAAAATATACCGCAATGGAGTATATACATCGTTGTGGCAAATTGTGCTGATATTATTCCGAATTCTAGTGATTGCAAACGAGATGATCCTATTCTCAAACAACTCATATAGACTCATGTATACAAATAGAACGTATTATAAACTACGTCAAAGTTTGAAACGAAACAGGAAGTACATCAACACACACACACACGCGGAAACGCCCAAAATTTCGTGGTTGTTGAGCCATGGACGCGGAATGGTTTCGCTTCACTCAGCCAAATACGAACCGAAACGGTCAGTTCAAACCTCCTCTACAAAGTTTCGTTGATACCACGAAATCATGCGTGGATATACGCTTTTATTTCGAAACTTTACTGCTTATTAAATTCCTATAGGTATTTTACGAAAATACCGTGCGATGTGGTTTGAGTCGAAGTAATTAGTTAAAAGTCTATGGTCCAAAATATCTGGTTTCGATACCTACATTGCAAAAACATTGTTTCTAATTGAAGATTTTTCAAACTAACGTAAGACCAACACAAGATGATGAAAGGAGGGTTAGTGAATGGGGGTTGAAGCGGTGAAGAGATAAATTGGAAAATGAGCTGTATCAATATACGACTCCTGATATCGAAAACAGCTCCGTAGTTCTCGTTGCTGATATGTGTATATCACATGCCGTTTCGTGATGCTCCGTTATTCGCAGCCGAGTCGGTGTTGGCGGTAGCGCTTTTGCTGGTGCTGTTGGACGGTGGGCGTAACCGGGCTCTTTTTGTGCCGAGAGATTGCATGGGATCCATATGCAAATGTCGGAGGGGTTGGAAATACAAAAAATTCCGTGAAATAGACCAGCCCACCGTCCGTAGTCCGCTTTTGCTGGTTGATGGTACATCTATACATCCACACGATAATGTGGGTTAGGCGAAGGTGAAGTGGTGTTGGCGATTGTACGTTTATCCACATGTATACTTCAATACGTCGTGTGTATATAGTGGGCTCGTGGGTAAAACTGGATGGTCGGTATAGCTGAAGGCGAGATCCTTCCACCACCTCCGCCTGGAATCAAAACCAGCAGCAAGACCATCACGGTCATACCCACAGCGGAATCCTACCGGCCGTACCCTTACACCAACGTGTTTCATCCTCCCCCACGATGCTTTTGCACGATCGCGAGCATAAAACACTACTCCTGCACCCCACTCGGCCCTATGTACCAACCGACCAACGTCATCCACCTTCGTTACCGAAGTACGTGCGCGCCATACATGATCCCGGTCGACGTCCGGTGTATAGCGAGTGTTAGAGGAAAAACTATCGCCGGCAGAGTGGATATGTACAATGCAGGTCAGTTAGTAACTCGAGCGAAGCTGCAATGAGTTGAAGAGGGTATTCCCCAAATAACCGTGGGAAAAAAACACGTCGACCATGTAGATGGTCAATGACTTGTAAAGGGATTCCTCTATGAATGGTTCCTGGTAATAAATAAGGTCAAATTCGTTCCTGATGGGTTTGATCTGATTTCATCCTGGATTGGCTTTTTCTACGCTGAAAAACCGCTGGAATAATCGATAATTGGATTCTGGAAAAGTGACTATATGCAGATAGGTCTGGATACATTTAGATTGATTCAAAGATGAAGTATGTCCACTCGATTGTCCACTTCTTGATATGTTCCAGATTGATTGAGAATGATTATTCATAATCAACATGGAGGTAATTTTTGGATTACACGAGCAAACTTTCCGTATTTTCCCGAGCATTATTTTCTCCTGCGGTTGTAGCCTGGATCTCTAACTGGCTAATTGCCGTGAGGAACAGCCCGAAACGATCCTCGGATAAAAAAGGGTTTTAATGGAAAGACAGAGGGTCTTTGTATTTAAATAAAATGCCAAGCGTGGCTTAATGACGTTGGACACATGCGGCGGCTGATGAAAATAGTAAGAGGAAGCCAGTACAGCAATACTGTGACAGTGGGGCGCTGGAGAAATGAATGGCTTGTACGAGGGACGAATGGCGAGGCTTTCACGATAATGACGATGGCTCGACGGGCCTTTACGTTCAACTATACGTATATATACATATCAGCGCCGAACTTGGCACGGTTCTCAGCTCTTTTTTCTTTTCATCTTCTTCTTTCTCCATTTCATGCATTCACACTGGAATATAGGATGCTTTTCGTCACTTGACCTTCATTCCTGATTATCCCTTTATCGATAGAATCCTACTTCAGGTACGATCGTTTTTTTCCGTATCTATTTCACAGAGGAATGAACAAAAACGAAAATGAAAAGCAAAACCAAAACAAAAAAGAGAATATCTCGGTTTCGTAATTAGAACATTGTCGGAACAGTGCGTGAGTCATTATCGGATAGCAGAGAGAATAAATGGCCGGCCAGGAAGGGAGGGAGGGATAAGACGAAAAGAAAAGCCATAGCGTTAATCGTGGTCGAGGGTATACGTGGGGCGACGCCCGCAGCGGTGCGGATAATGACGTAACTCGAGGAGGCGGGTAAGAAGTCTGAAAAGCTGCTCTCGCCGCGTGGGGATGAGAGGAAAGAGGTGGCATAAAGAAAGGGGATACACCTGCGTACGTAATTAGTAGTTGTTTGTCCCGAGGGTATGCTATAGGGCTGAGTATAAGATAAAGGGACGGGACCAGTGGAAACCGAGAGAGAGCGAGAGAGAGAGGGAGGGAGGGAAGGGGTGAAATAGAGAGAAAGCTCTCGCGAGTCCGTGCTAGCTTAGTGGAAGGTAACGAACACCACACGACCACTCGCCGGGTGCGACAATTTTTTGTCACCCCAGCTTTGTGAGCACTACTAAATTCGCGTATCTGTAATTTTCGTTTTTCCCCTGCATTCCTATTTTTCTTTCGTCTATTCCTTTGCATTCGTACCTATGTGAACTTCCCGGTCTGCACGATATATACCGATTCCGGTTGTACCTTCCAATTCCGCATTGATTAACTCCAACAGGCTTGTTTATCGGGAATCGCATTAGAGAGGAAAGAACAGAGCGGCATGGCAATAAAAGGTTGGAAGTTGGGACACAAGTTCTTTGCACCGATTTCACGTCGAGATAGGATTGTTGTTTTTTTCTTCTGACTTCGAACCTTCTCGTTGGAAGGGTTCAAGTCACAAGATTGTCAATTTGTGAGATCACTTGATCTTTGCATTGCCATTTTCTTGTTTCCTGTCTCCTTTGATTTTCGGCAGTGTCAAGTATCGAGGGCAGTGATTAATAGTTCTCTGGTTGATTTTTTCAAAATGGTTGCTTTGATTTCATTGAAAATATCGTGCGAGGCAAATATAATAAGAGATGCTGTCCATTTGGTTTCATTGACGTTATTCCCCATGAAATGGATAAGGCGTGAGGCAAGATAATGAATACATTATGCGATTGGAATGTGATTCCAAGGGCATTGAAGGACCTACGGTATATCCTCCTCTCCCCGAGCGGTAGATCATGCAGGTGTGTGTACGTTTGGACACGGAGTGGGCCAACAATAAAGTTCCATTATTCGGGAGTCGTGAGCTCGTGCGGCCATGTTCGTTGGCTATTCGCCGGTGTGTGTGGTTGGCGGTTTGTGTTTGGTTCCCTCCTTCCTCCGTCCCTTGTCCTTCCTCTCTCAGCCTTCTGGCCAGTGGCCAAAAGATTTTTGATATTTTTTGGCAACCGCTCAAACTGCACATAACGGGTTAAAATGTTTCGCAGCCCGTCTATAGTTTAGACTGTCTTCCTTGGTTTTCGACAATTTCTCTCTTCAGCGTATATATCCCGACATTCGTTTATCTTTCAGCCCGGTCCTTCATCAAGTAGCTCTTTATATTTCGTGGCATAAGAAACATAAACTGGGCGAGCTTACGCTCCAGGGAGCATAAATAAAGAGCGCAACATGGGTCGGTTTCTATTAACGAAAAAAAGCTCGCAGGTGTCAGAATCACTTTGACCACACTGAAGTACCTTACTTCCGGAAGGAAAAAAAAACAAAATATATAAAGGGTAACTCGGCAGGAGTTATGTCATTCAAATTGGAATGGTCGATGGAATCCCGCGAGAGTAACCCCACCGAGCTTTTACTGGGCATTTTTATCTCGAATACAGTGCTCGCAACATGACGCATACCTTGACAAGGGTTCGCACGTGGCCCACTCGGGATTTTTATTCAACTGACCAAATGGTATTTGCCATACATTTTTTATTTCACACATATCATTTCGACGGATGTTTGCCGTATAAAGCTCATCCGTTGGTTTTACGAAATGGAGAATAGCACAGGTATTAAAGTTTAATGCGTTTAACGAATTTGTGGTGTTGCTCGGGCGCAATGAGAGTTTTATGAAATTTCGTAACGGCTGCAACGGTCGATCAGGCGCATGACGTTCAATGGGTCAGCGCGTATTACGGAATATTACGATTGGCACTCTATCGTCATTCCCACCACTCGGGAATCTACGGTAACCTGATTGGAGAATAATTTTTCATCTCACACATATCGACAACCAATCAGCATCGAGAGATTCCAGGTGACGTCAGATTCGCACAGCACAATGACACCGGGTTTGGGATGACCAGAGCAAAAATGTCATCGACATGATATACGACCTTTATTCGGAAGTAACAATTGCCTTATCAAATATTTGGGGTCAACAGTTATACCCGAAACGCGTTTTTTCCCTCCCTGCATCGACCACTCATCTGATCTGACGATCCCCTCGGTCGAACCACAATGGTTTTTTTTTTTTTTTTTTTCATTTTCAGCCCTTCAGCTACGGGGAGATTGCGGTGAGTTTTCACGCCACACTGCGGGACGTTATATTAATACACTTTCCAGAGAATTCAAGCCGAGGCCCGCGGGGTTTACCTTTTTTCTTCATTCCACAGTAGTGACTTTAATATTTATCGAAGAAGTCGTCAGGGCAGTGACTGAACCACCTGCGGAATTTTAAATATATTGGCAAAGTGGTGGCAATGGTGTCAGACACCATGACCGTCAACTTCCATATTTATGACCCAACCATCCATCCATTATACTGTTACAAAGTTCGGCAATAGACGTATTTACCATGGGGTGCCGAAGGTGAGGTAACTTTCTTCCCAAGAATCCAATCAACAATGTCATGTCCATGATGGAAGTGCTGATCGGATTTTGGCAGAGCCTGTGTATCAATAAAAATTATAATGCACTGGGAAGTCACGCAAGTGGTCAGTAAACCTCGAACAAAATGGAAGTCTGAGGGTGGCTTCGGACGAATATCCCCGAGAATGAGGAAGGATCACGAAATTTATCCCATACCCTGTACCGTCTTATGAATCCGTATAATATTTATTGTTGTCCTATTTCCCTACAAATATTGCATAAGATGATTTTATGATCACCAATCACCATTGAGTCATCGGCCTATGAAATAGCCTACACATTTTTCATTCCCTTTATTCTTTCCCCTAAAAACCTCCATAAGGTCCTCTCGAGTCGCGTCGTATTACGGCGGCCGAAAATAATTTTCGGCGTTCACGCATCGCATGTTTCACTCGGACTTGGCAGGAATTCGGGGCGAGGAATAATCGCGTGATAGGGATCGAGGGAAGTGGCTAGACACAGAGGGTTCGACGATTTTCAATGTGCGGTGAAGCGTTGGGGTGGAGAGCAAAAGCCGAATGTCGCGTAAATTGGCGAACTATTACAGCCCTGTCAGGGTTGCCATCGCTGTGGCTTGATGAAACTGGCCAATCACATCCGAGTGCTTCTGATATGGCGTTCGTAATTCATCGATGTTGGGCTACCTTGGCGCGTGGTTGGTACAAATGGAGGGAGGCGCTTGGTCGTATTGGAGGGAAGAGTTCGAAGCTAGGCTTGTTGCTGGGGGAAGGTTGTATGGTTGCTCCGCTACGGGTGCACCACCTGGTAAAATTTCGAATACGAATCATAGTGGCAACAGCAGGATCCGACGAGTTGAACCGGTCGACCACCGCGTCATGCATGGGTGGCGAGATCAGTGGCCTCGCTGTGACAATTCGATATGAACGACGGGAGCGGCGGCTGGCACCGCGGCTCGGGAGGCGACGGCACGGGGAGGAAGGACCGTGTGAAATTTATCACGCCGCCGTGTGCCCGATTGAATTTGGACTTTGCGGAGCTTTTAATCGAGCCTGGAACTCCGGTGTACGCTCAATGGTCGCACAATGCTGGCGCAGGTGCGAAACCGGAAGGAAGTCCATACTGACACCGTGCAACCGCCGTTGTGTGTTGGGTTGTCGAGCGAAAAATTTAGTTTTTTATAACCCAGTTAACAGAATGGAAATTCATATTTCCCCTTTTTCCCATTCGACGTTTACCAGAGAACCCGAGCGGGAATCAAATGTAGACCATTCTTCGCCGGATAATCACTCAAACAGCCGGTTAAAGTGGTTGAAACTATTTGATATTCGATAATAGCCAGAATTCCGTGATCAATAGGAATGCGGGGTGAAAAAATATTGTCCTAGGTTAAGTTTGGGCCGTTTCGAATGGGAAATGACATTTTATCCGGTCTCATTTTTTGTCCGGGACCATTCCTCATTTCTTCTTCGTGTGTACATGTCTGCAATGAAGTTTTAATGAAAACAATGATGCAAATGAGAATTCATAATTGGCTGTACATGAAATTCCACGTAATTTCCTACAATTGGATTAATCCAGTTTGCAGCTGTATGGAAACTAGTGTGAAGGTGGAGCAGAGGTACAAAATCGGCATCTTCGACGACTTCCGCTTTGGTATATACCCAAGCAACGTTATTACCTCGGTAGATTCTCATTATCAAGAAAGGCTAGAATTTCAAGAAAGCCAAAGTGGATTACTAATTCATGTGCAGGGTCTGATCTGAGGCAGCGCCGGTGCACCTTGGGTTTCGTACGATCGGTGGAAACAATTGAATAAAATAAAAGGGCAGAGGCGGAAGGTGAACGAGAAACACCGAGGAATCGGAAGGAATGAAAGCTGCAACGTAGTTCCTTCCGTTACGGTGAAATCCTTCCGCGTGTGGCTAAACGGCTTACCCACGGCTTACAAGTTTCTCTTAATAAATACCAGAGCGCAAGTTTGTGGGCGTCGTGCGTCACTGTACCCGGCAACACTTTCCCTGAGAAACGTGGCGAGGGTGGAACTCCGCTCGAGGGAAAAGAGGAGCCGGAGGAAGCTCAAGTTCGAAGGAATCACTTAGCTTTAGTATCGACTGCGATGGGAACGGTGGTCGGTAGAGCAACGTACAATAATACCATGGTTTGAACCACCCCATGCTCTCCCGGAGGAACACCACAAGGAACAGGGACAGAGCAAGTGGCCGGGAAATAACGAAGACAGAGAGGGATAAGTGTGGTACGCAGGGGGAGGTGGAAGGAGGTTAGCCGGAGGTCGAAAGCTGGCCCTAAGCTCCCGGTGGCTTACCCCCTGGCCGTCGTCGACCGGCGCACCCCTAACCCACCATACTCCGAGAAACAGTCGTGAAGCCAACCACTCCTCGCGCCATCGCATCGAAATACTTACTTAAGTATACTGCTCCGGTGTGTGTGAGGTGAGTCCGGAATTCCAAGCAGTAAATGCTCACCGCGTGAGAGCGCCACCTATCCCCCAAAGTGTGTATATATAGAAGGAATATTACTCCGCCGGGATGAAGGCGTTTCTCGACTTTCCGACCTCTCGAACCCTACATCGGTATCAACCATACTTCCTCAACCTGTATTACGCCCTCCCACAGGCCGTACGATCCGCGGAAGCAATAAAATTCAATAAAGCTCCGCGAGCCGAGACCATTCGATATATCTCTCTATCGTGATATACCATACCACTTCTATATAGTAGAAAAAAATGAAAAAAAATAAAAATGTATATACCCCGCGCAGGAAGGCTGGTACCAGCGGAGGCGAGCCTCCTTTCTGCCATATTGAATCGCCGATCGGGAATCACTTTTACTATTCAGAGTATCAACATGTCACATTCGTACCATAGGATGATCGAGTAAAATGCAATTTACATGATGCTGCGCTCGAGAAAGGATATTCCAGGAGAAATAATATTTCAGTCGTACATTTCAATCCCGAGTTATGCAATATTATCACCGCCGATTAGAGGAAAATTGGGCGTAGGTGGAAAATCGTATGGTGGTCGGATTTCAGGGTGTCAACGAGCGAGTCGTATGGACTTTTCATCGCTGTTTACCTAATTAGGGCGAAACGTGTAAGCTATGTTGACAGCGTTTATACGTTGTGGCATACAAAGTCAGCTCACAAAGGTCCACGTGTTATAATCATTCCGCTCCGACCGCAAAGCTCTCGACGCGTTTATGTCGGCAATGATTTAATGTAAATCGATAAATTTTTAGCAGTCAAAGCATGATTATGGATGGAATAAATTGCGGAAATGTCATTCATCGGGTTTCGAGTATCGCGAGGTCAATCTCTGGAGGATATTCTCCACAGGTTAAACTATTTCGAATACCGTCACAATGATTGTGGTCCTCTGAATTCTTGCCGATTTTTCAAAAAATCGATCGTTACGACGTTATTTGTCCTGATTAAAGGCACAAATGGAGGCCTGAGGTAAATCGTGTATGCGGATTAATGGAAGAGGCGTCAAACGCTTCACCTATATATCGGAAAGCTTTAGCCGGTGCATTCCCCGTGGTGTCTCTTCGTGGCTGCAGCTCTGGCGAGCTTTATCGATTCACAGTCACTTAGACGCTAGGGACGAGAGGCCTGTGGGCAATTTCGTCTAGCAGGAACGAGCGGTTCCTGGTATCGACCACTCTTCCTTCCTCCAGTTCCTTATTTCTCTCTCTCTCTCTCTCTCTCTCTCTCTCTCTCTCTCTCTCTCTCTCTCACTCACTGCATCGCTCTCTTACTTTCGACAACGGAAGAAAAAAATAACGTCGCGTTCCAAAGGCATTGCATTGACTTTGCTTCACACAATCTTCCTCGACACTCATACATGCATGAAAAAAAGCGATTCTCTCCAGCCAGAAACTTTGCGCTTGCGTATTTCCCAGGGTGCATTAAAGTTCGACGAAACATTCGAGCAGAAGTCACGCGATGAATGAGATCGCGTGCTGTTCATTCTATGCTCTGAATTTTACAAAATCCATGGCGAATGCCAATTTCGAAGGATTTCACAGTATTATAAGATTATGGGGTTTTTTTTGTCGCTCACATTAAAGAAAATCGAAAGTACAGACTTCGGATGAGGAATGATACACGAATTATATTTTATTTAAATTGCTTTCACATTCGTCAACGGGAATTAATTCTCAGGAAAATTTAATGGTAAGGCATTTCACTAATTTTAATTCCGATTTCAAAGTGTACATTTTTTGTCGTGAGTTTGATCTTCAGATTGTCCTCGAGATCGTAGACCATGAAGACAAAGTGGCTACAAAAGCCACCGACATTTTTTGGTCCAACGACTACAAGTAAATTCAATGACAAGCTCAAGTTCACTTCATGTAACTACTTTCTTCTCAACTCAACGAAAGCAGTGTAACATCCTGAAGAGTGAACAGCTGAGCTCAATTCCACTAAAAATTGTGTGAGTGGCTCTGTAAGTGGATTTGAGTGGGTGATCTAGTGCAATATTTCCGAGTGGGTCATACAAGTGATCACAAGCGGACGAAATTTCTCCTTGAAGAAACTCAATTGAGCTTGTATTACACAGCTACATGAAGAGTCGCAACGAAATATTTTCTGTATCTCCGGTGAAAAGTCCTCGTTGCCCAGGAGTTGAAGAAAGCTTCTGCAGGGACTCGGTCGAGATCTATGCGCGTCAGTCACTCACGGTCTTTTCCACTTTCCTCTTTATTTGAATTCATAGCATTCCCATAGTCGTTTCCTCACATTCACAACTCCTGCTTCCAGTGACAAGTCGTTCATCTCCTCCGGTACATCAATATTCTTTTCGAATTCACTTCCGCACTTCATACCTTTGCACTACCTGATGTGCTTTACGTTCTGTTCTACCCGAGAAAAAAAATCTCCGGCTACGGCAATATACTGCATAGATTGCCCGAAGAGCTTGCGCAATCACATGATCCTCAGCTTCAAATGCATCTGAATACTTATACTTGAATATCAAACGACGAAAGAAGATGCAATAAAAATAAATTAAATTTGCACTCCCAACAAACTGCAGAAATTAATTTACATAATTTTATTTGCCCTCATTTCAATGTACAAAAGCGAATTAAATCGAAAGAATGAAATTCGAAATTCCAGCTCCTTTCACAAGTTCGCTTATTGATATTAAACGTGAGCCTGGAAGTGAGCGAGAATCATGAAAGCGAACATGATTCGAATAATCAAGTCCCCAATTACCGCTTCTTGCCCAAGTTCATATTCGATAATAAAATACTTTTGAAAAATGAGAAATTCGTGTTCATCTAATGTGTCCATTGCATGCGACAAACACTTTCATTATCCGGCAAATGAGCTTTGGAGTTTTAAAAAACAAATAGCACGTGGACGCACACATTAAGCTGTACGGCTGGAGTTAAAAAACGACGGGGGAAAAAAACGTGTATTCAAAGCCTCTTCAACGTACAGACCCGGAGTTAATACAGGAGAAAAAGTTGGCTCGAGAGCAAGGGGCGAGTGAAAGAGACCATCAGCATAGGGCATTCAGAAAAAAATGTGCCCCACTCGAATTTAAACCGATGAAGTGTAGTAGATACGTGCGGATAACGAGACTCGCCTGATTACCCTCCATACGAACAAACACAGTGCTGGGCTACCTTCCCGAGCACTAGGGATTTAACCCTCTCCTGTGGTGGTGGAACGTGCTAGTGATTTTCGCGAAAAACTCCATTCCCCGTGGCCCATCACCCCACTGCAGCTCGACGTACGCGCTTCGACAGAAATAAATTTGCTGTACCTTCGACCGATGCAGATGCGTCGGCTCGCGATTGGCTAATCGAGTTATCCGTTTGATTTCCTCTGTGATGAGAGCGCCCAAAGCAAATCCCTATGTCCGAGCATCTACACCGTCGCGTGTCGGCATGTAACTGCAGAGTAAATGGTCGCTATGTATTACATGGTCGATGGAGTTTGTGCAGCACTGAGCAAGACTGTGTGTTTCCAAATGGTTAACGACGTACATACCCTCGCTGACAAACCCAAACGCAGCGGTTTGACGAAAGTGGAAAAAATGACATCAGTGAAATCTGAAAACCTAAGAACAAATAATAACATCAGCTTGCACTCTTCTTCTTGGTGGTACCGGAATATTTAACATCCCAAAAAGTGGTACCACTGATGGTGACATTTTTAGACCTGATTACAATGCAGTAATCATAATTTTTTTAAATCACCGATCCTTAAGTCTCTACTGTCAATTCTTCAACAAACATACGATAAAATCTCGATGGAAATGCTCCAATGGCAAAGGGAATTACGTTCAACGCGATTGAAAATCCGGACATTGCTCATCGGATTTCCGGGATCCACGTGTTATGAAATTTTTGCCTCTGAACGACATCCAAAGGAAGCCCTGAATTAGCCGGCTTTCACTCGAACGCTAGATCACGGGAAGCCGAATGCACAATTTTTCATTAGACTAAAAATGCTGATCTCCCGTTAACGAGCGAACGAGAAAATGGAGACGCAAGGGAAGGCATTATTCCCTCGTCAACTTGTCGAGACGATAAGCCAAATCGGGAGCTCAGAATCTGGAGAATTGAGAGTCATCGGGTCGACGGTGGCTGTGGCGATGGCTAAGTACCCCGACGCTGGTGCTTCACGACGACGACGTCGACGACGACGACGACGACCCTCGTCGAGCTTGGCGAAGGGCGTGCACCTGCTTTTGCGGAGGGGTTCCTGTCACCATTGATAAGGCTGCTGTTGGAAGCGCACGAGTAAGGCGGTGGGTATATGCCTTCATAGCGTCGAGGAGAAGAGCTATCAAGCGGGAAGTAAGCGCAAGTTGGAGTGAACGCAAAGGGGTTTGTGGAATGAGTAGCGAGTGAGAGGGAAGAATGGGTCTCGATGCGAATGGGGAAGAGAGAAAACGACAGACTAGCTTGGAGTTACTGGCCTCCATTCATCGAGGCTTACCACCGTCTAGAGCACTCACCAGTACGATAACATGTACATGGCCATGCACTAGATTCTCACGCAGTACTCTTCAGCTCACATGCGTATCCACTTCCCTCGCTCGACATTCCGTCCTTATCACTTAACTTCCTTTTGGCCCAAAAGTGCACGAGTAAAAGCGCTTTCCATATGACGATTTCATTGCCTCGTGTCGCGGTAAATAAAGTAACAATACCACGCGTTACTGCTAAGGATATTAAGGGTTGCTTGGGAGTTCATATTCGAAGGAACTCATCGTATGAACGGCGGGGATAACGTTGAACAGGAAGATGGGATATAATGAGACGAAATGAAAAGAAACTCAAGTGAATTCTGCTTGAGGTAATTGAAGTGAATATTAATCTAGAGTGCACAAGGAATTTGTATTGCCATGGTTTCCATCCACTCTTTGCTGAAAAATAACAAAACTATGAAGTAGCCCTTTTTAAACATCAACGTATTATCCTCTAATGGATTAACGATGATCTGAAAATGTGTTTACCGGCTGTATAAGATGCAAATGGTGTAAAAGCCTCAACTCCCCGATAAAAAGTTGGAGAAGATCATAAGAAAAGCTGGACGGAGATCAAGAAACAGCGTAGCAAGAGGTTTC
The DNA here is from genome assembly GCA_947507545.1 of Clistopyga incitator. Classification (NCBI taxonomy): domain Eukaryota; kingdom Metazoa; phylum Arthropoda; class Insecta; order Hymenoptera; family Ichneumonidae; genus Clistopyga; species Clistopyga incitator. Next base: position 11,285,913 of record OX382173.1, on the reverse strand, counting down.
ACTTGGTATCTGCTCTTCTGGACAGTCTAATTCCTGGAATGTGGGCTAATGCATTTTTAGCGCGACGACGAGAGGATTTTCCACTTCTTCTTCTTATTCTTCTTCTTCTTCTTCTTTTCTTCTGGTTCTTACGGAAGAGTAGACAACCTCTACTCCGTCACGTTGTAACCGCAAAGCCCGCGGCGGTCTCAAGCCACTCTGGGGTTGCTATCCTTCTGCTGCTATCCTTATCGAACCATCCTTCGGTGTATATCCTGGGCCGACTCCCTTTCCCCTATATTTCCCGGCGTCTGAGCTCGCGGGGCTCGCAAGCGACTTTGCTTTTTGCGTTTCTTACTTTCACGCGCTTCCACCAGACCAACAGCACTCTGCGCAATCCCAATCTCGGAAGCTTGCCACCGACTAAAAGTATACTCTATGGCTTGCACTATCGTGCTGTTTGAATGAGCTCAAGCCGTGAGCTGTGAAGCTCAGGCTTCTTTTTATGGATCACTATGCACCTGGAAGCAGCACTCGAAAGTCGGGCTTTTTGACTGCATCAATATGTCTGTGAAAAGCACACTGAAAATTTTACATAGGCCGCGTGAGTACAGCAAATAGTATCACGGTGAGATTTTTCTGATCTATACGCTCTTTGGATTTCCTGTAATCGAACTAAAATTTCGTATTGACTAAAAATATAATTCTCCTCAATTTCCCATTTGTCCGCTTAAAAATAATTTCACTGATCCATACGCTCTTCAGATTTCCCGTAACTGAACCAAAATTTCGTATTGACTGAAAATATAATTCAACTCGCTTTTCCATTCGTTCGTTTGAAAGTAATTTCACTTCATCAAAATAAAAAAGAGCTAAATAAAACAGTAGAATATCAATTGTGCAAAAGCAGTGTCAGCAAATGTGACACATCAATTTTCCCCATAGCTCTCGAAGCTTGAAATGGTAACGCTCGTGTTCCCGACCGAGCCCAGCATCACCGAATCCTCTGTTCCCACGGACTGGCCTTCTCAGCTCTCCAATTTTTCGGCCGGGCTTCCAGTGGCGAAGTTCGGAAGGTCGGGCCTGCAATTGGGAAGCTCGCGTGACTTGATTGGATCATAAACTTTTTCGGGTTACGCCATAGACCACCGAAGGTACAGAACTGTAGATGAAACACTTCGGATTCTGTAATTTGAACATCCAACCGGGCTATGTATTGCGTTGGAACAAAAGAGAGTAGAAGCTCCGGGTTACACGGGAGAATGGGCGAGGGTTGAAAAAAAAAAAACAGAAAAAAAATCGCGAATAAAAAGGGCAGGTTTGTTCTTTTTACACAGCGTGTAGGAGGACACGTAGTACAACGCGTGTGCAAGAGGTACAGGGAGTGAAAATACGTTGTGCAGCCCCAGGGGCTGCAGCGGCCTAGTTTTTGGTAGCCTGGTAGCATACACGTATCCAGGCCATCGGGAGAACCGAACGGCCGAGTTGTAATTTGTTTTATCGATACGGCGACAGTTGCCCGCCGCGAGCGTTACGGGTTTTTACAAAAACAACGAGGAACACACAGAGGTAAAAGTGAGGGAGGTATTGCTCGGAGCCGGGAGAAAACGAGCTCGCGGGGCTATTAGCCAGACGCTTCGGTATCCACTGACTCGTCGTAATTGCCTACGACGTGTAGCTGATTGCCATGGGCTTGCGTGCAACGTGCAAAGTGTCGTGCGTATTGATGCTACGACCGGTGCCGAGAGATCGTTCGTGAACTCGTTAACGCAAAAAATTCAACATTCATTACCTCGGACAGGTGTAGTCCTGGAGAGAAAAAAAAAAACGCAACAACGACTCGTGCACATGTCCACGGTTTTGTGGTTTTTTTTTTACTTTCAGCTGCGGCATATTCACATCTTCATTAAATATATCTTCTGAATCACAACTTTTTCATTTTTTGGTCGCAGCTTGGCATTTACTGAAACTTCAATGCTGAACAAATATTTAATTTATTTGGAGCGTTACATTCCTCGGAAGCGTGGCCCTGCCAAGGCCAGGTTAGAATCTAGTTCAGCCCTCATTTCGCTAAACACTTCTGCTTGAACTTTTGGCAGATTGAATCTATTGTAAATCAATAATACATATTACAATTGGAGGGTCAAAAAGAGAATTATGATATTTGGCCAGGAAATGCTTTTCGTTCTCATTAATGATATGCTACAAAAATTCAATAATGTGTGACCGTAATATTTACACGCGAAGAGAACAAAATAAAAGAATTTTAGTCGGCGTGAATTTTTATATCGATTTGGAAGCTGAGCGTAGGTCAAACTAATATGACAGGGTCACGAAACCAAAGATGTATGATGGAGGGTCACGGGGGTGAATAATTCGATGTGGCTGATCCGAAAGGGCGAAAAAGTTGATGGCCGAGCGATCGAGTTGCAATCAAAGGAGGGGAAAGAAAGTGGAGAAGAACAACGGGGAGATTTCTTTCGTTTCGTTCCTCCGTCAATCTTTCACCGTCGCAAAGTAAACCAATACTTTCACCATGAGAAGCCCATAAAAAGTAGTAATGTCAGTATCCGATCAGCCGATTTTTATTTCTGTAATTAAAGTCCATTTTCGTGCCTTTTCCAACTACCATTTATTATATCCGTCGAGTTTTCACAACGGAATGAATATTATTTTTCCCGATGCATTAAATGTAATAGCAAATGAAGGGTTTTAACGTAGGTACGTAATCTCAATCCGATTCACTCTGAAACCCCGTTGGCTTATGAGCCTTTCATTACGCGCCCCAACTTTTACTTTCACAACGGAAATGTTTTTTTGAATAATTTCAACTTTCCATGTAATACCGAATGCACAAGGCGTGAATTTTATACCAGGCTCTTCCAGCCAAGTTGCTTATGGGGTCCCATGCGTGCACTAACTATTCCTTGCTGCGCTGGATAATGGCTCCGGAATTAAATAAACTGCAATTACCCCATAAATTTTCGGATTTTTCTCAAGTTGATTTCCCCCGACAAAATTGCTTCATTAAAAATTTAGTCAAATCGAGGAAAATGGATGGTTATTGTTTTTTGAAACAGAAAAAAAATTGTGGTCTCTCTAAATATTTATAAAAAATAATAAAATAAGTTAATGAATGAAATTGTTGAACTGTGTGTGCAAAGGAGATGGAAATACGATCGTCTATGTGCGTCCAGTGATTGAGACCTCCTCGTTAAGTATCCATCAGCTGGGTTTATTTTACAACCACCCTGCAGCACTGTTTAAAAAAAAATACTGTTATACTGTTTTTGTGTCTCCGTATAGTGGACAGCGAAGCACGTTTTTTTTCTGCGGTCGAAGAGTAAACAATAACAACTGCAGAAGAATTTTTTTTTTTCTGTAAAAACCGAAAACCATTGAAACAGTGATGTCCAGGACCATAACTTCACTCGGTCACCAGAATACACCATAAATGCAGCCAGTAAAATAAAGTAGAAAAATGTATGTACATCGATTGTCCGGCGATGTTTCCAGCCGTATTTTTTTATTCTCCCCCTCGAAGTTCGGTATTTTATGTAATGGTCAAGCGAAATTGACCTCGTAGAAAATTAATTTTTCCGAAAGAAAATCTAGCTATATTAAAATAAATAAATCAGAGCATCTTCCAAATTTGGAAAATTTACCATGATGGTCAAGCGAAATTGACCTCGTAGTAAATTAATTTTTCCGAAAAAAAAAACTAGGTATATAAAAACTGGTAATTCTAAAAATCTTTGTAATTGGGAAAAATTTCCCTGAAGGGTGATAAAATATTATGAGTAATTCCGAAATACTTATTTGATATTTAAAAACCACTCGCACTTTGCTGAGCGACGTAAAGCTTGAGGACGAAAATCTTAAAACCCACTTTTATTTTTGTTGGTACCGCGGATGAACGCGCAGTAGTCCAACCGTTTTCCCAACTCACGGTAATCGTCAAAGTTAGCATCGTTCAACGAGAGGACTTTGTGTCGTCCGGTAAACGAGAAAACGAGGAGGCAGAGAGGTCAGAGGCTGCAGTACTGGCTTGGTATTGAACATGTTCACTAGCCTGCTGCTCTTACCACCACTGATTGTGTACCGGAAACTTCCGGTGCGAGGAGGGGTAGCCATAGAATGTAACTTTAGTTATGGAATATCCGCGGCAGTAACTGTCATCGGGTAAGCTGGCCTTTAGTCTCAGAAAGCCAGGCCGACTGGGTTGAGCTCGCGCTCTGGAGAAAGGGACTTTGAACGATAAAATATAAACTCGGAGTGGTAGACGTAGAGCGAGCAAAGCTTTGCAGCAGCTTGTTCAACAATTCTCATCTGTATTACTCTTGTCGTGTTACGACTCAATTTATAAGCGGGGATATATATTAAATCCGACAATGATCTTTCTATAATAATTAAATGATGAGAAAGTGCGAGAACCTCGGAACATTTCGCAAAAACAAATTTCAATCATTTAAAAGCCATTTTTCGACAAAAGAAAAACATTTTTTTAACGTCGTAGAAAAATCTGGTCTAATAAGTTTTCAAAAATTTACGTGTAGATGTGTTTTATTCATAAGATTCAAATTTTGGTTGAATTTCTAATGGATTTTCCGATGGTACCCATTTTTCCATAATTATTCATTTTATTTAAATAAATAAAAAAGGGTTGAAAAATAGATATTTATGTAATGTCGGAAAACATTGCATGGTTCGAAACATTTTCTTATTTTTTATGAGTTCAATTGTATTTTATGCATGGAATAAATCTTTGGGTTGCATTTTTCATGCAATTTTACTGACTAACAATTTTTTTACAGTCAATTTACTGCTTATCGACATTTTTTCACAGGTCTTTCTGATAATTGTTGCAAAGGTCCAACGAAATTTCTTTTACAAGCTTGAAAGAAGCAGTATAATTGCGTTGGGCAGTAAAAGGGTCTTTGTTGTCCTCCCTGAAGGGTCAACGATATTTTGTTTGGGCTTTTGTCAATCGAGTTAATTTTTAAAAAGCACGCAACGTGAGGAGAGAAATAGAAAAGCACGAGGAAGAAAAAAAAACGTAGGGAAAGCTTGCTGGGAATATCAACCACCTTCTAGGGCAGAATAAGGGAACATAGAAAGAGCACGAGAGTCTCCCACGCGACATTTTAATTAAAAGCGAGCATGGCACAGGGGCACAGATTTTTTAATCAGACTAATATGGCTTAACGAAGGTGGCACGTGAGGTGGTACAAGGGAAAATACTCATCCTTATCCTCTTTCGCCTCCTTTTACTCTCGGCTATTGGAACACCTGCTGTTCTTATACACTACATAACTGTAGATACTGTTGCACCTTTATTTTACTAATTTATCACACTTTTTGCACGATGGCTGCTTTCGTATGGCTGCCGATATAAATTTTAGAATTACCCCTCAAGGATGTTATGGTATCGACACATTGCAGTTGTTGTACCTCATTCTCCGTCGGCTTCATCGTTCACTGTTCAAATAAAAAATGTATTAATCAGACTTTTTACTCCAGAATAACAATACACAATTCATTCTATATCCCCTTTCTTGGATTATCAAAACAATAGGATTATCGACTATAAATTTTACTACCAAAAAAATGTTAATGCAAAATAGAACTTTCGAAAAATACCATAAGAATTACGATAATTACATTCAAAAAAATCATTCATATACTTTTCTTAATCTCAAGAAAAAAGCACACAAAGCACCATTAAAAAGTATCAAGATGTCTAAAGTTAATTTATCAATGACAAAAATCGTATAATTCAATCAAATTTTTTTCAAGGGTCAGCAAATTTCAAGCTTCAACGAGTCAGCGTAACATCCTCTTGAAATCCTGAATACAAATCATCTACGACATTCCCAATTTCTTTTAACCCAGTTTGAAAAATAATGCAACAGGCTAGGTATCGTATATCGATTTATATTTTAATTTGGCTTTTCTTCTACTTTTATATATACATATAATGTTCCTTTATATACATATATATATATATATCCATGTAAGTGGTGGTTACGTATCTCATCGAGGAGCGATCGCGCCAGTTGCTGAAGTACCTCGGCTTTTCAATTAAGCAACGTTGATTAAACCTTTGACGCGTGCTCCATGTCAAAGCGAAAGAAGTGTAGTTGGTGAGGAAACTACTATTGTCTCGTTCCTCGACGACAAAGCTGATGAACTTGCCAAAGGAAAGCCATCGATGCGATACTACTAGCTACAGGTATATATATATCCACATATATATATATCTGTATACATGACTGAGATTTTCCGATCTTTCTATTTTCATAGAGCTCTTCTATGTATTTATCTGCATGCAAATTCTTTTTTTTTTTTCTCTCTCTCTCTTTTTATTATTACTCTGTTTTAACAGTGACCGTTATGTTGTTCTTCAGCTTCTCCTCTTTACCCTCTTTTCTGTTTGGCTCCTTCCACGCTCATATTCTTCGTGTTTCCAGTCCATGTAACGCGCGAATTCTCTTTTTCCCTATTTACAAAATGGTCCGTACCCGGCAACGTGACGTGACGTTCAAACACGAAAATATCATTGAGATATTGCGCACGCAAAGCGCTCGAAACAAAGTGAATTCGGAAAGCGAATGCAATATTGTTGTGTGCACAGCTTCATTGTATTTTTTTCCCCGGCAAACAGAGTTGTTTAGTTGTATGCATGGTTATATACATAGTGTAAAATTTGAAAACACACAATTTACTAGTAATATGCATTTCCATCGAGTTTTGATTATTATATTTTTTGGTAAGTAAATAAACCTTCGGTACATCATCGTTTGCATAATTCTTGGTCAATATTATTGTAATTATGCATAATACTATTATTTCACAATACGTTGTTTGCTTGACTGTATATTATGTGTCCGAGATCGTCGTTCCGGATTACACGATTTTTCATTCTATTTCAGCATTTTATTAAACTCATTTTTTTAATTGATAACATTAACTATAAATAAAATTGACAGTGATGTTGACGTAACAAGACGATATAAAATTTCGGAAATGTTGGAGGAAATTGTTTTCTCCAGGATAGCGTTAAGATTGTCGTGACCTCGACAATTTCAACGGTTCGTAGGCCTCAATTGAGCGTCGTCGGTGGTGCTCCTGGTGCTGCCGTCGGCGCCGCCGGGGTCTCAGCAATTACCACGGGCTGCCAGGGACGTTGTCGTCGTAGTCGGTTGAATACTAGACTCGATCCGCCCAGACTAAACCCGCTAGGCATTCTGGAGGCTGGCACTGCCTCCGCATCTTCTGGTTAGATGCTCTCTGGCAATTTCTTTCTATCGATTTTCCGGCGGCAAAAATACCCAGTGGCTGAAGAAGCTGCTGGCCGTTGAATGCCACCTCGAGCAAGACTCTTCTTGCCCTCGAGACGCATAGCTTCAACGATCCTCGGAAACGCCCTCGACTTTCTCAAGTTGTAAATTTAACTCGAAAGAAAAATAACAAAAATAATAAAAATTCATCGCTCCATTTTCCTATTGACATAATATTGATAGTCTTGATATTTCCATCGATATTTTTCAATTATTAATAATAATAATTGGAGCAGCCAGACAAATTTTCATTAGATGAATGAAATATCGAAACTTGTACTAAACTAATTTTCATTTTCTTTTGCTTGTTACAGGTGAGTCAAAGATGCCGAAAATGTTCAGGACTTAGGAAAAATTGTTGTGGAGACAATCGCAGGTAGATAATGAAATAATTCAATTTTATTTATTTATTTTACAATACAAAAAATAAGGGCGGAATATAAACATTTGTCGATATTGGGATGAAAGCTCATGCTGGTTGAACAAGAAGTCAAAGAAATATTATCACAAAGAGAACAATTGTTAATTAAGTTTATTAGCGTGCTCGATACTTAGCAGCACTCTCGTAATCATCACCTTAAAAACAGGGGGTAAAAAATACAACAGGAAGAATTCTTTATAAATCGTTATTTCCAATCCAACTCGAGCTTTCCGTGTGTTCGATAAAGTGTCGCCATCTATTTACTTTTTCTCTCCTAACCCCGCCTTACGAGGTTTTTTTTTCCTCAGAACGCCTCCCCCTCACCACCCTCACCCCCGAGCACCCCTGGCTCCTCTCAACACTCGAGCTTTATCGTGTGATTCTCGTAAGTCTCGCAAATCTTCCACAACCTCGGAACTCTAGATTTTCTGTCCCTCCAGTTCACTCCTACGATCCTCTATCGTTTGCTCCCTCTACCCACACACTTTCCCTGCAGATATACGATTCGTTTGAATGATTCAAAGCTCTCAGGGTTCCTTTCGGGCCGCGTATAAAATCGTCGGTGCTTTGAACTTGGCCCATGTGATCTCTCTCTCCCTCCCTCCCTCTCTCTCTCTCTCTCGTCGTCTCTCACGGCGTCGTCCATTCCGCCGGATTCGCCGCACCGCCACTACCATCGGCTCTACCCCCTATGGCACGCCGTAAATATTTCACGCTGAGGTGGAGCGCGAACGAGCAACCGAGCGAGACCAACGTGTAAGCGTGAAAAGTACAACAAAGAAATGAAAAGAGACAAAAAAAAAAGAAAAACATAAATATATATGTTCACATCCAGCTGGAGCTGGAGCGGTGTACGAGGGCGAGACGCAGCGAGTGAAAAGAGGCTAGAAAGAAGATTGCGGAAGAGAAGGTGGGTGAGAAAAAATTGCGTCGAGGGTGCAATAAGGTGGGGAAATAATCATGAAAAAGACAAGCATGTTCTCCGGAGGCTCTCACCCCCTGCTGTTTATGGAGGGAAGGAGGGCAAGGGTTGTAAACACACATAGAGGGTGGAAGCCGGCGAACTCTAGACCTAGTTAGCGTTCAAGATGCTAGATCGAGGGAATCACAAGGTGGAACGAAATAAATTTGCATCGGCTAATATAATTGGCAAGCAATGCAAGAGTTTCCAGAAAAACAGCGGTTCTCAATGGTAAGGGCTCCCGAGGGATAGAGATCCCAGAGGGATAAGGAGATCCCTCAAGAATTAGGGACCTCCAAGGGTTAAAGATCTGCGAGGGATGAAGGTTCTCTGAGGATTAAAGATCTTTTTGGAATGAAGGTTACCAAAGGGTGAAAGATCATCTTGGAATGAAGGAACCCTCAGGATTAAAGATTTTCTTGGAATAAAATTTCCTTGAGGTTTAAAGATCTTCTTGAAATGAACTTTCCCTCAGGGTTAAAGATCTTCTTGGAATAAAATTTCCCTGAGGGTTAAAGATCTTTTTGAAATGAACATCCCCCAGGGTTTCCAAATCTCCTTAAAACAAAGGTTCCCCGCGGTTCAAACATATCCGCAGGACAACCGTTCCCAAGGTTAAGGTCCTCGACGATCAAAAGTCATTAACGAACATAAATTTCCGAAGAACCCCCACAAAACACAAGGGATCCGAGAGGCTGACCCCCAAATGCACATCCCCCGCATGCAAAGTCTATAACCCCACGACAGCACGTAAAAAAGAGCTACGCATGAATAAGATACGGAAATAATCATGAAATAAAAAACAAGCGTGTCTCTGGAGCCTCACCTCTGCTCTTCTTGGTGGATGAGGGAAGAAGGGCAAGGGCTGGAAAGGTATATAGACGCTCGAAGCCAGCGAATTCCAGACCGAGTTAACGTAGGAGATGCTAGATCGAGAAAACTACACGCTGGAACGAAACAAGTTTGCACTGGCTGAGACAATTCGATCAAGCGTTCGTGCCTCCAATGTAAATTCGCCTTTCTGGTATTTTCTCTCTGGCCGATAGTACGAACAGTGGCAGTGCTCTACGTATTGCTGCTGCCACTGCTGCTGCTACTTCTACTTCTACCGGTGCTGTTACTGCTTCAGCACGGACCTTTTCTTTCTCTCTAACTCTTTCTCCGGTTCTCTCCATCCCTCCCTTGTTCGCATTCGTACTTGCTCACCAACTGCAACGTTCCACAGACTGAGAGACCTTTTCCATACCCGTACCCAACGCTGAAACTGGAAAGGTACAGAAGGCGGATGGGTATGCACCTCGAACACCACCGAACGTGGCCATTTTGTATCCGGCCTGCTACCGTAAACTTATTACCGAGCTGCCACTTGTCATTTGCACGAATACCCACGTCCTTCTCGGTCTCCTGTTGTACAACCGGGCACAGAGAATACGACAGAACGAATAACGTAAAAACGTGCGAAACTGCCGTGATGAGAATGTAAGAAAGAATGTAAAATTCGCGGAAAATGGAATCGACTGGAATGCCAACAGTTTTTATTTTATTCGCATTTGCTTTTTTTTTGCTTCGAATGTGTCGATTTTTGTGATGGTGATTAATTTCGACATTTGAGTATATTTTAGATATATGTTTCTAGAGGAATATCCAACTTATTTGTTAAAAAATTGGGAGAGCTTGGAAATGAACATTTTTAAGATGAATTCCAAAGTCATGTAAGCCTTTGGGGTTCGAGGATGTTTATTCGAGCAGAGCGAAATGTTTTCGTTTGACGAATGTTTCTTGACTCTTGGCGCCATTAGATCCTGAAAATCCGTCATCGCTAATATCTCATTCTGTGTCCCATTGAATTTCCCTCGAATCCGAGATGTTTCGAGTGCAGAATCCGAGTGGAGATTTTTATCCGTTCCATTAACCTGAATTTCCCAGCGATGGTCGCACAGCGTCGAGGCTTCGGGCGTTCGGCATGAACAAAAATCCGTCTCTCGTTCGAGGATTCAAAAAACTATCAAGACCAATTTTCGAGTCGCCATTAAAATCGTTCTCTCGCTCGTTCGTTTTACGCGGCTTTTTTTTGCCCCACTCGAAACGATCGACATTCTCACGAGTCCCTCTTGCATTTTTCATTTCCTTCGGGTTTTTCTTTTTTTTTTTTCTTTTTTTTTCTTTTTTGTCACGAAGCCAATCGCCATTTGCGCAAACGAGGAACACTGCGAGGCTAAACGATCGCCGATGGTCACTGCGTGAGGACATTTAACTATTTCAAGAAAGAGAAATAATAGAGAGATATTTAATCTCGCATGGAAAATTGAATGAACCGTGTGAGCGTTATTTTTGTGATCGATAAATATATTAAGGATAAAATCAATCGGTGAGATGAAAGTTTGCGAACGTGGAAAATATAAACGAGCTTTGTACGGTAAAAAGAACACTGCAATTTATTACGGACTAACGATTTCAATTAAACCGTTTCGTTGAATCGCCCGATGGAACGTACGTGGATATGGTATTATGGGCAGGTTACGATGGTATCGCAAATATATGAAGATAAAACGAACGTGTGCGGTGAAGTTTCTGCCCGGAAGCAAGACCGGTCGTCACGACCCAATAGGGTGCACGAATGCAGGGCCAAGAAAGAGGGATAACAGGGGAGGGTAAAGAGGGTTGGCAAATTGAATGAGACGACGAGATCGAGGGTGTAAGTGGCGAAACTCGTGAATGGGCACGGATTCGTGCCTTCGTGTGGTCGATAAATGTAGTGTGAGTTCAATATATATGTATACATGTGTTCAATTCAAACTAAATATACATCCGTCTGAAAAAAAACTTCGTACAAATGAGATTTTAAATGAACTCTGGTCTCGGTTCGGTTAAAAATAAATTGTTCTTCGACGGTAATAATTTAGCGATGTGACTTACCATTTTCATCACAGTGTCCTGACAGTCGTGCATTACTTTCTACACCAGTAGTCTAAAAAGTATTGCTTTTTTCCCAACAATGCTGAAAAAATCACATTTCATGACTGCCAGGTGGAAAGTTGTCGATTCTTGACCAGCGGGATGAAAAGTATCGCAGCGAGAAAAAAAGTAATAGTTTATCGACGTGGCTTATAATTTTCATCACTGCGTCCTGAGAGTCCTGCATTATTTCCTACACCAGTAGTCTAACAAGTCTTATTTTTTCTCCCGACTATGCTGAAAACATCACATTCCATGCCTGCCAGGTGGAAAGTTGTCAATTTTAGACCGACGTGACTTACCATTTTCATCACTGCGATCACAGGGTCGTGTATTATTTTCGACACCAGTAGTCGAAATAATATTGTTTTTTCCTTGACTATGCTGAAACGACTACATTTCATAACTGCTAGGTGGAAATTTGTCGATTTTTGATCCCCGGCACGTAGAAAACTCCCCTTTTCATAAAAAAATAAGTTTTCCGGATGTATCGTTGTATCTACATGATTCAGCATTACTAAATCATAGGAAAATTCTACTTTTCCTTCACGAAAATTCACCATTTTCATAACCGCTTTGAGTCCAATGGATTCTGGGTTGCCCGATATTCATATACAGTAGGTGAGACGAAGCGCAAGTGGCGCACTTCACCGGCGCTTCGCTGCACGTGCAACGTATTGCTAGGCTCCCGCTCGAAGTAAATTGAAAAGCCAATTTTGTTGCATGCACACACACACACACACACACTGCGCTGTTCACTTTTGCTACCAGCTCTACAAAAGAATGTTCGGTCGTCGGGTGTTGCCACACAGGGCGATATAACAGAGACGCTATGGGGTTCTACTCAAGCTCATAAATTGTCATCTTGGAAATATCAAACAACGGTATACACTGTTCGCAGTTTATCGACAAACAATAAGACACAATCGATCGAGCAGCGTAAATGGCGATGTTAATGGACGATTAATAAACCTGGCTATAGGAATTTTATTGCAGTAAAGTGAATAGAAAATTTATGCCACTTTAAATACACCACATAAATACGATTTTGTATTGGCGCTATAGAATTTTATTAATCCACCCTCTATTATTTTTACACCCCATAACTAATTTTATCCTCGTGATTTTCATTAAATATCCTCCATTTATTTAAAAAATCGCAAAACTTTCATCCTTGAAATAAAAAAATCTTCGAAGATGACACAAAATTCATGGTACTTTGGTCAAGTAAAATAAAAGCACATAAAACATTGAGCCCTTACAATTCTAAGGGCCGCAAAGTACACATTTTATCCACAAAGTTAAGGGATTGCACGAATTCTTCTTTACGTGAAAAAGGGAGCTTTTTTCTGATGCTTTTTGGATGATACTTTCTGTCAGAGGAAAAAGCGTCATGACCCACTATTTGGTACCTGCCTAGGGCAAGCACTTTCCGGGAGCTTAATGATGGAAAGCTCAGAGAAATCTCTGACGGACCCTCGAACTTGGAATACATGCGAGGTACACACTCGATAATTGGATCAATTTACTATATATTTTGTCTGGCGTGTCTGTGGAAGGCGAGCGAGTGGAATAGGAATGGACAAGGATGTGAAGGACGGAGGGAACCAGGATTGGTGTAACGACTACTCGTTACTGCGTGCGGTACGTTGCACACCAGAAAAAACTTAACGATAGCAATTAATTGATCGTAATAATCGCGGCAGAGCCGGAGGCCCTCGTACTGGTTGGCACGCACGCGAGATTATTCTATAAGTATACTCGCTGCTAACGACCTCCCAGCATGGACGTATAACCCTTGATTACAGACTCGAGCATTCTCAGATTTCGTTATTTTTCATTTTTTTTTTTTCAATTTGTTTTCACGATACCTAAGATATTTTTTTCACTGCCCATTTATGCGTTTTTATAGTTGCATTTTCATGCGATTATACTCACCAAACAAAATAACCATGAATAAAAAAAAAAGAGTTTTTAGTATTAAGATCGTACAATATCCGCCGTAAAATAGAAACCGAATTTTTTAAGAGAAATAAAATGATACTCTAAAAAGCTTTCAGATAAGAGCTCTTGAAATCTTTTCTTTTTTTTTACTGTGCATTCAGAGGCATTTTGACATCTTCACAATCGTTACTCACCTTTTCGGAGAATTCTACGTCAATGTAATTAGTACACATAGCTGAATGAAAAAAAAAATGTATTTCTCGTTTACGGCTCTTTTTCTCTAATTTAAATTAATTATTCTGACTTTGATGCAACGTTACGCAGCGAATACTTTGTATAATTTGTGTACTTTGTATAGTGGACCTTTCGTAATTGAACAAAATGAGGAATTCGTTATTATTTTGCTGCAGTTACGTTTGATATGGACTCAAAATTGCACAGATTGGTCTTGTGTTTCCCGGTTAACTTTGATGCTCTTGAAGCACGCGAGTGAAATACGAAATGGGTGTAAAGTAGCGCAGGGCGTACGGCATAATTGCAGAAGGGCGTTACGCCAAGTTCAACAGTGAGAATGCATTTAATTACCTCCGGACTTTCTCGTAGTGTAAAAATACACGAATCTCGCTAAACGCTTGCGGTACTTGCATTCCAGAGGAATTGTCCTGCTTGTATATGCACTGTACGCGGGCGTGGCGCACAATGTGTAACGCACCGACGAGATACAACCATTTTGTCCTGTACGTAGTTACTTCTCGCCCCGGCACACTAAACGTCCGACTTTAATAATGAAATGGCGTAAATAAATGGGCCGAGAGAGAGAGAGAGAGAAGTGTGACTGCCGACAGTTTAACCCCATCACCTTTCTCCTCTTCCGGCTACTCTCCAAACTAGAAAAGCCGCAATAAAAAAATATACCTGTCCTGTTGTGGAATGTGCTGTTCAAGAGGTTGATTCCCCTCAGTCAAAAAAGTATATGTTCATTTGTTTTCTTCTTTTTCTCGAGGTAATCGAAGAAAAGAAAAAATGAAAAATAATTCCCTGCCTCAATTCGAAACCGAAACCGATTTTTTTGCAAACGAACCAATCGATTACTTCGAAACCAGATCCATGAGCTTTACAGATTAATCTGCACAAAGATGAATTTTTTAAATTAAATATCAGTTGATTAATCCAGCTGAAAAGCTTTGAATTAAATAAAGTATTTCGAAGTATTTTACAAGAAACTATTTTTGACCTAAAGTACCAATCTTCCAGTGACCAGCGCAGGTTCAAGGGTCAGTTGGAAATGCACGTGTGAATCGATTTCCGGAAATTCTGTAGACAAATGCTTGTCGAAAAGAATTTTCGCTGAACTGCCTTGTGTAAGTGAAAAATCTTAGCTCCGAATTCCATTGTCAACCGGTTTTAAGCAGAAATGGTTAAATCGGGTCGTACCGGCTGATTGAACCGACCCTTAAGTTTAGTGAAGTAGGAAATGGCCATGCGGAGTTTTCGGCCAGTGCACCGGAATCGACAAAGCGAAACGACCTCATCGTCATCACCGCACACCGAATGTCTGTCGACGTTGGTAGCTCACAGAGCGACCAAACAATGCACGTGACGCGACCACCTATGAGGATTAGCGAGCTGCGGCTGGAGGGACAAAAAGATTGAAAGAAAGAGTGGCGCGAGGCAAAGTCACAAAGCGTCGTTTCCGAGAGCCGGTTTCAGCAAAGGGCCCAAAGCTTCATCCCAGACGCGCACTTTTCTGGTTTACCCGATGAATACGCCGAGGATATTGTGCACCCTTGTGCCACGTTCCAGTTCGAATAATTTAATCCAATTGCCGTCTGCACTGGTTCGCTCTTTTTCGGAACTCGAGGGAAAACAACAGAAGCAACAGGAACGACTAGGGCGAGGGGACGATAAAAAATAAACCACCACCACGTACAATACACGAGACCGCTTTTTTTGCCCCGGATAATTGCGTAACTGCCGTCTCAATTATACGGAAAAATACATTTGAACTCGTCATGTCCAAAGCGACGGAAAAATTTATTTCCTCCACTCGTTTTAATTTTTCCGACAATTTTTCTCAATCATTACGACGGATTATTATCATTGGCCATGTTATGGGAATTATTATTCAATTATATTTCTCGAGAGGATAATCCTATTTTGGGAGGTCTGTCATTTGCAAGAGAGCCGATTTAGAAAAAAAAAATTCATAAGCTTATGCAATGTCCAAAAAAGCACTCGTCGATAAAAGCTGGTATCAAATCAATAGTAGAACCCAATATTAAAGCGCACTGATCTGTCTGAATAAGTTATGGTCCATATTTGCCACAAACTTTAATGCCTCCACATGCTTCTCCATTGCTTCGGCACCACAAACATGAGCTTTATAGTCTAATTTGCGTGAAGTTTAATGTTTTTATCAAATATTAGTCAGTCCTTCCAGCTAACGATCTTTCGAATTGAACCAAGTATTCCGAGGCATTAAATATTAAGTGTTACAAAAACATTTTTGTTTCCTTAAATCATAAGCACAAATCTTCCAGTGACTAGATTGCAAAATGAAGGGCTGGTTGGAAATGTAAAACCCAATATTAAAGTGCACTGATCTGTCTGAATAAGTTATGGTACATATTTCTTGATTATCATTACCTTTTAATGGGAGGCATTTCATACGCCACAGCTGAACATTTGCGACATCCACTTGGCACAAACTTTAATGCTTCCGCATGACTGTTACGCCAAGAGTTTCCATTTCCTTGATGTGCTGGGAGGCTCTTCTTCCCTTGCAGCTTATTGCAGCGTCCATTATGCCAATGTTCTCAGACGTAGAGAAGTCTTTGCTGGAGGCCATGGCAAACAATTAAAAAAGAATGAGAAAAATCAGCTCCGGGATGAAAAAAAGGGGGAAACGGACAACCGCACAAGGAACAAAGTGCTGCCGGTGATGTTGGCCCTTCCGTTGTCGGTGTATATAGCAAAATTCTTGCCCCGAGGCCGATGCTCACCGTGTTTATAAGGGGTAAAAGCGAAGTGTAAAACAAACACGAGGCTAGCAGCAACCAGCGGCAGAAAGAGGCCAAGGGAAACAAATGTACGTCCGACGTACAGGTCTGAGGGGGTAGGTACGGGGTCTTCGCGGTGCCGAAGAGAAATCGTCGTCCGACGCTTCACGTGAATGTGAAAAATAATACACGGGAATATAGCGAGGCCGGTTGTGCGCAACGATATTGTGCTTTCGTTTCACTATATATTTCCTGTATACGTGAGCGGCTGTGACATATAGGTCGCCGTATGTTACAGTAACCAAGCGGAAACCGCAGGTCTCAAACGCAAGAAAATCGTATTTGTTTTACTGGTTGAGTGACGTCTTCAAACGACTTCTTTCTCACACAGAAAATATTAATTAATGTACACCACAGATGAAAAAAACAAATATAAACGTGTATTACGTGAGTGTCAAATAAGAAATATTCAATATAACTTTTTTTTCAAGCATTAGAAGATCAATTGCGAAGATCAATTGAAGAATTGTGAAGATCAATTGTGTGTTGATACTTTTTGCAAGATGTTGTAATCAGGTTTCAATGTAGTAATTATTTTTTTATATGAATCCCACAAATTATACATTTGAAAACGAATCAAATGAGTTTAGGATACCTAATCATCGAAGCCATGATCAGAATTATACGAAACCATTTGACGGGATAATTCATCGTGGAGACGTCAAAAAAAAAAATGGCCGGGCATGCTACGACCGATGCGGACTTTGACGTGCTCTTAATCATAGAAGAGGTGGATGGGCTAACCCAAAAACCCAGAAACGACGAGAAAAAGCATCTTTTCATCAGGCGTGTAACCCAATCAAGTGCACTGGGTGACAGAGTTCGAGTTAAAAGAAAGAGATAAAAAGTGATTTTGAAGAAAACGAACTCGTTAAGCTTCATCGTTGACGTGACTGCAAAGGGCTCGATGCTCAACGACTCGACAGTCAAGAAAGAAGCTGATTGCGCGAGATTCTTTGCACTCCTGTTTTCTCCTCGTTACCTTTTCGCCTTGGGTTGCTTTCTGCTACCAAATCCTCGAATGCCCGTGACCTGCTCGCAGTCTCTTAAGCTGTCCTTGCACCTGCTAGTGCAACCATATACATATATACATATCTGTCGTTGTTTAAGTATATATACCCATATATATTTAAGTATATATCGCATCTTTCAACTCTCTTGGTGTGTCTACGTACCTAGTCCCTTTGAACGCTTCTACTCGTCGTCCTGGTTACTCGCCACGCAGACTTCAGCTTGTGACTGCTTCAAGAGCGTAAGCTCGTTTCTCTCAAAGGCTCCGTTGAGGTCGAAACGAGCGTAAATGAACCTTCTACGAGCGAGCCAGTGGAGGCCGAGGCCGAGAGCTTGCTGACGCGGTTATAGTACTCGTGCGACGCTTGCGACGTTGAAAATTGTGGAAAAAATTCAGTCCAGGGCAGCGAATGCAGGCTTGTCGAGGAATAGAGGCTAGAAGTAGAGAGATGGCTCTGAAGCTTAAAAAAAAAAAAGATATATTACAGAGAATATAAACCAGCCAACGAGAGTGAAATAAGAAGAGACTAACTGTCGGGCGTCTATGTTTTTTTTTCTTTTTTTTTTTTCATCACATCTTCTTCACCGTACTCCTTTTTGAATTTAATACTGTTGTCTTCTTCGAGGTCTAAAGTTTCTTCTTCCTTATTACTCTTTAGCTCGAAGCACGATAGCATTATTCTTTTTCCTTGACGACATTGATCGCCATGTTTCACACAGAGCCATTCGTAAAAAAGATAAATAGAGTGATAAAATGGAAACACATCTTGGTTACCTTTTTGTTTCGGGACGGTGATGTCTGGATGAAGGTGAAAACGAGCGAAGGATACCTAAATAAAAACATAACCGCGCCAAAGAAAAATACAAGAGGTTGCCGGGTTAGAGTGACACGTGTTTTTCTACCCTCTACGCTTTATTTCTGTTTGTCCTTTATTTTCTTCAGCATAAACTGTTTGAACTTTGTGGCATTGCAGTCTCATCTTCGTGCCACTGAATGCTCATCATAATGGGTTCTCTAACCTGTGGGTTATTTCTGCATTTAATTTTGTTCCCTTGCTATTATCAACTTTTGTTTTTCACCGTGTTGGTGTGTTTATTTTCGTCTCTAATTGCACACAGCTATTATTTTTACGAGTTGGTGGCGCAATTCTCGCACATGTAACATACAAGAAAAAAAAAGGTGTCTGGCGAGAAAATTGGCATGGGATGTCTTTTGATCTAAATACAGATTTTAGATGGTAAAACGTGGTTTAGTTTTTCAGTTTAGAACTTGGTTAAGTGATACATTAAACCCCATTTTAGATAATTTGATTAAAGCCATAAACCGAATATTCATCGAACAAATAAATCATACGTGCAGTTGATGCCAGCGAAAGAGCAGGGTCCAAGGGAACTGAAGGAAACGAAAGAAAGTAGTCGCACTAGTGGTACACCTGACCTCTCGGGACCCAGAAAAGGAGAAGTGGAGGGCAGGAGAATGTTAGGCCAAATAAAAGGAACGTTCCACTCGGCGTAGCCATCGATCACGTCAACGTGGCGGTGGGAATCTTCTTCGCGTGCTAGGTCTCGGGCTTACCGGCCGCATAGCTACCCCCGACCCTTGTGCTTGTCGGAGAGCACTCCTCTATTCTCAACCTACCCTCACTAGTAAGCCACGAGGCTTCAAGCGCACATACAGTTCGCCCTAGCCATTTTCCAGTTTTATCTCTACACGTGTGTGTGTGTGTGTGTGTGTGCAGAGGCGAAGAAACGTACGGGGTACCTAACTCACCTAGAGCTCCGCCCGAGGAAAAAAAAAGTAAGAGAGCCACCGTGTCTTTCTTTTCCCTTCCGTCTTTCAACGTCTCGTACAGCGAAAGCTTGTACGTCTTCGTCCCTCGAATGAAAAGGTGAATTTTCACGACACACCAAATTCTTGATAAATAACAAATTCTTCATTGAAAATAATAATATCAGTTGCAGGGCATACGAAGTGTGGTTATCAAGGCCTAAGAATGAAAGGAAGATGAAGGTGAATGTCAGAAATAAGGAAAAAGTGTTTTGATTATTTTCCTGCCCCTCTTATTTCACTTGGTGAAAATGAATAAGGACGTCGGGGATTTTCTTTTCATGGCCGACGGAGAGACTCGGGAAAGCCCCGATCTTAATGCAATTTCGACGCCAGGCTTCTTCCATTTCTAACTTTCGTCTCCACATTTTCTCTTCCCATTTCATGAGACGTTCCTAGATATTCTTGTATTCACAGATCAACCCTTCATCCCTCCGGCCTCGAGGAACACGCCCTTCGTCAACCGGGAGATGTTTTCTAGGCTCCAGACTTTCTTTCCCAGCAACAAACACACGTACGGCTATCGTGTATGTATACAGTGTGTGCGCCTGACGTTGTTTCACGAGGTACACTATTTCTTCACGGAGTCTGCTCTCCACCGAACCCACGGGAAATAAAAGACGTGGCCACGTATTTACGCAAGCAATAATTCCGTCGGGCTTTCAAGCTCTGATTTTCTCCCCAGTTCTCTCGTCGTCTCGTTCTTCTTCGAAAAACACTCGCACAAGCTGCGACCCAAAAATCTCCACACCCTCTAACCCTTCGCTCTGAAGGATCTGACTTTTCTCCTTCTCCTGCTTTCAATCAACATGCTACATGTCAGAGGCATCGTTGCAGAAAATTGTGGGAACATAACGTTCAATTCGTACATATACGTGTCAGGGGAAAATCAATTTACTCCCTTCTGGGTTCTGATGCGGAAAGCGTATAACTAAAATGTCAGATGATATCAATTTTCTAATTGATGATGTCCTGACGGTATCAGTAACCAACAAACACAACGATAATTCATAGTAAAATGACACTAAAATTCTTCATACAAATTTTCTGTCATTTTTACAAAAAAATACGATTTCGGATTTTTTTTATTCGACACTGAACAAACATCTTCATTTTTGCTATGCTTACATTTTCTAAATACAAGGTGATCGTACAAGCAATTGAATGCGAACAAAAATCCTGAAAACATATTTGCAGTTTACATCATAATTGGTAGTATGAAATCCGCGAAATTTTCTTCAGCATCCAAGGACAAACTTCCGGCGTGGAACGACAGAGCCAGCAAGTTTAGCGTGACAGAAAAATCGAACGTCATTTCGGCCATCGCTGCGAGCCTTTATCCCTTTTGACGACACCCAGTGTGAAAGCTCACAGTTCCAGCAAAAGCTGGAGTCATTAAGCCTCCGGTTCCGGAAGTGCCTTTCTTTCTCGGCCGTTTTTGTCTTTGTCTTTCTCGATCACCAGTTTTTGTACCGATTCCGGTGTTCACAGTCCTCTACATGGGTATTGACGATATATCTGATATATCGATGGAAAGCGTCGGAATCGGAAGCATGAGGAAGAAGAATAAGAAGAAGCGGCAAAGAAGTGAAGAGAAACGACGACGATTGGTACATGGCTTACTCGTGCACCGAGTTCGAGAAGTAATATAACGACAAGGACGTCCGCCGGAGACGATCTCGATCCCAACTCTCGATTTATCTCGAAAGTTTGGAACGCCATCGAACAGCAGCAGCACAAGCGATGGGGCTCGATGTAAGATTGAACACGCTTGGAGATCGCTGGAAGACTGGGCGGACAAAGAGAAAGGGGAAGAAGCGGGATGTACGAAAACTGGAAGGATAGCAGGCTGATGGTCGGAAAGCAGGAAGCACACATGTACAGGAGAAGAGACCAGCGAAGGATGGAAGAGGATGCAACTATTCTGAGGTCAGTACCAGGCTCCGGAGTCATTCGAACTGACCAACTTCAGGATGAATCACCCCTGAAGAATTTCCAACAAGCGTTACGTTATATGCACCTCGATCCATGAAGCCCATGCCCTCCGCCAGTTCTCTTAACTCTCTCGTAACCCATTTGGACGATTCCCCGTGGGTCATTAATACTTTCTTGATGTTCAATCAGAAGGCCATATAAGATCACACACGAAGGGTATCGATGTTTTCCTGGTTAAAGTTTGAATATATGGGTCATCCCGCGAGTGGATGAACAAAGTTTCGCTGGGCATATTTAGGGGTTCGTTTTAATTGGAAAAGTCGAACGGAAAATATGAAAAAGGAACTGAAGAACGACATTGTAAGGAGGACATTTATCCATTATTCATTTTCGCCCTAAATTTTTTTATTAAAATCAAACCCCTAAATTGTCATCCTTTTTGCACTTGACAAAAAAACGCCTCGTCGTTAACCTATGACTTGTAGTAGAAAATGTGACATGATTTCGTTCGCCAACGTTGCATTCACTGAAGCACAGCGAGAAATTCTCGATGATTAAATTCAGTTGTCATTTTACAGTCGACGTTTACAGCAATTAACTTCCATGCAAATCAATAATAACAGTTATTAGCACGAAGTTCGATATGGATAAAACAATGTACAATTAGTGTAACGTTCTGCTCATAATTTCAAATTTACTTTCCTGTCCTGTATCCAGCTGCGCACACAGCCTGTGGTTAATTAGTTGTATGTACCGTGGGAAAATAAAAAATAAAAAAAATAAAAAGCGATAACGCTACCTGCCCGGAAATTTTTTGTCGTGCAATTCGTTACAGTGTGATCGACGTTGGCTGTACCATTCTGCTAAAGCTCGTGGAAAATATTGGACGAATAAAAGTGGCGTTTCATTTTTAACGAAGCTGGTGTATATTAATTATTAATCGAGTTACCGAAGCCCGTATGCTTGTTGCCCCGATAATAACGAGTGGCAGTAGACGAGTATCACAGCCATTATGTGCTTCGTTGTATACGAAAACGTGTGCACGTGTGTATCATTTTACAAAAGGTAGTTGAACGTGAACAGTATTGTATCAAGAATAAATTAGCGAGCAATTTCGTAATTTGAAAGTACATAATTTCAAACGAAGCCGAGGGCCGAAGTTTGATTGGTCAATGAAAATACAACATTGAAATATTGAGCGTGATGGTCACGGGGACCGGAAACACTACTAAAATTCGAGTCCGTTTCTCACGCAGCTTCGTCCCACGACATCGGGCCACTAACGGGATGCAATATTGGTCAATGCTAATTATCAGTCGGTAGATGAAGCGCACGAGCTTCGTGAACGCACGACCACGCTTTGGTGTACATTGAGCAGGATAACGCCCAGCCATACAATCAATCAGCTTATTAATTTATTCGTACTCCGGGGCAAAAATAACGTATGTAATGCGCCTGTTTGCCGTCAATAATTCGAAGCGACCAGGTATTTTTCGAATAATTGATAATGTGATTTTGCAGCTTATACGAGCTTATGGCTCCGCTGATTTTATTGAAAGCCCCACAATTCGATGGACAATTGCATTAGCAATCAAACGGAGAAAAAGCGTCATAATACGTCCTTCCTCAATTTGCCTAATTGGTTCTTTATTTTCTTCGCGTGATCCAAATGTGATTGATTTCATTAATTTTTAATGATAACATTGTAAATATTATCAATTCTTCATTTTTTGTCTCAATTGAAAAATCATTTCGAAAAAAGTGAATACACGTAAAATAAACTTTTATTATATTCACAAGAGATGTGCTTTCATTATCGCTAGAAAATCAGACCATTTTAGTTCAGGATAGAAATGATGTTGTTTTCAGGGGATAAAACAGGTCGGATTGCAAAAAGATTTTACTGATTGGAAGCCTTGAACTAGACCACCTAAAAACCTGAAAAAAAAAAAAAAAAACCATTGCCCAGTACCTCGGAGTCACGGGAAGAACGTTGGCCAGTAGAAATGGTGGCGACGTTTTAGCGTCGGAGCAGAAGAAAAAGAGGATTGTCGAAATCGCGTAGCGATGAATTGAAAAGTTCTTCAGGAAAGAGACTCGCTCAACTGAGACTCGGAAACTGCCGGACCAACCTCGAGTTCCTGCCCTCATGGACGACTATCGGCCAGCTTGCTAACACCAAAGTACCACTAAACCCATCGCTTTACCACGATGTCAATATTTCTACCACTGGCCTCTCTCACTAAAAGAACCAGCTCTACGGTTCAAGTGGCTGCTAAGAAGGAGAGCTTCGATCGGGCGAAATCGCTCGGCTCTCGAACGCCTACGACGACGCTTAAACTGTCGCACATACCTTCACCGGAATGCGATCGTTCCACCGAAAAATACGGCCAAGCTCCAAAAAGAGCCGAGCAAATTCTCACATCCGTTAACGCTTGCAATTTACCTTCTGGAATTGCTATCCGTAATATTCTTACAACAAGTCTCATTGAATCGTATTGAATATTATTCAATTCCAAATTAGTTACTAATTTTCTATTTTAATATGTACTTTCTATTTTTATCTGGAAACGCAAAGCCGTTAACTATGGCGTCGTTAATTCACACGAAAAGCTCCAGCCCTCTTGCATTTCCCTTTTCCACATTCGAGAGGTTTCCAGGAGAAGCAAGACAAAATCAAGTGGTACGTCCAATATTTGGTCAGACTGCCAGATCAATGACAGAAAGGGAGCGAAGACTGGGCCCTTCAAGGGCCGGATGAAGTGCCTGAGCCGCTTTTACGTCCTGACGCGACGGTGGCTTTTCGCCGGGCTTTTCCTCCGGTTTCGCTGCTTGAGTCCTTCATCATCCGCACTTCCAGCGAAGGGTGAATTTTCGCCGAGGAGCCGTTGTAGTCGCCGCCATTGACATCGACCGGGGGATGACTTTTCCCTCGCCAAGATATTGCTCGTCCAAGGGAATCGAGAAGCACATAAATGAGAGGTCGTAAATGACGGACGAAGCGGGATTTTTTTTTTTTTTTACCCACTTGGGATCGTAAAAACTCAACTATAAAAGTCGTTCATACAAAAATCGTCGGAATATGCAAATAAAATAAATAAAATATATACATTTTTTAAATGAAGCACCAGCTTCAAAATAAGTTTTTAAAAAATCGAAGACTTTAATGTCCTCTGACTTTAAAGAGGTTCATTGGAAGTGCAAAGACATTTTTATTCAAAGTTAAAAAAATACAACAGAACATTCAAGCAAAGGAGACCGCTAAAAAAATGTTAAAAAACGACGATATCGAGGGTATTCCTCATCAGTGAGTTTCCATCGATCGTACATTGACTTTTTCCCGAAGCGCAAAGTGCGAGATTGGGAGAAACGGGGAATGAAATAGGAAGCGAGAGGCGGGAGACGAGCAGACGGAAAATGCTTGAAATGGAGAAAAAGAAAAAAAAAACGTACAGTGGAACTCGGATTGAGCAGCCGGTAAAGAGGCCCGAACGAAGAGCTGAAGAGGATGGCGGAGAGTCGAAAACGATTGAGGGAGATTTACGACAATGTATGAAAAGCGTCAGATGGTGTGGTGCAACCATCGGGAGAGGTGAAAATACGTATGAAGAGCTTGAACCCAACGTGAGACACGTAAGAAGCTTAGCGAATGCTTCAATATTTATCCAAACCTTACAACCGTGGAAAAAATCGCCAGTCGGATGAAATATTGTCACCATTCAAGTCGACACGAGTCATTGAATCACATTTGTCCTAATAAACTTCATAATAAGGTAGATAACATTTTTTTTACCACTCCGGTCTTTGTCCTCCGAAGAAGCGACGAAGCGGATGCAGTTCAATGCTTTAATGCTTCCGTCAGATTCGCATTAAATATGGTTCAATTTTTCACACGATTTCACAATGATCTATCCAATATTCGTACAATCAAATATCCAATAAAAAATCAGACGTCATTGAATAAATGAACAAATTCGCGACCATGGTGTCCATTTATTCAATGTACCATGTTAATCAACGACCCCGGCATTTTTGACATTCCAATGTCCAACAATCGTCGTAATGATTCTTTTACATGTCAGAGGGTACGATTCGACTTTCCAGTTTATATTTCCGTGGATTTCGAATCTGTTGTTCCGCGATGGTTGATGAAAAGTAAAAAAAGAAAACGGAAAGAATGACATTCAATTTCCGGAGAATTGCTTCGCAGTCGAGAACCCACGCTTTTTCGACGATGGACGTCGAGCTAGTGTAGGATACCATGTAGGGTGCTGGTAATAGCAGTCACTACAACACTACATGGCCCATTATGGTTTAGTCGTGGAAGGATCAAAACGAGGACTGACTGCAGGTTTTAGCGACATGCGACATGAAGAGCGAGGCTGCGTTAAACTGCACAACTACACACTCGTCCTCTGCGAACTCTTCCCAAGCTTATTCAAAAGCTCACCCTCCGCTCACCCTTCGTCATGCCCCGAGATTCCTGTAACTCGTTAGGCGAGCTCGCAGATACTTTAATCCGTTCTCTTCGAAGCGAGCACGGGTGATCGCTTTTTAATCAATTTTCAAAAGCAATTACACACTCGTTAAGGAACAGGTGGGTACGGGAAGGATAGCGGGGGGATGACAGGGGGTTGCCATAGGGATGCCGCAATAGGATACCGTCATAAAGCTCCGACGAGATCCCCGGTATCGTCCAGTTATATTGGGCTCATGTATATACATTCCCCTAAGCTAGCACGCACTTTGGAGTTTGTAGGTTAAGCGCGTCTACCTTCGTCCAATAAATTGGCTAAAATCTCAAGCGTGACTAGCCAGTGGGATTTAGCTGTGCAATGAAATGCGGTACTTTCACTCGAAAGACGATACTCAGCTTAGTGAGTTAAATTCGATTGAGTAATTAAGGGAACTTCGTTAATCCGGCAATCAAGAAAATCGTGAATCAACATAATTTGAAGTAACCCTTAAGGATTTTCTCAAGTATAACGCCATTTTGTAGGGGAGATTAGAAATCGAAAAATGACAATACAGTTGTAAGGTTGATCACGACTCGATCGGATCTCCAATGATCGTTGAAACGTGGTGAACCGTTGGACGCTCGACGTCGGTCAAGGTCAGCATAATAAGTGGAACCGGTGGAGTTCGAAATTGTGTTTTGTTTTAAAACGAATCTACGGTGAAAAAGGATCATTTTACCGTAACCGGAATCAAGTTCACTTTCGCGGGGTTTCATTTCTCACGCTGTTCCATCGGTTCGATAACGAGTGGTCGCTTTGGCAAGTGGCAATGGGATGAAAAACGGGTTACGAGAATTGTTCAGCCGGACAGGTAAACCTCAGTTTTTACACCTCGTGCATTTATCTTGTCAGTCTACTTCATCTCTGTCATGCAGGCTTTGTATCGTCAACGTAACGAGAGACACGCCTCCGGGAGTGTCTCTCGTTATCCAACGTGAACGGGATATCCATTTTTTTATTGAGCCCTTTATAGAAGTCTGCTGACGTATAGCGAATCCAAAAACGACCCTTTTGCACTCCGCAAAATAATGAAATTTCAATCTATCGAATTCGAAAAAAAAATACTTCATTTTCCCTTCAACGTTGCATGAATGTGCACGAGCGAACGCACGAAAAAAAGTCATTAATGTTTTTTCCAATAAATGTTTTATCTGCCATAAAATAAAATACCCTTGAAAGTTGCTGAGTGATTTTTCAATACAATTTTCGCGGAACTCTTTATAAACATCCGAAGCGTTGAAAAAATTAGTAGATGATGTAATTAAAAGATGTAAAGCCTCGATTTTTATAGCGACCGATGTCGATCAGGTCGTTCACCGATCCAAGAATAACTCCTGACACAGTCAACGAACCCCATTAATTTTCATTGCCCTCAATTAGTTTCCGTCATTATCATCGACATTGTGCCAAAATTAATTATCAGTTAACCGATAATTAAAGTCCTTTCGACAATACATCGAGCGTACCCGAGCGTGGCTTTCTACAGTGGCAATATCATTAGTCGAAGAAAAATGATGCTCGCGGCTGTTGCCGGAATGGCATTGCTAATTGGAAGAAATATGTACGGCCAATTTATTGAGCGGCCGGTTTACGTTCGACGAATTAAACGGACAAGACGGCAGAGGGTAAAACGGCAAGCGTCCCTTGTATGCAGTATCAATGCGTTAAATTGTCCGTCGACCGTTGTCCATTCAACTTCCCCGGCAAATTGTCCCCACGACGATTCCGGTCAGCGTGTTCACCGGCCACTGTCCACTACTTGCATAGCTGTGCAGTAATTGTCGTCCCTTCATCCACATTTGAGTCGAAGTGGGTACGAGTGATTGCGGTACGCAAGAGAGAGCCAGAAGTCGCTCAAGCGAAATTCCAATGTCTCTCATCTCTCTATACGTCTATCCGTTTCCCATGTTTCCCCGCTGTTTCGCTCCGAGTTATCGTCAGCCCCGTCGAGACTTCAAATAGCCTTGCATCCTCATCCAACTGGAGTTAACTCCGAAGACCTTCGCCCGTGTACGTATTCTATACACTGGGGCTTAGTGTATATTGGGAAAAGGGTAGACACACTGTTGTATAAACTGTAATCATTAAGCAGTGCTCCAGACACGATGTGCTCGAGACGACGGTACGCGCGAGGTCTTCCGCTTCTCATCCAGGAAGCAACCAACCCGATACGAGACGCACACCGCGTTACCGAATAATGACGTCGGCACCAATTGCGCGTATTTGTGTCGGATAAGAGGTGCACGCGGCACCGAGCAATGGTCCGTTGATTACAAGAGCCGAAGAGCCGAGTATGCAGCTCGTAAGAACGTCAGACGCGGAGGAACGCGAGGCTAATGGGAAAGCACCGAGCTTGCGGGGCTTCGCCAGAATTCTACGAAACCCCATGAGTGAAGTATGAGGTGGAGTCATTGAAACGTTGAAAGAAACGAACGGTAACAAGCACACAATTTCGACTACTTGTACGCCACAATAATGAGAAATTGAAAAGATATTATAATAATCCCTGGGTGCTTTCGCGTTGCAGCGACAAGTGCCAATTAGTCTTGTTGCATGAATCGGCCACCCTCTTTTAACGGGGAAGCCAAAGATGGATGATTTACGACTGGTGTGTCGCTCGAATCCTCTTCTCTCTCTCTCTGTCTCTTTCAACCCTTGTTTACATTCAATCTCTGGAAAGTACTGTGAGCGAGACATGTCGTTCAATCCTACGAGCCCTCTTTCCACTTATTCAACACGAAAACCACTCAATAATTCTATAGTTCGGCGCGTGACAGTTCTCGGTTCGGATCGTGAAAGGATCGTGGGTGCGTTCAAGTACCGTGTGGTAATAAAGCTCGAGGACGTGCATGTGGATAGCGCATAATTGGTAACGCGCTCGTCATAACCACTGTGAATGAGACTGGTGCAATATTGTCGAGTTATAGCTGACATTACACGCTCGTTATACGAATCCAACAACAATCGTAACAGCCAGTTTTAGGATGTACTAAGCTACAACAGGATGTACATCAGGATGTAAGCTTCACTACGACCTCCTGAAAATAGAGGAGGGCATTGTGGTCATTTCATTGCTGAGGATGTCCCAATCGTTGGCCATGCACCAGGAAAATTCAAGGAACATTGTCAAACCACACAACTGACGATCACTGGTTACACCAACTACCGGCAAGAATCGTAATCGACTTTGATTACCGATTTTACAATTATTCCCATCGCCTCTTTCGCAATCTCGTGAACATTTGTTCAGTGTTTTGTCAACTGTAAATTCACCGAAATTTTTTTGAGCCTCCTTATATCACGTATACTCGGCAATCAACATTTTCGAGTGGAAATCCAGTTGCGGATTATCGCAGCGTAATTAATTCAGCCCGAAATACCTGAGGTATTGAATATGACGACCGCACAATGTGATCGTATCATCACGCATGGTAATAACTTTGAATAATATGTCGGATCACGTTCTCCAACTGAATGCCAATTGCTGGCGACCAATTACTTCCTAATCAGTTTGTTATTTCACTCGATTGAGATAACAGCGGTGTATACCGTGTGCGGTTTTCGTCAAAATGGGTGAAATCTCGCGTGAATTATCATAAATAATCTTGCACGTGGAGCGGAAAAAGTGAACACGGGAAGAGACGAGCGGTGGAAGGATAAACTTACTACTCTAGCCATCATATTTTATGCCGCGTTGCGAGGTGAACGTATCTACCGTCACACCTGCTCGCCGTCTCGTCTCCTTCCGAGTGGGCAAATTGTTTGTCCATCGAGGGAGAACGCCCGGGGCTCGCAAAAACTCAAGCTCGTGCGGTAACACTGTATAATATACGTATATACGTGCAACGCGTACCAAATACCGTTTTCCGGTACACAAGCTCGCCGTGAGAAAACGCAAACAGAGTAGGCGGCTGTTGTATATGGCACCCATAGTATAGTTCCACGTAGTGTGATTCTGTTCACCACTCGTGGCCCCTTCTTGATTCAGCGGGGTGCACAACCCTCAGGAGTTCTCCCTCCCCCTCCCTTTACTCCCACCTCTTCTTCCCGACTATGCGCAACCCCCGGAGCCCGAGTCCCAGCGTGCTTGCGAGCCCCCACCACAGACCTGAGTTATGTGCGGCGTGCATACCATAAATTTAATATGCCGAGTGAAAGGCTATCTGAATTGAACCAGGAGCGATGCCGGCTAAATTCTATTCGTTCCCTGCACGTCTGCCCCCTTCTCTCCAGCTTTTCTCTCTTTCTCTCTCTCTCTCTCTCTCTCTCTGTCTTTCCACAATGCAGCAGAGTATGTGTACACTGTGTGCCGCACCGTTCACGCGCCGGAATCATAGACGCGCTTATACTAGAGGCGGCTGACATAATGCACCTTCTTTCTCGGTTTGGAACTACCGCTGCAAAACCATATATTCCTACCGCGATGCTTGCATTTGTAACGTATGATGCATCGCTACCATTTTGCTAATTCCCCCGACGGTCCGAATTGTGACCATGCGCTTGCTATTGCTGCGTCTCGAAAATTCAATACAAAAGGCATTACCATGTGAACAACACAGTTTCCAACACTCTTTCAACACCTCCCGCTCGCAACAAGTAGAATAACAATTTGGCATTTCCATTACTCCCGGACTCATGGACGCGCTTATGAGCCTGGAATTATGTGCTTTCTTTCTCGGTCCCGAATTGAAGCGGAAAAACCACATAAAGCGATGTATGCATTCGCAACACATGATGCATCGTTGCCATTTCACTAATTCGCCACTCCATGAAACGAAACCGCAAATTCAAGGACATATCATGGCACAATCAGCAGATGAATTTTCTTCGAACGGGAATGAAAAGTCTTGGAAATTCGCAGCGTCAAATTTAATCGAAATAAGCTTGCATCGAAACGAAAATTTACCTACCAATTTGCGGGAGCCACATTATATGAAATCAACGAAATTTGACGCAATTTCCTATAATTAATCGGGAAAAGTTGGAACATAAGCTAAGCGGATAAAAGAGAGTGGACCTTTTCGCTCGGTGTGTACATTTACCGATGAAACTTGGCGATACCGTCTGCACACATGGTGTCCTAACCTAGGATAGAATATGCGGTGGTGCCCTCTTTGGTGATCGGACGGCGTTACCACGGATTGGAACCCTTAGCAAGCAGTTCTGACCTTTAAGTAAAGCTCGTGGTGCTCGTAGAGACGCTGACCCAAGATTAACTTTGAGGCCTAACGGCTGAGATGGTGGCTGTCTGTAACTTCACCGAGCACGGCTATCCACGCCTTGGATCGCGCTGTTCAGCAGAAGCCTGGGGGGAAAACTGGTAGTAATCGGCCTTCTCGAAGTGCCTCCACCTCTTCGCCATTCTGGATATACCTTGTACACCGTCGTATACCGTACGTAGCGCGTTTGTTTAATCTCGGTTTAATTGAATTCAGGGCAAATAGGTACTCGGAGAGGGTGGACGATATACCGCGAGTGCTCGTCCTCTCGAACCTCGGTATCCTCTGACCCGGCGTACCATCTCTCGTACCCGCCGATATCTCGTCAAACTCTCGGACTTGGGCCTAGTATTAGTAGTTGGTAGTGGTAGTGGTAACACCTACATGGCCAGATATAGGGATGATGCTGGGAGTAGGTCGCAGAGGGTGGAACAGACGAGGGTAGACACACTACCCTAAACAAGGTTTGGCAAGCTGACCGCGACAATGGTCAAGGTAGATCTGTATGGATTATGTACGTTCCCTGCATTATCATGTTGATGACAAGGATGATGAGCTACTGCGGAACCACAATCGACCGCAACTCTAGTCCTCTCACAATAGGACACTTAAATATATATGTATACGTGTATGAGAGTGTGTGTGTGTGTGTGTGTGTGTGTATTTACACGAGTCGATTAACACCCGAAATATTATTTTCACCGTTACATCGGATGGCGATTGCGATGCCGATGCGCATCCAAATACACGTGAGCAACTTCCAGTTGGGTGGGTTGGCTCCAATATGCAAGCAATCTATCAATGCGAACGAATAACCTAATATTGCAAGTGGATAATTTAGAATTCGCATGTGGTTGGAATGTCCGTTCGTATATAAACGTTGTATTGTTGTTACCACCACAGCTGCTGGTAGAATTGGATTTGGGGGTTCAAGTTTGATTATGATTCTTCGGGAACGGTCCACCAGAGGCCCAGATTAACGCACCTATAATTATCGATTCGGCTATCGGTCCGGGCTTTGATAGCTCCGGTTGTCTGGTATTCCCAGCAAGAGGAGAGCAAATTCATTAGGATGATTTGGTCATCCAATATCATTAGTCCCTCGTCTAATCCTCGTGTGTTTCGGCAAAGCTTATTTCTCAATCCCTGCTTTCTCTGTGCCATTCCAGTCGAGGGAACGACACATCGAACGCGACACATCGAAACTTCCCTCCCGAATTTCATCTCGCATTCATTTTCTGTCCCTTGGAACGCGACGTCGAAATCCTCACTCCACCGGCAAATACACACTGGGGGCCTTGATGTTTCCGATGAAACTACCCAGTGATGTCCGACGAACGGGACTGTATTGACACTGTCCATCCCTTCTGGCTACGTAACTAATGGCTCCTTTTATTTCTTCCACTTCCTTTATTCTCTTGTGATCTTGACAAGCTTATGCCGAGGTCCTTGCCATTACACCATGACAATAGCCACGATTGGCTCCTCCAGATGCTGCGTCAGATTATCTTCGAGACCATCGACTACGATTCTTTTTATTTCTTACGACGGCCAAGCGATAAACACCTTGTAACTTGATCCTGGTTTATTTTCACTGTCGTACCGAAAGTACGTTTTTCGCCGTGACGGAGATCAAGGAAATGGGAGCAAATCGCACTGTTTAAATGATAATGGAGAGATCAATGTCAGCGATCTCGAGATTGCTTTAAAACGGCTTACAAATCACTGGAATATGATTAATCACTTTTTTTTCTCTTTTGACATTTTTCTCGGTCGCTCAATCTTCCGTATCTGATAACAGGATCCTTCTTTTTGAGGCAAGATTTCGCAAGCGCCCCCGAATATGCTTTAATATAAAAGTTTTCTTGTGGTTTTCAAATTTGTATTCATCAACTACAGGATTATTAATATTTCTTCGGGGCGAACTTTTGTCTTCGCGCTGTTTTTGCTCGAGATTAGCGCACTAAAAACCCAAATGAAATAAGTTTTTTATAATGTTCATTAAAAATTGTTAGCTTTAAATTGACAGATTTCAATAAGCTCGAAAGCTTATTCCACTTTACCATCTTTCGACTTCGAAACGTTGACTCTTAACTACTTAAAACTTTGCGCTAGACGCTACTTTGGCTATTATCGTGGACTTATAATTTTGTTTTCACGCTGTTGTTAATGAGCGAAAAGTGAGATATATTTATCGTGGGAAACCGGGCAGAAAATTTATGAGAATACATTCTAACCGGATAAATTAACGAGATGGGAGAATGGTGCGCGAAAGAGCGTGGGATTCTCGCCGAATGTGAGGTCCGGGGCCGGCTGCGAAAGGGGCAAAACAAAGCTTTGAAATTAATCGACCACTGAATAAATTTCGGTTAGTGGCTCTGTGGAAATTGCCGTTGTGATCGTTACTGGTGTTACTTCCGAAGACAGTGTATGTCCCGTTGGTGTTACCTACACAATGTCGAACAGTACCACATCATTTTTCGTATGCAGATTGTTGTGATAGATATGGTGCCGGTTGGGTGCTTGTATTCGCCAGTGACGTCGAGGGGCGGTTAAGTCGAAGGAAGGGAGGAACGCTTCCGTGATTCGCGATGTGTTGGTTGATTCCATTATGCAAAAATATGATAATGCCCCTACAGGGCGGCCTTGCCAAAGGTCGCCGCGCAGACCCCAACAGATAAATGTCCCGACAATCCCCTCTGATCAATTCTCGAATGGGGATTCGAGATAGTGAGACGCTGTTTTCACCTCCAGGGAAATATACCGAACGCAATAATGGATTTCTCGCTTTCTCAAGTCTCTACGTACTTGCTTTACGATATTATGCACTTTAATACTCTCAATGCAATCTAATGTTCTCCAGAAATGTCTTCATTAAAAGGGTGAACGGATTTTATAAATTTCAGTCCAATTCACAACTGTGTCAAGGACTCTGGAAAATTCCAATCGTCGATACACTGAAATTCTTATCATTTTCCAACTGGGAGCACAAAATTGAAGACTCATAATCAGGGAAATGAAACAGTATGAATTTTTTTTTTTGTAAGCACTACTATTTTCTTAATTGGATGTTACGAATTTGGTAAACATGATTTGGTGGGATTCTAGTGTGAGTGAAAAATTGGAAATTTTTTCATACGTCCGAGGAAATTTGCACGTTGAACGTGCTCGGGTGCCACTGCCACACATCCTCGAATATCACGAGCACTTTAACTCGTGATGACCCGGGCAAACATGCAAACAGACGAGTACCGCAAACTGTCGTGTAGGCAAACGAACGAAGGTGCAAACAAACGAACACGTACGTTTGTACGGTCTATCTTGTATCCAATGAGATCTAACGTTGAATTCGGCAACTGGCCATCTTGGAAGATGTACGAGCTTTCGATTTACTTTCCCTGAAAGACAACGGCCTTTTATCGATATTTTTATTATTATTCAGCTCCATTCCGACATTTTTATACCGGAAGTCAAATGTTTGAACTTGGAAAACAAGAAAAATTACTTTTTTCGGTATGAATGACCAAATGTACGTGCATTCAATTTTCACAATGTCAATTTACGAATAATAATATAAATAACAATGCAACCCCCATTTTCAAAATTTAGGTGTTGCCTAATTTGCCAAAAATTTGGCTAAAACGACCAAACACATTTTCAGCATGTGGCCAAATTTCTCTGATGAGTGTTAGGACACTTCAACCTCCCCAACGTTAACACCTCACCCGTTTTGCTCAACGGCCTTACCACTTCAAGGCTACGCTGTGTCGAACTATAAACTTGTACGAATTTCTTGTGTGTCCTCCTGCCCAGACTCGTGGGTCCTATTTTGGTATTCCCTCGTCGTGTATCGAAACTAGTTTAGTCGAAGGGCCAACGTAAGGAACAATTAACGAGGGATGAGGCGTCCGATAAACTTTGGTAATTGTTGAAGAGTACAAATTCGTGGCATTTAAACTCACCCTCATATAATAATAATAATAGTTATCATAATTTCAGCGATGATTGACGACAATAATAATAATAATAGGGCGCAAGCAAAATAAAACAGCTGCCCGTTGTAGATGGCGCGGGTGTTCGAAATTCTTCTTCGTCTTTTTCTTCCGCTTCAACTCCTCGTTAAGATTCTTAAAGAGGTTCTATCGTGACTCAAGTTTTTAAAGTTATTATGGCGCTCGGGTTTCGGGGCTTGCAAAGGGCGGAGGGTGTGTCCGATACTTTGGTAATGGACGTTTTCCTCGTCGAATTAAATTATTGTCTGAAACTTGCCTTCATAGGTTACCAGTGATTGCACGAAGTGTTTTTAAGATTTTATTTTTATTTTTGTTTTTGATGTTCAACGTACGTTTTTTTTTTTTTTTTTTTTCTATAGAGAGAATAATAAATTTCTTATTGCATTAAAAGTCATAGAAAATTATTTTTTCGTCCGTTTTAACTAAGAGATTGTGTAAGTAATATTTCAATTTATAATACGCTTTTAATAGAAATTTGCACAAGTGATTTATTTAATTCGTAGAAGCTACAGCTGAAATTAAGGAGTCACCAGTGAACATCAAAGAGGAAGGGCAACGCCCTTAAATGGACTTTAATGTAAAGGTTTGATGAATCGCTCGACGAGGACCATCTCGACGAGCTTCGTTTTGAATCTCGTGCAGCATCCCTCCCCTTCAATGGAGCTACAAATTATTCAATGAGGGCAAGTGTACTTTTTTCATCCCTCGGCCCTAATTCATCCCCGTCTAGGCGTGTGCATTGCACCGGTAGCTGGAGGAATTAGCCGAAGACGTTGTTTATTATCGTGCGAAACTTTCACTGAGCCGCCATTGGAAATCCTATAATGGGTCGGGGGTAACTTTACAAAGTTTGACTACACTTCACTCTCAGAAATAGAACATTAGCCCCGCACTACGTTCGAGGGGCTGAGTTTTCTTAAAAGTGGAATGAGCTTTCGGCTCGCTGACGGTAAATTACGCGGTCTTATATATCTTTTCGAAAGATTTTAACTTCGTAATGGCTTAAGGATATATATATCCAAATAATGGCAAGAGCATCTGCTGGATATTGACAATTTTTTCGCAAGCGTGAATCGACTATTGGCTGATTCATATTATTTGTCATTTTCATCCCTGAATAAAATCGATCAATCCAAGATAAAATCCGTCGAAGATTTCCTACTTTGTTTTCTTTTTTACAAATATTAACAAAATTATTCATGGATAATAACGAATTAATGATGTAGCGAAAAAAAATTATATTGAATGGCTTCGATTTTACCATGATCTTATCGATGCCCCTAAATCGTAATCCGATCGTAATTTTGGTTTCAAATTATCGCTTCTGACCACTTAATCATTCCTGAATTATTACCACGATTACATATTTGTTGTGTGCGCTTTTATAAAAATATTTTAGCTCAGGCGGTTGCAGCAACCACGTGATGAAATTTTTTTTTTTTCACAGAGTGGCGATGAAAGGATTTTAAAAAAGCTCACTTCTCGTTGACCCAGAGTGAATTGCCCTGGAACAAGCATCTATGGCGTTATTACGTGAACCGCACCTAGACCACGTAGCGCAGCCCACGTAGAATAAAAGAATGAGAAATAATTAAACGTAGCTTGGATTACGTGGCCCGGTTATCAAGCAGATAGAATTCACCACCATCATCGCTTTTCGCCACGCACTTTGCCCTTTTATATTTTTTCGTTGACTTTCGTTCTATCCTCACCGCAACTTTCTCATGCAATTGCTCGCTGGTGGGTCTAATGATAATTCTTATGCAATTTCTCGTTGTTGGATCTAATAATAATTACAATAGCGAACGTAGGATGTTTACTGCAAATAAATTATTTAATAAATTAATACACATTACTTTATTAATCCTTTAATGTCCAAGAGAGTTCCCTACTTTAAAAAAATTTGAACTGAATTTTCCGAGCGGAAGATGGATCTGTGAATTTCAGAATCACAAATGTCTAAAAAAAACCTTTTTTTTTCTTAAATCAGTAAAAAGCTTTGAAATTGATGTTCTTGGAGGTAGAATGAACGACTTGAAGACGATGCTGAAAACCGAATTCGATATCTTGGAGTTGAAAAAAAATTCGAGGTGAATTTTCCGACCGGAAGTCGGATCTGTGAATTTCAGAATCAGAAACGAGCTGAAGAGAATTTTTTCAATCATAGTAAAAAGGTTTGGAGCGGGTGTTTTCGGGGGTGGAATATACGACTTAAAGACGATAGTGAAGACCAAAATTCGGTGTCTTAAAGCGGAAAAAAAATCGAGGGGGATTTTCCGAACGGAAGTCGGAAGCTGCTTTTTATTCTCCAGGGGACACAGAGAGGCGGTAACAAAATTCTCTCCACTTCAATCATTCGCCATTTGGCACGTTCTCGTTTTGTTTTTTCTTTTCTTTTTTTTTTCACAATTCGACTGTGCCTCAACTAATTCAGCATGAATCGTCGTAAATGCCGGAAGCGAAACGAGATGTATTTTCTATACGATTATTCAAACGCGTTGGCCCGTGACATTTTTATTTCTTTTTCCATTGCTTGCCTTATTACTGCGAATAATTCGATATTCCATTTTAATTGTTTGCCTCTGGACCTGGAAAAATTCGTTCACTTCCATTTTTCATGTCGGCGCCAGTTCTCACGTATTTAAAAAGGTGTGTTCACACACACTCCAATGTTGAAATTTGCTGCAGAGAAAATGAGAAGTTCACCTAATACATTTAATCTGAAATTTCAATTTTCCCACAACGACGTATAGTTTTAGCGTTATTGAATATCGCATGTGCAGATTCCTTTGTACATATTGAATCTGTGGTATTTAGAGCAAATGTGTGATACCCCTCTTTATATTGCTTCAATCGACGAATTAATTGAACAGATATTAACAAACGTTTCAAACAAACGCATTAAGCGTCGCGCAGAATGAGGCGAGAATGATTAATAGTCCAACGATTATGAATCATGTTCAGCATATCCAATTCACGCACCCACCGACATCCCACCAAATTACGTAATTAAATATGCTGTAATCTTATACGATAAACTCGACGTCCAAATTGCGAGTGTGTACTGATCGAAATATTGCTCTAATTATTTTTATTACAAATAATAATTGTGTTTAATTTCGAGGAATTATTTTCCTCCGGTCAATCATAATATTCAGTCGTTCTAATAATTCATACTTCATTATTCATAAAAAAATGTTAATGCTACTTTTTTTTTTTTTTTTTTCAGGACCATTTCTCATTATAACCCCAAATCTTGTGCAATGTACCGAGACAGCTTCTATTTATGAATGAAAAAAAAAAAAATCCTCAGATTGTACAATATGAAATTGTACGATTTAAATTTTTTTCTAATTAAGAATATGGACACTATTGCTCGTTATTAAAAGAGACTTCAGCGAGTTCTCCATTCGACTTTAAGAGTCGCCTTCATATCCTGATACAAAGGATATACTTGTGCAATTTTTGTATTAGTTCTCAGCTCCCTCTCTTTCACTCTCTCTCTCCCTCAAACCTTATGCTTTTTCATCTTGCCTCAAGCCCTCTTCATTTTCAACACAGCTGGCGGTAATACAATTAAATCGTGCCTACCCGCTGTGACGAAAACAATATTCGTCACTGCCAGGGTAAGAAGAGAGCGGAAAGAGTGGGTCTGAACAGATCCTCCACCCCGGGCGGCACGGGAGGGGGGCAAGAGCCCGGGCGGCAGTGGGAGGTGGGGGTGGGCTGAATTGTGGAAACGACGTCATTATTTCAGACGAAAGGGATATGCCAGTTTTAATTAAGAAGCCGTGAGTGTGCCCCAGTATCCGGTAGCTCCGGTACTATGAATTTCCGTCTCGATGAAGTGGTCACTGGGGTGGGTGGGTGGAGGGGGAGGACGTGCCCCAGCCGTAGGAACAAAACGGAAAAAAAAAAAACGAAGATATCACAATATACCATTCCCGACCACCGCTCCGCGCTCTTCAGGAGTTCATTGCTACAGCATTTCTCTCAGTCAAGAATACTTCAATACAAACCACCGTAGTTTAAGTTTTCATTCGTCTATGCACTTTTTCTTCCCCTCATAATGAGTTTTCGCCAACAGCTTTTACCAAATCATGATTATCTATCACTGATTCGGGTGAACGACTTCAAATGGCTCGAGGAAAAAAACATTCGTACTGATGACGTGTTCGATTTACTGTCCTCAAGGGCTCTGAAAATGGAACAGTAACCTTGATTACTTACTGTTCGTTTTTATGAGATGGTAAAGTGAGAAGAAGACTCGACAACCGAGAAATGACTTGCCAACGAAAAATCTTGGTTTTGGCCAAGTTTTTGGCGTTGTTATTGAAACAAACGTTGCGAGTATCAAGGATGGCAGGATAAATTTATATGGTCCACTCGTGACCACGTGAGAAAAAGCGCGGTGAGAGGTTCGGGGAAAAGGGGGTCGAGTTGGGGCTCTCCTTGGGTTAGCCACCTGCATTCCAACTGAAGGTATCGCTGGTTACTCCTGGCGAACGAAAAACTTTTCTCCTCTTTCATTTTCTTCGTGTACACTTCTTTGTCGGCCTTCCTTCCTGGTTCTCGCATGTGGGTTAACCACGAATGCAGTGCAAGTGGAACCTCAGCGGTATTGTGGTACTAGCTGGACGTTAAAGAATCTGCTCAAGTCGTGTAGTGCAGTTGCTGTTGGTGGTTGTGACCATCACCGAACAGCCAGGATGTTTTTTCGCACTTTGTGTTTCTTTAAAAGGCTTTGGGAACTCGGGCTTATCACCGCAGCTTGTTTTTCTCGGTCTTGTTGAACGACCTGGTCCGTCTCGCCCCTCGTAATCGCGCTGCAAGCCAACTGCTCGTTTGGAACTCCATCGATGTGCCTTTCCGTGTTGTTCACCCTTCGGCTTCTACCCACACCACGCCACAAGCTTTTAGGGCCAAGATGTTGAGGGATCCCGAAGCTCGATGGATTCTGGGATTGATAGTAATGCGAAATGGAACGCCCACGGTGGAATTTCCGGAAGGGCGACCTTCGAGGCCTGCCTCCTTCAGTGTCCCTTACTCTGAGTAAGGTCACCCTTACCCTTTGACCTTCCGTACTCTCGAAGGGCTTCGGGGGCTCAAAAATTATTGGACCCCAACGGCTGCAGACGTTAAAAGTTAAATAGCCGGAGATGAGAGGTAACAAATTATTTAATCCCAGAGTCGCAGACATTTCAGCTCCTTATTGCGAAGGTACTTGAAATATATACAGCTTGGGATTTTGTTTAGAATGATTTCGGATCGGTTAATTGATTTTTGAAAAATTTAGTGTCTGGATGAGGGGAAATTTCTGTTAGAATCCAGGAGGCTTGAAATATATATTTTCACTAGAACCTATTTTTTTTAAATATTCGTTGCCAATTCTTTTTTATTTTACGTTATGAGAAAGTAAAAAAGGAAGGCAAAAGGGAAGCGGACCATGGCTAAATGGTCGTCAAAAATGTGCCCGAGGTGGCGTACCCATTTCCGAGGACGTCGACGACGAAAAAAAGGAGCAAATTACGCTGTGGCCAAACGCCTTTTTTATATTCAAAGTATCCCGACGCGATAAGCGAAGTAAAGAGTGGCGGAAGGTTACGAAACATCTCTATAATAATGCTACGCCAGAAATTGCTGCGCAGATTCATAACTCGAGCGTAAAACGGGCGCTACCATCGATCGGCACTCGTCGCGTTCGCCAACGGGCGTATAATCCGCCCAACCATCGTACAGCTCTGAAACACCATCCCGGGAACAAAGTTATCGAGACAAAATACGGTTAGTGCCGTGGTGTTAGCCTCCCAGTCTTTGTCACACTTTCTCCACATACTGCTGACTTGATGGCCGATCCACCGTCATCCGAAAACACTTTGCGTTTGGGTACAGGTGCTGTACGTATGACTAAAGAAATTCACTGACTATATATGACTTCATGCAAGCTCAGGAAAAGCCCTGTCTTCCTTATAACGCCCAATATCAGTTAAATGATGGACAGGAAACACATTTACGTATCTCCTCTTTGATAAGAGTGTACGAAACACGCAGCACTAAGTAGTGATCGTTAAGGCTATCTGATAAGATGAAAAAGTAACATTGCTAATGTCATTGTTGAAATTCGGACTCGTGATCATTTTTCTCTGGTGAAATCAAAATAAAATGATAATAAAATTCCTGGACTTATAAATAATTGAAAACAATTCTCCAAATGAAATATAAATAAATTACGCCGGAAAATTCTCTCCGCACAAAGTCAGTACGGGTCCGGCAGAGATTACACATTTTTCGATATTCATCTCCCCAAATAACTTTTGTTATCGGAAAACTGTATTTCTGGATTTCTCTTTGAACATACCTACCAATTATTAATTCAAACGGTATTTCGAGCACATTTTCGTTGGCATGTTACCGAACTTTGGTGTGTGATTAACGTGCAGAATTTGAACGTATGAATATGTCGTTGGGTAAAAATATAATAAGCTCGATGGTATAATTTGGAGCGAAAGTTTTTGGGGGTAGTTTGGGGCTCGTGGCACACCGGACGAGTTTGCTCTTCAACCCCCACGACCGCATTTACTGCTTCCCTGTATCCCTCCCTTGTGCTCTTCGCTTTTCTGGGGAATTCACACTTTGCGGATGGTACATACCGGCACTACAATAACACACGATGCGGGGCAAATATTCTTACCACCCTCGGGTGTGCGAAAGCTTCGTCGTACCTCTGTAGAGCCAGTGGCAGGGCTCACAAGAGCTGCCGAGCGAAGGAGAACATCTCACGAACTAAATTTGTACACTCAAACCGCATTCACGTGCCGAACTTTCTTTGGAATAACAAGCTACGTCACTCCCACCAAATCCTCGCCCTTCCTTTTACTGCTCCACTATTCACAAGTATAGCACTCGCTATTCCCCGGTTTGTAGTCAAAGAGCAGCCGGTTTTCGAAGATGCGTCAGAACTGCGTAAACTCCGACGAGAGATTCGGCTTATCGTCTACCCATGTCTTTAATCACCGCTGTTATTCAATGGGAAACTTATTGTTTTTCATTCATCAAGTCTCGACGTCACGAAAATTTTGTTTGCCGCTAACAAGTGATTAAGATTCATGAGATTCCGCGTTTTCCGGAAATGAAAATACTCAACGGGTGCGGTGGGCTCTGCGATTTACCTCTTACAGTTATATGATCAATTATAACTCGCTGAATATGCAGTTTTGCACGAATTTAACGTTATCCTCCGCTTCCGACATTCATCAAGGCACATTTTTTTATTTTATTTTGTACGCCGGAAATTATGTGAAGTGCTACAAAGACGGGAAGAGAAAATTCATTTCCCACAATTTCCTGGAGATTTTTTTAAAATCTTTATCCCGATGGACACTTTTGCCTACACTTCCTGTGACGAAAAGTTTTATGATTCAACATTCACCGGATCTAGTAACTCGAAATAGCGACGTGAGTTAGCAATTGTTCAAGTACAAACGAACAAATCCATGGTGCGTTGCTGGAACTCTCAAATATCGCTTTACAGACCAGCTGAACAGGAAAGGAATGTGTGAGAAAATACCTTGGCCTTACCCACTTCCATCCTCTTAGGCTTTGGGGCTCTCGACTTTATTCCTCTGAATACACAAAAGCTCAGCGGACAAAAGGTCTTATTTGCGATACGATTCCAGGATTAAATTACCGTGAATGGATTTAAAGGCCTTGTAGTAGTGAGGTCTTCGTGAAAGAAAACGATGGCAAAGGACCGGTGATTGTCAAGAAGCCTAGAAAGAGATAAGCAGCAATGTGCAGAGCAAAAAGTAGCGTAATGCAAA
The DNA here is from genome assembly GCA_947507545.1 of Clistopyga incitator. Taxonomy (NCBI): domain Eukaryota; kingdom Metazoa; phylum Arthropoda; class Insecta; order Hymenoptera; family Ichneumonidae; genus Clistopyga; species Clistopyga incitator. The sequence continues at coordinate 11,242,911 of OX382173.1, read as the reverse complement.
AAGCTCCAACGTCCGAAGTACAGTAATCCTCACATATAGAAAAATACGCATAATACACGTATTATAACATGGATAACGTCGGTTCACATGATCGGATAAAGTTTTGACCAGTTCTTGCCTCTTTGAAATCACTATGAGATAAGATGGTTGTGAAGGTCTTTGAACTTTGGATCATAGAACCTGCAAGGTGTATAGACAGAACGTAGTGAGGGCAAACTTTTCACCCGGTGCCCGAGAAAACATCATAAGAACCCAATGAAAAGGGAACTCGCTGTGTGTGTTCAACATTAGGGGCAGATTCTGGTTAACCCTCGACTAAGATAACATCACCAACGAAATAGAAGCAGCTTTCTCTAAAACGTCCTACAGGTTACCTTCGGGTATAATAAGATAGAAGAAAAGCGATGGTGGCAGCGCTAATGCAACGTCCTTAGCCCTTTTGGGGTCTCTTGTTTAGCGTCTTACCACAAGAAGAGTCAAATCGCCAGAGACTTTGAGCTGGATTTGTGTCAGAGCTGAAAACACCATGGTTGCATGTTAAGACCATGTTAAACACGTATGGGAGCAAAAGGGATATGACACTGATGTCGGAGTCAAGGAGATACACGAGGGATGTGTTTCACCACCTTCTTAAGTTATGGAATAGTGGAAGAAGAGCCCTCTGCGCACATGAGATGACAGCTAACGCTTCTTTGTCGTTCATTATGGCTAATTGACACGTTTTCATGGGAACTTGACCTTTCCAAGCCACCAACTAATCATCTACCTGTAAATGGTGAACTGGAAGTACGTTTGATCTTCCAGTAATGTCTTATAATCCATCAAGAGAAGAACGTCTGAAAATATCCAATCCGACATTGATGTCTTATGGACCATCGAGATAAGAACCCACAAAAATATTCAATCCATCATTGGTGCCTTATGGATGCATCGAGAGAAGAACAGATCAAATATTAGAACCTATATGATGAATCTGTATCAAAGGTTACATCAGCTATGGAATATTTTCTACCAATCCATTTGGATAGCCGGAATGTGGACTTGGGCTGCATTCGACTGATCAGATTCGCTGGAGATGGGCATGTCGAAAGTTCACCTGCTCAATCATCTTTCAAGCTGTGGTTATACTTCCGTTGATGGATTCAAACGATATCAATGACAGAAAGCTTTCCATCGGACAATTCTTCATTAAGATTTCACATCTCCGGAATGTCTCCTTTTGCTTCCATATATGCCTGGAGAACCGGAATCATTTTCGAAAGGTGTTGACTAATCCGCATAATGAATTTCCTTTTGCTTCGCGTAATTCAAATGTATTTTCTTCTTATAATTTTTTTTCTGGAAATTCTCATATGTTTGCATCGTAGGCTTCCGACACTTAAAAGCGTCCTCCTGATCCAATTACCGAGCAGGCTGCAATTAAAATTCACCATCTCGGCATGTAACAGTATTTCATTGTCGAAAACGAGAAACTGTACAGCATCGCACGAGTGGGTTATACGTCGTGCTTTAGTGCGAGAAGAAGACCTTTCCCAACTGCAGAGGCAGGAAACAAGATAGAAGAGAGGAAAGACTTGGCAAAAGCGGATTCCAGCGGAATCGGTAGATGCCTGCACCACCAACACATCCAGGCAGAATCGGGCGAGAGAACGTCGTTGCTTGTTGGAGCAAACTTAATTACTGGGTGGTGTCTAGCTCCCGCGCACTTGCTCTCTCTCTCTCTCTCTCGGTCTCTGTCATTTGGCAACGAGCCTCTAAATCTTTTGGAGAAACGACGGTGGCGCGTTTGGAGGAACGAGACTCGACTCCCGTTTTCCTCATCCTAATTGCAGATTCACGCGGCTGATCTGGGTCTGCGTATTTTGCTATCGTGTCTTGAGAAGATAATTACTGTTATGATGCTTCTTGATGAAACGTGGGCTTTGGAAATGTCATGGAAACCTTTGGTAGCGTTTCACGACGAAGAACCATGATGGTTAACCAAATTTCGAATTGTTACTTTGAAGACAGAATAAATGTGCTGTCAAGGAAAAATACTTTTCTGTAAAGAATTAATCTTTTATACGTCCCATTACAAGGCTCAAATTTTGTATCAAAGTTTTTGTTTATCTTGGGCAGTTTCAGTATCCGTACGTTGAAGAATGTTTCGAAAGTGCTTACAAAAATCTTATTTCACAATGATGGAAAAGTTGAGGGAAGAACAGCGCAAAGATGGAAAAGTCCAAGTCTTTATCTCAAGCGAATATAGCGAAGAGTGACGTGACTCCGACGAATCCGAATTCTGCGGAGACTTCAGCGTGTCCGGTAGCCGTCGGGCATTTTTCCTTCATCGAGAATTCCAGGAACGCGACATCCGTGTGAATCTCCGGAAGTTCTTTTACCCAACTGTAAAACGGGGCTGCCGGGAGTCTTTCACTCGCTCGCCGGACGTCCGCGATGCACCAAAAGCGAAGGAATAAAAGACGTGCGCGTGGTGGTTGTCGCTCTGGTACTTTGGGCTGACGTACTCTACTGTCCACTCTGTCCAACAGCTCTCATCTTCAACAATTTTTTTTTCTATCATTCTGAAGTGAAAGAAGGAAGAACAGGAAGGGCAGGAAATAAACGAGAGTATAGGTGCACGTGAACTAAAACCTCTTCAGGAATAGAATTTTGAGCCTCAAGCTGAATGCTCCTCTTCAACTCGGTAACGATCAAATGAGCGTAGATGAATACATCCTAGACTAAATCTGGAAAGCCCCGAAGCTATTATCTTTTCGTTAAAAATAGCAGGTTGGCTCCGTCTGCCATGAAAGTAAAACCAGAACTGGAAAATTGTTTACACAAGCTTCAAGGGAACGATTAATAAGTAACTGCAAGAGAGAGTTCATTGTAGAAATGAGTCATGCTAAGATACGGCGAAACGTAAATCATAGCTTTGTTATGCTGAGCTACGCTGTGCAACGCTGTGCAACGTAGAGAGTAGTGTCGCATAACGTATCACAGCAAAAAAATGTACTGCGGGCCCCACTCTCGGGTGGGGGGTCCAAATAGCGAATTCCAAAATAATAACCGTATGAATAACGAACAATAGCCGTCATCCGGAAATTCACTATTTTAGCCCTTCGCTATTTTGACCCCCACCCCCACTCTCACGATGCACGTTAAGATTTTCAGATTCATGACCATTTACGAAAAGTAAGAAAATTCTCTGTCAATTTGTTCATCAACATTCACCCGACGCAAAATGAGTTAACTCGATTCTATAAATTCGCTTTGTCGATAACTCTGAATATCAGTCTCTCGAATATTACCGATGAGCATTGAGCTTAGCGATGATGCATTGTGGACCGGTCTCGACGTTCGTTCGGCGCCTCTGTGGTTCTGACAATATAGCTTGGACTGCATGTTTCATGCGAGCTGCTGATGATGGGAACCACCGAGTGTTGTAACGGTCGACGAACTTGGTCATGTGGGATGCGTGCGGTGTTGACGTGCGAGGAAGGGACGGTGAGGTTTACTGATGTAACGACGAATTAGCATTCTCACACACCTCGACATGCCCACGGGATATTTACCGATGAAATTGCCATACGCGATTTGCGTGGATGACGAGTGTGGGTGCTTTCGTGTTGAACGAGTGCGTCGAGCTTGCGTCTGACCGAGCTCATGAAACATAGCAATCGCGCAACAGAAAATTTAACTTCGATTTCCCAGCGAGCTCAAGACTTCTGTCACGTTTCAGCTACTTCTTGCGTTTCGCAGTTTGCGTACTTGCTGCTTCTCGTTTACTTTTCAACTTAAATTAAGTTTTCGACGTAGAAGCCGCCGGCCACTGGAGCAAGAAACGGCACGCGCAGAGTTATACAAGTTGCAAAGACAAATTTTATACGAATTAGACACGCCCGATGCCACGCCCTCGCTGTTCCTCGAGTTTCTGTGTACAATTGCAGCGCAAACCCCGCAAAAGCTCCGCGACCACTGGATCTATATTTCTTGGGTATTAAAAGCTTGTTAAACTATCAGTCAACCGTGGAGCGAAGTACCGGAAAGTTTTCACATTTGTCAAATGAGTTTTAAAAACGAGTCGCGTCGCAGAAATCGTGTTGGACGTTTGATTGGAGCTCTTTATTCACAATTTCAGCTAATTGATAACAAAATTCATTAAATTATTATAACTCTCATAGCTCTCGTCTCTTTTATGAAAATATAACTCGATTAACGATTTTTGTTTTCGTATCAAAGATAATAACTCGATAATGATGTCATAAACTTTGTCGTATCGTTGCAATTCGTTGATGAGCCAAATTTTCGAAACTTTTTAAACGCCGACGTATGAAAAGGGTTTGTTAAGAACTATCGCTTGAATTTTCGCACAATTGATTTCCGATATCAGGAAAGTGGGATAAAACAAGAGTCGATAAAACAAAGCTTCCTTATTGCCTCATAGCTTTAATTATCACGCTTCTTTGTTCCGCTTGAGTCTATATTTCTCAGAGGTAAAACCACCAGGAAAATCGATGATCAAAGCCAATATAGGCTTTGCACTATATTAAATCAAGGCGTCGGGCTGGTCGGAAGCAGGCCGAGTTAAATTACTGCTTAGATCTTCGACAGTGATTCGAAGGTATAAGCTCCCAGCTACTGATGCTGTTGCTTCCTTCGAGAAGAGCTAGTGGCTCGAATCAAGAACCGGCGGAGGAGATGGAGAGGCAGGAGGAGGTCTGATAAAAAAGACTGATTGAAGCTGCTCGCCAGACGGTAAGAAGCGCCTTAAGGCTAACGCCTTTTTACGAAGATTTTCAGTAGTAGCAGTAGTAATGGCACGGCCAGGGAGCGAAGATAGACAGCTCTCCGGGAGGTGTTGGCTGCGAGAGGTTCATCAATTGAGCTCCTATTAAGACGGAAACCATAAGGCAAAGGCCTCGTTCGCCACGGTGAAAACCGAGCGACAGTCCGCCTCCTCCACGTCACCTCGACGCATTTTCTTCGGCACGAAATCCTCAAGATGCCCTGAGACATTCACTGCGATCAAGGATCTTGATAGATGAATCAAATTCTCCTTCGCTGGATCGAAGAAGGGAAAATAGTGACAAATGGTCCGCTCGTGGAATATTGAAAACATACGAAACGACGATTATTGCAACAATAACCTAACATTTATTGTATTACACTTTAACTCCTGTCAATATTTCGATAAGATGCATTTTAGTTTACAAATATTAGGCGATAAAATATGACTTAGGAAAGGTGTCAATGACATATCGTATGTCATGAAATTGAGCAACGTACTTTCTCATAAAAGGGACTTTTTTGCTACCGAACAAAAAAAAATGAGGAAGGCACTCTGCGCAAGGGAGTTTGGAAAATTTTGCTGCAAACATCTCAACTATCTTCGTAAATAGGAATTACAAAGCCACTTTATGTTTCCACTGGAAGCAGTAGAATATTATTGATTTCGAATACCTCTTTTCCATTTGTCATCTACATATATTTATGAGAAAATATACGCGAACGATTTCGCACTCGGTGTGCTGTTCCCGGCTATAGATTCGTGATACTCGACAACAGTCGAGTGTACAACAGTGTATAGCGAACTGGATAGAAATGGGTCAAGCCCCTTAATTAGAATCCAATTATTGAATGTCTACGTTGCGGAGGTTTGCGGATCCTGGTCGGCCGAGATATCTGCCATAATTATCCATCGACAAATTGGACTTGGAAGCTGGGCTCTGTTCGCGAGTGAGTGATACGCCGAGGTCGAACGAGTGCGCTGGAGAGCTGGAGCAATTAAGGTCTCTTGAAACCTTCTTGACCGCTGCGGCGACCCTCGCCACTATCCTACCAGCAATCACCCATATCCATTTCTCCTTCCGTCTTTTTCTATTGCTCATCGAGAAAATGACATTGCTCAGATTCTAAACGACCATCGAATCGCCCCGAATTCTTTTCATTTATCCATATAACACATAGACGTGAGCGTTTCGTAACACGTGTCACCCGCCACTTCCTTCTTTAATACAAGAGAGAAGAAATAAGAAAAAGAAATAAAGAAGAGGGGTCGAACTCTGATGTTCGCATTGCCGGGGATTGCGAGGGGTGAGGGGTTAAAAGTGGACACTTCCCTCGGTTCTACGACAGCACGTGACGCCCTCGTACAAACTCTTCCGCCTGATTAGACACCGTCTGTTCCCGTTTAGCCCTTCTTTCTGCCCGAGCAATATGGACTTCTTCTTCTTCTTCTTCATCGTATCCTTCCTCTTCTCCTTCTCTCTCTCTCTCTCTCTTCGTATTCTCCTTTCTGTATCGTCTGCTCATAGTCACCAGAGGCTTGACTTTGTAGCGTTTCCGTTAATTCTTTTATTAATTCGCTTTTTTCTTATGTATAAGTACCACCGCGACTTAATAACACCCGTTTCATTGGCTTGTCCGACCGAATATTGTCTTTTCCACTTGGAGCGTTTTCTCGATTTTGCCGCACCTCCGAACGAATAGCACCGGAATTCAGTTTGCAGGATCACAAGCGCAGAAGCGCAGATGCCTCTGGAAGAATCGTGTTAGTGGCTGGGTCCGTTTTTCACCATATGCTGATTCCACCGGCAGCAAAGCAAGACCGTTTACTGCCAACCCACGACAGTAATCGTACGTCACCTCTTTCCTTCGATGTAGAAAAAGAGCCCCAGAGCAAGCTCCGTCCTCGCTTTCCCGACCTTTCTTTGCCACTGTCGCTGGCTTTCACCCAGGAAAAACCCACCGACAGGATTCACGGTTAGCTCACTCGAGAATTACCCACGTTTATGGAGTGCCAGTGCACTGATGTATATCCACGAAAATAAGCAACATTTCTCCACGATTTCTGAGCATTTTCAGGCGGATTACAATCCCAGGGCATTGAACCACTGTTTCCTTGACTGGAAAATTTTGTACACGAATTAGTTGATCGCGTATCCAATAATTCAAGTGAATTAAAAAAATCAATTAGATGAACATCGTTAACTGCCATTTTCAAATCGATAATTCATCGTAAGAGTTCAATCAATGTCAGCAGATTGACCCGTCATTGACAATTTTTTTTTTATTAAACCTAAAACCTAACACCTATTTTTTGGTTTTCTTCATTGACATATTTTTTAGCTCTGCAAGTTTTATGGAACTAGTTGAACTGTAAATTTTCTAAGGTCAAGGGAGTTCAAAGGAATATTTGACAAAAATCAAAACGATCATGGTGGATGTTACACACTTCAATCATACATTTTGTTGATGAGAAGTCAAGGTGGAAAAATGCTAGGAAAGCTGTTGTACGTGGCGGATGCTAATCCGCTCGGTGAAGGAGAGAATTCTCGGTTCGTTTCCAATGCCACGGTTTTAACTTAAAGTTTCATGAGAATAAGAGAACGAATCAAGGAGAAAAGAAGGAGTCAGTGAAGTGCGAGAGCAGGATGAGAGAAAGCACCGAGCAGGTTGCTACTCAACGTTTGGAAAAAAGTTATCGGTGTCTGGGAGTGGATACGCCACTCGAAAAGTATATTCCGGCTGTTCTGTTCTTTGTTTTCCATCGGGAGAAAGAAAGAAAAAATAACCGAACTTGGCAGGTTTGAACTTTCCATTGTCGACCGTGAACTAATGCTGCAACCGCGGCGAAAACCGGAAAGTAGATCACCACGTTTTTCGTTTCTTCTTCTTTTTTTTTTCCTCCAACTTTATAGATTCCACGTGAGCTTTAGTGAGAACCGCGGTTTCCAGGGTACGTTATCTCACACCTATACATGAGAAAAAGGTTTTAAGTGTTTTGGAGTGTTTTTCGCTCAGCTGGTGAAAGAACGTAAACGAGGGTATAAAAAACGTTGAAATTCAAGAGGATACAAGGCGAAGCTGCTAATGGACGGAGTAAAAGTCACGAGGGCGATGAGTTTGTAGGTTGGAAGGGAGAAACTGAGCTGGGGCACGAATGTTAAGTGGCATATCTACGACAAAATGAATTAGCGAATGACTCTTCGGGGCCATCAAGACGCATCCAGGTAAACACCGATGACGAATGCAACGGAGCTCGCCTAATTCATGCAGTTAACCTCGACCCAAGAAACGCCCGAAGGTGAAGAGCGCACCCGTGGTTGTGAATATAACATCGCAAATTCAAGGCCTGCCAGGCATGAGCCATTTGCCGCTGTTTTTTTTCTGCTTCTCCACAGTTTCAACTGAACCCATTTCCTAAGTTTCATTTCAAGCCTCATTTCCAACTCGAGACCTTAGCCTTTGCACTCGTGGTCGTTAAAATTAATGTAACTTTACTGCTTTAAAGTTTGTGAAAAATTTACGATGTTTATACTTTTTTGTTTCAGGTGAGTCACTTTGGGAACGCTGATCGAGAACTTCAGGCCTTAATCCATTGGATATGAAGAGACTGCGAGAAGAGGATGGAATTAACATTTCGTATTCCAAATATGACAGTTAATCTCTGAGCGAGCATTCCCAAATGAAATGATGGAATGGTCACAGACATGAGTACACGGATTTTGCTTACGACTTGTTAGGGATGATCCAAACAAAATTTCAATCCATTTCGGACGTGACTAATGACATTGAACCATGTTCACCAGTTTGACAAGTAAAACGAGCATCGCTCGGAGGGTTAAGCATTTGATTGATGATTTTGTCGCTGCGGAAACAGATTTTTTTGGGCAGAGTCGAATCACCCAACAGTTCTGTAGATGATTGTAGATTTTTGGTAACATTTTCGATGGAGACAACCTTGAGAGCGGAGATAATCACTGCAGTGGGTATAGGAACTTGGTTGTAGAGTGCTTAACGACTTAACGGTTCGCGAAACGTAAGTTTGTTCGAGGGAAGTAAACAAAGAGTATGGATTACTCAGACGGTCGAAGGCACCCCCATTTTTCTTCTCTCTTTTCTGCCGCTGCTTCTTCGCCTCCTTTGCGCAGAGGAGTTCAATTGATGTAGCGGTAGCTTGTAGTTTTCTGCAACTTTTCTTTCCCGATGCGATATCGATACTCGAGGGAAGTACAGACGGAGAAAAACAAGAACGACGCAGCTTCCAATCTCATTTCTCATCCAACGACAGTGATCTTTGTGTCTGTAAACGTCTTTTTATGATTAATTTCGTATTATCATTATAACTGTTGATCAAAGTCCAAGCAGCAAAAACGAACAGACGACATTTACACTGAGTTCATTATTATTGATATTCCCTACATCAAGGGTCGAACTTCCGGTCGTCCACTTGAATATCAAGTTTCAAAACACTTGAAGCTCATTATCGATATTGGCAAAAATCATTGCTTATAAAGTTTGTTCTCAAGGAAACTTGAAACGAACATTTACCTCCGACATTCAAATATTTTCACGTTTTAAGTGAGCACATCATCAAATTATGAAAATATCAAAAACCTGTTAAAATTCGAAACATATCAAGAATTTTCTAATTCGTGAAGATTAAATGGACTGAAATAATAAAACAAATGACTTTTGAACCCTGATGAAAAAATGCCAAACAACCATTTCGCTTTTCACTGAATTGCGACGAAAATTCCGACGGAATTTCCAGTCCGAAAGATTCCGATCCGCGCGATTTAATTCGTCCGCGTAATTTTGCGGTGCAGACAGAAGGTATGCTGACGTTAAAAATCTCGAATTAATTATACAATGAATGATTCACCATCGTGGGTAATGAAACTCATAAACAAGTTACACATTTGAGAGGAACATAGAGGAAAAAAAAGGAAAAAAAAGGAAAGGTCATCAATCCAGTGTTTATCGATGATATAATAGATGCTTGATTGGAGAATTCGAGGAATTTACATTGGCGGCTTTTGGGGATGAATATCTGGAGAATAGCGGAGCGGTGACCGAGAGGAATTTCGGCAAAACCGCGCCCACCTCGCGACTCCCTCGAGGCCATGTTCGATGCAATCCGTTAAAATACACGGGCTATATATACGGGGAATGACGTGGTGTGGGCGCGGCGGGAGAGGGGCAGAGGAGGGGGAGGGGAACAATTATGCGACAGGCGCGTTAATAAATTAACGTCGTTGCGCGTTGGATATAAATTAAAGTGGATGAGTCTCGCGTGCAGCCGTGCGAGATATGCCGAGGCTGATGCGTCCCTGACACCGAAGAATGCATCATTCCCGTGGCACATTTTGCCATAAAAACCTCAGGGGTATATAACTCGTGGATACGGTGAACGCCACCGTGGATCACTGAAGTTTCCTACCGCGTATATTCCATAGCCACAACTGTAATACCATTATCACAATCTCTTTACGTAATTTACATGCACTCTTCTCGCTCCTCCAAACTACTCCTCTTTTCCTAAGAGATTGATCGTGGGGCCCACGTGAGCGTAACTTCGTTTCGTAATAATAATGGAAAGCGATTACAACGTTAGCGCATGAAGTTAAACTACTCACTCGGCCCTAGCGCTAAACGGTCGATAACAATTTGGATGATAAAGTGAATCTATTGACGCCCTTTTAATGCAGTGGAAACATGAAGAATTATTTTCCAGTCAGACTATCTGTAATAATAATGAATTAGTCATAGTGGAACATTTTAGTTCTTCAGCAATGACGGAAATTAGCCCACAAAAAGAAATGAAACCTGGGTCTCATTTTCCAGGATCCGAAAATTGGATCTGACCCTTGGAAATAGGGTGTCCCTCATTACAAATCTTGTACTTCCGCATTCGTGGTTTTTCTCGTTTTCATCGTTTCTTCGTGTACGAACCACTGATGTCGTTACCAATGGACCATTTATTTACCGCTGTACCATTTATTCGCGTAAAAAGGTTATTTTTGAGGCTGACCCTTTTTCTTCCACATTTTTTCTTGTAACTCTGAGTTGGAGGCAAAAGAGGAGGCATTCAGTGAAACCAAATGGATGAATGTCATTTGGGTTTCTGATAACCTTCTGCAAAAGAGCCCAGATGGAATTTTCATCACACGACCATGAGGCAAATTACATCCTCACTTTAATCCATGGTCGTTCGTTATCCGGGTCGGCGAGGTCAGGCTTTTACATTTTTCGAGGTACACCGAAGACGATACCGAAACTCGTGCGGATTTCCATGCGTTATTCGGGGTGCGGGAGATTGCGACCTGGGTTCTCCCTTTTGAATCTCACATCTACTCACCCACCATTCGTCTCATTCAAGATGGAAAAGAAACACCTGAATCGTGCTCGTACCTTTTGCTGTTTGTGAGTATTGCTGAGTGGTGCTTGAAAGAGATTCTGAGGGACCAGCTTACAGACTGTCCATCCTACTTTCGTATGTACACCATTTTGTATACATTCGGTTATAAAAGTTTCAGACTTGGCGAAAAAGAGTCTTTCGTGGAGTTGAAAAAAAAAAAAAAGAGGGAGCAAAAAGAAAAAGGAAGAAAGAAAAACGAGCCCGCATTTAAACGTGGCCTCAAAGATTTCCACTCTAAAAAGCAGTTAATTACGATTTCGCTCTCTATCATTCATCCCCAAGAGATTCTTAATGAACCTTGAGGTTCCGAGCGTGTTCTTTGATGTATGTTTTTATTCGCTTATAAATAACTCTCCTCGTACGAGTCCGTAGCGATCATCGTACGTTACACCGTGTTTCATGGACGAAATTTTGATAAAATGAAGTGACCACGAGACCGCATTGCAGATTATTAAACCGTCCACGTTCGGTATTCCAACCGCCTCGGTATGGATTCCTGGACAAGGGTTCAACAGCCCAGCTCAGCAAGCGGCACGAGCTGGTCACAATGCTAGATGATAGAGAGATTGTCGTGCAGATTAAAGGACGTGCTTTGGACTAACAGCACGCGTATACCTTGTTACGATTCTCCACAGCACAACTGCGTCGATTAGAATCCTGGAATTGCGGTATAATAATAGTTACATTGTTTTTTCCTCAATTTACATAATTCCGGAAAAAAATTCTGAAGCACAAATATTACACGAGGTGTGTTTGCCAAGCACAACATAATTAAGATAAAAATGTATAGTACACTTTATTTATTAATTGTGAATTTCCATTGGAATAACATTTTTTTTTGTTGAAAAATTACTGAACATGAATAACCCAGGTCAAACGAAATAGCAAAATTCATTTACGAGAAATATTTCGGGCGAATCCAATATAGTTAACAGAGTTAATTAAAAGCATCTGTCTGGAGGTTGAGTACAATAACGGGTAACCAAATGTTGCCAATATTGGACAAACGGTGATGTAACAGCTTGCGATATTATATTCATAAATATATTATGATAATTCATACAAAATGTAGTATTGAAAAAAAAAATTTGTTTGCATTTGGAATGTGTTCCCAGGGGTGAGTTACCTTTTTTTAATGCCATACAATTCTGTAGGGTTGAAAATTAAAAAATACACTTGTTTACAAACAGACGAATATAACAACTTCTGATACTATATTTATAAACATATTATGGTGATTCATAAAAAATGAAGTATCGAAAAAAAAATTTTTGCATTCGGAGTGTTTCCCAGGGGTGAGTTACCTTTTTTTAATGCCACATACAATTCTGTAGGCTTGAAAATTGCGAAATGTACTTGTTTACGCACAGATGAACTCTGCGACGCGACGGTGAATAGATAGATCGTCCCGACAGAGAAACTCCCTCACCGCAGCTCCTCTGAATTCTCTCGGAGGTCTCTCCACTATGAGGCAAGGTACATAAAGTGTATCAGAAAATATGTAGTTCACGTTTATAACACAAAACCGATGTAGCTATCGATCGATACCGATATATTATTTATTTCCCATGGCACCTCTGTACCTGGCCCTCCCTTTCCTCTCGGACAGCATCATCTACGCTTCTGCTATGGGAGGTTGAGTATATCGATGTCACTAAAAACGAATCTCTCTACCACTTCGCTCTTCAATAATTTATCGTTCCATTTTACTCGTCCTGCGAAGCGTATCGATTTTATGTTCAACGAACCTTCATTCGGTGCGCGAGGTGCACGTATATAGCTTTATTAAATCGTCGACTGTTAGGAGCTGACCCGCTTCCGAATTATCTCCAACCATTCAACAGCAAAAGACTCTTTTTAAATAGACCATGAGTGCAATTAACGTTAAGTCTTCAGGAACAATTTCGGTAAACGTGATACCAATGTTTCCACTTGAGTGAGCCAATCCATTAATTTCCCTTTCTGACACATACTTTTTTTTAAATGTCTCTATCAACTCGTATAATAAAGTTCAATGTAGAACAACTAGCTTATCGTTGTGAAAATCTTCTTTTGTCGATAATAAAATGAATGTGTAATTTTTGTTTACTACCTCTTCAACTTCAGTTGACGTTTCCATCAAGACAAATGATCGAAACTTAAAAAATGTTAATGTCAGCTTTAAGTGCTTCATCAATTTTCCTCATAAATTCTCTGCCGATTGCTGGTCCCACGGGAAACAAATGACAATATGCTCTCCAATGGTATCCTTGAAGCCGCATATCCCGACAAGCCGACGGTTACCGAAGCCTCTCATTATCGATGCTAGCAATTATGGAGCATACAACAGCAGCTTGGAAATCGGTGTTGCCATTGGAACACGAGCCTGACCATCGCCAATATCAGTTGCCTAAACGACAATTTTCGAGCTAAGAGCCGGAGGGATTGTCCATGGGGCGTTGGTAAGCTTGCACAGTTGTCCATACGGTTGAGCCCTTGTGCAGAGGAGGTGGTAAGCTGAGGGCAGAGAAGCGTGACTCTCATCTCCACGTCGCCATGGCACGTATCTATGTATGCGACCTGGTATCGTTCTGGCTCGGTACACCGGCCTCGATAAAACAAAGGCAAATAGGCACGGCTGTGAGTGACCAATGGTCGCGGTGTGCAATCAGGCATCATCGAGTATCAGCTGAAGATGAGGACGATGGGCGCGGAGAAAGGAAAGGGAGGGGAGCCTGTGTGGACGTTGGTATCGGTGGAAAGGTAACAGTACATCAGAGAACGGAGAGGAAGGACGCATAGAGCAGAACCGGAGCGAGCTATAAATGTATGCGTTAGCCGAAGCGTGATGTGCCATTGTTTGAATACTCGCTCGTTCGTAATGCTCGGTTTCCCGGTTTCCCGTGCGCAAGATATGGCGATAGTGGAGGTACGCTCACGCCGTGCCGCTTCGTACACCGGTGGACCAACTGGGACCACCCCTTGTTCCCATATCCATACATATATACATACATTTATACATATATGTGCGAGGAGGGCTCGTTTCAGTAGTCGTAGTCAACTTTTCGTGCGGCAACCGATGCAACTGCCCTTTTTCAGCTCCACGGACAGTGGTCCATGCATGGACCAACAACAACAACAAAAATTCCACGAGCTTGAACGTTTTTGTTTAGCATTTCCATACACAGTTCGGACATTGCTATCCAGTAGTCACGGACGGACGGCCAGTGGCAGGGAACCAGTGTTGCTATCGGTGCTGTATATTATACACGTACTTCTTTCGCGGTGGTTCGGATTTTCCAAATCAACCCTCCCAACCCTCGGTGCTTTGTATGCTACTGAGGATGTTTGTTAAAACCATAGCTATGTCGCATGGTTAAACGATAAGCGCAGCTCCCAACCATCAAGGTTGGAAATAAATTGTTTGTAGGTGAACAAAGTTTGATGTTTTATTGCGGGTAGCCGATGTGTTGTTCTGCAATGTAATTTACTGCAAACTTCTGGGTCACTGCTGTCACCATTAGTATGTAAGTTTACAGAATAGCATGTGAATGAATAAAAAATTTGCTATGCTCTCACCAAATCAACAAAAATCATCCATAATCGATCCCGTGATTGGAAATCATGTTGCAAATCATCAGTATGAACTTTTACAGTTTCTGGTGAATACTGTATTGAAAATCGCTTTTTCAAGCCTTGACAAAAATTCAAATGGCGGTGTGAATGTCTGAAAAAAAAAAACCCAACACCCTTTTGTGACGGAAATAAGATTATTGCAGCAAATTATCCAAAACAGATAGTCATTACTCGTAAATTCGTCGTGGAATGGCCCATTCATACATATATATGTGAATCCACCTATAGTCGCTAACCCGTCCGGGCATCCCAGCCAACCAACGTGCCGTGCTATTCACCGGGATGTTGCGCCACTGCGCTTTCGCTAAGAGCCTTTCCCTGTTACTTTATTGAGCAGAACTAATTGCCGCTTGGATGAAGATTCTTTTGTCGGGTAGTCGAGATATTCGATGGCGTCGAAACTTCTCCCAACGTAACCTCAACTACGACTTTGCTCGCGAATTTCGTGCGGAATATCAGTATTCATCGTGGGCGAACTGCGAGTTAACGAAAAAGAGACGCTCCGCCAAAAAATGAAAATAAAAAAAAAGGAAAAAAGAAGATGAGAGGAAGAGAACGGTAGCGACTATGAGGGCAGAGCGCACGATGTGCTAACGTCAATCAAAGGTCCAATATTCTAGATGGAGAATCAGCGCGTGACGATACATCACTCTCAGGCAGCGTTCCGTCGTTTATCTCGCGTTCACCGTGGCCCGCCACCTATCCACGTCGTCCTATCGCTCTCCTCGTTGGCTTCCATCGATTCTGCAACATATACGTATAACGCGATGCATGCAACTATATCAGATATCAACGAGCACGTACCGCACTATCTCTCGCGTCAGCAATCAATTTTATTGCAATAGCTATACATGGATACCATAAATATGGGTAGATTGATAATAGGTGAAATAAAGTGGAAATTGAAAAAAAAAACGTATATATTTTTGTGTAAGTGACGTTTGATTGTCAGCTAAACTATACCAAATTTTGATGAATTCGAACGCCACTGTTTTATTTGTTTTTTCCGACCAGAAGATAATTAACGAGTAGCACCTGATTTATAAGGGGACGTTCGATGAATCAAAATATTAATGAAAAATATATATTTTTTATAGTTAAAAATACTTGTCGTTATTTTTTAATAATCGATTCAATAGAGGTCAAAAAATAATGATTTTTTGCAAACAGATGCAAATTCAAGGAACTTGAAATTAAAAAAAAAAAAAATACTAAATAACCATGAAGAGTGGGGAACAGATAAACTGACGTTTATTTATATTTATGTTGTCGGTATCAATTTTGTGATTAACGAAACTAATCGACTAGACGTCTACGATTAGGAAATGAAATCCCGACGGTACTGCTTATACTCGACACTCGCAGATGCTTTTGGTGATTGCTTTCAGTATGAAAGCGGTTTCCGGATGAAGTTTGAAATAATATTGAATCACCTACGGCAACAGAGGCGGCAACTGCTCTCGACGTGATTCATGCGATAGACGTTTGAGTGCATTCGTCAAAACGTAATAGAGATCTTATGGTTGGCATAGAAGCAAAGCATTGCAGCTGGCACGCGACGAGCCGCACGAGAGTACATAGAAAGCAAAGTGAGTGTTCGTGGATGAGAGATGATACAGGAGTTGTTTCAAATCCCTCGTGGCTCACTCACTGCCTCGCACATTTTACCCTCCGGTCCGACTTTCCATTGTGTCGCGAAACGCGGCCAAAATGATTCAGGTAGAGTTCTCAAGCTTTGCTTTATATATATATATATATATATGTATATACGTCTGTGTTGTTCAGTACAACTGACAACATATACATTGTATGATTGTTTTCTCGCTTTTCACCAGGTTCGTCCAAAATATTTACTCACCTTAAGCAAACGATCAAAATTTTGATTAAACTTAACATTTTTGCATTCTCTTCATCAAAGATGAGTTCGATTTCAAGGTTAACGTCCATTTTGCGCCATAAACCCTTAAACTTTACAGTACTTTGACGACGACAGCCTTGTACAAGTAGTACAGGTGTGGGAATGGTCAGACAGGGGCTAACTGCAACACTTTTGGTTTGTTATTACTTTTTTCCTAATCTACAGCGTCAATGATTCTGAATACGAATTCTACCATCGATTAGTCGCACTATACACAATTTTCAGCTTCCAATATAATCCTAGCAATTTATGGCAATGATTAATAAAGCATCGAAAAATTAGTCGGCAGTGTTCAATTCGTTGTGAAGTGTGTGGCTGTTCGAATCACGATCGTATTTAATATAAATTCAGCACAAGTAAGTAATGAGTGAAGTGGGAAAATGTCTGAAATTCACAACCTTCCTCAAATTTAAACGTGAGGGTTAAACTCACCCTTATCTCAATAAAATATATCCTGCAAGCTTTTGTAGATTGTGATGTTGGCTGGTATTGCAGAGACGTAGACTCGTACGAAATCAGGCAATGCCGGCAGAAGGGGAGGAAGAGGGGAGGAAAGGGTAGCAACATCAGAGACAAGGGGTACCGGTTAACGTCGATCACGTACCGTCATTCACCGCCCGTTGCAGCTAAGCTTAGAAGGCCGCCTCGGTACAGTCAGGGAGCCAATAACTACGAGGGCTGACTTCATGAACGCGCTTTGCTCGGAGGTGAACGATGAACTTAGGCTGCTGATGCTGGTTAACCGATTCTCTAGCCGGTTTCGCACGAGGGGTTTAGTCGTCCCGCGATAACTCGATAATCAATTAGACGCACGGAAGCGGGATGGGGACCGTGAGATTAATACGCACGAAGGGGTAAGTCTGCGCAAGGGTGAAGAACCGAGGAGCACCAGGAGCAATGCACCAGAAGCTCTGTTAGCGATACCGTCAATAGGCAACGGCTTAGTCGTTTAGCCCGACAGATTTATCGGGCGTTCGATGACTTCGGAGTCCTCAGTCTCCTGTGCAGCCCCCCGTAAACTCTTCACTAACGTGTATTAACTGTTGAGGAAAATCTCACTTCGTGTCACTCGAGACTGATCATTATTTCTCACAAGTCGAGATAGCACGGCTTGAGAATACCTTGCGGGGCGTGGGCATGTGTCCCTGTCACGGAACGCCACGTTTTGTGTCTTATATTTATTTTAACGCATTATTTTTCTTCATCATTGAAACATTCATCGGAATTACAGCTGAAAGTTTGATGAATCATGCAAATGAGATTTTATCTGTGCGATATTTATGAATATTAATTTTTGTCATCGATTTATCGATCGGAATCAAGTTTAGGAATTTTAGAATGAGCAATGGTCAGAAATGGATTTTATGAAGATTATTGGGAAAATTGTTTGAAAGGAATGTTCAGTGTGAAGGAAAGTAAGATTTGAAAATTTGATGAGTCGTTGAAAAAATTGTTGGACCGGAAGTCACATTTAGAAAATCCGAACGACGAAAAATGTGACGGCATTGTGGGTATTGAGATTGAAATAAAATGAAAAAGGGTGGAATGACAATGGGCCATCAGAAGCGAAGGTTGCGTTGTCTAAAGTCTAAAGCATTTACCGTGGTGGTCCATCGCAGCAGGAATGCTGGAATCCAGATCCTAGAAAATAGCTTAACGTACGAACGATTCTTCCGGGGATTTTCTTTGGCCGTAATACGCTTCCTGAGTGGAGAGATCGAGTCAAGGTACATCGTTCCCTAGCGACCAGCATCCTCGCACGAATCCCGTGGGGGCGATTTAATGGATTAGCTCACATTGAACCAGCCGGTAATTAACGTCAGCACGAGTCCCAATTAAAATCTGACGAGGCTTAAGCCTAAACCGGAACCCGAAGAAGAGCTACAATTAAAAAATACGAACCCTCGTACCTGACAGTTTTTTATCGGCTTCCGGCAGAATCTAAATGGTCGTTGTTTTTTCCCATGCTTGAAACGACAAATGTTTCGAAGAACGACTCTGAAAAACAAAAAAGTTGGATTAGTACTGTACAAACTTTCCCATCATGACGACATCATCCCATTGCTCTGGATTTTGAATGCTATATATATGTATATGTATATATAGGGTAAATGTGATGGATATAGGCCACTGAACAGTTTTGGCCTGCATCTTGTGCATCCAGAGATCAATCTCACTATGTTAGAAAAAGTAGATTCCCAGGAACTCACATAATAAAAAATAATTGTTTGTAATGCGTTTTTTTTTATTTCAAAAAAATTAATAATGAAGAAGAATTTAATCAAGATTTTTTTCCATCGTCTTTACCGTTAAGCCGAATTAAAAATTTGTATTTCATAATCAAACGAATGCAGGTTACAATAGAAAAACAGAAAAAGTCGTGGAACGTTGTCAAATTGTATCGTGTCTATGATGTAACCCCTAAATAACCTCACTTGTGACTGCGAGAAGTTGTAAACTTTTTTTCAATTTCCACAGTCGACACTTTTACCCTAAAAAAAAATATTACAAAGGTACATCCGAAAATAGAAGAACCAAAAACATTTGGTGACTCATTTAACGCTGTGACATCCTCGTGGTTTGATAACCACGCCCAGACTCGTGAGATAAATTTTTTTTCCGTCTCTTTAAGAGCAGTCTGCTGTTTTCCAGCGTTCCTATCTTTCCTCCGCAGTATAGAGAACGTTTGGACTCTTTTGCTCTCGTGAATTTCAAAGACAGCATTTCGACTCTCAGAAGATAGGAAATCGAAGGGAAGAATAAGTTTTATCAGAAACGACAATGGTCCCGCACACACTGATCCTCGTGGTCGTAAAATTATCCAAGTTCTTCGGCTCCTCTTATCGAAATCATTCGAATTATATTGAATGCCATTATTCGCCAGTATTGCTAATTCACTTCGTAATCTCCATCGTAAAATTACCGATTTTTTTCATATTACAGTCACGATGAAATAATAAATCAAAGTAAAAATAGAAATACGAAAAATCAGGATAATTGACAAACGTTATTGATTAACTGAAAAATTTGTACCGAGTAGATTTAATGAAAAGGAATGTTGAGCCACGAATAATGAAACGAGAACAATTACATTTCACATAAAAGATCGGAGAGGGATTATTTTTAAGCTCCCGTATTATAGCCAGATTCATTTATTTTGTTTCACGTAATGAATAGCACCGTATTCCGTAGATCGGCATGGTATGCACTCGTATATTGTTCACTTTTTTACAAATACTGCGAATGCAATAATCATTACGCATCTTTATAGGCAGTAATTATTTTAAATATAATACCGAACTCTCCGTAGTTACAAATATTCGCGAAATGAACTAATAAAAATTTTCATGCGGATATCACGTGTTAAATTTAATCTCTTACACAAAAATGTTGTTGCATAATATTGTGTCAAGCATAATTTACATTAATTTTACATAATTCTCGTGTATCAATTTGAAACACGCCGTATCTGCGAAATAAAACTTTCTATACTGGATATTAATTTTTCTATAGAAATTTCAAGAGTGTAGATAACGATAGTAGAATTTAAACTAAAGTCACGAGGTCGAGAGGGTGACGTTCGCTCCCCTCTTTTATTCCCTGGCATACAACGCCGTTCATTATAACGAATGAAATATGCATTGTGTACTATCCGACACCTTGATACGAGAAATTTATGGAGTGCCTTGAGTAAAGAACAATTGTTGGATTGTAAAAACAACTCCTCACCGCAGGCGATAAAATTGCTGTCAGCCTGTACTTCTGAGGACATCGACCCAAGGTAACGTAAATTATACACGTTCTAGACAGCTTGCAAAATAAATTACAATATTATATACTTAATAACGAGGTATCTGAAAAAAAAAAATTATTTTCACTGTGCTGCTTTTTCTAGTCGACTGATAAAGTCAAAATAGGCAACGTACATTATGCAAATCCCAGAAAGCTTGGAAAAAAATTACAATATTATACACTTAATAACGAGGGATCTGCAAAAAAAAATTATTTTCACTGTTCTACTTTTTCCAGTCGACTGATAAATTCAAAATCGGCAACGTAAATTATGCAAATCCCGGAAAGTTTGGAAAAAAAATTACAATATCATATACCTAATAACGAGTCGTCTGGAAAAAAAATTATTTTCACTTTTCTGATTTTTCCAGTCGACTCATAAATTCAAATAAAATGTATCTCCGGCAAAAAAGAACGAGACATCTTCTACCAACTAAAAAAAAAAAAAAAAAAAATGCCCACTCACATTTCCACGTCAAGTATGGCACACTATGACCGTCAACCATAAGTTAACTCGACCAACGAGCAATTGAATAATGCACGAAACAGGAGGCGTTACACTTCCAATGCGCACTCCGATGCAAGCCCCTCATCTTTTTAAACATCTTCTCATCTTTCACTCGGGAGGTGTACGAAATGCAGAATAACAGGTCCGTTGCTGTTTGGATAACTGGCACGGAAAAGCGATACAGCGGTGTGCGGCGAGCGCAGCTCCAGAATACCTCGTGAACTATTATGTACGTTGCATGGTATACGTAGTAACATTTCCATTTTATCTCGAACCAGGGCCGCGAGCCGCGGCTTTTGTTTCTTGTCAGTGTCGCTGAGTGGGGGGTAGAAAACCCTCCAGGGGTGAAATGTATGGATGTGGAGGTCGAAAGGAAGCCCTTTATGAGTGTTGGTGTTGGGGGTTGTGAGCGAATGGGCAAGGAAAAAGACACGGCGAGCGAGAGGATCGAGCAACACGCGAAGACCGAAGGATAACACGTACACTCGGCACCATTTCGCTAGGGGTGGCTATGCTATCTTGCGAAATAACGGAGGCATGCGACTGCTTACGTGTTTTGGCGAGAACACGCGAGCTCTATACTTTGGCAGTCGTTGTCGTCGTCATTGGACGTATGTACATTTAGCTCGTTGGTAAGAAAAGTGAACAGGAAAGCCGCCAGCCATGCAGCTACCCTTCTTCATGTTCATAGCGCTCCGGCCAACGAGAGCTGGCATTAGTGTCTGCCACGGTTTTTCCCCACCGGTATATCCGCGCGCAGAGCACCAGCTTTGGAAATAGCTTGAGCGTTTTGGCAGTTATGAGCACCCTTTATCCTCGGGTATTACGTTTTTCGCCTTAGTTTTGCCCCATTGAGGTACCCCACCGGAGCTTTCTCCTCGGTAAGCTCTGACCAGAAACGACAATTTAGTTCTGTGAAACGTGAACATGAGACCGCGGCACGGCGAAACGTGCAGGAGCCGAACAAAAAGCAGGCTTCCATGACACCCATGAGACCATTGTCAGAGATATCCGACACCTCCAATTTGTCATCCTCTAATGAAACGGAGGGTCGCTTTACAAAAACTCTTTCGATCCTATAATTGGTGGAGGATTGAAGAAAAAGTGATATCCCACTTGGTGGAAGAAAAAAAAACAAATAATATCAGCGGCAGCTTAACGGAAAGTGATGTAAAATTGATGAGTTTTCGGTGGTCGAAATGAGGATCGCAAATATGACCTCTTCATGTCCACGTCTATTTATTTTTAGAACATTTTTTAACAGATTTGAAAAACCATGTACATTTTTTACATGAATAATATATAGAAATATCGAATATCGAGTATAGATTTTTATTTTTTGAAATTGCAAATATCGCAAAGTGGAGCGTCACGAAAATTTACCATCGTAACGAGATATGAGAGAAAATTAAAAATCGAGTATGCGAATTAAAGCGAGGGGCTCGGGCAACAATAGATAGGTATTTTTTAATTAAATATACTCCGCGTAGTCGCAGCTTTTACCGGAGTCACTGCTGGGCGAATAATTACCGGAAATTTTCAAACTACCGAGCCAGCAACAAAATATGAGGGAGGTAGAAAACAGAGGTGGGTTCTCCTCGACGAGTTAAGCGAATCAAGCAGCAATGCAGATATTTCCGGATGCGCTTTGTGTGCGTGCGCGTATGCGTTTGTATGAGAGAGAGCTTTTAGCACCACGCAATGTGACCGTCGCTAGTAAAAGAAGGGAGAACCATAACTCTGAGGCTAAGCGCACCGCGCTAGCGAAAATGCATGAGAGGCGTGCGAGCGTTTTTGGCTAAAGCGATCCCGTGACCCGATTAGATATCCTCCGCAAACGCTCGCTCATTCACGCGGACACAATGCCCAGAAGTGCGGACAACCGGGATTTTCCTCTCGCAAATTGAGCAAACATTGTCGCTTTCTGCAACAACAACAAAAATACCATTCCATCACGAAGCAAACAAAAAAAAATCGCTCAATTTGTAGGCTACAACAATTTTTTGTGTTTGTGATGTGATCCGCTGAAAACATCGGTAATCTCAGAAAATTCCTCGGTGAAATAAATAAGAAGAAGAAGGAGAGAAATCGCACGGTGTCTATTGTAACAGTTAATCAGTTTACCTGTTTACCAGTTTACCTAGGCGACATTCAATGGGTGAGCTCAATCCCGCGGATACAATACCCGGAAGTGCGGACAATCGAGATTTTCCTCTCGCAAAGTGAGCAAACATTATCACTTTCTGCAACAACAAATACCATTCCATCAAGAGGCAAACAAAAACCGCTTGTAAGCTACCGCTATTTTGCGGAATAGGGATTAAGCCATGTGACCTGCTGGTAATAAGGATTCGAACACTCGGAATGAATTTCTACCAAAACATCTGTAATCTAAGAAAATGGCTCAGAGAAATGAATAAGAAGAAGAAAAATCAAAACAATACATTTTCTATTGTAACAGTTAACCAGTTTACCCGTTTACCAGTTTACCAGTTTGGGTGATATTCAATGGGTGAGGTCTTTCACGTGGATAGAATACCCGGAAGTGGGGACAGTCGAAATTTTCCTCTCGCAAATTGAGCAAACATCGTCGCTTTGTCCAACAACCAAAATACCATTCCATCTTGCGGGAAGCAAAAAAACGCTCAATTTGTAAGCTACCGCAATTTAGCGGAATAGGGATTAAGCGATTTGATCCGCTGGTAATAAGGAATGAATTTCCACAGAAACATCGGTAATCTCAGAAAATGACCCGGTGAAATAAATAAGAAGAAAAAAAATCACCACGGTTTATATTGTAACAGTTTACCTAGGCGAAATTCAGCGGGTGAGTCCGTCGGTGGCTTAGCGAAAAGATTGCTTCGGTTAAGAGGGAAATGTGCACAGCTGCAAATGTGCGCAGCGAGAAAGGTGAAGAAAGAAAAACTGGAAAAGGTGCATTTATTCAGCCGTAAAATTGAGTTTTCGAAATACAAGTTGAATTTGGAGTGAAAACCTCGGGTTCCTTCTCGAATCCGTAAAACGAAAAGCGGTCCGGTTGCGAGTGCAGCCAATTGGAGATTGTTGTGTTGGTGTATCATATTATTCACGGACAGAAATTTCGAAATACAGAAGGAAATCCAAATCGGAAGCTGAAAAAACATCCTTCCGGAAGAATTACTCAGAGAAATACCAATTAACTATCATCAGCGAATAATTGGATTGAGTGTGCGTGACATTTCAAGAACATTTCAAGGAAATCAAACACCCAGAATAAACCGGAAATTCGATTACACGAGAAAAAAGTAATTAACGGACCGAGCGATAATTACAATTTCCGAATCTGATCACAGGAAGAGTTCCTTAATACCTTTTTTATCTCCCCGAAATATTTGAAACATTCTGCTCTTCAGATTTACCCGAAATACGTAGGACCGGAAGTTCATACATTCTGCGAGCTACAGCAGAGATACATACTATCGTACCAAGGGATTTCCAGTGAAATTCGACTAATAAAGTTTCCAACTTCCTGCAAGGAGAGGGAAGGATGTAGTGGAACGCTGTGGGGAAGAACGTGCAGCTTTTCCGTTTACCCTGCAGAGGTCCCTGAAGCTTCCGTATGGCAGCCGGGTGCATCAATTTGCCAGAAAAAGAGCTAAATGAAATTCCACGATTGGCAACTACATTGCAACGAACCGAACGTGTCGGAATTTATTCACAAAAGCGTTTTACAAAAATAACCGTAAAACGGGTAAAAATGATGAGTCCATTATTGATGTTTTACCAAATCCATCAATAAACGTACATTTCGGTTGCGATGCGAGTCTGCAATGCAAATAAGTTCATCGAACTTGGGCAAACACAAAAATAGGTGTTTCTCTTATTGATCTCATTTTTCACCTGTGTTGCGGAATCGTTTTACAGCTTCTATTCCATCTGTACTTTTCTTCATCGATTCATAAAATATCAAAGTAGAACAAAAAACAAGAACTATACATGGGTTTTACCCTAGAATCAGCACCAGTAACAAGAGTTCATGGCTATCCAAACAAGCATAATCCAATTGAAACGAGCTCAGTATCGGCGTAACAGTGATTTGTATCAAACAATCGTTTGTATTTCGCCTGTTCTTCTCTTGATGGATTCACAAGATATCAATGACGACTTAACACATTTTCACACGAGTATCGTAATCGCATTTTCACGTGTCTATTGAAATGAGAACTTGTAACAAAAGTCCAGTTATCCGAAGGCAATGTCCAGGCAGATATAATTTGACGATATGAAACGCGTTGTTCGTCCTTGTAAGCGTGATTGGTATCAAAGGATAGCCGTTATCAATAGCTCGTTCATGTGTGGCCGAATGTTACCATTGCCAGTGAACGGACAAAGCCCGTCAAACATTTGTGTCGTCCCATAAATGTTTCGTCATCCATGATCAGTCGATGGACAAGGCTGCCAAGTGACGGAGGCAACGAGAAAGGATGGGTCGGCGTGAAAGAAGAGGTGAGGCTGAGCCAAGGTTTTCGATAACCCCAGCACAATCAATCACCGGTTGAGCAGAGGGTGTACAGAAGCGGGCGACCGGTGGTCAGCCTCGATCGTGCACACAATACGCCTCCCCTTGCGACACTCATTAATTATTTTCTTCCGGCTGGTCTCTAGGATAGACATCGTGTTGGGCAATTTATGGGTCCCTGTTGAGGGACGTACGGGAAGGAGATAGTTGAACCTTGTCCGACGGGGCAATGGTCGATGAAAATTATTGACGAGCTTCTTCAAGGAACCGGGAAACGGTGAATGTGTGGAAAATATATGTTACAGCCATTGCCGAAGATGGTAATTGCATTATGGGGAAAAATAAAGAACTTTCCTTCCCACAGGAGTGCGTAAAAATAACGTATATTTATTAGGCGCCATGATGAAATTAATTTGTGCCTCCCCAACAACGTTCGGAGAACGTATTTCTTACGGATGTTTTGTAATTCTCTGAGGTTTTCGTTTTCTCTATCACTAATTTTTTTTTTCTCCGCTGAGAAACATCTTATACAGGGACATAAAAACTTATGTAGGGACATAAAAACTTGTATAGGAACGTAAAAACTTATATAGGGGAATTAATAGCAACGTTTTTCCAGGTGTTATGTCGTCTCGATATAAAAGGGACAAGCGATATATCAGCCGGTATTTCTGCACTGTAAAAACCCGCTTTCTTCAATTACCTCGACCGCTTTTCTTGATTTTATACCATGGAAACCATTTCACTTTTCTCAATTGTATTTTCTAACCGCCTGTCCCATTGATCTTTCCGAAGGTGGAATTCTCCAAGCGCGCACGCAGGTACATCTAGTACTATCTGCTACCAGCAGCCAATTAAGGCTCGGTGTCTCTAAGACAAGTCATGAATACTGAAGTACGCGGTCCCGGTGAATTATTGAGAGCTTCCTCAGCATCAATTTCACTAGAAAGGGCTGATATTCGGTCCTAAAACAAAGTGGATCTAAATGTGCGATCGACTAATTTGCTTAGGTCCAAAATTGGTTGATGGTATTTGAAAAAACAATTTTTTTCAACGTTTCGTGACAATCGATGGATCGTAGAAATTGGAACGGAAACTCCAGCTCATTGACAGAAATTATTGGACCATCGAGTCTCCTCAATCAACAGATAAAGGAAAACGCTTTCAGAGTGTAAGTGTGATCCAACCGTTTGCCCAACCACGAAGAGACCTCATCCACTTGGTCACAGCGATCTCAAGCTATTCCATCATGATTATGGCTGTTTCCGAAGATCGATATTGTACAATATTGCTATACACAGATAGTTGTCCGAACTGTAGAGTGGACAAGTGAGCGAGAGAAGCGGACGAGACACCACCAGTGGCATCAGGGTTGCACTAATAACTCCGTGGAACGCGTAACACCCTCGGATACCGATATCGTTCATGTCCCGAGCAGCGACGTCGACAACATACGAGGCAGCATCACTTATGCATCGTTGCATTATGCACTGCACATCATTTCCCATGGGTATGTACGGGCGTTAGTGAGATGTACCACCGCTAGAGAGATTCCCATCGTATATATGTTGTCCGAGCTGCGGGGTTGGAGAAAATATGGATTAGAGAAAGGTGTCTGTTTATACGGTTTTAAATTGCTGGTTTAACCCAATTATTACGAAGTATTTATTATGAAATCATTACCATTGCTGATAAGAGTTCCTGCAAAAACGTTCGGTGCATTGTTGATGTATTTTGGATGCACCAAATTGCATTCTGGACTACAGGATTTTTAGAATTCACACAACTGGCAGAATCTGAATGGACGAATTGTTATTCTTGCTCTAAAAAAAACGGTACGATCATGTCGTTGACGTTGACGTTAATTCCTTCGGACTTCGATGACTAATCCAGGCGTGGATGATGCGAACGAGATATAAATGGCGTGTCACTGGTTTCCAGCATTACCATGTTTGTTTTTGCTCAGTATTTTTTCCATACTTTCCAGTCCAAGTGGAAAGTTGACTGAAGTGCCGCTGATGATGAGTAGCTTCTATATCCAACTACCAACTACCAAAAAATAGTACTAGCATACTTAACTCACCTTGCGGAGAGTGGCAAAAAGTAAAAACACACGAGCCACACCTGAGTGGCAGGATCCGCAGCAAACTCTGCCTTTTTCGATCGTTTTTTCAGACCTGCTGGCTTACGCGGTAAGCGGATAACGAATAACTGTCAGCCCCCTCTCATCTGCCTCCCTGTTTTGTTTCTCTTTTTCCTTTTACCCTGTCTCCGCGCCCACTTCCACCCTGTCACTAGACTGCAGCGCTTTTGCAGCTCCGCTTTCAGCCTTCCCGGGAGTAAATCCATTATATATCCAGCAGCCAGACCAACCACTCATGTACTTCACCCTCTATCTTCTGCAATGCCAACACGGATGTTCACACCTCGCTTCCCTTGTTTAGCACTATTCATAGATGATCGAATCAAGCACTCTGAGATCAGATCGTGTCTCAACGATCCTTTTTCTTTTGATTTCAAAAGCTCTTTGTAGAAATAAATAAATCAGAATGCAAAATTCACAAACGATTCCAAGAAATCTTCCACTGAACAATTTTGTCATTTTCACTTCACCCCGTCATCCTTGGTCACACTTCCGGTAATCTTATCTGTAACTTCCAAAGATATCGTTATAGATGGCGCTGTCATCTCAATACACTAATTTATTGGAAATTTAATTAACGATTAATCGAAAACCGAATGGCAGTTGAAAAACCAGTCTTTTCATAAAAATCGCACGTGAGGATATATAAGAGGTAAAACTGTCTTATTGAATAGCGCAAGTTGAACGTGGATCAGAGGGCAAATTCCGTTTGTACTAAGGATTGTCACAGAATAAGGACGACAATGCGACGGCAGTTCCGAGTCCCTTCGGTGGATATACCAACCGCGTTTCTGTGTTAGCTCGCGCTAACTTCCACTTCCTTCTCTGCAATGACTCCTTCTGGCTTCCCAAAGGCAAACACCCGGTATATAATGGAGTCGGTATATCTCTGGCGTGCACGTCTTAATGCAGCCAGGGAGGATACATCCGCGAGGAAAATGGAGAAGGGGCTGGTTAAAAGAGGGGCGAAGATGGGGTGTGTATAGGAGAGGGATGACTGCATGAACGGACTGAGGGAGACGAACGGGTGAAAGGGTGAAAAGACGATGCTGCCGAGGAGGAGAACTTCCGCGGCTCCGAGGATTTCACCAGAACTATGGTGGAGGTGGTGAAGTATAACAAAGGGCAAAGGGAAGAGGAAACAGCCACAGGAGCGAAAGGAGAAGCAGCAATGGGAGGGAACAGGAAGGAGAAGGATGGGAACAAGTGAGCTAGAGACAACTCTTGGTGCGAGGCGCCAGCAAGAGCCAGCACTTACCCTCCATTATTTGTTAACCATAAAGTTCACACCGCGATCCACGGGCTAGTGGAGCTCGGTGTGTTGGTGAGAAGCATCGTACCAGCCGCGGAGAAGCTTTTACGACTTAAGACTATATCTAACGTACAAATTAACGAATATTGCATGTGCATCTGTGTGTTATTTCAATGTGTATGGGATTGTTCGCGTTAAGACATGGCCTGTGTACAGGAGAACATATAAATTCGTTTATTACGTACGGTCGCACGTTGGTTGGTCCCAAACCATTTTATGCATTGCTGGAAATAACGCGATATAGAAAATGAATACAACGATGTTGTTCCTATCAAAATTCTACGCTAACACGATGATGTTATATGAGGGGGCTACAGGAGAATAGTACAATAGCACTGCTGTAACTATGATACAGTGCAACACGCGGAAAAGACTCAGCTATATATGCACTCAACCTTTATTATCTGTAAGCCATGAAAGCTTCCTCGGCATCGAGACACCGGGACTAGTTACCAGCCACCATTTACCGAATCCCACCCCGTAAATGCCTTTCATCGGGATTTCCACACCAACGCAAATTAACAAATCGCGCTACAATTCTCGCGTTGACCATGTTTCCTACCGGTATACCACCTTCATTGGGATGTAGTGGCAAATACCGAATGCAAACGGCTGGTATCAATGCTTTATCGGTATCAATGCCTTGGCCGAAAAATAAGACCTTTTGTGCGTGCGGAATAATTTTGCTCGCACCACGCGTTCGCTTTTTGACAACTAAATTTACCGAACGACGTGTCCCGGGAAAATATCGTTATCGCCACATATTTTCGTGAATTACAGCGGACGCGAAATCGTGGAGAACATTTTGCAGAGACGAAAAGCAGCCTTTTGATTTTTCCCTGTCGTAGATGAACTTTTTGTTTTATGACAACGTTTAGATTCGATATCGCGAGGATCTAAAATGATGAAGTGTCCAAAATTCATAACGTCGTAACTTCCGAATTGCTCCGCCCAAAGAACTCGAATTTTATTCACATCCTTTTATCGCCCACGGTCCAATGCCTTCCTGCTATATATTTTATGACAATCGGTCAAAACATACAGATTTTATGATATTTTTAAGATTTTTTTTTAAATATCCGGCTTCGCCTTTAACTCGAACGAATTTCCAACTGCCGGACTGAAACTTCTCACGAAACTCCGACGAAGTAACCTGAACTTTGGTATTGAACTCGGGCGAAATCGATAAAGTAGTGGAAATACGGATTTTCGTCATTTTTCTTTTTTGTCAATGGAATAATTTGAGATCGATTAAAGGAAGGGCTCTAAAATATTTCATGAGCCTTGAACATGTTCCTTAAAATTTTTTATTTTTGGATTTTCGTTGGAAAATTCAATAATTCAGTTTATTAACTTTTTTTTTATTCTATCGAAATAAGCGTTCGGATTCAACTCGATATCGACCAGCCCAACAAAAGTAATATCATCAATATCAATTTCAGTTTTTTGTCTGCAAATGGCACGTGAATGAATTCGATAATTTATCGCAGGTCTCGATAAATTCCAATTTAGGCGCAAGAAATGGACTCGCGTGTCTGAAGGAAGTAGCGTTTTTACCGCGAATCGGAAAGTAGCGAATCCATGTACATAAGGAATACATTTTGGAGCGTCGTGCGGATACATGGCGCGGATATACAACTGTGCACTTTGCATGACTCGTATACAGAAGCGCATACGTTAAGTCCTCCTCTTCGTATTCGTTCGCCGGCGAGTATTCACACAGTTTATACCGATCTAATCCTTTTCCGCTTTTCCGGCAAGCCGGAGTATAAAGCGCGGTGTACCACGAAAAAACTTGCCACCGCCCACATGGACGTCTCCAAAGCGTCGGTTAAGCCCCGCGAAACGCCGGGAATAAAGTGGATATTACGAGGAAATACCGTGAGTTACCGTTCGCATGGGGAATCGACTTTTTCCCATGGTTATATATCACAACCAAACCTAAACATACTGTGTACCGTTTAATATGCGCTCATTTATACGCACATTCACTTTTGAATTTATTGGAAATAAATTTTCCGAAAAGTAGACATTTATGATGTTTTTTTACCCCATCATTTTTTAACAATACAATCGCAGCTGATCTAATGGAGAAAATCGTTTAAAATATTTCTATTGCGATTCCGAGAGTGATTTTTTTTTTTTTTTTTTCAAAATACTTGAAAATGTAAATTGCCCAGTCGTTGAATATCGAATTTCAGAGCATCTTTTCTATTTTTTATATTGGGAGTCGTTGGTAATGGTGTCGTTCTGCAACGTCAGATCAATCGGCTGGGCCTCTGGCGTTGTCCTGATAAATAATAAACGCGTATGGGAGGTCCTGGCTCCGGTTGCCGTTGCGATTCCCCGGACAAATATAAACCCGCGCGAGGTGCCTGAGAAATCACCGGGACACAGCTGCGAGTGCCGAGAGCGATATCGATAACACCGCCCAAGGATAAATTATTGGGTTTATCCATGCGACAAAATAGCCGTCCGATTATTCATAAGATTTCGGGAAGCTGGTAATAACGTATGAGATATATATATATATAAATACACATATGCGTAAATATAAATATATGTAGCATGAACACTTGGAGAAATTTAAAAGTTTAATAGGCAAGAATAAAGTGACAACCACTAATTTTTAGTCCATGTAACTATTTGATGGTTTTGTTAAATTTAAAAAAAACTTGTACGAACTGAAAGTAAATTTTCTTTATGATTTTAAATACCAGAATTTTCTCTGCAGTGAATGTAATATTTACGTACTTGTGAATAAATATTGGGAGACGGGAATGGTTCTTTACGACGTGAATACTCGTTACACATAAATTCATAGCTATATTAATAAACCGGTGAAATAAAAGAGCGCTGTAATGATAATTAAAAATAATATTCGTGTTCGCGCATCGACAGCGCTACGAGAATAATATGATATTGGAAAACCTTGAATAATCAAGTAATTAATAGTGTCTGAAAATTAGCGGAACGTTGTAATTGCACGGTGCCAATATCAGGCTGTACTGGCGTATATTGCCGGGGCCGATAATGGAAGAGGCAGTACGAGCGATTGCGAGTGAACAAGTGAGCGAGTACATGTATTACAAATATACGTGTCCAATTCGAGGCCATTGATCTATTAGACCATACTGTATTATTTTTAATTAAACAAATCAATTTGACGAGTTGATAACGGATATTATGGGGCCCACGTTAATTTCCACAAGCTCTTCGTGCTCTGATTCTATTGCCAGTGAAAACGGCACGGTTAAGTTTATTTGAAACTGTTGATAGGCAACTATGTGGCCGGAAAAAAGCTCGTTAGCGTTTTTAGTTTTGTTTTTTCCTCCGGGTAAATATGTGCCATGCTCAGCAACGAATTAAGGACGTCCCAACCAAAAAGCTTTCCTGATTGATTGCAATTGAAGCTCTACTAATTTGTATTTTTTTTTAACTCACGACTTTTTTGTTACAACATTTTTAATGAGTACATCAAAGTTTCATCGTTTTACGTAGCGAAAGGCGATTAAAACGACATGTATCGATTTCCTACGATAATTTGTTGAAAATCCACCAAAAAAAGGGGTGTTACATTTCGTTATGACTAACTGAGCATTTTAGACAAAAAAAATAAAGCAATTTGAAAATAATTTAATAAAAATACATTCTAAAAATAACGCCAAATTTGGTAATGAATAACACACACACACACACACAATTTAAATCCTATTGACCGGCTGATTGTCTAATTTGTGTCCACTTCGAATTTCAATGTTCGTCTTTTAAGTGCTGTTCAATATTACATTTTATATTGTTTATCCGCATAACGAAAATTAATGCGTACACATGGAAATTTAAATCCAGAATCAGGAGCATAAAAAAACCGATGTGAACACGTATAAAAATCCACTCGTGATATGTAAAGGGTGTGAGATATAGTTGACAGTGTAGATTCAAGAGAATGAAAAATGTCGAGTTCTCGGAATAGAATATTCACTGCAGTAGGATGTAGCAGTTATATGTGCATAGACCATTCTCCCTGTCTGTTGTGCAACCCGACATTTTTTTGCATACCGGGATAGCTCTGCGCCAACGGGGTCGGTTTTTGCTTTGGCGATCGAGGTAAATGTGGGACGCGCGAGCAAATCGTGTCCGCTCTCTCCAACACCAGCGCACCCTCTCTCATTCCCACTCCCTTAACCGAGCCGCGCCAATGTCGTTCACCATTTCCCATTTAAATACGCCCTGATGGATCGTCCCGTGGTATTGTATTGCAAATTAACTTTTAGCCTCGGGCTTTACGGTCCATTAGCTTTCAGCCAACGTTGTTTTCCACATTAGACGTCGCGTGGACTCCCCGATTAGACGATACCATTATCAGGAGTGACGATGACGTTATCGTGGCGAACGTAGTTTCCGATTTTGTAAATTCAGCGAATTCTTAAGGAGAATGAGTCAGTCAGAGAAATGTTTTTTTTTTACTATAAAAAAAATTA
The DNA here is from genome assembly GCA_947507545.1 of Clistopyga incitator. Classification (NCBI taxonomy): domain Eukaryota; kingdom Metazoa; phylum Arthropoda; class Insecta; order Hymenoptera; family Ichneumonidae; genus Clistopyga; species Clistopyga incitator. Next base: position 11,209,456 of record OX382173.1, on the reverse strand, counting down.
TAAAAAATTATTTCTCCTCAGGATTAACTCGAGAATTTTTTTTCTAAATAGACCAACCAGAGAACACTCATTTTTTCGCAGTTATACCACGCACCTTTTAATTCGAGCTTTTGTTTTTTCATTTGTCTAAAAATCAGTTTTGAGGATCTTAAAAAAAATTCGCTTAAATAAAAATGTGAGCAGTGTAACGGCGAAGAAAATGAGAATCTGGACCATGCGCAGAGTGCAAAACCCATGAAATTGCGTATATTTAACAATTTTGTTTTTTAAAAATAAGTATCACAAAAACAAGAGAAATGAGCGACACGTTAATTAATTCGGAGCGCACAGGTTCGATAAAGATCTTCGATAAGTTTGTCATGAGCATAGTCGTCAATCCCAGTCCACTGGGAACGTCGAAAGGGTCGTTATTTCAGGGAGGAGGTCAACGCCGGGCATCAACAACAATATTTCACGAATAGCGCAGTTTCCCTGCGGACGAGAATGTGCACATACCTCCAACTTTTTACCGTTTTTTATTTATCTATTTTTTTATTTATTTATGTTTTTTTCTCATATTTATTTATCCCGTTCCAGGCTCGAGGTTCTTTTGCCACAATTTTTTTCGGATCCCTCTCGGTGACCAGTCGTTCATGCCCGGAACCACGATGACAAATTGCGGTGCTGGCGCTTTAATTTACGAGGCGAAAATTGACGTATCGCAGACGGATGAGTGGGACGTCGAGGGGAACACGAGCGTGAATATAAATCTTATACGATACTCGTGTTAATGGTCGGTCGGATGCATCAACCTGTTAATTGGGTTCACTGGCACCTCGTGATTGTCAAACATTATATTTATCGGTAAATGTGAGTGTCACGTGGGCGTCAGTACTAAGGTTTGCTCGGAGGATTTTAAAAAAAATGAGAGATTAAACGATGCACTGAAACTGCGTCGTGACCATTTAGAAAAACGATAATGATAATGATGGCGAGTGAACAAATTGCAGTACGGACAAGATTTTGAGAAGATTATAATATTCAGTAAATGTTTTTTCAAAAATATTTATGACATTCGGCAACGAAGTGGAGTTGTTGATTCGCTATGAGCTTTTATAATCCATTTATACACGTACAAAACAATATCTTCACATTTATTTTTCATTCAGTATTTCTCTTTATATTTTGAACTTTGATGTCGAAACCGATATCATGATTGATAGCAGAATATCATCCTACTTACCAAGACCCCAGGCAGAAAAGTACTATTTACGGTCGTGCCCGGTTACTTATTTGCCGTAAGACTCGTCGTGCCAAAAGTTCAACTATTCTTGTCTTTACCGTAACCCCCAAACGACACTTTTCAGCAGAGGCAAAAAATTTGGCGCAAGCACAGGACCAACTGGATTTTTAACGCACTAGTGAAGGTAAAGTCGCATGAGTAAATTTTTTTTCCACACGGTGGTACGAAAAAACGTCGAGACCAGATGCACGAAAAGTCGAACTCGGGCGGAAGTGATGCGAGAACTATATTTCACTCTCACTGTGAACTTTCCAAAGACGAATATTTTATATCGGGCGTTGAGATAATGGGGAATATATTTAATCTGGAAAATTGTGCAGTGGGTTATTTGAGGGATGAAATATATCATGATATTTCATCCCAGAAATTACCTCGCGGGATATTGTCATCGGGACATTATGTCGACATATCATAATGGAAGTGCATTGGAATAATGGAGGCCAGAGATTATCTATGAAAAAAAAAAAATGCGGGGAGAGCAGACTTCTTATTATTAAGGACGTTATGGTGAATATCGCAGGGAGTGGATTTAGCATCAGCTCTTAACGCCGTTTTTCTGTGTACCCCAATCTCTTTACACTTCACTTTAACGTAGCTGGCCTCGTTCTTCGCCACTCTATCCCTCCAGATTTCATCCCCCTTACGTCAACCAGTCAGGATCTCTTATTTCTTCTCTCGTTCGCTTCCAGCCTTTTACTGTTTTCGTTGTTTTTTTTTCTTCTTTTTTTTCATCCTGTCATCGCCTGGTCGCTACGACGTTTTCCCACCCGAGGAAAATATATTATTATTCCTGCACTGACAGCCGACAAACACCATCAGCGACAAACAATGCCAACGCAATATAAAAGCGTCATAATAGCGAGGAGTACGTTGTATATATGCATCGACACACTAATACTGATGCAATTGGCTCGTGTATATAGCCTCTCAATTTCATCGAGTTATGTTGCTGACGGATTAAAACTGATCGACATCGTCGAAGTTATTTTCGTTGTTTTTTTTTTCCTTTTTTTTTATGTATAGGGACAATCAATTTTCGCCCAGCCCTCGCGTCTGGTTGGACGACTTCGATCAACAGCTCTATCCTTTCAATAGAATTTCAGCGAAAGTTCACGGATATTTGGGTTTCTGGGTCGGCCGACTACGGGGGGGAATAATTACGATGATCTATCAGAAATTCTGTCGACATCAGACCTCCGATAACAACATCGAAATACTGCAAAATTTTTCGGCAAACACGCAGCCTCGTTATTTATCCTTTTTTTTCCAATGAGGAGAAAGACGAAGTACAAAATCCCCTAAATTTCGTCCTGACGTAGCAATCTCAAAAGTTAATAAAAAAATAAATAAAGTAACCAGCTTATAATAAGTCAGCCAAAATAAAGACCTTAACTGTCTCACATTGTATAATAATTCAGACGAATTAATTACCAAATAATGGTGAAAAAGCGAACGAAATGGAGATAAGGTATTTCAACAATTAAATTGGAAGAGGATGATATTTCAAAGGGATATTGAAAAGTAGCAATAAAGCAGTGAGTGAAAATTCCCGGGGAATTCTCATTGATTCGCGTGGGTGTTCTAGTTCATCGTCGAAGCGATTCGATGGTTCGAACGCGGTGGGAAGGCGGGGATTTGGAATTTCTACATAGTGGCGGTTTCCTTCTCTCCGTAGAAACAATAACCAGGGGTTGCTCGCTTGGCCACTGCTCACCATCTCGAATCGGACATTTTGGAACGAGTGAAGTGCTGGGGCGAGATCTCCGCTCCGCAAACTACTGTACCCGGACGTGAACGGCCGAGTGTAACGAAGTGGGTGGCTGCGAGGGAGATGAAGGGAAGGGGGAGAACGCGAATGAGAGATATTTATGTAGCCGGTAGTGCGCCAGTCGGTCAGAGTAAAATGTATTGTTTTCGGATATACCAGCGCCTCATTCTCGTTTTGTTTCACGTCCGGCTATCGTATCCGGCTACAAGGCAAAGCTCCTCCTATAGCTATTGCACCAGCGCCAGCATCCCGGCGCCCTGCGCCCCTTTTCCACCCCCGCTCCGCCCTCCAACCCCTTGCCTGTGATTCAACGAAACGAGAATGCTATGAGAGTGCACGGAAAATCCTCAAACTTTTCGATGCTCGATTGATATTTTGACTACGCAGCTCCCATAACCGGACACCCACATATTTTTTATATATTATCCACAGTTATTATTATTATTACTGTTATTGGTATTATATTTTTTATTAATATTGTGTTGGTTATTCCTAAAATCACGGGAATAATAGTTTAACACTTTGAGGTAATTCATAATAAAGCAGGATGTATTTTGGGTAATGGCTCATAATCGTAACTTTGTGATTTGGGTTAATGTTCACGAATTTTATTCATCACATGTGAACAATTTTTTTTTTTTCAATTTCTCAGCATTTTTGTGAGTGATCTTGTAATTTTGATCACGATTTATCGAATTGGTAAAATTTGAAAAATTTGAGGGTGCAATTTAACATAAAGTTTCGTTACACTGCCAAGTGCTTTTGGGTGAAAGTTAGTCTAAATAACGTAGTTTTTTTAGTCGAATTCAAGAAGAAGCATTTTTTCGAAGGAAGTATAACATTCTTGGATATTGAAGGGTCAACAGTCAATTGTCGACCGGAAAGTGTCGCGAATACGAACGAGAGATATTGGGAATGGATGTTCCACGTCAGGTGTTTCACTTAACGAGCGGCCACAATGATCCTGCGGGGTTGACGTTTCAACCGGGCTTCCGAATCGAACCGTCTCACGTCGTGGTGGTGGTCGTTGTCGAAGTACCAATAGCCAAGCCACCCGAGGAATTACCGAAGTTCCGGTGACCACGAGGACGGAAGTTACCGTCGGGACTGCTGTCCGGAACAGCGGAAGAAGAAAGACGGAAGCAGGGAACGATGGAAGACAGAAGGCTGCTCAGTACTAACGGTACCAGCTCCTGTTCGTCGAGAATGCTTCTAGGGATTCAACGTATACACGGTGCCCTGCACACTATGCCAATTACGTACGGCAAATTGTGTGTATATATACATACATATGGGACATTCCATACCAAAACGTGCTGGTTCTACCCCGGATCTCATTCTTGGATTTCATCCCCTTTTTTGTAGTTCATTGTTCTATCTCTAATCAGCAACCACAATTTTTATTGAATTTTTCTTTTAAACAATTTATATATTTACGATTATTTATAACAAAAATACCAAAAGCGATTTTTAAAAAATCTGAAAAAAATTTTCACACTACTGTAGAAAATATCAATATTTTTTATCTTGGGCCCGAAGTGGGTCGCACCTCGATTCCATTTTTTTACTGATTTTTTTCAAAAACAAAATTGAAAAAGATGTTTATTTATTATTTTCCATTTTTCAGTTTTGCACTTATGAATATTCATGACAGACATAACGAAGGACATAATTTGAAAATCTGAAGAAATTCACAAAAAATTATGCATTCAAAATAAAGATCGGTTGGTCAGACTCAGGTCGAGTTGGTATGGAATGCCCCATATATATATTTATATATACAAAATATACATGTATGCATTCTCGTCTCGGAAGCCTCTGACCCTCAAGCGACGCGCACCTACACAGATCTATATACCTTACGTACACGAAAGCCTCGTTCGTACCACGTGCGACTGACAACTGTATATCATTACTTCCAGCAAGTCTGCCGCCAGATTCTAGCAATCGATCGTACTCCCAGGTACGCTGATTGGAAAGAGAGGTAATTTATTGCGATGATGGCTACCGTCGTGAAAATATTAAGGTTCAGTCGAAATTTAAGGAGACGTACATGAAAATCACGAGTGCAGAAAATATTTTTAAAGTGCAGGAATTAGTTGCGCTGTACTTTTAATCAGGTGGAATATAGAAAATTCAGTTTACATACAAGAGTTAATGAAAATTAGATGTACGGTAAAATTCGAGTTAACTTATATGAAAAACACGACTTTCGTAACGAATTTAGGAGACCGTGCGTCAATTTTGGTAGACTGTGCATCAATTAATACGACTTTCGTAACGAATTTACCAGAAATATACATAAATTACGCGTTATTCTCGTGCGGTAAATTTATTTTGCCGTTTCTGTAAAAGAGCTTTTCGCACATGCGGAGTTATTTTAACTTGATTATTTTGTAATTAACATCTGTCACTTGACTCGTAACTAACCCCTAAAATTTTTTTCACTCGTCAAAAATCGTCCATTATTATAAATAACTGAAATTTACATTATTACATAAATTCGACATCCCTTTAAAAACCAAATACACTGCCAAGGACATAAATTCCCATTCTTCGAATTACAACTTTTTGCACCCTTATAATCCTATTTTAGACGAAAAATTGCAAAGCCCAAAGCACGAACTTCCAGGCGAGGCTACCGAAGAGAAATAAAGCTTCGAAGTTCTTATTTCACGAGCGTTAGCGCGTCGAGAATATTCGTGAGCGACCGGAGGAACAACTTATTAACAAAGTTACCGTTACCGTCTCAACGCTTTTCAATCGAATATCGATCGTCCGTGGAAACTTGACGGAGAGTGTAAGGAATGTGTCAATTTTTCCTCGCCGCTTTTTACTTTATTTTCTCCAGGATCTTCCAAGTCGAGCGCGACAGAAACGAGAAAACGAGAAGCTGATAAGTAAGAAAAAGGAAGAAACAGAAAAAAAACAACTTTCCGACGACATACCAAAGCTTGGAGCGTGTAAGAAAAACGTCGTTGACGTCAACGAACCTCCAAAGGCAAGCAAGCTCCAGCAAAGGCTAACCCTTGTAAAAGTTTGTCCAACAACAGAGAAGGACGAGGACTACACTTCTGATGATGCCTCGTTTCTGCGAAGCTGACACACGAGAAGCTATGGAACAGCCAAAAGTTCGGAGGACACACCGCATAAAATGCACCTTTGCCCGAGACCTCTGAACCTTCTATCCAGGAGTAAAGTTGATGAGCGGAACCCGCAAGGGATTCGCATGATCGTCGACAGCCAACAACCAACAGCAGCAATCTCCCTCACCCAATACAACGAAACTTCCTTCCAAAGGGTTAATTTACACCCACGTCCCACGTTCGTTATCATCTATTATTGAAAAGACCCCAGGGGCTCGTGATGAGAGTGCGGATGTGCTACAGCATATCATGTATATGTTATTTAGTGTGTGTGTGTGTATGTGAGTGTTATATGACGCAACGTACCCGTCCATATATAAATAATTGTGAAAGCTTCCGTGGAGAGATAAAAGTATATGGCAGCAGAAAGTGCAAAATGTGCTGCTACCGAAAAGTGCCGAGATTTTTTTTCGGCGAGAAGGGAGCAAAGCACATTGAAATGTATCCGGGGTAATTTTTTGCTCTTCCATTTTTCGTTTTTTTTTTCTTTTTTCCTTTTTTTTTTCTATCTGTTATACCATCGCAGAGTTTTTGTACTCGCATTTCCGCAGAGAAATATGAAAAGAAGATGTTTAATGAAAATGGAAGGGCATTGAAACTAGTAAGGAAATGTTACAAAACTTGCACGTTCCTCATTTCGTCGCTCCCAACGTTTTTCACGACCAAGTTTTGTTCAGTGATCCTGGGCTTCTTGTGGACCAAGTTTCGCAACAAATTTTCCAAATCCCCAAACGATATGCAAGCTTCTACTCAGCATTGTGCGATAAAAAATATGTAAAATCTCAGCCCCCGATAAATCGTAGCAACCAGGAAATATATTAGGAATTCCACGTGACCTCGAGCTTTAATATGCTTTTATTGACATTTTTTTTACCCACTCACTTTTTTTTTTTTCTTTCCTCTCTGCACCAACCACAGAAACATATATATATATAACGTAACCAGCGAAGAAATTTAACAACCAATAACGAATTTGCATATTTTGGTTCCACCTGGAGTCCAGATCTTCATCTACGGAGCGTGACAAATGTCATTCGATATACGTCTCGGTTATTCAATTAAAATCCAAGAAGCGAACGGTGCAGAGAATAATCGAAAATAATGAGGTAGGTCCAATATGAAGTACCACTGTCCTATTAATTTGTTACTATTACTATCGAGCGACATACACACCCACACACACACATTTACATGTATGCATGTGTAAATATGTGTGCAGACCTCACAGCCCTAATCGAGTGACACGAAACGTCCAAGTAGTTATGGCCCTGTCGTCGCGTACCATCCTCGTACTCGTAACGTTGCAATACGGTAGCGGCAGACCTATTACACGAATTACGAAGTTGCAATGGGCGCGTGGAAATGTCACCAGCGTGGCGTAGCATGCTCGACCGTTCTGAGCTTAGGATGAACGGTCTGCGCAGTTATATAACGTGGTACGTGTACCACGGGCGGGTCAGCTTCACCGTAAGCCCACGCCTCGACCAGGCTTGCTTCGCGAAGTGGTTTAAATCATCGGGCTGAGCGTACCGCTAATCCCTACGCGTCCTTGCTCAACACTCTGACACAGCCAATCTGTTACCTTACTTGCGGCGACTACCGCGAGGACATCCATAAATTATAAGGTGTCCGAGAGGAAGCTTCAGAACCCGGAGATTCTCCATCTGCCTTTACACGTTCCGGCACCAGCTGCAACCCTCCACTTTTGGAATTAAACGAGCCTTAACCGGAGCTATCGCTTTTAGTGTTGCCGATCGTTGCAAGAATTTCCGGCCAAATATTAATCCATACTCGGTGAATAAAAAATCTCTTTTAATTGCCAGAAAAAAAAAAAAGATTATTTTTTATTTCGCAATAATTGACCTCTGGGTTCTACTTCGCGGGGATTGAATTGAACTTGATAAGGTCAAGTTCACCGAAATTCAAATAGTCAGGAAATAACGTGAAACACACACACACGAAAAAAGTACTTTTTTCGTCGTTTCAGATCATTTCGAATATCCTGAGTAAAAAATCACCATTTTCTTGTTTTCGTATTACCTAAAAATCATGCGAAAGCGGAATTACGAAAAAAAAACGTAGCGAAATCACTGGAATCTCCTTTTCGAACAGGAAAACGTTTGTCGTATATTTTCATCAAAATATTTCACGCCCCGAACATATTTTCCTGCCCCTATATAATCGCTCTTTTTCGTGCACTTGATTTCCGGTAATGGCGCAGCCCATAATAGCAGAGATAATGCATTAAAGCAATTAAACCTGTCATCACCAACAAGCGAAATATAATACACGCATAATTACTAAATGAATATGGACCGACAAACAGGCTGAGTTTGACTGGAGATGAAGGCATTCGGTGGTGCGTATATGCCACTCGTAAAAATTTAAAAAAACACGTGTCAAGGGATCACGCCAACGTGTTGGTAATTTAAAAAATTTTTTTGATGAGCCTGTTATTACCGGTTTTTCAGGACAACGCTGTAGATGCTCCGCTCGTCGGCCCCAGGGGCGAAAACGTTGCATTTCCGGTATACTACTCGCACAATGTACGGTTGCGGTTCGCGACCGCAAGGAGGGGAGGGAACGTAGCTGTAGTAATACTACGAGTAGCTCTCCAGCCCACATTAATGTCACTAGCTGGTGCTCTAATTGATGACGTCATAATTATTATGCACGATTATGTAGCACGAGGGTGGCACAGCGGAACATCGAGTTGCGTTTGACGATATACTGGGGCTGTAGCACCTTCCACCGGCTCGAATTCTCTTTGTATATGTACTACGAAAATACATACCCACTGTAGCACCAACTTGCGGTTACTCACCGGGGACTTTGTGTGTCCGTTTATTCTCTGTGTTAGGACAAACCCGACGGAGGGTGAAAAATTTACCGGGAATAATAGATCGACCACTAAAAGCATTTTAAGTAGAAAATTACTGGACGCCGGGTGTTTTAATAAATTGGCTTACGATAAAACACGATAAATAACTGATAAACTACTCTTGAAATTTTTTTAATGCGCTCTTGTCATGCTTTTTGCTGAATGCTTTGTTGAATGTCTTCAACATTTGGGATCTGCGAGCCAAATTCATCCGTTGGACAATTTGAGTTACAAAAAAAATGTAATCCGATTTGTGGAAAATATAAATATAATTGTCAGAAGCTTTGTTTATTTATTTATTTATTTATTTATTTATTTTAAAAAGTAGGATAGAAGATTAAAATTTGTGGTTCTTTTTTTTCTATTCAAATATTAAATGTAATGACTGTGGAATTGATGAAATCCTGGTGATTAAGGTCTTTTGATTGATTTCACATCTCATTTAGCTTTAACGAAGTGCTTAATTAATTGTATTAACAACGATTGCACGGTTGGTTTATCGGCGGATCGTGAAAGATTTTCCGAGCATTTTGGAACTTCAATCACTCGCCCCGTTGCTGAGGGAGGTGGCAAAATAAACGCTCTCAGTCGAGTTCAACTTGTCTTCGAACTCGCTAATGGATTGGTATCTCCATCACTGCTTCTCTCCTCATTTACCATCGGTGGTTTGTTATTTCTGCAACTTTTCAGCCTCGCTGCCTTTGGCCCTCATCGAATATCCGAACGACGATGATGACAGCGGTTGCATCAACTGGAATCCAGTATAAATTAAATTTCCCCACGGTAAAGAGGCAGGAGTAATGTTGCGCTTAACTCCCATCGATGCGAATTCATCTTACCCGAATTGACGTACATTAATTTAAAACGTATATCAAAATCACTGGGGAAATTGATTAAAGAAGTCGTCGTTAAATTACGTAAATTTGATAGCCACGCACACGTATTCATTCAAGCTGCGACATCTCACGGCAAGATCTCGAGATAAATACGTTTTCCTACTATACCGACCGACCAACGAGACGTTACCAGACTGTCGGATTTGACCAAATCCGTTTAGAACAATGCGATACTAACATAAACATGAATATCAAAGCTTTTCTTAGCCAGTGTTTTACGAAAATGTCAAAGTTTCTGTAAAACTTTTTTCACTCGGAAAGTCAACCTCCGTTGTATCAAAAAATTTCGTCTCTTCCGCTAAATTTCCGAAGCACCGTAGTACAGTCGATGAAAAAGAAAGAGTTTCAGCAAATAGGAAGTAAATATAGGAAAGTAGAGCGAGACGGAGGGAGTTCTCTACATTACACGGCACAGAGCGACGAGGGTTTCAATTTTCCGCTGGTAGCACTGTTCCGATTAACTCGAGCCTGGTTGAAGCTGAGGCACAGACCGAGGATTAAGTGTGACACCGGTTTTCGGGAATTTTCCCCGTTTACGGGGTTGTTCGTTGGGTTGGAAGGGCGCAGGAACGAGACAGAAGTATCTAAAGCTAAAGTCTGTCAATTTCAGTCCCGCCGGAAAAAGCTCGAGCTTTCGTCGGGTGGGAGAGAGAAACGGAGAGTGAAAAAAGGCTAGTGAGAATACGGTGAGAGTAGAAAAGCTCGAGTGAGAGCAAAAGGCTCGTCGAGGTTCAAAGGCACTAGTATTTAATCAGGCCTTTCATCCGTCGTCGCTTCCGTGCCGAGTCATTTGAATGAAGCCTAATTCTTATATTGGGGTCGAGTGGCGCTGGGCGTGGAGCCTCTCTCACTCTTACCCTCGCCCATTTCTCCCACCGAGGGTACCACCTCGTTCTTCCGACCTTTTCTTTTTTTCCTTTTTTTTCACCTCAGCAACGACTGCTTTGCCTGCTTGGTACCGCTCTCACGGCACTTCACTCACTGATGCTTGTAGCTAGCCAGCAGGTCGCCCATTCTTCGAGCGTGAAAGACCCGAGAAACAGGCTGGGGTGCAGAGTCGTAGCTACGTAAGGCATCTCGAGTCACGCGACTTAACCACTTCTCTAAGTACTCCAGTAATTCCGAAATACGTAGTGTTCCCTCAAACTCGCCACTAACTACTTGTATATCCTTAACTTCCTATAGAATAGTGCATAAAGTGGTATAATCCAACGCGACAGTTGACGACTTCGGTAGCGGAAACTCTATTTCACGTAGGGCAATTAAGACTCCTCAGGAGAATTACGGTGACGTTAGACAGGTAGTGAGATAATATTTTAGACAGTCTTGAAGACACAGGATAGGTTCAACGGTATCATAGGATTTTTCGTTTTGCTCATCGCAACCCTTTTCTGTACGCCTCATCAGTTTTCCGAAGTGATCAACACGTTGTATTTCACGCAACCCTTAACTCCGTAGTAAAAGTAAGGTCCAAGATAAAATCAATATCATTCAGGAATTCATCCAGTTCAGGATAAAGTTATCATTTTACCCACTACATCAACGTCCCATGAATGATTCCTCAAGTCACCATGCATACCGTTATTATTATTACCACGACATCTCTTATGTACTTTAACGCCGAAACCCCATTAACCAGCGCTTTTAACTATGATGAGTTTGAGTACATGCTCGTTGTAGAATCAGGTGCTTACCTTGTCGATTAATTACTTATAATTTTCACTATTCCGGCCATTCGCTCATCGTTTCCATGGTCGGCCCTGTCCCCGCTAGGACCTTGTACACGGAAGGTTCCCTACATATCCTGATACACCAAACATATACTCCCCAATGTATTGCAACACACGTGTCAAGTTGCATTAGATGCACAGCTGAGTTCGTTGTACGTTTGCAACTGGTCGTCGTCTGGATACCCACTGTCGGATTCACCCTCCGCGTGTGTGTTCTCTGCGGGCTCGTATATTTAGCTAGATGTCAGTACTTTGTCCGAGGGAATGAATGGTCGGTAGGGGTGCGGGTGGAGGAGTTCCAGTGCCGCCGGATGCTGGAGGTGGGTTGACTACTGGCTACGAGCAATAGCTGCATGCAGAGTGTCGGAGGATGTACCAAGAACACTAGCAATAAAGGACAGAGACAGAAGTGTGTTACAGAGGCCGCAACAGCCGTCTGCATGTCTGCCTGTCCGGGTTACGTCTGTGTGCCCGTTTCACCGGGTTCGCCACCCTCGTCGCGGTTCCGTCGGCAACCAGCGCGAGTCCTCTCTTCGTTTGGTTTTAGTGTGTGACGTTTGGCTGTGCGGACCAGTGAACACGGGGCGCGTGGCCAACGCGGAATACGAGAGTACATATAGCTTAAGGTCATCAGCAACATGGCAAGTGTACATATAGTCTGGCGACCGCTGCAGGGATGATAGGAAGTCGAACTTCGACCTGAATCCTTGTGCATGCACCGCATACAACTGCGGTCACCCAGTCGACGTGTATCTCAAGTTACACCAGCTCGAAACATACGTTGCCCATTTCTGGACCCTTGATACAAGTCGACTGCGTTACTCGTTCACGCAAATTGCCTCGGGAATTAAAAGAATCCGGAGACCCGAGTAACCACACGCAGAAGGGGGAGAAAAGTTTGTTGCACTTGGAGTTGCATGGAAACCTCCGACTACGGTTGAGCCTTGGTACGTGCTTTTATTTATTTCCTAAAGGCTCGAGGATGTTGAAGAAGACAGTCGACGTATTATGGGTCGTTATGTTTTGGTTTTTTTCTGTTTTTCTTTTCCCATCATTCTTTGCTGCTCTTTCTGTCATTGCTTCGTTCTCGACGTCTCAGGAATGAATAAGGTTGTCGGAAATTTGTATGGATATTAATTAAGCTGTCTAACAATGAAGCCGATTACAATGCTGAGGGTAGAGGACATTGTGAATCGCTTGCCACTTCTATATTATGGCGAGTATCATACTGGTAGTCGGCACGCGCTTCGTCAACTGTACCCGCAACAGCGTAAACCGAACACTGGATTCAATCCCTCAGTCATAACGGGAACGTCGTATAATGAAGGCTTTCAACAGTGCGGAAGACCTCCCGCTCGACCTCCGAGCAACGTTATAAATGAAATAACGAAAGTCCTGTGCTATTCGCTGAAAGAGACTCTGAGCACACTCCAGTTACCGCCTCCACTCCCACTCGACTCTCGCTCTCTTCTCGCTTTTCTTTGTTTTCATCGCTCGAAAACAATACCCGGATTTCTGGGGTGCACCGGGAAACAGGTGACGCTGATTCTGCACTTTCAACAATTATACACTTACCGGAAAACGTACTCATGATTTTTTAGAATTCTTGAGACTGTCGCTCAACGTTTTGTGCAGCTTTACTCTTTTAGTGACTCGTGACATGAAGAAAAAAATCAGCTATTTCTTCATGAGTTGTGCGATAAGAATTTTGGGTGAGCGTGAAATTTAACCCTGTTCGAGTGCTCTTTATCGCGGATTCGAGTAAAAATTCTTCAGGGTCAAAGTGTCTGTTATGCTTGGTTTATTTATGAAATTAAAGTAAAATGTGAATTCGACAGGCAACAATTTTTTATGGATTTTTAAAATGAACATAAAAAATAATACTTTCAAAGGTGACTCTTTATTCAATGAAGCAAACATACTACGTCACTAAAAAGCCACTATCATTTTTATAAAAATAAATAAATTAAATTGTACATTGGTGTACTTTACGCAATATGTAAAAGCACTCGAAAATGATACCGCTGGCAAATTCAATACCTTTAATTATATTTATTATTTTGGAAAAAAATGTTGGTACCGGTTAAAGATCATTTACGAATTTGCAATTGTGCAAATCTACTGTAAATGTACCTTAAATTTATATTATTATTTTTCTCAAAATCGAGATTGTGTTGTGAGGAAAAACAACGAACCAACAATGTCTATTGTCAAAATTACGATGTTCGAGTCTAGGAGCAAAGTTTTGTTAAGGGAACTATGTACCACGATTTTCGATCGTGAAGAACCTGATCCGCTGAATTCCATTCGCTATTCTCCCTGTGCTCTTACTTGACTACGCTATCTTACTATTTTTATAATACCGGATCGACGGTAGTTGCCAAAAGTTTCTAGCATTCCACGGGAGAAAACCAAGTCGAGAGTGGTTCGGACAAACTTTAGCGAATTGAGTGGTAAAAGTGTGATTTGCCAAGGAGCAATAAAAAGTCAGGAGTGCATGAGGTCGTTGGCTTTCTGGCGAAAGAGGGCGCAGTTGGAATTTCGTTCGACAATTTCAGCGAGCCGCGCTCGGCCACGGATAAGAAGTCGTTAGTAACTGCAATTATCTCTTATCGCAAGCCCTAGCCGACCAGCCCTACATGATGTACCTTTTCTTACCCCTTTTTTCTTCCTGCACGTACCCCATTCTCTCGGAAAACTCGATTTTCTAGTAATGCTTGAAAGAAAATACCTTCAAGAAAACGTCTATGATCCACATAAATGAAAATAAATATTTGTAAACGCATTGACATAAATTTCGATAAGACCGACAATTTCCCTAATACCAAACGAAAAATTTCAATTTTGCCGATGATGTTTACCGGAAGTAAATGGTGGTCAAAAAAACTTGTCGCACAGAAATGAATGAAAGAGTTGTCAATAAAAATACCTTACTGACAAATAATATGATCGAAATAATTCAAATTTTTTCATCGGTACAAAAAAATCCATCGATTGTCTAGTAATTTCACGAGGTCTTTCAGCTTTGTAAAAAAATCATTCGGCCAACATGCGATGATTGTTACTTATAGATCGTTTATCCGGAGAGCCGATTTATCTTCGTAAGACTTCATTAGAGCTTTTATTCGCGATAAACGCTCAACCCCTTGTAAATATTTATATATAATATATCTTTTCTTGTTCGCGCTTGAATGGTATCCGTCAGTGAAACGATATTTTCGTTAGGCGATCGTTGTGGAGCATGTATCGCGAGCGTTGAAAGCCATGAAGAAGAAACCCCGGCGTTGGGACGAGCAACTTGGAAGACTGCGTCGCTGGGAAGCCGACAGAGCGCAAAATAAAACAGTCGTTGCGCTGTAGTTGTGCAGAGAGATACTATTATGTAGCTACGCGTATAGTAGCAGCGTAGTTGTATAGCGAGGTAATAAAGTAGACCCTGTTGGGCTGCTGCTCATTCATCAACGCTCGCTGAATACCCGACGCGTCTTGACTCTGAGCGCCGTGTGCCAGCTAGTAGATGAACACCGCGGAGAAAGCTTCTTGTTCGTCGAGTTCTCCTGGGCTTTGAAGACGACGCGGTCACACGCCCCGCTACGAGGTGTTTATCTCGGTTAACCGTTCTCCAACATTCAGAGACTGTATTGTACAGCGATAATGACAGTGCATACAGATCAGTGGACTATATACAGATATATCTCTATATTATTAAAAAAGTTCGCCACCGCCGCGCGCTTTCTTGCCAAAACGGTGGTTTAGACAACTAGCTGAAGTCACGGCATGGCTAAAATCAGGGAGTGGCTAAAGAGACTGAGTGGCGAAAGCCGAGGAGCGGCATAAATCAGGGAGTGTCTAAAATCACGGAGTGGCTAAAGTCGAGAAGCGCCATCAGTCCTAGAGTGACTAAATTCACGGAATGGCCAAATCCACTATATGACTAAAGTCAGGAAGAGGCAAAATCTACTGAGTAGCCAAAACGTCGGAATGGCTACAAGCACTGAGAATCTAAGATGACGCCGAGACAAAAATCGCGGGCTGGCTAACGCCCCGGAGTGACGCTGGCTGAACACCCGGCACATATTGACACTGCGCACGGTTTGCCATTTAGAATATTAACGCCGGGAATAAAGCTTCTTGTTCGCCGAGTTCTCCTGGGCCTTGAAGACGACGCGCAGCCACACACCCTCTCAGGAGGTGTTTATTTCGGTTAACCGTTCTCCAAGCCTCAGAGACTGTATTGTCGGCCATAATGGCAGTGCATACATATCAGTGGGATATATGTATGTCCATATATACAAATGTACACATGTATATACGTATATCCTGGAGGCTCCGCGCACGATCTCATAGTCTACTGGAAATCGTTTCGAGCGTTACTCTGACAATACACCAACTATGGTATTATTGTCGAAACGAGTCGCTATTCCGTTCGAACTAGTGATGAATGGATGAATTCATTACCATTCTATAGACAACCAGACGACTATGTTATTTGTCATGATAGAAGTGATTTATTTACCAAATTAATGGCATTTATGCTAACAAAGATATTGCTGAACTGAAAAATATCATAGAACTCGAGGACATAATCTATTTTATATTTTTTAATATTTCTACCGTAATATCATGTCAATCAATGACTTACGAATTTTGTATTTTGTAATGTTTCAGGTAAGCTTATTGGGACCACTGATTGAGATCTTATATCTATTAAACTAGATTTACTGGAGAAAGGTAAGAGTCATTCGAATGCCTTGCATAACAGAATTCCAATGAGAACCATCGATTTTTTACTGTAGAAGAATACAAAAAAAAATCAGCCTAATAGATTAACAAACTTGAAAGGCTTGCAGCTTAAAAGTTGAAAGGCTGAAAAAATCTTCAACTTGTGATAGAGTATCAATACATAATACACACAATATATGTTATATCCATAACATGGACTACAGATATTTCGCAGAGGCCGGTATAGAGCTGAAAGTCGAGTGTCTGTGCGATAAGTAACGTATGAAACGTGCAGAGTGTCCATGAACTAGTTTCGAGGCTGAAAAAGGTTCGGTACGAATTCGACCCAACATGAGCGAGAGAGTGATAGAGCTCACTGGCATGATTGAAATTCAGTTTTTAATTCACGCATCGGTAATTCTCATTGGAGAAGGAAGATTGAAGTATTACCGGTTCGCTGTTGGATTGAAGCGCGAAACCATCCCCTACGTCTACTGTGTCGTCTGGCCCTAAGCCGTTGGGGGTTAGCAGCCTGCGACTAACCGGACGACTAGCTGACGTGAGCGGAAGAGAGTGAGACGACGCGAGACAGACTGTATGTCCGTATATATTCGGCCTTGTGCCGAAAGAGACGAGAAAAGCATCGCCCAGTAGTTGCGAGCAGATTGGAAAGAACGAGAGACATGGAAATCGATCAACTTTTTTTCTCCGGCTTGGGTTTCCAAACTCCTACGGGCGATGGTGCAGCCCCTCATGAGTTCCCCGCGGCCTCTTTTGACGGGCCACTGGATACACGTGCTCGCGATTAATATCCTCTCCCCCTCCCGAAAGCTCGTCAACTTTTTTTTTCCTTTCCCCGTGCCTCCCGGTGCTCTTTTTTGCCATACGTTTTTTATAAACGAGAGGGGGGTAGAGATGAGCTTGGCATGGAAGCATCAGGCAAATGAGAAAATTACGTTTCGAGTGGAATCAAACGGTGCCTCGGCGCGCCAAGAATAGCGATACTTCAGCAGATTATTAATTCCCATATCGGGCCGTCAGTTATATTATTCAGTTAAGTATTTCTATGGCAAGAGTGCAAGCTCATCTGGTAGCTGTCATACCGATACTCGTATTGCATTAGCTTCCGATGGTTATGCATTAATTCAACGAAGTTTGCGCGGCTGCACATGTCCGGTGTTGCGGACAGAGGGAATTAATTAACAACAAATGTGGACGTTACCTCCGCCAGCAATGTCACCAAGCAACAAGACAATAAACTCAACTGATAGAACCCTCACCTATGTTTGCATTCCTCTGCTAATTTATTCAGGACCCGTGCAAACAAAATGGACCATAAGATAATTCACCATGATTCAGCATGGCCTTGACCACGAACACGCATTGCCACGGACAAATGTCCATAATCATCCATAAGTTGATCATGCTCATTTAACATTTCCATAACCATCCAAAATCGTGATATCTAGGTTACAAATCAACAAATATTTCCAGTTCATCATCGTCCCTCTCCAGTTTTCCAATCCCCATGATTATACGACACATTAACGCACACATTGACACGAGAGCTCAATCACAAGTCAATCAATTAATACTACCAGATCAGCGGAAAGGTATTTACTCACCCGGAGCTTGAAATACACTCCCAAACACGTAGTGTCACACGGTAGGGCTACCAGTGAGCATTAGCTACTCACCTGCTCAGGAATGGCACCCTTCGCCTCGGTGGAGTTACATTTCGATAACCCACCAAAATCATAATATTTGAGTTACAAATCAACAAGTATTTCCAGTTCATCATCGTCCCTCTCCAGTTTTCCAGTCCCCGTAATTATTCGACACATTAGCGCACACATTGACACGACAGATCAATCACAAGTCAATCAATTAATACTACCAGATCATAGGAACGATATTTACTCACCCGGACCTTGAAATCCACTCCCAAACACGTAGTGTCACACGGTAGGACTACCAGTGGGCATTAGCTACTTACCTGCCGAGGAATTGCACCCTTCGCCTCGGTGGAGTTACACCGCCCGCACATGACAGCGAGACTTGATGCGTGGCCGCACGCGGAACATGGCTGCACGTGTTCGATGCACCCTGTACTAACTTGAGGTGGACAGGCACGGAGATCCTGTAGTTGATTCTGGAACGTACTCCATCCCCGGAGTTAGAGCACCAATCCCAGTAGATCGCTGTCCTTCGGCTGGTGCTACAGCCTGAGTGGATTGTCCATGATTCCCAAGCATCCGCACGGATCTCGGTGTACTTTGGTACACGCGTCCGATCGGGGCATTAACGCCTGTTACGGGTTAGATAGTAAGCGAGGGGTGAGGAAGCTTAATATCCTCCGCGGGTACATTGTCCAGGCGTTACGGTGCGTCGCACGATGTCGGCATAATTACAACCTCACTAGGTCTTCCCTCTAGGCTTGGTCCGTTCATTCGCCCCGGTGACCGGTACCACCGACTATTATACAACGCGTCCTGTTTCCGCCCTGTGGTCCTCCCATGACTGGCCTCTTTGTGACGGGATGTTTAAAGCTCAGGCGTCAGGTACCAGCTTGAGGCGTGAAACCAAGTAGGGATAGGTCCTCGTGAGAGAACAACAACGTGGGAGAGGAAGTTTAGGGTGTCCTGCTTGTCCTGGTGGATCTCACGCGGCTGGTACCGCAGCCAACAGCGCCGAGACGGGATCCTGTGCAACTCCATCTCTACAGTAGACTAATCGTTGTAGTTGTGGTCGATGTAGTTCCAGAAGTACGGATGTCGGGGAAACTTGGCGTGAACGCCTGACTGAGGTTCAAACCCGGTGTAAGTCTGGGATAGTGGTCTTTGATGCCGAGGCTTTAGCTGTGCTGTCTACGGCGATGTAATAACGTGAAGTAACTGTGGAATCGGGGGAAGGGTGTGATGACAACAATCTTGGAATGGTTTGGTTTTCGAACCTCTGTGGCTGTGAGCTTAGTGATTTTGAGATTTACATTTTCAATGGTTTTTCGTTAAGTCGATAGATTTATTACGTAGTTAGTTTTGTTGTGTCGCGGTGAAATATAGTCTATGCTTTCAGTTTATGACGACCCGGAGGCGCAATAACTTCGGAAACAAGCTTTACTTCAGGATTGAACTGCAGTCGATTGTACTGATGAAAGTTTGCCTCAGTTTTCAGATTCAATCAAATGGATCCTTTCTGGGTGATACCTTCGATTGAGTTGGCAAACTAGTCAATAACTTTCTATACCACGTTCTCTGCGACCTCACCTCACTCTTCGAGTAACTTGTGTCGATGGGTATCTGAATGTTTTTGTTACCGCACGTGGGCTACCCGATAAATGTTCGGTTGCTTAAATCGGTGCCATTTCCACCTCCATCCGAAATACCACAAGTAATTTCTACACACGAGGTTGGAAAAAAGCTGTTATCACACGCGCCCTCTCTTGTGTCTTCGATCAATAACAAAGCGGGTGCGCAGAATTATTATTTGTGATTACCATCAATTCACCAAGGTCGAAATGATAGCATTAGCCATTCAGCAATGATGACTAAATGGACAGGGATGAAAGGAATTAACATACGAATGAGAAAATCCAGAAAAGCACGTAGCACGCAGCGATTCACCGGTTGAAAACCTCTCGCGATTCGAGATGATATCAGGGACGGTAAACCAATGCTATTGCAGGGACCAGTGGGAGAGTTCAGAGTCGCACCTACGGTAGACCGTGCGTACGTGCCGTTAGCACAGCGAGAGGATGGTGAGATGCCGAATTCAGGAGAACCATGAGGAGACACACCTGCAATCATAGAGCCTAATTGAGACGTCTCTACCCAAGGGCGAAATTGGCTGTGAACGTGTGAGAGCTCTCGTGATAGTGGAATCCGAAGCAGAAACGTTTAATTTGTCCATTGAGACTACGCAGAGCAACGTGTTAGATGCGTGAATGGCCAATAGAGGATGTAGTGTTGATCAAGAAACTACTCTCCTGAAGAGTGGCTCTAATCACGAATAAACGTTTTGGTGGATCACTTCGTAATGATGCCGAAAATGGATTGTCGAATTCGCGAGACAAATAAGTCGTGTGAAGTCGTTGATTACATTTCTTCACGGTTTTTCCGTGCCCTTACCATCGTCCATAGCCCCACAATTCCTTTTCAACCGGATGACACTTCACCGGACTCGAAAATCCACTGACCTAATTGAAATCCCTGACCCCAGGAAGGGCGATTCGCCTCTGGCCCGAACCGGCCGGGCTCAAGGGACAAAAACATTCCTCACCGGAAGGCTTCCCGGAGAATGAAGGAGAAACGGGGGGTGCCCGGCAGTTGGAAAACGTTCGTGCACGGAACGATAGAGGAAGAAATTCAATTTTCAAGTAAACTTCGCCCTCTCGCCTCCCCGTGCTCCACTCTGGACCCTCCAAGTCCTCTGGATCGTCTTGGGAACGATTTTGTTAATTATTGGAAAAGTTATCTTGGGTCGAAGGGGCGGACGGAAGTTTCGTCTTGTCCTCGGGACCCAGTCAGCCATTAGCCACCAAGATCTTACCTAATTTCTAAGTTATATGAGTTAATTTTCATCATAAAGTATAGAGTATATTCCCTGACTATTAATAACCTCGCTATTACCATCAATCATCACTCCGCAGTTACCAACTTTTACCATTTTCACTCAACCGACCAATTTACGGTGAGCGAATGGTTATGTCCATCCAGGACAGTTGTCAAACGAATGGAACGTTGGAAAACAAAGATTGTCGAGTGGAGGGAAAGGAGACCGACGACGACTACCGCGGCAATGGCTGCTCTTCGGGGTCGTCAGTAATGGTAGCAACGGCGTTGCGGTTGTCGTGGCATGTCCAGTTACCAGGGAAGTTTTATTTCGTGGCTAGGTGGACGACAGGTCCGTTAGCCGCAAAAATTTTCTTCCTCTCTCACTCTCTCTCTCTCTCTCCCTTCCGTCAGCCCACGAATGAATGAGTCCGTTGTACCCTACGTCCGGTGGTATTCACTATAACTGCTACAACTGTGTGCCAGTCGTGCCGCGGTGGAGTGATAGGGCAGGGAACATAAACCGACCCATGAGCGGTGGGTAGTAGTCCACGAGAGGTTGGAACATCCAGAGGCCACTCTTATATATATGTATGTATATATATGTACGAAATGGCCAAGAGAAAAGGGAAACAAACATGCAGAGGATGGGCATGATATACGTGTACCACCTCCACTCAAGTATATATCCTAAAGTGGAAAGCGAACCGGAAATGAAGAGGAAAACAAAAGTGACGCGGTGACCGGAACGGGAAATAGCTGCCAAACAAGAGCCTCCCAGATATTGTCCGGGATCTGTCGAGTGTACGTACATGCCCTGTCTCTCTGTGTCTCTACGACCAGCATGTTTGTGTTTGTTTCACGCTCATTATGCATACCACTATGTATACGCAAAGTTTGCGGCTCACTCGAGAATCGAGGAACGTGGAGAGCTGCGAGACGCTGAAGAGGAATATAAAAATCGTCGACTCTTCCAGACGCAACATGGAGGAGTACATATGACATGACAGCAAAGCTTGTCTGGTTGTCCAAAGCAAACTTATCCTATTCTTGGATACATAGCTGTAATATTCGATAATCTATATTTGTATTGCAGCTCATGGTCACCGTGAGCAAAGAGACGAAGAGCAACCGACGAATACGGTCACATCTCGTTAGGTGACAGGTCAGCGTTGGTTTACAAGTTGACGGTGAACTTGCCAGGGCATGTGGAGGCTGGTGAAGCGAGAGGAATCCGAGTGGTATTTCTGACTGTTGTTGAGAGCACCTGTCACGTACTTCCATTATCCTTGCTTCGTGTTGTATAAACTAAAGTTTGCATTACACGTATATTAACTCAATGTTTCTTGTCTTGCGTAATGTCGCACTCGTCGCTAACAATAACGAAATGTATTGTGCTCGGTGTACAAAGATACTCGACTGGTATGACAAGGACAAGGACGACTCAGTTGGCGACGGGGATAATTTAACGCTTTCACCTTCATCGGTATTATTCACCGTTGTATAACCTCATACAGCTCCAGCAATATATGTCTTGCGTTCCGTGAGTTGCTTTATGCAATCATCATCCTAAGAGGTCCTGTTCTTCACTTCCTTCCGTTCAGATAGTCGGATTAATTATTCCAGTGCATACGTCGTGGTGAAGAGTGTGGAGGAGCCTCGGCAACTTCTCGACGGTGAATCGACGTCAGCCACTCAACCCCACGCTTCTTCAACGTCCCTTCACGTTATGGCCTCAGGCGTCGTCACGTCGCGGTGAATATATTGATGAAAGGATCACCAGAGCGTAAGATTCCTCGGCAGTCTCGAGTATGTGTTGAGCCTTGTTGAATCGACGATACGTTTCGAATACCACCGAGCATGGTCAATATTATACAGCTTCAAACTGTAATAGAAATCCGTAATTATCGCGAAGGGCTCTGATAAATACAGGGACTAACGATGGGTACAATAATCATATGTCGGATTCAGTCGGAACACAGCCCAACATTTGCGAACTTGAGTACAGATTATGACATTGGTATCACTTTGTTATTATTGAATTGATCAAGTCTTCTCCAAAATCCAAACATTTTTTTGTTACCTCGAAGATTTATTTTCGTCGTCTTTGTGCTGTTCTTGATTTAAGGTATCACAATTTTTTAAATTTTCATAGTGCCAATGTTGGTCAAATGTGTAACCGTATTGAAATAAACCCACATAATTCCAGTTGAACTTGCGGGAGTGTACATAAGCCCTCAAGTATATTGTTAAAATGGGTCATAAGCTGGGCTTAATGTACTAGACTAATAAAGCCCGAGGTCATGCAAAGATCCTTAGTAGCTGTGTGTTCTTTGGAAGCCGGTGAATGAGATGTTAACTCGGCGCAGATGAAAGCTTTAATGCATTAACGTTTACAATTTGGTGTAGGTTTCGCTGACGTACAAGACACAAGTGTAATTCAAAAGTTTCTACCAAAATTCGGACAGGCGGAAGGTAGGGAAGTTCTGCGGTATCTGATACGTGACGCTATGAAGCTCAAGAGGTACACCAGAAGCTTTCGGTAGCCCGCTGAGCTCACCTGAAATATTAAGTACATTAAGTATTAATACAAGAAGCGAAATTGCTTTGACTTTGTGCTTTGGCAGAGAGAAGAGAATTCAGAAGAGGAGGAAACTGCGCCCATGGTGGAAGCAACATCGTAATCATCATTTTATATCTTGAATTCGAAATAAAAAGTACCAACATAATCCATCCACCGAATATTCTTCGAAAAATAGTTAACCGTTTATTTGTGCATAACACTTCGTTGTTCAAGGTGAATAGGAAATTAGACAGTAGGTACAGAAATTGGAATATTAATGTACAGTCAGTCATTAACAACCAGTAGCTTCACTTTTCACTCTGGTCTCCCCTAACCCTCTGCAAACCCCATGGTATACATATTACAACCATTGAAAAGTTTGATGGTGGCATTAATTGTTAAAATAATCAGCGCAAAGCAATACAAGTTGAATTAACTCATGAAAAATGCTGATGAACGGAGTGATATAATATTTGTGTATAAAAAATTAAAGCACTCGGAGTTAACGCGAGTTTCCTCACGTTCGTTCCATCGCTTATACATGATATTATACGCCAAGAGGGTTTCCTCAACCACCACTGGAGATTATATCTCTTCCTGTACTACGTACGTACAAAAACAGTTCGAGGATGAATCGTAATTGAGTTTTATGCAAGGCACGTACGAACATGTACATACGGTAACGGGATGGATATTCGTTTAGTTGATATTTCCGGTAATGGAATTCGTATGGGCTGGAATTACATTGAACAAACGTATTTATCATAATGATAATCTTAATGGATTGCCCGTTTTAACAATATTAAATAAAAGAGTCCCATGAATGCGAATTAACGTCGTTAAATATCCTGTAAATTTACTTAATTATAGTAAGGCCTAAAAATCTTACAACGGCGTAGGATAAAATATTAGCAGTTCGCTGCTGCACGTTAATGTGTAATCAATTTCACCGTTAAAAACGTATTTCACGAATCAAACGTTTATTAATAACGACGATTTTAATAGAATCCCCATTTTAGCATTCGGCAAGGAAATGGATATTTGTTCTGTTCGTATTTCCAGTAATGGAATTCTCATGGTCTGCCAGACAAACTCTGGAAATGCAGTGAACGCATTTGGCATGATGATCGTCTGGAATAATTAAATTCACCCGTTTTTACTATATACCGTGTATGAGAGTTTCGAAAATTTCAATTAATAATATCATCTATAGTTTGAAGTTTCATTTCATTCCGTTTATTTGCAGCTGCGCAGCTTGCAAGTTTTATACATTTCGGAGTCCTGAATCGCTTGCGGGAGAGGCTTTTGGCTATGTAGCCATCTAGCGGTCGTTTTTTTAAGCATGCTACGTAATTCCACAGTTTTTCATAGATAACAGTAGCATCGAAACGACATGTAGAAATAACATTTAAATCAAAGAAGGTTTCTTTTTGGCTTATGTGATAAATAACTCCATATTTACGCAGACTTCGAATTCGGATTCGGGTAAATCAGAAATGATAGCATACTCGGCAAAAGCCACTCTTCTCTCTTCATCCCCCTCTCACCCGTAATTATGAGTGAATACGTGGAATACTGAATTCAACAAGACATAAGGACACCTCGGGGTGTGACGCAGTGCGTTCCATGAAGCGCATAAAATTGTGTGTGCAATCGACAAACAACGACAGAGAATGCGGTAGTCGAATTTATGCGAAACGTGAGAAATTCTGCAGTGGTCTGTGGCATACGGTGTTCAAAGTTTGCTTCTGGAGAATAATTAATAGGGTTTCAAAGATACACACCTCCTACACACAGAGCGGGCAAATACACATGCCTAAGTAATTTCGAATTTTCAAAACTCCTCTTTGTTTAAGAACATAAACGAAATGAAAGATAGAAAAGTACCTGCATCGGAATTATTGATGATTTTCACCCCGAGCAATGAGTTTTTTAAACATCCAGACTTTTCAAATATCACCGCCAACTCAAATACATGTTTTTTTTTATTCGTTTGTTGTAACATTGCATTCGTCGAGTTTTTCCAAACTTATTCATTAAACTCGCCGAGTTTAAATCCACATTTAAATCTAATTCAAGGAAATTGCAATTCAATTTACAATTCCTTCCATAATGAAGCATATTTTATTGCCTTGTGTCTCTGACACATTTTCGAACATCCTGATATTAAGATGCAGCGGGTAATTGAATGTCTGGAGGTCTGGAAGTTTCCTGTATATAATATTTCGACTCTTCCTCAATCTCACTCGAGTCCTCGGCACTCCAGGCTTGATTAGCCGCAAGTAATTACCTGAACGATAAACGCATTCGTTAAAGTTCTTGATAAGAATGAGAGATGAAGTGCGGGAGGGAAAACGTACGACGAGATCGTAGTGGGCTTGGAAAGCTCCAAGTGGGGTGGAGTATGGCGTGGAAAGATCACTGGGGTCGTTTCGGTCGTCTCAACCACCGGCACCTAGACAGAGTTTCTGCGACGATGAGAAGGACGGCGATGCCGTAGAGAGGAACTCCGCACGGATACGGTCGTAATATATCTCGGCGGTTGCCGTAGAGGAGTTCTTCATTAGGCGCTCCATTTCTCCGTTAGCAAGGCTGCACCGCTAGCTCAAGGGAGGAAAAGCACGAGGGGGTGGCACGTCTGTTCCTCGTCCTCCCTTCCCTCGGCCATCCTTCTCCCAAGGTTTCATTTCGTCTCTTCTTATGCCTTTTCCTCTTTCCCGTCTTATTCTTCGAATTTCTCATCTCGGTCGCTCGTCGTCTCATAGCCTTGTCTAGCGAACCGCGTTCAAGGCTCACGTTATAAAATTATAACAATCTGAATAATTCCACGAATCCTTCATGTCTCCGAGAGGGTACTTTGACTTCGTTTCGTACATATTATTCTTAACTTCTCCAATTAGCCACCAATTATCTGGCTTTGTAACAAGCCCTCTATTTTCCCGCTGCTTCCTTTATGTACCCTCCGTTTCCATTTTCCTTTCCTCTCAATGAGCCCTTCCGCTCGCCCCAGCCACCGCCACCGTATTTTCATTTATTTAAATCCATGAATTAGGTTGTGGCCTAAAGTTTTCAGAACGAACTTTTCAATTTACGTGTCCGTCTGCGTGTCATTGTGAGCTACCTGAAAAAATACTCGAGCTCGAGATGACAGAAGAAGTCTTTTAACTAATAATACAAATTTGTAGTCTGCAGCATCGAAAAAAGATAAGTTTTCAGTCTGGGAAGTCGGGAAATAAAAATGGTCTTATGCAGCGGTCGAAATAGAGGGCATGACGTTCGTCTGAGAGCATAAATCTTCGTGTTAAATCTGTGTCTGCGATGGGCAAAGGAGGAACCACGACGACGAGGCTATCTAAGGTGCCGAGCCGTCCTATCGCATCAGACAGGATAGAGCTGAAGAGTATACACTCGGGAGTAGAGGAGAGGAGAGGTTGGAAGAAGTCGTGATGGTGCTTCACGTATGAGAGGAAAAACGAAGTGGATGGGGTTGGCCAAAGGGGTTGTATAACGTCGGGCTGAGGCGCAAAACGATGGGAGCCTCTCGGCTCGGCGTGCTAACTCTTTCCCGACACTTTCAAGCCATCCTGTGCATATACTGGGCATACATAGCTATACCAGAAGCACAGGGACACTACTTCTCGTCTGTCCAGTGGCATCACTGCCAATCCCGAATCCCCCAATAGATAACGGATAATAGATAGTGGCATTGTCCGCGCGAAAATCGATTCTCAACGGCAGTGGTCTGCTCGGTGGCTCGGCTCGATGATGGTCAGCCATCCCGTTTGCGCATCTCTACGCTTAAGCCAGAAAGAGATAAAGTTTAATGCAGAGGTATACGTGAATACAGAAAGAAGAGTGAGAGAAGTAGACTGTCGGATAGGGAGAAGCGATGAAAACCCTTCCGTCCGTCCATTCACGGGAAGTGACTACTTCCGGCAAAATTTTTCACCCGGGAAAACTCCCCGACGTACTTCCTGCTCGTTCGCCAACAGCGCCGTACCTCGATAATGTCCGAGCTATGCTCTTTCCTTTCCTCTTCGTTTTTCTTTTCTTCTTCTTCTTTTTTTCGTACGTTTTTTGCCAAACTTTTTTTCCCCACTCGATAATTAGTTCCTGTTAATGGACCCGCTCGTCATTCCGTGCTTTCCCAATTATTGCATTCATTGGCTCCGCGTATATTCGATACTATCACAATCGATATATTTATCATACGAGAATCCAACTTTCAGGAATGGACCCTTCTTCGTCGACGCGTCTATTCTGAACAGCATTCGTCCCTATTGGGATCTGAGCATCTGCAAAAACCTGTGGAAATGTTGCTCTGACGGAGACGTGGGATTTTTGCCGCTAGATTAATTCCACGAGGCTTTTTTTACACCCAGAAAGACCATTACCAAGTCCGTTTTCGAGACCATTGCAAGGTCCTTTCGCTAACCTACCTAATTTATTTCCTAGGCTTTATGTCCTAACTAAGTTGAGAAAAATCGTTTTCACCATGTATACCTCACAACCTCACCGACTCAGGTCCCCGTTTATTAGTGCAGTGCACACGTTGATTCGGTGTAAAGTGAAAATTGAATACATCATTCTCGTGCCGGTCTGAATAAAAGTTTTTGTAGCCTTGTAGACAACGTACTCGTGGAATTGAATGAATCACGGGGTAAGTGAGTGAGGCAGCCCCAGAGAGGGTTTCGCAGGGTGAGCGTATGAACGAGGAGTGTGGAGTAATATCGCGGAGCAACAGAACCAGCCGAGCAGACACTCGACTTTAGCTCACCTTTCGACTCACTCTTCTTGAGGACCAATAAAACGTTGATGGATCCGGACGACCGTGACGTTCTCGGCGTAGGCAGCGCTACGTTCTCCACAGTTCAGTCCCGTTCATCATAAAGTAACGTTCGTTCTTGATGCTTCAGCTTCACTCGCGTACACGCGGTTCTCCAGTTCCGTCATTAAATACGAAACCTATATAACTCCCATCAGCGAGGGTAGTGGCTTCGCTATGCGTTGCGTAGTGAACCGATACACTATGTAGTTACCTGGCACTGGCATGGCCTTCTCTATGTGGCTTTATTGCCCCATGATACACAGACAACGAATCCATATATGTGTATATTGCATACTGTATATTGGCACTCATATGTACAATATACGCAGGAACGTTTTCGTTGCAGCGCACACAGGGTGTACTTGTGCCCATGGGAACGCGTTTAAAGCCCAAGTATCGTAAAGTTGTTTACGACAAATATCGAAGCTTATCGCGGTAACCGAGACTCGGTGGCATAAAGAAAGGAAAGGAAAAGGGCGGAATATCGTGTTACAGAGATGGGCAGAGGGTGCATTATTTACAGCCATCGATGCACAGTGGAAAGTGAACTCGATGTGGAAAGGCAAAAGTCATAATCCTCGATTCGCTGACTCTCAAAGGTTACACCGGAGTATCGATACAGGTAACGATATGAAATGCTTGCTTTTATATACAACTGAACCTTTTTTTTAGCTCTTTTCTCTTTCACATACCGCGCGGAGATGTGCGCATGCTAATTCTCGAATGGGATGGACAGTTGTGAGGGCGAATGGTGGATATTGAATACAACTACCGGAGCCGTTTTGCACACGACCTGAAAATACAGACTCTCGTAAACCTACGGAATTTTTCAATCTGCACAGACAATTTTTTTTTTCGTGGGACAAACACGTCGTGAATATGGGATACTAAAAAGTTTTGCCATGGAGGTTTACTTCTCGTGATGCATCTTGCTATGGTGACAAAAATAGCGAAGGCTCGGTGTAAAGAACAGGCAGGAAAATATTTTTATGTATTTTTTTCATGATCGTTGCGCGGTGGTCGATTAAATACGGTTTGAAAAAAAAATGTAAGGCATTCCTTAATGGGTATTATTTCTGTGGACGATCTTTTTTTAATTAATATTCGGGTTGAAATATTTTGAAGGAATTCGGCCCGAAAATTTTCATTTCTGTATATTTTTTAAGCTGTTTTAATTTTTTAATTGTTATTATTATTGCAATTATAAAGCAGGTTGTAAGGGAAAAATAGGAAAGCTCGTGCGACGTTATCCAATTTTATCATGGCTACGATTTAACGCCTAAATGACCTCACTGATATCACCGCAAGTGAGTACACGATGTTGTAACAATGCACTTTTTTTCCCATTCCATATATGGGTCGTTTCGTCCTGTACTATAATAGCAAAATGGTCCATATTCACCACTTTTGCCCTATATATATTTTAGTTTAGTACGGGAGAACGAGCTCACGTGCCACATTTGTACACGGATAAAAGGAAATAAAGGAACCGTGAAAAGACGTCGTGCAGTGAAAAATACGTAAGTCCTGCGGAGGAAGTTGAATGTACCGGAAAATAAATCTCGATAATCGCACGGAGCTTATAGAATAACATGGGGTGGAGAATAATTGGGATCTGAGCCCCACGATTTTGACGATGTACGCCGTTGCTTTCTCAATATTTCGCTCTTCATGAACAGAAGCGCGCGAGTCTCGACTCAAAAGCGTGGAAAACAATGAATTTGCGAATTATCGATTTATTGATTACCAGAGGTTCCCCAAATTGTTTACTTGCAACGAAATAATATTAAAAATACTGGAATCCACAAAATGTACATCAAAACATCCTTTTTTTTTGTTTTCATCATTTTCTTAAACGTTATTAATAAATCACAAATAATTATTTTGAAAAAAGTCTTTTGCGAAAAACCGTATTTTTCGACCACAAGTAAATCGTCGTATTTCAATTAATCTTATTTTTCAAAAATTTAATAATTAAACACAACACCAAGGTAATAATATAATTTTCGACACCATCATACGGCTCTTCAAATTTGACCCACATCGCCATGATTTTATCTCGAGAATTCAGAATCCGCGAACAAAACCCGGAGGCTTGTCGAAACAAAAGAATTCCACTTCCACCCCCAAGTTTCTTTCATTCTTTTATTACCGGGGAAACAATGTTTCACCATTAAAAAATATCTTTGTCATAACGCGGGTTAAACTTATCGACGCGAAAGAGCGAGCGCTCCGACGAGGAGGAAGCACGATGGCAGGGGTGGAGGGGGTGTGCGAGGTTCCGGAAGAGCGGAACAATATTCTTTCGCGATGGCCACGTACCTCGCTCGACAAATTTTCGGCGCAGTCAGTCCAGTCACGCAGTCCTTGCGGTCGAGATCGCAGCCCCTCCTCCTCCGCACCCCCGAGTTCGGGGTGATTAATGTACAGACATTTTATTCTTTGCCCACGACGAGCTTCGTGAAAAGAAGAAAAAAAATGAATTCACGTAAAGCTGCTCGCACACCTCCATCACAACGGGCAACCTCGTTGATGCTGATGGAATTGAATGGGGGTGAAACGTGCCGAGAGGACGAAAAATGCTCGTACTAATTATTAATGCGCTTTATTCATCTTCGAGAAAGCAAAAAGGGATGTTTCCACTTGAAGTGAACAATTAGGCCCGCGAGCGCGATTCTGAATCGCGCCTCCTTGAAACTTAACCGCGAGCCTCGCCCCGCACTTGTTAATTACCTCAGTAACTGCTGTTGACGGCAAAGTCCTCATTACAAAGGGTAAACTTGACGTGGGTTACGAATTCGTGAAAGTCGGGAAAAAAAACTTTTCGGGCACAACGAAAAACGAATGTAACAATTTTGAAGTTTCAGTTTCCCCGAGAAAAAGCGATTACATAGCAATCCTGTGGAAAAAATAGTACACGAAAAATACGTTTTTCGCTACTTTTGCCGAGTGTACCTTTTTTCCATGGGGGAAGCATTGGAGATTATCGAAGCTGTCAATAAGCGTAGGATATTGGATACTCGTGGGTTGCGGGAAATAGACAAAAATGTGACAAGCATGAAACGATCGTTTGCAGAATTTGGTTTTGGAGCGAGAATTCCTGCGGTGTACGATGTTAACATACGCCATCTGGGCACGACAGGCACTGCGCATATGATGTAACAATCTCGAAAGCGGGTTGATATAACCCTGTTAGTGCGTCCATCCACTCAGTTTGCTTTATGCAGTTACATACCTTGTCAAAACTATACAGAAACTGACTGATTGACTGTCTGTTTCCACAATACACTGTTGTACTCGTTCGGTAAATTTAAATATATATATTATATATATGTATACATCGTTTGATGTGTCAGTCTTGTGCATTTCTAAATCTGACATGCTTCAAACAAAATCCAATGCATATGTCTACAGCAGGTAGGTCCAAATTAAAATGACACAAAGTAATCTTTGCAGGGCTGAAGAAGTTCCTGAAGAACTGGCAACAGGCAAAGTCTGTCATGTTCGCAAAAAATTTGTATCAATGAAGACATCTGCTATCACGACACATGTAAATCACTGAATAAATCATTGTTTTCTCCACTAAACTCTAAATTTAACAATGTTAATCCAATGTTTGGCGGAGGAGAATTGCACAGTTGAACACGATCAAAGACCCAAAGCATTCCAGTTCTATTCGCGAAGCATTTTCGACTTAAACGGATGCCTGAAGATCATGGAGAACGAAGCGTGCTTCGCGTGGAATTATTTTGGCCATGTATTGACATGATTTCATACCATATCGAATGAGAACGTGTTGTCGTTGTGTGGAATGACGACTGACAAAATTACTGACTAAGACTGTTTCGTTCTCGCCGATTCGAATTTCCAATGTTTCGCAGAGTAGAATTACACAGGTAAACAAGATCATAGATGCAAAGCATTCCTGTCCCATTTCCAAAGCACTTCAACTCAAACGGATTTCAGCAGTCCGTAAAGAACGAAGCACGACGAACAAGAACGTGTCGCTTTGCGAACGACTGCCGAAATTACTAAACAAGACTCTATCCATTCTCCCCAATTCCAATTTTCAATGCTTCACCCAGTGGAATAACATTATCCAACAAGATCAAATATGCAATGCATTCCGGTCCAATTCGCGAAGCATTTCAACTTGGCCGTATTTCCGGAGACCATGAAGAATCAAAGCGTACTTCATGTGAAACGATTATGACGACATTTCGTCATAAATTTCTAGCACGACGAACAAGAACGTGTCGTTTTTGCGTTCGAGTGCCGAAATCACTAAACAAGACTCTGTCCATTCTCCCAATTCCAATTTCCAATATTTCACCCAGTGGAATAACATTATTCAACAAGATCATGTATGCAAAGCATTCCAGTCCAATTCGCGAAGCATTTCAACTTGGCTGAATTTCTGCAGACCATGAAGAACGAATGCGTACTTCACGACCTGAATCGACCCTGGCGATGTTTCGGCATGAATTTATAGCATGACGAACAAGAACGTGTCGTTGTTGCCGGATGACGTAACGCGGCAGGGAGGAGAGGGAGAGAATGGAAACGGGGAGCAGGAATCAGATAGCATCGATCGATTGGTCCCACATGTGCCGCGAAAACAATGAAGTTGGTATTAGTTTGATAGACTAATTTTGCTGCTCTATCCACAGTTTCTGTCGAGCAGGCGTTCGTTATACCAAACTCTAGTGGCCAGTGGAGATCGAACACCAGCGACAGTGGCAGCACGCAGTTTGGCCGCGGATTTTCCAATAATGTGTGCGTGAGGTGTGGCCAAGGGGGTGGAACAAAGGGGGGAAACTGGACCCTGGTTCGATCCAGCTCCGCCAATTAATAGACGGTACAACCGCATCGTGAAACACTCCCAGTAGACATGCGCATAACCCAATGTGTCTCCAGATTGTCTCCGTCCATGAAGCCCACTATAAGTGTATACATGTATACCTCCATGCTTAGGTGCATTCACTAACGACGCCAAGTTACCGGACGCTTTCCTTTCACGTGAGACAGTGCACATGCTAAATACAATGGGGATCGCTTAATTAGCTACGGAAGTCAATACCGTGATATATGCCCCAGAGCTTCAAGCACAACAACGTCATGGGAGGCATGTCCGAGTTCCATGCTTGTTCTCGCATTGAACTCGGACATGCCAATGTTGTATTTTCCTATAGGTTTTTCAATACTTTCGAACAACGAAACGAAAATAAATTGTCATTTTTCGATGTTCTAAATTTCCGGTGAATAGCGTGTAAAAATAGATTGTAGCAATGAAAATGGCCTTTCCCTTGGACTTGCCTTTTTCAACGACCAAAATTCGACCTCAAATGAAGTCGATCTGATTGGCGATTTGTCTTTTCGTCCCCGGAACGAAGTTTAGATTTTCAAATCGTTACTTTTGTTTTTACTTGGATGCAAATATCGATCGGATGATTATTGATCGATATGATGGTATATTTGAATTTGTGTTAATTTTTTGCATTTCTCGTATGCAATGATTAACTGGTTAGAAAAATGGATGTCGATATTGAAAGCCACTCTCGTCTGTCCAGTAGTCTATAAAAGTCACGAAATGGTGAATTACAATATCCGCTGTAACTTAATTACCAGAACAAAAGGACCCCACGTGTTCGGATCTCCACCCAATCCCGAGCTCGGTATAATTACACGAAACAGAATCAAATATTCGACGGGAGAACTAGAAATGTAATGGAATTAGTAATGCTTGCAGAAGCGACCACCCACGGCGTGTTTACTGGCGTATTGCCTTCGACTCGGAAATCGTCCAGTGGAATATCAATCACGTCCAATTAATAGAGAGTTTAACGGGACTCTCAGGTGGATATTGGTCCTAATAAGTGGCCCGATATGCACCGACGGAGCCAATTTACTATCATTAGGCTCGTGGCCCTGATATGCAGAGGCGTAACCGGATGTTCTCCATTTCGCTCATTTCTCAATAACCACATCCCTTATTTCGCAATGCCAATATTACATTTTTTTTTAAATATCCAAGCGAATAATGATGTATAATAAAATAATGGCATCAGATGAATTTTTAATATGCAGCAAACAAGGCAATCAATGAAATCAACCGGCGGTTTATTCAAGGAAACTAAATTGCTGCGTGAGCCAGTTTAGCTTTTCCGACGAATATAAAGCATCATCTATCAAACTGTTTAATTCATTCAAAGTCGCAACGCCGAAACGCTGAGATTTTAACACGCGAACGTCGGCAACTTTTCCTTATCAGGCCACCCTTATCCTTTTCACTCTTGTTGGATTGAATGAATTAAGAAAAGTTTGGTGTACGATGCTGGGGCAACGATGAAGTTGGTCGGCTTGGAGCTGCTGCGAGTGACACGGAAGGGGCGAATCTCATCGTCTTTGTCTCTTTCTCCCTTTCCTTCTCTCTCATTTCACCTTCCACTCTCTCGCTCCCTCGCTTCCTTATCCTTATCTGATACTGACGCTTTAATAGCGCGTCAGTCGGAACGCCGGCCAGCGAGACTCTGCAGCTCTTGCTCTTCACTCTCTTTGCAATATAAACAAAGAAAGTAGCAGTTGCCCCTTGCGTCCAAGAGGCAAGGAACTCAGACGTTCCGGATGAATGCGCTGCACTAGAGAATTTTTCACCAACTGTTACAAAAGCCTCGGGTGAAAATTCGGGTCAGTGTTATAACGAGTTTGCTCATTATACCCTCCGGACCCCGAGAGCTGAATTGGCAAGAAAGTTCGGAGGACCGGCGAGCTTGAAGATCACATCTTATGACGGAGGATTTTCGTCCATCTCGCTGCGATGAACAAAACCAAGGGTTATTGCGTCAATAAAAGCATTGTTTGCGTGGAACTCCCGGAGAACAAGCCGCTGGTCCATGAAGATCTCAGAAAACCCGAAAAAAACCAGAAAAAGAACAACAATCACAACAAAATTAAATAACAGTAGAGTTCTTCGACAATATCTCACGAACTGCAGATTCAACTTGACACTAAAAAATCCCGGAAAATCAAAATACTCCAATCGATTTCTATAAAATCAATTCCAAATCTAGCATTGGACCGTACGTTACATCGCATTGAAATTCCAGCTGATTAGGTCGAGATATTGGCTGAATATGTCTTCGAAAATATTTCACGAACTGGAGTTTCAACTTGACACTAAAAAATCCCGTAAAATAAAAATAAAATCTAACATTGTACAGTACGTTATATGGCATTGAAATTCCAGCTGATTAGGTCGAGTGGTTCGCGACCTATAGTCGCATAAATTGTGCTCCTACATTGTACTCGACCTTTTGGATCACCTTGAAGGTACCGGATTAAAACAAGTTGAAAAAAAAAAAAATGATGATGGAATCGAAGCTTTCTTCACGAGGAATATCGAGATGCGCTTGACACACTTTTCCCGATTTGCCAATATCCAGAAAATCAGCTGTGCAGTGATGTTGTTGGTAATGCACATTTGTGCGGCAGTGCTATTGTTTCTGTGCACGGTCGGGTAGTTAACGGTGAAAGATCGAGGGTCTCGAGCTATTACTACCAGAAATTAGTGCCGTTAGCGAGGATTAAATTTCACGTGAAGCTCGAAGCGGGTTGGCGAGAGTATTAGTTTGGTGGTAGTAGCCAACAACGGCGAAGCACGTACGTACATAATTTGTCTAACGGCTGGTGGAGCTGTTGCTCGGGAAAAGCCCCTTCCCCGAGGCTTGTCGCTTTCCTGGCGGTGTTGGTACTGGAGCGCATGGACCACGGCGACGCCGGTCACCGGGAATTGCCAGTAGCTGTAATTCGGTAACAGCTTGTAGCGTGTACCGCGGTATACGATTCCTCTATTGCCATTCCTATACGATGTTCTGGATAGCTATATGGACGATCCACCTCTGTGTTCTACCGTATTACTACAGCTCCTCGCCACGTACTATTATCTCGTCGTATTACAACTTTCTGTTGTTTGGATATTGCTGCCGCTCTGCCAGTCGCTCTAATCTATGTGCCCGACGAAAGCTCGATTATTTTGTCTCGACGTTGGCGACCATACTCTCAAGAATATTAGTCGTCGTTGGGTAATCGGAAAACCAATTAATCGAATGTTTGTGAAATATGAAAGAAGAAAAAAATACAGTCGCGATTGACCGAATTAATAATCAGGTCGTATATTTTAATCTCAGACTTTCCATGAAATTTTTTTCTCTCCTCAAATTTAAACACGAAAAAACATATCCTAAATTTGGAGGTGCAAAGTTGCAAAAAAAACCAGAAAGTACTGTTTAGTGTTAGTAAAATCGAGAAGACTAGGAATGGCGATAATATTGAAACCCCGAAGAAAGAATCCTCGGGCAGTATACCAAAAGGGCTGGTGTGAATATTGGCTCCTTTGAAAGTACCTGTAAAGCTGAGGTATATAGCACAAGGGCAGTATATATGTGTGTGTGTGTGTGCATGTATACAGTACATGGAGAGGCCTGTGAAAAATATCAAAATTCGAGCGTGAAGAATAAAATGGGCCACTGGTTTGGAGAAAAAAGGGAAGCAAGATTCGGAGAGAGAGAGAGAGAATGAAAAGGAAAAAGGCAGAACGGCGCCTAAGGGCGTAAAGCTCGTTGGCATTTCCTCGAGCTGCTACGAAATATGGAGCCTCATGTACCCTTTTTTCTTTTTTTCCTCCTTTATCTTTCTTTCTCTTCTTATTCGCAGCGCCAATGTGACGTGAAACGAGGTGGATGGAGGCCACTGCTCGATTCCGCAACGACGACACAACCTAAAATACGAGGAAACCACGCGTGACGCACCCTCCTCGCATTTTCAGACATTGTCATGCATGGCCCTCCTCTCATCCTCCTCATATACTATAGCAAGTCCGTATATACCGTCCACAGCGACGGGAAAAATAAGGTCGACCTTAGCGTGACTCTTCCCAACTGGCAAGACCTCGACAATAAAACTGTCGGCCGAAAGTCATTCTTGCGCCTTTTCCTCATCCTTCTCGGCCATCTTATTCCTTTCTCTTCCATTTACCGTGAACGCGGCCATTTATCTTGCATTTTAAAGCTCGCCCGACCTCTGTCGGCAAATTGATTTCTCCTTGAGGCGCATGTCGAAAAGTCAACGAAGCTGACGTCTCATTCCCCGTGCCGATATTCCGAGGGGCTGAAAGTTACTTTTTTGTCGCGTAAGCCCCGAAAGAAAATGCAGCCCTTCGAGATCTTTAAGCTCCGTCCATTTATAGGATGAAGGGCAAAAAAAATGTCACGTGGCCCATGGAAAGGAAGACAAGATCGTGAGCTGGCCACAGGAAAGTTTCACAAAACCATCATAGTTGCGGAATAATGATCACGTCGTGCCGAAGGGCGCGGATTACGCACACACCCGGAAGTGAGGCCTTGATTTTGATTTCCTGTCGACACGTACATCCAAAACATTAGCGAACGGTTAAAAGTAACTCACCGTGACATGAGACACGAAAAAAAATGCTGCCCTTCGAAACCCTTGCACCCCCTCCATTTACAGCATAAAAAACAAAAAATGTCAGGCACGTAAAAATTTTTTTTAAATAAAAATAAAAATAAAAATGGTGTGCCTGCCGATAGAAGAGTTTTATATAACAGTTATGGGCGCAGAATAATTATCACGTTGTGCCGGAGGGCGCGGGTTATGTACACGTCCGGAAATGGAGTGAGAGAGGCTGGGACGAAAAACAGAAAAAACAACACACACACAAATTTGTGCTGCCCCGGGGCGTTACATTGGCCGAGTGAATCTGACATACGTTTTCTCGACGCATATTAAACGAATGGGGCCCTTCATTACGATTTAGTACCGCGCCACTTTAATTTTCTCTGGACGTTATATATATATATACATTTATATATATATAAACGCAACGATCAATGTCCATGGTGGATTCCAGCCAACATTCCCTGGGTGTATTTAAAATTTGTGACTGCGGGGGCTGGAAAAGCTCGGCTCCGTCGTCCTTTCATATAAGTACGTAATGAATAATGCATATTAATTTTTCTATATCGCAACAGACTACAGTATAGTGTGGGAAGCATGGTTAGTTGACTCTTCCGCACTTGGAAGCGACGCGTCAGCCGCAGCAGCAGCACCGACGACTTTTCCTCGCGCCGCAACTCGGAATTTTAAGCGGCAATTACAGGACGGTCGAGGTGGTGCACTGGAGATGCATAGAATCGGTGGAGCGCCACCTGAAGCCCAGAAACGTAGGTATACGGTAGCTGGGAGCCCGGCCAAGATAAACAAGAGAATTAAAAGATAATTAACAGATAGAGGCACGTACGTGACCATGCGGCCCAGCGCCAGATAATCTCAATTCCACTTCGTTTCCTTCTCTCACACGAACGTAAGTTGCACTTGCGTAGTAGCCGGAGGAGATAAAACCGAGAGGCCACAACGTTCTCCACTCCTTTCCTCCCTTACATACACTATCCTTGGAGCTTGCAGTTCTCCTGGCGTACGCTTCTGCGCTCCACACACCGCAATAAGGCCACTGACCGTTACGTTGAACCTTCCCGCAACCTTCGCTCCAGTGTACGTACCACCCTTCTGCTCTGTTTCTCGTAGGTCAGCCCTGCTGTGTGTACATATATACCCGGGGCCCAGCCAACTCGTGGCCGACCACAAAGGAGACTGCCACCGCAGCATCGGAGTGGCTTTTCTATCGGTGTGTCTAATCAAAATAATCTCGAAACTGCAATTTCCAGAAATACAATACACTTGCGAGTTGTTTGGTTATCATCTTCCCGCAGCCGGATGAAACATGGAAGCCTGTAAACGGAAAATTCTTCTTGAAATCATTTTTCAACAATAATACATTTTTTTTAACTGGATCAATCGAAGGAGAATTTTTTTTTTTTTTTGAGAAGAATTTGAGAATGGTGTGAATACATGGTCCATCAATGTCATTTTTGAGTCATATTTGTTTAGCTTTTTTTTTTATTGTGCGTTTGAAGAGGTATTGAAAAGCAATTAGCCAAGTTGCAGAGGAGTTTGATGGTGAATCGGTTCGACGTAGCCACAATGTTCGATATTAGGAGAATAGCTTACCGAATTGATCGAGTTGAATTGTTGTAGACGTGAGGGTTAAACGCTAGTCCAGTTGTAATTGCCGGAAGGCAGAAGGTCGACGTTGTCGGGGATCCGAAAACCCGGAGGAATTAGCTCTAAATCTCAAGAGTGTTTCAGGATTTGAGGAAGGTACCCAGAGGCTTTGGGTGCATGACTTCTCCGGCAGTGATGCTGACCCCGCACTCGAATCGCAGTAAACTGTCTGACGCAGCGATAACGCTCTGGGCTATACGTCTGGTGGGTTTCGAAGCGTTGGCTCATCCTCCGTGACAAGAAGCTTCGTTCCACTGAACCGGAGTAATTTTGAGGATCAGGAACAAATCACCGTCTGTACCCCTGGCGCCGCCAAGTTCACACTGATCGGGCTCCGAGAGGACACCGAGCATATAGAAGTCACGAATCGTGGTTTCCGTTTCACTAACAAACCAACCCGATTATTTCCGGGGGTTCAACCTCGCCCACCTTCGCTGGGCTTTAGACGTCGATCCAGACGACTTTAGATTGTCATGATACGGCCCACAAATTTTCATCACTCGACTGCAGGTTCAATCGACAATTACCATTAAAAGTGGCGGTTAATCCTCCATTTTGCTCATGATGACCTCAAACACCTTGGACTTGTTTTCAAAAAAGATTTTCCTTTCATATTATTGTCCTTTCCTAGCGACAATTTACTTGAAAATGCAACAAAAGTGCAATGAAAGCAGTTGATGATAAAACCTAAAACAATTGGTTTGTTTTGGTTACATTTTCTTTCCGAAGTCACAAGATTTCATTCGAAATGAAAAATGAAATATCCCCACTCGAAACTCCAATCGATTTCCGTAAAGTGGTGATGGAGATACGATGATAATCGAGAAAACGTACAGATGCGGAAAGACGAAACGAGGAATATTATTATTCGACATTCGTAAACTCGACTAAGCGATAACCCGTATCAATTCCGTGGCTCTCAATCCCCAATCTCCTTTTCCATCGTTGACTTCACCGCTGTCTATTGGTTCTCGATTGGCGAGGAAGGTCGTGGAAGACCGTACGCTGCCACGAATGACTACCACTACGACCAAAAACGCTCGGTTAGAGACTGACACGAAGAATACGATCCACCAGCACTCGAGTAACTTCCATATTATTCGAGCGAATAATCCTTCGGTTGCTTCCTCCCCGTCGAATGCAACTATCGAAGCGCTCTCGAATCCTCGGAGAAGAAGCCAATCTCGCCAATCGATGTGTAACAATCGTACCGATATTGCTTCTTGTCTGCCGCTGCAAGGACACTCAAGAACACTTGAATAAATCATCGTCGTTACATCATCCCTGTAAACGAAATGCAAAACCATTTTTTATTACTTTCTCCCAACAATTGTATTCGCGTTTCTCATGAAAAACCCTCACTCTCAACTGGACCATTTGAAAATCAGACCTTCATGTATACCAATCTCTCCTTTAAACCAATTAACACCATTTTCCAAAATTTCGTATTCCATAAACCAATTCGACAACAGGGATGGAAGTTTCGGTTACAAAGAGTTATTTTTCTTGAGTGATAGGAACTTCAGCCTCTCGTTGTTCCAGGAAAGCTCCAGTTCCGTCAGTCAAATACCAAAAGTCTAGTCGAAATGTATCAGCTGGGTTCCAAAGTCACCTCCTCGAGTTCATACCCACTGCCTCACGCCTCACTCGACTCCTTTGTCTCTCGTTCGCCCCGTTTCTTCGTATGAGTCTAGAATTCGCAATGGCATCACTCGAACGCATTATTATTCATCCACGGCTTCGACTTGGAAACGTTTCCTGCTATTAAACTTGCTATAAGGAGCCACCACGATTCGAGACCGGAGAATGAGGGCACAAAGGTGAGGGGTTGCGCCACCGGGAACCACATTCCGTCTAAGAATATTATATTAGCTCGTACATTATATCTCACCCGGGTTTCTACGTTTCGCAGCCCAGCGGCTACGAGGAAAGAGAGAGAGAGATAGAGAAAGGTACAAGTCACTACCACGAATATCAGTCCGTACTTACCTTAACACCAGGTACTTCTTCACTCGTTCAACCAACACCGTCTTCTCTGGTGTTTGAGTGTTCTTCGCAAAAGTCCCATGTACGAATATGATATACCTGCGAGTGGTACATACAGATATACATAAATAGTTAAGTCGTATCCAACGTTACACACTTATCACGATACGAGTCCCTCGAATATGTTCTGGGTAACCGTGCGGCTAAAGATATCTTTTCGTGAATAATTTTACGGGGAAGCCCATAAATATATCACGTCTTATACACGGAAACCAGGACCATCTACGAAATCCATGAAGGCACTGTTCCACGTTCGAGAGAAAAGACTTCGTGCATAAATAACGGAAGCCGAGTTTTTCGGTGGAACATTTTATTAAATTATTCGGGTTGATAGATTGATACGCTGGTTAACATCCAAATGGAGAAGGGGCGGTAATGTGTCGATAACAAGCGTCGACAACGATGGAAAAGGTACCGTGGAGGAATACGGTATTTTGGGATTCAATGGGGATAAAAATTGAAAAAAGTGGTTATGCATTTTTTTGATTAATTGAGAAAGGCCAATAAGTCATGTGACCTAAAAATGGGCGAATTCGTTTAGTTAATAAAATTATGATTTTCATAATATCATCGAGGAATATTTTTCTCTGAAATCCAGTTGTGACTTTAAATATGATTATTATTTTCAATATATTTTCTTAGTATTCATGTGAAATTCGTATATAGTTTTTTTTTTGTATTTTGTCATGTCAGGGAATATACGAGTCGATTTATTGCATGGAAACATATATTGGAACATCTTGTTTTCTAGGGAGGGTTTAATCCTGTGTGCTTTTAGTTTCTGTCTCGCATGGCCGTTTCTTTTTTCACTTCCGGTTCCTCTCACCTCGTTCTCATATCATTGTCGTACCTTTTTGCCCTACTTCCTGTTTGTCATAGGGGCTTCCGGTACGAGAATGCGGTGCGCAAGCGCCATGTATAAGTCGTTGGCAAACTCCATTTACAAAACTGGAGTGGAGAGAAAAAGTGAGAGAACGGGTATGGAGAGTGACACGCGAGAGGGCAGTGAAGGAGAGTAGAGGAGCTTGCAAAGTTATTCGCAAGACGCTGTGTGCGCACTTTGATAATAAAAATTCCCGACCCCTTTTGTGTATCCCATCTTTGTAAAGTATGTTCAATTTTCTATTTTTATACCCTAGGGCATAAAAGAGTTGCGAAGGGAGTGTGTATATATGCATCGAATAGTCCCGGGCCCTCTCAAACGATGCATCCGACCTCCCGATATTTTTCCAACCCGCCTTATTTATGCCAACTCTACCGACGTAACACGCACCGATATATTGCATAAGCAGATATCGGTATTACTTCCACCTGATGTTAGCCCAGTCCATTTCAGAGATGGTGATATAATATTCAAAGTGCACGAGAGCCAGATATTCATGGGAACGAAATATATGCACTCGTTTCATGTGCTGTCTCCTGATAAAAAGAAACAACAACAACAACAAAAAACGTACCCTAATACCAGTGGAATGGGTCAATGAGCCTTGAAGCCATTCGTTGAAAACAGTTATTCAAAAGCCCTTTCCATAGCCTCACGGAACACACGAATTGTAATGCTATTATCTGAAGAAGTAAAAAAAAAACGCTACAAAATGGTAAAGCACACAAGGTTGATTGTCATTGCATTTAGTGTTTGTACAGTTAAGCTCTGCACTATCGTTGACATTGTACTGAGAGTGGATGAAGGGCCAGTAAAAATGGTGAAAAAGAATACAAGCACTTGAATTATTTGTCCGGATACCAAAACTCTTGGCAGCTACAAGAGAACGCAATCGGCAATTCGGCGAACGAAAAAATTTGTTGATCCGTAGATATGTATATACGGGGGCGTAATTACATTTCGCATTCAAGGACCATTCTGTCAAATGTTACCTTTCAATCCGTTCTGGTCGCCCGCATGACGGCCGTGCCCATCGGTGTTGGACGTTGAACAAGGCCGAAAGAGGGTAAGAGGCAAACATCCAGAGAATCTCTGGGTCAGTAGAATAATCCTGTTGAGCTTCAATATTCGAGCATATCCGATCGAATGGTCGGGATTTGAAGTACCCTCATC
Source organism: Clistopyga incitator (assembly GCA_947507545.1). Taxonomy (NCBI): domain Eukaryota; kingdom Metazoa; phylum Arthropoda; class Insecta; order Hymenoptera; family Ichneumonidae; genus Clistopyga; species Clistopyga incitator. The sequence continues at coordinate 11,165,852 of OX382173.1, read as the reverse complement.
GACAGCCAAACCAAACACTCGTCATCTACCAGCAGTGGCACAGTAGCATCAACCATTGATCAGATCTAGCCTGGATGGTGAACGGTACCAAGGTAATTCAAATTTTCCGAACAACGAAAAACCCCGGATTTGGGTGGAGAACGAATTTCCGTGGCAATGCAATTCCTGATTGGACGGTTATAACTTTTCTAACGCTGATTATCGCGTCCTAGCCTAGCTTTGGAATATCACCGTTTTAATAGGCAGATCTGAAATAAGGGCTTTGACAGGGAACTTTGGATATGGATACCAAATAACTGGGAAAACCATTGAGATACGTAGAAAAGTATGAATGAAGTAGGTGTAATAACGGCAGATCTTTCTCAATTGTCCGAATGAACCTAATTCCAATATAGATACTGATGCCTCGGAATTTGAAGGACCCTCATCAACAGCCAAACCAAACATTCGTCATCTACCATCAATGAACCAGTACCGGAAAAACCCTGGGTTTGTGTGGAGAACAAATTTCCGTGGCAATACAATTCACGATTAGACGGTTGTAACTTTTTTGACGCTGATTATCGCGTCCTAGCATAGCTTTGGAATTTCATCGTTTTAAAAGGCAGATTTGAAATAAGGGCTTTGATAGGGATCTTTGGATATAGATACCAAATAACTGGGAAAAGCGTTGGGTTTCATAGAAAAGGATGAATGAAGTAGCTGTAATAACAGCAGATCTTTCTCAGTTGTACGAATGCACCTAATGCCAATGTAGATACCGGTGCCTTTGATAGGACGAGCGAAAGGACCTCGACGCCGAGGACATCAGTGAATCCTTTGAAACACCGGTAAACGTTTCTCGAGCGGGTGCCCGACAACCTTTTCAAGCTATCTCCAGTATCCTTCCGACTTACCTCTGACACGTTTCTCTTATTCTCTGGCCTGGACGAGGAACAAGCATTGAAAACAGCGAACCTGAAGAAGAGAAGGAAAAGGAAAGAGGTGCTCTGAGGACGTGCACGGCTGCACTCCTCGCAAAGGGCAGTTTCGAAGGACAAGGAAGTCCAATGACGCTTTCCTTCCACCGTCCCGACTTCCACTGAAAATCCCACCCCCCAAATCCTTTTTCCTCTCTTTGGCAGTTTAGCGTCCAGCAAACCCGACAATAGCAGTTTCCGGATGAGTTGCAGCGGCATTTTTATCTGGATCTTCGCTCTCTCCATGTTTTCTTCACTGATGTGTTTGTAAAACGCTACTGACTTTTAACGTCGCCCCCCACAAAGGTGTCAATTTCACTGGGAACGTCTGCAGACCGTATTCCCGATAGGGATATTGGATCACTGAGAAAATTGATGAGTACCACGAAGTGAAAATCAATCCCCCGGCGGTACCGGCTGCTACTCCAGACGGCTATTCTTCCGAAGACGTACAACATCTGCGCAATGGATGTTTCCTCACGGGGATGCACTTCCGGGATGCGCGATATAAATTCTTGACTGAAGAGAACGAGAACGAAAAGCAAAACGATTATGTTTCATGGCTTCGGTGACGAGTTTGCGGCATTAAAACTTTAACGCTTTTCCCCACAAAGATCGAATCAAAGATTGCCATAAATTCCTCGCTGGAAATCGCGACGGATTTCGCTCGGTTATTGCGAGAATCCACGGAAATAGTGATGTGTTTGGCGCAATCATTGCGCATCCTGCAGTTCGTCGTATTTACGATATCAGCCACCAGACTATTGATGTACATTAACAAAAGCACATCTAAAATGGACGTGCCGTTCTCCTCAGTCTTAAATTCACTTTATCCTTCTTCCTTCGCTACGATTTTTAAACACACATTCTTAATTTTCGTTTGGGAAATAAAAATCAAAAGCTCACATTCTTACGCACAGTCGAGCTTTTACAAATTTCACATATTCTCGGATAACATGTTTGAAAACCTGTTGTGATCCAATACTTGAAACGATGATTTGGCGTAATTACCACCTTGATGACGATACAGCAAGGCTTGTTGTGGTGATGAAAAGTAGCTACATGTTCGTCGTACCAGCACAATTAAAATCTGATACACTCTGCGGGCTCTCGCGACGCAACTGTCAGTCAACAAAAAAACTCCTCTAGGACAAAGCTTGCAGCAATGACAGTCGAGCTTTTACAAATTTCACACATGTATGGATCACATGTTTCAGAATCTGTGCACCAGTTGTCATCCATTACTTGGAAGTATAATTTGTCGGAATTGCTACCTCGATGACGATATAGCAAGGCTTATCGTGGTGATGAAAAGTAGCTTCATGTTCGTCGTACCAGCACAATTAAAATCTGATACACTCTGCGGGCTCTCAGGACGCAAGTGTCAGTCAGCAGGAAAACTCGTCCAGGACAAAGCTTGCTCGGAGAAAAGTTTTGGCCCTTCCTGCAGCAGTGGAAACTTCAGTACTGTCCGACCTTTGGTAGTTTAGTGTACCTACCAGTATAGCTCGTACATTGCGCCAACACATCAAGTCAAACTTTCGTGGAAGCTTCCTCTCATCTCGTTACTGTGCCCGAATGTATAATGTATAAACGTAGGAACTGTATCCTAACGTGTAATAACCGGAACTCGGCGTAGATGCGAGGAGTGACAGTGTGCAGCAGACGAGAAGCTGTAGCGATATCCAGGCCAAGTGCGGAGCCCTGTCTGGACGTTCTGCATAACCACAGTGTCTATCCAGCCGCTACGATCCCGCAGCTGCTCATTCATTCTGTTTCACTTGTGTCTGACCACAGTCAGGGTATAACTGCCAGCTAACCTCGTCACTATTAGTTACTCGCAATTAAACTTTACTGATTATGCAGATTCGCTGCTAATATAGATCATCCGCTGATGGATGGTCGAATAATTTTTTTTGTGTAATAGATCATTTTGTTGGTCAGGGGATGAGTGGGAAAAAAATTCTGAAAAGGATTCTCTGTAATCAGAAATAATAATTAATATGTGGAGCATGAAAAACAACTTCGGAAGTCTGTGAAATAAATTATGGAGGTCATGTTTTATTTGAAGAGCGGAAGAAGGGGTGGAATCAGAGGACTTAAAGGTATAAAACCCATCCGACCAACCCTTTCAATAAGTTTGAGGAAAAAGGAAATAAGTTAGAATTACGAATTGCAATCGACGTTGAATCTGACAGATGGGGGGAAATTGTGAGGACTCCCTTTTGGTTTCTCACGTTTCCAATCAATTCGTGATCCATTTTCCTACATCTACAGTCGTAATACTTTCTAAGACGTCATGGAAAGCCACAAGACGAACACGTCAGCGCTTGATTGACCTTCCCTCGTTGACCCTTCACATCTCTGACAAATGTCTTCGACGAACTCGAACCTCCCGGAAGATAATTCTGTTGATACGTGCGGATTTCAGCTTTATCAGCATAACTGAGAGATCGAATCTCCGTCTATCAGATCTGTCATTGGAAAGGGAGAGGGGAAATTGTGATTGCGAAGTCACGAGTCGAGTGTGGCGGAGTTGAGTATAACGGATCTGGAAGCATAAGGGATGAAGAATCTCGTTCACTCAATCATTTCTCTTCGAACTTCTGTTCACTGTTACCGAAGCAAAAAAGCTCAAAGAAAATAATCACGTATATCAACTTCTACGAAAATAAATTTTACATATCTACACAAATATACCTTGATAATATTTTCATTGTTATTTTTCACTTATTTTCAACAAAAGAAAAAATGCAAAGCAGGCACATTTTTTTCCCTCATTTATTGGATCTTATAATGATTGGCAGAAAAATCGTAAGGGTTAAAAACTAATAATGAGCAAACGCCAATGGGAAATAAAATGAAATAATGAAAATAAGATCTTCGAGGAATTTTTACCGTCCTTAGATGATTTTTCCTGCCAGACTAACCCAATTCATTCGCCGATAACTTTTTCTTCCGTTTGTTGAATACGATACGTTGGAAACCGACTTTTCGAAGACGAATCGGTAGAAATGAAGCAAAAACGAATAAGTGAAAGGCCGAAGCAAAAAATGCACGAAAAAAATAATCACGTCTATCAACTTCTACGAAAATAAGTTTTACATATCTAAACAAAAATAATATAACTTGAGAATATTTTCATTGTTATTTTTCACTTATTTTCAACAAAAGAAATAATGCAAAGTAGGCACATTTTTTTCTCTCACTATTTGAATCTAACAATAATTGGCAGAAAAATCGTAAGGGTTAAAAAATAATAATGCGCAAACGACAATGGGAAATAAAATAAAATAATGAAAATAAGACCTTCGAGGAATTTTTACCTTCGTTGGATCATTTTTCTTGCCAGACTAACCCAATTCATTCGCCGATAACTTATTCTTCCGTATGTTGAATACTGTACGTTGAGAAAACGACCACCGATTTTTCGAAGACGAATAGGTAGAAATGAAGCAAAAACGAATAAGTGAAAGGCGGGAATAAAGGCAGAAGGAGTACATCGGCGTTCGATATACGAGTCTATCCGAGAGTTTTCAGCGATATATTTCGAAACGAGGAAGTTGAGAATCACGGGAGCGAGTAACCTCCTCGAGCCCCTAATACGACAATCTCAATTTCTCCACCTCTTTCTTATACGACCCCTTTAGGTCACCGTCACCGCTTTTCGCCATACCGCGCGCAGTGTTATCCTCGAAACCCTCGTATCTTTACTGACGATAGTTCGTATTTCCTTCATTTCTTCCACGGTCCCACTCCTTCCACGCGAGACTTTGAATCGACGAACTATTCCAGAGAATTCCTTATGTACGCTAGAAAAATCTTTCCTCTTTCGCCATCGAGTGGCGATATCTCGTATCTCGAGTTTCCATACTACTCGGTGAAACTATATTAAAACGCACTGAATGAAATCTCAAAGGCTGAAGAAGCTTTAAATTAACAGTCTCAGAATATACCTCGAAGATAATCATGCAATAAAAATCGTTTATTAATTAAAAAAAAAAAAGAATTCTCCAAGACTGCAGAGTAACAAGGAAATTTATTGGAAATATCTATAAAATAACGATATTTCGAATTTGTCATAAATAAAATAGAAAATTATGAAATATTCAATTATCGCAAATATGTAGTGTATAAAAATATAAAAAATATGCGAAATACTTGACAGTTTCAAATAATACAAATTTCTTTGGTATCTACAATGAAAGAAAGAAAAAAAAAAAAACAGATATTCACGAAAGGTATTTCTCTGAGAGCATAAAAAGTAAAGATACTGAAAGATGGCACAAAGGAAGAGTATTATTTTCATTTCAATTGGATAAATATAGGATGAAAAGTATCCTCGTTTGCCTGGTCTTGTCTCTTTATATATTCCCTTTCATCCTTTTTGCACTTTGTGCATAGAGGAAAATTGAGACTCTTAGCGTCTTAAGGCCTGTTAGTCTCGCCCTAACACGGTCATTATTTCTCCTTATACGAAAAGGCGGCGCCCTGATCCTGGCTGTTATCCCCCGTGTACACATGACTACGAGTCTCTTTCTTCGCGTCCATTTAATTCGCCATCCTTCAGCCGAGGCTCTCTTCCGCTTCATCCGGGGCTCTTTCGGTTTGAGAAATAGTAGCTCCTCTGCGAGCTCGATCGCACCAGCTACTGTATTATAGTGATCGTATATATAGGTCTCACGTAGGGTGAAGCGGGACTCTCGTAAAAGGGAATTCGCGATATTGCCAAGGAGGAAGGCCCAAAGAATTCCCATCGTCCCTTTCTCGACATTGGTCATGCAACGTTTTGTCACCCCTCTCGTCCCGCTATTACTACGTGCGAGATTCTCGCATGGATATATATCTTTTCTCCACGACAAATTGCACGAACAACCAGACCATTTGAGCCTTCAACCCCTCCTGCGACGTTTCTCCAGATGTCACCCATTTGTTTGTGCACCCAATGTCTGTTTATACTGTCCTCCTGTAAACCCCATGAAAATGTATGTGGGCGAGAAGTGGATGCTGAAAATACGCGTGCAATATCAAAGATTCCACCGAAAATAATATATGTTCAATAAATTTTACATATACTCCAAATATATGTCACATATCGTATGTATATTATGCATATGAATATAATCCATATATTGCAGATATATTGCGCATACATATATTCCTATAATATCCAAGATTAAAAATCGTGGAAACTCTCCGTATTTGACGAGATTTCCATTCTGAAACGTCTCGTTTTTCGTCACCAACGCAAAATATAGGAAAATAAGAAGATGCGTATAAAGCACGAAGAGCTTTCGCGTCTCGTTTCGATCTTTCGCGAACGATATATTTATAGATTGGAGGGAAAAGTCGAGAGGCGGTGAGAAAAGTTTCGGAGATATCGGTTTCAATGGAAGATTGTGGACGACGAAGAAGCGAGATGTATGTAAGCGTACCGTTACATTACGGTTCATGGGAACGTCAGAAGCTAAGTGTACGGATCGTGAAAGAAGCCAACGGTGAATTGAACGTCGACGACGCGAGGCAGAGACGAAAAGCTAAGCAAGAGTCGATCGGAGAAGTACCACCTGATATGTATATTGCTTTGCGTTGGATAAGTCATGAATCGACGTTTACGATCGTTGAGAAGATTACACTTGGAGTATTTCGAGTCTTGAGATTTTGCTGCCACTGCAGGAAAAACGGATAGCCCAAGACGATCGAGTATTAGGTACGGGAATTCTTCGGCGAGGGTGTGGAACCCTCGCCCCTATTCACCCAAACCATTGTCATGCAGAGACGAGAAGACTGGTTGCAATCGATTGGTACGTTCACGTTGTACCTAAAGCCTCCTCCGATGTTGAAAGGCAATTAGGGTACAGTTTGCCATCGAATCTATTTACTCGCACCTACTTTAGTGCATAGGGGTGCTCAACATAAACTGTGTCACTTATTCAGAAAGCACGGATTGCCGTTCGATATCCGAAATGAAGAATTTTTTAAAAAATTGATAAAATCTCGACATTATAAATTATTTAAAAGATATCGATAATTAGGATACAGTTTGTCATGAAATCTATTCACTAGCACTGACTTTAGTGCATAGGGTTGTTCACGATAAACTGTTTTTTTTTTAATCGATAATTAGGTTACAGTTTGTCATCGAATCGATTTATTAGCACTTCACTTTACTTACAACTGAGAGTTGCTCACTATAAACTGTGCCAATTTTTCATAGAGCACGGATAGAAGATTCGTTCGATATCCGAGAAGAATTTCTTTTTTAATTAATAAAATCTCTGAATTATAAATAATCAAGAAAAAAATATCGATATTTCATCACGCATTGAAATTCTTGGTCGTCGAATATATGCATTCTCTAAATTCCTCTGCTTTTTTCAATACGCTTTAATTGATTTTTTTCATGCCAGGTCAGATATTATATTTACTATTATTATTATTTACTTCTCATGTATACCCTTTCGGGTTTTTACAGGTCAGGCATTATAATTATTGATGCTTTTTTTTTTTTTCTTTCTAAGGTGTGTCGAAATTTATAGGATACAGGACTAATGTGTGGGCGTTGAATTTATGAAAACAATAGATTTTTTGAAAGCCTATATATCGAAGTAATCCACAAAATGGGTAGCAGCTTCGATATCAAATTTCTTGATAATCAGTCAAGGTGCAAATATTGCCGTAATATTAGGCTTAATATTCCTTGGTACTATGGGTCTTACATCTTCGAGTAAAGGCCCAATAACTGCAGTTTCTCCGGCGTGGAGAGGCCTAACTGCTATGCACACCTCCTTTGAGCCGCTTCGTTGAGATGAGACCTGCGGAATTTAATAGGTTTCTCTTTGAAACTGTCGAGAGAATCTCTACATCGAGAATTGCGAGGATGGGTTGAACATTGAAACAGCTACCGATACACGCACATGCCAAAATCGTATCTCTTACGAACGCGGCACGTTTATCAAGGGAAGAACTTCGTTAATTGTAGCTCAACGCCGATAATCTCGGTTATAATCCTCGTTATCTGTTTTAATGAAAGGAACGTGACGCACCAACTTCTTCGCCCATAAATAATATACACTCATTATACTTGAGGGCTTTAACGCTAAAAAGGCATCGCGATATCGAATATCCAAATTAAACTATATTTTAACGATTTGATTTTTATTCCAAATTAAACTTAAAATTTATTCTATTATTTTTATTGACCTTTTTTTATTTAATTCAATACAAGGAAGAAAGAAAATTAGTTTAAAAGAAAAAACTATGGCCATTTATTCTTTTAATAGAAAATTTCGAATAAAATGTTGCAAAGCTCAAATTTTTTTTTCGCGACCCTCTTTTCAGGGTTAAGCATTAATTCGCTGGAGATATTTATGGTTATTCATTCATAATTGTGCGTTAAAGTCTACGATCGAATTCACTATTTCATTTGGGCATAAATATTTTTATGATTTTTGTTACGAGCTCCGTTAAATTATCAACGGGCGTCGCGACGTCGAGTATCGAAAAAATATTAAAGTGGATTAAAATAATATTTTCATTGCAAATTATTTTATATACCGATATTATGTTTAATCAAATAAATGAATATCAAAATTAGCTCTTAAATTACCTCTGCAATTCGAAAATGCAGTTTTATTTGCCTGATCTCAAGTTAGAAAAATATGTGGAAAATATATACAACTGTTTTTTCCTCGTTATTTATTTTTATTCTTCACAATTTGGTTTACTAATATATTTTTTTACTTACGAGAAATTTAGGCCAGCGCCCTTACAAACGAAATTCGAGGGTTAACGTGTACAAATTGCGTTAATAAATCGAAAGCTCGATCCATGTGGTAATAAATCGTAAAAACGGATTGAAGAAATCTGCGTGGATTCGATAATTCGTCGATTATGCATGAATGTGTGTGTGTGTGTTTTTTTTTTCCTTTTTCCCGTCGTGCTCCCCTTTCGGGGCACCCTACGTCGTTCACTAATTAGAATTTTACTGCGAAATTTATTCCAACCCCTCGAACATACCGGCTCGAAAACGAGATATCGTGACTCGGTGATTAAACTGCGATGAATCTTCTCACTCCCGGGGCTTTACGAGATATTTAAAGTTGAGTATTATCCGAGCGTTGAAGTCGCAAAGTCACACTCCGTTTGCAGGGAAAACGAGATGCAAAGGGTAGGAAGGAGAAGCAAGAACTATAGTTATATATGAGAAGTAAAACGGTGGAGCGAAGGTTAGAAGAAGCAAAAGGACTCAACGACGACATTAAAGAGGAGCCGACAGTATAATCAAACGCCTTTTTTTACCCCCCAGGTATTCGCAACGTTGTGCAACAATAAACCAGGCCATCAAACCTCCGAGCACTCTCTTCATCCCTTAATAAATAGTTTAAAAACAACAAGAAGAAACTAAGAAGTCGAATAAAATCAAATTAGAGGACTATAAATTCGTGTCACGAAGGAATCCAAGGGAAAACCATAGCCAGCTTGAGCCTCGATCGATTAAATTAATCAACGTAATTGTACCTGAATTTATTGACCCATCGCATTTTCAGACAAACAAACGATTTTACAAATGTGTTTGTACAAAATAAAAATGTTGTCACTTCCAAACTTTGTCAATACCATCATTTTCTCTGGCTGTAGTTGAAAAAACGACAATGAAGGAAAAACCTGAATAAAAGTAGAGGACTATAAATTCGTTTCACGAAGTAATCCAAGAGGAAACTGAAGTCAGCCTGAGTCCAGATCAATTAAATTGATCAACGCAATGGTGCCTGAACTTTTTGGCTTATTGCACTTTCCGACGAACAAACTCTTAAAAAAATAAAATAAAAAAATGTTGTCGATACCATAATTTTTTCTCGCTGTAGTTGAAAAAACGACAAGGAAAGAAAAACCTAAATAAAAGTGAAGAACTATAAATTCGGGTCACGAAGTAATCCAAGGGGAAACTGAAGTCAGCCTGAGTCCAGATCAATTAAATTGATCAACGCAATGGTGCCTGAACTTTTTGGCTTATTGCACTTTCCGACGAACAAACTCTTAAAAAAATTAAATAAAAAAATGTTGTCGATACCATAATTTTTTCTCGCTGTAGTTGAAAAAACGACAAGAAAAGAAAAACCTGAATAAAAGTGAAGAACTATAAATTCGGGTCACGAAGTAATCCAAGGGGAAACTGAAGTCAGCCTGAGTCCAGATCAATTAAATTGATCAACGCAATGGTGCCTGAACTTTTTGGCTTATTGCACTTTCAGACGAACAAACTCTTTAAAAAAATAAAAATAAAAACATGTTGTAGATACCATAATTTTTTCTCGCTGTAGTTGAAAAAACGACAAGGAAAGAAAAACCTGAATAAAAGTGAAGAACTATAAATTCGGGTCACGAAGTAATCCAAGAGGAAACTGAAGTCAGCCTGAGTCCAGATCAATTAAATTGATCAACGCAATGGTGCCTGAACTTTTTGCCTTATTGCACTTTCCGACGAACAAACTCTTAAAAAAATAAAATAAAAAAATGTTGTAGATACCATAATTTTTTCTCGCTGTAGTTGAAAAAACGTCAAGGAAAGAAAAACCTGAATAAAAGTGAAGAACTATAAATTCGGGCCACGAAGTAATCCAAGGGGAAACTGAAGTCAGCTTGAGGCCAGATCAATTAAATTAATCAACATAATGGTACCCGAACTTTTTGGCTTATTGCACTTTCAGCAAAGTATTAAAAAAAAAACAACGAAAAATGTTGTCAATACCATATTTTTTTCTCACTGTAGTTGAAAAAGAAACAAAAAACGACGTAAAAGGAAAAGCCTGAATAAAAGTAGAGGACTATAAATTCGCGTGACAAAGAAATCCAAGGGAAAACGAAGTCAGCCTTGGTCCGGATCAATTAAATTAATCAACGTAATGGTAGGTGGTGGACGTGGCTGGAAAGCTTTTCACAAAACTCTAGAATAAATAGCGGCGAACTAAGTGCAGTTCGTAATGTTGTATGTACGTAATGTCCGTTTCTGCAGACGAGGAGGAATTCGCAAAGGAAAATCCTCGACAAAACGAGAAAGACTCTTTCACACTCGTAGAGGATGCCCATATGGATGTATGGGTGTGCATATACCGCACGTGTACACTGCAGCAGTTAAGAAAGCCCTTGAGGTAAATGCGAAGGAGTAGTGGACGTAGTTGTAGTTCTCCTTGCAGCAGTCTCAGCAGAGAAGCGACTGGAGACGCGCCCCTTTCATCACCGCGAGCGAGAGCTTCCAAAACGACCTACGACCCGATAGAAATCGTCGGGGCGTAATCCTCGAGAGATTATCTCCGAGGCGAGAGGCGGGAATGCGCTTGCCACGCTCTCCCAACGTTCCTCACTTTTCACCAAAGGCTAGATTAACGTACGACGCAAGGTCATTTGATGTTTTCCAATGGAAAATGAACTTATGTCATTTCCGGTAAATTCTAATAAATTCATGGTTATCATAAATATGAAGACTCAACCAATTTGGTTTGTTTCGTTTACAAAGACTTGGTAAAAATTTTAATCACTCAAAAAATAATGGTTTGCTGAGAAAACTGCAATTTGGACAAGAACTTGAACGTCCGGCAGGTCAAATAAATTTTAATCCCGCAGGACATCGCTATCACCATTTATTGGGATGAAAAATATTTGATCGTCTTTTATCCGGACGCCCAAAGAGAGTCTAGGTACCAAAGGTACCAAAGCGAGCCGATAGGAATCGTCGGGGCGTAATTCTCGAGAGATTACCTCGAAGGCGAGGAGCAGTAATGCGTTTGTCACGCTCTCTCAACATTTTCCACTTCTCAGCAAAGGGAAGTCAAAGGTCAAAACATACGTCGCTTTTGAACAAACTTTGAATATTCAAAAAAATTATTTTCAATCCCCAATAATATTGCTATTAAAATTTATACAAAAACTAGTCTGACTTACCTTTCAACGAAAAGGTCAAGAATAATTATGAATTCTGTATGCGACGCATAACTTCCTATTTCCTGATGCATATTCGCGTCTCCTAATCAAAATCCAGTGCAACATAACTTTTTTTTAGCCTTGAAATGTTTTCAAAAATAATTCAAACAAATTTATGGTATAAATTTGAATGGATAGCCTCGTTAAAAACACTCTTCAGGGTGTTGCTAGTAAAATATCACATTGGGAGACACTTCTGCACACTTCAAAGATGTTTGTACAGTGAAAATAGCGTGCTAATGGACAGAAGAATATTAGGTGGCGGATATTTAAGTGAGTGAGTCAGAACCATCGAGAAATATAGAGCAAAGTGGTGCAGTGGAAGCGAATTGCATTTGACAGAAAGCACGCGAACTTAATCCACCGTGAAACGCTCGAGCGTAGGCGGTATCCAAAGCAGGACCACCGAAAGCACCAGCGAGAGAGGAAAAGCTCTCATTCCCTACTCCACTTGCCTAACGGTGCCTAATAAATTATTTAATTTAACACTCCCTAGGATAAGGCATAATACTGCGCTCGTACCGCCAGCGATGACAGTGGCGTCGGCGGCGAGTATGCGAACTGGCACTGGCCCGACAGGTCTTAAAAGGGTCGGACGTGTGGGACCTCCCCTGGCGTGTACCGTGTTAAATTTATGCCACTCGTGCCTTTATCAGTGTGGAGGACATAGAATCTCTTCAAGCTACAAGACCTACTTGCTTGCTCCCTGGCTTCCCACTGGATTAGACATGCCTTCTTCTTCCGATTCGTTCAATTCCGCGGTCTTTCCAAGCCAATGAAACGTTCCCGCTTACACAGACTGATTTAAGCAGCACGAGAGCAGATAACCTATGGAAACAATTAAAGCACGCAAGCAAGCTATGGAAACACGAAAATTATTCACTTCCGTATGTTTTTTAAAAATGAGGCTAACATTTAGAAACTGGTTTGCAACGGTTCAAAGAGGTTTGCAAATTTTTACTTTATCTCGCAGCTTCGCAAGAAAATTAAATGGTCTCGCTGACACAGATTGAATTAAGCAGCATCAGAGCAGATAATTTATGGAAACACGAAAATTGTTCACGACCTTCCTTTTTTGAAATGAGGCTACCGTTTAGAAACAGGTTTGCAACGGTGCAAAAAAGTTTCAAAATTATCACTTTAGCCCCCATTTTCCCCCATTTATTGGCAAACGGCAATTTAACGACCACTAATGACACGCGCGGACGCGCGTGCCCGCAAGGCTTCTGCGTGATCTTATTAAGCTTAAAAGGCTACGACAGCGTCACGAAAATTATGTTTTAAAGGTATTGACTTCTAAACTATGCCATCGTTCTCAAATGGCATATTAAACCCAGGAAATAAGAGCTACGAGCATATTTAAGTTGATTTTGGAAAGAAAAATGTTGGTCGTTCTGGAGGTCAGAAATCCTAGATCAGGTCGCGGGGCTGAAAACTGCCCAAATCGCGGTCACGAAAACAATTTTTCGGAAATATCGACTTCTAACCTACGTTAGTGGATTAAAAAAAAAGATATTTGACAGAACTGTCAAAGTTAACAAAGACAAATGAACATCAACTCGGTCTGAAGGTCTCGGACAATCGCAACACGAATAAACTGCTGACGATGCTTTCCGTCACTCATGAACTTTTTAAAATAGGGATTTAAAGGCCCGATCAGATGGTCCCTTCAGAAAAAAATTACGCTGCTCGGGTAGCAATTTTAGAAGATGTAATAAGTATATTGCTGCATGAGGACAACCATAAAATGGTGTTTCCCAACTTTCACGCTTCACTCATTGGAAATTGTGGACGAATTTGAGATTTTTTTCCTCGTCCTTTACTCGATACTGAAGCGAGAACAAAGAAAGCCACAAACGGGAGTTCCATCTAACGAACAAGGGAAGCTGGAGCACGTTTGGCCTCTTCCCTACGCTCTGTTATCACAGCATCCTTCACTACACAAAGCGCAGTGACGACTTGGTCCCCGACTCACCTTTTAATTTCTTCCCCCTCCGTCCGAAGCTCTTGCGCTTTGGCACACCTCGTCGAATATTCTTTTTCTTGTAAACACTCTCGTTTATATCCCTTTTTGACTGCGCCTCTCGGTTTAATTAGCGTGAGGCTGTTCCACGCCCTCGTCTCTCCGCGCTAAAGAGTCGCAGGCATCGTCTACATCCTCGGGGAAATTATCGTGATTGCCGTGAAAATGTTCCGTTTCTTACCGTTCGCCCAGTCGCGTCTCATCTTACGCCACCCTTTTACCGCTCCCTTTGAACCCCCCTTGCGGTTTGGGGACAGGAAAGAGGACGAGAAATTTTTGCATCACGGTGATGACGGCTCTGCGATAAAGCGAAGAACAAGAAAAGTCGGATCTGTCAAGCGTGAAAACAAGCGTTGTTTTTTTTCTTCATTTTTCAAGAAATTATTCGCCTTTTCATATTTATACAGTCCCAGCATCCAGTCGATATTGACGTTTACATTAACATATTTATTACACCGGTGCAATAATAAAATTTAAATAATTGTGTGTTTGTCATAAAATGATTATGCTAAATTAATTCACTTTGGATATTTTTTCGTAGGGTTTTTGTTCAGGGACATTATTCTTTGAATCCTAGGACATTTTTTACATTAACCTTTTTCTCTTGCCACATTTCCTTTTCGCATTGACCCTTTTTCCGCGAATCGTATTCTCCGTTTTTCGCACCGGGGACATTTTTTATCTGGCTACTTTTTGCCCGAATATTTTCATCCTTTGCGGCAATGCCATGATTTCCTAATACGTTTTAATGAATAGACCTGCCGGTGACAGGAGACAACGCCAAACAATCCTGTTAGATTTTAATCACGTGGTCGGACGTTTTGTCGACGGATTAGATGGAATGAGTGGTGATCCATGTGGGGCATGATGCGTTGGTCTGCTATAAGTGGAAAACAGAGTTAGCCGGAGGGACACGCGAGCAGATATAAGCGGAGAAGCGCGTCGAGCCTGACGCTGAGGTGCATTTGCCTGTCACCTGATAAACGGCTAATCCGTTTCGCCGTGTTACTCGCCGTTTGCCAATGGGAAGTTGCTTGTCTTCGTCCTTCCACCTTCCCAAACGCATCATTACCTCTTTACTGAGGCAAGTAAGTAATCAGCAACATTCCGCTCGGTCCCATCCGTCCATTATTTCCGGGGTTACTTTTCGTCCGCGCATTTCGAAGAAAAGTTTCTTTCAGCAAAATAGCCAGATAAAAGTGTTGCCAGCAAAAAAACGAGCACACAATCTCCCCTTGAAGCCCGACGGGAGTTAATAGAGAAAATTTCGCTACCTCGAAACGTCGTTTCAATAAAATTTAATGCTATTTCAGTTTCTCGGTGCTCTTGTGTATTCATAAACTAATATTAATAACGAGAAAGTCGTTGTTACGCAGCACGAGATTTCACTGCGATCTCACTGACTCGAGTCTCGGGCACGCAATAAAAATATTTTTACCTCTTTTCTCTCTCTCTCTCTCTCTCAAAAGCTCCCGTCACCGAATGTCGCGATGATTAAGCGGCGACTTTATTTCATGCACTTTTATGCTTGACATTTCACTTCTATTGTTTCTGATGCTAAAAACGACTGTCAAATATTTCTCTATTTTATTATAAATATGTACAGTTTCTCCAAAAAATTCCTCATCACCCGCTTTTGTTGAAAATTTTTCTAAGCCTGATTATAAATTTAACTAAGCACACCCCCATCATAAAATGGTAATTACCAATGCCCTCATTACTGTAATTATTATCTTCAGTAAATTTTAATCATCTGACGTTTCTGAAAACATTAATATCGAAAACTACCGATGGATATAAAATGGCTTATATTACCGTATACATTGCAGCTTGCACATTAGTACTTTGCAGCATTGCCAGGCTATTCAACTGAAGTTGTCGGAAGTTTCCGAAAGCCATTCGTGACAATAACCGAAAACGGTACAATTCGCACCCACTTTCAAGTTAGCGTAACGGTGAAATAGACTCGGCTTGGGCAGATTGGGGAAAGGGGTTGAAACGCCAAAGAGGGTAACCTCCTTCGACCCTCTTTCCCTCCCCCCGCCCCTCTTTGCACGCCTTACCACAACGAGAGGCAGTTTCAGATTGTTACGGTGGATAGGAACCTCCTAAGGTCTCTGGAGAGCGGCACGAGGGGGTCAGTCTTACTTCGGAACACGCATTTAGCATACTAAGCGGGATTACAATGGTATTATTCAAGTTTAAATCTCGACGATATCGCCGACGAGTGTTGAGTCTCAGCTTTCGTTATATCGCGCCAAGAGAGACTTACGAGCCGAAGTACCACATACCTCGCAGTCGTTTGTCAAACTGTCTGCGAGGAAAGGAGGTGGATGAAAAAAAACTTCAACAACAAGTCGAGAGGTTGGGTGAATTTCTTCAAACGTCTTAACGTCTAATTGATTCGCCTTGGGAATAGGCTGAAAATTCCAATTTCAGCCGAGAAATAAGTAATTAGACTCAAAGTTTTTGAAATTTTTAGTTACTATTTTACAGTTCAACGAGTTTGAATGAGTATTTGTATTCTATTGTGTGTTTGAGATATGGATGTAATTACCGTATTTTCTGTGACACTGAAAATTTTTTGAGGATTTAATTGATAATGAATTATAACTGTGATGAATTATGGAAAAATTATGACTACCATTCTTCATTTTTTTTTCAGATCGAGAAAAAAATGATTGTTACAAAAACATCAGAAAAATTCGCAGTTCATTTTAGTCCGTAATTTTTTTTTTTTTTTTTTCAAATATCCGATTCACTCGACTTCCGTACTTTCTTGTGATGCTAAGAATTTTCTTTCTCAAACTCACTGATTCACACCAACCGCATTCCCTTCGCTATAACACTCAGTTAGCACTCAATAGTCGCTCGTAAAGTACTGTATAGAATACTGAACAAGTATATACGTCTCGTTGAGCCGAGACTCTTATGCCGAAGATTATTTCCCCACGGGTGTATCGAAAACGCCTTGAGTAGTAAAAGACTACGTGCGGCCCGTCTCATTCTGTCTTCTTACTCTCGCCCATAAGCCTATACCCACTGGTCTGCTGCGGCAGTAGTAACGCCCTGGCTCTTTTACCAAAGCACGTCGTCCTTCGCTGCAGCAATAAAAGAAACGGAATAGAAGAAACGGAGAAAGGAAAGAAAGTGAGACGGACAGATCCGGTGAGGCGTGCAAAGAAATGTAATAATGGACGCAATCGTCCGTTTCTCGTATACCATACCCCCCACCTTCGATACATTTATATATATATATATTGTGTTGCGATACTCTCAAGCGAACGGAGAATACGACCGAACCGTAAAATCCTCGCGAGTGGCGTATTACAGTTGGGTCGAGTGAGAGTTACGTATATCCCGTAGCTCTTACTGTTTTAGATGCTTTAAAAAACCACGAGTAAACCAGCGTCATGGTCCTTGCAATAAGGGCGCCCGGGGCCGGTTGGATCAATTTGGGTACCTCGATTTTTAATCTCCTTTCAATCGCTATCCATCAACTAAAAACTCGGATAGGATTTCATGAGATTTAAAAAATTGTGTTCTCTAGAAATCTGAACTAATTTATTCGAATGATTTGTTAATGAATTTTAGACATTACTACTTTCGGAAATTCATGTCATTGATGAATTAAAATTTATGTTTGAAAAATTTTGAGGGAGAAATTTTTATATGTATCCGTAAAGATACTTGAAAAATAAATTAGTATAACAGGAATTTTCCTTAATGGAATAAGTTCGATAAAAATATTATTTTCATTATTTTATAATACTTGCTCCATTTTTCCTGTGATTCAAGAAGCTCTTACTATTTTAGATCCTTTAAAAAACCACGAGTAAAAACCAGCGTCATGGTCCATGCAATAAGGGCGCCCGGGGCTGGTTGGATCAATTTAATCCAATGGATATCGAACAACTAAACACTCGGTTATGTTTCGTGATAGGATTCTATGAGATAAAAAGTACATATTCCGTAGAAGTCTTTGAACTAATTTTTTTGAATGATTCATTAATGAATTTTTAACATTACTACTTTCGATGTTTTCAATGTATATTAAAGATTCTTAGGGGAGAAATCTTCTTAATTATCCTTGAAGATATTTGAATAATTAATTAGTGTAGCAGGAATCTTCCTTAATGGAATAAGTTCGATAAAAATATTATTTTCATTATTTTATAATACTTGCCCCATTTTTCCCCCTGACTCAATAAGCCCCATGCTTCCCTGTACTTAAGCCGTGTCCTGCAACCATTATAAAGACACCCGAGATGATCGTTATGAAACATCAAAACGCACATAATAACGACACGTAAAGGTGGCGAAGTAAAAGCCGAGTTTTAATGAAAGTTCCAGCTCAAAGTTTACGGTGTATGTGCGTTAAAGAATTCATCGTCTTCGCATAAGATCGTCGACGAGGGCTTCATAAAAGCTCTCATGGCGTTCTTTTTTTATCGTACCCAAGCTTCGATTAGACTGCATTTTACTGCCAATAAGCTGAAAAAATGGCGTCTCGACGCTGGAGACTTGTCTCTACAGCGTATAAAGTTTCTCTACCATGGAGCTTTCAATTTAACTCCGGAGATGCCGGAAATCGACGTTTTTTTTTTTCCTTTTTTCATCTCTTACACCGAGAATGCGTCGATATCTACATATGTTTACCTATAGTGTACGGATAGAAAGGAGAGAAAGTTTGAAATTTATTTTTACGTGCTCGAATTCATAAATGTTGAACTTTTCTCGATAGTCGAGGCGTCGAGCTCGAGACGACGAGAGAGGAGGGAATAAAGACGAAAATAGAAAGTAGGAAATTGAAGATGGAGTATGGGGGTGAAAGGAGGAAGTGAAATCCGGAAGGTAACGCCTTGCCGCAATTTTCCTAGTCGAGGCTCCTCTCCTGGGAGCAACGTACCACTGGAATCGAGAAAATATCAACGAAATCATCTTAACACCCCCCCCCCCCCCCTTTCTCTGGCAGCTGCTTTAAATCACGGTACATTTCTTAAATGATCATCGATCGAAACCCCAAGCGAATCAAGCGTCAGGTAAAATTATTGCCTGCGATACTGCGCGGAATTGCGTGTACATTATTACTGACTCCATATTTTAAATGAAACCGGAAGGAAGCGCAAAAGCTTCGTTAAGAAATGTATTTCGAGTCGATGGCCTGAATGCATCGTAGTGTTTTAGATTAAAAAATTTTTTAAATATATTTTATATTGATATATTCATGGATAAAATACGTGTATGCCATTATTTTTATTTTTAAATGGAAAAAAAAATGAGGACTATTTTATACGTCAGTACTGCAGCGACTTGACCTTTTCTTGGATTAAACATGCGGAGCCAATTTACGAGGGTCTCCACTATATTTTCATCGTTCTACAGAGGCTCGAGAAATAGCGGAAGAAAATCATTCTCGATGCCATAAAACCATAAATCTGTGTTATATGGAACGTGAGCCATGAAACGCATTATTGAACAGCACCAGGCAAAGCCCTGCGAGATTCGTGAATGATTTATCTGACCTTTCATTACTCTTGTATGATCTTCTTTTTCGCCGCTCGCACGCTTCCCAATACTGGATGTTTATTCATTTCAGTCGAATGTATTCAACATTTTTGTGAAAAATGTAAAAATTTCTAAAATTAAAAAGTCATTCGCAATATTTTTACCCTCTGTATTAAAAAAATTCAAAACATAATTGTTCCCAAAATAAAAAATAAAATAAAAACATTTCTACATTTTTACTGAATTAAAACAAACCAAAAAATGACCCGATATTCTGCACGTTCTCCAATTTACATTCCATATTTACCTATTTACAGTACAGCCCTTTTCCAAAAAAAAAAACAATGAACAAAAAACACAAACAAATAAAGCTCCGTAATACTGTAATGTTTACACTCTGTATTTCAGAATTCTCGTGAAGAACGCGTTATTTTCCTCGTTATAATTCTGCCTTTTGTTAGACTGTCCATAAACAGTCACACCGATGGTTCGGTGCTTCAGCGATAGAAGTGATAAAAAAATTCGAAACACAATCATTTCCAGAATAACAAATTTACATAAAAAACAACCCTACATTTTTACCGAATTAAAGCAGACCAAAAATGACCCGATATTCCGCACGTTCTCGAATTTACATTCCATATTTACCTATTTACAATGCTGCCCGTTTTTTCAGAAAAAATAAATGAACAAAAAATACAAGCAAATAAAGCTCCGTAATACTGTAATGTTTACCCTCTGTATTTAACAATTCACGGGAAGAATGCATTATTTTCCACGTTATAATTCCGCCTTTTGTTAGACTGTCCATAAATTGCCATGTCACAAGCTCAGTCACACCGATGGTGTACGATGGCTCGGTGCTTCAGCGATAGAAGTGGAGAAAGCGGAGAGACTGCGTCGCCCCAGGAGAATTGAAGCCACGGCTCGTTTGCCACCCGCCGATCAAACTATAGG
This sequence comes from Clistopyga incitator, assembly GCA_947507545.1. NCBI lineage: Eukaryota > Metazoa > Arthropoda > Insecta > Hymenoptera > Ichneumonidae > Clistopyga > Clistopyga incitator. The sequence continues at coordinate 11,145,425 of OX382173.1, read as the reverse complement.
GTGCCCTTTTATGAATATGTAAAGTTCCCGAGAGTCGCTCCACTGCCTGGGCACGAAACTGTTTGAACGTCGGTTCAAATATTGACAGTGACCTCCACCACATCGAGCTTCCGTGTTGCATGAACGTGAGGGTGTGTTCTCGCCCACGAGACTGCAAAACGCTCTCTCTCTCCTTCTCTCTCTCTCTATCTCTTTCTAGCAAGGTATGCATACAGTTTCTGTATGCATACCTCACCACGTCACTATGATGTGGGGCTAAGCAAAAGCATCCATCGTTGCAAATTTATTCGATCATAAAATAATGTTTCGGCCCCTGTCGACCAATCGGATATCGATATTCCAAAATAATACTACTGCCTTGTATGGAGCTTTTGCACACGTGTATTGCATGTACACTTCATTTTTTCAACACTACAGCAAAAAAAATGCGAGGCGTTAAGTATTGGGATAAAAAATTGCATTATTGGCTTGTAGCTTGTGGGGGTAAAAAATTCTCACATGGGATGTCCAGAAATTTATGTCGTTTTTTTTTAAACCGGTTATCTGTTGAATTTTGATTCGGGAAAAAAAATTAAAAAATGATAAAGAGCTTGAAATATTATTGATATGCATTGAATTATTATTTGTCGATATTAATTTCACACATGTAATTCGGACTGGGGTTTTTTTTTAATTTGTCCACAAAGATTTTTTTTAGTTGTTTTGCCCAAAAGAGATTCTCCTTAATGAAATCTACAATTAATCGTACAGACTTGGAAAAGTCTTGCCTGTATTCAAGAGAATGTTCGGTTAATTGGTCCACCTTCCTCTCCCCGTTCCGGCGTGCCCATTGTCCCGGCCCATAAAACAATTTTATTGCCCAGATTAACAACTTTTCAGTATTTACATCGTCTTAAATGAACTTTCCCCCCAAAAAAGAAAACCCAATTCCGTTACAACAAAGAGGAGTTGGAAAGTTCCCTTGATGTCCTTGATAAACGTTTCCCCATAGTTTGCCATTTTTCCCGTGGAATGTTAAAAGCCCGCAAGTGGCGGTTAAAATTCTGCCGCCCAATTATTAAGCGACAAAGAGAATGTTAACTCCAATAAAAATCCATCGCCATATTGTCAAGATTTTCGTCGAGCATTTAACCGCGAATTCGACGAATTCACCGAAAGGAAAGCGTGACATTAGTAGTCGGTTAGTCGCTCCGAAGGGCTGTCCCGACCCTCGGTTAAGGTGGTAACGCCCACTTTGGGGCCTCGCTAAATTAACGACACTTCCGACTAATGAAAAAACTTGGCGAGTGCCGAAACAAAGCGGAGAAATCATTGGGCTAAAATTCCGGCTTTCGACGTGAAATGAAATGGCCACTAGCTTGTGGTGCTCGTGCTACCAGTGGTAATACCAGAATTACAAAAGCCCCGAAGGCTTTCATAGTACACGGACTGCACAGTGTTGGTATATACGTCGTCCGTACGGTGAAGCAATCCCGCTTAGTAGAAGGCACGGAGCGGAGACCTTAGTTAACAAATCAGCTTCGCAGAGCGGTTCACTACAGTGACGAATTGAACTCGACTCCCATGTTCGCCAGTATAGACGGACTCCAGAGCTGAACGTCCCTTTAGAACGCGAGGCAGACATCCCTCGTAATTAAAACAAGGTGTATACGAGAGAGCGAGAGAGGAGAGGTGGTCGAAACTCGTGGGGCTACAAGTGAGACGGAGTGCGTGTGCATCAATCGGGATTTAGTATGCTAATACGAGCGTACAGCATTATGGGGTAGAGGTATGAACGCCCTGGTCATAATTCAACGAATATCATGTCACCGTCGCCCGAGCGAGAAGGTATATAGTACATGCTCCGACGATATATGCGCCACACGGTATAATATAGTATATAGCATGACTGGAGTCCCGAGCGATAGCGAAATGTATTTGCCGGCCTCGTTGGTGCGGCATCCACTGGCAACACACACACACCCAGTCCAGTCTCCCCATCAGTTCGCTTACTAACTGCAACCTGGTTTATGAGAGATTGCCAAGTGGCGCGTGTACGTGTTGTACCGACTCGTTGTGCCACCTCCCTCGCTGGACTGGCAAACAAGCCGGGAGTATGACAGACCCATCCACAGAAACTGGACCATCGACTCTCGTCACGCAGTTCACGCGTTTCAATTCATCCAGTATTCCTGGACAACATATAGAAACATATAGAAACCACGGGCCGAGGTGATATATTGTTGCGACGCGCCTGGTACCACTTCCAATGGGTCTTGCGTCACTGGAATTCGGCCATGGATTTTACGTTCGAGCTCCTGCCGGTGACAATTGACCTGAGTTGGGTGTAAATTACCATTCAGCCTCAAGGCAGTCAATTTTCATTGTGAGCGAAACGAACAATATCAAAGATATCACTTTTGTATCGAGCACTACACAATCTGCCGATAGAGCTGATTTCTGAAATCACCCATAGGTAAATTTTGGTTCGCGGATGGAATATCCGATACCCTTTTTAAAAGGCGATTTGCACCTGATGCGTTGCACCTTAATTGCCTGGGTTATTGAAATAGCCAAGTCATCAATATTTCCAACATTAATCATATCAGGACATAAAATATTCAAATCTTTCGAAAAAGACACCAGAGAGAGAGAGAGAGAGAGAGAGAGAGAGAGAGAGAGAGAGAGAGAGAGAGAGAGAGAGAGAACAAATTAGCATCACGTGACCACCTCAAGTCCAATATCATGAATTGGAAACACAATTACCCAGATTCAAATTAAATCTCCGAATTGATTATAATTGGCAAATTACTAAGTTCGTTCTTGGTCTACCAGGAGAGACCATCGCTAACGAGGCTTGTAAGACTAGATTAATTGGAGTAGCAGCTGTACAAATAAGCAACACATGACGTCTCCAATGTTTGACATACACAAATAGCACAAATCCTGTGCAGCATTTATCTTTCTTACAGTTAGCTCAACTTCCAGACTCCGAATGACGTTCACCATTGCCGTATATTCCCGTCTCGTGATACGCTTCTGTTTTTAAAACAATAGCCCCGTAAAATAAAGATAAATTTACACATGGAAACTGAACGAACAAGCTTAAGGTAGGTCAGGTGTTCGAGCTGGCAATCAATAGCAACTTCCATCCTCCAACGTTAGCTGAAGTAGAGAGAACAAACTTTGCATCAAACACCCGATGAATTCAGTGGTTGCTGCTATACAAGTGGTTAATTTCGAAACTCAAAGTAGACCAGTCCAAAGGCTACCGATTGGATGAGGGCCTGGAGTGAGAGCTCACCTAATTAGCTGGCGATCTATCGTCATTAGGAGTGCGGTGTTACACGCCAGAATGGTTTGTGAGGCTGGTCCGTTCGATTCGGCTCTTTCGGTCCGAGTTTGAGGGACCGCGGCGAGGCGGATAGAGTGCTGAATTCCCAGAATTCACTGAGAAAAGTACGCCCTCTAGTTTATGCTAGTTGGCCTGTGCTCCGCTTATAATACGGATTTCTACCTCGCGGATATATACCTCGGAAGAATATCCTCGAGGCTGAATGAGAGCTTGAGAGCTTCCTGGTTTATCAAACTTACTTCATGATAACTTCTTCAAGAATACATGGATCCCAAAGCTGGGAGACTTGAAGTTTAAGGGAATTCGCGAGTTTAGTTGAAGGAAGGCGAGATTCCGAAGCGATATACCCGATTGTCATTACCCTGATCCATTTTGATGATCAAGTACTTTATCAGCAGCGGATGAGGTTGAATTTCTCCAGATTTTTATGGTACTTTGATAAGTTTAAGTGCTGATTGAAAGAACTATGATTTTTTCAGACTTTATTTTGTTTAAGTCCAGCCAAAAAGGCAAAAAAGGATAATAAAAAAGTTAGGGCGAAAAAGCCTCGTTTTCCCATGAGCGATTCATCGCAGTTTCGATTCGTTTACACAAGGTCTGTTCAGCAAAAAATACAAAAACAAAGTGAACATTTTTTTTAATTCCTGGCGACACGTTTTATTTCGCTACGAGTTTAACAGGATATCCGGATGTGTGCAAAAAGCGTACAAAAAAAATGGGCAGTGTAAATCTCGACAAAAAAAATTACCAAGTACAAAGAACCAGTCTCGATGGACTTCTGACAGACCCTCATGAAATGTTGCTGAGCTTCCGTGAATTCCAAAGGTTTTCATTCCCACGGGATGCTACAAAACCCGGTAGTTCTTTTTTAACGGCTTGGAATTTTCCCGAGCCAATATATCGATGGTATATCTCACGTTGATACCGTCCATGCTTGGCAATCTTGACACGTAAATCAAAAACCAAATACCAGAACCAGTCACAACCTCAAAACCCGTGGTTCTCTTTTGACGACATCCAAATTTTCGGAGTCTGCATATGATATTCATATTCGACACCCATCGCCTCAATACTTCGAGATTTTGAAACGAACATCAAAAGCACATAAGAGCGACGACTTCCCGGTGAATTGGACGCGAAATGTTGCCAGCATTCCGAATGAACCTACGCAAAGATACCCCGAAGAATCAGCCCTGAATTTAGTGGCCATTGAAAGAAGCGGATCAATGACGAACCGTTGGTGAAGTGACCATCTATCACTCGAGCGGCTATCGAGGTACATAATTCACTGGCAGATGAAACGTATCGAACGATGAGCCGAGGCGAATCGGTGGCCTGGAGATTCGCTCGGGAAGGTTGCCTTTCTTCAGCAAGCCAGCCAACGTAAACTACTACCACTTTTCTGACGTTCGAACCCGGAGCAAAGCCTCTTCGTCGCTTCGGTAATCCTTTAGCCCGAGGCCGTCAAAAGTTTATAGGGCACCGCGCTGAAAAATGGCACGTTAAGGAAGCTCCGTCGAAGCAGCTAGCTGACTGGCCGATGGGCTTGCCAGTGTTGTTGGGGCCATCGGAGCTTCCTTCTCCTTGTACCCCCTAACTCGATCGATCATCCATAATTTTTATCGATTTCAGCTGGCGCGAGAGACGGCGGCAACAGGAGATATCCGGTTATGGTGTTCGTACACGGGGAGAGCTACGAGTGGAGCAGCGGCAATCCCTACGACGGAAGCGTTCTGGCAAGCTACGGCGGTGTCGTCGTTGTCACCATAAACTACAGGCTTGGCATCTTAGGTGAGTTTTCCATCCCCTTCGATACACTATATTTTCATTCCGCACCGTGGGGCCGCCACTGCTTTATATAAACTTCGGATGCTTGCGTGCGGAAATTGTGTGAAGCTAGATTTTTATTTATTTTTATTTATTTTTTGTCAGGGGCGATAGGATAGATTGAACTATGCAGTGTACCTATTATGTCAGAACTTCTGATACCCTCCGGGCGTCATTTTCTCCTTCAGCCTCAGCGAAAAGTGCCTGTTTCTGAAATTGAACTTTACACTCACGCGAATTCATTGAAAAATATAGCTGCGAGCCCTTTCCACCCCTCCAAAGATATATATTTATTCCGGGGCTGAAAGCACGTTGCTACCCTTTTATTACCCAACCGGCTTAGGCACAAATGTCCACGTGGGCGGCTCGGGAAATTTACCGGGTTCTCTTTGGCAACGCTGACGGAAATTCTCCGACGGATTTTGGGCGAATTCTTGATGCAGCGAAATTGGAAAATCCTAGAGTAGCACGTTTTGGGATGGCGAGTGAATTCGGCTCAAATTATGCGGGCGAGAATATCGGAAGCGTTAGGGAGAATTGTTTTTTCATTCTTTGGTGTACATGATGATATTCGTCAAGGTCGCAAACTCATTCTTAATGGCATATAAAGGAAACTTTCCGGACGAACAAAAGTTGGAAACTGCAAACTTGCATATTGATTATTAATTTTTTTTTCCACGGGTTGAATCACTCTTCGCAATATGTTGGACCATTTTCATCATTTAAAGTCAAGTTTCTTGAATATAATTAACTAGGCATCCTATACTTAAATTTTTTTCCACTAGCCATAAAATGGATTTTGATACAATGTATCCCGATGATTATACTTTGATCGGTAAATAACAAGCCTCCTTCGTAAAATATTCAATTTACGAAGGATCTTAAAAGTGATATGCCGATGCATGAGTTGCCACGATAAATGGAACGCCCGGGGAACGAATAGTGTGTGTCTCAAGAGCAGCGAAGTATCTCATCGAGGAAAACCGAAGCGGGAGGTAAAGACGTAAACGACGGTGATGCGGGATAGTTGAACCGAAGGATTTCAAAGTTGCCTCTCGGTTGCCAGGCGACCGAGGCAACCAAATCTAATAGGAAACTCATTACAGTCGGGTCTTCCGTTTCAGCAGACTAAACTCTTGACTCCCGCCAGCTCATCCTCTATCTCTTCCTGTCTCATTCCTTCGGCAAACCGCCCAGGATGCGAGAACTCGCGGGAGATTTTCAGGGAGGTAGCAATGGAATAGTCACGGGGAGAGCGAGAGCGAGAAGGAATCTCGCACGTTGCACGTGTCACCGCGATAACAACGCTCTGGGATTCATTCCCAAAGCGGAAGTGCATTAAGCGTCGACTCGGCTCGAAAACGTTTCTACCCAAGGCCTCCCAACGATCATCCCCGTGGCAACCGCGACGACCTAACACCCACTGAACCTGTCGATGAATATTAAGAGGAGCAGTTTATAGATATTTGCAAGGCAAGAGCGTAAAAAGCGAACATTTTTTATCCGAGTGAACTGCCAAAATTTTCCAGGGCTCAAGGAAATTAAGAATGTCAAATCAGTGTTAAATTTTCTAAAAGCGATTCAATATTTCTGGTGAGACATATGCACATGTCCGATTTCATGTTTTATGCTGCTTTATTCAAGAATAAAATATAGAATAATATAGTCGAATTATGATAAACAATAGCTCATTTTGATAATCGTAAGATTTTGAATCTATTGGCCATCCAGATTTTTTGTAGTATCAGTTGCCCAATAGTTGAAGTCATTTGTATGCTTGATGTTAGGTTTACAAAGTTCTATTTCACGATTTTTCGTTGCACTATCATTCCGCAATTTACCGCTTGGGCATTAATGATTTTATTACCTGCATAGTTTCAAATATGAATGAGCTAATGTAAGCGTCAAATTGTGTGTGTGAGTTTTTTTTCATTCACCTTAATATAACAATGAACATCATAGTTGAATAATAGCGGGAAGTCCAGGTCGAAAGCAAAATGCGCGAGTGGCGTTTTATTTATTTGGCCATTTTATTTTTATTTATTTTATTAATAACTGAATATAACGGCAGGAAGTCCAACACGATGCGGTTTGTCACGAAGCGCAACGAAATTCTGCCGGAAAGCATGCCGGAAAATCGTGGGGTGACGGATAACCACCGGAATCACTCTTTCAAATAGCTCTGATAGACCACGTCCACCGAATTTTTCCTCGCTCTCTGCACATTTTTCGTTTTTCATACCGCTGTCTGTACGTCCTTCCGCTCATTTGTTCGTTTTTCTTCACTTCCGGCAAAATGCGGTTTGTGTGCTGCCGATTAATCCGAACTCGACCCTCGCTTCAATCCAACAGACTACGTTACACCGTGTCCATTGTGCGTGACCATTCTTAATACAATGTAATGGAAGGTGATCGACAGCTCCAATTCCGCCAATTCCCAGGGATACCAACGAAAATTATTTAGCTTTTTGCAATTTTATTCTCACTTCGTATAAGTTAAGCCAGTTCTTAGCTTTAGAACATACTTTTCGAAAGAAAAAAGCGAAGGAAAAATAAATAAATCGAAAGATTATAATTTTTTATCGACCTTCCAATACAATTTCAATTATTTGAATTCCATTTAAAATTTGAGCAGAATTTACAGAAATATGTGAGAATTTATAATAAAATAGAAGAAAAAAAAAAGAAACGGCACAATAGCAGGCATTTTTCTCTGATCCCGATACTTAACATTTTTCCTTAGTTTGGATGTGACCGAAAAAAAAAAATTTCGTCGAAACTCCTTTCGGGTTCGTAATCGGACACGTGAGTTTTAGAATATGCCCGATAATTCGAAATATCCGATAAAACATTGATAAATGACGCGTCAAGACACTTTGCATCTCGTTTGGAGATGTTTTTTTTTTTTTTCTACTTCCCCCGTCGAGTATTTCCAATATTTCATTCGTAATACTCGCCGCGAGCCCGAACGAAAATTGTTTCCGTGAGTAACGCATTTTCACTCGCAGCAAATTTCCCTAGTCGGACGAATAATTTCGCGATAATCCCGTGCGCGAAATGCAGCATTGCAATCCGCGGAGAGTTCTACCTCAGGCGTTCTCTGTGCTCGGCTCTTCAATTAATTTAAATTTCAAGAAGAATGGCGGCTCCGAGGAGAACTGGGCGCCGCCCGAAGAATGGGACGGGGAGCCCAGACCGTTCTTGAGTATAACGCTTTGCACGAACAAGCGGCAGTTATAAGTGCTTGCAACGATTTGGTGGAAGGCCCACCTCTCCCGCGCCCGCCCCTTCACTCAGAGAGACATAATTTAGTGTGGATTATGCAATGAGACGCAGCGATAACCGAGAGAAACATTAAGCGACCTTCCGCGCTCCTCCAATGTTAAGTAGTGGTTCATCAGTAAAGAAAAGCGAAAGCTTTTCACCGAGGTCACAATAAGTTGATGAGAAAAATGGAGATTACCTGAAAAACGAAATTTTCTCTCGTTGAGATTCCCCCGCAATATTACGAGTCCAATTGTTCTGAAATATTATTTCCATATTTCAAACCCAATAAAAGCTCCGGCAAAATAGTGCAGCTTTCGTCAAAAATACCTACGACGACGGACAATAAGTGCAATCAACGTCAGAGTTGGATATAATATTCGAGGGATGAAAAATTGAATTACATCGCCGCGCGGAATTGTTTTCTACTGTAAATAAGAGTAATAATAATTTCCGCGCCGAATTAACGCTGACAATTATTTTTCTATTTAATTATTCTTCAAGCGCAATTTTTTTTAAACCTGTCATCTTCGATTTTCCGTGACGGATATTGATCCCTATCGAGGACAATGCTTTTTCGGAAGTGACAAATTTTCTTAAAAGGAATTCGTCGTCGACACAAAACATCTTTGATCTTTCATCACGCATATAGCGACAGGTTGTCTAGTAAAAGTGTTTGCGGAGATAGGGGGAAAGCTTTTGAAGCGTCGCATGACTGGACATCGCGTGAATGAAAGACCAAGACGCTATAGATAGATGTGGAGGGGTAAAAAGTCAGGACGTCGTGTAGAAGAGCTTCGACGTCGGTCGTCTCGTCGCGTTTTCCGCCTCGCGACTTTCTCGACGTCGAGTCTCGTACCTATAGCTCTCTTCACGGGCAAAGAAACTATTCCTCTTGATTTGAGCGACGCGGAAGTTACTCTCGCGGATGAGGACAAAAAAGGAGGTAAAAGAGATGTGATATCGACTTCGAGATGCGACAAGAAAACGTCGGAGAGGGGAAAAAACGGGGGGAACGTGCGAAAGAGGGTTGAGCTCGAGGGACCGAGAGGGTTGAAAAGACGTCTTTACCTACTCGCGACGAAGGAATGCTAGAAGCGAAGGGACGGCCTCTGAGCTCAGCACCGAGTGCTCATCGAGAGGGTAGCAGGGAGAGAAGCGATGAAAATAAATATCCAAGATCCTGGTTAAGCCTCGGGGCGAAGCGCAGCTTTACTCCGCTGCGCAGGAATCCACATCCACCATGTCGTCAATATCGCCTCGGTGTCTTTGTCCACGCTTTTCGCTCGCAGAATATTTTACATCGTGAACATTATTTTCTCAACAGATTTACTCACATATTTCGGCTCAATTTATCCCAAAGTTGCGGGCGGCTTCCGCCAGTTCATTGGTCTCGAAATCAATTGATTTTGCTTGTGGAAAGTTTTGGAAAAATTAGGAAAAAAAATTCTAAATTTATAGAAAAAATACACGAAATACTCAAAATTTATCCCAAAGTTTTTGCTTGTGGAACGTTGTGGAAAAATGAGGGAAAAAATCCTGTTTTTATAGAAAAAAATACACGAAATACCCTAAATTGATCCCAAAGTGTGAACAGCTTCCGCCCGTCCATTGATCTCGAAATTAATCCATTTTGCTTGTGGAAAGTTTTGGAAAAATGAGGAAAAAAAAATTCTAAATTTATAGAAAACATACACGAGATACCCAAAATCTATCCCAAAGTTATAGGCGTCCAGCCAGTTCATTGACCTCGAAATCAATCGATTTTCCTCGTAAAGAAAGTTTTGGAAGAATGAGAGAAAAAAATTTGACATATTTTCCCATTGCAAATTAATAGAAAAAAAAAACGAAATTGAAAAATTGTAGGGCAAGGTGATGGTGCATTAATTTTTCAGTCGTTATTCGGTAAAAACATAATTTGGTGTATGTAAAACACATGTTCAAAGGAACCGTTCAACTGTCAAAAACAAAATAAAAGTGCAAACGTATAAAATGCAAGAACGTCGATTTCGCTCAGTTATTCTGATATTCATTAATGAAGAGTCACAAAAATTCGATGAATTCGTATAAAAGCTCACGCGGTGAAAGCGATATATCGATATATAAAATGGCGATAGAATGTTTTTATCACCCGTAAATATCGGGTTATAAAAATAATCTCCATATTTTAATAACTCGAGAACTCAACGGCAGCTTATACGCGTTACATACACTCGACTGCACTCGATATTTGTTACACGCGTCACGCCCGCACTATTTGTTTTCTTTAGTGTCGGGAAAAACAGCAATTCCGTAATAAAACCCGGAAAAACGGCCGAATATACGTTTTTGGCCCCGGCCGAATCGGGCCAACGCGAACGACGAGGCTGTGACTGTAGCAGTTGAGAGTAAACATTATTTCGTTATCGATTGATGAAGAAGCGATTTTCCACCCATCGTTATAACGAAACTGCGTGCCATGCAAAGTAGGCCACGGCGTGTGCTGCAAAAGTAAACCCTGTCTCTGTTGGAGCTTTTATTTGTCAGTTCCCGACAACGCTTTACTATACAGTCACTCCCATAGCCACTCACTTTTCTCACCCGCATATAGAGGGCGAGAAGGGGGGGGGGGGGGGGGGTTGATACACGCGGAATTCGCCAATTTTTATTACACCCGCACTTCGTCACAGCGTCAATGCGAAGCCCTCCGACCGTCCGGGTCGTACAAAATTCGTGGACCAACAGAGAACACCGCAATCGAGCGTCCAGCCTCGCAGTGTAAACTCGGAAGCAATTTTTGAACTCCCTCTCAACTACGGATTTTGTTTATACACTTTAACGCTCCTCCACAAAATCGTTGAGCCATTTGTCATTGCTACGAAGTGCAACTTGCGTTTGTCAATTTGGACATCCATCGTATATTTGTGTATGTATATGTATGAACAGAGAGCGATGTCTCTTTGCATATATAAATTTACATACCCTGTTGAATCGAGTAGTACTCCTTCGCTCTCTGGCTCTACTACCTTCTCTGATCTATCTCTCCAACTCTTTGATCTTTGATTCACCAATTTTCGAGACTAATTGAAAGTTCCTCTTTGCAGAAAAAAAAGGACCCGCCTGGTTTGTCATCGTAGTTTTGATGGAAAACACGCTGAAACGCTTGGCTGGAAGATTTGTCGTTGAGAATGATTTTCAAGGCCAGTTCAAATATGCCAAAATGGCCAGAAATCGGATTTATAAAATGTATGTAGGTGATTATGAAATTCGGATATTTATGGGAAGCTCTAAAAAAATTGTAATTATGGGAAGTTCGAAAAAAAATTGTAATTTTTTTTTAATTTCGCTAAGTATTATTTGGCACATTTCTCATCATTTATCATATACTTTATCTGGAAGAAAATAAAAATTAATATATGCAATATCTCATAATGGTAGCGTTACAAAAAAACAAAACCTTCTCTATCTTTTGATACTCGCATTGTTCATGTTTGCACTTTAGCGGGGCGGAGTGATGAAGATATACAGTAGCTATAACCGATTGGATTGAGAACGCAGTTAATCATTTGGAATGAACAAGTGTTGTACACTGTTGGGGTATATCAAGAGAGGTGTGGTGCTTTCAAAAACGATTTGAGCTCTCGGTCATCTAGTTTTCAATCGTTCTCCGACTAGTCCCCTTCTCACACCCAGTTAGCCCCATCGTTCAGGCTAATTGATCGAGCGTAATCGAATCGTTATCGAGAACGGGTCTAGTGAAGTGTCCGCTTGGGGCGGAGTTGGATCGGCCGTGGGTGTAGACTAACCGACAGAATCCTCGTGGCTACTGATGACGTATAGAACAACAACAACATTCCAAAGAAGCTACAACATCCCCATTCGATTTTCGATTTTAATTTCAACATTCCAAAGTAGTTTTATTCCAGAGCCTTTAAATAGTCGTTAAATCGGATGTACATTTTATTTCGGTGCTCTTTAATTTTTTATTTCATTGTAGATCTTCTAGCTTCGCCGGAAGTGAGGACATCCACACGTTTCCACTATAAGGGAAAGAGTGGGAAATTCTTTTTCTTTTGTTTTTGCAGTACTTAATTTGCCTTCTTAATTAGTCGTTAATTCTACGTGCCACTAAATCAATACTAAGCAAAATCCACGTTCCTCATTAACGCACGCAAGCAGAGAAGATTCCAGGCAAGCTCGTATCTCGACATCCATTGAACTAACCGGACATTTTGATTACAGGCTTCCTAAATGCCAACACAGATTCGCACTTACGATCGCCAGCAAATTACGGCCTCATGGACCAAATTGCAGCGTTACATTGGGTACAGGAGAACATCGCCGTTTTTGGCGGTGATCCTGGCAATGTTACCCTCGTTGGACATGGCACCGGAGCTGCCTGCGTCAACTTTCTGATGACCACTCACGCAGTGCCCGACGGTAAGTAGCTTACGTTTCCCGTAACTCCCTACGGAACTTGATTTGCTTTTAGTCCCATTGTCGCGCTTATACTTGGGCTCTCCGGGTGTAGGATTCCATCTCATTGATCACATTGGAATTAACAGGTGTGCACGTAAGAAGAACTAAAATATCCTTGATGTTATTATACATTACACATGGTTTTCCTATGTCGGGAGCTAAAAAATAGTCACTGTGCCTATCGATATCATCAAGATGTTCTTTCATCGCCCAAGTTTCAACAGAAATGCTTTACTTGGAAGTAAGTAACAAGAATAACAATCGGGCATTTAAACCATGAATTCAAGCATTGAAAGAAATCAATGTGGCTCAATCATGTGGACAACTATCATTACAAGGTTAACAAAAAGGTTCCAACGACAATTACGAATGGATCCAAATCCACGGATATAAATTTTTGTCCACCGGTCTAGTTTTACCCGGGCTTTTGATTACATCGAGAGAGTTTGAAGATTTCACACGAAATGGAAACCGCCATAATCCGTCTAAAGAAAGGCTGGATCCCTGGTCGTCAGGAACCCCTGAAATAAACACGTCCGGGGGAGTTAAAATCCCGTTTTATATCTAACGGATGTTGGTAGGAGCCCGTGGAATAATTAACGCCGAGGTCCCGGGAGGATTCACGTTGAACCCTTTTCCAACAACAGACTGCTCGGGAGTCATTGCTTGGAAGAGCAAGTAGGCAAGCAAGCGAGCCAGACAGCCCGACCCGGGCTGAGTTTCTGAAAATAACTGAAGAGAATATCCCAAGATTAAAACGCCACATGTACGTGAACGCGAAACGTTGGTGTGAAAGAGGTGAGAACGAGAAGTGGTTGGACCCTGTCTGGCAGCCTCGGTACCATGCGCGTGGCTGGGCCTGCTGAGAAATTAAGGGAAAACCAAGGTACGCGGAGAAAAGAATGAGGAGAAGAGGGGAGAAGTATAAATGAGAGAGGGGGAAGTGGAGAACCGCAAAGCTGTCGTCAGGAGGCCAACAGAAGCGAGCGTTTTGAGCAGCCCCAACGTGAGAAAGAAATATAAATTCATCCTGGACAAGAAGAAAAAATATATATGTACACCCTCACAGAGCAGAGGAGAGGCCCCTTCTTCGCCTCCCTCAAGCACCAACACTACCAGTACCAACCGACCTTCCCTCGTTTATCCCTTGGCGCAACTTCCGCGCGAAATGCTCGCGAAAGAGAGAAAGGAAAGTGCCAGCTCTTCCGGCTACATCCGGGATTTTTTTCCGACCCTCCCTCCCCCCAGCACCTGCACCCAACCGCCCCCTTGCTCTCTGTCTTGCTCATGCTTTCTTCATCTCCCTTAGCGTTTTCGCTTCTTTTTTAATTCTCACACTTCGCCTAGGATTGGTAGAGGTTGCACGCTTCAAGGAGTGTTCTTGAAATGATAAAGCGGTGAGAATGGAAGAACAGCGGAGGATATAGTTGCTCCTGGTGTACGATTGAGGAAAGAAACATCGTTTGCTTCCTGCCGCTTGTTTATCGCATTCTTCAACGTGTACGTCTTGTTCTTCGTATTTGCTTAATTCTATTCCATGTATCTCTGTATGTGTACGTTACGTTTGAACGTATTGGAGTTTCAAGGCAGACGAGGTCGACGGGCGATAATTCACTAGCCCTGCTGTTGCTGCTTCTGCAACTCCATGGTTCTCCAGAACCGAGTTCACCAGCTCATTCGACCTCATCACGCACCGCTGCTTCGGTGGGTCAATTTTTTTCGGCTTTTCGAAGCCATTGGCTTCAAATATGCTGAAACCATCCAACCCCACATTCGTTTTCCACCCCCTGGCCATTCTTGACCACCGGTCTTTTATTTCTTTTTTCATTCTCACGTTTCGCTCAGGATTGTACGCTTCAAGGAGTGTTCTTGAAATGATGAAGCGATGAAAATTGAAAAAAACAGCGAAGGTTGTATTTTCTCCTGCTGTACGATTGCGGAATGAAAAATCGTTCACTTCCGGTGGCTTGTTAATCTTCTTTTTCAATTTGTACATCTTTGTTCGCTTAATCCTATTCTGCGCATCTGTGTATGGATTACATTATGTCGAGACGTATTTGGATTTCAAAGCAGACAAGGTCGATGGACGATAATTCGGTAGCCCTGCTGTTGGTGCTTCTGTGACTCCGTGACTCGCGAGATCCTAGTTCACTAGCTCACTCGATCTCATGACGCGCCGCTGGCTCGACGGGTCAAGCGCGATTCCCTGGTAATTTATAGCGGCGTCCCAGCCATTACTCCTGGCCTGGCTATCATTGCCTGCGGTTTCTCACTTGCTTCCCGAAGCCCCTACCACGCGATACTGTTGAGGGCGAGTCCGAGTCTCTTGGCATAATCTGTTCGCAGTGACCGCTACCTCGCTGACCACGACAGCAGGCTAAATCGATTTGTCTTGTTGAATGTACGGAACTGTACTTATGCAACATGTTCTCCGGTGTGCAGCAGAGGAAGTCCTCAAGTCCCGATGAAAATGAGATCAATCGATCCTTCGCTCGATGGTCTCCTGTATTCCAATATCTAACGAAAAAATTTAAAAAAAACAGGCATTAACAAAGCTTGTCAAAATATAAAATCTACGCTGAAGAATACCAACATTTTCAAACCTCATTCGGACAGTTCGTCCAATCCACTTCAAATATGAGCTCAAAACCAGTTCAGGGCTTGGAGAGTAGCTCAACAGCGTTGAGAAGTGGAAGGACCATTTGGACAGTCTGTCATTCTGTAACAATTCAGCTTTTCGAACCCTCTCGACGCAGCTTAGATTCCGATCTGCACAAAAGTCCAAAGAATATTGAAAACAGTGCTCCGAGGAGTTATCTTTAAACAAGAAGCATCCGTTTTTGTTCGAGAGCCTGTATCCCGTGCCTGATTGGCCGGAATTCCCGGTAGAATCCTCGAGACGTTACACTTGAACCTGGACGTTTGCGTCTCAGCTACGAGGATGCCCGAATGCTTTGCCACGGGCTAGAGAACCGGCGTCGGAGGCAAACAGAATCGCTATTTGCAACGATCTATCAAAGCTGCTGAACGAGCAACCCATTTGATCCAAATTCCGGGGGAATATTCGAATACCAATACTCCTGTGTGCTTCTACTCAGCGTCCGACGTCCTCTACGCGGTACCAAGGAATGGAACGTGCTTCTGGTTCTGGAAACGCTCGTCGAAGCTCCACCTCTGTTATATACGTGCGATATATATACGCTAGGCTCGTCTGAGAGTGAGGGTCGAGGAGCTTCGTTATCAAGAGACGAGTCTTCCGGTGCAGGAGCGGGATGGAGGCTCATGAAACAGCAACGGATTCTCCTGTACCGCCAGAGATCCTATTAGCCTCCGGACACTTAAACGACCACACTACTGCACAACCTCTCCCAACTTCCTCTTATTGCGAACCTCCACCATACACCCCATATTCCAAACCCTCTCTCTGTACCCGCCCTAATTAATTTCACCGACATTAAGCCGATTGGTTTTGTCTACCGATGCTGATGTCTAACGTTCATTGCAAACGGTACATCGAATTATTCGATGCCACTGTACAAAATGTAGATTTAAATTAGTGCAAGTCTAGCTTCATCTTCACCTTCATTTTCAATGTCATGAACGAAAGGGCTCAGTTACCATGACCAATAAAATGAATCGAGTATTGATTGGATACGCATGTTATACGGTTGTACGAACTAAATGTGCTGCACCAGCTAATAAAATCAGTGACAACAGGTTGGACTTGACTATTGACGAGTATTTACCTACCACTGTGCGAAGTGGTCTCGACAATAAATCCACAAGTCGTCGAAGTACGTTTTTGAAGGTGCGGAAATTGGAAACGTAGCTGCGAGAATGAATATTTACCGTGTGAAATGAAGTCAACCATTTCTCACGTGAAGCTGACGCACTTGCTATTTGCGAGGCAAGAATTCAATCGCGCGCATGGGGATGTTTCTCTTTGACCCGTTGTCATTTCTAAACGCTCCATTTCTGCATTGTGATGCATGTTATGCGGCAGGAGTTTTCTTTATGTTCCGAACTCTGGATGTTTCGTTTGCTACGACATATCAGCATTCCAGAACAAAATAGCTGGAGCGTTGAAACGCCTCAGGGACCAACGTACCATTTTCTCCCTGTTTTCTTAGCTGCCCTACAGAAAGCCATGTTGCATCTCTCGAAATTCGCTCTTGGCTCAACAAAGCGTGACTCACTTTTCACCATAACAAAAAAAAGCGATGGGAAAGAGAGAGAAAAGTTGTGATTGAAATTCGGTGCGATAAGAACGGACGGAGGTGAGGAAATAATGTACGGCGGATGTAACGCGGACTAAGGAAAGGGAACGGTACATTGGTTTTCACTGGTACCAACGTAAACGGTAAACAAGCGAGTTGCTCTCGAATTTAATTTCCGCATCGAACGAGACTTCGTCGAGAGCTGGGGTGCGATTCATTCTCACGCACCGGGTGAAAGTATATATTGTGGGGAAAAAGGGAGAAACGAGAATGGCGGTATTGACGATGAAAGGCGAAGAAGTGAGAAATTCCAGATAATTTGAATATTGCTGAAGAGAAAATGGAGAACCGCGGAATATGCCTGGATTGAAGTACCCGGGAGAGGCGCCCCGACCGGGGACGCCGATATACAAAAGGAGTATAAGCGACGAGAAGGATAAAGAGAGCTGCGGGCGTCCGACGACGATTCTTGGGCTTCATAAAAGGCGAACTGCGAGGAGAGAAACCCGAAGCGAAGAGGGACGAGCTGCGAGGAGAAACGCGAGGCGAAGAGCGCCGAGGCAAAGGGGTGCGACGTCTCGCTTTCACAACGACCGCGTCCATGCATATTGACGTCCATTCTTGAAGCCCTCTATATACACTCGCCGGGACTTAATATATTTCAGAACGGGTGAATATCGAGAAGGTAGGAGAGGAGGTGGACGGTGCATCAATGCGGGACGTTCGACTTGCCGCATAAAACGATGTCAGCGTTATCGCTCGACATATTGTATATATGTACACCGAATATATACGCGAGTTTGCTATGCGATCCCACACGAAGGCGAAATAGCGACTCGATGTCCGAGAAAAACGTTTGTCAAGGAAACGTCTGACTTCTTGTGCGGATGACCAACGTTTTCTAACGTGTATCGTGTGTGACCAACGTTTTCTCCCATATCTTATGTATGCGCTCGGCAAATACCCTGCGGCACTCGTCTTCATGGACGATACGAATTTTTTACTCGACGGTTGTATCTTATTTACCAGACTGAAATGTGACTTTCAATTTGTATTTCTAAGTTTAGAATAAAGTCGGATTAAAATTTTGTTTGATTAAAAATTACGGTGGCTGATTAATTCAGGGTTTTTTTCAACTACTTTTGTAAAATAAGAACCAGTTATTCAGGTATTGGCAATAACGTTAAAGCTACTGGGATTTTGATAAATAGTCCAACTTTGCAATTTGAAGTCGAGAGCGCAAAAATGATGTCAGTTTATTAATTGCAATTGCCGTTTATGTAACTAAACAAAAACGTCAAAAAGTTTCTTCAGGTCTCAGTAAAACGTAGATGATCTCGCTGAAATTTTTCAAAATTTTCAAAGCTATCATGCTATTGGACTTCGAAATATAATAGAGGAAACTAAGTAACGCAATGTATTTATTTTGTTGGTTGACAGGACGACTCTTCCATCGAGGGATCCTGATGTCCGGAAGCGCCCTTTCGCCCTGGGCTTTGGTGAGAGGGGCAGCTAACTATGCGATGCAGGTAGCCAAACACCTGAATTGCTCGGCGGTAAGTACTCGAACGTGAATTTGCCCCGGCAAAGGATCCTTATGGGAAGGCGGTGGCAGCCCTTGTCCCTTTATAACTCTTTTACGATGGGGCGTCAGGCGCTCATCAGCAATTCTGTCATTTTGGTAGCGTACGCCAGAGGTTTGATCAAGCGAAATTGGTCGAGGGTTTCCCACATGCCACTAGACGATAAATGTTTAAACATCCAATGGTAACGTTTCCCATGGCCTCGCCCTTTTTCCCTCGGGCTCGCCTTTATCTCTCTGGACACCCTCGGAGGGTGACCTTAGTTAGGGCACTCATTATGTCCATAGTGGATTGTCGTAGTGCGACTCTACGGAATTCCTCAGGACGCCAATAAATTTATCGACGTGACGTTCGATACTTACGTGCCTTTTATTTTCGATGCTGGGTGGTTTGATCATATCTCTTCATATTATCAACGTATACGCTGGTTCAAAATCGCAGAGACAAGGGAACTTTTTTTGACGTGGCAATCTCCCGTATCTGAATCAGATTTTTAATTGGGCAGTTGGTGATTTTGGCTATTGCCATTTAGGATATGGGCAAAAAGAAGTGCATTCTGTTTCGGACATACCTAAGAGTACATTTAGGGCTACGATTCGTGACCTGCTCATAAACGCATACGTGAAATTATGGTTTTTTAAAAGTTTTGTATTTCTATTGTATATTCTTTTTTTCCAATAATCCGGTTTTGGCTGAACGTTCTTCCCGTTCGTTATGTTTTTTTTTTAATTTTGTCCCATACTTCATCAATTTTTATAATCATGCCCGAGTTTCTCCAGCGTTTATAATTGTTATTAAATTCAGTGTACATATCGAATTACCTGACATTCCGGCATCCAAGAAAAAAGACTAACCGTGTTGAGTGGAGTAGCGAGGGGGGACAGTGTTAATGGAGTTAAAATTATCGCTTTAATGTCAGATAAGTCTCTCGTCGGTCCAACTCCTTTGGCACTC
The DNA here is from genome assembly GCA_947507545.1 of Clistopyga incitator. Taxonomy (NCBI): domain Eukaryota; kingdom Metazoa; phylum Arthropoda; class Insecta; order Hymenoptera; family Ichneumonidae; genus Clistopyga; species Clistopyga incitator. The sequence continues at coordinate 11,125,788 of OX382173.1, read as the reverse complement.
AGAATGTCGGACGTAAAATAATTGATAATTGGATTAATAAATAGAGCTTCCTCAATCTCAGCTGCACGAAAACTTGGAGCGGTAAAGGGTCGCCCTGAATGACCTGCAGTCGTGTAACCCTGCGAAATTGACTGCGTTACAGCTCATAACTGCGTTCCTCGAGTTCTCAGCTGTAACTATCGATTCGCGTATCTATAGTTATATGATTTGCCGGTTTGTCAAGAGTCGTAAAGCGGAATCTCTGCCGCTTCGGAGCGCAGCTTCGATCGAATAAAGAAATTAAACGGGGCTGGATTTAATCGACGCGATAATTCCTGACGGGGTCGTACACCATGCACTCGGAAAACACCACCGAACCAGCCGGGAAAAGAGATGGATGCACACACAGAGTCTCCACTCCACGGATGGAATTGAAAACAGATACAATAATTACGTCGCTTTAATCCTCTTGCGTTGTACCACGCTGATTGAAATCTGGAGTGCGTCGGTGTCGACGAGCAACCACTAGTAAAATTCCACTCCCGATCTATCTCCTTTTTTTTTATAGAAAGACCGGAAAACATCGAAAAACCAAAAACTGATGGAAACTCTGTACGGACGTTTTTCCATATGCGCTTTCAATACATAAATACATAAATTACATAGATTTGTACGCTAAAATGAAATAGATGAAGATTGCCAAACAAAAAAATTGTGAGTTTAATGAGAATTTTGACGAATCGACAAATTTGACTGGTTGATGAATTTCTTATTCTTTAGAATCGATTTTCTTTTTTTTTTTTCTTTTTTTTTCTTGTCTCATTTTATCGACAAAGTAGTCGAAGCTCATTATATTATTATTATATGCAACGCATGGATGCGAATATTCACAAGATAAATGGCATGGCTGAATATAGAGAGATAGAATTCACGAAACAATCATGTTCTCTGTTGGTTCGTGGACAACCGATTATTGTACTGACATTTCGGTGAGGTATCGTCGTTATCGGAAGTTAACATTGCTATCCGATGAGCCATATTCTGACGGGTCCGCGGTTCTATCATCGGTTTCAATCGGGTTACACATATCGTATTGTAATATTGTAGCAGGGCTGTTACACAGCGTACATCTATTCAATATATCACAGCGCGGATGCTCTTTGACCTTTTTACCTATTTTCATAAATTATACCGGCAACATGGAATCTGATATGTCGATCAAATACGAACGAAGTTCGAAAAAATATCTGTGGAAATACGCGCCAGTAAAATGTTCATTAAAAGACCAAAAAGTGCCATCTTTTTACTCAATTAAAAAATCATTAAGATTTAAAAAAAAAGGCAGAATCAAAATTCACTTGTACAAAATGGAATATACTTTGGATTAAATATATATGATTTGTTATGTCCCTTTTTAATTACCTGATTAATTATTTACTCCTATTGTAACAAATTCGAATGAATAAATATGAAATAATGGAAAAACTTGATCTCTTCAGGTCGCCAACGATCCTCAGAAGTTGCTCAAGTGCCTGAGGGACGTATCGATGGAGTCACTGTTATCGGCGCCTGTGCAGGGCCTCGCTTTCGCTCCAGCCTTTGGTCCGAGTATCGACGGCGTGGTTATCGATGCCGGTGATCCGGACGACCAGGACTATACCTTACAAATTGATACCATCAACACACTGAACAACATTTTACTGAGGAAGGGAGTGATAGCCAAGTTGTCCAGGTAAAGTGCTACAAAAAAAAAAATTACGCATCCATGATTTTCTCATCTTATGGAGCTAAAACGCTGTGAAGCTTTTTTTTGCATTCCCTTTTTTTTTCTTCTTCTTCTTCGTAGAATGAATAAATTTCTCGTTTATTTCTGACTTTTCAACGAACGTCTCGAGGGAACAAGAAACTAGGAATGGAACAGCGAGCTTCGTACATTACTACTGCACTGCTATCACAGCTATTGTTCCGTTTCTACCTCTGCGTGGCCGAAGATCTTTCGGAACGAACAATAGCCCATCGCTGAAAGTTACGACGGTCTCTTGTACCGTAGCATGCAGTAAAATATACGGTCGTGGTAATTGACCATTAAAATCGCGAATTGGTTCTGAGTATCGGTATAGGCAGCGCTACACTTCCATTGCCCGGGGTGACTAAAGCTCTCCTCGCTGAATATGCAATTGGAAACTGACTTTCTATGCGCTACCGTGATTCGTCTTTGAAGTACCGACGCAGTCAGCAAACGATTAAAGCTGAAGAAACAGAGTAACTGTGTTCGTGAATCATTCCGCGTGATGAATCCTTTGTATCTGTGGGACATTCAGTGGTCGGTATGGTTTCATATTACAGCAGGACCTTTAATAATCATAAGAGCATCGCTTTATGCTTTTACCCATTCGACTGAAAACTTCAGTTATTTCTGTGGTTTGGATTTTCATCCAGATAACTGATGGCAATAACTGGTAGCAAGGATCAGAAAGTCATATTTAAAAATAAAAATAAAGAAAGTGGCGGGTCATCTTCGACATTTTTCGACTGGAAGACGACAGAATAATTAAATTTATAATTTCATTAACTAAGAATGCCAAACTTCATGTCTTTACGAGTCGCTGAATATTGAAGGAAAATTGTTTTTTGTCTTTGGTTCTTCAATCGAGAAGCAAGTCCGAAAAAAAAAATTCAAATGTATCCCACAAAGAGTAGAGTGAGAAATCAACGTCAAAGTTGAAGACAAAACCCCATTGATTTTATTCGGGAGTAAATAAAGCTAAAAGGGTGGAAAAAAGGAAAAATATGAAAAAAGGAGACAAAATCGAGTCTCGTTTTGTGCGGAATTCTCATTTCGGAATAAAGGGGGGGGATTGTCGACAGCCGAAGGTGGAACTCACCGCTAACTTCTATTTCGGAGCGTTTTTGCGACGAGCGATTTCGCCACGAGGAATTTGGCTTTCGGCTCTTCGGTGTGCAAAACTCGACGTTTTCGATTAAAAGCTTTGGTACAATGCTGCACAGTGCTATAGCTTTATCGTGCGTGCGTAGAACCTCATGCAAAACTCAATCACACACGGTTTCGGTGTATGAGTGTAGACACTGGGACGTGCAAGCGAAGCGGAAAAGCAATAAGCCAGTGCAACGTGTTAAACCTAACTCTTTTTATCGTTTGACGGTTGGAAGTGCGCGCCAGCGCCGCGAGATGGCGCTGGTGATTATGTACATACGCGAGGCATCTGCACTTAGAGTCCGAAACAAAAAGCGTTAGTGCAAGCGTCGGGAAGCGAAAGAAAAAGAGACGAGGACGAGGGAAAGAATGGGAAGAGAGTGAGTTGGCGTAACATAAAACCTTAGCGGTACTGTGGCCGTTAGTATAGCCGTACGGTTAATGCGAAGCAACGGAAAGCGTAGCATCCGTTGAAACATCAGGCCGACGACCAGAAACGAGCGCACTGCCGCTATCCGAGAACTCGCACTAGCGAACTCTCCTGTTTTAGCTGAAGAATACTCACAACTGAAGGCCCCGGGTGAACCGAGAAAAGGGCCACTATCGTAAAAGTTAATAAGCTCAATTACCGGGAGGAAAATGTCTCTGGGATGGTAAACGGAACTAAAATTAGCCACAAGGTCGGTGGAACTGAATATCCACTATGCATAGACTATGGTTAATGGTACTGGGAGGCAGGGGGAGGGGGAGGGGAAGGGATGAGGACAACGAACATGAGGAGTACCGTCAAAAGCCGCAAAGGCCGAGGGCAAAGGGAATACATTGAAGGGAAAAAAGGGAAAAAAAATATAAAGACACAAATTCGTTCATTGCAGTTCTTGGGTAGATTATTTAAGGACGTTGCTGCTGCAGCGCTGTAACGATGAATAGTAAATAAGTAAGGGTTTGGGAGGGAGGAGGAGGGGTTAAGGGCAAACCAACGGCAAAGGGCTGTGGAAAGATGATGAGATAATTTGATACTTCTTTCTGAAGCTGCTGCGGAAAGTTTTTGCCTGATAGCTTCTTGGGAAGTTTGGAATTTTATGGGCAGACGGTGCATCAACTTTCAGCGCACGGCTCTGAATAATTATTCCGGCGTTTTTCACTTTTTCTTCTTGCACCGCACATTTTTTTTATTCGTTGACGTCATAAAAAACGCTTGATTTAAGTTAAATTAATAACAACTGTTTGGAGTGAGGGATAATAAAAAAACGAAAGGATCTAATTAATGGATGATTAAAGAAAATAATTACCCAGTTATCGGGGAAACTCTCAATTAGAAAAATTGTTTGGTCGCAAAACGAAGCATTTTGTTCGGTAAATCAATAATTTTTTTTTCCCACTAGCTACTTTCTGTCCGTAAAACAAATAATCCTGAGGAGTCTTAATGAAGCTCGGTTTATTGAGAGCAAATTCCCATTATTTGGGTAAACATTATATAATCTTATTAACCCTTCCCCAGCTACCGCTCTTCAACGGGGAGGTAAAGGAGTTTCTGCTAAAGTTAATTACAGACTGTATACCGCGGAGATAATTTTTTTATTATTATTATTATCCCGAGCAGCGCCCCAATTTCTATGTAGTACAGTAGAAGCTCTCACATTTCACGCGATGGAACAAACTCAAGTTTAAATGTTTATTTTAATCAAATAAAAATGTTATCGACAATGTGAAGGTACACATTTTTTCCCAAATTGAAAACAAATATATCCATCATAATTTGTAGCATAATTCAATCGAAATACATATCCGAATAGACTAAAATAGCCTTTCATTAAATGAATTTCATTCTTGCTTCAAAATCAATTAAATTTGGTTAACAAAAATAAACATAATAAATCAAGAACCATCAAATTATTTTTCACAACAAGAAAAAATTTTATTCAATCATCCGCCTTTGATCGAAAGGGGGAGAAATTTGGTTGGAAAGCGTAATTAGCTCTCACTTGGCTCTCCATAAACTGAGAGAGCTTCCACTGTAAACAGCAGATACAATCTCACTAGAAAAAAAGAAAAAACATAACGAGAAGTAGCTCAGAGGAACTTCCAGACGTTGACCCTCAACAGCAAGAGCAACCCTTTAAGGCTATTAAGAAGTTGCGCGAGAAAAGGGAGAAAGGGGAAGACCGCGTGGGAGTACAGCGACGAACCAAGGAAAGCATAACTCTAGCCTATTTTACGCAATAGCGGAAACGTGGCGCTGAATAGCTAAAACCAAAGGAGAGGATCTCGTTATGCGGGTAAACGGGGCGTGCTAACTAACCGCAGGGTTTTCCCGGTAAGCCGCGACTACTACCAACACACACACATACACACACTTGCCCCTTTTCAAGGTAGGCCCTATAACCTCGTCGTTGCAACAGTCGTCACCGTCAAAGTGGTGTGCTGTACCAGCAGAGAAAAAGCAGGGCAGGCAGCACACAGCGCAGCCTTAGTGGCAACCCCCACAGGCGCCCGCAACCACATCGGGACAAGGAGACGAAGAGAAAAAGAGAGATAGGGAGACGGCAACCCTCACTTTATAAACATGACCGTGTTCCACGTGCGCATCGTTGGCATTCAATGATTCAACCTAGATTTCTCGGGGCACCGAGGGCAGATAGCTAGCAAGTTCCGAGGGTGGAACCGCGAACGACTCGACAGCCTCGTCACGTTCTGTCTAGTGGTAGTTGTCCGTGCGCTAAGCTCATCAAGACTTTTTTTTTCGATGCTAACCAGCTGCACAAAAATATATCTGTCATCGTGAGTTAGCAACTCGACTATTTTTATCGAGTAGCAGTAATCAAAAATGTGCGGGAAAGGGAAGAGCATCCAGTGAAGCTCGTAATCTGGATTCACGAATCCAAGCATAAATGGAACGTAAATGTACATTCATGATTGAACGAGGATAGGTTATTACGGTTGATAAATAATAGAACGAATTGTAAACGAATAGTTCGGGGTAATTATTCATAATTATTCGTCATTATTCCAAATACATGCTAATTTAGCTTGGGCATATTAATGGGGATGTGGTTAGTTGTTGGTAATGTCGATTCCCCGCAGTGTTAGAATAATTGGAAATAGAAATGTAAATCAGAACTTGAAATTGCAATTTCGTGGAATTACTTGATGTAAACTTCTGTGTGTGTTTGTGTTTTTTTTTTTTTTTTTACTTGGTTTGAAAGTCACAAAAATTTGGTAACAATTCAGTGTGCAAAAGAGGTAGAGTTTGGTTGGAAAAATAGCAGTGATGATTTATTTAAAACGAGAACGAAAATTACTTGGAAATTTATGTGCGTTTTTAGAGAGATGTTTAATACAGTAATAATAATGAAAACAACAATAAAAAATAGAAAAACTGTTGAGCCGCTAAATACGCAAGCAATCGCCATGCACCGAAGCTTTCAGGGGAAGATATGTAGAGCATGCGCTCGTATACACACGTGAACACATACAAACGCGCACACACGATACCAGGAATGTTTGATTACTTGGCGAACATAGGAGAAATTATTCGCAATTACCGTACACAGTTTCACCCTGGGGAGAAAGATGGAGAAGCGTTGCGGCGAGCAGGAGAGAGAAAGACGCCGAGGGGGAAGCACCTACGCTTACGAATTAATTTCCAGACCGCAACTCCCAAATTATATAATTGGGCGTTGCTGCCGATATATCCGGGCGCTGCGGTGCTTTCGGTGGCGGAATGAAGAGAAGAGAGAGAAGCGCGAAAACACCGACAGAGACGATAGTGGCGAGAGTGCGCAACACAAGGAAGACTTTCGCTGGATACCGAGGATACCGAGGCCGGTTGGAATAATTCAAGTTTGATTTGAAACAAAAAATTTTTTAGTTCATAATTCGAAATCCGAATAATGGAGTTAATTTGGTGATACAGTTTTGGTCTTAGTAGAATTATGATTTTGGATGAATCCGGACTTTGGATCACTTTTGACTTTGGATCAATCCTGAATTTGGTTCAATCCTGAATTTGGATCAATCCTGAATTTGGATCAATCCTGAATTTGGATCAACCCTGACTTTGGATCAATCCCGACTTTTGATCAATCCTAACTTTGGATCAATCCTGAATTTGGATCAATCCTGAATTTGGATCAATCCTGAATTTGGATCAACCCTGACTTTGGATCAATCCCGACTTTTGATCAATCCTAACTTTGGATCAATCCTGAATTTGGATGAACCCTGATTTTGGATCAATCCTGAATTTGGATCAACCCCGACTTTGGATCAATCCCGACTTTTGATCAATTCTGACTTTGATACAATCTTGATTTTGGTGTAATCCTGACTTTCGAATAATCCTACTCTCTATACAACTCTGACATTGGTGCAGTCCTGACCTTCGCAAAATCCTAGCTTCAACACACAATCCCGCCAATTACGAAATTCAGCGCGACTAATACATTCGAGAAACAAAGCTCCGCTACATTTATGTATCTGTATGCCGTACATTCGACCAGATTTAGCAAAGGGAACGCTTCGCAATTCAGGCATCGGTGCAGCACAACCCGAAGCTCATGAACTCGTTATATTGCTAGTCGAGTTACGTTTATTCGAAATTCCACGAGCGATGGAACAGATGCGCCGGACTCGACGATTCTCTCTGTTGTATTGCGTTTTGCAATGTTCTCCTGGTTGTACTGGCCAACCTGTCTCGTACCAACTCCCGGATGGTTCTACGCACGCATTCGATTATGCCACGAGTTTGATAGCCGTAAAATTGCCATTTACGAGCATCCCAGTCCATACATACTCCCATTGCTATTCTACGTGTTGTTTTGTTCCACCGTCGTCTCTGTTTTACGCTTCCCTCTCTACCTTCACAATCCCACGATGTTCACCATATACTTTGTAAATCGTAATCGGACGCGAATTTGCCATCGAATCGAGAGAACGTAATCGACTGTATCCCTCCTCTCATTACCGCAAGCCGGTTTAATGCTCCGTGTATTACTGCTACCCGGTACACACCCGGATGACTTCGATTGCTGCATGGACTCGTTCTATTCACCCTCGATAACACGGTTTTAAGGGGCTCCGGCTAACATGGAAATGCAACAAATAAAACTTTATGATTCACTTGACGACAGAAGTTAACGCGGCTAATCCAAGCACTCGATTGCCATGAAAAGTCGTGGCGATTGCTCTTCATGCTTTATTTTCACTATTTTATTTTTATCGACACCTAATTATTAGTCTTCAAATTTTACAATTTTACTACGGAGCACTTAAAGTGTATTTTTACCAAATTTTGCAGGAAAAAATAATTAACGTAAGATGATGTGACCTTAAATCTGAGATACATTGATAAAGAATTCAAAACAAAAATTGCAAAATGACTGATTAGCGTTTGCAAAAATAATCGGTTTTTTTTTTTTCTTGAAAAACTTTTCATAATGTGAGTGATTTAATATTTTGTACGGTCAATTGTTTATTAATTATTACTGTTTGTTTGCAAAGTTTTTGGCTTCGTAAAGTCCATCATGGTTTTCACCTGACAAACAGTGAAAATTGGCGGTCAAACAAATTGAAACATTGCAGAGTTGTAGAGTTTCGGGCGTAGCCTAGAGGATAATTACACTGTTACAAATATTGCCAAAGTTGATTATTGGACACGAAGCATTTATGCATGAATCGTTATATTACATTGCCCGTGAATATATCAAGGGAAATAACGAATCATTCTTGCTAAATTTATACTGTCATTTTACGCATGTTCATATAGACGACTTTTCCAATACACCCAATAATCATAAATCAAACAAAATTATTAAATCTTTTCATAAATCCGGATACTGCAGAATAATTTCAAAGGTAAGCCAACTAGCATGCGAGTAAAGAAAATCGCGGAAATTGATATATTTTTAAAAAAATGAAATACAAAATAAATATTTCCCCCGGAAGAATTCGATATTTTGCAACCGCACATTTTGTTCCGAGACTAATTCAGCATTCGACGCCGCTGACCAGATCCATCCAACATCCCGAAATCGTCTTATCAAGCGGCACAACCTGCTTTATCAGTTTCTTGCATAAATTACATGCCCGCCCGTACAGCGGTACAAAAATTGCCGCACGGAAAATTTGAAATTAGAAGTGGTGCGCCGGCGGCAAAAAAAAATATAATGCAACCAGTCGCCGAGCGGGTTAATTGAAAAAAAAAAAAAAAAAAAAACAAACTGCAGCAGTCTGAAATAGCAGGTGGTATGCGAGGAAGAGCCAGAGATTGCTGGAGAAGAATTAAGCTCGAGAAAAACATCCAGCGAGATGAAGAGAGAGAGAGAGAGAGAGCGACGCAGACTCGAAGCATACGAGGTGTGTATATATGTATATACATACATCCATATCTATATATATATATATATATATATATACTTATATCTACGTCCGGGCAAACGGAAAAAGCGAAAGAAAAAAAGCATGACATAATGTTTGAACGCTTGTTTTCGTTTCGGGAGATATGAAAGGCCAAACCCGACTCTTCTTTCTATTTCTCTTTATGTTCTCTCCGAAGCTCGCAAACAACAAACACAGTGCAAGGTACACGTATGTCCGCGCGCCGGTAGGACGTCGGGCGGAGGCTTTAGCCACGGATACACGCCAGAAAGTCATTACTGCGCTTTATATGGGCCGAGGGGCAGGTTTCGTTTCAGTCGGCATCGAAAAACGCTCTGCAGAGTCCTCGGGCGGGTGACTGGTAACCGTGCCAACGGCAGCGGCGCCAGCAGTAGCAGCTGAAATATACCTGCACAGGATGCACTCACCGCTGCAGCCGAGTGTGTTGCTGCAACAAGAGAGCGAGAGAGTTAGGGAGAGAGGAACTAAGAGAAAATAGAGGGACACACTGCGATACGATAAATAAATGTACGCAAGCTTACGCATATACCCTTTGTATCTTTTAGTAGAATCCTCCAGCGGATATTACTGTCGCATTGCTTGTTCGCTTCCGTCGAATCCAACGCGAGCGCGGATGGCAAATGGAAATTCTCTGCACCCACTATATTTTATCCAGTTTATCTTATTTGCTTGACACTTTTTACCATGTCATGAAAAATAGTCCTCGTTTTTTTTTCGATTGTAATACAGGAAAAGCTTCGGGGTAGGAAAATAACGCCACCGCAGAGCGCCACCGGCGTTTTCACTTTTATATAATCAAGCGCGGACAATAATTTCATAATTGATTATTGTATAATTAGAGTTCATTATACACTCTCATTATAGCGATGCAAATAAATAGAACGGACCCAAATTTGTGGGGGAAAAAAAGTACCTGGAAGCGATTGAGTGGATTTTTTTTCTGTTTTTACCTCATTTCATTCTCACTCTCTTGCTTTATGGTGCTTTTCGAAAATTACAAGAATTCACTTAAGCAAATTTGACACCGGGATTTCGGATGCATGCGCGCTGTTTTTAGGCAATAATTCAGTGCGATAAACCGTTTACTCAGTGGGATTAATAACTTCTAGAAAAAAGCGTCTTCTAACGTCACAGCGCTAATGACGAAGCGCTGCTAATTATTTTGACAATTGTGGGATAAAAATAATTTTATGTTTGAAAATTAGGCAGGCTAAAAATTCTTTAATTATAACGATTCGCATATTGTAATCAAAATATTCATCAACGTCGTGGAATTTGTTCTAAGAACACCCTAGATATTTTTCAATCAAGATTTATGCTCAGTGGCGATAAAAATGCAATTGTCACATCAATAAAAGCATTTTAGGTACCCGAATTCCACAAAATTACCCTTCAATACGTCGATTATTTCCCAAAATGCAATAGAACAAAATGTGAGGTTAGAATCCACGCGACGATAGGTTAACGTCATTTTCACGCTCAGTGGCGATATAAATGCGATTTTCATACCAATACAAGCATTTTAGGCACCAGAATTCCACAAAATTCTGTTTCAATATATCGATTATTGCCCAAAATACAATAGCACAAAATTGAAGGTTAGAAACTACGCGACGATGGGTTAAAGACCTCATCTCCAGCGTCAATGAAAATTCCTACTTACCGAACTCGAAGAAATCGTACCCTTCATCGTCAAACCAGAGATGAGTAGACAGATTGCCAGTGGGGCGATTATTCCTGTTTGCACTTTTTTTCAGCGCCCGACGCGCCACCATCGGAGAGTCTCCGAAGCCAGTCCACCTTTTTAATTGGTCAAGATATTTCGAGGCATATCTGTGGGTAATTTGAACGCTCAAGAGAGAGCTCAGCTTACGTTTGCATCCACCGCGCGGCGGTGGTTCTTTAGGTTAGGTTAGGTTCTTTAGGTTCTTTAGATTCTTTGGGTTCTTTGGGTTCTTTGGGTTCTTTAGGTTCTTTGGGTTCTTTGGGTTCTTTGGGTTCTTTGGGTTCTTTGGGTTCTTTGGGTTCTTTAGGTTCTTTGGGTTCTTTAGGTTCTTTGGGTTCTTTGGGTTCTTTAGGTTCTTTGGGTTCTTTGGGTTCTTTAGGTTCTTTAGGTTCTTTAGGTTCTTTAGGTCCGACTTTAGGTTCTTTGGGTTCTTTAGGTCCGATATTTAGGTTTCCATTGGCGGTAAAAAATGCAATGTCGAGTCTGAAAAAAAAAATGTTCAAACGAAAAAAGTAAATGTGAGGACGCGAACCCGAGTCGTCCGCTTGAAAAGTTACGACGGTATCGACACGACCACCGTGCGCTTTGGAGTAATATGCTCGAAACCTCAACATGCTATACCTATCCACCGAATTAACTGAAAAAAAATGTGTCATCCCACCAACGAATGGTGAGAAAACACATTTTTGCATGGCATAAATATAAAACAAATAAATCATAAAAAAAACGGAGAGGCGTACGTATTTTCGAGCAACTTGAGCGTTTCAAATTAAGTTTTTACAGCTCGAGCAAGGCTAAAAAATGGTACGCCGAAGACCGTACGATGACTAAAACGAAAAAACAAAAAAACGTGCTTCTAATAGCCGCGCGGTGGATGCAAACGTAAACTGAGCTCTCTCTCGAGCGTTCAAATTATCCGCAGATATGCCCCGAAATATCTCGACCAATTAAAAAGGTGGACTGGCTTCGGAGACTCTCCGCGGATGGCGCGTCAGGTGCTGAAGATCAAAAGTGCAAACAGGAAAAATGATCCCACTGACAATCTCTCTACTCATCTCTGGTCAAACTGATAATCCATGTGTTCCTTTATATGTGCAGATACGATCTGATGGTTGGCGTGGTGAGATCCGAGGCTTACTTCACCTTGACGGCAGAGGACGCGCAGTACGGAATCGAGGCCGACAGAAGAACGAAAATTCTCCGAGAATTCGTGAGGAACACGTACACGTATCACCAGCCGGAGATTCTGGCGACGATAATAAACGAGTACACGGATTGGGAGAAGGCTGTACAGCATCCCGTGAATATAAGGTACAATATTCCGTGGCATCGTATCCAGCAATGAAACGTTCAATGAGTTATCGATTTGTCCGCCCACGACACACACACACACAGACGCACGCACACATATAAAACGTAGCGAACGAATCATATATTATTTCGCGGATGATTTCAACTCTGTGAACCGTTAAATTTTGGGTAATCGCTTTGAATGCGAGGAAATCAGCAGTGGCAGCTTTACCGTTTAGGAGCGGCGAGCACACGAGCCCAAGCCTCTGGCTTTAATACAGTTAGCACGTATTGCCAGAATTTAATTACGGGATCGTATCGTGTAAACAGATATCGGAACCCGTAGGTATCGAGATTTCCACTTTGGACTCAGGAGAATTCTTCCTGTACTCTCAATCTATCCTCCCCTTCAGAATTCACTGCTCGGTTCGCTAGATGGTTGGCTTCTCTTCGAGTTCTCGAACTACTGCTTCCAACACCACCACCAGGGGCCGCCCTCAGCGCCAATTAAACTCGAAGACTCGAGAGCGCAACTTCGGACTGGTGAGAGTCTCGTTTCCGTTGGCTCTGGACGTTTTCGCGTTTCTTCACCTTTTACTCTTACCCTGCACTACACATTCTCTTCAGCATTGCCGACTAGCGGCGGGCACTACTCTTTGCTCGAAGCCTGGCGCTCGCTACGTGCCGCCAACCTTCTGCCCATTCGATTCATCGATTTCGCGTTTTATTGGCTAAAAGGTTTCCGACAAGATTAAAAAGGGGGCCCACGGGGGGAAGAATGGCGCGGGCTCGAAGCCCAGTTAACTCGGAATAAGAGGTCTTCTTGAATTTTCCAGGGACGAGACGCTCGAGGCCCTTGGCGACGCCAATACTGTTGCACCAGCTACCAGGACTGCCGACCTTCACAGTCAATCACACAGAAATTCTTATCTATACGTATTCGACTATCAGACGAAAAACGGGGATTATCCTCAGGTAAGTTAGCTACTCCGATCACCGGAAATATTTTCGTCTTTTATTTTGTGACTATTTTCGCTGTTGGGAATATAACGTTTCTTATGCAAATATATCGAGCTTTTTATTGTGGAATATATTCTTCGATAAATTGAGCCACAAATGTCAAAGATAAATACGCAAAACATATCGTGTTACTGAAACGGTATTACATTTCGACGTTTGGCTTTTCGACCTGTGCGCCGAGCCAAACCGATAAAATGTTGCGTTCTACGTGCACTATATTGATATTTATACGCGTATGAGCTTTTTTGAGTGAGTGAAAATATTTCTCGGACTTTTTTTTATTTAATTTAATTTGATTTTAACTAATTATTGCCACATTTGTAATTCGTGTAATATGTTATTTTCAGAGAATCCCAGTTTTGTTTAGAAACGAGGCGATTTTCAAGGTGTGAAATGATGATTTATTCGATCGGCGATCAAATAACCGGGGCACAGCGCTCGCTTGTCTCTCGCGCAATTTGCTTGCCTATTTTCATCGAGTTTCGCTAGTAGGTTCGCACGAACGCGGGCTTTCCGGGCTTCGCGTCGCCAAGAAACGTGGGCTCTCTCTCTCGCCTCTCTCGCGTGCGATTTCCCGACGCCTAATTTCCTCACTTCCTGCAACTATGCGTCGACGTTGCACACCCCCACAGTAAGATCCCAAGTGTGCAGCTGGGTGCAATACGCCGGAAGGTAACACGCCCGGCGACGTACTAATGTACAGTCATTACTCATACGCTATCTGATATACGGAAAGTTATGATATATATATATATATATATATGTGTGCGTGTGTATATATATGTTCACGGGGAAGGAAGTGGGGTAGAGTTCACCGAGGGTATTTCGAGTTATATGGACGCTGTACACGCCATCGAGGATGAGGCTGAAGGAAAATGTTACGAGTCAAAGGTTGAAATACTGCTCTATAGATAGGAAACATAAATAAAACGAATTCTGCGAGATTTCTTTAATCGAGAGTGCCAAAGACAAATCAGTCATAATAATGGCAAAAGTGCAATCATCTGGGCAATAAATTTGATGTCCTGGCATTGAAGCTTTTGCAATATAATAATTTCGATAATTTTTTTTTCAAGCTTTTTTTTCGGTCTCCAAGTGCAGAAACGACTGTTTTATCCTTTTTTGGAATGACGAAAAAAATAGTGTTTAGCACAGTGTTTCTCGCGCCTCTATTTTGCCCGAGCGTGACGTAAGCAAGTTTGTTGCGACGTTCCTGCGACGTTGAAGTATTAACGACGTTAATGTGATCTGAAACAAGGCGAACGAGCGAACGAGTAACGTTCACCGTTCACGAGATACAAAATAACAGGACTCCTGGGTCAGTTTGACGTTGTCGTTGCCGTTGCAGCTACTGCTATGTGTCTCACAAAGGAGCACAACGGTTAAGCGCATAAACGTCACGTCTCCTGATTATCAAAGGCGTCCCGCAACACGTTGCATAGACAGGAGCTGTTTTAGAGCATATTTAATATTAGATTATCGATTGACGCGTCATTCGAGCTTCACTCTTCCTTCTGGCAGCTTATCAGTGACATTAGTGAGCAGGTAATGACGCGAATATTTTGTGTAAGACATTGTTGGAAAATTTTCCTGTTTATTGCCAAATAATACCTCGACAAAAAAACAATTTTTTTCAACATACACACAAAAAATTCAAAATTTAATTTAAAACAGCAAAAAAGCTTTTGCTTCGCTGGCACTTCACCAAGTTCTTCCCATAATTCTTCTCTTTTCATTAAATAAAACTATAGCATATTTACAGCTCGCAATCATTTCCACAAAAAAATAGAAAAACACAGTTTTTTTTCTCAAATTGCATACATACTGTCCTCAAGCATTGAAATAATTCATTAACGTAAAAAAAAACAGTGTTTCCAATTTAACGAAATGCCGGATAAATAGTGAATCGTTCTATCCGCCGGGAGTTTAAATGAAAAATTTAATTAGTCCTTGCGGAAAACGACGCGATAATGGTCAAACAATAAATTAATAAACGCGGAAAATTGATATCCCCGGAATTCTCGACTTCTCCTCCCTCTCCTCTCTCGCTCTTTTGACTCTCCAGGAATCTGAATATAGGTGATATAATATCTGGGTCGATCGTCGAGCCGCGTTCTGGAAATATTTTTCAGCGCGAAAGAGAGCGAGAAAAGGCTTTTCCTTTTTCTTGGGCTCTCGAGTGGAAAACACGTTCGCGGCTGCCGCTGCAGCAGCAGATTCTGCATCCCCCGCTTTGTGGAACTCACTTTCGTGCTGACCTTGTTCCCTCGCGCTGGTTGTACACCACACCGTTCGCTGGTATACGTCGAGTGCATCAGAGGGGGGCCCGCAGGGTGAAAACGCTCTATCCAGAATTTTCGAGTGATAGAAAGTACAAGTACCATCCTCTCGCGCTTTCCCGAGGGACTGAGGACACGCTCCCCGGATAAAAATCCAATCCGTATGTAGAAGAGCGCATGAGCTTCGCTGTGAGCTCCCCGAAAAATGTCTGCAACATGAAAGGCGCTTTCAAGGACTCGGATCACAGGACACCAAAGTCTCGTCATCATAATGGCCTTTCAAACGTGTCGGGTTATCAATCGTTCCTCAGAATTTCTTAACCATACAATTCCTTTATACGTCGGAAATCAGTTTTGAAAAAAGAATTTTTACGGGGATTTATAGAATACTCAAAATGGCCTTCGGATGAATTATATTCAACCTCGGTTTTCAATAAATTGACTTGGTGCTCTTTCAAAATGAGGTCAAAAGGGCACTTGGTTTTTTTTTGGTATCATATCGAATTTTTGTCTGCAAGTATTTCATTTTTTTTTTTTTTTTTTTTTTTTTTTCACTGTCATATCTTTTTTTGAACTTACTGTTGTTTTTGTTTTCAGGATTCACAGAACTTCCGGTCGAAAAATCTAGCTGAATGTTTTTTTTCCTCTTCAAGTTCTCAAATTTTGATCTTCATTATTCTCAAATCCATTCTACCAACGAAAACCCGCACCTAAAACGCTTTAACAATCGCAACAACAAAAAACACTCTTTGTTGTGTTTGGTTCCACATTTTTGTACGTAATTTTTTGTAAACCTTGATAAGTTTCGCTGTTAAAGGGCTAATAGGGTGTTCATCGAAGAAGCGCTGTAATTCTTCGAGTTGAAGAGCACAAGATTCGTGTAAGGCTGCCAATGATGTCAGGTCTTAAGCCCAATGCGTGGGGGTGAAGAGCGGTGAAGGGTCGCGTACAATCCCTGCGAGTGTCGTTCGCCCTCCGCTCGGACGGAAGTAATAGGGAGTTGCAGTGAAACAATGGCCAGTAGTTAACTGCAGCACGCGTTACTTCCGAGTCCCTGTGCGAGGAAGAGACTTGATCACTCCCTCAGATAGAACGTAATGGCCAGAAGGTTGCAGAATTCCCGAGAAATGTAGACTAGCACAGGGTAAGGAGCAGGCTATCCTCAGGGTAACACGAGTACATGATGGGCCCTTCGAAACAATGTCTTGGAATAATAGATTGGACATCCGAGAGGTCTGAACAAAAATGTCAACGTTTTACGAGAGCCACAGACAAGAAATAGAAGAAGGGTGCATTTTAACCCCGCGAGTAAATATATAGATATTCGTTGGGGTGTAGGAGAACAAAAAAAAACGCAGAGGGAAACAAATAGGAAGCCAGGGTAAAAGTTACATTCGTCAGTGATACAGATCCTGTTTCAATTTGTATCTCCATCGTAAACAGCTTTCCTTCCTTTCGAATTCTATCCCATTTGCTTTGAAAATAGGTCCACGAGTCGCGGAATACCACTGCGATCGTTGTCTCTGTAAAATATACTATTCTTCGAGAAATTCGAGAAATCTTAGGAAATCCCGTTGCCAACGGAAATCCGAGATTGATCCGCAGGATGGAGCAGAGTGGAGTTAGGAAAATCCTATTTTACTCCCCACTCTCGTTATTTTACAACTCTTTATACTTCTTTGTTTCCGCATTTTGCCGGGTTCTTCCTCGTCGCTGCGAATTTTTTTAAACGATTTTTCAGAGAATCTTTTATATTTCATGTTTATAAAGATTTTAATGAATGATGAAATTTAATGAAAAGATTGTTTTTAATGCTTTTGTTCCATCGAAAGTCTCTGTTTCATTGTTTTTTTGTTTTTCTTTTTCAGAGACAAGGTTGCATTCACGGTGAAGAACTTCCCTATCTTTTTGGCGCACCGTTGGTCGGTGGTCTCTCTCACTGGCCAAAGAATTACACGAAATCGGAAATTGCGCTTTCCGAAAGCGTTATCCTCTATTTTACGAATTTCGCGAGGACCGGGTAAGCAATTTCAATTTAGTGCCTATGTTAATTGTCTTCGAAATAATAATACATCAATATGTTCGTCGAATATCTGCTACATTTATTTAAAAAAAAAGAAATAAAAAAAAATTCATCCACGATTTTTAATTATTTATCGTAATTTTTTAAATGTAAAAAGTAAAAACGGAAATGTGTAAATACATTTACTTATGTGTGGATTTATTTGCAGAAACCCTAACGAAGGTACGCCGGATCCAGGACCTGCAGGATCTCGTCCTGATCGCACGAAATTGAAGAACGTCGTATGGACAGCCTACGAGGAGAAGCACAAAAATTATTTAATAATAGGTGCGAATATGGCTAAAAGTTGAATTACCTTTCTAAGCTAATCATAGCTCCTCTCCATCCGATGAATGCCCGGATCTGCGATTTATTTTTTTGCAGCAGAGTAGATTAAAGCCTTCTCGCGGATACTTGCTTCCATTGAATCCTATAATTGAGAAGTTGCGCGAAGGCGTCTGTGAAATAATCAGAGATGGTGCTATTTTCCTCGTTTTGCTTTCTCGCATTTCCGATCTCTTACTATACAATTAAGCCACGCGACGCGAAGCTTTACTCTTCAGCTTTCTCCTCGTCCTATTTCCAACGTTTATTTTTTTTTTCTTGTCTTTTCCTTTCTTTTTCATTTTTTATTTTTCTTTTCGATTTACTGTAGTCCATCGAGCGTGAATAGCTCTGCTTGTCGTCGTCGTCTTTCTCGCTTCGTTCATGCCACTCCCCAACTGCAACGTAGACCACGCGCCCCCATTTCTCGCGGCTTAATTCACCCTTGCTCGTATCTCGTCGCCTCTCACGCTCCAATTGACCGATCGGCACTCTCCGAGCAAGCCTCTCGCCTCGACGAACCTATAACTTCTCTCCTATCTATCCATGTCCGTGAAATTAAATAATTATTATTATTTCAACTGTTCAATTTTTTTTTTTTTGCAGACACCAAATCGAAACTAAAGAGCCACTACAGGGCACATAGACTCTCGTTTTGGTTGAATCTCGTTCCCGATCTTCACAAACCAGGATCCGATGAGGTGCCGAGATCTCATCATTTACTGGACGCCGAGCAGGTGAGTTTTCCCCTCATTTGCATTTTTTTTACCAAAAAAAAACATTATATGCTAGAAATTGTTATGAAAATATTGCGCTGAAAAAATCAGGCGATATAGTAAAAATCTCTGCATGTCTTCTAAAATTCCAGTAAATGAATTAATTCACTACTTTTTTAATTGACGAAGAAAAAGTTTTCATTTAAGGCGAAAATTCCGGACAGTCCGGAAAGCATTGGGTTCCGCTACCCATTGAAATTTATATTTTTAACCGTTGCTCTGCAGAATTTACGTCCGTTGTAATCTTCTTAAGTAATTTATTATCTCAAAAGAATCAAATAAGTACTCTGAAGGAAAATCCGAGATTTCACAGAAATACTCTAAGCCTGCAGTATATAAAAAAAACGGTTTTATTCATAGAGAAGGAGAAAAAAATCCTTTCTCCGCCGGTCTGCGGATTATACGCGTTCGTAATTCAAAAGAGAAACCGGTAATGTCTGGAAAATGAATTCTTACAATACAAAGATGTTAACAAAAATTTTAATACAAAGTTTATGGTGCTTTGGGCTTCGAAATTATGATTATAAAACAATCATATTTCGCGATAATAATATTATGGGTAAACCTTTGCAAAGCTGCAATATTTGTTTCCAATAAAAATTAATGTGACAATCTTTTTGCAATAATTAAAAAAAACCGTCAATCCACTCATATTGAAACTTCACGTAACGTCTCCATTTAGAATAATTATCAAACTGGTGTTTTTCTAATAAATTAATTTTTTTATTTAAAAAAGGTACCACCAAGATTCATCCAGAGGGTGCCAACGACCGCGAGGTCAACGACACCAGAGGTGACAACGGAACGAATGCGCAACACATCAACAGCTTCGCCGAGCGAATTGGCCTTCGAGGAGACGACGTCTCAGCCGGAGGACGGATTCGCAGCGTATTCAACAGCATTGAGCGTGACGATAGCGATCGGTTGCAGCCTGTTAATTCTAAACGTTCTCATATTCGCTGGAGTTTACTATCAACGTGACAAATACCAGCAGCATCACTGCCCAAAAAAGCGCCAAGAAAATGGCCAAATGCCGAACAACATTTGCGGCGAGCTGGAGACGAAAACGTCGGCGGAACGTCATCACATTCAACACATGCCACCTCCAGATTTCGCCGATCTTCAAAATAATTCCTGTCATGTACCGATGCCACCGCCGCCACCGAAAAACACAAAACCGAGCAAACCCACTGGACAAAATCTGATAATGAGCCCGAATCAGCTGCAGCAGGAAAGCATGCCGATGTCGGGAGTAGGAACTCTTAAAAAAGGCCACAATCATCAACAGATTATGGAGGAATTGAGAGTCTGACTTTAGGAGAACGGCTCGTCATAGAGCTGGATTTACGACTCATCGCCTCTTGACTCACCTGGAATTGAAACTTCGTCGACTGTTACAGCGAGTACCAGTCAAAACTCGTGACCTCGCCCTACTCAAGGAAATTCGTTCCAGTTATTCGAGTGCTTCGAGCTCGACATATAAACGTGAAATAAAAAGGGACGCATTGTGTGCGCGTTTACCGAAGCGAGTCGAGAGGATGATAAAGTAGTGTCGAAATTATAATAATAGTTAACAGTGCGAGTGATACTTGAACAATTTTCACGAGTCTATCGACTGAGAAATCGATAGATCGTTCAAAGGACTCGAGGATCCAGAGGATTTTCAGAACAAATAGCCTTCGAGCTGTTTCGCAAACGAATATTCTCGTCTAATCGTTATAAACTTTGAGAACAATTCGCGATATATGTACAGAGAAAACGGAAAGTTGTATGTGTTCCTCATGCTTTACGTCCTATGCGAATTCTTTCTTATAAAAAAAAACACTGAAACAAATGAAGCAAAAAAAATTTTAAAACGATGTTCGAAGACTGGTTTTCGATCGAACGAAATTCTATCTTTCATTGAGCAAACAGAGAAGAAAAGATGCATTTATATTTATTGTTATAAACGTGTGTGTTTTATTCGTGCGTTGGGCGTTACTGAAGACTGTCGTTAGGTCTCGGCTAATAGTCATTGACATCGTTGAGGACTCGTTTATTATGATTATCATTATTATCATTATTATTATTATTATTATTATTATTAATAAAAAAGAAGAAACAAAATAATGACGCTGTAATTAAAATCGATCGTCGATTAGGAAAGTAATAACGTTATTTTTAGCACTGACCGTGCCAATGCTCAAATTACGCGGCGAGGCCATCGACTTATATGGAGTACTTCGAACCGCTTCGTATCGGTCCGTGCGAATTTACAACAGAACGAGTTCTTTTTTTTTTCGTCAATTCGCAATAATAATTAAATAGAAAACGTAAATCTTCCGAGAATTCGCACGCGATCGCTACGACCGAGTGCCGGATAAACACGTACACACCAAAATTGTAAATCTCAATTATTTCAAGAAATAAGATTTATAGTACAGTTTTTTTTGTAATCATGATTTCATAATAATTATCAACAGCGGTCAATAAATCATGTTTCTCCTTTGAATAGCTGCGGAAAAAATTAATTTACAATAACATTGAGAGAAAGATGGCCGAAATATACGAGCACTTAATTTCGCAATGCATTTTCAATTTTTCAAAAAGATCGCCGTGACATTTGACTGAACATTAATATTTTCTTGCAACTGTTCTAAAGTTTGCACATGGTTTCATAACCGCTGTTCATTATTATCGTGGAATAATATTTATAAATAAACTTTACCATCATTTTTATGTCGAAAAGTATTAGGGATTTACAACTCTGGTACACAAAAATCGATACTGCCAAAAAAAAAAAGAAGCACGGACGACGTTTAGTTAGAAAAATCGAAAAGATGTACGGCGACGAGTTACGATTCGTGATGAGTGTTGATCGAATCGATGCAGAGATATAAGATACTTAAAAGAGCGTTTGCAATGCGCCGAAGGAAAACCTAAAATCGACCTACAATCTACGAATCGGTATGCGACTGTGTAAGTCCGATATTTACGATTGTGTCGTCGCGGGGCAAATTAATTTGTAAATATTTTAAAAAATGAAATGAGAGGAGGACGATATGTTAGTTGAAGCGTGTGGCGCTATGTTATCGACAGATCACACGGTGAATCGATCTTTTGGATGTATCGGGAGCAGAAAGTAGGTTGAAAAAATAAATACAAAAAATCCAATGTAATATAAATTTAAGATCGAAGTGAAAAAAAAAATGGGGTGTTTAGAAAAATCGAGACGTACAGGACGCAATTTTAAATTTGTATATAATTGATATTACAATAAAGTATGTAAACGATTACTATCAATTATCACGTTGGAAATAGTGATTTACGTCGAAATCCTTTCCTTGATATTTTAACCCATTGTCAACATAAATTCGCGTAAAATTTTCGAATAATTTTTCCAATTTTCAATAAAAATGTACGTTAACAAAAATTATCCAAATATTGTTTTACGTGCTAGTAAAAATTTCGTAATTTGACAAAAATACAAGGCAATTGATTACAGAATTTACCAAACTTTTTTTCATCATTTTTTCTACTGGCAAACGTAATCAAAAACTAAATAAAATCGTACAGAGACAACATATTGGAGTAAAGGTAAGCGGATGAAAAACTTAGCTACAAATAGGAGAGGTATTTTTGTTTTTCAATCGAGTCATCATCGACAATATCTACTTTATTGTATCCTATACAGATACGGTTGTTTCATTGCGTTGCGTCACAAAAGTACGGCTTTGCGTGTTACACGTAGAAATCGATAAAAGTATAAGCGATTAAAAAAAGGCATGGCCCGTGAACACAAATTGTTATTGATTCGTTTAAATTTTATTTTATTCTTTATTCATTATTATTTTGTTTCTTTATTTCATTAAAGCTCCACTAGTTTTAATAATATAGGTCGCACAATGGCAGCGACGAAAAATTTGCAAAAATTCGTGATATTCGCGTTCAAGAGAAACGAAAATCGCAGCTAAAGACGGTTTACAAAAAGGTTTACTCATCTTCTCGGATTTCACGTTTCATTTCATTAACAACGACAATTATTATTATTTATCTTTGCGCTTCGTACCGATGGCATCGACTATTCTCTATTATCCACTCTCTTATTCTCGCTTTTAATTGCATTCACAGTTTCTTCGTGACCCAGATGCACGACAATTTATCGTAAAAAGACAACGATATCTCATAAGTGCCCCTGAACGGAGCAAACAACTTACTCCTTTCCGACTCGCTTACAGTTAGTGTACACAGCTTTTGTCGTGGATGTGTATTCCTATTCTCATACGTATCGAGAGCAAACATCCGGTGAATGGAAATTCCTTCCCTTTATCATCCGCAGCTATATTCGAATCAACAACAATATAATGAACTGGCTTACACTCGCGTCCGCTACATCTACCTATAGCTCCAAGCTAATAAATAATAATAATATCCAATGTTTGCTATATAATGGCTACTTTGTCCATAAGGACAACCGATAATTCAAGCAATGTCAAACTGTTATTTTTTTCCATTTTTTGTTGTTTTTTTGTATTTTTTTGTATTTTTTTGTTTTTTTGTTTTTTTTTTTTTTTTTCGTTATCATATCGCTTTCGTTAAACGTCGACGATTATACAGAGGCTAATTGCTTTCGCTCATACAAATGCAGAGAAGACAGTCTTCGCGAGCTTTTTCTTAGCGTACAATCGTTCTGAGACTGAGTCATCAACGGGTGTGTGATTTTTTCTTTTCTTTACGTTCAGAGGATAAAAATAATATAAATAATTACTCGGCCCGTGGCAACATGATGACATTCGATCGTTACAGTAATTCGTATTGCTGTATGACTTAGCGAATTTCCTTTTCCTTTTTTTGATAGTTTACGTTACAGGGTACTAGAAGACATGGTAGCGTAGAAATATGGTTTTACGGCAAGCACATCGGTATTTTAATGAATTTCGCCACGTTGTAATACAAGTTCGATGATATAAAGTCATGTACCGAGGAGATTCGACTGATGGATTGATAGAAAAATTAACAGATGTGTGAAAAATCATTTTCTCAACAAATTGTTAATTTCGTAAATTATTGATGTGCAAAAGTGATATACTAAATTTTTATGAATCGATAAACCGATTGTCAATAATTTAATTATCGACAATTCCGCTTTCCTCGCAACCGAAATTTGGTACCAAAGTTGTAAACCCTTATTACTTTGTGATATAATTATTTCATAGTGATATTCTGCAGTACTTACATTAATTACAATTTTTTAATTACTGAGAAAATTAATTATCAATGGATTTCATGAAGAACTTTGCGAAAATTGACAGTGATTTTTATGATCTTTTTTGACAATTGCACAAAAATCGAAACACTTTTTCGTATGAACTACAAATAATTGCAAAATAATATCAGTCATACGGAATGTTTATAAAATTAAAAAATCAGGGTTTACAACCCCAGTTGATATATCGATGAATTTCGATTGGTTTTACAAATATAGAACAAAATTTAATTCGGTATTATCATTTTATCGAATCTCCTTAATAAATAAATAAACAATCGTTCAACGGCAGCTCGTTTGCTGAGGGTAATTAGCTAGTACGTGAAAAATGGCCCATATTGCGTGGCACTTTGCTTTGCGCGGCGCCAACTTGAACCGATGTTTAAATATCAGATACTTTTCGTGCAATATCTCGTCAATTGTCCCCGTAGCCCCAAAGGGTCAAGCGTTTGTTTCGTTAATTTTTCATCCTCGTCCTCAATATCTAATACTAATTAGGTACTGGCGTGATGAAAGTACGAAAAACATTCAGTCTCTTCGATTAAACGTAACAATTTGTTTTTTATACCGGGCTTAAGACATTATGTTATCAGAGTAGAAAGCATTATTCGGTGTTACATATATATGTATATGCGATTACACGACGCGATCGTCGACGGACACGAAGGTCCGAGCTTTCACTTCAACTATTCGATACCTCTATTCGTATCTTAATAAAGCCACGTACACAACAAAGTTGTAAATCCCACATTACTTTATAAAATAAAAATGTTTGGTATAATTCATTTCGCAATTATGATCCCATAATAATTAATGTCAGTGCTCATAAAAAAACATTAAACAATTTTGAATAATAGCAAGAGAAAAAATGAATCTCCAACAAAAGTCCACAAAAAGTGACGAAAAAAATAGACATGTACGACAATACATTAATTTGTCAATGCATTACCTATATGTTCCCATTTTTCAGAAATTTTTCACGCAACTTTGTGGAACGTCACTCTTGCCAGCAAATTATTTCTTAATTTTAATCTTTAAAAATCAAAGGTGCAGTCAATTGTTACGAAATAACAATTATTGAGCCAATTACACGATACATGCTTAGAAAATATAATAATAAAGGTTTACAACCCTGGTACACAGTGGTAACTAAATTATCATGTCTGTGCTTTTGACAAAAATATTTTTTTCAACAAACGTTCAGAGAAAATTATTTTTATTGTTGCAGAAATTTTTTGTTGTGCTACCAAATTGACAAATTATTTTTTTACTCCTTTTTGTAAACCAACAAATCCACAAAAAAGTTTGAATGCAATTTCTGAAAATAATTGTCGACAAGAAGCTTTTGTTGAAAGGACAGAAATGTTAATTTAGCTTTTACTGTGTATACATCAGCTCACTCATCTTTCTTCTATCAGTAAATCCACTCTAGTACCCTTTACCGGAGTGACCAAACAACAATCGATTGGTCACTCTGTGCGTATCAGACTCTTTGCATTCTTTTTTTTTGTTAATAACATGTCATGGCAAGAAACTATATAACTAATACTGAATGTGTGACAATATCTTTGGAACGATAGAGCACGGACTCTCGGAGGCCTGTTCTATTGCTTTATTATGTTCTCGAAGAAAATTGTTCAAACTATAATAATAGTAGAAAATTGTATGGAAATTTTCCGTTTAAAAATGTAACGAGACGGAAATAAACGGAATAAATTCTCCCTGAAAGAATGTTTAAAACCATTCAGTAAAAGCCATTGCGATACAGAAGGCCAAAATTGAAAAAAATGTTCCCACTGATTTTATAATCACAGAATTAATTATCGTAAATCACTGAAACACAATTTATTGAAAAAGGCTTGTATATTTCACTCGTGAAAGTTATTGCACACTAAGCTGCCCTGGGGTACATTTATGATTATTACTCCCATATTTTATGATCTTTTGGAATAGCTTTGAAAAGCTCATACAGTTTTATAATTTGAGTGCTCCTTTAACCAGATTTTCATGGTAGATAAATATGAAACCTTGGATGTAAAATAATTGCTTTACGATTGACTTAGAGTTTTATTGAAAATAAATAAGGAAGCACGTAATATTTTTATTAAGCTGCAGCGCCTCAATTTTATGTCTTCACTATAAGTCCACGAAAAAGCAGTTTTTGAATATCTAAATACCCGCGAACGCCACAATCATAGCTTCTAGAGAATCAATATTGTATCAGGTTGAAAATATGAACTCGGAAGAATAGGTTCATTAAAAAAAATTTATGAAATTAAATAAGCGACATAAAAAATGTGCATTACTCGGCTGTTTATTACTGCTGCATCTACGTTGGAATAAGAATACTTTTTCCAGCATCTCAAACATGCACACCCTCAATAGCGATATCTGACTATTCAAGCCTTACGGAAATTGTCGATTAAGCAATTACGATGAGATAGGCTCTATCGTTCCAAGTTAAAAATATATCACAGAGCGCCTCTATTACAAAGTCAAGAAGATTTCGAAAATTCGTCAATGGTATCGCTGCAAAACATTAGAAGCACACTTTTAATAATCGTATTAATTAATTCATCAATTTCCTACTATCAATTTTCCGTTACGATTTCATTTTTTCAGCGTTTACTTTTTCGCAAAGAATTAACGCATTATTATGCCTCGAAGTGGGGGTGGGGGTGACCAAGGGCTACAATGCACACGTCAGAAGAAGCCAGCACCCCGCAATGGTGTGCGATGGTTAATTGGTTCGTTTTTTAATCCTTTCTCTTTCTTTTCTCAATAAAACACGTAGTTTTTCGTACAGCTCGTAAAAGTCGAGGCGCCCTAGCAAATGCAGCCGCTTTCTCCCTCCGATTCCGATCCGTTCTGCATTGGCGATTGATTCTGCAAGTCCACAGCTGCTTTCGTTTGTTAAGGTTGTAATTTATCTCATAAATCACACGTTGACGAGGATATCGAAAAGAGGGGGAATTTCAGAGACGAGAAATATTTGACAATTGTTTAGGCGATATTTTTTCACGAAGCGTGAAATCGATTACAGAATATCATAAGTGTGTGTTATACAGAGACATCAATGTACAAAGTTTTAAGATATTATTAAGAGACGAGTTGTTCCCGAATGAACGATGGCTTTTTAATCATTTTTATTTTATTCATTTACTGCAAGCACGTCATTTGTTTGACGAATTATTATTTAATAAACGCGTCGAAAGCGTATGTTTAATGTATGTCGTAAAAAAGAGGACGGAACGTAGCAAAGAGTAGTTTTTCGGCTTACACAGTAAACGGTAAATTGAAATTTTTGTACTTTTAACAAACAAACAAAAAATGTCATCGGACTTTTCATTTTATTCAATAGAATTAATTTATTAAAGATACTAAAATTCCAATTTCGTTTTTACTGTGTATTCGTGCTTCACTCGTGAGATCGATAAATTCGTAATCGTTTATATTATATATTTAATTTTTGTTCTCAAGCTTGTGGAACAAAAGCATTTCGGTGTGGATGGAATGGCAAGAAATCATTTGGAAGCTATGAAATTAATATAAATGCCTGCTCCCGAGTTTTGATTTTTAATACAAATAAAAAGATTACAATAATAAGAATTAACAAAAAGGTTGACACAATTATTATCCTCTAGAATTAGTGTTGTATGTTTAGCCGTTTCCCCAAATTCGAATTATTTACAATTTAGATTTAGAATTTTTTTTCCTTCCTTTTCGTATCGTTCAACTATCGTCGTTTTTTTTTAAAGAGCACTCTCGGGAGAGCACGAGGATAAATAATACTTCAACAAAAACGGTCACAGATCGATTTTTGGACAGACGAATTGATTGACGTTATTGATTAACAATAACACGTCGTCCGCGGCGATTTTTTTTCTTTTTTTTTCTTTTGATTGACTCGATTCGAATGCTTCTTTGATATCGCCAATTATTTGTCAGCTTTTGCGCTGTTATTTGCAGCAAACTTTGTATTATATTCTTCAGCGTCTTAGTTTACAGCTGAATCGCATCATCTGTCCAGTAGCACTGAATATATATAGTTTAACCGCTTAAATTACAACTTAAGTCTTTAAATCAATGCAATTAACAATGTATACCCTCCTTATTGCTATTTATTGTACTTGAGTCAAAGTCTGAGCTTAATTTTTATGTTTTCTCTTCTTCTTTTTTTTTTTGGTAGGAAACTTTCAGAGAAGCGTGAGCAGATTACTGCGTTTCGCAACGGTTTGATATTATGAGATGCTCGGCGGGATTAGTCGCTGATAACTGCATGTTTTATCCTGTGATTTAAATTTATTTTTCGTGTTTTTGTCAAATGGTCACAAAAAGTGACGAGCAAGGTACTTTTCCACTGAAATAAACTCCAATTTCCCATTCATTTCTGGAATGATATTATCACTTCTCAAACGATTGCATGATCGGAGAATTTAATGGGGAATTTAATTAAAAAAAGACTTTCAACGAGGTTCGATACGTACAAAATTTGGCAAATTATTTCACTGCATTGACAGCTAACAAAAAAGACGAAGAACGTCTTTCGATTAATATTCAAAAATTAATATCACGTTTTTTCTTCTCACCAATTGGCATCACATCGGAATTTCACAAAAATAATTTCTACAAGAATATCAATTTTTAAAACCATAATTTCATCATTGGAACGGACATTAATTTTGTTGATCGGCAACTTGAATCGCTATTTGAAGTTATTGAAGAGTGATTGATTAGCTCTCATTGGACCTAAAAATTCTGCATTGGTACTTTGATTTTACGAACACGACTTACTTTTTCAGTTGGCAATTTCACAGTCGCATCATTGTCACGGATATAAATTCACCCAGAAGTAACTGCAAACATCGAACGACGGATTGTGTAAAAGCAGTCATTAAAAAGCTACCACGTGATATTTATTCGTTACTCGCAGTAGATAATCTACGATGATTATTGATTAGTGCCTTGCTTTTCACGATATTTCAATAAATAATGCTGTGAAAAGGAACACGAGCGAGCGGCGTTAGTTTTTGGATACTGGTCCTCGCATTTAACGATCCCTCTCGCGAATATCGCCGACAAAATCGGCCATTCTCGATGACATCTCGAATGGCTCGAATTAAGTACGAATATTGTTGTAAGAAAGTCCTTTTTTCTGGAGCTACTTGACATTTTCTGTTTTAATGCTAATATGACTCGATTTTTACTTTCGTCAGCAATGCCACAAGCCGAGCAATCATTTTCAGCTGGACCAGACCCTTCGACGCTCACGATGGATGATTTCTTTCTTTTCTTTTTTATCATTCATAATTTAAATTAATTTAGTGTTAGTTTTTGTTTGTCTCGTCTACCATTAGTACCGGTTGTCGACTTTAGCATGCACAACTGCTCTCCGACGCTTTCAGTTCAATTGGTGTATCCTTCAGAACTACCTCTTGCACTACAGGGTAAAAAACACATTAAGGAAAACACAAAGAAAATAAATGAAAGAATATTACGACTAAAATTATTTAAAAACACTTCCGAGTGTCACGAAAGTTTTTCTCTTTTTCTTTTTTAACGGTGGAAAAAATATTCAAAAAGATCGAAGATACTCGGTTGGGTGGATCTCGCGACCTTCCGACTCTATACGCGCCTGAAAGTAACGTGCAATTATATTGATTATTTCGTATACTGGAAAAAGGATACTGTCTTCTGGAGGCTTATTTTCGGTGGAGTCCATGCCAGGTAGAGCTGCTGCCACTCTTCTGAACAGCTGTACATGAAAAAAAGAATAATGTGCAATTTTTAAAAGAATGCTCGAAAAGATTAAAAGCAAAAATTGATGAAAAATCTAGTGAGAAAAAAAATTGACCAAAATTGGAGAGTAGATCTTTGAACATTGTTGAGTAAATGTATTTTTCGAAAGTTTCGTTGTCTTGAAGACAGAAACATATTGAAATATATGTTATCAAGAAATTAATGACTATGAAATTAAGTATTCAATAAATGTTCATCAGAGCATCAGATTTAAATGGAGAAGACAATTAATTAGTCTCATTAAAATCGATCTTTTGATAAGTAATGAGATTGCTTTGTGTGTTATCCTCTTACCTGCTTAACATTATATCCTGCCTTAGCACTGGTCTCGATGAACATCACATTGAGCTCCTTGGCCTTTCGCTCGCCATCTTCCGTCGATACTTGACGCTTATCACTTAAGTCCGTCTTGTTGCCGACCAGCATAATAATAACATCGCTGCCTCGTTCCGTTCGAACGTCATCTATCCATTTAGAAGTCTGGTGAAATGAGTTTGCATCTAAAAACACGAGAGTTCAATAGGCATTAGTGCGAATTTTCTTGTTATCTTCCGTGTAGGGAAAAATTTGGATCAATAAATATATATTTCACTCACTGGTAATGTCATACACCACAACAGCAACAGTAGAGTCCCTGATGTAACTAGGGATCAAAGAACGGAAGCGTTCTTGACCGGCAGTGTCCCACAATTGTAATCTAACAGTTCTATCTTCGAGATACATAGTTTTGCTCAAAAAATCTATACCTATTGTAGCCTGTAAAAAATCGAAAAATTTATTATTGCGAAATACTTAATATCGAACCCTTGGATGCTAAAATTAATTTTTTTACGTTGTCTATAATATTGGATTTTGTTGCCGCGATTTTTAAGTATCAAAAAAGATCTACAGCAGATGTAGGGTAAAATTTGTGAACAGAAGTTTGATCTTAAAATCGTAATTCCATGCGAAATTCAATTTTAAGTTTAAGCTGAAGATAGAAATGCGGGCAAAATTCGATTTTCGGACCGAAATTTTTATAATACATTTTTTTTACCATGTTATATTCAAACTTTACCATCCGAGGGTAAAAAGAAGAAATATAATTAATTCACAGGCTTACCTGATACGTGTTGTCAAAGCTATCATACATAAACCGTGTGATAAGAGAAGTCTTTCCAACTGTAACAACCAGGAAATTCCATCATTTAAAAACAATGATTATTCATTTCTTATTACAATTATGTTCATTATATTCTGTATGCATAATGGATCAGAAGCAGTGCATATGTATTATATGATTTTATGGAGATTGGAACTGATATGTTTGTTATTCCCTGCCCCTCTTTAGTTAAGCAGATTCTTCTATATGTATGTATACTATTATGTTGATAAAATATCAGGATGTAATTCTCACTGTTCGTGGTTCAAACTTAACAGTCAATGAACTTTTCTACTATTTTGTTCCAATTAAGCATTTGTCAATGTTGTCTGTATAATTGATTTATTTTATCGATTAATTTCCTTGTTAATATCTGTGAAAAAATTTGTATTCAGGAATTTTTATAGCAAATCTAATTTGTACAAATCTAGCAGACGATCGCCTTAAACTGTACAGTTGTGGATATACAATGTAAAAGTTAGATTAAGATTATAATTTTTGTCGCCATAGCTTTAAAATGTGTATAGTTAATGTATACTAATTTAGGATAAGATTGCACAGTGAGAATTAAATAATGTAGTAGTTTACATGCACAGTATTTATTCTTAGCAATTAACAATACATTTTTTTAATGGACCATCAAGTTTTATTCTTACTGAAAAGTGATTTAAAAAAGTGATAGTTTTTTTAATGTGTGTAGAATAATGGAAGCAAAGTCAATGACATTGCAATAACAAATTTTTATGGAGTCGCATCGACAATAGAGTTAAGTAAGGAAAACTGGCACAAAATGTGTGGGAATGACATTAATCTATCAGCAGAAATAAGTGCTTTATGCAACATCATCATTTATTAATTTGATCTGGACAATTTTTGTTACTGTCATAGAAAAATGGAAAAAATAATCAATCTTCATATTATGGGATGAAAAATATTTCGCCAAATAGTGCCTTTAATCCATAAATTTATGAAAACACCAGTTATTCTCCCCACCTAAATATTAAAAAACCCAAAATTACAAAAATATAAAAACCAAAAAAATTCTATAAATGGAAAACTGAAAAATGAACGATTATTACTAAACAGGAAAAGTAATTGCCCATAATCCACTGCTAAATGGGCATAGAAAGGAAGTATAATGGGAGCAAAGTCATTGACATTGTAATAATGAAATAATGACAAAGTGGCAATCATGACAGAGCCAAATAGGGTAAACTGTTGGGAAATGCGTGGGATCGGCGTTAATTCGTCCGGCGAAAAATGAGTGGCCGTCGTAAATATTAGATAGAGACGGTGACAAACACCAACGCCGATTCGCACGACGGCAAATAGCAAAGCGCAACGCGAATGAGGGAGACCTCGAAGAATATCGATTTATAACCTCGAACGTTATTCGAACATTGATGGATATAGTTTAGCTCGTAGATTCCAAATGAAAACTCTGACGAAACGTCATGCGGTGCCGGAGATATTAAGGCCGGGAGGAAAGTAGTCGGCAATATTGATCGTGAATTAACGGGACGTATGCTCCGATATAAAATGCCTCTTACCGCTCTGTTCGCCGAGAAAGACGAGCTTGAATTTTCGCAACGGGTTACCAAAATCACCCGAGGACGACATTGTTTCAACGCAACAGATATGTTGATTTGCACTCGGCTACACGGATTCACAATTAATCGCGTCTAACGACAATGCGATACATGGAATTTTCACTGTAAACCGTGCAACTTGACAGGTCCGACGGCCACTCCTTCCTTACGGTCGCGGCGGCCACGTTTGACTGGGAAGTGACGTCATTGGTTGGATAGCGTTCGCCTCTCCTCTTTCTCTTACCCTGGATCGTCATTGTGGCGGCGCACAGTGCTTTTGCGCCTGTCAGCCGAGCGAAGAGCTCTGCGGGAGAGAGAGAGGCGACGGCAGAAGGGGCATCTTTGCTCTCTCTCTTTCTTACTAATAGTTAACGTGGCGCAAAAGCACTTTGCGCTTCTCTTGTGAGGATCCAGCCTTATATTTACGCGATGATTCACTGCCAGGTGGTGTATCGCTCTATATATTCGAATCGCTCGAAAGCTCGTAATTCCTGAACATCGGTAATCGATCATTTCAATAGAACGGCGAATAATTCATTATTTAGGCATTAGACTCCTTATTTTTTATTTTTTGCAGATACGTCGAGAAATTTTTAACACATTTGTATCAATATTTGGAAGGTTTTGTAATTTTTTTTTTTTCGTTTTAGTTGTCAAATATTTGGAGTGAAGATTTGTTTTGTTAACAAAAAAAAGTGGTTTTTTGGAAATTTTAAGTGAAGAGATGATTAGCGGAAGCTTCATTAGTGTTTATTTGTAAATGTGACTGATTTAGGTTTAGAAAGTATTTAGCGAGCTCTGTTTGAATAATTAATAATAAATGGAAAGTAACTTTTAAAAAGTAATTTTTGATAAATTCTCTATGTTTTATTTTCGTATTTTATATTATATTTCATTGTACATATCACGGAGAGTTATTATACAGTTATATATTACAATATCCTCGAATTTCACTGTCGACGGAATCGAATGTACGCGTTTCTGAGAGGATCCTCAACCACTATCGAGTTACAAGCGAGATCGTAACCCGTCCGGTTAAATCTGAAGAAGAACAGAGCGAAGCACATTGGAAAAAGAAAAGTCATTATTAAGTTTTTTACGACCGATCTGCCTACGGCGAGAGGCAAACCCAGATCCGTTCCCGGTGAAACGAACACCAAATCGTTAGTACCCGGTCGCTCGATCGGTGTTATACTCCGACATTGAACGACTATCAGACCCATGAAAAATTTTCCGGGACTCGCACCTCCTATCGTTCCGTTCATGCCGTGCTGCAGCCAAAATGCCTGGAATTTAAAGTGATTTGTTAATTGCGCGTAAACTATGCAACATGAATGAGCAATTTTCAACGAGAAATTTATTGAAAATACTTGGAAAATCAAAGGAATTTACTGAATCAATTCTCATAACATCTATGATGATTTTCGTGGTATTTTTTTCACATTTTTCTCCCGCCGCGAAGTATTATATAAAGTGGAGTATTTTATGATTATTAATTTAATCTCTGAAACTGATTTTTATCGTTCGCTGTTGATGAAAATTATTCCCAATAATTTGAAGTGTATTCTAAATACAATTTTAATAGAATATTGCGCATTCTTGTCGTGCTTTTATGAAAATTCTGATAAAATAAATAATTTTATTTTCAAAATTTACCTCGTACATGCATACGATAAATCGATGCATCATTTCCCATATTAACACCTTAGACGCAACTTCTACTGCCATTTTATAATCAATACGAAGATTCGATTGCAAAAGATCGAGATGGTGAGGCTCTAAGCTTCTGAAAAGAAAAAAGCAGAAATTTCCGGAATTGTAGCAAGTCGAAAAGGTCAAATTATGATTAGTTACTTTTCCGAATCACGTGGACTTACATAGAGGCGAATAGGTCAAGGGTGAAGAATGTTATTACCAATTTTAGTATGAGTAATATTAGCGAGTCGATGAATTCTGCGACGAAACGTTTCCATATTGGCGGTATGCGATACTCGTATCCTGCAAACACTCTTTCGTCAGAGTAAATCATGTTGACGATAAAATTGGCGAAAAATGAAAATTAATTAAAAGAGTGAGAAATCAAAAATGTCAATGATAGTGATGAATAGACAAAGCGGTCACGTAAAATTGAAACGATATGAAAGCCGCCCATTTTACTGTTTGCCTTTGATAATTACGATGTCAATGACTCAATAAAATTTATTACAACTTTGAAAACCGGTTTTTTTGTACTTATCAATAATACATTTTTTTCGTTCATAAATCTAGTAGTCGATGGAAAATTAACAAAAAAGGTAAATATTTTTCGTGAATTTTTAGCTATTGAAATACTTCAAAAAATAATAATGCAAATGAAAAAAAAATCAATAAAGTAATGTCTTGATGAATGTTTTGGTCATACTATCTTTATTTTCACACATTTCACACGTCGCTTAATATTCTTTTAAGTGTTAATATCAACATTTAAATCGTTATTTTTTTAACTTCAAAAATGTAAACACGAAGCTTAATGATTCCATCTATTTATATGTATATTTGTTTAAGACGATGTGAAAGTCCTTAAAAATTCGGAGTAAATTGTATTAGTATTCGATACCGACCAAAGATTGTGAAGCTGTGACGAATGACCTTAAGTATCAAAGTTTCGATAAATTCAATTGAGTTGTTCCTGAAAGGTTCGAAAAACCATTGAGTCGGTAAAGCAGGCGCCTCTTATCGGCGTAATATCAAAATTCATTATAAACTCATTGATAAAATCATAACTTTCTTGTAGGATGCATACATTAGACAGTACAAACGCGAAGTCGCGCCGCATCGAATCGTTACAGTACTTTCAGCAGGAATTTCGAGTAACGAAAAAGCGTTTTCTTTCTCTCTTTCTCTCTCTCTCTCTTTCACTCCCTATCAATCCATGCTGTATCACCGGTTGCGAAATTGATGGATAGAGGATTGTTTGTTTGTTTTATTCGTTTTATGACCTTCTACCTTCAGCTCTGGGCGGTTGGAACGGTACTCTAGGCTCTTGAGGCGTCCTTTGTCTTACCGGTTCAATATTTTGCCAGTCTGGCGTACCGGCAAGTAGCGGCGTTGCATTCACCACTGGTGTACTACTCACGCTCGATGGAATTGGCCCGACAAATGGGGGCAAACCTGTAACGATTTCAACTATCCATTAAATGCAACCCTTGCCACCGATGATAAAAACTAAATTTGCAGCGTTCTCTTCTCTCCAGTAATTTTTTTCCTCCCATTTCGTATCTGCCCTATAATTGATTCAACGTACCACTAAAAGACACTCTATGTAAATGATAGAAAAAAAAGTGGCATAATTGACAACGATAAACGAAAATCTAATAACTGATCCAGAATTGCCAGAAGCTCAATGATTTTTATCCAAGTTGATTCTTCAGTGTCCGAGAAGTGATAATTCTTAAAGTATACATAAATGATGTAAAGTAATAATAAAACGAATGTATCTCAAGATCATACCTGGCATTTGAGTCAGAATTTGTCCAGACAGCACATGATAAGGAAACATAGCTGCGACGCTCTGCCATGCGTATGCCTCCTGCAGCCATTTTTCCAGCTTTCCAAAGTACTCCGATCGCTCTTCGGACGTATAAATGGCTTGAATACTTTCTACCTCCTTGTCCCTTCCGCTTTCTTTGCTCGCCTCTTCGTTCTTATCGTCAGCCATCTTTCAAAACTGAAAAATATCCAATTTCATCACAAATACAATGTCAAGCGGTCTCACTCGTACTACATAATTTTCCAGTCTTCCGTCAGCTCAACTTTCTCCTCAATTTAGCACATTTTTTTTCACGAAACTTCCTCGCTCTGCACGAATACAAAAAAGGCTTGATTGCAAATTTATCGCTTAGAAATATGAAAATACCTTGAAATCTATTATGAATTCAGTGTCAAGCATTAAAAACCTTCAATGTACTCCCAAAATTAGGCAATTTCACTTTTACGTCAGATTGTGAAAATTCTAAACGGCAAATATGCGTCTCTTTTACGCAATCCGAAAACACCTCATTATTGGATAATCAAAAACACAAGCGTAAACATGTTAATCTGGAATTTACTTACGATCGTTATCTCGAGATCTCTCATGTAGAACCTTCGTCCAACCCTGTCAAAAAAATCCCAATGTTCCTTGGTATTTCAGCGTGTTTTCCACGAATAAACAAGACTTTCCTAACTGTCACAACACTCGATGGGAAAAGGAACGTCAAAACATTTTCTAAAATAAATGTAACGGACAGTGTATTCGCACAGCGACCCCCCCTTCGTTTCGGCGAAAATGACGTGTTGACGTCCCTGACGTGTTATCGCGAAAGCGCGTGAGTTCTCCTGCAGTTGCATTCGTGCCCTCCCACTTGAACCTAAATCGAGCTCATTCATTGGTCCTAACCTCGTCGGGCTCGATATTCCACAAGACAATGAGCTTTTGGCGACCCTAACCTTAATTTTGCAATGTGAATAATACACGGAAAACTAAGCTACGTGCGCAATTATTTCTCTGCCGCACATTCAACGTTTTATTAATAACGCATTCATTCTTATCATAGTGACGCGGGGGTCAAATAGCCGATAAAATAACCGGCTAAATAACCCCTAGAATTTTTTCCATGGTTGGCGCTCCTGAACCGATTCAAAAAATCTGATAATTCGCAACTTAATCAAAGCACATACTGCATTCAGCAAATTATGTTATTTGCTGTTTTATTGTTACTTATAATTGTTCATCAATAATGCAAATTTTTTTGTAAAAAAACGAAGAGATCAGGGAACTTTAAACAATGTCGAACGTTTATGAAATTCAAATTCAGATTTCCCGCCTTTATTCAAATGCTCGTTATTTCAAGAACCGCTCTACCAATTCATTTAACTCGTGACAGTGTTAATTAACGAGGTAATTAAGGACTTTTAGGTGCAAAGTCATGTCTGTTTGCATTCGAATTTGTCGCTCGCGGTGAGAAGGCGGCTTAACAAAATGGCGCCCGAGTAACTATACGACAGTAGCCACAGCGAAATATCCCTATTGGAGGTAGAACAGTTAGTAGTCCGTTCCGCGGCGCTGTCTCCTCAGGACATGACGTACCACAAGCACTCGTACAGTAATCACAGTCAGAATACGTTTCTGACGAGTTCGTTTCTTTCTAATATTCGAGTTTTCCGTCACAATAAAATTCACGATGCCAGTGTGCTAGTGCCGGTCGACGGGGTATAAGCGTGAACGGTGTTGGACAAGAGTGTGACAGTTTGTTGAGGGACACGGAAAAGGGTGTGGGCTCCGACGCCAGGGAAACTTTTGGGTGAGTGTATATTTTTATGCTGCCGTGTTGTTTTTTTTCATCGTTCTATTGTATTTTCGTCGTTATGTGTACTCGTACTCGGAGTTTACGATTTGGCCGACAACGCGGCGCGTGTTATTATTGAGAAATTGGGAGGGGGGGTGGGGGCTCGACCAGGGGAACAATAACGTATAATTCATAGGATCCTGATGAGCCCGACGTTTCCCGGGCTGTGCGGCACGACTTTTCTCGCGCACACTTTTCACTCCGCTCACCTATCGCTCTGATTTCCCACCTTTTTTCTAAATCCCCAAAAACGCTGCGCTACGTGTTTTGAAATACTTACAATAAAGAGGACTCACTACCGACGAGCCTGCGAGCTTTCGTTTGTTGTATTTCTCTATCCTCGATACGTTGCATCCTGAAGAACTCAGAGATGCAGAAATATCGCGAAATATATACTCTCGCTTTTCATTAGTGAGGAGCTTCCAAGTTTTTCGAAATTTACGTTCACTCTCGTCTTTTATTGTTGAGGGATTTTCAGGTTTTTGAAAATTTACGTTCACTCTCGTTCTTTATTGTTGAGGGATTTCCAGGTTTTCGGAAATTTACATTCACTCTCGTTCTTTATTGTTGAGGGATCTTCAGGTTTTGGGAAATTTACGTTCACTCTCGTTTTATATTTTTGAGAAATTTCCTGGTGCTTTGAAAATCTGCGTTCACTGCTCATTGTTTATTAGCAAGAAATTTCCAGGTTTTTTGGAAATCGTTTTTTTTTATGAAGAATTTTCAGGTTTTTGGAAATTGCGTTCACCCTCGTTTTTCGTTAGTTTCGGAATCTCGAGCTTTTTCGGAAATCTGCGTTCGCGCTCGTTTTTCATTAATCGGGAATTCCTTTTTTTCCAAATCTTCAATTACTTATTTTCCGTTGATGAGGAATAAATGGATTTAGTATAGCTCACCGCAAGCACAACTTTGTTTCTGTTGACCCTTTTCCACTGTAATTCATGCAGACAGAAATAAGCACTTGTCTATTTATTATTTGATAAGTAAAATGTGCAATTTTGAAGCGGCGTATGAAAGCTCATTTTTTCCATTTTACTTTGATACCCGGTAAAATTTTTTGTTCTTTAGGACTTGCGAATCGGTCGATAAAATTAATAATTCACGGTCTTTCATCAAAAGTTTTACTCGCGAAAGC
Source organism: Clistopyga incitator (assembly GCA_947507545.1). NCBI lineage: Eukaryota > Metazoa > Arthropoda > Insecta > Hymenoptera > Ichneumonidae > Clistopyga > Clistopyga incitator. The sequence continues at coordinate 11,086,723 of OX382173.1, read as the reverse complement.
ACATAGCGGTTCGCAAGAATGTAATTCCTTTAAAAGCGACGTTATTATACTAGAGTAATTGTATTTTCTACAAACAATGTCGTAAAATTGGTGTTTTTCCATCTTTCGCATCGCAATCGACGCAAAGTGACGTTTCTATTAAAATGATAATCATGAAGTGAGTGAAGGTACACAACTCTTTTCGTGTTGACCCTTTTCAGCGTTGATTATGAAAAGCAGGTGTTCTACTTTAGAAACATTGTTAGTTTTAAAAATCGATTTACGTTACGTGAGAAATTCCTCACCATGGCTTTATTTATTATTTACTTCGTTAAAAGATCAATTTAAAAACGAAGGAAAAAGCTCGTCCATTCATAGTGGGCTAAAAAATAGTGAGGGGATTTAATGTGCACTGCTAGATTTACACATTGCTTTTGAAATCGACGGAAAAAAAATCTGCTCTATGGCTTTATTAATTATTCGCTAACTTTAAAGTGCTTTTTTTAAGCGACATTTCAGAGCTTATTCTTCGATAGAGCGTGAAAATTTTTTGTTGGCAACTTGTGAACCATGACCAGGTTCACGGTCGATAAAATTAACAATTCATGTGTTTGCGTGAAAAGTTTTAATCATGAAGGCACGTAGAGATTGTCGAGAATGCAATTTTCGTTACATTTACGTTCCCGCGGATTCGCTGACATTTTTGCATAATAAATTGGAGGAAAAAACATAGTTCGTGGAGTTATTTTCGTTTTTAATATAAGGGACGAGGATTTATTATGATTATTATTATTATTATCATTATTATTACACTTGAGAATCGTATTTTACATAAATACATTATAAAAATTGTTTAAAAAATGTATTTTCGTTGTATTTTGTTGTTGCTTTGTATCTCAAGACTTGAATTAATTACAGAGTGAATAAACTCGTATATCATTCCGTATGATAAACGTACCTGCGTTGAAACGTGAACTGTATGCGAACTTGCAGTGAAAAGTTTGCATGCACTTTCCCCTTTGGCAACACTGTTTGGTCTCATAATAATAGCTTATCGCGTGTGTATCAAGGCAAACATTAATTTTATATAGCTGCACGTAGTAACGTTTGAGGAGTGAGATTAACCCTTTATAACGTCATTTTTTTCTTGACTGCTTTGCGTCCTCGCCGAGGTCAGTATACTTAAAATTGGCTGATATGTCGCGAAAAAAAACATTCTGCATATTTTAACAAAGTTCAGTTCAGCAAATTTTCCTTTTTATTAAAAATCACGAAAACTTGTGAAAATTTTCGCCTGACGTTCTGAAAATCGATTTTTATTTAAACTCTCGCTATTTTCATTTATTCCTTGTAACTCGAAAATGAGCATAAAAGAGGACCAAGACAAAAGGAAAAATGGACCAGCAAAACTTCATTTTTATGAAAAATCACGAAAAAAGGGTAACTTGTGAAAATTTTCGCCTGGTGTTCTCAAAATCGATTTTTATTTAAAATCTCGCTATTTTCATTTATTCCTTGTAACTCGAAAATGGCTCGACATGCTTAACTAAAAATGAGCATAAAAGTGGATCAAGGCCCTACCTGGTAATTTCGGTTAATTTGATAGAAATTCAATTTCAAGGTAATCAGTTATTGTAAAAAAAATACAAATAACAGAAAAAAAATGTATGCCAATTTTTTTCCAATTGCGTAAAAATATTAATAACAATTTATAATCAAATTTATAAAAATAATTCAAAATTGGAATATAACATAAACATGCGTAAACAAAAAATCTGAATGGCTCTGATTCAACGACTTTTGTTATTCGGATTATTGAATAGCAGCCCTTCGGGGTCGTCCACTTTTTCCCAACACACAATATGAGAAAAAATATCCAAGAGGAACCAGCAAAAGGATGTTGACGTGTACACACGTTTAGTATGTGGGAAAGCACATATGGAATCTCACGTGAAAAATTGAATCTGTGGAACGTCGAGTACCGGGGCGAAAAGCTTTCGCTCGTAATGCCAAGGAAAATTCGTAACGAGCGTGGAGGAAAATGGCGAGCGGCGAGGAGATAAAAATATAACGACTAAAAAAAGAAAAATCTGCAAATAAAAAGAAATAAAACAACTGATGGAAATGGAAGAGCGGAGAATCGCAACAAGGTGAATGCCCCGGGCATACAACCCTCATTCACCCGTTACAGGCACCTCTACGATTTCGAAACCGGTTGCACGAAATCCATGGGAAAACGTTCGGGTACCGTGAGACCCTGTAACAAATCTCTCACGGCCGATACTCTTCTTCGATTTTTTTTTTCTGTCGAGTGGGAGAGAGACGGAGAGTGAAAGCTACGCTCGCATCGAAGCAAAAATGCGGTCGCTAAACCTGCGCACCCTTCTTTGGATTCTCCATTGCGTAGGAACACAATATATGCTCACCATTGGTGCTGAACCCAATATTCGTTAAAGAGGGCAATGGGGTATAAATTTTATTTATTCAATTTTCAATTGTGAACATTTATTTTTTTACATTTCTAATACGGTTTTAATATTCAAGAGAAAGTTGTACAAAGAAACTATAAATATGATATTAATGATATGAAAAAATATTATCAAATGTATTAAAAAATGTAGACAAACAAATTTTTCGTTTATGATTTTTTTTCTTTCGACGCAATCATAGATAATTGTTTTTTTTTTCCTTCGGGAATTTTGTAATTTGATTGATAATTATTATTTTTATTCAAATCACTATGTGTAATTATTGTTTAAAAATATTGAAACAATTGAAACTAAGAAAACAAGCTTTGAATAACTAAATACGTGTGATAATTGATGAACAAACATTTTTAAATGGGTAATTAGGTCAATAAGTATGGAATTACTGATGCTATTCATTTTTATTTTTCTTCTGAAGTCATTCAGGGTTTGAAATTGTGATTCCCAATTTATGAATGATGATGCAACATCCTGTATTGGCATACAAAAATGTATTTCAGTGACAACTTCAATTTCTTTATCTCGAAGATTCGAAATGAGTGATAAAATTTCTTTTTAAATTCAATGAACACGATAACAGCGGCTTCGCCAACATAAAAATTCCTCGTAGTAATCGTCAACAGTTTTTAGAATCGATCGAATCTGTCGCGGGTACAAGCATCAATGAGACGATTTTTAATCGACGAACGTCGAGAAGCGATATTGCAATTCGGAGATAAGATATCGTACGTAACATCGATATCATGTGAACGGCAATAAAACCAATTATACAGCTATATAACGTATGCGACCATAAAGCTATCGTTCTTGATTGAAATATCGCGGGGAAAAACAAGATAGTAAAATCGGCTAGAAAATAAATGGATTTTAACGTTTAACGAAGTCGCACATACACGTTATTGATATCGATGACGTAAATTCCAATACCAATTTTTCAAATAAAAAAAATCCTGAGGCTTGATCATTTTTTAAAATTATTATTAGCAGGAATTAAATTTCTAACATTATCATTTTATCTTATGATAAAAAGTCTGACGGTAAACAAAATAATAAAGTTTGTATACCTGAATAAAATTTAAGGTGCAAATATAACACACACACTATATCAATTACTATAAATAATTGCTAACAAAAATTAATTAGTTTATAATTGGAATTTCATTATTCACATCAGTGTTTTAATTATAGTCCAAGTCAATTTAATTATTAAATAATTACTATTGAATAACGAGATATTTTTTCATTTTATATATTATTCTGGATTTTTTAATAGGACATAATTGAGGAATTGATTGTACAAATTGGTTGTACAGCTATATACAGGATTTGACACGGATTCCTAAAACAATATTTGGTGAAACAGGATCATTGTCTTTCCTCGTGTTGTCCTTTATGTCCGATTGCTTATGGGACTGAGCCTTTGTGTAAACAGACCTTGAAGCTCACTTCTTCTTCTCCTCCACTCTGTGACCCACCCTTGCCTCGTAAAATCCCATTTTCTGACGCCATTCTATCCTCTGACTTAACTGCGTCTCGCCGTTGTGGCCCCAGAAACGGAGACGATGCTTCCATTAAACAAATTGCCCGTTTACCATTTTATATCCTCAGGCCATCTAAAATTCTATGCTTTAAATAAGTCGACATTTCCATCAATCAGTAATAAACGATTTTTAAGCGTTTTCCGAAGTTCGATTAATTACCAATCGACTTTGGTCCATTGACGTCATCGATGTGATTCCTAAGTGAATCATTGTGCAACTCCAAATGAGGTTAAATTTTTTTTTCTAGACGATTACATTTTTTTCCGTTATTTGGTCCAATGACAAGTAGTAATTTATAATTATTTCATTATTTATTCAGCCGTAGACACGACAATTGGTTTAAAAAAAATTATCATGATGATTCTTTTGAGAAAAAAGAAAAGTTAATGAAAAGAGTCTGAAAGTACGTTTAAAAAATGCTGGAATCTTAGAGAAAATCTGGAAAATCATGAGAAATATTCGTGGAATGAAAAGTAGCTGAACTGACAGAGAATACCTCGTGTCTTTTATATATTTAGGATCCGTTTGTGCTATTTTGCTTCGGTGGATATAAATAAAATAAAAGTCTCGTGCGGCACACGCCGCGTTAGCTTCTTCATCGTAGAGCGCATAGAGAAGAGGGTTAAAGTACCGGGGTTGAGGGTCGAGGTATGGTTCCGGTGCATTTATCGCGTGTGCACGTTACTCACCCCCTTAATCCTCTTCCAGCGCGTTAGCCTCTCCGGGAGGACAGAGCGAGTAGGAAAATACGATTAACACGTGCTCGCTTTTTCCATCAACCCTTCCACCACTCGCGGAAGTTGAGAACCGCCTCCGGCGACTCAGATCCGCGTCTTCCGCTTTCCGCTGTCATAAATTACTCGACACTCCAGCCTCTCTTTGTCTCGTCGCTTTACTTCCTGCCGCTTTCTTTGCCTCGCTCTTCCCGGTCAAAAGCCACCGACCGATTTTCCGCTTCCCAAAATTTCAACGGCTCCAAATTTCACTCGCTTCCCTTTTACTTTGCATACTTTGCATACCTTGCACTTTGCCTTTCGCTGAGCTTACTTTTTATTTGAGTGATGTAACGAATCGACGCAAGAGTTGACGTGAAAAAAAAATATATATGGGTCATTCATTGCGGTTGAAAAAAAATTGAGATCTTGAGCGTTGCTCATTATTTTTCTCACCGATAGAAATGCTTGCGGATTCCCATTACCCGAAATTTTATTCGTTTGCTGATTTATTTTATTTAATTTACAATTAAATTATTACACTGCTCAAAGAAATCTTTAGTCGTCAATAAATAAAGAAGAAAAATTCGAATTCCGAAATAAGTAGAATTGCATTAATATTTTTCGAATGTCGATTTTTTGCCAATTAATTTTTATGGAGAATGAGATAAAAAATAATGTTTAACGAATTTAAAAAAATTGATAAACACAAATAACATGTTTTTCACGTGTATGAAAAGTTCTACTGTTAAAAACTAAGTGTCGATACACACACACACACATTATAGACATATATACACAAAGCACTCGATAACCGAGAAATCGAGATATCGATCCAGTAAAAATAATGGGTTAGCACGCACATGAATGCACAGAACCATATCGAACAATGGACAAATATGAGATATGGTATGTAGATATATGGTGGAGAGGACACCATAGACCTGTATGGTTGTCCGAGGATTCCCCATAGAGGATGCATCATGGCAATTACCAGTGTCTACAGGAAAGCCGTTCTATGTCATTGCATAGACCACTGAATATATTACGTGGTTATGGTAAACCTATAACTGTTGTACACATGTGTAGATATTTTATGTATGCTCTAAGCTATTTATGCACATACATAATACAATCCAATATCTGCATACCTATTTTACTCATTTCACCACGCGTGCATTTATGCGCTGCAGCAAATTCTGATGTACGTTCGTTTTGAGAATCTATTTCATATTCATTGCTAACCGAACGTTTGGTTGGATCAGAATATGAAAATTTTGCAACAATATTTTTTTTTTTTTTTTTTTCGTCGACCCAATTGAAGAACACTGTGAATTTTCAATAATAATAACAATGATAATAATAGCGGCCAAATGTTATTAAATTACATTAAAAATAGTTTAGTAAATTTTCAGAATATATATATTTTTTTGTAAAATTAATTTCACTACTTTTTGGTTGCAAATAATTTTTTGAAGAAATTAAAACAGGATTTCCGGAAATGTAGATAAAAAATCATTGTATTTTTCTGCCAATTTATTTATCATCTTGAGTTTATTAATTTCGAAAATCAAATTCCCGATTTCGAAGAAATAACATGGCGCTTATATCTTTTTTGTATCGTAAAAAAAATCGATTGCATGTTACATGTGCTCAGATTTGTTTTTTCGAATAATTAGCAGCTTAAAAAATAGAAGACGCAATAAAAATGGCATCAGTAAAAGGATTGAAAAGTGTGTTTCTTCGAAAACCCATAACCATTTTTTTTTTTAAATATTCTAGACCAGCAGTCCAGACCGCAAAAAAGATATAACGATATCATTATGATTATTGGCGTAGTGACCCTCCTGGAAATCTCGTAAAGAGCGTTGCCAACACTGAAAAGCTCGACTACTGTACACAAACGTAATATTAGTTCTTGCAACGTTGCGCTGGCACCCAACAGCTTATACTTCCATCGATTTTCCACGTGCCGGTGTTGTACCACTGTGTACACTCGCATATCAGGCTGTAATGCAAGTGCTATAGAGTAAAAAACTATATATACGTAGTTCTAGGTACTCGCCTCGTGCTGCTGAGCTTTCCATTCTTCCATCGGGCTTTGCTCGTGTTGCCGGTACTTTACACTTGAGCCTCTCTTCCAGCTGGACATCTTCTTCGCACTTTCCGAGAGAAAAATACATTTACCGTCTTCGCGTTTCCCGCTCTCCCGTTATTATATCAAATTTTCCCGACAGTTAAGCGATTTTTCGATTTTTTTTTTTATAAACATCAATTTCTGGTCTTTACGATCGATCTCGAGTCGTACATTGTACCTAACACTCGTCTTCATCTTTTTTTTTTTCAAATACCTTTTCCAATATTTTCCTGTATTTTCCTGAACAAATAAATTGTAAGTGGTATTGAAAGAATTGAGTAAAAAAAGTGTTTTATGAAATAGAACGGACAAATGGAATTATTTGAAATTTTTACTTCGGTGAGGTGAAAAATAGTCCATGGGATAAAAAAAATACCTTTTTTTTTACTGACTCATCCCCCTTAAATGAAACTGGATTCTGGATATCTTTTTGCAACTTTGTGAGAGAAAAATACAGTTACCCTGCTCGCGCTTTCCCTCTTCTGTCATGATATCGAATTTTCCCGACAGTTAAGCGATTTTTCATTTTTTTTTTTTTCCAAATATAAATTTCTGGTCTTTACCATCGTTCTCGAGTCGTATATTGTATCCAATACTCGTCTCCACCCTTTTTTCCCAATACCATTTCAAACATTTTTCTGTATTTTCCTAAAAAAATAAAATAAAAAATTGTACGTGGTATTGAAAGAATTAAGTCAAAAAGTGTTTTATGAAATAGAGCGAACCGATGGAATTATTTGAAATTTTTACTTCGGTGAGGTGATTTTAACAAAAACCATTTTTTTCCACTGATTCATCCCCCTATGAAAATGGATCCTGGATATCTTTTTGCAACTTTGTGAGAGAAAAACACATTTAACGTGTGGGCTTTTCTCCCTGTCCCTTTATTACGTGAAATTTTCCGACAGCTTTTCGCGCGCGTAACCCGTGTACATACCATATATCTATTTTTCCGTGAAGAATCCGGTGGGTGAAAAGTTTCTTTGAGTGGAGGTGAGCGCCGACAATGCCATGCGGAAACACCACCGCGTCTCTTGGCAAGAAAGTACAAAGCTTATTTTTCTCATGAAAATGACACGTCACTCGGGAATTCTGTGCAGTCGCAGGACTGTACGAATGCACGGCGCATTCCGTGTCGAGCGGGCGAGAAAAACATTTTACACATTTCTGAAATGCCACGCGATGCAACGAATCTCCGTGAATTAACTTGCATTCTTTAAAACATGTTTTTTGGTAGACAAAAAAATTATATTGGACATGAAAACTGAGAAGTTATCTTTGAAAAAAAATAAAAAATTAAGGACGGTGTAGAACATTTTCACTTTCGAGTTTGCAAAATAAATAATTTTGAAAATCACTTGGAAAATATCGGTGCTTACAAAATTTTCAATGTTTGCTTAATCAATTTCCAATTTATTTTCGCAATATTCAATTATTACTCATTATTCAACAAGGCGTTTCGAGTTGTAAGGAAACGACTGTTTTTCGGTCCACTGTAAAAATGTTGATGCCTGTTTGATAAGGAATGTGCTGTATAATTACATATATACGTGCATACCTCCGGTAAATGAAATTACAATTAGCAGCGAGACTGGAACTTCTCAACACCGCAAACTCGCATAATTTATAATTGATAATTAACCGAGAATAATGAGACGGAGGAGAAACGCGTCGGTTTATATTATTCATTCTTGATCTTTCTTCTCGCGGAATAATTTGTTTAGTTTGTGCGCACATACACTGTACAATTTCTGCGCGATTCTTTCCTCGGTGACATTTTTTTCCAAGATTACAGAGAGACTGTTGGTTATGATAACTAAATTACTCGTAATTATTTATGTAAGATAACGTAACATTTTTTAAAAATCGTTATGCTTGAACCAAAACATCAAACCATAAATATGCGCCATTACTTTTTCGTTCATTATACACAATTTTTTTTCGTCATTTTTCAATTTTACAAATCCTCTTGAAAATCTTCTCGAAAGAAAAATTTTGTAGTCGAGTGTGGATACATTTTTTTGAAATTTTAATTGCACCACGTTTACTTTTCATTACGCATGTAATGTATATTTACGCGTCCTAATTTTTTATATTTTCCGTGTGTATTTTATCTATATACGGCTCCATGGCGATATCACATCACTTTGTATTTCAAAGTTTTGGCTTCTACTTCAAGGAAAAACGTTGCCTCGAAATAGAGCGAGCGGACGTGTGTTTTAAAGCACTAAAAGCACTAGCCGAGGTGTACGCATAGCGTAGCGAGAACGAGGGAGAAAAACATTTGCAGTGTCGATCGACCGCTCGGGCGTTTCTGAGTGAACTCCGGAATTAAATTCTCTCCCTCTTTCTCTCAGTCTGAGTCAAAAATGTATTGCAGACTGAATTAGTTTGGTCGAAAATTCTGTGTGAGATTCATAATGAAAAGTAATCTAAATGAGTTCGTCAAAGTCGAAATATAATCACAAAGTTTCGGTATTTGGGAAATCGGATAGTCAATATCAGTTTAATTGCGACGATTTTCACTGAATATTTGTAAATTGTTATACGTAATTTTTTTTTTTTTTTCCTCGAATTTATCGTTGAGTATGAGACCCAAAGTTTTCTTCGTTTTTTTTTTATTTTCAAGCCATACTGTAAAGTCCAATAAAAAAAAATCACCTAGTTCCCGTTTTATAGATTTTTCCGTACTCAGTAACTCTGCCATAACGAAAATTGAACATCGAGCTTTGCTGGGCAATATGGGTTTTACTGCCTCACTACCGAGCAATTTTACCCGAGATTGCAGTTAATGCGGACAAAATAGTACATTGAATGGGGGAAAAAAGTTGTACTTCGTAACGCAGCTATGAGGAAAATTGAATTGTTTAAATGGTATACATTTGATGTTTAAAAAAATTGTACTTAGTAACAAAAATTGAACATTGCACTTTCTCGCACAAGATATTTTTTTCAGGCCTCATTACTAATTATTTTTAATCGACATTGCTGCACTTAACGTTGAAAAAAATGGCACACATTTAACGTCCAAACAAAAGAGCGCTACTTAGTGAAAAAAATATTTAATCGACATTGCTGCACTTAACGTTGGAAAAAATGGTACACATTTAACGGCAAAAAAAAATGCTACTTAGTAAAAAAATGTTTAATCGACATTGCTGCACTTAACGTTGAAAAAAAAAATAGTTTTCCAAGGTAGGACAGCGGGTAGCAACTGCAACTGCAATTTCAACTTGCTTGGCTAGTCGCGGTCGTTGGAAAAAATGGTACACATTTAACGGCAAAAAAAAATGCTACTTAGTAAAAAAATGTTTAATCGACATTGCTGCACTTAACGTTGAAAAAAAAAATAGTTTTCCAAGGTAGGACAGTGGGTAGCAACTGCAACTGCAATTTCAACTTGCTTGGCTAGTCGCGGTCGTTGGAAAAAATGGTACACATTTAACGGCAAAAAAAATGCTACTTAGTAAAAAAATGTTTAATCGACATTGCTGCACTTAACGTTGAAAAAAAAATAGTTTTCCAAGGTAGGACAGCGGGTAGCAACTGCAACTGCAATTTCAACTTGCTTGGCTAGTCGCGGTCGTTCTCGTTGGTTTCCTTCGGTTGGACTCAGCGGACCGAGGGCAGCAATCGTCGATCTTGCCGGAAGTCGCTGGGACCGCACCGGAAGTCTATGAAAGCCGGCGATATTAATCGAGAGGGAACTCTCGAGAGTTACAGACCTAGTATGTTGATGGAGTCGATGTGCTAGGGCGTTCGACTAGATGAAATGAAGTGTCCAGAGTGATCCGATAACTGTGTATGCATATACATTGCATTTCGTGCTTCGGGGTGGCCCAGTGATCCAGATTACACGATTCTCGGGGCCCCGCTCCTATAAATCAACCCATCAAACCTCAAAACTTTACCTTTACCCATCGCAACTCTTGTTCTTCACTAACCAAAATTTAAAGCCTCTTTAATTCACTCTATTCATATATTTCTTCAGCAAACAATGACGGAATTTGTAAAACAGTTTAGCAGTCATATTCTGTTGCATTGTTAGTAATGCAAGTATTATTTAATTGTCAGTGAACAAAAGGAGCATTTACTGCTTTTCGGCCTTAAAATTGTATAGTTCATCACAGAAAATCACAAAAAAAAAATGAAAAATGAGTAAGCTTTTGTTACTCATTATATTTTACCCAGAAAACGCTTGTTTTCGTACTTTTCTTCTCAAATTCAACATCTAATTTTTTTAATGAGTAGAACCGCTCCAAAATAAAATCCACAAATAGCATGGAATTGATTAAAAAAATCGGTAAATGATGTCGTCAGTTGTCGATTTGAAGAACAATTATTTTGCAAATATATGATATGGAAAATGAGTTAAATGGAGGGGGAAAAGCACAGTCATGCCGCTGCATCTCGTTCTCCTGTATTCGTTTTCTGTGTCACTAGCGCATTCTGTTGAGAGAAGAATTTATGCTGAACGAAAATTCCCGGAATGCCTTCCTCATTCCAGTTACGCCGAATATTCGACTACGATGCGTCATTCAAGAATTTCGAGGGAAGAATGCTAGACAGTGAAACGCATAAATTCCAAACGACTTCCGTCTTGCATATTAAGAAAGTGTACGGCTCATTAGAAAAGCTGCTGTCCGATGACCAGACAGAATCGTCATCATGCCTATGACACGATTGTCCACACAATTAACACACCTAACACCAAGACACGCGGTTCTACATTTAAAAAAATCGCTCCGAGAAATTCAATGTGAGTCATTGAAACTGTACGTTTAATGATAGCGAATGCATTGGCAATAATTACCACGAAATTGGATTACTCATTTTTCCTAAAAAAAATTATCGCCTGGCAAAGAATTTTTCACAATTAAAAAATCCAGAAACACATTTCTTTTCACCAAAATATATTTTTTCTAACTTTACAAATATTTTCACCAACGGAAATAAATTTTTTTAAAAATGTTCACCGGTAAACTTGCATCACTCAATTTTTTCATCTTCATGAATTCTCATGATTGTTAATTTTTTGCCTTGAAAAAATCTGTAATATTAATAAATCTACCGCGAATACGGAAGTGTGAAAGAATTGGTGGAATGAGATGATTACCACAGAAAAGCTTAATGGAAAAAGGAGTAGTAAACAGCGCGGTAAATTTTTTTATTCTCTCGCCACTTTTTCACTGTAGAACAGAACAATCTGGACTCGTCGGTCATTTCCCTTCTGTTGTTTTTCTCATTAATCTTGATAATATATTTTTTTATTATTCCTTAATAAAAGCTTTGCATTTGGGCAATAAAACGGTAAAACTTTACACACATTGTGGCAGCAATCGAGAGTACATGCATAAATCCATACTATGTTTCACTCTTAACTACTCATGGAAGTACTCATAGGACTTATACAGTGGAACGTCTCTCTGGGAAGCTGAAGAAGGCGCGGTAATTTGCAGACGAGCATTACAGCCGAGGGGCTTAACCTAACATGACTTTACCTTACTGCACCTAGGCATTCATTGCACGATGCACTGTAAATATATACATTTATATATAGTTACGTCCCTGTGTATGTGCATAGCCGATACATATATACATATATACATATTTATTTACCTCTCACCATTCTGCACTGTCCCATAAAGACGTAAACTGTAACATGGGCTGTACTTCTACCTTAACACTACATACCCACACCAATATACCCACTAATACTAAACTTTCGTTGTAGCGTAAGTAAAGGTTTAGCAATTTCTCCGGCCGAGCTTATTGGAGCTTGCCGAAAGACCTTTAATCCTTTACATCGGAGAGCCTACGGGAGGCTTTAAAATTAATTGAACCTGGCGAATCACCCCGAGAGAATTCTATGGGGAACACAAATGAGCTTGGTAATCCATGGATGCAGCTTTAAAGCTTTTTATTTATTTTTTGGCGTTAAAAGAAGTCAATCTTTCGATGCGATTCATTCTTCGTATTAACGTAATCCTGTAGGTGTAAAAAAAAGTTTCAATTCTCTTTTTTAACTGGACTATTTTGTATTGATATTTCTTCAAAATTATGGTTGTAATTTTGAACCAAAGTTTAAGCTCAAATACGAACTTCAGTTCAGGTTGAAAAATCGTAATTCGGTTGAAGATCGAACTTAAGTTCCAAGGTTTCTGGAGCAGGGTGGGAATTTCGGATTAAATCGCTTGATGCTTTCGGGCTGGCCAAATATTTTGCAATTAAAAATAACTAGCGTCATCCGGTTTATTCGTGGACGTTTGTCTCCGGATTACGTTTTAACAATCGTTATTCAGCATCTCGAGAGTCTTATCGTCCTTGTGCTCCAAGGAATTTTAATTAATTGCAACCTTAACCCCGTTGTCCTGACGAGCTTTTCGTAATTAAATTAAAGACCCTGTCACCGTATTAGACGATGAAAGCTCGACTTCTCCTCTCTCCCTCTCTCTCTCACTCTGTTATCGTCTGTTTGCTCATCTGCTTAGCTCAGATGCTCTGTAATCCTCGTGCCCTGTAACGCTCGCTTCGATAACTCGATATTGCGAAGAGATTGTGCGGATGGAACTCAGGTAGCGCTCCCGAGCCTTCGTATAATCCCCATCCTATTGCCTAGCCGCCAGAAACTATGGAGAATCCCCTAGGCCCAGAGCTAAGGGTTAGTTTGCTCGTTAGCAAGGAAACCGCGAATCCTTCTTCCGAGAGAAACGTCGTCAACGAGGCGAAACGCGGTTGCTATCCGATCGCGACAATGCCACCCAAGAAAATATAGAGAATTTCGCTCAACTTCCAGCCACCCCGGCAATTCCCTTCCAGAAATCGAGTTTACGCGGCTTGAGACCATTACCGCGGATTAAATATACGGGAACGATGGCAGTCGCCTCTTCCGTCGCCTCCTCTTCCTCGTGTACTCGACGAAGAGCTCGCCGAAAGCCGGAAAACACTCCCCGATTTCCAAACAAGCTTTATCTTGGATCTTATCTTCTAACTCAATTTTCAATGTCTCCTGATCGATCCATTTCTATCCTGTAAAACGGATTTCGGAGAGGGACTTTTCAGGTCTGGCGGCTTTATTTTATTGTGTCAGTGATTTTGCCGCAAATTTCTTAAAACTCGCAAGCAAATTACCGAGGGCTATTCAGCTCAAACGAAACGCAGGAGGGATTCGACAAATGCGATTTAGCACAGAAAAATCTACTTACAATTCAATAGTACATGTAATGGAAGTTTTACTCGTAAACTGGTATAGTAAATTGACTGGACAAGTGCGACGTCGAATTTATTTTTCGCAGTCATTTTAACAATCTGCTTTAATTTTACTGTAAAAGTAGGTAATTTTTTTTTTATTTCAAAAGTACCTTAATTTTATATCACAATTGTACATTAAAATGATTTGACGAATTTACGAATAAAAATCGTCCATTTTTTTACAGCGCATTTATAAAGCAATAAATTTTGTGTCAAAAGCTTTTACGGAAATTTTTTGTTAAAATGTGTGCAATTGAGGAAATATTATTTTTCAATTTTTACAAATTTTCACAGTGCTGTAAAAAATGGGTATTTAACAAAAAGAACATCGACAATTGAGTACTTCAATTTATCACGCTTCTATTCCCCGATATACAAACGCGTAAAAAATAAATGCGTATCAATATTTTACGAGGACAGAAAAAACAGGATTGGTCGGAATTTTTCTCTCTTTTACGGAGATGAGAATAATCCTCTCGCGGTTATTCAATTGGGGCGATTTGCAGAGTTGACGCATATCTGTACCGAATGTTTATTCGCCACTGGCGAGAATTCGTCATTGGTTTATTTTCGCATCTGTATTCAGATAAAAGGAAATGGCATTCATTGTCGTGCCGCCGGAACGAGCGAGAGATGGTTTTCCGGTGCGGTGTTGGGTACGTACTCGAGGAAGAAAAGTGGCTCGGTTTACGAGGCGATTTTCCTCGGAGCCGATAAGACCTCGAAGCATCGACACATGGAATTCACGGTTCACTCGCTGTATTCTTCGGCTCTCGTGTTTCACGCCCACGTCCGATGGTCTCTGCTCGATATCGAGAAACGAAAACGCTAAAAAATGTAACAGCAATGGGTCTCGACTTCAATACGAAAAAGAAACGAGACGAAGAATTCTTTTTCCACTTATCGCTCGTGCGCGACTAAGACCTGCGCGTGGTTTCCTGCTCTTCCGTCGTTCTATATTTATCCTTCCTGCCTATTTCTGCATCGAATACTTGTGATAGTACACGTGCGTACGGCTTCAGCTGTCAATGTATTTCCAGAACGAATAAATTTTCATCTTGGAGTGCGACGAATTTTTATTTAAATATAAGCTATGTAAGTATTTTTAATTTGCAATTTATCAAAGCCAAACATTTGTTTTTTTTTATCGCAAATACGCCAAGTGTCCAAAAAATTGCAGAGAGTGTTTTCGCATTTTTATCATTTTTTGGCAGTATGTCAATTTTAGTTTAGTTTGTGGTAATAATATGGTTTTTTTTTTTTTCGTTTTTATTTATTGGTTTTCATTCTTTTGTAGGTTCTGAAGTGCAAGTGGGTAAAGAATTGTCGTGAGAGGAAGGTGCATTCGGAAATTGAATATTGTGCATTGGTGAAATTTTGGAAATGCCCTTTTGCATTATTCAGGATACGCCCGACATTTAAGTTTTTTTTTTTTTTTTCGACAACAAACGGGCTTGGCTGTTAAAGGGTTAGATATTCTTCCTATATTGTGATGCGTCGTTGTTCCAAATGTGTGTTACGTGACTGCACCAAAAATGAAATTGGTCGTCGCTGCTGGATCTTAGATAAGCCGTTGCCAAGATCCCCAAAATTGGTTGGGTCTATTAATAAATTTATTGCCACAATCATTTCAAATAGAAAGCTAAATTATTAACGGATCGTTTTTGCTGGATACGGAAAATTCACTCTCTTCATGCATTCCATATTTTTTTCTCTATTTAAAAAAATCCTTGAACATATCGACGTAAACATTTGTAAACTTTATTTACTATATAAGCCACTAAAAAAAAATAAAAAATAGCTGGCGGGTAATAGCAAAAGAATTTTAGTTTATCGAATCCAATACGAAATCAATAAAATAAAATTCACCGAAATATATTCTATTCGAAGGAATTAATATCCTATTTCATTAGCATACAAAAAAGAAATTAACTTAATGGCCGGCCGAATGAAATTTCATTTCGATCAACTAAAATTCATTGCTCGCCGTAAAATTTATTCGATCTAGATATTTTGTTTTATTGCCAACAAAATTTCCCATATTCGATTAAAACAAAGCCATCCGACTGATTTCTCTGGGTGAAAATTGGCCTGGCATGCCCAGGAATTAATACGCGAACCCATGGGGATTGAAATTTTCTCGTGTTTCCTATTGCCTTATACCCTCTTTATGAATAATAACTGCGTGCTCGTTAAATCGAGCCGCAGGTGCACTATAATTCTCTTGGTGTCTATAGCGCCAACAAGTCGAAATTTCCGTAGGCTTTTCCTGCTCGCGAACGTACCTCGTACCTATTTTCCCCGGTTCGAGGCCCGGACACGTCAATATAACGTCACTGATTGGATTTCAAAGGGACAGCCTCGGCCGTTACGTGGACAATACTTGACCGTCCAATTACGCGTGTCAACGCGGTGAAATTGAACGCACCGACGACGGCTGCTGGTCCTCTCCGAACCCTCCGCGTTCGAATTACCTCCAGGGAGTGACGGCGTTAACGCTTCGCCATCGCCAAACTTTGCCGGGACGCGTAAAATCGTTTGCTACTGCCCGAAATCCCCGAGGAGACATTTTCCGTTCGATCTCCCTTAAGCCATTGACTCCCCCACATCTCGAGGCGATAAGGTATTTAGGGTATTCCAAGTGTGCACACTTAACCTCTCAAAACTAGATATCCCATTTCCATTATGGTCTTGGGCCTCCTTGGAAATGTCAGCTGCACCAGCTCTGGGCGTTTTTAAATATTAAAATCACCTTTTTGGAGATGGGTTCGATTTTCACAAAGTTTTTAAGAGGCTACTTTGGGAGACATTGAGATGGACACTCAACGTTTTCAAAGTGGACCAGGAAAATGAAGGAAAAAAATTTGATTGAGGTAAAGCTTCAATTTATCAAAGCAGCAAAAATGCTGTACAATTAACAAAAAAACTCTGCCCACACTTGCAAATAACAAACCTTTTTGTCAAAAGCACAAATATTTCAATGTACTTTTTATTGCCTTCGATTTATTATTATTTAAAACCTCCGGCGCGTTTTGCAATATAATAAGGAAATTAATAATTTTAGTTTCCTATTATTCAATGGATTATCATTTTTAATAGGTACAAGAAGCAACGTTAATTAATTCGTAAAAGCAAATGCATGGTCATTGAAAAAATGCGCATCGCCGTTACAAACAGAAATTCGCAGGGTATATTTACCTTCATCTTCTAGCTCCTCTCCGCATGGTTTGTATTGGAGCGTGAGTTGGGTCGATTCAATCTGGATTGCGTTGATGGATGTAGGTGAGTGGAGTGAGAAGAGGCAGCGAAAGGAAAAGGAGGATCTCCACCAATCCGCAGTGGGTCGAGTGTGTTTGTCTTCCTTTTCACTGCATCGGCGGATCAATCAGGAATTGCCAGCGCGACACAAGATCCTCTCGCAGGATCAATCACATCTCTTTGATTTTTTTTTCTATTTCTTTTCCAATATTCTTCTTTCGTTCACTCGTAACCCTGGGCATATACGTTTAAGAATATTATATGGACGCGCGATCGTCCACCGAGATCTATATCGAAGGTACATATGTAGTTTAATATCGTCCTACATATCCAATGTATAAATATTTCATTACGCGACACGAAGATGAGGAAGAGATCGATCGTGAGCTAACATTGGTTTCGAGCCAATATTCCCGAGATGATGCTGCGAAAGAAGTGCACATTCATGGACACAATAACCAGCGAGCTCTTCCAGAACTTATCCATTTTTAACGGTACATGGTCGCGAAGTCGATTTGTAGATACATCACTGAATTTTTGACGATGCTGTGTGTAAAAATTTAAGAAAGGACCATTTAAGCTGGAAAAAGAAATTGCATATAAAAGAAACTGTCCAAAATTTTTCGGAGGTTCCATCCAGCGATGAAATTCATACAAAAAAAAAGTCGGGCCACTGTATAATTTTGAACAGATGGCATTGAAACATGGATAATTTGAAAAATCATCCAGTCTTAGGGCACAAAATATTGTGATAAGAAAAAAATATTCAGAATCGACCGGTTATGCTTATGACCCCTTAAGATACCGTGGAAAAAAGGAAGAGGTGGAAAAAGTACTGAGGAAATGATCAGAGAAATGGAGTTTCAAGAGCGTATCTATATTATGGATCGACTTACACCGGGTTACAATTACTAACGACGGGTAGAGTAGCGAAGAGAAGAGTGTTCAAGTGCCTCGGTAATTCCGGAAGTCACTCTGTCGACAGGAAATCGTTTTAGCCTGACGAGTGTAGAGTCGCTTACGGCACACGACAAAGCCAGTATTATTTTCTTTGTCTGACACTCTGTCTGCAACGTTTCCCGACGATGAGTGCGACTTACATCGATTCCCCGGTAGCACATTCAGCCGCGTTCCTCGACGCTACAACAAAACGCCATTACCGTGCGACGAGAATAAACTCGACCGTGTAGTTCTGTGTTCCTTGATGTAATTCCGGAACTGGATCTCCCCTAATTCCGGTATTTTGCTTGAGAGAGCTTCGAGCTCGTTGAAGCGACAACAAAGTTGGCCGGATTTCTGGATGGCGTTGGTCTTTTGGAAGATAATTACAACAACAGATCCGTCACATTTTTTATTTTATTTTTTCCATTAGTTTTTGAAAATAAAATTTTGTATTTACGTCAGCCAGAATTTAATAATAGGAATATATCATATAGAGAATAATCGAATCCTGGAAAATGATAAAAGTAGAATTATAAGAGTAATTCAAATAATCAGGCCCTGGAGGATTATAAAAGTACTTAGAATATGCAATCCCTAGAGAATTAGAAGAGAAATTAGAATAATGAGGCCCTGGAGAATTATAAGAGTAATTCAAATAATCAGGCCCTGGAGAATTATACACGAGTACTTAGAATAATCAGGCCCTGGAGAATTATATAATTACTAAAATAATTACGCCTTGGTGAGTGGCCATTTTTTTAATGCATTGGGAATGAAATATTTAAAAAATAAACCAACTCCACTGGACGAATGTAGAAAAATAAATAATAAACGGGTATAGCTTCCAGTCGCATATAAGCGATCACGCCATCACTATCGCTCCTAGCGAAATAATCGTTTTAGTCAAATAGCATCTACTTCGTGGAAGACACTGTTGTCTTCCAACAACGAGAACGAAACCCACACTTAACCATCTCAGTCTCGAGAGACACCGGCAATTTAGGCGGTAACGAGAATCTGCACCAGGTATATGGCCACGGAGGATCGGCTGACGTTAATCGACATCGATTATCCATTAAACTCCTGAATACATGCATGCGACGATACCACCACAACTTCTGAGTAATATAGTTTGCAGAGCTTCGAGTGCAAAGTTTGTAGCTCCGAGGGTGTGTATCGAAGAGAGTAAACGGCAATTTTCTAGCGCTTTAAAAGCAAAAAGCTCCACCTTTGTTTTACAATTACGTAACACTCCTCAAAGTGCGACCATTCAATAAATTATCCCCCGCTAATAAGTCAGAAAATTAAAATTTAGAAATGTGCTTACTGTTTCATTGAAATATTCAGTCACAATTTTCTGCACAGTGAAAAAAAAATTAGGCATTCATACCTATAATCGTAACATTGAAAATTCATCGAGAATTTGCAGTAAAATTATGATATAAAATTTAAATATTTTTACAAAATTATAGGAAATTGTTAAAATTAATGAACCAAAAATCTATTTTACCTCGCATTTAGTATCCACTTTAAGAATAAACAGTGCAACTAATTTGAAATAAGGTTTTTTACCGTTGCCAATGTAGGTTAAATATCCTGGACAAAAAAGCTTGGAGGTTTTTGCAAAACCTTTCGACGAATTTCCTAGAAACATATTTTTCGAAATAAATATTCAATATGGTCGGTTTAACCACTCTGGCGAGTCACGGATATGGCCGAGGCAACGAATATCAATCATTTTGCTGTATATATATGTATATATATGTGCACGAGTTTTTGATGCGCTACGCCTCTTCCCTTCGTTCGTGTTTCGTTTCGGTCGACATCCTATCGCATTACGCTATAGCCTCTCCTCGTTTTCCTGTACCATCACCCAACTCCACTTCCACTCCTCGGGACCTATGCTCGTACATTTCGCCAGGACCTTTCGACGTTTATTAGATCTACCCCATGCGCTCCTGCTACTTCTGCTATGTACTGGCTGGGTCTTCTTCGGCAAGATGAATTTCCCTCTGGAGCAGAGAGCTAATTACGACCATGTACATTATTTTACTTGAAAGTCCATTATTTACATAAATGATTCTTGTGGTGTTTTGATTTTTTGTGTCCTGTCCATAATAACAAAAAAGGGTTATGCTTATTTTCCTTAAAAAAAAAAAAAAAACACGCAATTGATTGACCTTATTTACATTACTTGAAGCATGATTAATTAAGCTTCCTTTTTTTTTATGAAAAAGGTTGTAAATTGCCTCCTTATTTTCCATCATTTTCAGAACGATAAAAAATGCTGAGAAAATTTGATTTTTTCATGGAAAAAGTCGTGGGAAAGATGCCAAATGATAGAGAAAAGTGCGAGGTCTGAATTCAATTGAAGGAATAAAAAATAAAAAATATATACACGTTCCTAAAATTCGGAAAAATTTAACTGAGAATTAGTAAACAAATATTAACCAATCGCAGCTTTTACAAAAATTTGGATTTTTTAGTTGGATCAACCAGCTTATGAAAGCACAGGAGCGTGGGAGATTATAAAGTTTACGAGCCAAATGTTAGGTGAATTTAATCTGCTCGTACGGACGGCAAAGTTTTCCATTGATTTTGTCACGCTGTGTCAATATCAACAGAACAATGCAAGCGTACAGTAAAGCGGAACGGTTCAAAAGAGAAATACAGAGGTGATATTGGAATATCGATGCTGGTTTAACCTCTCATATGTAGAGACTTGTTTGCTTCGGGCCAATAGCGATAACTGCGCTTTTCCATTGCGCGAAATGCCAATACATGTATAGTGCATGTCTTGCAGGTCAAAAACCCATCAACAATGCGTTAATAGACAATATCCGTACCATTTCGTCAATGGCATTAAACATATTGCACATTAATTGCCATAATGATGGAGAGCTATTTGTACTTTTTTTCGAGACTCATATTTTCAATAACTCTGATTAATAATTTTATCATGAATTTATAAGAAATCACATATTTTTAACATATTTTCTCGTGCAGAATATAATTCCGGTGTTTTTCAACATATTCCAAAATATGTTTATGGAAAGATAATTTTTTTGTAACAGCTTTTTCCAATTCCGCTGAGCAATGTAATTGGTTGGTTTAACCGAACGTGTTTTATACATTTTTGGTCGAGAAAACATTTTTCCCCACCCGAGGCATGTGCTTGACAGCTGATCCAAATAACCATTTCGTTGCTGTAATCTTTTCAAACGATTTTCAACATTTCTGGTTTTTCAACCAAAATGACATTTGTTTTGTGCAATATAAAAGTTCGTGGGAATCACGTACGTCATACTGACGGAAAGTACGTTCCGCAGATTTTTTAAAAGCCTTTTCAAATAATGCCACGTCGCAGGAAAGTCGATTATACAAAAGAGCTCCATGGAAGGTTTTAAATTGCATTCACGCAGTCTGTCCATGTGAACAGATGCTGTTGACATCTCCACCAGATATTGGGTCTCCAGAGAAGCATATATAAATTTTTTCCTCTTTTTTTTACACGTTTTCAGCCAAAATTTAATCGGAGGTAAAACCATTTATTTTGATATTACAATTCGGTATATTTTGAAACATATGCCGCAGGATATCGACAAAGCGTAGTGTATATTACAGAATCATCAATTTTGACAGGCCCTTTCACCCAGATTTCGCTGAACCAATCAATCTTTATTTTCCCTGTGGACTATTCGAAATATTCTCGTGCCAAACACGTCAAAGCAGCAGGAGATTTGTTAATTAAATTTCTGCAGTCGAAATTGATGATTCTGAAATTCATATAGATTTTCAAAGTGCTGGTAATATATTCTATCCCAAATCTACTAAAAACCCATAAGTTTTGTGACACGATTTAAAAAAATAAATACTTAGAAGAATAACATTAAATGAAAAATTCTCTGCTTTTAGCCTCAGTTTTGTGTCCACAAATACCCGCATTAATTTTTTTTTAATACTAGAATTTTGTCTTTTCATTTCACAAAATATTTTCTTTCACTTTATTTTGAGTATGGATTTAACAAATGAAAATGTTGTAGATTTGGCGAATTTACAAAAATTCTGGCACATTAACAGACATTTGTTCTGTTAATTTGAGAGAATGTCTGTGAATTTATGGATTATCTCTGATTCGAAATGTATAATTTGCGTCCCGAAAAAGCTTTTCCCCGCCGAGATGATTGCAACTTTCTACCGAGGATTAATGCGCGAACAGGTCCATGTTTTTTATCCTCACGAAGCAAAGGTCGTGGGGAAGGGCGATGGGGAAGACTAATCCGCTAGACGAGGCAATGTCCCTGGCGAAGCGAAAAAAAAAAATGCGAGCTCGAGTTCTGTCGTTCATGGGCCGAAAAAAAAGTCGCGCATTGATTTTCCGTTCCCTCCCTGCGTTATGTGCCACCATCGCCATTTTCACTTCCATATTTCGCCGCGGCGAGCCCCTGTCAACTTTGGCATTCCTTCTAACCGAGCACCGAGAGACTTAATCCTATCGTGGCAATTCGACGGTTTCCCGGAGGCTAAAATCCGAATCTTTCGGTTGCCCCTCTCGTAAAAATTTTAGCGATTCGTTTTCAGCGGACGCGTTAGCCCGAGGCGACTCGCTACCGTATAAAAGTCGATTGCAATTTATTTTTTTAACGGCGCAACGTCGAAATTGAAATTGAAAAATCGGCCCTTCATTTTCTAATCTTATCCCGAAGCACCTGATATCTGATCTCTTCGCTCGAATGCTTCAATTTCGTGAACTTCCGTTACGAATACTTTTACTTACTTCCTCCACTTTTTTTTTTGTTTTCTCATCACGAGACATGAAAAAGTACTTAGTCCGAGTATCGATTTTTAATGAAGCAAAGTACAAACTTGTTTTAAGTTCTCTGATACTAATTACTTGGGAAAGACGAGGACAGGAAGGCGGTAACGATTTTTACGATTTTATACGATGTTCCATGAGAACTGGACAAGACTCATTTTTTTAAATTTTCTTGAAATAAATATTGTTAAAAGGTTATTACAAAAAAAACCCTACGCAAAGGGCATATTTGATTTTTCAAATCCGTGCCTTAGGACTCGTTATACGTGGCTTATTTATGAGGTTTCCGTCCGAAGTGCAATTATCCAAAAAGCATCTACTGAAATTGAACGAGCTCCGAGCTTCAATATATCGACGACCTCTTTGCATTCAGCAAAGAGTTGCATGCTTTATTTATAGCATTCACGAAAGTGATATTATATCGTCTACCTTTTCAAATGGACGGATCCATACCAATGCCTTAATATTTCTAATGCCGACCATAAAAACCTTGACACCATTCGCCAATTCTTAATCATTTAAATAACTGCGAATTCAAACATTAATTATAGTTATTCAAACTCAATCTTGTTAGAACCTTTAAGGTCACAAATTTGTTATCCCTTTCTCCCGTCGCTAAATACTGAAATTTTCATTGAATGACATTTTTTAGGGGAGCCTAATGGACACACATTTGAAAATTGCCCGGCCACAATGTCCCACAACTTCCGGTTTGAAATGCAGGAATTAAAAAAGGCACAGAAATCATGAGTATTGATAAGTCGTCACGTCGTCATTCAGGAAATTTTTATTGCCAGAAAAAATATAAAGTGCCATAATATCATCGACCTTTTGGAATCGATGAAATAACAAGAGCTGCTGGCAATTCTCAGCATTATTATGGTTTCATGGGCATCAATATCAAACCAGGCGCGCACCTCTTCGTCCAACTGGCTTTTCCAACAATATCTCTGTCGGTAGTTTCTCTCTTTTTGCCTCGTCTCTACGGATCCACATAACGCGTCGTGTCCCGAGATTCAGGAAGCTCGGTCGACGCGTCGGTTTTATCGATCGTCGCCCAGCAGGACGTAAAGTCTTGAGGAGAAAAGGTCAAGCAAACCGGAAGACGAAGTGACGGAGCGCGGAACGATCATCCGGTTGCCAAAAATCTTTCCTCGCGATTCGAGAGCGCGAAAGAGGCGAAAAAGGAGACAGAAAAATTATTCCAAACTCTGTTATTCCGGTTAAATGATTTCGTTGGGTTCTGACAACGGGGCGACGCTATATCTATAGGTCAACTGCACACATGGTACATGTAAACGAACGAACCGACGATATGTGTGATTCTGTGGGGGGTTATTCTATATATATATATATATATATATATACATGCGAGAGAGAGAGAGAGAGAGAGAGAGAGAGAGAGAGAGAGAGAGAGAGAGAGAGAGAGAGAGAGAGAGAGAGAGAAAACGTTGCGTGTATACTACTACGCAATGCTTATGGCCTCTCGAGGCCCATAATGACGTCAACCGGAGTTCAATCGAAGTTACGCGCTCTCGAGAGATGCCGATCGTCGTGATCCAGAGGCTCTCAATCGATTTTTTCATTTCCCTTGTATTTACGTTTCATCAAGGATGCATCAAACATATATCGATCACTGCAATCTTCCTACTTTGCGAACGAAAGAATATGTCCTTTATTGTACATACCAAGACCAATAACAATGATCTGGAATAAGAACGCCGAAAATGTGAACGAATTTAAAAGCACTTAACGAAATTTCATAAGTTTTTAATTATCAAATACGTTTAAAAATTCGTGCATTTTGCTCGTAGAGAAGCATTGTTATTATCGTTAACAGATCATGGCTCTACCGGTAGAAAAATTGTTACTTTTTAATATTCGTCCTTTTCACTTGCAAATGTGTGATATAATCAACATCAATTTTCAGGGATATTGCATGCGGCAATATGAAAAAAATGATTATTAATATTACTTCGAGATCATGAGACACACTCCTTTTATTAGTTTTTTTTTTCTTAATACCCCAATATATTTATACATATATGTTATTAATTAATCTATAAAATTACGTATACGTGCGCCTGGATACCCAGTATCATGTACCCAAAGAGCGTCGTCGTGGAACTCGACCTCGCAAGGGAACTCTAGAGATAACGAGCCTCGTCGCCAGAGTGATAGACGTATGCCTCACCAGGGGAGAATCAAAGTGCAGCCTGCAGCGGTGAACTCGCGATGCTTGCTGCTGCAACTCGGTCTACGCGTCCCTTCTACCGCTGCGGCGGCTCGTCGCTCTTTCCCTCGCTCGTCGGGCTGGCTGCTCTGCTGTTGGTCACGAGAGGGCTGCCCGCAGCAGCACGTGCTACTATGAGTCTCGTGCTGCTGCTTGTTCCTCAGTGCACACCGCCTCACACGACGTTTCACCTTCGAGCATAAACAACATATACACTCTGGGCTCGGCCTCGTCGTCCTCGTTTCTCACACGCGACCTCCGCGACCTTTCTTCCCTCTTATACCATTCCACGACGGTTACACGGACGACGAATTTTCAGGGCATCACGGGAAACCCTAAATTCACGTTTTCGCTGTAGTTAACGTTACGTGCTTTCACCATTTGTCTTGCAAGAAAAAGCTCTCCGAGAGGTCGCGGTATAACTCGAGCTTTTTCGTTCCTCCTTCGCGGGGACGTTACTTTACGATGCCACGGCACAATTGTTTCCGGCTTTTGGCGCGGCTCATTTTATCGATCTCCTCTGTGGCGATTTATCGATGCTGCAGTAAAAGTACCGGAAATTGGTTTTTTTGACAGGCTTACGGATATGAAGGCTGCAAGCTCATTTGGTCAGCTACGTTTTTATTTATTATTCAATCGAATGCTATTAATTATGGTAACGAAGGAAAATGTTATTGTGTACCTATCATCAATTGTCGATTTTGTCACTCAAAGATCGAACATTTACGTTATTAACCAAAATTGGGTATGCAATAATTTTTTTAATAGTGACAATGAGAAATTATTGCTATTATTATACACCATTCTGATTACAGTCCCATAAAATGAATAAATAAATGTGAAATGACCTGAAACTGAAAAAAATTCATGATCTTTTACCAGACGTTTCGCGGTCTCACTATTTAACAACATTTCGCGACGTGATTTCGCTGAAAATACGAATATAGCGAAGATAG
This sequence comes from Clistopyga incitator, assembly GCA_947507545.1. Taxonomy (NCBI): domain Eukaryota; kingdom Metazoa; phylum Arthropoda; class Insecta; order Hymenoptera; family Ichneumonidae; genus Clistopyga; species Clistopyga incitator. Next base: position 11,060,411 of record OX382173.1, on the reverse strand, counting down.
CGAATGCAGTGCAATCGTTTTTTCGATCAGTTTCCGCGTTATCAGTTCGTATCTCACGGGACTACGAAAGGGACAGGTTTCGTGTTATCAGAATGCAGAAGCGCTAGGTCATTTTCAGCGGCACGTGTTCGTTGATGACAACGATGGCCACTATTTTCCTCCTCCCACTCGAGGTTTCGCTCCTTCACTGAATTCCAACTCAACGCAAAACACATGACACGCTCGCATCTGCGACGAATCGCTCGCGTACTTGGCGCTATCGCGAAAGAGAGCCGCGAGATAATTAGTCTTTGCTCGTGACGTCAAACGGTGGGGCGCGGAGGTAACCCACACTGGGAACCCAGTTGGTTCTGTTGGTCGGTGGTTCTGCGTGTTCTCACCAAACGGAAGAGGTGGAAAGCAGCCCGTCATATAATAATCGCCCCACTCGCTTTGTCCCGCGTTATATACGTGGATTCGTATTTCAATATGACAAACCATACGACCGCCATTTCCGTACCTGGATATTTAAATCCCACGAAGCTTCTCATTAGTCGCTGCTTTTCCTCTTCCTTCTGATTTATTATCCATCGCACATATTTTTTCTCCGTGTTACCCGTTGATACAAATAGCTGGTTTGTTTTTTATATCCTTTTAAATGAAATTATAAAACAGTATTAAAGTGACATGGCGATGTTTATTAATGCAGTTTATTTGTGTTTGTCCTGTTAAAAAGTAAAGAAAGTTTTCATGATTATCACATAGATAAAGTAGACAAATAATGTGAAAAATGTATGAAATTTTTTTGAAATACGAATATTCAAATTCCACGAAGTTTATCATTAGTCGCTGCTTTTCCTCTTCCTTCTGATTTATTATCCATCGCACATATTTTTGCCTCCATGTTACACGCTCATACAAATAACTGGTTTTTTGTAAATATCCTTTCAAACAAAATTACAAAACAGCATTAAAGTGACATTGCCATATTTGTGAATGCAGTTTGTTTGTGTTTGCTTCGTTAGAAATTAAAGGAAGTTAGCGTGAAATCTTTTTCATGATTTCTTTTTTTTAAATATGGATATTTTTACTCTACGAAACTTGTCATTACTTTCCGCTTTTTCTCTTCCTTCTCACTTCATTATCCATCGCACCTACTTTTCCTGTATGTTACATGTCGATGAGAACAGCCAGTATTTTTATACCTTCGAATAAAAAATCACGGAAAAAAAAACAAAAATTTGCTTCTTTATTTTGAATGAAGATACTGCACAAAAATTGAAAAATTCACTTCTCTAATTTCTATGTGTACATGCTTATTGAATTTACAAAATAAAAATGCATAATCATGATTATCCAAGAATTATTATTATCCATCGTAATTACACTGTCAATTTTTCACCCCCAATTTTCCGATTGCGATTAAATAATTCTTTTAAAAATCTCTTTTCAACAATATGTATTCCAAAAATAAGAAAATGTACAAACAAAAAATTATAAATAGAATTTACGAAAAACAGTTGTTACAAGATCGCGACTCTTGCCAACTGTATCAAGTGGGTCTCTGATATTGTGTAGTAAATATCTCTACCGGCTCGCGCCAGATCCTCGATAAGTGAGATACTAGTTAGATCTCCACGTGCCGGACCATACGCCGGTATGACTGCACGAATTTATTGTATATACGTCATTATCGCGTTACGAATTACGACCCCAGCATCAGCGATCGACTCGCAGTCGGCTCGGCCGCCGTCGCCGCGGAATTGACAGCCGTTACTCGATTTGTCGTCCAGTTGAGTCTCGATAATCGCCGCGAGACGACGAGACATCTTCCACCGTACAAATCTTTCTATGATTTTTTTCACGGTGCTTCGCGAAAACTGAAAAATAATTGCAAATTCAAAAAACAAAAAAATAAAATAAAAACAAAACCATTAAGAAAAAAGAAACCAATTTTCATTCATTTACAAAAAATTATCTTCAAGAGGTTTAAAAAAAAAAACGATTTCTAATTCTTAGGGTTATTATACACGTACTTCAAGTGTCGTATTAAATATCATTAAGAGGAAGCAGCGAGAGGAGGAAAAAAGAAGGAAAAAAAAAAAACTATCGCAACGCAAAACCATGCTCAAGGTGATTACAATATAAGGATGTCGTGCTAATCAGTTACTGTGACGCTTATAACAACAAGCGAGGAGACGTATGCGTCCCTGTTAAGTTGTACCTATATATATTTCGTGTGTAATTTATAATTCTTCGTTGGTGACCGTTGAATCGAGAGGGGAAGGGTTCTATGGAGTATGGAAGGTCTCTCGTGTATTTGTCGAGCTTGTGTGTATGTGTGTGTGTGAGAGCTTAATAATACATATCAGGGCTGTGTGATATAAATTCCTGACGTTAATAACAAGCCCACCAGTTTGGCATTCGACGTGCGATCGGTGCTTTCCTCGTCACTATTAAATCCCGTTGTCGTTTGTACAGAGTGCATCCGTTCTTATGTATCGGTAGTGATGCTTTTTTTGTCCCATACAGTAGAAGCTCTCACATCTTATGTGTATTCATCTTAGGAAAGCAAGTGGTGGTTACGAATAGTGCGTTCGAACAGGTGAGATTGTTAAGCACTTTTGCGAACGTGCTTAGGTTTGTCTACATAGTTTTTATTTGGGTCTGCGTTACGAAAAAACGTGAGAGCTCCCACTGTACTGAATTGCACGGAGGAATACTGTAGAATTAATGGCAAATATTTCATAATTATAGCAATTATGGTATCATTACAACTATTACGTATTTTTGAGTATATAATGATACATAAAATATAAAACTATAAATCTAACTATAAAAAATAGTTGACTGAACTTTAAATGAAATTTTGTCATTTCATAATTATACCATTCCGGTATCATTACAACTATTTCGTATTTATGTCTATAAAACTGTAACTGTAATTATAAAAAATAGTCGACTGATCTTTAAATGAAAAGCTGTGACTTCATACTTACCGATATAAAATTAATCTCCGAATGTGCGTAACAATACATTCGTCATGACGTATCGAGGGTAAGCGAGCTAAACGCCCTCGCTGATTCAAGTTTGAGGAAAGGATCTCACGTGCGTGGAAACGATACCGATATCGCTACACCTTACACGCACGTAGTACGTACGTCGAGGAAAAACGTGACGCACGAGCGCTCTCGAATTCCCGATGCTCAAGAGCAGGATATACAGACGATGTACTCGTCTTGCATCGCCATTTTCGACACGCGGCTTAGCACACGCTATAAAGTGTCCGCGGCGAGCTCAGAGGTTGTAAAATATACGCATTCAATGTGCGTACCATTCACCGGACAGTGAGGCTTTCAGGGTCGCGAAAACGACTTCAACGTCTCTATGGACACTCGCCTCGTCGCCTGTAATAAATAACGATACAAGTGACGAGGCGACGTTGAGTTTTCACGCAAATTTCATATTCCGTTGCACTTTTTTCATCACCTGTGCGAAAGACTTTCTTTCATGAATAATGGAAACAATTACTTATTTTTTTCATAAGTTTTTGGTCACCGACGAACCTTTCAAAAAATAATGTGCCTCCAACTTAAACCTTAATGCAAGCATATCAAAATTTCGACAATTTTCGAAGAAATCCACAAACTGGAATTTTAACACTAACATTTTTGAGATTGTGACTGCAAACAGTATTTTCAATTCCCAAACTGAAATATCGATGAACCGAATTTTCAATGTCGCTAAAAATTATAAGTTTTGAAATTTCTCTCAAAATTTCGAAATTTTTATTTAAATAAATAAATAACCTTGGAGAATATTAATGAATTGCGGTGAGTGGCGAACGGTCGATAATAATTGCCTGAAATGTTTTTTGTTACAGTCGGACAGTTCGGTATCCGATTTTTCGGACGCTGAGGACGATTCTTCAAATGAGTTAGGATCAATCGTGGGGCCGAAAAATAACGCTATGGACGCAGTGGACAGCGTCAGTAAGCGGCAAGCGACCCGCGTGTTCAAGAAATCCAGTCCAAATGGGAGGATCACGGTCTATCTTGGAAAGAGGGACTTTGTCGATCACATAACGCACGTCGATCCAATCGGTAAGATATTGTATCAATAGTTTTATTGATGGCTCGCGTGATCTATCAACAAAGTAATGTTCAGAAAGAAAAAAAAAATAGTCCATGAAAGCCTCTGTGCGAACGTGTGTGTATCTAAATGTGGAAAAAAGGATGCAGAGAGTGAATGGAAGCTAATAGAGCCAATTCAATCACGTTGAGAGGCGGAGATCACTGAGCCCTCTTCATATTACATAAGCCAATTGCCACGCGGTCTTCAGCGTGCAGCCCCTTTAGCTGACCACGTGATATCCACAATCTTCCATTCCCTTCATTCTGTTTATCAAAGTACATGCAATATATTTATCATACATGTCTCAAGAAAAAATATCATTTTTTTCCTCTTCATGGATAAGAAATTCTCAAACTTGTCTTGAAATTCAAACCATTAGCGAAATCTTGAAGATTTAAACCAGAAGAAGAATACTTGTAACAGATAAGCAAGATTTTTCTATGATAATTGATTATTTAAATACTAACTTACAGATGGCGTAGTGCTGATCGATCCGGATTATGTGAAGGACCGGAAGGTCTTCGGTCATGTTCTGGCGGCCTTCAGGTACGGCCGGGAAGACCTGGACGTCCTCGGCCTAACCTTCAGAAAGGACCTTTATCTCGCGGCCGAGCAGATCTACCCGGTCGTGCCCGGGTCCCAGCCGCCGAGAGAACTGACACGGTTGCAGGAGAGGCTAGTGAAGAAGCTCGGTAGCAATGCGTATCCGTTCTACTTCGAACTTCCGCCGCACTGTCCGGCCTCGGTAACCCTGCAACCAGCACCCGGTGACACCGGTAAACCGTGCGGAGTTGATTACGAACTAAAAGCGTTTGTAGGTGAGACGCAGGACGACAAACCGCACAAACGGTACGAAAAAACAAAAAAACAAAATCACTGAAAGCTCCCTAATCTCGTATCTCCAAGGCAGTATTATCACGTAGACACATATTGTTCCCTAGGAATAAACAAAAGTATTCGACTTAAAATTGTATTAGCCTTGTCCTTGTTGCAGAAACTCCGTGAGGCTCGCCATAAGAAAAATAATGTACGCACCGTCGAGACAGGGCGAGCAACCCTCTGTCGAGGTCAGCAAAGAGTTCATGATGTCCCCGAACAAACTCCATCTCGAGGCATCACTCGACAAGGAGCTCTACCACCACGGCGAAAATATAGCCGTTAATGTTCACATAGCGAACAACAGCAATAGAACAGTTAAAAAGATTAAAGTATCAGTTAGACAATTTGCCGATATTTGTCTCTTCTCGACGGCGCAGTATAAGTGCACTGTCGCCGAGGCGGAAAGCGAGTGAGTATTACTTTTAATTCGTATGTACGTTTAAGTATCGCGCAGTTGAGCATCAGTGACGGAATTTCAATTTCCTGTATGTGAAAAAAAAATCTCTGAGTCTTCATCATTGATGACAATAACAGCGAAAAAAATTGATTGATCAATTTAAGATCATTTAATTTGTTTTCTAATACAAACCCTTGATTAGTCTCAATCCGAGGAATAAAAAAATAAAAGATTTATCACTAACTTTGAAAGTAGACAATTTTTTATGTCTGGTGCAGTAGAAAATGTTGTTATAATAGTTGAAATAAAAAACAGACATGACAATCTTTAATATAATCATTGTGTAATAATGATTGTTTGATTTATGTGACGCAAATGATGGCTAGTTTATGGAAATTTGGATTCACTACCGTTGAGTCACTGGTGCATACACTGCGCGGGCAAATGTATTGACTTTCCACAGCGATGATAAATACAGAGCGTTTGAATTAGTTTTAGTTCGGGAGAACAGCGTTTGCGTGACGAATTATTTCGCCACGTGGCAAAACGCGAAAATGGAGGGTTACGAAATAGGAAATAAGACCGTTAGTCACGTTCAATGTAATTGACGATGTTACGGGCGGAATCGCGAATATGTAAAATTTTAGGCGAGGCTTGCGTGATTCGGCAAAGTCATTTTCATGCCGTTACACCAAATAGTCCCGTATTCTGCAAGGGCTCGTTATCCCGTGGGATCCGTTAACTCTCCTCCTCGGAATAGGTGTGTCGACTTCGCGTCTCGGGAATTAAGTCTAATGATCTCTCAACAAGTTTTTGTATTTTTTTCGCACGCTTTTTACTTTAACGATGCATCACAATCCAAAGTTTGATTCAATTGCAATTAAAGTACTACTCAATACATAAAAATAGAGAAACGATGGATCGATAAAATGGTACGTTATATTTTACAAATGCGAAATGGTGATATTATTACTTGAACAAATAGTGGGTCAAAGAAATATCGAATTTGTTACCATTCTCATTTAATTACACTATTGCGACCGAATAATACCTGAACGAACAAACGCAATGAATTTCAGCGCACCTGGCGCATATCCTGGTGATACGTGCAGTAATAGTAACACGTGTAGATGCGAAGCGAAATTATTGACCTTTAACTAACATCGTGGCGTCATAGTCGACCCCATTCCTCGCGATAATTTGAATTTCCAAGCGTCTCTGCAAGTGTAATGAACCACATAATTGCCTCGCTGCTACCACAAAGTATATTTATTTCCATTGGGATAACCATCGACTCGTCGACGTTGAATAGGGGTGTAAAATTTCCTATTGACGAAGCGCGATACAAGTTAAAAGGTTATTTTCCGCGTTAGTCATCTCTATTCGGAAAGTACACGTTCTTAGTCCTCTGCATAAACCGAAAAATTTAAAAAGAATTTTGATTTAACAATTTTGGGGAAAAAAATCAATTAATCTTTTTAATTCTGTTCCTAATGTTACATAACCGGGACTGTGATGTAGAGAATCTATGGTAAAATTGACAGAGTGGGTGAAAAATACTTAGAAGGGGCAAAAAAAAATTCAAAAGTCATTATGACTGAACTGACTTGAAATATCGCAAATATTGCGAAATTAAAATTTTATTCTCTACAATTTGATGATAAAAAGTAAATAAAAAATGCGAGAATGACGAGAGGAGTCGTTGAGGATAAAATGTAACCGACAGGAAAAATAAGATTATTGCACTGGCAGTATAGGGGTAGCGCCAGGATTCACCATGAGCAAGGTATTTTCTCTAAAGCCGACCCTTGCCGACAACAAGGACAAACGAGGTCTTGCCCTAGATGGGCAACTTAAGCACGAGGACACCAATCTCGCATCTAGTACCATGTGAGCGCTCGACTAAATTTGGGCACGATTTAATAAATATTATTTGGGTTATCACGAGTGGAGAGTGAAAACACTGGCACGGTCAGTCAGTGGCACACGTACAGATAATGGCCACTTGCTGCTATTGGCCCGCAGGAATTGGTTCAAGAGCCAATAAATTCCGCAACGCTGTGCTCACCTCATTTCTGGTCCAGCGTATAGAGATCGACCAAATTGACCGACCCTATAATCTCAGCCTCCAGTCATTCCGGCAAATGATATAATTCAATATATCTCGAGTGTTGCTCGAGGTGAATTTCTGTAATTGACACGTTGACGTGAGAATAAACTCGTAAATTGAGTGGCTATCAATAAAGGAAATCTGGAAATAATGGAAAAATCAAAAAAATTGAGAAAAAAAAATCCAATAAAGCAAGGGAAAGTTAGGGTATGGATATATGGACACAGAAACGTAAGGGAATTAAAAAATGAACAGATTTATTTACAGTATCATAAATAATGCTCCAAAAGTTGTTTTTAATTTTTTTTCTGAAAATTTAGTGAAAAAGTAGTGAAAGTAGAACTAAAAGCGTAAAAAGTGAATCTTACTGATGTTATGCGAGGGTGAAAAGTAACCGGTCAATGACTGGGAGATTATGTATAATCAGTTCCTAGTAAATCGGTTTCGAACGAAATCTTTGGAACGTTGTTATAGTTCTGAATCTCGTCCGACGGGAATTCGTGTAGCTATCCCACGGTTCGGATTTACCACGAACCACTGCCAAATTATGGTCGCCGGAGCAGCCAACTATAGCTGTGCCAGTCTCGTTTGCAGTCTCCACTCGAGCGATTTCACCAAAAACTAAAAAAAAATGAAAATTGGGAAATACAAATAACAAGACTATTTTGTTGGTGGATGGAATGCCCGTTGCGTTTTATTTTTTGTCATTTAATTGTACTTATTTTGTTTTCGTTACACTTAATTATTTTGCGTTTCTGGTTGATTTTGTTAATTCTTGTGTTATGGGGTCTTTTAATGCGCCCGGTCCGCAGTCATCACTGTACCCCGGTTGTGGAAATCAAAGTTCGTGGTGATAGTCTTCTCTCTCCTACATCCTTGCCCACCTTTTGCATCAGCGAATTAATACGAGCACCTCAATACACCAAATTTACACATTCCTCATTTGTCCGTGTCTCTCACTTCGTTATCCACTCCTCCGTTCGTTTGGCGCCCACTTCTGACAACTAAATTACAATGAAATTTCTGTTGACATTGCAACTCTTGAGGTCGCAAAAAAATTGTCGTCATTTTTCACTTTTTTTATACAAAAATCCATAAATACAAAACATGCATAAATAAAAACAAAAAATCTTTTTAAAACTATTAAACGACCAACTGTGGTTTGAAAAAATCGGCAACAACTGCATATTTGCTACTTTTTAACTCGGAGTAACTTCTCGAAATTAGATAATGATTTTAACATCTACGACATATTTCATCATTACAATTGCATATCAATAACACACATATTTCTACATACACAACTACAGAAGGAGGTACAGAAGAATCCCAAAATCCTCGCCCGGCATTAAACCGTACTTGTAGTCTTTATTTGCAGTGTGTGGCACATATTGTCTTATGAACATGCATTTTTATACATATATATATATATATACGTAGATATATATAATTTTGTATACATAAACTACACACAGGGCCGGCATACTTACACTGACAACATTGATGTTCCATTATCAAGTCACTAGCACGAGAAGAGATTTTTGACTTCTCCGCTTGACTTCGTAGAACACGACATCTAATTGAGTATATTGAGTGCGAATAAATAATGAGGTGAGGGCTTTCGGCCTCTATAATCTCAGGGAGCTACGTTGAGGATGTGATGGTAGAACGAAATCCGTAATTACCGACGTGCAATTCGATAAAGTGGAGGATTCATCGAGAAGCAAAATACAAATAGGGATCAGCGAAAAATTAACGAATTCTGGTCTTTGTAATCCTTGAAGCTTTTTTCTAATTTACATTTTTATTCTCTTGGATTTCCTTCTCGATTAATCCTGGAGCTTAACTTTTATTGTCTGCGAAATTGTAAAAAAGATAAAAGATAAAAAGAAGAATAGCGTGTGGCAATCATTGCGGAATTCCCAACCGTGCCGTTTTCACTACGTATATTAAACACACACAGTTTCACTTGTAACTATAATGTTTGTCAGGGAGGGATGCCCGGTGGGGCCAGGTTTCACGCTGAGCAAAGTGTTTACTCTGACGCCGCTTCTCGCCAACAACAAAGATAAATGGGCCCTTGCCCTAGACGGCCAGCTCAAACACGAGGACACCAATTTGGCGTCCAGCACGCTGTAAGGCCAATGTTATAACAACAAATATCCGTTATATTCTGCGCGATAAAAATGATTTACAGATTAAAAACGACCTTAAAAGAAAAATCGTTTACTCAACTTCGACATTTCTTTAGTTTATTTCTCGAAATTTTAGGTGGTTTGATACCTTCGGAACTGTTTTTTTTTAAATCTACGTGTTATATTAAAGGATTCGCTGGCAAAATATAAAAAATTTACGAACCTTCCTTTAACTGCCAAGGCCTTTTTTTGTTAAAAAAATAGTGAACAAACTGCACTATTTGTTTACGTGTAAATTCTTCCTTTTTTTTTCATTAAATAAAAATGTACAAAGTTGTTAAATTTCTGTTTGTGAAATTTTTATTCCAGATTTTGTCGATGAAAAAATGTTTAAAAGATATTGTACGTTGGCAGTGAAAGGGCTAATGAAATATAGTGATGATACAATCAATTATTCCAAAGGTCTTGCGGTTAACCTCAGAATTTATTTATTTATTCCTGTCACAGGCCCTTTATTAATTTCTTTATTCCTCAAAACACGAGAATTATTTTTCAATTGTCAATTAGTCACACAAAAATATAACAGTGATTAGATGCTCATTAGTTATATGAAGCACAATATTATGATTTAAAATAGGTATCAAATCTCCTTAATTTCTTTCGTTCACGCTCATACCACGCAAGCAGGATTTCCATGGGGCGACGGTGAATAATAAATCCTAAATTATAATTCTCTGAAATTGAATTTATTAAATTAAAAACCCAAAAAGTTATTGCTTTTAGCGTTTGCCGTGGCCCTTTGGAATATCGTGAAAAAACTTTATCGAGATATGTCAGTGTACCTTTTACATTTCATTTACGTTCCATCTTCGCTACGTTTATTATGTTTTATCAACGATGGCTGATCCATATTATACTTTGAGGGGGTTGCATTTCTTGAGATTTCAATATTTGTTATTTATTCAACCACTATATATATATATAGTACTTAATATTAAATTTATCACATGTACCACATAAACTATATATATATTTATTATTATTATATATATATCGCTGTATCGGCTGTCGTTATTGTGTCATTCGACTGCAAGAACAAAGCAGCATAACTACCGACCAACATACTCGTTTAGATTCGTGCCCGGGTTAAATACGAACGAAAATCCAATTACAGTCGGTCGAGAGGAACATGAAACATGAAATGTCACTAGGTATGCCGCTTCACAATGCTTTTTTTCAGATTCATTTCGTTTACTTATCCCATTTTCCTTATTATACTAAACGGATAGTTTCACGTCGAAAATCCTTCCATAGGAACAAATACACGACTCGAAAATTCATATAGCAAATCGAGTAGCAAATAACACCTATAGAAGTAAATACATCGTCAGAGATGGGCGTTAATTTCACCGTTTGAAAATTCATTTTTTATGCATAAATGATCAAATTGCGCAATTTTGCTCCAAAATCAAATATTCATTGCTTCTTACGCATTACATTAATTTTACATCGCAATAGTATATTAAATTTAGTATATCAGTTCATGCATACAAATTTTTCTACACTTCATTTCATGTTGACTAATTACATTGTGACTCATTCCTATAGAATAGATTTTTTTTCTGTTTTCTATAAAAAAAAACATTGATTTGATAAGATTTTATTGATCATCTATCAACGCAGATAAAACTGTGTTTCTTTTACTTTTCACTGAATTTTTTTTAAACAATGTCAACTCGAATGTTTGCCCATCTCTGTGTATGAGTAGTAAACCCGGTATGAGCTCAAACTTCGTTAAATTGTCCGGCGGACGGGATACTGCCACTATCGGAATCGACTTTGTTCATAGTGCGTTTGATCACGTACCAACCCCGACTAATTTCGTAATAGGACAAATTTGTGATGGATTGTTCACAACGGCCATAGGCGGCATAGGCTGATTGAATTAGTCGGTGCTGGGCCGTGACTTTACTATCGCGTCATTCTCCCAGCGTGATAAAATTTTCTCACGTCTGGTAACAAGATATGATAGAGTGGGTGAAAAATTTGCTAGAGAAAAAAAGAAAGAAAAAGAAACGACTCGTTTCTTCTTTGCTGTTCCAAGAAATAATGAGGAATAATATTTGTTCACGCTGAAATAAAATACCCACCGTACGAGAGAGACCCTCACTCCAATATCCATTTTTCCGTCATACAAGCATGCTCGCTTTTTTTTTTCAGCTTGTTTATACTGTTTTATAATTTGCATGAATCGATGTTGCCTCTGCTACTTAACGGGCTATCCTCTCTGCTTACCTCTCATTACATCCGCTCTCTTTCCTTTATTTGATATCCAGTGGAATATAGTTTTTTAGAAGATGACTGTTAACGCAGCTGTTGTAATTAAAAGCAAAGAAAAATAATGAATGCTTCATTCTCGAACTGTTTATTAGCATCTTATGAAGAGTTTATTGGACCGAAGGTAATGGGCTTAAACGCGTTTTGAATAGCTATACAAGTGCTTTCAATTGTTCATACAGCTCCGTTGTCAGTAGGACGTGCATGCGAAGCTAGATTGTTGTTCAGTCAACCTGAAATTTCTCTAATAATGGCTTTTCAATGATCATTCGATTCCACAGTGTGGCGGACCCTTCGCAACGTGAGAATCTCGGCATAATCGTCCAGTACAAAGTCAAAGTGAAACTCTGCCTCGGAGCACTCGGAGGGTAAGTTCTCCACGAAACCACTCACGTTTTAGTTACTCTTAATCACCCAAATGTGAATATTTGCCGTTCGACGAACAGGATTCCAGGGAGGCTTTGAAATCGATGAAACAGTTCAGGCCACTTTTTGGCAATTCTCTTTCAACATTTATTTCACATTCTGACCCAAGAATTGCCAAAAAGAGGAAAGAGTATTGTGATTTTTAGAGTACTGCGAAATAAATTAGAGTCTAAATGCAAAAGGGGTGAAAAACAATGGATCCAAACTTTTATTATAAAGGGTTAAAAGACCTAAGATATAAATATAGAAGTAGATTAGCCAAACTAGGAATTCGGCATGATGAGTGCCTCATTAAGTTTTTTTTTCGGCAGTGAATTGGTGGCGGAACTGCCATTCATCCTGATGCATCCCAAACCGGAAGAGGAAACTCCAGCACCGTCGACGGCCAGGCCGAGTCCGACGCATAGAACGGAAGACGGTGAAGGTCCAGTCGACACAAACCTTATTCAATTGGACGCGTAAGAAACTTTATTGAATATAAATCTGATTTTAATATCAAGATTGGTGGAATGAGCAGTAATATTTATGAAATATCCACTTTGAACATCGGAAAATACTAACTTTTTCAAGTAAACTTTTGCTGTCACAGATATTTCCACGCCGAACAGATGTTGCTTTAGTCTTTTTTCGTTACTTAATCACTCAACGTCCAATATTTCATATAAATGTCGATATAAATCTCGGGCAAAGTTTCATTTCTGTCTGCGTTCTCGTGCAATCGAGACGTCCAGTAAAATAAATGGTTCGGCCGAAACGAGATAAATGAATCGTCCGAAGTTGCTTTGGACCATTGCATTCGTCGAGCAAGATACTCGAGGGAAAGTTAGCCTCGAATTTGTCGGGGAGTAATTCAGTTAAACGTGAGAGTAATCGTGTTTCGTGAATTTGTATTTCGCAGGGAGGACGACGTCGGGGACGACGATATAATATTTGAGGACTTCGCTCGGCTGAGGCTCAAAGGGGAGACAGATGCCTGACCGTTCAACTTCGAGAAAGCCTGCTGGATAAACACACAAACGTCCAAAGTTCCGGGATGCTGCATGATCGATTGAAAACGTGCTCTCTTCTTATTCTATCACACACAAAAACACAGACACACACAAACTCACAATTGAGAATCGACGTTTAATCGTGATTAACGATTATTCTCGAATCTCATAGTCGTCGATTTGCCGTTTACTATTTCGTAAATCGTAATAAGTATTTCCATTGGCCGAGAGGGGCACAAAACTGAAACGCGCAAAGCTGGCATAATGGAGGGACTTATGAGCCTGTTGTGACTATCTTTCGATCAAATCGGAGTGTTCACGTTTCCTTATCTTCGTTTATGAGCTACCTCGAGGAAAAAAGCGTTTTGTTCGTTCGTTCGCTCAAGACTCGTTGGCAAAACGTTTGGTCGTTACGCTTATTAAACTACCGAATTCACTTTTTCTTTTCTCTTCGATCATATTTTGCACTTATATAATATACGTGCTGGCACGAGTAAGGATATTTTGCTATACAAACGAGGAAGAAAAAAAGAAGAAGTAACCAATGCGCACATGGAAGCTTCGTACGATTTTACACACCCTTGTTGTTACCTCAAATCCTGTTTTTTTTAAGGGAAAAAAACGAATAAGCAAAAAGGAAATCAGCTTTCTGCGAATATCCAGCGTCCTGTCACGCGTCTCGCAAGTTTAATCATTTTTTATAAGTCGCCGAGGCGAGTGTTTGCGCGCGTGACGAGAATTTCTACGAAAGACGCATTAGGATCTTTGTCGAGATATAAATTTTATTCACCAATGAATAATCTACCTTCGCTGACTCTTTAAAACTGTCGGCCACAAAACATTGTCAACAAACACAAGAATTATGTACAGAGTGTCAATTTCTTTTTTATCTTAAAACCGGTTAAGATACATCAAATGTTTGGAGAAAAAACACGGAAATCCACGAATTTTCGAATTTTACCAATTGATACTTTAAAATAATTGCTCACTCTGTACGCGCGATGCACAAAACAAAAACGCACTAATGTTTTCGTGGACTTTTGTAATACCGGAATCATAATCTGATTCATTCGGAGTATAAACGGAAATTAGATTTTTTAAGAATATTCTTTTTTAAGTAGTCCATTGCAACCTAAAGGCGAAAGCTTTCCAATGGCAAAATATAGGAAAAAACTTAAGTAACAACTGCTGAACAAAAATTTCGCATGAAACTTATTCATAAATTGCACAGACTATTGCCGCGAACAGCATTTCCGTCGATCAAAACAACGCTTTTCTCATGCAACAACACCAACAAAAACCTGTCATCGACATATTCACGTCAAATCGTGTTTATTATATTATTTTCAATCACGAGTCAATTGTTTGGAATGAAAATGAGTCCGTGAACCGAATAATTTACCTGAGTAAATACTAATGTACACCTAGGAATACTAACTTTTTTTCAGTTAAAAAGTGCTTATGTTAAGCAAATTTTCATTGTTAATTTTATATTTGTTCTTTTGTGAGCCACGCTTACAAAAAAAATTCGCTGAGGATCACACGGTAAAAGTGAAACTTTTGTGGGAACGTTATTCTTTAGGTTTAAAGGAAAACGTAATTAAAGCCGAGTAAAAATCACTAGTTTATTTTAGGTACTAAAGTGCACAAAAGAACTTTTGTTATTTAACTCAAAATTTGATTTGAATTACAAATTTTCATCAAAATAAGGCGCCAATTTGAAATTTTTGCATGAATATGAATGAAATGTTGTCGTAACCTTCCATAGAAAATTATTTTCGTGGCATTACATTTTCATGGCTCATGGACCTACAGAAGTTTTACTTTTAAATGAATGGAAGTCTATTTGACTTGAGTTATTTCGAAAGAAGTCATACCAGAGTACTCGCAGAGTTGAAGGAAATCAAGTAGGGGAAACTGGAGAAAGATTTCCCTATTTTTCCGAGTCACTTAGCTTCTGAAAACAAAGAACGCAATTAATATTAATTTTTCACATGTACAACTCCTCGCCCAGCATTTAAACGCGTACGTGTAAATACTCAAAGGTAAATCATATTTTTTATCGCTTTAGCACGTATCGAACACGCGAGATAATTTTCGCCAATGCCAAAGCAGAAAAGGGGTTTTTTTGTTAAACGAATTCATACTGTTAAACGGCGTGTTTTATGAAAACAAAGAGAAAATGAAAATACTGAAACACTGAGGGCATGTTGCTTAGCAACGAACGGTATTTAGATGGTAAATGGAAATGAAAATAGACAAAAAAAAACCAGCTAAACAACAAAAGAGAGGCATTAAATTGTAAATGTCGAATTAATATTTAAATCATCCTATAAGTAATTAATTATACACGAGTAAATGGTTGGTATGGTTGTGAGTCATGCGTATCAGTGTGTGAATGCACAATGTCTGATTATAATAACTATAATAATATTATGAAACGAATGGATAATACTACGAGTGTGCGAGTCCGATGCTGACTCGGTGTCCCTGTAGTTTATAAAGCTCGAGCATTTGTATGACGATATTTATGCTTTTCACAATTAGCAACAAACAAACAACAAAACAACAAAATGTTTCACGGTAGAATTATTTTATCCATTCGACATGAAAGGCAATGAAGAGCACTGTACATACGGAGAGGGAGGGTAGACTTTTTTTCGTGTACCAATGGAATCGCTATTGCGCTGCTATGTTATTTTGAAACTAAATTGTCATTAACAAAAAAAAAACAAATAAACTGAGAAAAGATAAGCAGTATCAACAAAAATATGAAAAGACCGTAGATCGCAGAAGAGAGGCTCGTAAAAAGTATTATTTTTCAATTATCAGAACGACTGATATACAAACTTCTGATCGACCTGACGATTCTCATTCGCAGCGTCATTAAATAACAAGAACGAACAATTTATTAAATTTCAACAACGAGATTAGCGATAATAGGTCCTATAAGAGAGTCGAACGCCCTGAAGTTTTTAAGATGCAAAGTATGCGTTCGTATGTCAATAAGCCACAAATAATTGAACAACGGTGAAAAAAAAAAACGACGTTTGAAACACCATTTAACCAAAGAATATCGATATACACAGAAGCTCAATTCTTAAGGAGAGATTGAAGCTGCAAAGAAGCTTAGGGACCA
The DNA here is from genome assembly GCA_947507545.1 of Clistopyga incitator. Lineage (NCBI taxonomy): Eukaryota > Metazoa > Arthropoda > Insecta > Hymenoptera > Ichneumonidae > Clistopyga > Clistopyga incitator. Next base: position 11,043,886 of record OX382173.1, on the reverse strand, counting down.
TCCAAAACGACGAAAATGTATATCCATATTTTTTGATTGAATTTTGTCGGAAGTTCACAAAGTATCTTACATGTCAATCGCATCGAAAAATGCTTAATTTATTTAATCATGTGTACGAATTATTGAAGGAAGAGAGAAAGCTAAAGAGTAACAGAGAGAACGTGTCACATTTATATATCACTTTTCGTTAACGCTAAATGTTTCCGTTTGCCCGGGCAAGAAAATTACGTGTCAAATAAGAAGAGGAACGTATTTACATGTATAAAATAAACAAATAATAGTTAATGATGAAATATATATAATATATTATATTGTATATGTATAAATTGTGTATTCTCGTATTATGACTGTAATAATTTAATAAATCCTGTATATTGGATATCCGTGACTTTTAGTGCTGATTATAGAAATAAAAGAATCTTATCTTATCTGAGGATTAGGAGTGAGATAATTGAAATTGCCACCAGCCGAGTTGATCGCCCGGATAAAATAAGATAACGATAGATTGCTGAAATTTTTATCGCGTTTTGATTTGCGACTGAAGTGTAGTTACATCGTTTTAAAAGGTTATTATAAAATTGCTTTTAAAATAGTTTGATCTGATAAGATCTGGTTGCAAGAATTTGTATGTTCACGGTCGAGTTATTTTTTTGTGTTATAGCCTTTGGAGAGTAGATTTTCTTTTGTTTAACACTTGAACAATGTTTCATCTGCACAAAATATTTTTTCAATAATTAATAACATAGCACTGACAATTATAAATCAGCATTCGGCGCAGTTATAGTTAACAAATGTTGAGAGAGTGATTTTTACAAAGTGATTTTTGTATTATGTTTAGAAATGTTCTAAAAAAGCTGATTATCATGAACTTCCGTTTATTCAACGATTTCTGTGTCAATTCCAGTATTCACAATTTTTTGTTGATGTGATTTAGCAACATGAATCAGTCATAAATTTCTAATGCATGTGACCCAGTGTAGCTATACGGAGGAAAGCGAATAATAATATTCGAGCCTACAAGTGGCGCTGTCGTCGGAGTCCTTGAGCCGATTTCGCCCAAGACATTGTGATAACTCGAGCCAATTCTCGTCTGCTAGTCGAGCGCTAGCCACGAGACTAGTATCATGTGTTTTTTGACGTGTACCGCGCTACCGGCTTATACATAACTTTTTATACACTTCATTTTTACAACCCTTGATCTGCATAAAATTTTCGCGATATTTATTTTTTTAACCTACAACCAGAAAACACAATTCAGTAATGAACACAAATGTTAGGCTACGCGCTCATTTAAATATCCATTTAGTGCGATTCTTTTGAAATTCGCATTTGATTTTTCTTCAATTACTGCGAAGAAATATTTTTAAACAGAAATGAAGAAAAGTTGGTTCGAAGACATGGGATGGAGGCCGATTACCCTGATCTTGTGCATGTTTGGAGTACTTAAGGAATTCAGACCAAACGAGCCCTTCATCACAGACTATCTGACAGGACCATGGAAAGGGTTCACAGTAACGGAGGTGACATTTTAACATTCCGTTGCATTTCTTCTTTTTTTTGCAAAGTTCACATTCTGAGTGTCAGTCGTTCTGTTTTAGGTGATGCAAGACATATATCCGATATCTATTTACAGTTATCTAGGAACTCTGGTGCTAGTTTTCCTGCTGACAGACTTTGTACGCTACAAACCAGTGATAATTCTCTGCGGCTTGTCAGGAACGACGACCTTTGTCACTATGGTACTTGGGAAGTCATTAGCGGCAATGCAGTTTTTGGAATTCACTTACGGCCTCTTCATGTCCACTGAAGTTGCTTACTTCACTTACATTTATGCCAAAGTCGAGAAGGAGCATTACCAGGCAGTTTCAAGCTATACGAGAGGCTCCTACTTAGTTGGAAAGTTCCTATCAGGGGTCGTCTCTCAGATTGTAACGTCCTTCGATATATTAGATTACCATCAACTGGTTTATCTAACAATAGCTGGTAACTATTTTACTATCTTATTTTCTTGCAGATTAAGATGCAGCACAGACTTGTGTGTGACTTTTATATCAGCAAGTTCATAATCATCGAATGTCTTTGAAAATTGCATGACTTTTTCCCAAGAAAAATTGGAATTAACTTCAGCAATAACTGAGAAAAGACATAGATTAGTGGAATGAAAAAATAAACAAAACGGAACATTTTTTAGCCATTTTTTATCTCCGGGGGAATTAAGTTTATGGTTTCTTCATTCGCTTTAGTAGATTGACATAAATTTAAAGTCAACAATGTTTGTGTCAATTAAAGAATTGTTTCAACTGCTTAAAATTCAGATAAGTCAACTACTCTTCAATATCATAACAGCTGCATATAAAAATTTATGACCAGACCGTTTTATTCGGACAGGATTTGAAGTACATAAATTAGTAAAGAAAATAGACAGCAGTTATTTGATGCTTTACGGGTCATGCTTTTCCTCATCATAATTCGGAATAGTATGCATGTCAAAGCCAGTTTTTGAGAAAACATAAAAAATATGTATTGTATATTGATATTTATTCATATTTAAAGTAATATCTGATATTTATGTAGAAAATTGTAAAAAAAAATGGTAGAATTAGAATATAATGACGATACAATAATGGATTATGTTTATAAATGATTACAGGCATAGGACTAGCAACAATATGGGCCTTTTTTCTGCCTCCAGTAAAAGAATCTTTATACTTCCATCGCTCGATTAAAAGCGAGGAAAATGATCTACACTTTAATGAAAAATCATCTTCGCTGCAAGACTTGGACACGCAATCAAAGAACTCGCAGCAAAGCCAAGAAACTGTTCACGAAAAACTAAGTCTTGCTGTTAAAGTGAAAAGAGCGTATGTGTTTCTGTGGCAAGATTTCGTACGAGCCTATACCAACAAGCACGTTGTAAAATGGTCCCTATGGTGGGCATTTGCATCCTGCGGATATTTCCAGGTGAACAGCTACAGTCAGCCAATCTGGCAAACCGCAGTCGAGAAAGATGCGAAGATTTACAATGGGGCCGTTGAAGCTGTGTACACTTTAATAGGCAAGTTATTTTCGTTTCGTCGTACAATCATTCAGTGCCCAAAACTTAACATAAATGTTCACAAACTTGTAGCACTAATTCAATTAGCGTAAAGCGCTCCAATATAACTTTTTTAATGAGTTGATGTGTTCGTTAAAAAAGTTTTCGGTTTGAAAACAAAAGCATTTTGTACGGTCTCGAAATTGTTTTCTTCACCTTGTGGTCATTGATCATGTAATGTAACAAATTTGCGGCGTAATGTACGTACAACTTGCCATGCGATAAATTCGGTTTTTATAATAATTTTTGCTCCAATTCTCATGTCTCAAGTATTTTTCTAATTGAAGAATGGATATTAAGTAAGAAATGGGTTTAAGAATTAAACCTGAAAAACGGCAAAATGGTTTCGAGAAAGATGCGAAGATTTATAACGGGGTCGCTGAAACTATGTACACTCCAATAGGCAAGTTATTTTCGTTTCGTCGTACGTCTTAGAATTGCATAATCGTCGTCATACGAATACGTCACTATGTATAGGTCAGTACAATTTCTCGTGACTAATTGCGAGTCATGCGGTGGTCAATATTTTATTATACCGGAAACATCATTACTATAGATTACTGGTCTATAATAATATCTATGGAATTGAAAATTACTTCATTTTCGTTTGTCTATCGACGATGGCTAAGCAGCCGCTGATGGCTGAGGAATTTTGATGATCCCCAAATATGACAAATTTCTTTAACGAGTTTGTACTTCAGCCTAAATTATTTTTCTAGTTACGAAATATTTGAAACTACAAAACTGATTGCAGTATCATATGATCCTATGAACGAAACGTTATACTGTCGACAGTTTTTGTTTGCTATTTGCATGGTTGCGCTGACTGGAACAATTTCACGACGCGTTAAATCAGTGATATTAATCGCAAACGGCTGACGAGTAACGAAAGAAAGGAGTAAGCATTACCCAAGACATGCTGGATCACTCTATTTAATCAAGGAGTTAATTAACGAAGCTATTAATGTCGTGCTGATTAGATCCATGCGCTAGATGTCTACAAAGATCTAGATTAACTCAGAATCGGTTTATTCATTGCGATCCTATCATTTATCGTAATCTGTCTCGATTCATATTTAGCATGTTATGGTCTCATTTTTTTATCTTACAAGATAAAAAGAGATTGAAATCATTGCATTTTTAACAAGATTTTTTGCCTACAAATGTGCCCAGAAAATTATTCAAAATTTGATCACAACAATGTCCCACATCAATTCCCTATTTGAACGAAAAATTATTACAAGTTCATCCAAATGCCTGAATATCCTCCAATACAGAGTTTCTAATACTTGAAAATTCTTTCAACAGGAGCTCTGGCAGTTGTTGGCGTTGGAAAATTGAAACTTAATTGGCCGGTAATAGGAGAAGGTGTGCTGGCGATATTTTCAATTATAGAAGCTGTTCTTTTGTACATTTGCTCACAAAGCTTCAACATCTGGCTGTTGTACGCTTTGTATATTCTTTTCGGTGTCATCTATCACACGATAATCACCGTCGCCAGGTTTGTACTATAATCAGATTCTTATAATAAATACTTGGCTATGAGGCACTACTAACGCGTCACTTAGTACGATCTCATGACTATTATAATTAATTACTAATGATTGAATTCTTTCGCAGTTTCGAGGTAGCGAAAAATTTGCCCGATGATTGTTATGGTCTCGTGTTTGGAATCAACACTTTACTGGCATTGGCACTTCAAAGTTTATTGACTTTCATCGTCGTCAGTGGCAGCGTTTTAGATATTGGCATCAGACCGCAGGTAATTCAGTGACCTGCATTAGAACCCAAGAAAATCGCACTTCGTCGAAAGTTAACGTTAATTACTTAACGGTTTTGCAAACTTATCACTATTAGTGTTTCTGTAGGTTGAGGACACAAGATGAAAGATATTAGTTGTGATGTAGTGGAAAATGGGCTTGAGATGTTTTGCTGATAAGAATTATCGGTGGCGATTTTTGTTCTTTACGTACTGGTTATTGATCATAATAATATTCAATTCAGTAAATTGGCGGTGTAATATTCGTGAAACATTTATCATTTACGAACAATCTTTACTACAATTGTCATTTTTCTAAATTTCTACAAGCATTTAAAAAAATTATGTATAGGAGATTAACTAAGAAAAGGGCTTAAGAATTACCCCTGAAAGACACTGTAAATCACATTTAACCTTTATTATTTTTCCAGTTCCAAATCTATGCTGGATACTTTCTAGTTCTTGGTATAGTGTTCGTGCTGATGGCCATATACACAATTATACGATTCATTCGAAGTGGACAGAAATTCAGGCTGTGGATAAACGAGCAAAGTCCGAAGGGCGTTGTGGAATATGAATCGAATGGAATTTCGTCGAGAATAGAAAATCCCAGCTGAACCGTGGAATCATTTAGCAAAGGGAAATTGTCAAAAAAATGTCAATTTTGATTTTTAGAAACGTTTTTACTCGCGATAGTTGTTATTTTTATACAAGGTTTAGGCAATATTGAATTTGTTATGTCTTCAGAAACAGGATTCTGATTGCAGGTATCCAATGAATTGTTATGAATGACTGAAAAACTTTATTTTTAATCTTAGTTGTTGGTTTACAAATGTATTTTTATCGATGCTGCTTACATCTATTTAGGCGTTGAGAAAATGTTGAACGTCGTGTGCGGCGTTGGCGGTGTACGTACTTTTTTTTTCTTTCGAATAAATACTTATTCGTTTCCTACGAAACAAACGTTCAATTGATTTCTAATAGTAGTCGGTTCGTTTAGTCGCAACTCACGGAATTCGTTGAAAGACATATAATTACAAACATCAACAGTTTATCTTAGACATGTGGCTGTGTATTATACCAGGATATGCGGTTTCCTCTTGAAAAAAAAACACGGAAGATCTTATCAATTTGACTGCATTATTCAACCCTTTTGCGGCGGCATCCAATTCCGCTAAATGACCACTAAATTCTTCCGCTTAAGAACTGAAAGACGGAAAAATAAACGAGGCATTACAGAATACACTATTTTTGTGAAATTCCGTTTACGCAATACCCGATATTTGATTTTAACGAAATCATCACTTTCCAATTGTTAAAAATAAGTTAGGATAAATACAAAGTCACATCAGCATTATGTCAAGGATTAAGTCATTGATGACTAACGGCAACATGAATATTTTTCTAGGCTTACACCGTTAGCATAGAATAATTCCACGATACTAACTCACAGCATGCAATCAAATTAACTGTTTACCGTCAGAACGAGCAATTTATTTTTTTTCACGGACTGTTCAACAAAAATTCAAGGCGACGATGGCCATTCACGTGCGGAATTACCCACTGGCACTTGAGCTCGCTGCTCTCCGTTTTTTCAACTGACGTCTTGCAGCCACCGAGGCAATTACCGGGAAACGTTGTCAATGACCGAAATTGGAAATCCCACGAACCGATTATTCTCATTTTCGAGCCGCATTTTCTCTTTGAATTCTCTGTAAAGCAGTTTCATTCAATGCGGGCAAAGAATATAAACGATTACTCAAAATTCGTTGATATGAAAAGATTTTTAGCTCCACTTTTCCGGAAAAAGTAAAAGTAGAAAGAAAAAGAACGTTTCATCAACTTTTATGACGAATGCAAAATTTGTAAACTGCCTTGACAAAAAACGTTTTGCGCAATTTAGAAAAATTGTAAATTAAGTGAAAAAAAAAGTAGGTTCTTGAAAATACATAAAATAATACCGTCTACAACCTGATCTACTTGAACGACATTTCCGCAAATCATTGTAAGTGCTCAAAATGAACTCTTTAATTTTCTACATAACAATGATTGCACTAATTATCCGTATTACGTTTTTCCGCTTGCAGAATTGATTGACGATAAGAGAGAAACTCCGAAATTGGTGGAAACTCGGTCGGGGTCATCGAGGAATCAATCCGGAAAGAAGAAACGATAATAGCGATCGATAATACGCATTGTAGACCAGCGAGTTCGTCGCTTGTTCAGGATAATGAGCAACTCAGCGTTGGGATTTCCCTCGATACACGGACGACGCGCAGACCCACGTACGTGCAGTGGATAGCGTCGAGCACACAAACTCACCGCGTTACCGTCGATGAGAACCTCAGGCCACGACACTGCTAACTGGAATACAAGCCGGGCGAGTCCGAGCGTCGAGAAGGGCGAACGACAATCTGGAAGCGTATAAAGCTGCGTGCCAGAGCGAATACCCGAGCAGTAGTAATTCTCGCAACGCACATATCGTAAAGTGTCCGTCGAAAACTGGCGGATCATCGCGTGATTTTCTTTGACTTGAAGAAAATTCCTCTCAACATTATCGATAACGTTCACCAGTAATAATTGGTACCACGATAAGCGAGTGAACAAAAAAAAAACGTGACATAAACAAAGATCTGCGTATATATTAAGTAACCGGGATTAATTACTGAGCGCTGAGAATGAAGTCCACGGTGAGTGGTTATCATCATCCTTAATTATTAGCATAGAAGTGGTTTTTTACACAGTGGATTTCCATTTTGAGACGCCATTTTGTAATTTGGAGAGAAATTGAATTTTTGTTTGATTTTATTTAGATTTATTTGTATATCAAATAATTTGAGGGGACGAGAGGTTCTTTGCAGAGATTTTGTAGACATTTTGTAGAATCTTAGAGGGGTAATTAAATTTATTTCTTAATTAAATTTATTCATGGTTTTCGGTTGATTATTTGTATTTGATTATGAGTACTTTATGATAGAATGAATTTCATCAGAGAGAAAATAACTTCTTAACGTGCCTTATCACTGGTTATTCGATGTAATGTCTTGTAAATAACGAAGAGGATTGCAAAATAGTGCGTGTCTTGGCAAAGTCCAAATGAAATTACGTTTAAGATACTTTTCTAGCTTCACAAGTAACAAACTTTTATAGTGCACCGGCTTCAATATCGCGGGCGTATATCATTTCGTTTATCGATATCGCACTCAGGTTTATGACGAATTTATGGACCGTCTGTATTTACCGAATCACGCATCGCGGTCTTCGATTCGCGCGTATTCGAGGCTTTCACTGCGTGAAGAATAATGTACGTAGTGAGGAAACCAGATCACGTGACTTCTTAATCACAGAGGGTCAATAGAATCGTACTAAACTTGATAACACTGTTGATAAACGAAAGTACACATTCCCCCAGCGGAAGACCCTCGATTCTGCATAACTCTTTTAATAACTCTCCTTAAAAAAACTTTCATGTACATTGGACAATTTTTTTTAAATATCTGAATTACAAAAACGACAAAAAAATCACCGTTTTTGAAAATATTAATTATTTACTGGTAATCAAAATATTTATCTCGAGTATTCCATATACTCGATATAATGCGACTCGCATTTTTGCCAAATTACAGTTCCATTTTTATTAAAATCGATGGCCCCAAATAATGAAAAAAAAAAAACGAAAAAAAAATCTTTCGAATTAACGTTTCATCAACCTTTTTTTTTATTCCCCTTTTCGAATTTAAATGGATCCCAAGCAGTGACATGCCTCCTTGTATGCAAATGCTTGTAAAAAAAATCTACACATCTCATTAAAAATCTATTTAAAGAACCATAACAAAATGCCAAGAAGCTCTCGAATTAATCGCACCGGGTGACTAAAATCCTAATTGCTGTCCATGTAAACGTCGATTATATCACGGCTATTAAACGAAAGTGAACTTGGGGGAATCCCCGGATCTCCGCATATCCGCAAGGACTGCGTTCTGCTAATCCATATGAGCATGTGAACCAATAATTGTCTCAGACATGCATTCAATTCGAAATCATAATATATCCCTAAAGTATATATGCACAATGCCCTGGTTGCATATATAGTCCAATGTCACAATAACGAAAACGCTGGAAATCCCGATGCAATATTGAACATATATACATACATAAACATATAGTTTGAAGGCTCTCTCGTTCATGGCAAAGACACGCCTATCCTCAGGCTCTCACTCTGAGAGTCCACAGGTCTCGAGACCTACTTGGCTTGCCAATGATCTTGACCCGGCTGGGCCGGATCTTCGTGAAGGGGAAAGAGCGACGAAGAAGTCAAACTGCACGTAGAGAGAATCGTCGTCGACACGCGTAACTTTTCGATAGTCTACTATGTGCGGATTGACGAGTACGCTTCACGAAACGCTTTCACTCGCGCACTGTTAAAATTGTCATAAAAAATGAAAAGTACCATTACACACTATTTGCCAGTTATTCTACAAGAATTTACTGCGGCGTTTACGAGTTATTAATTTATTGAGAGGATCTATATTCAACATTTTTATTTGCATTCTCTTTATAAATAAAATTGAAAAAAAAAGGAAATTTTGTGATTCGTTGGTCTTCAAGAAAAAATAAACATAAATTAAGACTCCCGTAAAAAAAAGAAACTTTCGGGCTTCGCTAAATTAGATATCAACATGATCAATGAACATTGTTTCGGTAATATCAATAATGTTGGGGATGTACAGGTTTGTATGAATTTTTGTTTGTGTAGGAGTGAGCTGAACGACCTGAGCTCACATTGTTTCATTTACGTCGAAAATTTGTGCTGTGTACAAAAATTTTTATGAAAGTTAACGCACAAACGTGAAAGAAGCCAAATTAACTTTATAAAATCGGAGATGTTTTAGTAATTCAAAAAATGTTAATTGCATAGAGAAAAAATTGTCACGGGAACGATAAAAACCAAAACAATACTTATGGGAATTTGTATGCTGTTGACAACCGCAGCAGACAAAAGACTCGAAAGGAACAGTCTCTCTCTATAAAAAAGTCAAGCGAAAGTGGAGACAAAAGGTTCAACGATTCTTGAATGACAATGAGGCGGACATCGCCTCGTGTTACACCCCCCACCCCCTTTCGCCCCCCGGCGGTGGTTCCTTGGTGTAACGAACTCTGCCAAACAAACGTATATTTACGTTCTCGATGAAAATAAAAGAGTGGGATGCCGAGTTTCGACGATAGCAGCATCTGGCTACTTTCGATAACCCGCAATGTCTTTATTCCATTTTGCGCACTTCTTTCAAAATTGGTAAACTCATGATTCATTGAATAATTTCATTTTTTAATTATTTAATTTGCTCGAGTGCAAATCCATTTTCTTGAACATTAAAAAAATAATACTCACGTGCAAAAAACGCAAAAATAAAAAATTCGTACACTATTTTCAATACAATATTTATTTTCTATAAAACCAAAAAAAAAAATGCAGAGATTATTAGTTATTGTTAAAAGTACAGAAATGTGAGTTTAGTTATTACCCTGAATGTAATTTCATTGACCGAGCTAACCAGGTTAGTAGGAGGATCGCGTGTACTATTTCCCTACAAGAATTTTCTCATTTCGCTTTCAAATAGCACAGTCATGAAGGTGAAGCGCCAGACTCGTACAGGGATAGAGAAAATGTATTGACTCACGCGATGATAACAGTGCATTGCTTAATAAGGAAGGCACTGTATGAATCGCGTATTTGCTAACGGCAAGTTGTCGATAAATAAAGAGAATCATTGTTACCAAAGCAGCGGTCATGCTCGATCTTTACGCGCACCTTTTATCACAACGACAATAGAGCATTTTAAAGTAAACAAAAGCTCCCATTGGGATTTTTTCCTCAAGCGCGTGACGAAAATATGAGGAACCTGTGGATCGGCAAGATTTTCCATTACTAATGTCACACCAGCTGTGATTAACTCACCTTTCATTGTTCGCACTATGCAAGACGAGTCGTAAAGTCGACAGTGAACATCGCCTAGCACTTTATGACTCAGCTTCGCAGGAAATTAGTCGAGGTGATTTATATTCTTGTGCTTACTTAACGCGCATTTACCGATCGTCAAAAATAAACTTCCTGTACAAGCAATTTTGTAAAATTTGAATATCAATGAATTGCTACATGCAAAATGACCCTTTTTTTCAAACTACCATAAACGGCGATATTAATTATCTAAGAAATTTTACATTGCAATATTTTCCACCGGTAACTATAATTTTTATTCAAGGTGCAATGAAAAAAAAATAGAATATACATTTTTTATGAACGATCACAACTTATTATGATTAAATTACACATTCTCAAAAATGCAAATTTCAAAAAATAAATAATGTCTGCAATAATGACTTGGCAAATTTTTCTGATTGTTATTAATTCATTTTTTCTTTTTTTTCAATACATTCGGAGAAACTTAATATTGCGATGTCGTATACTTGCAGCTAAAATCGTTATTTGACTTGCTAGAAAAAAAAAAGTGGTGTGATGGAGATAAATTTTTTTTCGAAGAATCGCACTTAAAGTTATTCGCGCGCGTATTCGGCTTTCCACAAGATGTTTCTTCAGGGGACTTTAGTCCCGCGGTGTAATACCGAACGTAGTGGGGCAGCCGCGGTCCCAAAGACGCGGAGGTGGTTGGTTTCTCGTTCGCTGCGCGTTCATTCAGTTTTGCTTAGCCACGGTCACGACACGCTTCCATTCTCAGACCGCCTTGTTTTTCTCAGCCAAGTATTAACTGCTCTGCACCAGCGTTTTTTGTTGTTCTGAACGTTTCTGGTTACGAGGATTCAGGTGGAATAGTTTTGCCTCGTAATGCGGTTTGCCTTGGTAAGTTACATCTGCAATTTCTTACACGAGATTCGATTTTAAACCGTTCGACGTCTTCGGAAAAAAAATTGCCCCTGAAGCGAATGTAGAAACATTTTATTCGCGAAAATGTTTAATGGACGTTTTTTTTTTTCATGGTGAAATGGTGCAGGTTTTTTTTAAAGTCCTGGCAATGGGCGAATTTCAGCTATTTATTTTTTTGTCGAGGCATTTTTTTTTTCATTACATTTTGTACTGGGTCTGAAATTATTTTATTTGATTGACAATAAAACAATTGTTCCATGGTCTCAAAATTTATAGCTTGTCACCAATGCCAGATTTGTGTCTAAGTGAGCAATTAAAAAAATTAACTTGCATGTTCTTCCTTAAAATTAGACTCATTAAAATAATCTATAGATGTAAATGCCTTTCAGCAATTACTTCTAGAAACGACTTCCAATGCTTCACTATTTGTGATTCTGACGCCGGAAATGGTTTTTGCTATAAAGTTAAAAAAATTGCTGTAAATGCAGTGAATAACCTAAATTTTGTTGAAGAACTTGTTTTGTAAAATTCAATAATATTTCCATCACTGTCGTCAAGTAATTATATATTTATGTATTTAATTCGCAGAAAAAGCACATTTCACTATATAAAAAAAAAATATGCATTACATTCCGTTTGTTAGAGAATTAACAATGAATTTATGGCAAATGACCTAAAACAAGTAAAATTTGCGTACTCGTTAAACAAGTTTGCGGTGGATAAGCAGCAGGAAGAGAGAAGAAGTGACTCGTTGCTTCCGGAACTGATTTACAATTTCCATTATCGCTGTTCGTCGAAGCGCGAAGGTTGATGGAAATCCTCGACCAGTAATTTTGTTTCAAAGATCAATATTGATTTTATTTTTTTTTTCAATTCTCATTTCATGTTTGGCACCGTTTTGATTTTAGCAGATTTATTGGCAGACACAGTTTCTCATTCCGAGCGCCACGACGTTGTTTGATTTGAGTCAAGAAAGCCGGACCCACTGACGTCACTGTGCACTTGGCTACTTTCACTTTTCCGTACGTCGCTGATGGTGAATCGCCTCGCAAAGTCCGACTTTTTCTTTCTTTCGTTCGAACGTCAATAGCGACGTCCGAGAATGTCCCATTTTTCCCGGGATTAAATTGCCATTCTTCAAATTTCATTTACGATATTTTTCGTTTTTGGAAATAAATCTTTGGCATTTTGGAATAGGCATTTTTTAAATCGAGATGGGAATCACGCAATAATACAACATACCAACATTTATTATTTTATTATTATTAGAAAAATTTGAAAAAAATATCTCGAATGTTTTATTAATATTAGGAAGATATTTCGCAATTTTATGATATTAAAAAAAAGTATACTAATTTTTTTATTTAAAAAAATCGACATGAGGTTGATAAAATTCATCGAATTGAGTTGCCGCATTGTTGATTTATTGTTGATGATTGTGATTGTTAGTCTCGGACTAACTAAATTTCCACTAGACTATATTTCCAAGACTCGGATGATTTATTTTATCTCTTCGGTAATTCCCAGTATAATTATATGCCAAACACAATATGTGCACTTGCACATGACAAAGTTGACTTACAACCTCGCGATAAATCATCGACGACAAAAGATTTGAGTGAAATGCGTTGGAGATAGAAAAACCCATAATTCTTCGTGATCTTCACAGAAATATCCCGCGCAATTCAAAGATCTTCATTTTTATGTTAAAAAAATTATGCATAATCAATTATAAATCATTTGTCATAATGTAACATTGATCAATACGATAATTTTCTCTCGGTGTATTTTGTAATGTGATCATTAAGAGGTCAGAATTCGAGGAAATTGGGATTGACTTAATTGAATCTGAAACACGATCTTCGCTTCACGCAATCGAACCAAATGCTCTTACAAAATTCGACGTTGGAATACGTAATCAAGAATTCTGGAAACTCGAACAATTGTGAAATTTGTGGCCACATTATTGCAATCCGCATTCACGAAGGGGAGAAAAAAAAATTGGGCGACGTGAATAAACGTCTATCGCTTTCACCAAACGAACTGCGCACGAAAATCATTTCCACTGAAAGCTTTTCGATGATTTTTCGTCACGAGCTAAAGTTACAAAATTTCGTGTGCAAACGACAACCGGAAACTCGGGCGGGATCATTACTGACATACAATGAGACGTTTCGTATGACTTGACGATTTCCTTCGAAAGTTTCACGGGATTTTGCAATTTCTCTGTCTGACACTTTGCTTCGGGAAAGCGGAGGAAACTAACAGTGCTATTTTCTCCCTCAGAGTATCAATTTTTCGGGGAGACCATGCGGAAAATAGCCGCATACACTTTCATTGCAAAATTCGATTGTGCGGTTCACAGTTTCTTCCAATTCTCAAGTGGAAAAAATTAGCGGTACTTGAGGTGAATCTGTGGTAAATTATACAACAGTTTCACTGGGAAAAGTGTCTCTAGATTTTGTAATAAATTCATAGAGATTTTATCAAATAACTGTGAAGAGAATATATCATTTGTTTTATTACTGATATGTAATATTTAAAAAAACATGTGCTTCGATATTTACAATTTATTGCAATTTGATTTCTTCCCGAATTATTAAATGATAAAACAAGATGACTCAAAAATAATTAAGCCAGAGAACAAATTATAGAAATTTTAAACTAACCAGATTTTCTTTTTCCCTTGCAGAAAATTTTGGGCTTGGCCCTAACGCTGATGGTCAGCAGTTTCGTCGCCTCGTCGTCGGCTCAATGTTTGACCGGAAATGACAGTCCTCTAATGATGAATCCAAGGACAAACACCATAATGAAAGAGGCTCGTATGGGTTTTGCTCTGGATGCCCTTAGAAAAGCTGCCCAAATCGAGGGACCGCAGAGCAATCTTTTCTTCAGTCCTCACAGTCTTCACCAGGCTCTGACACTCGCTTACTTCGGAGCTCGTGGTACCACCGAGTCTTCATTGAGAAAGGCTTTGCACATACCTGATGAACTTTCGAAGGTCGATTTGCAGCGAGCGTATGGCCTCGAAAAATCGCTTCAGCAGGAATCGGAGGTGAGAATCTTTACTACGAACGTGTTTGACGCCATTTCTAGAGTCGGATCACGTTTAGGCGTTGACGTCATTTCGACTCGAATAAACTGAGAGGCAAGATCGCCAAGTATAAGAATATCTACGCGAGGAGGAATTTAGATTCGGTCAAAGGCAAACAAACTTCACTTTGGTGTTTCTGCCCAATTATGATGAAGTGAATCAATTTTGTACGTGGAGGCATAAAAAATTATTCAAGATTCTACATATTTCTTCAATAAAATGAATAAAAATGATTGCCCAGATTTGAAATGTTCAATGTTCTTTCAGTAAATTGTATATTTATACTTTCTTTTTTCACTGTACCATTTTTGCACATATTTAATGATTTTTTAAATAAATTGCAGCAAAATGCGACGCAGAGCTACGAGTACAAAAGTGCCAATCGTCTCTGGATCAGTTCAGCCAAAAAGGTACGAGAATGTATGTTGAGTTTGTTCAACGACGAGCTCGAAAAAGTGGACTTCAAAGCTGATCCCGAAGCTGCACGCAAACAAATAAACGACTGGGTCAGCAACACGACCAAGGGTCACATTCAGGATCTCATTCCTTTGGGAGGAGTTGATGAGAGCACTGATCTTGTCCTCGCTAACGCCGTTTACTTCAAGGGACTTTGGCAGAGTCGTTTTGATAAGGCCAACTCCAAACGTGACATTTTCTACGGAGCACGAAACTCTCTCGTCAGTTTTATGCGGCAAAAGAGAACTTTCAATCATGGTAAGAAAAGCTGATGTCAAAAATCTATTTAGGTATCTTAGTCCACCCCGCGAAGTAGCAAATAAAAAATTAATTTCAAATGAAAATGGAATTTCTCTTCCACGGATCAGTATTTGAAAATGTTTGATGAAAACTGATAGAAATTAACAGAGACATTCGAATAATCCCTAATTTTATCATATCCCGATATGATTTGAGATATTTGAAAAAAAAATAATAATTAAAATTTTCTTATCCATGTAATTTTTGTTTCCACAGTTGTTTCCGAGGAGCTCGGTGCCCACATCCTCGAGTTGCCATACAAGGGCGACGAAATTTCCATGTACATTTTCCTGCCACCTTTCGCAATGGCCAGGTCATTGGAAGCCAGCAACGCTCCACAAAATTCGACCGTCGATCGGGACGGAATTCACCAATTGATCGAGAGGATCACAGGAACTGAAAAAGGCGCCCAGGAGTTCCGTGAAATTTTGGACGACGGTATGCCACCGAGGGAAGTCGAAGTTTCCCTTCCTCGATTTACCGTCGAACAGGAACTTCAAGTAAATTCACTTCTGCACGCTCTTGGAGCCGGAGAACTGCTGACCAATTCGGCAGATCTTCGTGGATTCACCGCGACCGGCGAGAAGCCTTTGCACCTTGGTGACGCTGTCCATCGTGCCAAAGTCGACGTCAACGAAGAGGGAACCACTGCGGCAGCTGCCACAGCGCTTTTCAGCTTCCGGTCGAGTCGACCGGCAGAGCCAGCGGTTTTTAACGCTAATCATCCGTTCCTCTACTTCATCTACGACAAACCAAACCAGGCAATCCTCTTCAGCGGTATTTATCGCAGCCCAACGACGCCAAATGAACCCGCAGCCGTGACTCAATCGGCACCTGCGCAACCCGCAGCCTAATTTTGCCTTTTAGTCTCGTATAAGCGCACAAATAATGACCCAGTCAGAACACCTCGCTAGTTCCTTTTTTTTTGGACGTGGCATCACCAGCCGATGCGTCTCTACGCAGTAAAAAATACATTTTAGTTTTTGTAACTCTTTAGAAATTTACATTTGGTCGCAAATTACCACAGATTTTAGTTTGTTAATTTAATGGAGAACGGTTCAGTCAATTTCGTTGTTTGGTTTCCAGTTTTACAGAAACGTATCAAAATTGTTCTGTTGAACGAGAAATTCAAGCGATTGATTGAAATTTGTCTGTTAAATTAACAGAAAGTTCCTGTGGGTAAGAACTCTTTGAAGTTAAAGGTGCAAAAGTTTTCATTAATTTTTTTACTCTGCTCACACTCTCTATTTAATTAGTAAAAAAACATTTTGTATCGCTAGATGGTAACTTTCGTTAGTATAATGAAAAAGGAAACACGATATTTTTTTGACTATATTCTTGGAGTATGAAAGGGTATATAGTCTCGAAATATCTTCGTGCAGAACTTTTTTAAATAGGCTGATACGTTCTTTTGAAATAATTTTTAAAAAGTCACAAACGTCGACAAGAATATATTTTTAAAAATATTTATTTCAAATATTATGAAATACATATTTTCGGAAAAATGTTTATTTAGACGGCAAACATATATATGGCACTCCACAAAATATACTTTTATGCCAAAAATGACATATTTAAGAAAAATTTGTTTCCGTAAGTGATGACATAGAAAAAGTATCACTGAGTCAGTTCTCTTCTCACACGTTACTTGAATAACTTAAGTTACTACACTTTGACGGTAAATATAAATCTGCGAGTTACCTATAGACTCAAATTGTCTTCGATGTTTAAATCGTCATTGAAGCTCCACTAGGAACTAAAGACAATTTGAATTGCGCATTAAAATCTGAGTGTTTGGATGCTATAGAATATATTTATTTTGTATGAATATGAATAAAAGAAACCGGAGATAATAATAGTATTACAATAATTTTTTTATTTCGGGCCAGACGTAATTGCTACAAAACAGTAAATCACATCATTCGAATAAAATTGTATTCAAAAAAATTTCAAACTTGAATAGTTCACGTAATTTTACGAAAGTACAAAAATCACTAACATCCTTATTAGTAAAAAAATGATAATTTATCTTTTGAAAAGCTTATCGTTGATTTTTGTTGAAAAGTCTTATGAACACATTTTCATTTGGTACAAAAAATATATTCAATTTTTAAGATAGAATCGGGCAAATATTATCTTTAAGTATTCTATATACAATCTATAATAATTTTGGTATTTTTTATGATACCAATCGTATATGGAAATCATGCATAGATTTTACGTACAGTTTATGCATATTATATACGCCCAATTCCATATGTGAGACTATAGAACATTTTTATACTCGGTCTTCACGTTCCTTCGTGTCTTCGTGCGTTCACACTCGTTATATTGCACTCAAAGTGTCAATGGAAAACCACAAGATCGGTTACAGTGACTGGCTTGCTGAGTGCTCGAAAGCCGCGCGCGTTGTCTCGCGGTAAAGAAACCGCAGCTTGGAACCTTCGCGATTTCGAGAGCTGTGAAAGAATTCTTATTCTCTTCACAGCCACGCGGTAGTTGCATTCTGCACAAGCCACGAACGAGCTACCGAAGTTTGCGCGAAGACGTGCCAACTTTGCGAACCAATAATAATCAATGACTGCAAGTGACTCGAGTTCTCGACAAAACATTTATATGAGGCAATTCATACCAATTCGCAGTGAATCTGACCCTCGACCTCTCGAATCAGACCCGTGATCTTTCGTGTTGTTTTTTTCAATTCTAACAAGATGGTAATTAAGATAATAAATATGTCTTTGATTAATTCAACAGCGAGAAATAGGTTTCATCACTCAGTGATTAGACGAAGAGTCACTTTTTTCTTGCGAAAAAAGTGTCTATATTTCTTCTGTCAATGTAGCATAAATCGTCTTTGGATTTTTATAGTCAAAATATATTTTTTTAAAAATCCACAAATGGTAATTATGATTCTTCTCTACAGAAAAAAATATAAAAAAAAAATTTACAGTTGCTGTAAATTTTGAGGCAAGAACTTTCTTTTATTGGGAGAAAAAAAATCTTTCTGAATTGTTGCTTTACGCAAATCGGTCAGAAGATCATTGGCCTCTGCCAGATGTCAATTTGAGTGGAGAAGTACGAGATTCAATATAAGCAATCGATAGTTGCAGCATTGTGTGCCTATCAGTCTGCCAATTGGATTGCTATTCGGCATACCATAAACCCATTCCCATTCATCGCTGCTGACGTCACTAACGGACACCGCCGTAGATTCGCGTGTACCGCAGATTCCCCGTTACTCGCTCAGTAGCCGCAGCATCTTCGCTCCGAGCCTCGTAAGCATTGTACCTCCTAAGCCGCTTTTATGCCGCGCGCTTCTTCTCGTCTTCGTTACTCTTCCCTCCGCGTTTCTTCTCATCAGCTGAAGCGCATACGCTCGGCATTCAGGATTGCGTCACAAGGCGCGGCATCGCTTGATGGTCCATCGTTCCATAGACGAATGTGACAGTGATTGGCCACCTAAGCAGATTGAAAGTACAGTTATTAGTACGTACATCCTCTTCTCCTGCTAATCCATAAAGTTTGGAGAATTTATTAACTAAATAGGATGCAAAGTAGAGCAATTTATGAAGTATGTTAATTGATTTCGTCTTCCTCGATGAGGAAGGTTGGCAAAAAGCGAAGAGTAATGAGGAAATACATTCTAAGACTTAACTACGTGTTCTTGTTTTAAATAATTAGATGAAAAACAGATATTCAGCAAAATTATAGTCATCGGTAAAATAAGCAAAAATTAAAGTTCTGCGGAATAAGAAATCTTCCATTGAACTTCATTAAATTAGAATAGACGAATATATATATATATTTTTTCAATTTGAGAAAATTAATGCAGTAATGTTCGTTTTTTGGAAATTACATAAATTCATTAAATTCGAAACGATCTGCCGATTTTCATGAAATTTATATATCGAAGAACCAAGAAATGTTACAGCGTATCTTAGTGGAATTTCAATTTATTTAGTCGAGCAGTTCACGATTGTGGTGGTGTGAATTTTCGACGTAATTAATCAAGCTACAAATGACATTTGGGAATTGTTTTATTTGAATCACTTCGTACATCTCCACTTGAGCGGCTCTTAATTTATCGAGTCCTTGACTATGACAGTATTATGCACGTTGTCTGGACGAGGCAACAAAACGAACTGCGAACGAATCCTCGCTCTCCGTACAGCAAAGAATTCCACGCCGAGCAGCATCGCTTCCTGAAAGGACTCTCCATCTAATATGCCGTTCATGATGTTCGAGGCCTTCGCGATCCGGTTCGCCGGGCGGGGCGGACGAGCCGGAACTTCCCGGTAGCACTCTACATCTAGGTACGTGCATAAAAAATGTAAAGGAACTGGGATAGTGGTTGAGTTCCGGAAGAGACAAAAATTAAACTCACTGGCATTTGTGGAAACGTTTTCGAAATTTTGCAACCGGATGTTGGATTTTTTTGTTCAGTTCTTGCAAAGAATTTCGATAAGCATGCTTATAAGAAGGCTTTCAATTTTTGTAATTAATAAAATAATTGTCCGAATTTCATAAATTTATCATCGCAATCAGAAAGTTATCTCAAGGACGGTTCATCTCTCGTAATTATTTTTCAAACGCACATTTGGTATCCATTTAAACGGTATTTGAATAAATCCATTTAAAATGTGCTGCTTGAGAAATCCACCAAAAAAGCTGCATTTCGCCGAGTGCCAATCAGTGAACAGAATGATTGTGATGATAATCCTCGAGCCGAGAAAATCATCTCTGGAAACGCAGCCACCGAAAAAAAAAACTGTAACAACAGGATAAAAGATGTGTTTATAATATATTCAACAATGTTAATCACATCCTCCGATTTAATAGGTATGCAGGATTAATTTGTATCAAAAAGTCGAGGAGTTATCGAGAACGAGTACAAATGAGCTATTCAGTGGTTTATTATACATATATTTATATGGTAATCGTTTAATTGCATACAAATCATTGTTTCGATGCTAATGGCGATTAACAAAATAGGCTGCGAGCCTCAGCTTAGTTAACATCACGCAACGATGATCTTCTCCCCGACGTTTCGCGCGCTGCCGACTCGGCCGAGCCGGAACTCTCTTTTCCTCGTATAATCTATCGAATAGCATCTCCTGAGCTTGCGCTTTCGAGGCCCCTGTAAAATCTGCACTGCATGCGTTGCAATCTTGCATATCTATATATATATTTGCATTCGTACACCCGGCGAGAAAACTTCTCAGGTTTCCTCAAGGCTCGAGTTCTGGCTGCTGAAGAAATTACTTGGGTGACATGGGTCATTTAATGGCAAGGTACAGTCATTAGCCACTCATCAGTAACTGGCCTTTGAGCAGCTGAGTTTAGTAAATTTTTTTTTTAAATCCATTTTTTTTCTTCTTCAGTTTGTAATAATTTTATTATCATGAATATTGTGACAAATTTTTATGTCGACAAAGTGCCTTTTTTACAATGGAGTAATTAAAACGATAACGCTTATATTTATAGACAAATAAATCATACAGAATGCATCGTTTTTCAAAGGTTTACTTGGATGCATGCCTTTAATTAAATGTTCAATTCGGTCAATTTAAAGGCTGGAAAATTTGTATTATTAAGAATACTGCGTAAAATTTTAATGTCACCAAAGTGCCTTTTTTACAATTGAGTAATTAAGACAATAACGCTTATATTTATAAAGAAAAAAAAATCATATAAAATGCATTGTTTTTCAAAGGTTTCCTTGAATGTAAGCCTTCAATTAAATGTTCAATGAGGTCATTCTAAAGGCTGGAAAATGTGTATTATTAAGAATACCGCATGAAATTTTAATGTCGCCAAAGTGCCTTTTTTACAATTGAGTAATTAAGACAATAACGCTTATATTTATAAAGAAAAAAAAAATCATACAAAATGCATTGTTTTTGAAAGGTTTCCTTGAATGTAAGCCTTCAATTAAATGTTCAATGAAGTCATTTTAAAGGTTGGGAAATTTGTATTATTAAGAATACTGTATGAAATTTTTATGTCGACAAAGTGCCTTTTTTAGAATTGAGTAATTAAGACGATAATGCTTATATTTATAGAGAAAAAAAAAATCATACAAAATGCATCGTTTTTCAAAGGTTTACTTGGATGCACGCCTTCAATTAAATGTTCAATGAGGTCATTTTAAAGGCTGGAAAACTGTTTTGATAAAGTGAAGAAAAAAAAAAGTTGTTTTCCTGTTAAACGGTTTTTCTTTGAACTCCCATAAAAGACGGAGCACTTACCGTTTTCTTATAAACGCGGAGATTGAATGAGAGACGAGGACGGCGAGAGAGTCGCTCGCATCGAAATCACCTATACTTTGTAGTTAATACTTCCTCGTGTACGTACGTGGCTATGCCGTAGAATCGAAGTTTTACCGGAGCGGCCGCGCGTTGCACTTTGCATGCAATAATGTTTTTGCTCCGCTGGCTATACGCGCGAGCGTGAATACAGATTATTAAGTATTGCGAGCGCTTTATTTTAGCAGGATCGAGCGACGTGTGGATAATAATTTCAGTGTTACGCCGTATCGCGTCGTAAGCCTGCGTTTACGCACTTGCGTACATCATCCGTTCGAACTTCGCGTTTATTTGCCACTATAATACACGATGTCGGGACGTCCTGGTACTTCCTCTTCAAAAACGTCACATAACTATGTGTTTTACGTGCGCACAGTGTAAAATACGAGTATATGGGCGATTTCATACAAATTCGACCTGAATCCGACCCTCAAAATCTCGAATTTCGCCCACGATTTCTTGTGTAATTTTTTCGTGTTTGAAAAATGGTCAAAATTTTTTTCTAATTTTTTCATCATTAAATATGAATTAGTCAAAATTTTTTTCAATAACAAAAAAATTGTTAGGTCGGATTGGAAAATTTTTACGAGTTCCCAAAAATCTTGTATGAGATTTGAAAATTTTTAAGCCTGAATTTACTTCATTTTTTTCTGTTTTTTTTTTTATTTGTACGAAAAACAAATGGCCCAGGTCGAATTGGCATGGAATGTCCCGTATATACGTACATGCACAAAAATGGGTAATAATAAGCAAATGAATGACCGCGGGACGATAAGGTCGTATTTCATTCTTCTGGTGCCTCTGGAACGTCCCTCATGGTATCTCGGCCCCCAAGGGGCCATTTCTTTTCCTCTTTTCTCTTTGCGTGTATATTTCTTTGCTTCTGTTGAGCCTCTGGGGAGATTGTGTATTAAGGAAGCTACTGGCGAAATTCAACACTGAATTCTCTCCGAGTTTTGTGGTGGTATTCCGTATACAGAGCTCTACAAAAATTGTGATTATCGTCATTCAATTTTTTCATTGCATCGATAAAAAAACTGGCAAGCTATAATTTACAAATTTAGTCACGTTTCATTGAAAAATATAAAGAAAAAAAAATTCTTTGGAAGCAAAAAAAGGCCCCTGTTAAAAAAAATGTTTCGCCGCATTGTCAAATCCACTTTGTTGGCAAAACTTTTATTTTAATATACAAGAAATCTTTTATACACATTCATGCTCGTGTAATGGGGCATGAAAAGAAGTTTCAGTGATTCTGTGGTACGAATGAACAAAATGCGTAATTTCGAAAGTAGCAACGAAGCCAAATGAGCGATGAGCGCCATTTTTGTGTCAACCTGTACAAAGCTGCGTACAAAACGCACAAAAGAAGTAATAACGTCGGAGTCGAGGCTTTCATGAGACCGACAATTGCTAGAGAAACTTTATCCACGGCGATCCCGAAGAGACCGCGCGATGGACACGCGGTGTTCGCAATTCTCTTCTCCGCGACTCCTGGACTCCGGAAAGTATTATCCTCAGCTTGAGAGCGCGTGAATCTTGTCGAGCAGCCTGAAAGTCTTGCGTTTTTTTGAGCGATCCCTGAGCCCGAGGCGCGACGTTCGTGGTAACATTTCTTCTCGGTTTTATCGCGTAGCGATGAGTACCATAAAATTTTTAAAAAAATTAAAAAGTCGTACCTAAACGTCTAATTGTATGCGAGCTTTTTTCAATACGCACCAGGCAAAAATCGACGCGCACAGCGCGTTCCACATCTTTTGTCGTGTGGATAATTATTACCCATGAGATATCTTCTTCTTCATCTTCCTTCTGCGCCGTCGATGGGCTTCGTCCCCTTTTCCCCACTGCCAGTTTTTACTTTCTCGTAGAAAGAGCTTTTTTTTTTAAATTTCTTAGCAATTTTTCAAGCAACATTTTTGACAAGCAATAAACAAATGAGGTATTGATAAACGCGCCAGCCAAATTGTTCAATCATTGTATTCCTGTCAACGGAAATATATTTTTCATACTTTTTGTGTCATTGAAGCGGGTAGCGAAATTATTTGGCTTGAGTAGAAATGAGCGGTGATCTTTTGGTGGTGGAAATGATTTTATCACAAACTTAATTATCCAACTGTGTGCGTAGCTTTCTAGTGAAATGATTTGCTAAAAGTGTTCCATTTGGCCCCGGTCTTCGTGTAATTACTTCACTTGCACAATTTAATAGTATCGATTTTCGTGGGGCAATTGGGGAATAAGAAAGGAGGAAAGGAGTAACGAGGCAGGTCCACAGCCGTGTCCTTCTTTTTTTTTTTTCTTTTATGCAAACCTTCGGCTCACGGACACGCGAATGAATCGCCATGAGAGATCAGGGTCAATCAACGATCGTAAATGGAGCTCTTCGTCCACGGAATGCAGGATTGGAGATTAAAAGAAGAAACTGATAGAAAACAAAAAAATAATGAAGAAAAGAAAAGAAAGTCACACACACACACACCCTCACATACACACTTATGCCAAAAATATACTATAGCTCGATATTTAAACTATTTTTAATTTAATTTTTTTCTTAACATTGTTATTATAAATCTTGTGTTACAAACGTGGCTGTTGTTAATCGTGTACAGTTATTAATCGAAACATATGTTAAGTGCAGATGGGTTTGGTCGAAATCGATTAGCCGCTCGACAGGAAACTGACGAGCGGTCTATTCTTGACAGCCGCAAAATCTCCAGACGAGAGGAATTCACTTATGAATAATATGCCCCTGAGTCTGTATATATGTATTTATAAATATATGTACATAATAAATGTACATACATATATAGAGCATAGTCGTAGGGAATCTTTGGAAAGACCGTAACGGGTCGCAGGTGCTCTGTTATTATTTATATCGGTTTGGTGCTTCTCGATTCCGTGCGCTCTTCACCTGTTAAGTCGTCTCGGGCAACGGGAATGTTTATGAGCCGAAGAACAGCGAACGAACAAAGAAGTGGTCGATCGGATCTGTTTGAGTTACGAGGAGTTTGCGGAGCTAGATTTCTTATTCCTATTACGTAGCTATGAGTCTGCTTCCATCGAAGGATGTATATATGTATATATATTAGATGGCCAATAAAGCAATTTTTAATATTTGAATGGCTTCATCCAACACCTCAACACTTTGGTCCGTCTCCACGATCGCTGCCCTCGTTGCACCTATTAAATTGATTTTTCTCTTACCCTAGAAAATAGTGGGGCAATGGTGGTCAATGTTGTTGCAAAGGATCGAAGGTTTAATTGGAATCCACTCGATCATCCGTGAAAACTACTATTAAGCGTGAAAATTAGCAATGTTGCATAAATAGTACAACAGGACTCGGTATGAATTATTTGAGGAGGGAAAACGTGAGAACTTAACCTCAGGTCCGCAGCGATGGGCGTCATTCCCATAGACAACAAATATTGCGACTCACTGTTTTATGGAATATTTTTAACACTTTGGTAATAATGAAAAAGTAGCTCAAAGTAATTGTTTCCTCACAATTTTTATTTTTAATTCGTTATAGAAATGATTATTTGACAAAATTTCATATCATGGACACTTTTTTTTAAAATTGTGACAAATTTTTACCAATTCGAATTATTATTTTCCAGGCTTTGCAAAGAATGGGTCACACTCTATTATTTAATCTAGACTACATGATTAATTCGACAATGAAGTAATTAGAATAATTGGAAATGTCATAATATTATTGGTCCTCGGTTGGCTGTTTCAGGGTGAGTCATTGCGACCGGAAATGGCGTTTGTTTATTGCCGAGCCCCGAGGGATTGGCGGAACCCATCCACCGGAAATTCTTTTTTCCCCTCGATCCACGAGGAGCTCGAAGAAACGGTGCCAAATGCGTTGTTTTTATTCTTCTCCGTTTTTCTCCGCGCTCCAGTTTGCGGTCCAGCAGTAAACGACGATATTGAATTCACGTGGCTTGAGTGCAGGTAGCCGCTACTACTATATATAGAAAAGTGACTGAAGTTACAACAATGCAATGGGAGTATGCGAATGCCCGCTATAACTTTGTGGCATGTGCTAAAGAACGAGTCACGCCGAGGGCTAAGGACCAACCATGCGCAACAATGCCTATGTCGAGCCATTCTTCCGACTCTCTTATTCAGAGACAAAGATTTATATATATATGTATATATAAGCATCGCGAAAAAAAAAAGTTATATTTGCTACCGTTAAACTTCCACGAAATTACGACTAGCCCGCAAATTCACTTCGCCAGGGGACAGTCAATTATCTCTTCGTGGTGCACAGCCGAGTTATCTCTCGTGCACAAGGACACTCTGCAAGTTCTCCGCACTCAAATTGACTGAGTGCTGAGATAACGAAATTGGACGTCGATATGATTTTCTGGACTGCAATTAAATGTAATCAAGCGGTAGAACTTTTATTTAATTTTTTTCACAACAAAAGCTGTGCGATCTCTTTGCTTAATGGAGACATGAAGTGCTGACGATTACAGCAAGTACTTGACACTCTTCATGTCCCGGAATTTGGTTAATTTTGTGAAATTTTATCAATGGAGGGAAATTCGACATTTTTACAATGTTTCGTTTCAGCGATTTTTCTCAAGGTTGCAAAATGCGTGGGATATGAAATGCGGGGAAAACTGATTACAGGAGTGGTAATTGATATTGGGATAAGAGTGATTGATTTTTGGGCTTCGATTGAAATGCAGTGACCGAGAGCATTGTAACGGATGCTTGTGATTACCGACGTCGGCGATAGTCAATAATTTGCCTTTTTACAATCGGCGGCCTATTATGCCAGCGGTGAATATTAAATGACCTGTGCGGAACGAACCCGAAGAATGATTGCACCAGATTCCCGGGCGTACGCTTTTTCACGCGATCCCTATCCGCAGACTACTTAATTTAATAGGTGAACGTACTACATTGTTAATGCGCTCGCGTCAGCCTGGCAATCGTTTCTTCTATCCTTCCCACTCTTGTTTCCCATTAATTATTATAATTCAAGTGACGGCTATCGAGATAGTGCATTGGGTTATGGATACAGTGTGTCATGTCTTCGCAATGCCGCCCGCACTCTAATACAGAAGACAGCACAGTGATTGGCCACACATATTCACAAAAACAACGATGTTGATATACTTCATGCACCTTTTTTAATCACGTAATAACTTGTAATGACTGTTTTTTCCATTCATAAGACCTGAACAACTTTTAATGATATTTTGAACAATTTAACACGCGAAATTAAAAATTAAAAAAAAAAAAAACGATAAAGGGGAGAAAATATGAAAAATTGTGAGTTAGATGAACAAATGGATCGATTTCGAAAGTAAAATGATGCTCAAAACTCTAATTCTGAGTGATACGGCCAAGCACTGAATTCCACATGTCAATGACTGTCTCCGCAGCGCCTTGTCCGTGCATAATGGTCTGTGACCCCTTTGAGTATTGCATTTCGATCGCGCATACACGTAATAATAACGGCATGAATTCTCGGCCACCCACAATCATACGCTTATGCAAAATATAATATTCTACATGGATAAATTTTTTATTATTGTCACCGACGAATGAATAAATAGTGGATATAAGGGGTGCTCGTATCTGTCGGATAATATCACAAATTCCGTTGGATTTTCTGCGAGCATGTAACACGTGCAGTATAACGACACGATCTCGGCGTAAGCTCCCAGACGACGGCAACGGGGACGACGACGACGATGACGACGACAACGACTGTATAAATAAAGTCCTAACGGCCAGAATAAATCAATTTAATCGTGCGTACAATGAGATAGTAATCTCATGTGTACGTTAATGTAATCGACTTAATACGTTAAGCAGCCCGCTCACCGAAAAAAAAAAAAAAAAAAGTCCAATGCAAAATTGCATGTACAGTGTGCACGTGGATAAGTATGTGATATTTGTGGGGATATTGGTATCCACAATAAGCGTTTCGATGATACAATCCACTTGCGAAGCAATATATTGAGATGCCTGAAATCAGAAGGAATTACGTGTAATTCGTAAACAGTTAGTTGAGCGAGAAGATAGCATTAGAGTCACATGCAGATACACACACTATGTATCACGCGTACAGTTAGGATAATCGACGCACGCAATTAACTCGCGCGCAATCGCGTAAACTTATTATTATCAAGAATCCATCGGAGATTCGTCCTTGTCGATGCGCGGCTATGACTGTGCCGTTACGAGATGGAACTTGGTATTATAGTGCGGTAGTAGAGGCTTAGAAGAGGTGGGTTTTTGCGAGAGTCCGAGGACAATGAGAGTCACTCTTCTGAATATAAAAGTGTCCTTGAATTTAACCGATTTTTGTCGCAGATGCAGTTCTTATTGTTTAAGATGAATCTGGCGAGGTCGATTTAGGGGAGGGAAATTCAGGATGTGCTGAATTTTTGATGAGGCCAATTTGGGATGAGATTAATTCAGGATGAGGTCAATTTCGGATGAGATTAATTCAGGATGAGGTCAACTAAGAATGAAATTAATTCATATATAATATGAGGCTAATTCAGGATGTGCTGAATTTTTGATGAGGTTAATTTGGGACGAGATTAATTTAGGATGAGGTCAATTTGGGATGAGATTAATTCAGGATGAGGTCAACTCAGAATTAAATTAATTCATATATAATATGAGGCTCATTCAGGATGTGCTGAATTTTTGATGAGGTCACTTTAGAATGCGATGAATTTAGGATGAGGTCAATTTGGGATGAGATTAATTCAGCATGAGGTCAACTCAGAATGAAATTAATCCATATAAAATATAAGGCTCGTTCAGGATGAGGTGAATTTAGGATGCGGTCAATTTAGAATGAAGTGAATTTAGGATGAGGTCAAGTTACTCAAGGTTAGATAGAAGATACGAAATTTAAAAAAGTCTAAGTAGATAAAATGTTTTTTTCTTGGGGCTTTTATGAATCGCCTATTCTGTTATTATATAGACGGAATAGAGCTCGGAATTGCGGAGAATCATGGAGTCTGGATGCTGATTCTCCCCGAGGGCTTCCCTAACTCTTTTTGCTTGGCGCGCGCACCACGCTTTATTACAACTCTAACGACTTCCAAGTCAAACGTTTGCGCGCAGCATAAATACCGACCACTCAGAGTAGTAGATTGTATACTATAGTAGTGTACACATTTGCTGAGATTTAGCGAGCTAGAGCTCGTAGAGGAGGCGAAAGCCAACTCACGCTGCTGCATCCGTGGACTCGTTAAAGCGGGCCGGAATTCCGCAAATGGATATTCCGGGTCAGGCGTCGCGACACGTCAAAAACAATTATTTTTTCACCGAGAAAAAACAGCGAGAATTATAGAAATTCGTGCAGGTCGCACAGCACAACTTTGATCACAATGTCAATTTCCATATTGATTCCAAAAATCAAACAGTCGACGAAACCCTGAACGTCTCTTTCATAATGAACCCAATTGCAATTTTTTCCACGCAAAACGAGAAAATCATAAATATAAAGAAAAAAAAATGTATCCTCTCACAAATTATTTATTTATCGTCTTCAGGATTTTTTAAACATAATAACTACACCACGGAATCTAAGGCAACGCTTTGCGTTAGAGTCCAAAAATGCGCGCAGCGAATGGAAAGGGTCAAAAGTCGGTTTATTCAAAGAAAATGCGTTTACTGCTCGGCGAGCGCATAATTTGACCCTGAAGATAATCCACCGAGAAGCGGAAGAGGAGTTTGCGGTCAAAGATTCGCCGGTCAACAATTAATAACAATTAAGAATTAATAGCGGATCTCGGGGCCCGAGCTTTTGTTGCTCCTCTCGTTAATTTACAACTTGGGAATGAGTCACGAGTTTCAGTGTTGGCGTGGTAAAAGAGAACTCGAAGCAACGGGCCTCCGCACGCTATATATCGTCGAACAAGATTTTATGCTGCTGGCAATGTACGTCAGGTGAGACGACGCATTAAAAATGCTTGTGATGTTGATGAGTTAAATACCTATTAGCGAGCGAGAGCTCGGGTTCGCTGCTGTGCACAATGACAAGCCTTTCTTTATTCGTACGAAGCGCGTATTCTCTTTTTATAGTTACCAAAAATTTTTATAACCACGTGATTTTAACGTTTCCTTATAGCACTTATTTAAAGTGCCATAAGGAAACGTGAAATTAATTATAAAACTTTGGGCTATATCGAGCTCGAGCTCGAGAGCGCCGACGCCTCCAAGCGAAACCAAGACACAGAAGAAAAAGAAATCAAGCGTGAAACGCAACGATTACACTCCTCAACTTCCCGCTGATGTGCCTCAATCAAAGCTCCGCGAGACGTTTGTGCTCGCCTGCAGCGCCGACTTCCATCCGCGGAACCAATCGCCCACGGGTTACCGAATTGCACGCAATTTCCTGTTATTTTTCGCATCCCCAACAAATATCTAGTTGAATTTACTCAATCCTTATACACAATAACATTTTTTATACATGTTATTTGTCTAAAATGGTTCGCCGAGACGGCTCATTTTTAACCTTCCAACCATACGCGTGCAAAATCCAGTTCCATTACTCCTTGGGCAGAAAAATAGGCTATTACAGCCTAGGGAGAAAAATCGGTCATTATTCCCTAGTGCGAAAAAAGGTTGTTTTCAGCCCGCTGGACGAAATGAACATCATTCTGCACGTGCGTACTCTTCCGGGTTCCGGGAAAATAAGGTATTTTTCATCATGGTGAAATGAATAAGATGTGTGACAAGAATGAAAAATGGAGTTTTAGAAACATCAATCGTATTACTCGGTGCCGTAATGAACGAAAGCAGATTTGCATGACTTCGTTGACATTACGTTGCGTGCCGTAATAACGATAAGAAGCGAGTATCATTACCTCCTCTTCACTTCGACATGCCATGCCGTTCTAGGAAAAATTTCGCAAGACTGTAGCGCGCGATCTGTAAGTAATTACGTGTAACGCGCGCGCATCCGTTCGTGCATGTAGCAACATTAAGTATAATAAAAGGACCTCATCAGACGCGAGCCGCGCGTGCGAAGCGCACACTGCATGCTTTGCACTTAGGCGCATATATGCACCGCGTCAACGTATAGGCAAGCTCTTTGACGACGGCAAAGCGGATCGCGGATTCACCAGAAGGAACAGGAGCGAATAACACGAGCTCACGTGTCACCCGAGAAGAAAGAGATGCTTTACGCCTTCTGCTTCGAGCTGAGGAGAAAAGGTGTCGTTTATTATTTAACTCGGATTCCGAGCGCTCGAAATGTCTTTTACTCATTTTAGTCGCGCAGCGCGTCTCCCCCGAGTTGCGTCCGTATAGTAGCACACCGAGAACCCGGTTTTGCTTTGCAATTAAGCGTACAAAAGGCAAAGTGACGGGTGACCCAATTAGATGGAAAATGGATCGTCTTGCGCTGGGCTTCGGGCAGGCACGGCCGCCGTTCTTAGACCTGTTAAACGTGCTGCCATTTACATACCTCCTCGTACGCAGTCGGAACGAATTCCGGAGGAGTATCACACAGTTTTTCGCGCGACGATTAAAGTAAATAAGTATAAGCTGTACCGGGACGAGCGGACGCAAACGTTTCGTCTTGAAAGTTTCACTTAAACGATCCTGAGAAGGGCGAAGTGCTCCTCATTCTGCTCGAAACAATAATAAATTAGAAGAATTTCTTGTATATTAAGACAAAATTGTTCTGGAGGAATTTGACGAAGGGTTCAATTGAATAATTGCACCTCACATTTCGATTTCATTACATAAAAACGCATTTCTTCGTTAATAATTCTAGTCAATTCTTTAAACTGCCATTATTTTGACAAAGAGATAAATTTCTAGGTTGACCAGTAACAAGGACTGCCAAGATTGTTGTCAGTTTATCCAATAGAAAAATTGTATCTTCCGGCACAAATGAATAGATTCTATCGTAAAATCTTTCTGTCCATTATTCCTGACGCACTGACCTTAAAACGGGTCTAAAAATATTTTATTTGAAAGAATCTATTTCAGAACAGATGCAACGATGGGATAATATTAAACTGTCAAGGAGCCTGAACAATTCCGATATTTAAGTGCTTGGATTCCGGGCAGTCAAGGATAACTCCTATCTTTCTCATCTGCTGCACTCGTAAGTCGTTCAACTGTATCATCGGCTCTCTTTGAACATTTTTTAACTATTTTTTTTTTTTTTTTAGAAACTCACAAAAGATAAAAATACGTCTGCTGATTGTGGCAACTGGTTGTGTCCGAAGTCAGAGAGAAATAAGTGATGAGATATAGAGAAAAGGCATTATTAGTCACGGGGAGAACCTTGCGAGACGCACGAGTCATCAGCCTCCTCGCGAGGAGTGAAAAGTCTTTGAGAAATCTTCCTCGTCAATCTGTAACGCACGTAGACATACAAGTAGCCTCTACACATATGTATATATGGGTGTAAGACGTTGCGCTCGACGTCGTTGAAAATTGATGCTCGGAATAATTTTGTCACGCTTCCAAGAAGATTCCTTAGCGTGTGAGATTAGATGAAAAAAATCAGATTATTAAAAAAAAACGTCAGATAAAAAGGCATGGTATTTATCGAGTTTGCCTTAGGGCCGTTGATCCGATCGACATGGAGCAACACGGTGCAGATTTTTTGGCCTATTATTCCCGGTCACGTACATCGGACTAAGAAGGCGAGATTGAAGGATCCGGGAGAACAGGAAAAAAAAAGAAAAATATTCTCGACCTCGCACGCGACAGCAATATAATTTTAAACGACGCGGCTGATGCTACTTTGCGTGATAAAAGTATGCTGCACAGTGTCCATGGCTTAACCTTCGGGTTTTATTGTAAAGGTCCACATTGACCACGAACTTTTCGTGAATTCGGAAGGCCCGTTATGTCGCTTTCATGCTGAAGTCTCGTCTAGAATCGTGCGTATGATAAACGGTACCCCTCTAATGACTTTTCGTGATTGGATAGTACGAAATACGTGGAGAACAGTGTAATGTGTTGGGTATTGTAGATGTGTATACATATATATTTATATGTGTGTAGATGGGATATCATGTATTAGAGTAAATATGACGTGAAAGATGGTAACGGGGGGCGGAATACGAGACATTATAAGTACCGTTAATTCGGCTCCGTTTTCGAAACGCTAACCTACACTTAATTAGGCGCCCCGAGCTCATAAATCCTGTGGGATCCTCGCAGGTATCCACAAAGTTGCGGACATGCGAGCTTCTCATCTCGGATACACTCTTTGCGTCTGTTCTATTCGTAATTTTGATCCATCACCGGTTCGTTAATTTTTCCGTTCTTCCGTTGGGATTTTCTTCAAGCTTCAGCATCGACTTTACCTGTTGCCGAGTTGGATACGCTGAAGAGTTGGAATTATTCTACGAATGTTATTTTCGAATTTCTTTGATTACGCGAATGGGAAAAAAGAACCTCGTTCTGGTCTCGATCGAGGCAGAAAACTCATCTTGCAAATTGCGAATTTGTGATCACGCGCGTGGATGGATAGTCAATCATCTTGAAGGCACTCGTGACGATTGTTCAATAGGTAATCTCGTCGCATTACAAAGTCTTTCGACATCGCTGCTGTAGACTTACTTGAGAGCGATTTGTGACTTGATTTTAGATACTTTTCAAGACGATTTTCATGGTCCATCGAAGATTTTATGATTTTAGTTATTCGAGCGGTCAAACTTGGTATCAAATCGATCCCAAAATCGATTGGAACTTTTTTTAATGTATCGACCTTGCCGCCCCTCAAAAATCGCACTTTATTATCACAATTTGTCGTAATTATTTTTACGGGTTCACCTTAAAATTCAAATACCAAATTCTCGGCACTCATCCTGATAACTTTATCACTTCCCATCACTTCCTCATAATTGATTTTGAAGCTTTTCCTTCATATGCACCGTTTATTTAAGTTTCAATGTCGAAGACATTGAAAAATGGTATAACCGTACAAATTTTATGAACGTTTCCACAAATATGTTAAAGTACCTGAAGGTGGAGAAGCTACGTTTCAATTCCAACCGAGTTGGAATGTTCGCCGAGCAGAGCGCTTAGTCATTGAATTATCCCAATGTATTAATGACAGGGATACGCACCTTGCTCAATTCTCGTGATTTCCCACGGTCGCACAATATTTTCATGAGTTGCACGGCCGCAGTTTTATTTTATTTTTTTGTTCCCGTGAAAAAAAATCGTATGAAAAATTGTAGTCAAAAGCGGTTGTGCCTAAAGATGCCAAGCTGCAGGTAATCCTTACATTTATTTACGCATGCGTAGCTGAAGATGAGCCGCGGGCGCAACCGAGGCGATATTTTATGGATAAGC
This sequence comes from Clistopyga incitator, assembly GCA_947507545.1. Classification (NCBI taxonomy): domain Eukaryota; kingdom Metazoa; phylum Arthropoda; class Insecta; order Hymenoptera; family Ichneumonidae; genus Clistopyga; species Clistopyga incitator. The sequence continues at coordinate 11,009,685 of OX382173.1, read as the reverse complement.
TAAACGCTCGCGTCTGACCCGTTAGCCTGGATTTGGTATCATCATATCGAAGAACGGGCTACGAGAGCGAAGAACACGCTCGACGAGTGCGATAAAGTCTAGAGATGAGAGCTTCTTCAGCATCTCTAAGATCGTCGATGCTACACCCGTAATCCTCCGAGATATTATTTGAGATACAATCATCAGCGCATCTTCCGTAGATTTCCGAGATTCGCGAGTCCCTCGTTCACCGGCATTTACAGGTTTCCTAGAGAGAAGATAGGCCTCTTCATGGTTTCATCTTTCTTGTATTATTACACGATGTTTTTCTGCATTTTCAACTTCACCGCTCGAATTTATAACTCGCGAGACGAGAGCCAATAAAATATTTTCAAAATCGCTCACGCCGCTAAATTTGTTCTCCGATTGCGATTTCGCCTTGAAATTTCTTTGGCTTAAGACATTCACGTGACATTGCATCAAAAATTGGATTATCTTCGAATTATAAATTGTAATTATACCAAATGACAGTATAAAGACCCTCAACGGCTAATAAACTTTTAGTCACCTTTAAAAATAACCTTGCGGCGCGAGATTTTTTTTTATTTACAGTACGCCTTAATGCATAATTTATAGATATGATTGATTGACGTTACCCAGCCGCGGCTTTTTTCCCATTCCGTCGTAAAGGAGGATCAACGTCACTTGAAAATTGTCGCGATGCCTTGGCTTTCCGAAAGGAATATTTCGCCACGAAGTGTCTTACCCTCGTTTTCGTTCCGACAGGCTCGTAAACTCTTTTCAAGACGCCAGCAATTCACAGGATTTACAAGATTTACGAGATTGCTCGCAGTGACGTAAAAAACCGACTGAAAGTCCCGTGGTTCGAGGGCCGAGCACAAAAAATGTCTTTTCTCGGGTTAAAAAAGATAAACGTAACCCGATTGTTTCATGAGGCACTGAAATTTTCCTCGGAAATCCCAAAGTCCGGGCAGTTTACGGTAAACGTCGCAATACCGAATCCCCACGAGTCCTGTTAAGTTTAAGTGAGACCAACATTAGAAATTGTACCGAAAGGCAATTTATCGTCGCAATTGCCAAACGAAATTACCAGTCGATGACATTTATGACGCACCAATCAGACGTGCAGTTGCTGTATACATATATACAGTCGATATTCTGTGCGAACTGGGTTTCATTGTTTTTTCTGATATTTCTTCAGCGTGAAACACGGTATCGACTGCGTCGATGTTGTTATTACCGACTTGTGGAAGAATTTCCGATTCGAGCCAATTACCGGAGTAGCACTTGTTGCCGTGTACCGGGGGATCCACCTTTCTCGATCTTCGATCCAACCGCGAAGAATCCAATGCCGAAGAGACGCGCGTGTCTCGGATTTCCTGCCCGGTGTGCGTTGTGCCTCTTCATGGGCTGGAAGACCCTGCCAAATGTGCTTCGTGTGTGACGCGCGGCTTCCCACGGAAAGAGAAACTCGGCTGCAACTCGCACAGAGAGGCCAATTAAAAACGTCGCCGTCGAAGGGCGCCGATCGGTATTTTTTTTCTCTCTCTCTCTCTTTTTTTTCCATACTCGCGATCTAAAGCGGCACGAAAAGTTAATCCGCTCCTGTTTCAGCAAACAACGGCCAATACAAAATTCATAATGCGTCGTTTGTCTGACCGTAAATATCACGCCGCGGTTCAATGGGAAACCGATCGATCGATCATCGATACACTCATTGAGAACGAGCTACCATCGCTCATTTAACCGATCGCGGCATTTCCGTTGCACCATAGCTTGCATTATCATGCGGCGGACATCCCTCGTAATTAAAGCCGTTGCTAATCAGCGATATAGAGCAGATCTTTTTTCATCCTCTGTCCATCGGGGCTTTTTAGAAAAATTCTAATTGCTTTCTGAGTGTTGGGTTTGTGGGAATGGCTAGGAATAAATTATGAAGAAATGACGATTTTCGTCATGGGAATTGAGGTTTCAGAAATTTGGAATTGGGCCGCTTTGTTGTCGACATTTTTTTTTCTAATGAAATAAAACGATCTGAGAAATTATTGGATATATTTTGAAAATATTTTGTTTATGCTGCAAATATTTTCTGCTGGTGATGAAAATTTTCCGTGGGTTTTATGTAATAAGGAGAAAAATTAAAAATGCGCGTTTCGGTGAAAAAAAATGTAGCTGAAGAAGAAGAAGAAGAAGAAGAAGATCAAGTTTATGCAAAAAAATCCAAAAGATTGGTGAATCTAACTAATGGATTTTTGGTGAATTTAAAAAAAAATGTTTTTACAAATTGGAAGAAAATTGGAAGAAAATATTTGACGTAGAAACGCCGATTTCCATGGGTTTTCGAATGGACGGAAACGCCTTGTCTCCCAACGCAGCTCTCCGTGTATATCCGTTCAGTAAATACATTCGTTAAGCCCATTTTTTGCATGCTCCACTTATTCCGCGTACACGTCTGGTTCTTGGGCGATGGCAGCATATGCTTTTAAAAGTTATTGCCACGAGGGGCCTTTATTCTCGGTGCACGTGGAATATTTAAAATGCTCACCATGCGCGCAAGGTGCGCACACCCATTCTTAAAGACTTCTTTTTTTCAGCATACACGCGAATCCGGAACGTTTTTAACATCGAGTACCACGCTTTTACACTTTGTTGGTACGCCAGTTCCTATAATTTAAAAAAAAAAAAAAACCGACGCAGCAGCGGCAACATATCTGCCAGCTACATAATAACTGAGCAGCAAAAGAGTTGACAATGAGGATTATGTAAATGCCAGGTAAGTAATGCGGAGGTATCCTCGAACGAGGTGAAGAATATTGTACAGTTTTTCTGCTCTCTTTATTTCCCCAGCGAACTGGGGGGAAAAAAATTATGTCAGCTAGTGAAAATTGTCGATGTGTGCCCGAATAATCCATTAAAAACTAGTGACATCCAAAACAAATCCTATTAAGACATCACCTCAAAAAAATATTCCAAAGAAATAAAATCTAATGAATCTCACACCAAAATTCCGAAAAAAAATCCTTTCACTTACCTTTTAAAAATAAAAAACTAAAAGATTTTGTCATCCACCAATATTATTTATTCAATAGCATTTTTAGGGAGATTTTAGCCCGTACAATTTTTTCGGATTTCATTATTCTGGATATTTCGGCTGCCACGAAAATAGCCAATGACAGAAGACCGGCCGAATAACTGGTCCGGAGTAGTTCGAAGCACTTTGCGCCAGGTGCGAGTTCATCACTGGAACGCTTATCGGCGTCGTGCAATTACCGACTCGTCGAAGCAGACCAACGCCTTATTGCCCAGGGCGTTGTGAGCAAGTACTCAACGAAATATTCGATGACGTTGTCGATGTCGTCCTTTCGCAACGGTCAATTCGCTGTGAAGTGGCAAGATCACGAGTCGCAAACAGGACTCGCCGACGTTATGTCACCCATCATCGTGTGCGTGTGTACGTACGTGCATTTGCGGTTTGGTATAGGTTCCGCTTCGGTTGGTCTGTACCTCGTTCGATCCGCAGCAAACTATGATTTCATAATGATCCGCCGCTGTGTATGTTCCAACGAAAGGTTATCACCCGATGCCTGAGGGTTATCGTCGTCACACTCATGAGCACCATCGATCTTAGCTCGATCGATGGAAAAGTGTGAAAACCGCACAAAAGAACCGAGTCCGAAGGACGTATTCGTGCCCTTAATGTAATTTGTTATTTTCAATGCACATTTTTCAGCCTGGCTATAATAAATGATTTTTCATAGGAATATAATGTTACATTGAAATCCAATGGAAGTCCATTAATATCATTGACGAAGTAATACGATCAATGCTTTTATTTTGCAACGAGGTCACAGGTGAAATTCCAAAACAAATTTGTGACTTGGTGGATAAAAATCACGACATTAATTGCACATAAAATAAACCTGACATCGCTTTTTTGTGGTATTTTCCACAACAAAATAAATCCCAGCATGTGAATGAAAAATTCCATTCGTGCCTTTGACGTTAATACGTTTCGATATTTCCTGAACACTGAATTTGCCATAAATTCATGTTTCTAGGCTTTCGAGAATCGAATAAAAGTTGCAATTCAGAAGATAAAATTGTTGGTAGGAAGTCCTTCACTCAATTTCATTTTATGAAGTCATCAGGAGATAAATGTCGGAACCCCGATCCTAGATTGGCTACAATGAGCCACGCTGTCCAGACAGTCCGATAAGAACAAACCACACAGTCTAATATCCACGAGCAAGGTCTTTGAACGCAGTGATTATCGATAAAGTACTGTAATGTTAAAAATCACATGGCAATTTATAGGGCATTAACACACCCCCAACAAGGTGAAGAAACTCATTATTATACACCATGAAATGTGGTACAAGTTTTGCTGTATCGCAGAGGTAGAAATATTTCTCGGATTGATTTTCTAGCGATAAAGAAGTGAGCTTAGATGCCGCGATTGAATGAGCGATTTTCCTGGCGATCGTGTGAATGCCCGCCCGTTCAGGGACTTCCACGGGGAGATATAGACGCGATAGACACGTGTATATATATCTAAGTACACAAAAGTAGGTCCCCGAGAAAAGCGACTCTACACGGAGGCTGTGGATTAGCATATAATATTTTATCAAGTACCTACAGCCCGTAGAATCGTTAATAATACAGTCACGGCTCGCCGTACCCTTTCGGCGGGCTGCGCGCGTACGTTTGCGCGTTGGTGTGTGTCCTTCTGCGATTTACTCCGCCAATAAACAAGCGTTTCGCTGTGTATGAGTGCTAAAATATGTGTGGGTGATAGCTGACTTTATTTTCTATCGTTCTCTCGTGATTCTTGCGGTATCGTCATAGTGGCTTAAGCATTCACCCCAGGAAAATTTATGTGGGTGAGATTTAAGAAGAAAAATAAAAGGAACTTAATTTTTAATGGATTTGTTTAACTGTCCGATATTTGATGTATTTCAATATTAATTGTATCATTAAATTGGCAATAAATTTTGATTATATATTTTTTTAATTTAAAAGAAAAAAATTGCTCATGAAAATTAAAAAATACTGATATGGACATTTTTTTTCGCAATTCAGGACCATTTGATATTATGTAATGCTCTACATTTTGCATTTGTTTATTATATTAAATGCCACTTTTGTATGGCAATTATTATTAAGTTATTAATAGAGTGGAATTAAAAATAAAGTTTAATCTATTTAGTGAGAGCTTTCAGCGCTCGAGCCTCACAAGCTCGAGATCGGATAGGCACAAGCTGTAGGACGATATGGACGGTTCGTTTGGCAACTCAGGATCATTTGATTTTATGTAATACTCTACATTTTGCATTTATTTATTATATTAAATGTCACTTTTGTACGGCAATTATTATTAAATTAATAATAGAGTGGATTGAAAAAAAAAAGTTTAATCTATTTAGCGAGAGCTTTCAGCACTCGAGCCTCACGAGCTCGAGATCGGATAGGCACAAGCTGTAGGTAGTTATGATATAAATGTACATACATGTACCTCATGTACGTAGCCCAGCTTCGCGCAGCGTGCGCGGTTTTTCATGCGGTGATATTTTATGCGCTAGCAGGCACGGTGAATAAGTAGGCGGATAATTGCATTTACATTGAGAGAACGAGAATATGGACGAAGTAGCACGAAAAGTTAATCATGCGTTGCTCGGCTAACCAGCGAGCGAGAGAGCAAACGAGCTGCAACATTTTTATGTATTACTAATTCTTCGAGTTTTACTCGAACTCGCACTTGAGTGCATACGTATTCCTCGGTAAAATCAAACTGCGGTCACAAACCAGCCACGGCACGGATAACATGTGCCAAGCCTTTTTTTCATCGGCGTGTCGACGATAATCACAATTACTGCGTTAAAACTCGATTATACTAAGTTCAATCGATTTAAAGTACATTGAATTTAAACACTGCATAATTTACCGAGGTTCTTTATATAATGTATCAAAATACCGGTTGTCAACGTCGCGCAAAAAAATATCACCATTGAAAACTTTATCGACTCCTCATTTTTTTTCAAAAGGAATTTATTTACTTTCCAAAAAAAAAAAAAAAATTGATAAACAACTCACAAAAAGTCATAAACCACAAATTAAGTACCGCGATCACCGCATTAAGAGGATCGAAACAAAATAAATCAAATGCGTTAAATAATAATTAATGACATAAAAAAAAATAGTCAATACACATAATTATCGAGTTACATGAAAAATAATGTAATAGTAAAACGTGCATTATAAACGCCTCAAATAACCCGAGGAAAAATATTAAATAGACTTTGATACACGTGAAAAATTCGTGACACAAATTACACCGAAGGTGGAAATAATTTTTTGATCTCGTCGAGAAAATGCAACTCGGTGTTTTACGAAGGGGAATAAGAGCAACCGAAGAGGCGGAGAGAGGGGCGAAAATTGTAAGTAACAATTACACGTAACACAGGTGACGTGAAATACCAGTAATTACCGCATTGAAGTGTCAGTGTTGCTTACTTGAAAAACAGTATGAAATTATATTTCCTAGTGTAATGTGCATGATATGAGATACAAAGATAAGATAGCACGTCCATTCTTTTTTTTTTTTTTCTTTTCAACAAAAAATTTTGCAATAAGGGCGAACTGCATTTCCCCATCAAATTAAATCACTATGTGCATATTATCGATTGCAAGGAGTATCGATGTGTGTTTCAATGTGTTGCGAGGCTTGGGCTTCGTACATGATACGTTCAGCAAACGACTTCGAGTTTCCACCTTATGTGTATCGATGCCAATTTGTCTTGATTATTTCGTAATTCGTTTACATACTGGGTCCAGGCTATATAGTCCACTAAGTACATAAATATCTAATGTGCGCGCTCGGAGATCACAGAGCCGGAGCATACTTAATATTCCCGATGGCGGAGACACTCGATCCACTCATGAGCAGGGCTATCTCTCCGAGCTCACCGAGCACAACGCACCGGTTTATCTTGGTTAATGCAAACCCGAAGGAAAAGCTGTATTTGTAATCGCGTGTGGACGCACCGAACACGTTGGCCCCTCCGGAGATGTTATCGAACGGATGAAGGATCGATTTCTCGGAGGGATCGATTTTCGTCGCTTGGGCGAGATGTCATTTTTAAAAAAATTAAAAATGTATGTGACGAACGTTTATTTTCATTATTACCGTAACTATAAAAATATTTGTTGGAATTGAAAATTCATTACTATTTCTCTCAGTGTAGTAGGTTTTTTGTATTAAATTGGGTAGGTTATTAAATTGGTCTGGAAATCCAATCCAGAAAAAAGTATTGCATTTTTGATAGATAATTATTGATGTTAAATAGATGTAGTTTTTTTTTACATTTTATTTAAAAGTTTATATAAATCTATCATTTTTGTGGAGAACATTTATTTCGAAAATTTCACGAGGTCAGTTCTGATGAACTCTTCGGTCCACTAAAAAAGCTGCGGCATGTTGTATTGAATTCTCTGCGGACCTGTAATTACGCGATAACTTTGATGACAAATCTACCGGCGGATAATAATTTTTGGTACTTTTGGATGTAAGGTTTTTTGGACTTAATGCGACTTGCGTGTAATCCGCAGAGAGATTTTTGACTCTGATATTACGGGGACACGCGAATCCAAAGGTTCTTCAGGTTCCGCCGTATCTCAATGAGACATGACCGACGCGAAATATCCGGGCTCTCAATCATTCTGCGAATACCCGTATGACTCTCCGCGCCGAAACCAACCACACACCGAGAATTAAAAGACTTTCAATGTATTGTGAGCAATACAATATGCACAAAGAGAAATACTTGTATTTTAGATTCGCGAGATAGAGAAATTAATTGACGCTTTTTATGGCTTGGCTTCGAGAGTTTTTATTTGTCGGCTAATCTCGTGATCATTTTTTTCACTTTCACCGTTATTAATAAAGACTAAAGTGGTATTTTAAGCTTTTGAATGCCACTAAATTTATATCACGCTCAATTTTCAAGCACGATACAAAATAAAAATTCCTAAATAAAAATGTTTATTCACTGCTCCTGAATTTCCAAAATTTTATTTATGGGACACACGAATTCATCTCTCGGATCTGGTCGGTAATTTTTTATCCTTTTGTTTCGAATTTAAATGGGAAGCAGAATTTAGTTTAGAAAAACCTTATTTTATTTACACGATTTTTAGGTCGCTCGATCTCCTTAAGCAATCCGACTTCCGGGGTTGTTCAGATCATTCCGGATGTCTTCAATAATTCTTGCAGACATATCGCCGGACCAGGCTGGCTTACCCGGAAGTGTCTTCGTCTACTATACGTGGCCGTTCTTGAAGCAGCGTCCCTCGGTCTTCAGGATCATATCCCACGAGTTACAGGGTGTTTCGTTCCTTCGTTTAATTTTTTTGTTCTCTCTCTCTTTTCATAGTCGTCGCTCTTACTCGCTCCTACACTTTTCCTACTTCTTTTTTCCATTATTCGCAGCTGTTGTGTGCAGCAAAAGCGAGAGGTTTCGCAACACCTTGCGCGGATTATAATTTCATCGTCGAGATCCTGAGTTCGAGACGAGAAACGAGAAACCCGTTTCGAGAGCTGCGTGCACGAGTGCGCCGAGCGTTTAATGCCCGGAATCGCGATTCCAGTTCCCCGTCGAGTCCGAGATGAAAAAGAAGTCAAATCGTAATATAGAATTGCAGAAAAACTACCGAGATTGATACGACCGATCGGCGAGATTTAAATTCTTCGATTCGAAACACATATTCGCGGAATACCGCCAAGAGCAAGCTCTTCAGCATCAAACTTGTCTAACCATTATATGATCTACGCATTAATTCAAACATTGTGGGAATTTTATGACAGCTCTCATCGGCCCGTTTAATCCTTTCATGGATCGTAAAGTGAACATTTATTCCCATTATTTCTCAACGTTTATCAAAGACACAGTAGCATTGCTTTTAACTTATTTCTTCATTTTTTTTTGCTGATTCTGTTGTTTCGCAGTTGATATTGCGAATAAGATTTTATATTTTCCTGTGTCAACATTTTTTTTATACAATTTTTTTTATTTCAATCATTTTAAATGAATAAATATTTGTTATTTCCTTGGAAAAATATTCTTTCGAATTTCCTCAACTCTCCCCAGAATTTTGAGATTGAATATGAAGATTATTTTTTTTCGCTATCGTTGACCAAGATTGCGAGAAATGTGGTTATTTTTATGTATTTTTAAGTGATTCACTCTCATTAAAAGTCCGATTGAAAATGGATTTATTGAAATGATTATATCGAGACAGCTTTCGATTAGAAGGAATATTCGATTAATCGACTGTTAACAGAGCGTTGTGGGAGAAAATGAGGCACAAGTGCTTTGCGTGGGGGCTGAGTTGTTGCGCCCAGTGGTCGTACAGACTTAAAGGTAGACGGCCTTCGTGATCGTGGAAATTTTATCCCACTTATATGTATTAAAAGCCAGTAATCTATCGTAGTAATATTTTTTTTCTTTACATATTTAATATTCCTCGTGAAGCGTGAAGCAGATTTCAGCTTCGAATGAATTAGCCAGACGAAATTCGAAGTGGAGAAATCCAGAAGCGCCATTCAATTAGCGTGTCTTTCTCTTAATTACGGTAATCGAGACTTGAAATTATGTAGCTGAGCCTACTGATAACGCTGGTCAGTGTAATCGCGGATAAAAAGCTTTTTGCGCTTCTTCTTGCGCTCAGCATGCAACACACATATATATATGTTTATTCACATACACGTTAACGGTACATCTTTGCTCGGGCGTGAGTCGAGCCCAGCCGATGCACTTAGATAGCAATAAATAAATGGAGTTTCAAGGGGAACTTACCACCACCACCGATGCTGATGCTGTTGCTGAAGAGTCTCTGCATGTTGAAGTACCATACCTCGTACAATCAATTACAGCTGAGGACGAGTGGAGATACACGTCCACGAGTACTATATCCGAGTGGTTCGTGAGCCGTTTGCACCGCCAGCGAAGAAGAGGAGCGGCCCTCGCACGCCGTATATACTATCTTAAGTAGGTCTCGAGACCGAGGGAAATAAGATTAAACGAAAAAAGAACCGGACGAAAGACAGATTCATGCGCGGCATCTTCACAGAAGTGTATTCTCCGGTTCCCAAATTAAAAACAAAAAAAAGAAAGAGGTTCATGTCAAAACGCGCAATTAAAAGGTGTAAAAAGGTTTTATGTCTTTCGGTCACTTCATTTGCTACCGGTGTGTCGTTATTTGTCTTTCACATTTTATTGCATTATATAGAGATTGTTTTATATTCACACAAATGGAGAACAAGTTCACGCGGGTTGAATTATCTCCACTTGTAACGCGAAACTGACTGGCAAACGTTTCATCGGTTTATTACCGCAGTTTCGATTTCGCGAAACGCTGTCGCGCCGGTAGCCACCTGGCGACGAGCGGGCGAACTATGATTCACTCTTAGGCTTTTTAACGTCTCACTGTTTTCATATACAAGTGACAACTTAGATCTAAACTTCATGAGAAAGTGAACATATTCTTGTACACCAATTAATGTGTAGAAACACCGTAGGTTAAAATAAGACCGCAGAAATGTTTTGATTGCAAGGCTTCGTCTTATCGGCGACTAATGTAACCAGAGAAAAAAATCGCGCTATGCTATTCACAGGTGCTTCAGGCATTGGTTCTCTTTCCGCGCTGAGGCGTGACCAATAACTAATCTAATAGCATCCACCAGGATTAATGTAATATCTTCTCAGCTCGTGAATTACGTATTCCCTAAGAATAAAGCTCGAAGGCAGAATTAAATGCGAGTCGGGTCGCTAAGATGGCAACAGGTGGACTACCGGTACCGGAAATCGGTAGACCATTCGTGTGTCTGCTTCGTTATAGCTATCCCATGGACGACGTTATCTCTCATTGAAAATACTGGAGTTATATATCGTACGGGTTATCCGTGCCCGTGGCTAGGAGTTCCTTCAAGGTGCAGCACGCAGTTCTCTATTCATGCTTGTAACAGAAATAGAAACCTATAAAAGGAACGGGAAACAAAAAATTGCAGCACGACTTGGTACAGATGCGCACAACTAACCTGCAATCGATTGGAGCGTAATAGATCTTCGATTACTTATTAATAGACCTTCGATTTTTTGACCAATTAGAAGATGCTAATGAACGATACATGCACACTACCACAACGTCCAATCCACGCTGATATGTCTCTTGTTATATGTCGTATGTATTGATAATTCAACCTAAGAACTTTTTTTAACTGTTTGATCTAAGAACTGTCTTTTGTCGGATCAACCTAAAAAAATCCAACAGTCCAATTTTTTTAAAATCCTGACGGTTCAACGTGACCACCATTTTCGGACGAAAAAATCGCCTTCGATTGTGTTTTCCATAAAAAGTCTCGTAGATATACGTAACATGAATCTCTATACATTTCAGCTCCACAGATGATCACATAGGAATGTAAATTAAAACAAAGCACAAGAAGCACATGAACTCCTACGAAAGTCCGCAATCAAGCTTCATCGATAGATCTTCCATTTTTTATTAATTAGGAGCCTCTAATGAAAGATACACTGAGAATATCACGAGATCCATTACGCTGTCATCTCGTGCTGTTTTCTATATGTACATAAATCGTAATCTGTATCTCGGAGTTAAAAAGAATGAGTAAAATATGTAACTGTCAATGGGCCTCAAGCACCTGCACGTTTCTAAGATGTGGCTAATACTTTTAAAGGTCCGTTTCAGTTGATGCACCGAGAGAGCGCCTAGGCATGCGCCTACCATGAAGATCTATATCTGTAATCTGCGTGGCACGAACTCATCCAGATGCAACCAATCTACAATGGGTTATCGAGCCACCATCGATTCCTTCTCTCACTCACACTCGTATCCACCAACAAAACTGTTACAGACACACCTAACGCTCGCCTATCCTTCCAAACTCAGTCTAAGGTAACGGGTCACGTCTACGAGAATGAGATTGCGAGAAAGACGAGATATGGGAAGGGAGAAGCGAGCACAGAGAGCAGATATGACGGGCGAACGATCGAACGATCTGGTCATCACGACTCTCCACCGGTAGGAGATCCAACGATCTCAGACGTCCGAGCTTAATGACAGCATTAATGGAATTTCATCGACGAGAACGAGGAGAAGATATAGTACGAGGCATACAGTACTGTACGTATAATAATGACCAGCTCACGGGTGGACTGATGACATTGGCAGAGAAAGATCAGGGCTGCAACTTGTAGGCACGTATAAGTGTATATAGATAAGTATATATATATATATATATATATATAGCGCCAGGATGTCCGGCTAATTGGTCGAAGGGGCAAAAGAGCAAATCAAGCGAAGTACACAGAAGAATCATCGCTTTCTATTCCACTGTCATCCGTAGCGACGAAGGAGAATGCGAACGCGCTCTCCACTTCGATTTTTGCTTATGGTTATAAGGATTGTAGTTATGGCTTGCCCGTTTTCGTTTGTTCGTTTTGGTTTTTATTATTTTTTGTTTTGTTTTTTCTTCGTTTCTCCTTTTTTTCACAAACTGTTCGAGCAAAACTGGCATTAGAAAAGTGCGTCCTAGATAGTTGCGAAACTGTTAAAGGCATATTTTTATCCTAGTTCCAACAGTGCATAAATGTCGTGCCGGATGTCTCTGTGTTTATTCGTTGGACCATAAGAGAGATACTTTCGATGTACAAAAGGCTACGAGGATGACATTCTTATCTGGGCAAGGCGTTGCAGAAGTTGGAACTACGAGCGCTTGCCAGAAGTCATGATCACGGGAGGCTCGTATTTTGTATTGTGTGGATCACGCGAGATCAGAACTGCGAGAGCGCTAATTGGGAAAGAGAGGAAGTTGCAGTTTGCTCATACATTTTCATTGCATGCTCTGGGTTGTTGATGATCATTGTTACCACTGTTGCTGGTGATAATAGCTGAAACGAGATTCAGAAGTTATTCCGCGGGGATATAAACGATCTTGTGTTTGTCCGTTCAACCGTAAGATGCGCCATTTTTATAGATAAAACCTTTTGTCCTTGGTCAACCACGAGTGGTGTACGACAAGACAGAACTGCTGGAGAAAGGATCGCGAAACGATTCGAGTCTATTCGAAGGGCACGATAATATCTCCCAAAACAAATAAACAGAAGGACTATTCTGTTTTTTAAGCATGTAAATGGAAAAGAAGTTCACGTGGCTTTGATTATTTTAGCCTGGTCACTCGAAACAGTTTATCGGCTTATCGCCAGCATTTCGTTTGCGAGAGACGTCGTCGAGACTTTGGCCATCTGTTGGCGAGCGGCCGAAGCTTGATGCGTGCCCAGCATCGCTAATGCCTTTCACGTTTCCTATTGAAGCGTAATTCAACTAAACTTAGAACTCGATCTACATTTCTTTTTATTATATTTTCTTTAATGGAAATATACACAAAACATTTTTCTTCTAATGATTCGAGAAGCGAGATCGCTAATTGGAAACGAGGGGAAGTTGATAGCATGCTCATACATTTTCATTACGTGGTCTAGGTTGTTGATGTGATTGTTCATAGTGCAGATGGTGATGATCGCTAAACCGAGTTACAAAAGTATGGCAATTCAAGTCTTTTCGACAATGATATATCCTAATAAATGAACAGCTATTCTAAAAGCTTCTAATTCCGATTCTTTGTCGCGAATCGTGCGATCGCTCGTTGCCTCAACTTGAACGCCACTTTGGTCGCAGACATTTAGCGTCTTAAATGGTAAGCGACTGCGATAAATGGCGGGGAGTCATATTTCTCTTAAAGAAGTCTGTGTACAAAAGGGAGTGTATCTCTGTTCTGGAGACGACAAGGAGCCTCATTGTGAAGGTGGTACTGCTGCCGTTGTATCGTCGCCGCTTTCAGAGAGTCACACCGTGCCAGATATCGAGCACGAACTGGTACGAACAATCGACTCGTAGAATCTAAAAATTCCAATGGGAGATCGAGCGCGATCGTGCACGGTCACACTCGCTAATTCGTTTGTTTTGATCGCGCGGAACCGAGCGATGAAGACCGATAGTAAATCTTGAACAAACTAACTGTAAACAGGCAGTTTTCCAAAAGAAAAAAGAAAACCACCGATCGTGCTATCAAGTGTTACAAATATACGACACAATTTTCGAGATCGACAGTCAAAAACACCGCAAAAAATACATATAATCAAAAAAAATTCTGACTTCCTTTCCCGTTGATATTTTTAACTTCACTAAAAACAAACATAAAAATTTATTTCTTTTTTTTTCACTTAAAATTTCAGGCCTACTCGAAATAGTTAAAAATTCTCTATGTAAATTTGGCAAAAAATTTTTTCGACATTTCAGCCCCGATTTGCATTGTCAAAAAGGCTTTCTAACGTTCTTAGAGAGAACGGTTGCTGAACTCTGCGGATGAGAGTCATCGGGTGTTGCGAGGAGCGTACATTTTTGCGGCAGGTCAGGAAAATTTGAAAGTGATAGCCTTCCGTCACACACATGCTGTCTGCTGTGGTATAACGTCTAATAGGTGAGCCACCCGGTGAGTCGCGGTCTTTGACTCTTCATACATGCCATACAGTGTATAGAATTCTGTAGTATTAGGTACACACAAGCCGCAATGCTCATCATATATTTGTATATATGTATATATATATAATATATATGTATATGTGTGTGGGTCGTTGAGTTCAAGCCGCCGTTACGTATACCACACTTCGCACTTACACTGCACCTTATACATTAGGTCCGTGTGTACTTACGACACAAAACGCGGGATCAACGCTCACGCATTTACACATGTTCACACATGCGTAGATATATACATATATATGAGGCTATCGGTCTTATGTGTAAACACGCGTACCTTCGAGACTGGTTTTATGTTTCTAATCTAACGGCCTTCAAAGTTCAAAGACCATCCCACTTATATTGTCAGACACAAGAGGGCTCGGAGCTTTTGGCGCGCGGTTGAGAATTCAATTCGTACGACTATTCGAACGCAAGGCTCTAACGAAGGACGTTCACGCGTGCTTGTTTTACATATTAACTCAACACGTGCTTCGAGAGACTTCATGTCACTTTCTTTTACGAATTGTTTTGGTAAAACCGGTTTTCCGACTTAATTCGATTTGGGGGGGGGGGGGCAATTTTTTTCCCCAAAATTCATTTTTTTTACAATTGGGGTAATTTATGAGGGGTTTGATTTTTAGGATTCATACTTGAATATCAAGATTTAGGTACAAACTATTTTTGCAATGAGAGATAAATATGTTGTTGGTTTTTTCTAAATCTGCCAAGAATATCAAATGATTAACTATTTTTATAGGTAGTGAATGATAATTGAAAAAAAAAATGAGAAAGTCCAAAAACTCAAAAAATGCTCTCATTCAAGATCCAATAGCAATAATTAAAAAAATTATCTTTCGATCTGGGCTGATCAACTCTTCGAAATCGATCAAGAATTTCTCCAAATTATAACGAAGGTGTTCGACCGCAGATCGGCACGTGTATCGGCAACAACATCGGCAACACGCGGAAATCTATATATATATATATATTGTCTGTGGAGGCAGATGTGTTTAGTATTATAGAAGGATCAATATATATAGTAACTTAATATAAAACGGTTCGGCGATCGAGATGTGAGAGGCCGTTACCCGAGGCATCGAGAAAATTGACTGAGGCATTTATCGTCGTTTAGAAACTCCTTCCCCCTTCTCAGGCTCGCACCGATCTGCTGATCGTCCCAATTACCACCCCATCCGTTTTGACAAAATTATTATTATTAGTGGCGCCCGCGCGCGAGTCCTCAAGATACCGATCACCTCTGCAAGTTTGTTCGCTTCAAACTTTCTAGTCTCTGCTATACGTATAATATGCTTGCAGTAAATGTATATATATACATATATACTTAAACTAGTATATGCATACCTATGTAGATTTAAATTTTTTGTGGCAGAGGCCCTATTCTATTGACATGTTTAATGAATCGGTTAAAGTTCAAGCTGGACAGAGAAAACGATGGGCGAAGTGGCGTTAGCCCCAATATCGAATTGGAAAATTTTTCGCTGAAAATGTTTTTGAATATACGGTTAATATTTTTTAAAAAATTGTTCCAATTTTTTACAAGAAAAACCAAGTTGGCAAATCCATGTTTACGCAAAATTTGAAGAAAAGAAAACAAAATTGGAATTGGTGTGCAAAATTTTTTATTACAAAATCGAGTATACATACATTTTAATATAAAAACTGCTGTCACTTCCGATTGGTTTAGAAACAAACTGTAAAAAAAAAAAAGAAACACATTTTACAATATTGCGTACAAAATAAAAAGTGAAGTGAAAAAAAATCTTCCGAATGAACGTTGATTAAAAAATTCTACAACAGTGTAAATAAATTTATTGAAGAAAAATAATATTTACGAAACCACAGCCAGTTCCGTTTTAATATTAGTCACGTTCATGTAGTCAGAGCTTTTGCCTTGAGTACCATAGCATCAGGGCATTAAAATATTAGTGTAGGCATTAGAAAGTTATCGGACATGTGTGTATCCGTGTGTATTTGTTTTGAAGCAGCCACTTCTACGGCAAACTCTCGGCGTACATATACATATGGTAGGTACATGAAAAGGGATTACACTGCATTAATCATTTTATGAATTCTCCGAGTGTGTATATCAGCAAGAATAAATGATATATACTGGCGGGGAATAATTGCTACGATATGTACATAAATGTGTACCAACAGGTACGGACATATTAGCCCTCCAGCTAACCGTATTCCTCCACAGGAGCTGTTATCAACACTACACCTTAAGCTTATTAAGGAGGCATCGAAGGTACAGTCAGGTCAATCGAGTATCAAAATTTTGAAAATCGTTTTTGCACATTGTTGCAAAAAAAGAAAAGAGTAAAAACGAAAGTGACTGTGAATTTAAGAGGTTTTCGTTGATATAAAAATTTTTTAAAATTAATTACTTAGTGACTAAGTTTATTTGTATTGCCAATCATGTTATTTGCTGTTTTTTTAATTTCAAATTTGTAATTATAATTCAACCCTGTTCATCCATAGCTCATTTTGTTCCCTGAAAGGCATTTCATAAATTTACCGAGTAACTTTGATCACTTCACATCTCAATTAGGAGAAGAACTCAATAAACTCAAGTTCGATTTTTATTGTCTTTCGAAAATGTGTAAAAACGATTTTTCAAACCTCGGCACGCGTTTGATCCGACTGTACCGTCGCTATCTCCTTAAAACCCCTGAAATATATGTTTTCTCATTACGGACACGAGGAAAGCAAATATAGGGAAGGGGTGGCGGTGAAACTTATGTGCAGCCCGATGCTGACACGTGAGATATAAATCGTGACGTATGATTTAACGTTTTGGGCCTGCCACGTGTCCCAACTTCCTAATTCGAAATTTATTAATAGATATGTAATAACTCTGAGGTTACTTAGCATATATCTACTGTATCTGATGTACCGTTAGCCGAGCGTCTACCGCGAACGCATTTTCGAAACGAGTTTTCATAAAATTGCTTGTGTGTGCGTTGTAACGGGAAAATTTCCAAATAGGTGCATATGCTTACATAAGGACGAATCTTCATATGAAACTCTCTCACGTGAACGTCACGTGGATCAGTGAAATATTAATTCAACAGGAAATTTCGTGATGCTACGAAACTTGCCAAAGTATTTATGGTTTATTATATGTGTGTGTGTGTGTGTGTGAGAGAGAGAGAGAGAGAGAGAGGGTGTACGAGTACGTGTATATGATATGTGTAAAATTTTCTACATGATTTTCCATGTAAAGTCGGACTCTTTTCTATGTTATATTACACACGTAACTGCGTGTATGCTTAATGCTCGTTCCCGCGGCCAACATCAGCTACGAGACTCGCTGGGACGCGACACGGATGAAGTTTCGCGCGCCCACGCTCTAGAAAACCGGGAAGAACGAGGCGCGCGAGATCGCGAGCCCATAACGCGGAGGTGTGTGCTGTCCGAAGAATTCCTTTCAATCTAGCTATGAAATTCTGTGTCAGGGTGGGGCCCACAGAATTTGGGGATTGCGAAGACGAGGCAGAAAAACGAACTAACATTTTTTCGACGAATTTGCAGTAATTTTTGGTTTTTTTAATAGAAAATAAATTTCGATAATTTTTTAATCCGAATTATGTATATATCAGTTTGGTTGCTTCTGTTTCCTGAAAAAAAGTGGTGAACTTTCTATAAAGAAAAAAAAAAATAAAGCAATATTTTTTTCTAGGAAAATCGAGTATATGTATAAATTAATGAAGATGGCACAGTAAAAAAGAATTGCCCTATGAAAATATAAATTTTTTTTTTCGTGTTTTTTTTAAAATTAACCCGAACTAGTTAATACACCATTTAATTATCATAAAGTTTAGATGTTTCAGACGCATTCAAGTGATATTTCGTAGCACGGTGTTCATTACATTGAGAGAGGGATAGAAAGCTGTACTTACAACAGGTTTTACAAAAATTTTCTCGACTCTCGTGCGGAGTTGGATATCCGGCGTATCTCATCGAGAAATTGCCCTCGCTCGATTAGGGCAGTCGGTTAACTTCCTCGGCAGCAATGACCGAACCTAATCCCTATATCGTGATCGTGATGATGGCAGACCGCGTGGTACGTTAGTGCAGTGCATGCACACCCCGTTAACCCAGAAGCGGCATGTGCACTCTCTTCACTCTTTCGCTCGCGTGGCTGATGCTGACTTCGCTGACTTCGCTGACATGGCGGTACCATAAGAGTAACACGAGACAGTGTAAAAATGGCTCGATCGTCCGTTTGAAATGTCACGGAAATGTGCTGCGTGCTCGGTGGTGCACACACTACATATTATACGCCGCACGCACTTTGGTTCTGCAAAGCCGCATGTCCCGCGAGAATTTCAGCTCATCCAGGAAATAAATTTGCTTTCCAAAAGCGCGGAGGCGAAGCTGACCTATCGAGAGAAGAGCTATAGCCAGAAATTTAAGAGCCGCACTTTTTGTCTTCGTGAAATCTCCGAGAAACATTGTAATCATAACTTTCGAAATTTATTTATTTATTTGTTTGTTTTTTTTTATTAGTTCCAGCGATGAAACTTGAATTCCATAAAAAATAGAAGAGAAAGAAAATTTTAAGTCATGAAGCAATTAATTTTGATTATGCATTTCCATATAATTTCTATTTATTTTTTATCTATCGCGATTCCTTCGATGAAAAACGAAACCTTCATTTGTCCTTGTTAACATTGACAGTTCTGTCAAATATCTTTTTTTTTATTCCACTAACATGGGTTAGAAATCGATAGCATTAAAAAATATTTTTCGTGACCCCGTTTTAGCCATATAAGCTTAGTAATGTCACGCAAAATGGCGAGTGATAAAAGTACGTATTACAAATAACGTTTGGCGGTAATTGCGAATTTCCGACCTCCAGGGAATTGATTGCCTGCGATAATAAATTCCTTATAAGAAGACAGTTTGGACACTCAATTCAGACGAGCCAACGAGATTTTTAGGGTACTTAAGGAGAAGAAAAAAATCGATTCATTTGAGAGTTGCGAGCATCGAGTTTCACGTCCTATAAGATAAACACACACACGATTAAAGTTATTAGCGTTCCCACGGCGAAAAGCACTCCGGGGATCGAATTAAGCCCGTTGGCCATTCAGCCTCGGCAGGCGAGCAGCCGAATGAGCAGATGCGATCGTCATGTACATGTCAAGATCATTTTTATCGCTCTCCTGTCAGTTCATTCTCATATACATACATGCACTATAAACGGCAACTTCACTGTACTATACGTGCAGCCATGCCACGCTATGCCTCGAACGTGACACGAATTCTCACTGATTTATATCCCCTCACCACGACCAAGACGAGGAGGAGCTTAATAAAAAAAAGACCATCGTACTTGCACATCTCATTTTGCATGACCAACAGGATACAGTGGATGCTGATGAGCTCAGTGTTCTTGACAAATCTAATAAAAGTACCAAAGTACAATATTTTTTCGATATCCTCATACCTTATGCTAAAAACTGACATTTGACATTTTTTTAATGTACGTTTTTATGTGGATTTTAAATATATAATTTTTTAAATCATGTTTACTAAAAATGTTTGATTGCATATGATATCAGTGATATCAAGAAATTAAAAACTAAAATACAAAATTTTGTTTTTTTATACGAATTAAATTTTTTTATCAATTTGCAATATCTTGGAAATTATCAATAATCATTATTAAATTCAGAAGTTTAAGTTATACAATTCTTCCGGGGATAATTGAAATTCACGTCGGAATTTAGATAAAAGAATTCTATTATTGGCATGCTCAGAGTCTCCGTTTATTATTCACGATTTGCTATACAAAAGCGGTTGGGCGGGGCACTCAGCACATTATGCCTCTTACTCGATTAGTATGACCAAAGGAAAACCGATCTGCCGATGATGGAGATTCGAGTGGGAGGATAAGATAAAATAATGTACTGGTGACCGTTGGCCAGTTTTTGTGGGCGTTTAATTAACTTCCGCATGATGTGGAGTCGAGGGGGCAGAGAGCGCGCGACAGGCGCGAAGACCGGTAGCGAACTCGTCAAGCTCGAAGTAGATCGAAACGAATGAAGGAACGATGGAACGAACGGTAGCCGGTCCCGCGTCGCCGGACGATTCGATCATCGCGATCGACAAAAAAAAAATGAGAGGCGCCGAATAAGAAATAATAACAAAAAAGGGGGAGTCAAGAATATGCTGTTTTATTTTTACTCCAGCTTTGTGACTTTTGGTGCACGTATTATCGGTGTTTGTGGAAAATATATATCAATTTTTTAAATCGGTAAAACAATTCGGATTTTATAGAAAGTCGATTTTTTTGTTTGGTAACCAAATTTTTTTCGCCATTGAAGAAAAGATAAATGCACATATTAACGGTGTTTATGAAAAATATGTATCAATATATATATTTGTATCTGTAATAATATTGTAATAATAATATAATATATAACAGTAATAATATGTAATAATATATATTGTAATAATATATATTTTTTAATCGGTAAAGGAGTTCGGATTTTATAGAAATTAGATTTTTTTTTGTTCATGAATTTTTTGTTCGCTTTACATTATTAAATGAGAGAGCACGCGACAAATACGAAGAGCGAAGCGAATGAAGAAACGATTCGATCGACGCGATCGAGAAGAAGAAAAATGAGCCGTGACGAAAAAAAAAAAACCTAAAAAGGACTGCAAGAAAAAAGGGACCAAGAGGAAGTGGAGAATGTGGTATCTTATTTCAACCGCAGCTTTGAGACTTTTAGGTGCACATATTATGCTCATCGAGGTTTATGGAATATATATGTACGCAGAGAGCAAGACTGACAGCATAATTGCAACGTGGCAAGATCGTCAAACCACGAGACCTGACAGAGGGAAAATCCCCGGCGAGACTTCTCGCGCGCTTGCCACGAGCACAAATTGTCCTCGGGGCGAGAGATGGAAAGATGGATAAAATAAGAAAGAGAGAGACTGCGCTCCATCGGCTTAAGGAGGTTGTAACCCTTCCCACTAATACAATCACTGCTACAATTTTAAACTCACACTCCCAATTTTTTTTTCCAATGAATAAAAATAGCTTATTACAAAACATGTTCTTAAATCGAATAAATATTGATAATCAAAGATTTGAAAAAACTTTGAGCACCTTTAATTACCAAAAAGTCACATATAGATTTATTTAAATAATTTTCATGCCTTTTTTCGATTCCAAGATACCTTAACCCTGTATCGGGAAAATGTGACTGTGAAAAATATACAAATTTACTATTCGGTGAATATCCGTGTCCAAAATCATATTCTGGATTAATAATCCTTTTTTTCAAATTTCTTTAATAAAATGTTTTTAGTTTATTTCTTTTTTTGCATAAAAATGGAAAATACCAGAGGTATGAATATAATTAGGATTACAATTGTACAAAAAATCTTACAAAAAATTAATTATTAATTTGGCGACTGTGGAACGCTCCAACCTCCTTAAATCTCCAACCTAAAAGTCGCGGGCGAGCGCGCGGTTGCGATAGTTACTTCACATATATGTATAGGTATTTATATATATATATATATAAATATACATAAATATATAGATATATAAACTGTGGTGTGCTATACCGTGCGGGCATATACCGTAAGATCCTTTTTTATTGTACCTTGAGCGTTGCACTTGAGCGGCCTTGCCTCTCGTCGTCCTTCAGGGCCGTTGTTCGTTCCTCGTGCACATGCTCGTAAAAAAAAGGCGTTCGCAAAAAGTGTGCAAAGGGAAAGAATGAGAGGCGAGAAGAATAAGAGAAGGCGTGTGCTCTGTGTACCGTACTATGTTATTCGACACGTGACGCTGCAGTTTCTTTGCTTCGGAGTCACCGGTAAACGATTGTCGACTGCCGAGCAAATCGCAAAAGCTCGAAGAAAAATTTCTTTTGTCGTGGCGACAGCACGTGGCGTATTGAATAAGATCAATTTTCTGACTTTCGTTATCTTATGAACATATTTTTCATTAAAATTTCAATATAATCTTTCTTTGAGTAAAAATATATTAAACTGATTTCGCGATCTTCGATTTTTCAATTTTATTCCATTATTGACATTCGGTTGATTATTGTGGGATTTTAGGGGCGGGGGGTGACTTTTTAAAGGAACCAAGTAATCTAAAAAAAAAATCATTGGAAAAAAATAAATTATCAATACATTTTTTCCAATATTTTTTCTCTCTTAAATCCCACGATAATGAACCATGCCTCAATAATTGCAATCAATTTCAAAAATCGACGATCCCAAAACAAATTCGAAAATGTAATACACTCTGCACAGCTGCATAATTTCCTAATTAGTCTGACAAATCAAATCTCCGCCTCGGCAATGATCCGAGATTGCCGAGAAGGCACGAATTACAGCCCCCCCCCCCCCCCATTTTCCGTCTGAAAAAAAAAGTCCTCCGGTACTTCGCGGACTGGAGGTAAACTTTGAGAAAAACGTCGGGCGTTATATAACAGACTTTCTGAATTGTCCTAACGGTGAATCGGCGCTGCATGCTTATTACCGAGACTTCAGAAGAAGATCAGTTCACCCGCAGTGCAACTATTAGCTGGGTTCAGTTCAGAGCTCATCCCATCGCGCCATTTAACTCGCGGCGTGCGCGCTATCAATTAGGCTACCAGCTGTATATTCTTCTCTCCATACGTTATACATATACACAAATGCTTATATACCTACATTACTATGTATTACGAATACCAGACAGTAATAGACGTCGAATAAACTTCTGGTGCAGAACTTACAAACAGGTATACCGTCGGCTGAGCGCGCGCCCATCGCGCACATTCATTAAGTTTCGTTTCGCAACGCGTGTCCCTCGATTTATGGGCCGCGAGTGCGGACCGCTGAGCAGATCGAGTCCTCGCGCGGAGATGAAATTATCGGGCGACCAATCTCCTCCCGGCAGCAACGCTACTACCGAGTCTCGACTCTTTCGTCGCCGTCTCAGCTCTACGTACATATATATGTATATATGTATATATATATATATTTATTTATAAATGGATATATGTATATGAGTAACTGCTTGCATGGAAAAATGTGCTATTATCGTCCTCATCACAAACGGAAGATGCTGAGGGTTACTTTAATGCACTTTACGGTACGGACGATTTATTATTATTATTATTTTTTTTAGCATTTCAGTAAGGCGAGGAAATATGTAAACAGGAACGCGAGCATACACCTCGACGTTTATGTTTCCGTGTGAGGTCTGTTTACTTAGAGTCTCGCCACGATCACGGAATCGGAATTTTTTTTTGTCGTTTTTTTTAAGACTGTTATTTAAATTTTCGGTAGCTGCGACCGCTGCAGGGCTCTTGTAAAATGGTCGAGTATCGATGAGGCTGCCGATTTATATCATGATAACATAAATTTAAGGGTCACGGTACTGTGCAATGTCTTTAAAAAATCTTGGCTCGGGGGCAGTGATTATAATGTCCTGATTTTCATGGTCATTCATTTTTGTGTGGGAAAAAAAAATTGTAATAAATTGACAAGATATTTGTCATGACTCAGATGGAATTGCTTGAGATTGAAATATCTTGCATATCGATTATGACGAACGACTCAATAAATTAAGAGTAAAATGATAAACAATATCTTCATCTCTGCTAGATGATCGCCATTGCCGTACGTCAATGACTGTGACATTAATCTCCTAAGATGCAGAAGAATAAAAGTTAAAAAAAAAAGGATTGAATCGTTAAAACCCGCTGGAGGCTTTTTAGCGGTGGAACGTTCATTGCCAATGCACCATAACTTCCTGGTGAGCGTCTACTTCTTCATCGACATTGCTTTTTTTTTTTCTCTCATCTTCGCCTTTTTCTCTTTCAATTTCTCTCGGCCTCGAGTGTACAAAAACCTCGAGAACCGAAGCTCCTCGTTTTCTTCCTTCGAGCCAAAGGCAAAGCCTCTTTAAAACTGCTTTAACCCATATTCCTCGTAGACATCGCGAAACGAATCGTCGGAGCAGGTAGAGAGACGTCGCTCGGAGGCTATCGGCCTGTGCGAGTTGCTGGACCCTCTTCGGACTTGCTCTACTACCGGTCCCGACTCATTCCGGACGAGGATAACTCGAAAGGAGCGGGTTGCACACATACGCACACAAACTCACACTCGCACAATCCTTTGAATGCACGTGACTATTTCTTCCTTGCATTGAGATATATGTACATATGTATGTATGCATGTATGTATATATATATACAGTGAAAAGCGTCATGTACGCTCTCGCTCTCATACAGAGTCGAGTTCACGGCGTGGAAATTGCGTACGAGTCTCGCTGTCTCATTGAGTCACCGTGAAGAAAGATGAACGAAAATAAAACGGGTATGATGCGAAAGACGGGGATAACGATGCCGAAGAGAAACAAGACAGCGCTGTGTGACGAATCGACGGATATTATCTTGAATTTAAGGATACATAATCACTATGCAGAAGAATCCACAGATAATAAAGTAATAATATACTGAATATTCCTGCAAATTGAATGGAATATCACATATACACTCGAAGAAAGTGAGTGTGACGGTGAATGTAAATGTAAATGTGGGTGTGGGTGTGGGTGTGAGTGTGAGTGTGAGTTTGAGTGTGAGTGACCTGGTATCAAAATATCGATTTTGTTTTCGGAAATAAAACTCCTTCAGAAAAAAACAAAATTATTCCACAATTGAGCTATCGATCAATGATACTGTACAGCCTCGATCATCCTAAACAAATTTATATATGTCACTGAGAACATCTTACAGAATCCGATTACGCCTACATAAAATGTCAAACGAAATGCTGCTGGTGTGTTAACGCAGATAATAAAAAAAGGAGAGTAACATCGAATAAATAAGTCTTTAGCCGAATAAACCTACATAACCGAGATGCGGGGCATCAGTGAAATCCCATCAGCGAGTAGGTGTATTGAATATGCATACAGCCATAAAACCTCGGCTATACCTCGGCCCATGAAAAGCGAACAAGCATATCTATGTACACACAACCGATTTCGTGTCTCTACACTCAGAGAAATCGTTGCATTGCCGTCTCTAATTAAAACTTGACTACGGTTTAATAAATTAATCAAATTAATTCCGAATACGAGAACAGTCGGCCCTATAAATTAAACCCTACAAATTAATAGTTCCCAAGCCTACAACTATTTCCTCATATGTAACCCACCCATAATCCAAGCATCTTAACCACTCGCAAAGAAATAGCTTCGGGATTAAAATGAGAACATTAACGAAAAAAAAAAAAAAAAAAATTACACGGAAGCACACAGTCCAGGAACGCGGCAAAGAAGCCGAAGAAGCTTAAGACATCGCGTCCTAGCAGAAACAACGGAATTCGAACATAGGAATACATAACCACTGAAGCAACGAGGCGGATGAAGAAAGAAGTGGTCGGGGGATCAGAAACTGGACGAAGTTGAAAATCAGCACCTAGAATAATCGAGCTAAGACCATGTCGACTGACGAAGCGGAGTTACAATCGAATAAAAAAGAAAAAAAAAAATCACAAGAAAATATCAAGCACGATCTTAGGGACGTTGGTTGCGCTGGCGCAAACGCTAGTCGCGCTGATGCTGCGGGATACCTACCAACCCACCTACCTATCTACCTACCTTACTCCCTCTCCTTTTTATTCTTCGCCTATACTCACACATCTGTGAATGCAACTGTAGATATTTACCACGATATACATATAGTGCACCTCCGGATATATATATATATATATATATATAGTCTCGTTTATATATATATATATATATATACCTTCTGAGGACTCCTTGGTCCGCTTGACTCGTTAGTAATACGTCGAACTCGTCCAAAGTTCCATCCCCAAGCAAATTCAGTACCGCGTAACGGTACCGGAACTCAGGTGGACGGAGAAGTGGCGGATGTTCCTCTGGCCGTTGCTGCGGCTGCTGCGAGGAGAGAAGGAGGGCGTATGTAGGTCTCACGTGCCGATTGGCTCTTTCACGCCGGTAGAACCAGCCTGGCAAGCCCCAACTCCGACATAGCACTGACGTTGCGTAGGCACAGTCGTTGGCCACCGTTCAGTGATTGGCGGTACATCAGCTGGACACAGAATGGATACTGCAGAGGAAAAACGAAATGGAATTTTTTTCTCCTGGCAACGAAAATTTATGGGTGTGAAAATATGATTTTTTTTTTTTTTCGGTTGCATCAAAAGATTTGGGAGTTCATGTTCTTACACAAATAATTTGTTAAAACAGGAATACAAGATAGCAAATGACGATTTTTTTGTCTGTGAAATTTATAATGATTATTTGCGTGTGTTTAGTCAAAGGAAATTTTTGGTGGAATAGAGAAATTAAAAGTTCTTGCTTAAGGTGCTGAAAAATGGTAATCACGCCAACGTACAACAATCTCGTAATTAGTTGGACTAAACATAAACCAACATTTTTTTTTTTTTTTGTGAAATGAACAAACAATTTCACCTGAGCCGAAAATTCCAAAAAAATCTGCATGAAGATTTTACTTCCTGTAGTACGAAATTTAGACAGTGGAACCAAAATTTACATTTTACGACCAAAAAAAAAGTCAAAAATTTGCAACAGAAAAAAACTAAAATGTAAAATTTAGCGATAAAAAATCGGAAATCGTGAAAAGGAAAAGCCATGCCAATGTTTGTATTTTTCTCGCGCTTAGGTGGCCAATCACTGTGTTACGGGCGTTATTGGACGAGTCTCTGGTACTGTGCAGTGATGTAGCTACGTGTATGTACCCACACGAGGATATATAGGATAGACCTGTATCCACTGCGGCGGCGGCAGCCGACTCACCTGTTCCTCCGGTGTTATATACTACATAAATATACATGTATATGTATATATGAGTTTGCTCCGGTGAGGCTTGCCGGGGCACCGGAACCCTCCGCCGCTTCGGGGGCCCCTAGCACGGAATTTCTCGCTCCGCTGCACCCACTACGACCACCGCAGTATATTTCTACGTAGGATCGCATGTACACAGAAATAGTACGAGTATAGAAGAGCGCTCCGGCTTCGCGAAGTGGAACCTGGCCGCTCCGCCTCATCACACCACAGCGAACCTTCGACAACTTCGAAACAGGAGAAGGTTTTAGCTTACCTACATTTCGAAACAATTACGAAATGGGAGCGCGCGTGATCCGAATTTTTTGTGATTCGTTCCATAGACCCCCATGGCGAAAATTACGGTCCGATAATTTTATCAGATTTTTTCAGCGATAAATATGAATTCGCCAACCATTCGCTGGGATTTTTTTTTTCTTCAAGTTTGCACAGATCCTCAGAGGGAATTTAATGCTTCGTCAGATGCATCCGAGTTTTTAATGGGATACAAATGAATTCATAAATTACAGGCTGGGAATTCTCTTGTCGTAAATTTATCAGACAATGGCAATAATTGGGGTTCGTTATTTTTATCTGATTTAAAAATAGTTGGATACAAACATTCGTTGTTTATTGATGAGAGTGTGTGAAAAAAAATTGTCGAGCAATTGCTCGTCAGGTTTTTCAATTTTTTGAAAGAATATCAATTAATCAATACAGGCTCTAATAATATTTCGTAAATTTCTGTAGCATTGATGGTAAAATTTATGGATCGTTTGTTTTATCAGATTGTGCATGTACCATAAGTAAATGCATGAATTATAGACTCTATATTTTTACTTTGTAATATTTCTATAAACTCGGATCGTGAAAATACCGTTTCGTTACTTTTACCCGATTCGTTAACCATGATATAAATGAATTAGTAAATTATTGTTTTATAGGTAGAACGTTTGGCTGATTGGCCGATTTGCATTACGTGAAGTAGATGTTTATTAAATAGACGTTTTGGAAAAATTTTATGAGAAGGATTAATTTTATATGATTACATATACGTACTGTGCAATTAAGCATTTTTGTTAATGCACTTAAGAGGCCAGCTCCTCGGGCTATCGGTCTTCTCTTCCTGGAAAGCACCATGCCAGATTTATTTATATATTTATAGATATCTAGTATCTGGTAGAGAGAGAGAGAGAGAGAGAGACCGAGTGGGGAGAGATTTGCGTCTTGATTTACGACGACAGTCACGAGTTTCGAAGACGTCCGATCGGATTGAACGGCTCGCGGTGCGAGCAGCAATTACTCCGGTTGGTTGTGATGATGAGAGTGCACCGGTCCAGTGGAAAGAGCATATCAGCGCCAGTGGCAACATCAACGGAGGACACGGCGCGTGTAGGCCAGGGTGCGATAAAGATAATTCGAAAAAAGCGTCATAACTCGCTAGTAGAGAGTCTATGCCGGCGAAGAAATCTTCGACCACCTATTAGCGATCATCTACAACATAGTAACTGGCATATAGGATTCTCCGCACCGAGAGAATGGAACAGAATAGTATATTTATTAGCGCTCTGGGATACATTTTCACATGAACGTAGAAGTGGATGAGAGATATTCCCGAGATATATCTCAGATGTATCGAATAAATTGCGATAAAATTCTATGTCTCGGATACATTTTGAGATACATACGAAACCACGGTTTGAATTGGACACAGCGAATTAATGTTCTTATCAATTTGTGCCAGACAAACACTCACACTCACACTTACATTCACACTTACACTCACTTACACTCAAACTTACCCTCACACTAACACTCACACTGTGACTAACTTATTCGTTATCTTTTAAATCCCGTTAGTGGATATTTATTGATTAAGCAGTAAAATAAGATGCGAAGAAGGAAATTTCAAATGAAACAGTATAAAATAATAGTGGAAAGAAGAATAAAAATAATGCTGATTATTTTATTGACGATGCATCATTATCGTTATCATCATTATCATCAATACACTACCACGAATCATGGATCAGTCGTGTGCCAATTATTAGCTTATAGCCATATCTGAAATGACCAATGACTGCAATGGTTTACTCAAGTGTACTGCATCCGTCTTGTCGAGTATTCATGATGCATGAGAGAGTCTTTCACGCTCCTCCACATAGCGACGGGTAAATTGGAGTCAGTCGTCGCGTCAACTCTGCTTTCAGCTGCATTGTTAATGATGATGCCGGATAGCATCAACACCGTTAAACGCCAACTTATATTTATCGTGATGCGCACGTCACATATCGCTTGTGTCAATAATTTAATGTAACGACCGGTATAGAAATGCGTTCGTATGTACATTGAGTTGGCAAAGTGAAATTCATTGAATTCCCCTACGGAATGATACTAATGCTACCGCAAAATCACTACTGATAACTATCGAGACTTAAGTAATATCCAATAGTTACCGGCACAGAATGAGAAGAGTATGGAAATAATATTTATACTTAGCACGGTAATCGAATAATATTACGGTACATTGACGCATATTTGATCAATGTTATAGAATTAATGAGTATTGGCTTTTTTTTTTTCATGGGGAAAGGTTTCGTGGAATGTGAAGATTAACGTAAATTATACAGCACATCATATTTTCCAAGAAAATTAAAACCACTGGGATGTAAGAGTCACAATTTTGGTTAGCGGTACCGGCAAATTATGGTATCGCGGAAAGTCTCGTGGTTTTTTTCATTCGTGATCATACAGTTCATGTTTCATACCCAATTTTTTTGTGCACAACTATTTTGTGGCCAACTATTTCGCATCCTGTTTTTTTGTCACCCATTTTTATAATTACTTTCTTTCTGTTTAATCTTTTTATTTCATTTTTTTAAATGTCAGTTAAACCAATTGAAAACGTTCAGGTACACGAGTGTTTACCCTGCGAATGTATCCACGTGCATGTCCATATGGACGGCCTGATATTTTCTTAGAGCGCGAGAAGTTCTTCACACTCGAGAGAGTCTCGGACACGCGCGTGTCACGTCACATCACGAAGTGACGTTGACGCGAGCGAGAGCTCGATGGACACGCGAGAGAGAACAGCTCGGCGCCTCATGCGAGGAACTCTTTGCAACTTAATCGAGGAACGTCTGGAATAAGAATTGCAAGGGGCGGAGAGGAGACCGTGGAAAGAAGCGTGAGCGAGGAGAGGAAGAACGAGAGAGTCCATATGCCAGTGTAGTATATACCACTGCAGCATCACAAGAGCCACGGTAAAACGGGAAAAGATTAGCAATCCTGACGCACGTGACTCTCGCTGCGCATTCTTCGTCTCGTCGTTCGAGCATGCAGGACGCTTGGAAAAACTTGTGCACCTGAGATCGTGCACCACTACACGTGTGCTTTTACCTCCGAGCCAGATCTTTACACACTGACGCAAGTACAAGGAAAAAGAAAGCGAAGACGTTCGGAAAGACGTTCACGGAAGCGAAAGAACGAGAATGAAAGAGAAAGAAGGAGACCCAGAGACACGGTAACCCCGAGGATTTCCCGGTTAACCCTTCTTCTTCACTTTGAGCGTGAAAAATTAATGAGTCACATCATGAAGAATGCACAAGTTGGATCGTCACTTTGACATATGTTTATGTGTAGTCAGACATTAGGTTCTCCTACCAATGAGTTGAAAGTGAATGGCCAAATTGACTAAAAAGGCTTATACGAAGTTAACACGGAGTTCCCAAAAATACCAGACGACAACAGACACTCAGATTTCTCCAAGGAAGTAATTTCGCTAATTATTGACGAAAGTGCGCACCTCGTCGATTTGGCTGTAAATTTGCTAATGTGAATTTTTTAAATCCTATTTAGTGTGAAATACATTATGTAAAAAGCATTTGAGAGACGTGAGAAGGACGTTTCGTCGGGAGGAGCGAGCAGTGACCTCAATTTTTTGTTGTCCTCAGCGAGGGATGCGAGGCTTCGGGAGAAGAATACGGTGATATCGACTCAGGTAGAACGCTCAACGCGGAGATTCGATACTCTTGATGGAGATTGGAAAGGGTGAGGCGAAGGAGAGAGGAGGATTTCGTTGAGAGACTCCTTTACCGGGTCTCCGAAAACCGCAGGTTTATCGGATTGGTCGATAGCAATAGCACAGTGAATTATTATAACCGTTTGTTTTCTCACAAATTATTAACTACGTATTTTTATAGTAATTGATTAAAGGAGTCGAGAAAAAAAAACTATATATGCATACAATGTTTATAAAATTTTTTTTTTTCAAATTCCCCTGAGAATGAAAAAAAAAATTCAACATTCTGAATTTAGTAGAAACAAGAAATGTGTGAGAAATTAAAAACACGTTTGCACTTGGGAATTAATAGAACTAATTCTATTAATTATTGTCATGTTAATTCTAAACTAAATCGCCTGCACTAAAAATTTTTGGTGGATTTGTAAATTGATATGCAACAAAGTATATCGTGTGGTCATTAAAATGGAGGTTGACTGACCTCAATTTTAGAGCCCCAAGTCCATATTCCACAAAACCTATGGAATCAACTCACCAGAAACCCAAAAGTTTCGGTAATCAGGACGAGGAGGGTATACAGCTAAGTGGTGTTCGAAAGTGGATCGTGAAAGGACTGCATAGGAGGAAGACCTGCGCGAATGTAGGTCGACTAAGGATGGGCCGAGCTGAAGAGAACGGCACAGTGACTTGCCCTTCGAGAGAAGGTCGGTCACTATGGTTATTGGCATCTTCGCATCGGTCCACCGCGTTTCAGAGGTCAATCACACAGCAGTCTGGATCATGTTGACTAGCTGGTAACCCAACCCAAGTAACAATGATACTGTGAGAAAATGTGAGCTTGAAACTATAATCAATAAACAATTTTGCCATATAAAAAATTTGGAAATAAGTACTTTCATTATCTCGAATCACTGATAGGGTTACAACTAGTGAACTACGCGACCAAATCACTGCAAATTTTAATGCCAGATGAAGTACTGCCCAATCTGTACTTGATATAAATTTAATAAAAATCGCTCGGCACATTAAAATTCTATGGTATTTTAACGATTTCGAAAAAAACGTACCAATTCAATTTCTATACGTCAACTGAACTTTACGACTATCTATCACTCAGCAAAACTTGTTCAGTTACTGTTTCCTGGTTGGTTACTAACAACTTCACCTCACCGCAAACAAGATCTTCAGAGGAAACTCGTTTACACCGCATTGAAATCTCCAGCTCATTGGAACCCGTCGGAAACTCATTTTCCCAACATTGAAGTCGTTGTCAGTCTCAGACTCAAGCACTGAAGTCTTCTGAAGACAATATTGTCGGTTTCAGTAATGCCTGTCGAAAGATCCAGACCTGCTGATATAATTAATGAATTTTCTCATTCACCACAATTTCAGGAAATGCTATTCCAGTATCTCAAGATAAAGCAGTCAATTTTACGAAACTTATATTAATATCACAAATATAATCAATTCAATAGTTGTCTTGAATTTCCTAGTTGCATCCATAAATCAAACAGTACGTTTACATGACCAGAAAAAAAATCACCCATATAATTTCCAGCAAACGACAGCTAATCTTCCCAACAATTTGTAAACCCAATTTGTCCAGCTACTGTTTCCTGGTTGGTCACTGAGACTTTTATCTTACCACAAATAAGATCATCAGCCGAAAATCGTTTACCAAGAAATCTTACGCATTGAAGTCTCCAGCTCATTGAGCCCAGTCAGAGTATAACGCTCCTATCATTAAGCTCTCCAGGCAAGTCGAAGTCGTCGCGAGGTTCGCACTTCAAGTATCGAACTCTCCTGCACAGACAATACCATCAGCGTACGATATTGAAGTCCCCTGCACAAGAGTCACCGTCGCATAGTCTCTTACCGCAAGTGTAGCCATCGTCGCTTGTTCCAGCGTCGCAGTCGCTGAGCCCGTACATAGTACGTTACACTCGGTTACGCATCGGCGCCTCCGGGTCCGAGTATATTCGACTACCGAACCCGCTGTCCAACCCAGAAGCCAAAACGTCCTTGGACCGCAGAATATCCTGCGCATAAACACGAGACCACGGCTCGGAGATTGAATAATAAATATACCAGGAAAAACATACAAACGAAAAGCCGACCGCTCAACCACGAAGAAATAAAAAGTCTATGCGTGGCTTCACCGACAGTGATAATAATAACAACAACAAGAAGTAAGAGCGAGGGGCCATGGGAGGGGCGGGGAAAGGAGACGTCGATGGAGAGCCGCCCCATCCAGTTTTTCGAAGAAGTGGCGATGAAGCGACTGAAGGGAAACCGGGGAAGTCGCTGGAGAAGAAGTGGAAGTAACACTAGCGCTGCTGCGGCAAACCACGCGTTGCTGAAGTGTAGCGAGATGTAGCGACACCGGGAGAGGAAGAGGAAGGGAATCTTATACCTGCTTCCCTATCGCGACGACCGTTGTAGCGCCCTCCATGCCCCTCCAGCGCTGGAAAAGTGGCGGGGAAGCGGGGAGGAAGCCGAAGACGCAAAGAACAGAGGAGAGCGCGTCGGCGGCGTAGTAGAGCGACTCCAGGGAGAAAAATGGCGACTGTGGGGATGCGGAGGGTCCATAAGCGCGAGGATAGTCGCAACTACAACTTGTATATCTATATATGTCGTATATAGACGTCCAGCGCCGTCGGAAGACGCAGGAGGCGAGAAATCAAAGTGGAGATGTTATACCTGCTTCCCTATGTCATAACGACCGTTGTGGCGCCCTCTCTGCTCCTCCAGCGCTGGAGAAGTGGCGGGAAGCCAAAGACGCAGGACGCGAGAGATTCCAGGGAGAAAAATGGCGTCTGCGGGGATGCGGTGGGTCCATAAGCGCGAAGATAGTCGCAACTACACTTATGTATCACCGTATATCTATATACATCGTATATAGACATACAGCGCCGTCGGAAGACGCAGGAGGCGAGAAATCAAAGCGGAGGAGATGTTATACCTGCTTCCCTATATCGTAACGACCGTTGTGGCGCCCTCTCTGCCCCTCCAACGCTCGAGGAGTGGGGAGGAAGCCAACGACGCGAGGAACAGAGGAGAACGCGTCGGCGGCGTAGCGGAGCGATTCCAGGGAGAAAAATGGCGTCCACGGGGATGCGGTGGGTGCATAAGTACGAGGATAGTCGCAGCTCTACAGCTACACACTATCTGCTCCGTGTATACAGATGTACAGCCACGACGCAAGTCCAGGAGGCGAGGTATCAAAGTCGGGAGAAGGGGCAACGAGGACTGCGCGCCAAGCGGCGCAGGAAAGCAACGCCACTGCAACAACCGCGCCACCCAGCGGAGTGGGGACAGAAAAGGCGCGCAAGCGTAAGGCTCTGCGGAGAGGGACGTGGGAGGGGTGCAAGTACCGCTATACCCGGTGTAGCCCCGGGCGAAATACATACCTACCTACCTACAGCTAAACTCCTCAACACAGCCGCGATGTCTACTCGGCGTGGACGGCGGACTCTCGGGGCTCGCCTGGTTTGACTTCGGAGACTTTGCTGTATTGCTGCTGTTACTGCCGCTGCGACTCCCGGCTCGAAGACTCTCGCGGCCGCTTCACGGAGCTCACTCGGCCGTGCACAGCGCTACGCACTCACACTCATAAACATCGTGGCGCTAGTATGTAGATGTATATAGATATGTTCGTGTGGATAAATATGTATGAGGCATTCTTTGTCAGTTCAGTCACTTTTTCTTACATCGCTAGATTTTTCTTACTCTTTAGCAGTGTTTTTATTTAAAATTTTTTTTTTGAAAACTTTGGTTCCCCGTGGAGAAAGGATTTCCTTTATTTTTTCTGGAGATTGTAGGGGTGGAATTGGGGAAAATAGCGATGAAGGTTGTCTGGAAAAAATGAAAACCGGAAATTGAGAAATCGACCGGATTGGAGTTTGGCGCGGGAGAAAAAGCTGCACATTTTTTATTGTTGCATTTTGTGATGCTGCAGAAATTGCGATTTTAGAGGTTAACATTTTTCTTCACCGATTCGTTTATGAGTCGTTTTTTGAAGGAATTTTGGAAACTGAAGTTTAACGAAATTAGGCGAATTTTTGAAAAGATGAAAACAATGGGAAAACACCATTTGAAAATGGACTTTGTTTTCTCTTTTTTTTATTGCACGTTAGGACACTTTTTGTATTCCTATTCATTTTATATAATGTGCAATTATTTGTACAGAACCCATGGAATAATTGGCAGAATGGAGAAAGAATATTTTTGTGATGAAAAAATAGGGCCAATGTTACAGTGGCTGAACTGACGCAGAATGGCTCGTATATTGCACGTTGAGGAGAATCTCGGTTTTGCCTTCTGAACAAGGAACAAAATTTACTCGGTTATTACCAGACGACTTCAGTACCTTGGGAAATGTCACGAATCGGAGCCGCAGAGGTTGTTTGCGGTTGGTTCGCTGATGTACCCTGAAGGAAGCAGAATAGGGCTGATAAATAATGATGCGAATTGGACGCTCCAACTATTTTCAAAAATGATTATTATTTATTTAGTGACCTTATTTCGAATGTGGATTAAATTAATTGGTGGCGAAAACGATTGGTAATTGGATTTGTTACATTTGTGAAAAAAAAAACAGGATATTACAAGACAATTTATTGGCGTGCCCGTTTGTCATCTGATATGCAGGTAAAACTTATTTAGGAGCATCAGATTGGAATATCAGGATCTGGTTTTTTACGCAAACTTTGCGAGGCGCTTTTTGTGTAAATCGTGGCTTCTTATCTGATGCAATTAATTTTGTAGGGCTTGCATACATACGGGTTTCTTTATTCGTAGTTACAATGACCACTGGCCATTCCAAGATCCACTGTATTTAATTCAAATCGAGGTTCATGATTAAAAAAATAAATTATCACAATTCAAATTTTTATACTAAACTAAAAAAAATTATCTTCCATTTTTTCCATAAGACTTTCGTTTTTAAAAATATCGCTCACTTACATTGTTGATCAAAATGAAAATGGTCGACGTATCAACAGCCCATATGTGATAATAGGCTTATTTTTTATTAATTCCAAGTTATTATAGTCACTGTAATCAAGGATATATTTTTTTACCCATTTCATTTTTTTTACGATCTGCATGTAACAATGCTGTTCATAAAAAATGTAGAGAAAAATATAGTGTCCATATGGGTAAAAAAAAAGTTGAGTGTCTGAACCGACAGAGAATACCTCCTAAGGATATTTCTATCCAATACGAATATGCAGCGCCTGCAACTGAATACCAAATGGCCAATAGCTGAGCCTCCCGACTCACTGTAACTACTACACCAGTAAGGCATCGAGTCAGCAGCAAGTTATACCGTAATCTTGACGAAGCCGGTTCGTCGTCTCTCCTGGCGCTCTAGTACCGACCACGTCGAGTCAATACCAACCAAATCGGACAGCATTTTTTTTCCCTCAAAATTGTAACCCCCGAAAAAAAAGAAACACCATCGAAAACAAAGGTTTCAAGAATTAAATAAAAATTCAACAATGAAAAAACATATAAAAATATAGGAAACAAAAAAAATCAACATTTTTAAAAAATTGGACGAAAAAAAAATCTTGCCTTTTTGAAAACATTATTCACCACCCAGCAAATGATAACTGATCAGGATTCCCAAGATTACAAAAAATCCAATGTCTATAGAAATTTTACAGTTTTTCAACTTTATCTTCAAAATTTTCATCAAACTTTTGGCAAATTTTCGTCACTGAAAATTTTTGAAACCCTCTTTTTAATTCCAAATATTTGCAGTGTAAAAACTGAAAATATATATATATATATAAAAATTACAGATTCAAGAATTAAAAAACATGCACAAAAATATTTTTGAAAAACTCGACAATTCAGAGGATGATAAAAAAATAAAATAAATCGAGAAAAAAAGATGTTGGTCTAAGAGCAGCAGTCAACGAGCAGCCAGCAACTACTAAGCGATGAGAGACAAGACTGCGAGGGATTGAGCGGAGCGGTGGCTCCACCGCGGGCCCACGGTTCGCTACCACCGCGACCAACTACTCGACTCTCTCGAGCTGCGGGACAGCGGGCGCGCACCTCACCGCACCGTGCCACGAGAGGACTTCGACTTTGTTTCTTACGGAACGGCCAGTGTTGCGGGCGGACACTCGAGCGCAAGCCGGCCGACGATACGGATCGCTGAGCCCTTGCCGCAAAGTTTATATCTCGAAATAAGCCAGCGTTTTGCGTGCGGGACTCGACAATAACTGTACGAAATCCTCCCGACCCGAGCATACGGATTATTTAATTTCCAAGACAAAAGCCGTCCAGTAAACACCCAACAAAACGAAAACACAAGCACGCAACAAACTATTTATCAACAAACAAAAACGCGCGTGAATCGGTGTAACTAAAAGTGATAGTTTTTATTCAACACTACTTGAATAATAATAAAGATATCATCATCAAAAAAAGTATTACCAAGGTGCCGAAAGAAAAAAAAACGTAAAACAAAACGAAATGTTGTGTGATCTTTGAAAGTGCATAAGTTTTCCGGATATAAAAATAATCGAGGTGACAGGTGCTCTATAATCAGTGCACGTGATACTCAGTGAACTCTCCAGCTGACAGTACACACTAAAAACGGAAAACCCCCCAGAAAAACATTGCGAGAAGTGTCCATCTGGTGATCCCGCTGCGTATTTTCGCTTTTCCAAAATCTCTCCAGTGCCCGTGCGGCTCGTTCTTTCCGAGGAGTCGCTCGTTTGCTCGGCGTCCGGGTCACGAGGGCATGAGCGAATGCCGCGTCGGTGTCAACATCTGTTAGCGGTCCGTAGCCGCGTGTGCGGATACGCGGATACGTGGCGCTTGGAAACCGGCGGTAGTCCGCCTTGGATTTTAGCAAACGAGGGTAAACAGCGCGCTTTTGTGATCCCGAAAGTCATTTTCACCTACTCGCGAGCGTGATGAGCGTAAAAAATCAGGGAACCGCTTGATTTTCTTTCCTCCGAAGCTCCGAGTGTTCGGAAGACGTAAGTGCATTAACGTAAGGCCAGTGAGCTCGATGCCCGGTCGTATGGGCGAGGAGCGCTGAGATCCACGAGGACACAAGCGTCGGGGGCCGGCTTAAAATACGTACACAGAGAAAATAAATAATACCGCGCTCACGCACACGAGTTCTCGTTTCTCACGTCTCCTCGGCTTTTCCCCTACTTTATAACTCTTTCTCTGTCAGCTCGACGCACGCACTCTTAACCGTTTGTACACGAAGACGAGCCCACCGAGTTTCTTTCTGTGTGTGTATATATATATATGTACATATATACATGTAGATTGATGTATATGTATGTTTATATATATGGGATATAAGACACCTGTGTACGTGTGTTTAACGATGCAAGTGTATGTGACAACACACCGAGAACGATGCTGAAACCCAAGTGATATTACCATGCCGTCGTTTA
Organism: Clistopyga incitator; assembly: GCA_947507545.1. Lineage (NCBI taxonomy): Eukaryota > Metazoa > Arthropoda > Insecta > Hymenoptera > Ichneumonidae > Clistopyga > Clistopyga incitator. The sequence continues at coordinate 10,970,774 of OX382173.1, read as the reverse complement.
CTATACTACGCTCGCAGCCTCTTCCTCATTTACCCTGATGCAGATCACATGGAGTTACTGTATAGTATTACTGTAATACCCTGTGCCGTACTTCTGTCTCTCTCGTGGGGTTTTTATAGTTCTTTTTTTTTTGTTATTTCTGTGAGTTTCTTTGTTTTTATTGCCGTTTTTCGTAGCCACAGGCGCGGTTATTGTAATTGAAATATCGTTGGCGAATGTCCTGGCGCATCACTGAAGAGGATTTCCTTCTGTGCGTGTGAGCCGACGAATAACGAAGAAGAGGAACAGGAAGTGCGCGGGATTGATTACTTTACTTGTTCTTCGGACACGGATCGCTAGGCCTTTTCGAAGGGAGCGACTTTTTTGTCAACAGGTCAGTGGCGGTATTTTTTCCCTTGTGGTTTTAACGATATTTACGGCAGGCCAGTTTTTGGCAAAATTTAGAGAATATTGTTGTAAATATATTTTCATAGGTAGGGTACAAAAATAGGCGCAATCATTTAACTTAAATCATTTAATTTCACGATTTTCATGATTTCGCCGGGATAATCAAACTCAGAGATATTGTGATATTTTTGAGGATAATAAGCGAAATTATTTTATCATTTAAATAACTATTTCTTTATAGTTATGGTGACTGTATAATAGGTATCGTAGGCATAAAAACATGGTTCTAACTATTGTGTACTTGCCATAATATTTTTTTTAAGTGGCACAAACAAATAACGACTAGCTGTCATTTTGTAGTTGCCGTGACTCCCACGATTTTTCTGAAAGTTCCGCAACTCAAAAATGCATTGATAAAAATGTTCATTATAAAAAAACAAGGAATTGAATATCGTTTTTTTTTTTTTAAATTAATCCGTGCGTATTGGATCGTCTGGATAATCAAAACGGCCCCAAAATCCGGATGAGCCATTTTGGGCTGTGACTTCATTTATTTTCTGTCTTCGTGAAGCCATAAAACCTGGTCAGACATTGTCTCTTTTTATCTCAGCGTTTCTTTTCACTACAGAAATTAATAGTCTTGTTATGAGCGTCAAAGGGTTAACGCTTTAATGAGAGAAAATATCTCCGCCGCTACAGAAATCCTTCATACATAAACAAAAAAAAAAAAACAAAGCTAAGTGTGTCAACGAACGGCATTAAAATAATCGCTATATGGACCACACTCAAATTTAATCACTAAATTTAGTTTTACGAGGGGAACGCTTAGGTAATTTCGAAAACGAAGTAAACTCACCACCTCGACGTCTACAGCTGTAGGCATCAGGAGTGTATAAGCTCTCGTGGAACCGTTAGAGAAACGTGACGCACGTGGCATTCCTAATAACGAGACTCCAACAGGCCTGGGATATGTACTCTCGACTTCTGACTGTCTCTAGTGTCACTCGAGTCTCGAATCTCGTAGCACTATTGGGCTACCGGTTAAACCCGCCCATACCCCAATATGCGAAGCATAAGATAAATCGTATACATATATATATTTATGTTTTTTCTTTCTGGCTATACATATATAGATATATTAAAGTTTCTGACACTAAACTCGTCAATTAAATTTAATGTACAATTGTAATATAGAATTATGGTTCTTTTGCAATGGAATTAAAGGATATTAAAAAAATTAAGTGCTTTTATAATAAAATTACCGGAAATTCGTGCAATTATTATACCGAAAATAAATTGACATCACAACTTGTATAGGAAATTTGGAACACCTGTTTATGCATAAAAACTTTGAGTAGATGTACGTTCAATTTCGAGTAGATTTTTTTGTGCAGTGCGGATAAGTTTATGAAATTTAGAAGGATAAGAACAAAAAATAACAAAAGAAAAGATAAAGCATAACTTATGAGATACATAACGCGGGCTGAAGTACAGAGAGTCGGTATGGTGCAGACCACCGAGTACGTTGATCCCAGATCGCTAGTTTTGATTTTTCCACGAGGGCTCCACGAGGCTCGAGCGTGACTCGATGTGCCACTTTCACAATCAATGCCAGCCCTCCCTGCTAGAAAATAAATGTGGCTTTTATTCGTAGATTACACACACACACACACGTCGCGGCTCCTATGTAATTTTACTTAATAACTGAATTTCAATGAATGCTCCTCGATAAAAACACTCTAAGTAAACACAGTGCAACGTCAGCGGTGCTGAAAAAAATCCAATCTACGCCCTACGAAATAAAAAGCAAACACAATGCAACGTCGATAACAATGTTGAAATACTTTCTCCTTTTAGATACTTTGCTAGTGATGAGAAAGTGAAAAATCGGAATCACTACTTTCGAAAAAAAGAAATTAAGTTAATACAATGCAACGTCGATAATGTTGATATTTAAAATGTGCATTTTTCGAAACTGCGTTTTTTTTACCACTGTGAATTTCTTAAGTACGTCTTTCAAAATTTCCATCCGAAAATTTTGGAAAAATTCCTCAAATAATAGGATATTATTCCAAATGCATCCTACATTTTCATTTTACATACGAAATTCCCATTTCTACGTTGAAATGAAAATCCTGCATTTTTCTACAATTTTTTTATTATTTTGATTTTGTTGAGTGTTCAATGTATGAATGAGAAAATGAAGATTTTTAATAAGATACAACTGTTAATTGTTGAAGGTTTGAGACTCGATTGACAGATCTATTACCGATCTTAAGCTTCGACGTTTTTTTTTTTTTGCACAAGCCATGAATAACACATATAATAATTACATTGATTAAAAAACCTGGACACGTCGTTGCGTCAGAGTTAAAAATGAATATTACGTCTGATAAAAATCTTCTTTGTTGCGAACACGTGCAAAAGCGGGAAAAAAGATTTTTCTCAGATGCCTCATATAATAACTCTACTGGCCAGCGATGATCGATCGTTTACTCCGCTTTAAATTCCATCCAGCTTGCGTGATACAATCGACGCAATATCTCGAGATAATAAAAAAAAAATGATATGGCATATAGATGAAATCGTGCAAGCACGTAGGACCATGAGAAGCCGGAACTGCGAGTGGACACGTGGTTCCCAAGGAAGCGATGATGTTTCACTCATCTCCGATGAATCATCATGCATAAAGATTCGTATTCTCAATTTTGCAACTCGCAATTCAGAGCAGTTTCCAGTGAATCACTGTGACTCCATTTGAACCATTAGAAAATCACTGGAAATTCAATTGACCATATGCAATATATTTTTTAAATCACTGCAATAGAAAGAAATTATCCGCACAGGGCGAAAATTCGTATTATGAGCATTCAACAATAAATAAACAGCCGGAGGAATTTTGAATAAAGTTGCACCGCGATATGTTAATTTCACATACGAAATGATTTTTTTTATTATCAAATTTGTATGCAAGCACTTTTGAAATAAAATAATTCGAAGGATTGAAGTGAACTCAATGATCTGGTAGACCTTGTAAAAAAAAAACAGGTTTTTAAAATCGTTGTTGACAATTTTATCGGGACTATAATTGAACGGAAGGCCGAAGTTTACATATAAATTTTTTTTAGTGCGAATTGTTTAAAAATATAGCTATTTGTATGTAAAACAGTTAAAAAAAATAAAGTGATAACGCTGAGGAATCGACAGAAATTCAGTATTAATTCGACCAGTGTGAGTGTCTTCAGCTTCGTTGAATCATAAAAAATGATTTTGTTTTGGGGTATCACATATCCGAAATTGGATCAGTCGTCGACCCCACCGCCAAGTTCTTTATTTTCGAAGGGCCTCTCCAATTTAGTGACCCCAGAATCGATTTGACCGGTGTGAAGATCTTCAGCCTCCTTAATTCATAAAAAATGAATTTTTTAGGGCCCTAACACGTATCCGAAATTGGATCAGTCGTCGACCCCATGGTCGAGCTCTTTATTTTCCGAGGGCTCCTCCAATTTAGTGAGGGGGGCGTACCTGAGGAGACGTTCGGTCGGGGTCCTTGAAGAGGTGGTTCTGGTGATGATGATCGCTCACCAGGAACCGGAACCGTTCCACACTAAGAACCGAGTGAGGACCTCGCGTCGATTCGTCTTCGGGGCCTTGACCATAATGAAAGGTTAACGCGCGCATCTCTTCGTTGCCACACAATATAAATTAGCTCTCTTGGTCTCATCAGCCACAGTGAAAATAAAGATCTTCCTCTCGAGAAAAGATTCTTCGACACAGTCGGTAATCGAGCCAGAGCCAGAGCCATTATTGAGCGTTGCAGTATTGCTGAAGAGGAACCAGAAGGGGAACCACGATCGAGAACAAAGGCCTTCGTTGCATCGTCCTGAGACTCGACGCCGGCTCAATACACTCTCACATTCACACTCGGATCCAACCTCTGCAAATGGAATTGCGTAATCCCGGCTGCGAGTCCGCTAACCCAGTTGGCAGCACCAGACTTAAGTTATATGAAATGGAATAGGAGATCGATGGCTCATGTTGATCCTGCCATTGGTGCGCCGGTCTCGTTGAACTTACTGCCGCGTAATTGCCACAGTGGCCTCCGTGAAAGTGGAAAATAATATATCAGGGTCTGTGCCGAGACGTAGCAATGCTTCTTTTCTCTATTTCTTTCTTCCTGACGCTCCGTGGCTATCTATGATGACGTGTTTCAAGTCTGGCACGTAATGAACGTTGCAACATCAAGAGGGTTTGCTCACGAAGATTTTGGACGCTCGAAAAAAATTTTTGACGTCGTTAACCGACGAAAAATGAGGTTGAACCAAATATCTGGATGGGTTTGTTTGTGGGTCCAAGGATAAAAAATTGAAGAATTTTTATCTCGGAAACGGCGTTGCTCCTTGAACTCAAATTTGGCATCCAGGTAGAGTAGGTTCAGGCTTTTGTTTGAAAAAAAAATAAGGCAATTGTTGAAACACTCAGGCAAAGTTTATGGAATTTTTTGGTTTTTGGTTAAAGTCAGAAGGGAAAAAAAATTGAATGCAAAAATGAGTTCCGGTTTGCAAGGTTTAATCTTGACTGACAATGGAACAAATTTACTGTAATCATTTTTTCTCCCTCTTATAATCACATTATTATCATGATTAACTATAACTAACTTGTCAATCAACAGTCAGTCGTTAAATCCACAATTTTTTTCTGCTAGTTCGAATTTCACAAAGGTTCAAAGGTGACGTGCCTCCCAAATTCAACAGACGAAGCAGAAATCGTTGGCTTAACGGTACATAAATACGTCCAATAGTGCAGTACCATGAAATAGATTGATTTCTGTCGGAAATCAATTAAAGTCAAGCGCAGTTGACGGATCGTTGATGATGTATTGACGCTGCGCTCTCGGCGGCAATAACGATAAATCATACAAATTGATAGATAGAGTAAATCACGATTTACTACTTTTCTTATATATATCTACACATAGAAGAAATTATGTGTATACGTATATTTGCATATATTTATAATAGTGAATCGACTAGACCGGAATTTGGATTCTAGAAAACAGTGAAATTGCGGTATACAAATAACTCCACAATTTCACAATTGATTAACATCAAAATCACATTCTTCAGGCGATTTCCGACCGATTGAAAATGCGCTATCTGTGGCTATCGCTATCTTCAAATAACCGCTACACTTGCGACACAGAATTACGTACTTAAGTGTGTAATTAGTATTTGACGAGTCTCGTGTCTCCACCAAGAATTTCCTATTTTCACATTGGTAATCCACGAAATCGTCGTCATCGATCTTTGCTCCTTAAGACGCGAGAACACAAATGGGAATTCCACCGATGCTCGTCGACATAATTACACCTTTCAATACGTGACCATAATTTTTGTCGTCATACTGTATTCAATATTTCAGTGAAATCCAGCTTTTTGTATTTTGAGGATGTAGTAAAAAATTTATAACAATAGCGAAAAAAAATTATTAAATTTATTCGGACGTACAAAAATCGAAAAAATAGCTGAATAATTTTTTTTTCATAGGTTACAAAAAAGTGTTTCGATGATTAAAAATCCATTATTACAAATTGCTTTATACTTTTTTTCGTAAATCTGGAAATCGACAAAAAATTTGTTTGGAGCATGAATATTTAAATTTTATTTGTAACTGCGTGCAGTGTTTTTTTCAGATATCGTTAAAGCGTTGAAAATAAATCAACGATTGCGAGAGATAAGGAAATATATATTTCTCAAGTGCTATTATAAACATGAGAGTCGATGAGTTTCGATATAGAAATAGAAAATATCCTAGGCCATATTGGGTTGCGTGCGTTCCTGTACTGCACCACCGGCAGAAATATTCTAATTGGCTTAAATTCCTGATGTCCACAAGTCCGCGACCGTGATGCGCGGCATTAATTAGCATCGGAATCATAGTGGTAACAGGTACGCGATAGCTGATAGACACGGGGATACGTGGTTATCGGTGCCGCAGCACTATCCTGCTACCACACTGGCTACTGGTACGCAATTTTCTGTGGTTCTGCGTCCGTAACGGGGTCATACCGAAATGCTGCGTGGCGCTGGTGCTGCAGCTGCAAAAGAGACACTATTCGATGCACTGCACTGCATTGAGTCTGCTTTTAAAAATCCGAAACTGAATTCTTCAAATCTTAGGCCAGTGAAAAAAAAAAAAATCTCAAATATTCACTGCTTTGAAAAAATTGAAGAAAAAAAATTTTTGTTACATTTTTTTGTATTTGTAGTAAAATAAAATGTTTAGAACTCTACTTAAAATGCATTCTACATTTCCATTTCATAAAATCAACCGAAATTTGCTCTTGAACATTGAAGAAAAAAATTTTTTTGTAAGTTCTATTTTTTTACTATTTTTAATAGAGTTCTGAACATGTTTTTTTGTTTTTTTTTTTTTTTTTTTTTTTTTCAATGTTGAAGAGCTAATCCCTGGTGGTATCATAAAATAAAAATATAGAATGCATTTTAAGTAGAGTCCTAGTGAATGTAGATTTTCTTGAATACAGTAAATATGCTACGTTGGCCGTTAAATGGTTAATAGAAATTTTTATTTATTTTTTATTTCTTCAGATACGAGTATTCAGGTACTATACTCGAAGATTAAATGACCTACGTATGCAGAAATTATGTACTCGACATAGTCGCCTAATGATCAAAAGGCAGGATAACTATTTCACAAGTTTTACTACTTTTTGATTTCAAACTGAGTCAGCGCAGCAACGCACGCAACATCTCATTCCGCAGCAGATATAAGATTTAACGACTGACTTCCTTGTTTCAAATACCGCAAAAAATAATCGGTGCATTTCACTTTGCGGTGCTCATATGGTTCGACTTATTCCCTTATTAATTTTTTCCACAATTTCAAAACAAAAATCCATTCTGATTAAAAAAAAAATTTTTTGTAAATTAACTATTAATTCCCGTTAATCTATCACAGCAAAAACATTTTTGCCAAAATACGTTTTACAATTTAATTCCCTAGTCAACAATTCTCCCAATAAATATTTTCTTAACTCAAACAAGAATTTAGTTCGCGAACCGCAAATGCAAATTGCTTGTGTCTAAAGCACATTTTACTATTTTCAGTCCATCGGTAACCTTAAAAACAAAATGGCTATTTAAATTCACAGCCACATTCCGTAAGCTAGATTTCTTAGTTCCAATTCGTACCACCAGGCGGTCGGAGCTAAAGTGCATTTTCCAATCCGTCAATAAAATATTGATGCTCGCCAATTAAACGTTAAATAAAGTTAAGCGATCTTCCGATGAATCGAGACGTTACTGGTTTCTCGATAAGAGAGTAGGTGGTCGTCTCGCTTCGATTATTATACCCTAACCATTCCGCAAGATGGCAGCAGGAAAAAACCTCAACCGAGGGTAATTTGCATAGGTATCCAGGCATACGATCGAAATATATGTTGCTTCGCCTGACGATATATTGCAACTGGCAACGCACACATGCATATATCACATATGCATATATATATGCGTCTGGAGAGGCTCGTACAGTGGCGATCGATTTCATCGAACCAGGATCCGAAACTCTCGAGCGGAGTATGCGATGCGTAAATCGGATACCGTATTAACGGCAAAACCGTGTTTGCTTTCCCGGTGAAACGGTCACGTTCGCGTAGATAAGAAATTTTCGTCGCGTCAAAAAAATTTATGGTCGAAAGTGTCTTCCTATCGACAAAGCAACGAAAAAAAAACAACCTGCACCCTCGAATTCCTGACGTCCCTAAAGTCCTTCACGCATTCCTCCAAGTATTTCACAGTTCCTGGCTAAAAAATGCAAAGAAAAGGAAAAAAAAACGATTCGAAAAAAAAGTGAAAAAGAAATCTTAACCAACCGCAAAAACTGGTCGTCCAAGTCTCACCCGGAGCAGGATGATCACAATCGCCAATTTTTAGGACAAAACCTCAAAAGGAATTCTCCTTTATGGTATAGTTTATTATCCAATTCGAGGATATATATATATATTTATATATATTTATAGTTTCTCCTTGTCGATGTTTATGACTAAATATACATATTGTAGTTTTCGCAGATTTAGGCGCTTGAGGTCAAGTCCTGGTTTCAATTTTCGACACAATCGATGAGTCCTCGTTAAATAAATAACCGTGTGTAGCATTTCGGTTGTTCGGTAGTTTCTATAGGTCATATGTATTGTGCTAACTGGTGCTGCCATGCCCACGCTAATCCTCTCGGGCATTTATAGTTGCGGAAGATAAAAATGGCGACAATGCTGCCGCACAATCGTGTTTATCCTGCGGGCCGTGGCCTCGCCTCTTGTGTGTCTTCCTGTCAAAGAATCTCACTCCTACAATCACCTAACTCTGACGCATCCTTTGCGGCTCACCGAGCGCTTAACTATAATGCCATTTGTAATATGTTGCTGAGGAGACGGGGTCAAAAGGCACACAGGCGAATTGCAACTGGAGATATGATAATTTTACCCTATAATCTTATCTGATACTTCATTCATTCGTAATCCAGCACTTGCGACTTTCAGGAATCCAAATTCGATTTTCAAAAATCAAAATGGCTTTTCCAAGATGGCGGCCAAAAAATTTTTTAATGTCGGAATTCGTCACCACGAAAACCTTCATCTACCCATGTGCTGGGTTACTCATGAATTTCTAAGATCGCCTCTTACAAATCCGAACTCAAAATTCATAAAGCAAAATGGCGGCCAAAAATTCAAAAAGTGTCTTGATTGCTCAGCAGAAGTCTTAGATTTTTGAGGCTAGTTACGAATCGAAACTCATAATCCAAAAATTAATTCTATGGTTTCCAATTTTTTAATCGCAGTCAATTTCCAAATCCAAAAAATTTGACCAACTGCACACATGACGTGTCATTGAAAATACAAAAAACAGCTACACTCGTTTGATGAATTTTGTATTGGAATTGCAGTTTTGTTACATTTGACCCCGGTCTCCACTGGCCAAAGAGATCTCCAAGGAAGTAGCGTACACGAAGCACCCACGCCATAAAGACTCGCACAGATAGTAGAATTATAACCTGTTGGGGGCCAGCTGAGACGTTGTTGCCTGCGGTTCGGCGCGAACGCGTAAGCACGTTAGCCTCCGATCGCAGAGCTACGGGCAAAAGGGAATAGTGAATATCTGTTCACGGGTTGTAATGCTGTGTTGGTCGTGCATGTATCTCTACACACTTCGCAGGCTATAGGTGAACCACTCCGGCTATCAACCTGGCAAATGTCAGAGTATCTAACCGACTCACCGGTCCCGGTGTACAGACACGCTCCGTGTGTATATCCTGCGGAGTGCGGATCGGCTACAGTGTTACAGTGGAGAGATCTGAGCGACGAGAGAACCTGTCTTACCCGTACCGTGTGTGTCGGATGGCCACGCTAGGGAGCTCGGCTCTCGAGCTCGGATCTCGAGAGAAATATTAGACGCTAATCCGCGTAGGTGCAGCTTGTGCATTGGAAACCCTGAGAGCTTCGGGGGATGGAGAAAAGACGTCGGCTTAGGCTAAAGACCCACGGAAATTATGACGTTTGTTCTATTTATCAAATGACCCAAAAGTTGCGCTGAAAATTTGGAGACTAGTCAAATTTGCCATGGGCGGAAGAGATAGCCTTAAAATGGCGTTGAGAATTGAGAAATGGAAAAATTGGAAAATTTTTCATGTGAAAAGTGGTAGATGGTTGATAATAGAGAGTTAGGGCATCAGGATGGAAAAAAAAAATGTTTCATGGTTTTTTCATTTTTTTTTTAATTGCATTCATTGCACGTATTGTACATTAATTTTCAGATGTATTCATATTTCATAAAAACGAAAATTATAACGCTTACGTACTATAATTTACAAATACCGGTACCGCAGAATTCTTCCACAATTAATAAAGTTACAATAAAAGTATATTAACATGAAATTTATGTACCCGATTCATAGATCTCATATCGATTTGTATATTGAATTAACTTGCATTTTTAGCGGTGTCAAGATCCTTGGAAATTATGATATTTGTTCTGTTTATCTGATGATCTGAAAATTACTCTGGAAATTGAGAAATTCTTAAATCTATTTACATAAACTGTTTGAAAAAATCGTGAATAGTACGGAAAATTGGAAATAGTAGAATAAAATAAACATTATATATTTTTTTAATAGATTTTACAGTGATATCGTGTCTTGTGAAAACACATTAGCGACACTTTAAGTTGAGTTTCTCGCTGCTTTCCAAGAACAGACATCCTCGACTATCTTGCTCACTGCTAACACGTCGATTCTTATCAAAGCCTGGTTCTCGTCAAGTTTTCGGATCACGTTTGGTGGGATAACATTCCACTCATATGAGCCCAGATGAATTCGGAACACTTGGCAGGTTCGATAAACGAGAACCAGATAAAATCAACTCGATACGCAGGAGTACGTTACGCAAGACAATTTATCGGCCAACTTTGTTACGGTCAGTGGCTTCAGTTTTCTCGGAGGATCGTGGCTGTAGGTAGCCGGCAAGTGTTCCGGGCTAAGCCAATAGCGCCACCCCAAATATTCCCAATTAAAGTTTTAAAAAAATTGAATCATATTTGCAATCGTTTGCGATTCTTAAAATCATCTTTCAATTAATTGATTAAAAAACAGAAAATTTTACCACTCCAGAAAAATGTCCAATGTTCAATAACTTTTGTAATCAATTCAATTTTAAGCCGTTATAGATTACGAATCAAATTTCAAACAATAATTGATTCACCGAATTGATTTTTTTTGTATCCCAATTTTACTGTTGGCTCATGATTCTGGCCAGCTGAAGTTTCCAATCTCTTTCTCTCTCTACCTCGACTCTCAGTTATTGTATAGTGTGGGATTCTATATGTAATACTTTATGTTCTGAACGCGGCGAGGATCCCACGCTGTGACGGCAGCCTCGAGACGAGAAGATGATGCTTATCTTCGGCTCTTTGGTAGTTTGGTAGTTTCCTTTGTTTTGGCCGCGCTCGTGGGGCACACTGCGGCATATCGACCGACTTCCTGCCATTTTCTACATCTCCACCGAGGCCGCAAAAGCAACTGTAGAGTTTAGATACTGCGTGCACGCCACTACGCATATATATATACAACAAGACCTCGTAAGTCCTCGTGAGTGCTTTGGTACTTGAGTTCGTATCCACGAAAACGAAGCCAGTAGAAGAAGTAACACGATTGCGACGAGCCATGAAGAGGTGGGCGAGCCGGGGACGAAGCCGGGAAGTAAAGAAAGAAGAAGAAGAAGAAGGAGAAGCGACAACGCCGAAGAGGTAAAAAAAAACAACAAGCGGAAAGAATCAACGCGCCAGTGAAAAGAGATGGAAGGAAACGAGAACCGTTACGGCGTTGAGACTCTTGTTCGACCCGAGATCCGCAAATTCCAAGGAATTTAAGGAACAGAGGGGATCGCGCAGGATGTGGATCGGCCGATTCACCCAAACGCCTCCATTTCTCGATAGGCTTGTGAGAAATCAGTTTCCTTTTATGGCTTAAATCATTTCGTTGGCGTCGTAACGGTCAGAATTTCATTATTATATATTTTTTATGATCGCAATAAACATAGGATTATTTTTTGTAAGGATATAGAGAGAAACTATTCAAGGCTTCAGTTTTAAATGTCCTTTATGAAGAATTTCTATTTGGAAAAACATTAATTGAAGCTTAAATATATATTTTGCTAATCTTAAACGAGTTTTGTTATTTTTCTGTAGAAATATAATTAAATTGCGCCGGAAATTAGTTATACAAAAATTAATAAAATCTGGACAGTATGAGTTTAAAAAATTTTTCAAGATAAAAAAATTTACGGCGCTTATATTTAAATGCGTAAAATCCCGAAGAATTTTATGACGAGGATTATTTATTGGAGATGGTGATTAAATTGCGATGAAATTTATTTATTTATGAAAATGTTCGACTAATCTTGCGCAAGGGATCATAAATCATAAAATATCCTTGAGCGAAATTTCGTTGATCCATTGTACGTTCCGTTTTCTCACGTCGTCGATATTCAGTAATCTATTACGGAATCCTGTCAGCGACGTCGGAATCTAAGTGCACCGCGTATCGGCTAAGTACTTGCCTTGCGGTGTACGAGGTTTAAGAGCCATGTGCGTCGTGCTTTCTCCGTTGCCTAGCGCGGGACACTCACGCGGCTGTTGTAGAGGCCCACAACGTCCCATTTCTCTTATTTCACCAGCAACGCGTCGTCGTACCCGTAAGGAATACCTCGTACTGTACTCACCGTGTTGTACTCGAGTACTCGTACTCGCAACAACGACAAGAAATAAAGTTTGCCTCAGAGTTCGACTACAAGAAGGATAGAATTCCATGGGCCCCGACCATTTATCTGATCAAGACATTATTCCCATAATGTTTCAGCAGTTTATCCCACGGGAAATAAATACGTACCACAATATAAACGAAGAATATTGCGCTGATATTTGGTGATCCAGTTTAAATAAAAAAAGGCAAATTTTAGAAAAGGATTTTGACATTTTTTATTTATTTTTGCACTGTTTTTATTTTTAATGAATAAAATGACATCTACGAAAAATAAATATTTTATTTTTTAAGGGGCTTATTTTTAGAGAATTTTTTTTGTAGCATTGTTCAATGTCCCTTTATAAAAATGGAGAACACACGCGAGTGTGCACGATAATTCGTGTAACGCGGTGCGTAAAGCATTCGAAATTATCATAGTTCTCGTGATCGTGTTATTATTTAGCTTCCGGTCGTCGTAAACCGGAACGCCGCGAGGATCTTTCGAGTTGCATGTAAATATCACGTTACTGTTAAATCTCAAGGATCGTAAAGAATTTCTTCTTTTTTTCTTCCCCGATGATTGGCGGTTATGTTTCAACCTTGACCGAATTGCTTTTATTCTACCTTTGTTGTTAGCTGCTAATTAAAAATACGGAAAATGAAATGGGATTTAATGGAAGCGTTTATCACGAATAAAAATAATATTGTAGATCAATTTCCTCGTAACGTTTCCTCGTAGTAAATAAATATTGTCTTTTCCTTATCACATTTCAACTCGAACAGTGCCCCTCTTTTTTGTATTAAAAAAATTCTAGTCCAAAACACATTATATATATATTTTTTAAAACATCCCAGTTTTGGAATACAATCGAATTAAATATTTCTGAATATCATTCGAATATAATTCAAACCGTACAAAAAAATATATTCATTGCCCTAAAAAATTAATTTACTATTTGACAAATTATTTTTATCAATTTATTTTTTTTTAAATATATATGCGAAAAAAAAATTATTTATTTTTGCTTGTTTAATACGAGACGTAGTTCATTGCAAAGGGGCCGATTTCTCGCAGATCCTCCGAGCATTTGCAGCATAGTTGCGAGTGCGAGAGCGTTCACGAACTGTTGCGCAAGTAGAATCGAGATCGCGCCAATGCGCTCAGAACTGCGCTCTGGCTCTTAGTTCGACGAACTCTTTCGATAGTGTCAACGAGAGTCACGAGATACCTAATGGCCGGGGAGCTTTTATTGTGTCGCGCTTTGCGGTCTATGGTCAGGACCTCTAGAGAATCGGATTAAGTATACCGACCTATATATCCGCGCACCGAGAGTCTAGCATTACAGTCCACGCTTCGTGTAGTCCTGGTACATGGAGATTTTCAAGCCAAATCGATCTGGTCGTGTATTTAAATGCTTTTTATTAGCATAATCTCACGAAAATAAAATATACTCGTGAATTGATAATTTACCTGCGTTACATAAAGCTGCTCAAAATGAAATATATATATAGATATCTCAAAAAAATATATTATCCCCTTAGAAATGTATATATCGATATATCAACATACACATTAATTATTAGATTATATATTCTTCTGTATATAATTTCTAAGGTAACGCATTTTTATTAGGTGCACTATAACAGTAATTTGACGTGAAACTGCCCATACATGTAGCAGCACTCCTGCAAGTCAAATTTAACTCAAATCGATGATTGGTGCAGAGCTCACAATAAACAAATTCGGTTCCCGCGGATTTCTTGTTCGGTTTTGTGCATCCCACAATTTTTTTTTACCACGTCAATCAAACTTCCGCCTAAACGAGTTAATAGCTGAAAAAAATAGAGATACAAATTCATACCCAGGCGAATACACAAAAAACGTAAAAAATATCATTTGACACGAAACCGCCCATACATGTGGTATTACCCGGTAAGTCTAATTCCATTCGAACCCAAGATTGTCCCAGAGCTCGCGCCGAACGAAATCAAGTCTCGGATCCGTTGTGAAGTTTTGCGCATACCCGAGGGCAGATTTGCACCGCATTTCCACCGTGCAGAAGTGATCTAGCGCGTGCTCGCGAATCGAGAGAAATTTTGCGGTTGTTAGCCTCTACACACCACCCGAGGTGTGTGTATACCGGCGGCGTACAGCCGCTATACACCAGAAATATATATATATACCCATATATACACATATATACGTATATCTATATACAGCGATGTTGTTGGATGCCTGCTAAGTCTCAGCCTATACCGAAGAGAGTAGAGAGACCGAAGAACCGGACCGCGGCCCATTACTGGATGGGATATATACACTACCACAACTCCACTAGTAGTAGATCCAGCCGAGCCGGCTCGGTGGCTGACTACGACGCGCCGTATCTACTGCCGCCGCTTTGCAATACTGACCCAGTGTGGATAGGCGGTCGCGAGACGTGCTGCACCGCAATATAACGCGCGAGAGTCTCTCGCAGACTCAACTCACCGCTGTACGCATGTATACATCATATTTTTACTTTTATATACACGTATTTACATATATATAGTAAAGTGCAATGTGTAAAGCGATTTATGCGAAGTCATCAGTCTGTTTGCTGGGATTATCTCGGTGGGATCTACTCTCCCCGGCACTTTTGCGTACCGCGAGCGAAATTCTAACTGCGTAGCATGAAATTTTTTTTTTTTTTCTTTTGCTGAAGCGCAGCTTTGCACTATAAAAGGAGGGCTAGGTGCTCTCGGGGCAAGGTACTCTCGCGTACACGATTTCTAGAGTGTATACGTGTGCCCCTCGACAGACGCATGCCAAGCACATCCTACGCACGTCTAACTCGTCCCCGACGAGTCATGCATAAAGAGTTTTCACCCGGCATCGTGCACCTTCGCAGGATTCGTTTGGGACGAGGCTGCGTTGTCTAGAGGAAATATCGAATTTTCAGGATGCTGATTCTGAGGAGGACTTAAGGATTTTCTGTAGAACGTTGATGTATTTATTTGTTAGGCTGCAATTTTTTTTACACGTCTTTGTGCATCGTTGAATAAAATAATTGTGACCTGTCCCTTAAGTCACATTAACCGACTAATAGTTACGATTGATTGATGGCGATTACATCATCGGGAGAATTAATGTGACGATAAAAAGCCTCCCTTCGAAGAAAAATGAACACTTGTTGCCCAATGATGACTAGAATTATCACGATTATATGAGAAACCCATGAAAATTATGGGTGTTCGTTAACATCGATAAATATTCGATTGGAAATTATGGCGAAATTGCGGCGACAATAAAAGCGATAGATTATTACGTGAAAAAAAAAAATTTACAATAAATATTTTTATCGTAATAATTAATCACGCGAGATGATGTCGTTAAATGTCGGAGTGCAATTCGATAACGAGCTTAGTAATTTACTACTCTTTGTACCAACCGCCATCACCTTTTACGAGACCATTCGATTCGCACGCCTTTGATTATCGAGGCGAGGGCTTATCGTGTATGCGCGAGGGAAATTAACGCTACCATTTAATTTATGCGATTTAAGTACGCGTGTGACTCAATTACTCTGCCGATTGCCAAGGGCGAATTCTCCGGGTGACGAAGTGCACTTTCAGGGAACGACGACTTTCCATGGAACTGAAATCAATGAAATATTTTTATTTATTTATTTATTTTATTTTTAGTTCTTCATAAGCTTTGGCTTCGTGAAATAATTTTTTTTTCGAAATTTTCATACGAAAAGTCGGATCGTATGCAGAAATTTCAATTTTTCAATATTATTTCTTGCCGACCAAAAATTTCGCTTAATTTCAGTTTTTTTAAATTTACTTAACATCGGGATGCAAAATAGAACCTCGCGTGTTTAAAAATATATATATACATTTCCGACTTTTTTGCCCGCCAGGCAAAAATGAACCCTTTTTCTCCCTAGGGAGTAATGAAAATCGCATGCGCACGAGTCAGAGATTAAAAATGAGTGTTTTCTCAACACGCACACGAAAGAAATTATTTTCCCGAAGTCCGAAAAAAAAAAATGCAACTAACTGAAAGCGAATTTTCGCTGACTCGACCCCCATAAAAAGTCCTGCCCACGGGATAATTAAATTTTCTCTGTGGCTTTAAAGTGTATTTAATTAAATATTCCGTTGATTTAAGCACTCAAGCTTCACAATTCTTACTTCGTCTATGTGTTATGGGGCAAAGAGCGAGGCAATGAAAAACGTCGCTCGGTCTGCGAAATCAGTGCGAACAGTCACCACCGCCACCACCATAGACAGCTACGCTGCATATAATAGGCTCCTACATAAAATTAGCTCTGGAACTGCCGTAAATTTTTACGGCGTTACGAAAGAGCGTACACAACGATTATCTAAGCGTCGTAAAAGAGGCCTTAGCTCAGAAAATGGTGCTCTACGCTTGTCGCTGCAGATGCTGGACACAGCGAGAGTCAAACGAGCTCCAGGATATGTATATAGCTCCTTATTTATAAGTACCTATGGAAACCTGCGTGTGTCCCGGACTCGGTCGTCACGAGAATCTCGATAATCGTTGTTACTATTACTATTATTGTTATTATTATTATTATTGTACCGAGAAACGTTCGCGAAATATTTATTACCAATTACGAATAATGTGCGTGTGGACTCGTGGATGTAAGCCAAGTGTTTACGGCTTTTCCGATGCATTAGAACTTTCTTAACTTCAGGTGGATGTCCCAAAGTTGAAGAAATTAAAATAAGTTGTCGAGAACCAGACTTGTAATATTTGTAATGAGGGACTTAAGAAATTCGACATTTTTCTATGAATTTATGAGCTGAAATAAATGATTTAATTATAAATGGCTTATATAATTTTTTTTTTCTTTAGCCTTATTTTATTTTTATTTATTTTCCATTTCATGTTACGATTTGTAGCTTTATTTTTACTGGAACAAAAATATTCAAACATAACATTTACCAAATATTGAATTATTAAAAATTTCGTACGACCTTTACACAATTCAATTATTAATCTTTCATTGATCACGATCATATCTCTCGATGCAGTCAAGCATAAACAGCCAATCAATCACGAAGAGGAAAAATATTGGCAACCAGCAAAAAAAAATTCTGTGGCTCAACTATTTTCGCTCGTATCCTGTCGAGTTTTATAGTCATGGTCAGTCACTGTGACATTTATACATCTTGAAATAATGGCGGTTCATTCGAGACGAGAGAACAGCTACGAGTCATCAAAAATTATTACAACAAGAAAAAAACTATTTCTTTCAGCTGGAGACTCTGTGCTTATTTATTCTATTCTCGTCTAATTGTGGAATAGGCGGAGACAGAATATCACCGGAAATCCCACGCTCGTAGCGATTGTACGAAAGAAACCGAATCGTCGAACTGAATGACCGAAGAGTGGGGGAAAAGTGGCGAACGCCGAGAGATCTTTGGGGGGCGAATGTCCTCAGGGTGTCGGCAGTAGTACCAACATCGGCAGCGGCACCAGATCGAGTTCGACCTAGATTTTTACTTTTTGCCTCGTTCGCCCGGCAAACGAGATTCCCGATAATGATTAGACCCCGGGCGAGCCGCGGTATCCCAACTTTATACGCTTCGCTCTTGTAGAACGCCTTCAGCAAGCGATTCTTCATGGCGACGACGCCAACGACTCGAAGGACGAGGCTTTGCTTTCCTGTCCACAGTTATAATATTATCTTCTAACTCAGAAACGTGGTTCACCCATTTTTACAATTAACCGGCATTGTTTAAAATTTTTTATCCAACTTTTTGCATCAGCATTTGATAAACTTCTATCTTTGTAATTTGAGGTTCACGAGTAACGTGTTTACGACAGTAGCTCCATTAAATTTACTGCCACTGAATAAAATAACTGGAGTCTGTTTATAAGTCCCAATTATTTGCAACTTGTAATCCGAGATTATGACGCTTTTTAACTCGTGGACCATTAACACCATTTTTTTTCGTAGTCAAATCAAAGCTTTCTCTATGAACAAAAAACAACTCGACAATTTAACTGGTCTCTTGTAACATGATAAGTGATATATTTTTATGAATCATAATCAGAACCGTCCTGTATATTTACAATTATAATAACAACTTTTTTTTTTCACCTCCTTAACTCACTGCCTCCCTACTCACCTCAACAACCCTTACACAAATCCCTAAAAAGAATTTCAAGGATAATAGCATTGAAAAAAAAATTACTTCAAGCCCATAACAATTCCAACATGAGCTTATTATACTGTCTCCTTAATCCTTAAGTTTACCTCCAAGCAACGCAACCAAGTTAATGTATCTCGCTTAGTCTCACATTAAGTGCACCCCCCACGATGCTATAACGTTGCTAAAATGGGTCATGTCTACCTACACCCATTACCCACTTCTTCTTCATCACTTTATATATTCTCTCATTCAACAGGATTGATAGCCTCCACTTTCCAAGTGTTGGGGGCGCTGCATGTGTACATACACGATTTCAGGGCTAAAAGCCTTCGTAGATACACATTAAGGTGCGCACGTATGTGTGCCTCGACTGCCTAACGATAGTCTTACGGATACACACGCGAATCGGGATCCAAGAGCCTCCGAGGTACCACACAATACCTTCGAGACGGTGAATATGCGCCGCTGCTGCTAGCAACGATCACGAAACAAGTATCCAAGCCATCCACCAGCGAGAAAGACTATAAGGGAGCTCACGACTCTCTGGCCACTCTGCTGATGCTGATGCAGAGCTTCGGGCGATGTAGGCGGGCTGCTGTTGCCGCCGCCTTGCGCAACACCCGCTTGCTTAGCTTCTCTCTGCAGCCAGCAGCTCGTGTTCGACGTCACCGGGGTCAGTTGGCACAATTTCTGATTTTGATGTTTTTTGCTGCCTTGCACATGAAGTTCTGTATCGTACTTTTTTTTTTATTGAGATTTTGATGTTAGGGTTTATATAATTTTGTAAAACGATGGAAAAGAACGCTTGGGAAAGAGTGTGTGCGAATGTGTGCGTGTGAATGTGTTTGCAGGGTTTGGAATATTGAATCGTCGAATATTGAAAGAGGAGGTTCTCATTTACTGTTGGAATTTATAGCAAGATGGAGACGGAAATTTTGATTTTAGAGCTTTTTCAATTTTTCCAAAAAAGAGAGTGACGGCTGTAACTTATAGGGAATTTTGGATATTATGCTGAATTGATGTTCATGAGTGCAGGTGTGTTTGCTGTTGTTCGTTGTTGAATTTTGTGGAAATCGGTGGAGTGGTTTGGATTTTGTGGAGTTTTGAATTTTTTTTTTATCGACGGTACTGCATCCTTAAAAATTGTTTGGGCGTTTTTTTATTGATTTTTTTTTGTTCTTATCGTTTAGGTCCCTCTAATCCAACATACTTCTGTGCCAACTGGCCCCGGTCTCCCATACAATCGAGCTGTACCCTGCCTGCCTACCTACAACAACCTCGAGCACCCGAAGAATCGTTTCGTTACTCTGTCCGACGTCTAGTAAATAGGCTAAAGGCATCGAGTATAATGTTGGTAGTATGTAGTATGCATATGCAATGGTACGTAGGGTACATCGTTGTATGTGTGTGTGTATGCACCGCAAGACAGTACAGTAGGTATGTACCTGACACGTTACTCGGGCTCTGGCATCGCGGCGACCGCATTTCAATAGCTTCACGAGACAACTGATCGGAGAGCAGAGCGACCAGAGTAATGTCGAGTCGACGATTCCCCGCACGCCTTGCCCCATTTATAGGCGCGTGGAACTTGAGGACACTCGATACCCACCGGTCATTTCACAACTGGGCAAAATATACGGACTAATGATGTATTGATATTGTGCTATGGAATTTCAATTCTTTTCCAGTGTAATCAGGTTTTAAAAAGACCTACGATAAAACGATTTCTTCAGTGGTAGTGATTAATAGGAAAAATCTTGAAAGCGAAGGTATAATCCCATTTGGAAAAAAAATCAGTGGGTTAAAAAATCTCGCGTATTTGATATAAGTATTGTATTGCAAAAAAAGTAATTAATTTCGTTAGAGAACGACATTAATTAATGGAAAAATAATTCACATTTCATGGTTAATGTCCCTTAATATCCCTTAATAATGTCTGCCCAAATGGCCGTCGATTCTTTACAGCCAAAGCAGCAAAAAAGGGTCGAAAAATGGACGTTAAATTTTTAATTCCCTTTGTTACGACGTAACATACGAGACGTATTATTGTTTCGTCGTTCATTATTTTTGCAGTCAGTCGAAAGAATGAAGAAACGGTAGAACGACCTTCCGGAGGTCGTAACCAGGAATATTCGTCGTTCTATCCAGGAGAAAAGCGACAGATGTGACTCATCGCAGTCCTCGAAGCCCTAAGAAGCATGAAATGGATTTTTGTGGCTCCGTACCCAGCGTCCCGTTCACCGTTAGCCGGCCGACTTCCGCCACGTGGTCGAAACGCCGTCCGCTCGCGTGTGCGCAGCCCAAAAGGAGTCTCACCATATTTTATGCCGAAATTTAGTGACGTTTGATTAACGACATGCGTCTGGTGATTCGACACGATGAGCTACCGAGCCTCGCCGTCGGCGTGTCCCCGACGAGAGACGATGAATTCGTCGCCGCTGCTAAAGAAGAAGCCGCCCCACGAGGCATCATCTCCTTGGCGAAAGTGTTGACCGTTGAGATCCTCCGATAGCGCGAAGATTGAAGAAGCCCTCCGCGAATTTATTAGGTGTTTCAATAAACGCTTTGGCTTTGACGCAGAAAAAAAAACAATGTGTCATAAATACCGTGACGAAAAAGCCCGAAAAGGGATTGCGAATTATTTATTTATTTTTCGGGGCTTTAAAAATGTTCAGAAGGAATTATGTTGATCAATTTTTGCGTATAGATAAAATGAATTTTAAAAAAATTTGGATCATAATTTCATTACGTTTAATTAACGCCCAGTGACCGTGATGAAAAAGCATAAATTAATTAATATGACAAACGGAGATTTGGCTAAAAATAAATGGAAACAGAAATCAAGCTTTCGAATTTTTTTGATTTTTCTTTTTGGTGCTGTAGAAAAAAAAACAAATGTATGAATTTTCATTAATTAATTACTAATTATTAATTACCAATTAATGATAAATTCTTGATGTACTTTTTTGGAGATTTTATTATGCACTCTAAATTTTTTAGTAAAATGTTCGTCTGTCATGTAAATTTATTTACGATTTTTTTTTCTTTCAGGGGTTAATCTTGAGGAAAAAAAACATCGTGACCCTTACTTTTCGACGGATTTCACTTGCGTCTCCTCTTAAATATCAGAGTTACGTACCGCTGAGTTATCGATCATAATCGATCATATTCTATTCATGATAGAACAACGACGAGAAATATGCTCTAGGCT
This sequence comes from Clistopyga incitator, assembly GCA_947507545.1. NCBI lineage: Eukaryota > Metazoa > Arthropoda > Insecta > Hymenoptera > Ichneumonidae > Clistopyga > Clistopyga incitator. The sequence continues at coordinate 10,948,702 of OX382173.1, read as the reverse complement.
AAATCGTGATTCCGCGCTTGTATTATCGCCAGGGGAATTGTGAAACCTTCGACCACTGTCTATTCACCCAATTCGGTTGCATAACGTAAGTTTTTTTTCTTCAAAAACTCTGGTCACGATAGGCGTGGTACGGGGACCAAAAACCCATTTGATTTTCATCGAGTCAAGTTGCGTTTGAATGGGTTAGCCCAATACCGTTGCTTTTGATCGATCGGAAATGCTCCTGCTGTTTGCCTCAAGTCAACTATGTAAAAAATCTTCGTTTTGCAACTAACTATGATGATATATCTTGTTATGATTTTCAAACGAATTGCGACTTGTGATATAACCTCGAGGCACTTGCCGATTTAATTTTTTCTCTTAGTATCGAAAAATCACAGCATGAAGTTTTCTATACAATTTAATGCAACACCTTTTCATAATAATTTTATTCAATTTGGCAGCGATAGAAATTTTCTCAATCGAAAAACAAATTTTTCTGTCGTCGTATAAATAGTTACCGATTTTTACAAAACATTCTATAGATATCATTATACAAAATATAATAACCGGTCGTTCGTATGTTGAGAAAATTTGATTCAATTAATAATAGTAAAATAACCGAAAATCCATAAAAATCGGTTAAAAACCGGTTGCAATTTATTCGAGAAAATTTACCGTTACAAAAAGTAATTACCGGTAACTTCTTTTTTACAAAAGTTACCGATCACATCGAAATTAATTGTTCGAATTTTTTCAATTCAAAATGACACTGATAACTTATCGATATATCTGTCGATCACTCCGAAATATATGTACCGTTGCTTTTGATCGATCGTCTCTTTACACATAACTTTATCTCGTAGTTCTCAGGTGGAGGTATAATTCATATGTTACCACTATATCCGGAAGATCGATCGAAATTGAGAAGTTATTTCGAACAGTGGCTTTTGACATCTACATGCTCACTGAGCAAAGACATCTGGCAGGTTTCCTCGAGCTTCCCTCGGACACGATGTATGCTGTACAATGTACAATAAACGAGGCAATAAACTGCAATCGTTCACGATGTACATAATTCTCTGGAAGGACGTATATCGATGTATCGGGCTCTCCAGTTTCGACGAACCAGGCCGGGGCAGTTAAAATCAAGTCGTTCAAAATGTCTTAAAAATAACGTGGTTCCTAAAGTCGTATTTCAGCCGTATAAATTTTTCACGTCAATGTACACGAAGAAATATATACGCTTATTTCAAGAATAAATTTCTCCGTATTTCAATGAACGTAAACCGTGGGATCACACGCGAATACATTTTGCAAAACGATACGTAAATAAATACACAAAAAAATTATTGAAATTTATTGCACTAAAAAAATATTCCGTAAAACGTTTCTTCGCTTCATGAAAAGCACATAATAATTTTAAGTGGCCTTAAATATAAAATAATTGATTAAAAATCTTTCGACAAACTCAATTTCATCATATTGACAAAATATTTTTATTTATTTGTGTCAGCACTTGAGAAAATGGTGTGAAATGAATTTTTTGCTTTTAAACATTTGCTTTTTCAGATTTCAAATATTCTTCAATCTCACTTAAAATATATATATTTTTTTTCAAACAGATTTTTACTCAATGAGACGCCACTCGAGATTGACAAAAAAAAGGGATTCTGTGTACAAGTCGCGATATTTACAGCCTCAATTAATCTAACCACCAAATCTTACAATTACTTAAATCGCAATTAAAATGCCTCGAGCCCGTAATTCCAATTAAATCGTCGGTGGAATTTCCTGTTAAATATTATTTTCCCAGGAGATGCGGCAGATTAAATAGTCAATCTTCAATCAGCCTGTAGCTAAATGAGAGCGCTCGTCCTTCGCGTGGGCGGTCTCGTTTGGCCCAGATTGGCCGGCTGGGCAGAGCGTGGCTCCAGTCACAGAGGAGCGTTCCACCTGTTGCCAGCCCGTCGTGCGGGTTCCGTTAATTCTTTAATTAATTAGCGACTAACGAGTCGGCCAGAACGGTAGCTGTGTTTCGAATCTCGGTGGCAATTTCCGCGGGACCGTATTTCCACGTCGAACTTGTCTTGCTTCCTCATACACGGATCACCGCTTATACATGCGACAGGAATGAGTCATTAGCGGCGACAGGCGAATGATAGTATGGAGCAAAAAAAATTAAGTGAATCAAAAAAAATATCCCACTGGTGATAAATCTGTTCTCGATCGCTGTGAACGACGCGCGAAGGTCGCAGCATCCTCCGAGGACTCTGTCAAACCACTTCGCCATCCGCAAAAAGAAAAAAAAAAATGCAGAAATTTATGATTTTTGCATAATATCAGTTATTTTTATCGCGATTAATTTGGCGATTTTAACGAATGGGTTTTTAAATAATGTATTGATTATATTGGGGCTTGAGGTTGATGACTTTAATTTAATTGTTGAATTGGATCTTTATATCTTGCTGAAGATTTTTTTATTTTTTATTTTATCAATGCTGTTTGAATGCAAACGCTTCAATGGTCTAACAAGGAGACTGGGATTTATTGCCGAGACACGAGCATTTAACTTCAACAGCAGGAAGTTACTCGCGGACGCTTTCCCTTCAATGATGAAGGTGAAGTCCGGTCGATGAGGACGCACGTGTGGATCACACGCTGCGTACTATTCTTCCTCTTCGCGTTTGCCGCAATGGGTTTCTTATTCTCGTCGTTATTTCACTTTCCAATTTTTTTTTTTTCGTCATTTTCGTCGACCCTTTTATTGACTCGCGCACTGTTTCTCTTTTTTGCGTTGATCTCAATGCATTTTTTATTTCTGTCGATATTTTTTTCTTGCTTCCTTTTTTACACGATGCCGGGATCATTTGCGCAGAATGCACAAATATGTATCAATCCTTTTTTCCTCTTTGCATTTTTTATTCCCATCATTATTTCACTTTCCAATTTTTTTTTATTTCGTCATTTTCATCGACCCTTTTATTTCTTCGTGCACTTTTTCTCTTTTTTGCATGTATCTCAATGCATTTTTTATTTCTGTCGATATTTTTTTCTTGCTTCCTTTTTTACACGATGCCAGGATCATTTGCGCACAATCCACAGATATTTATCAATCGATCAACGGGCTGCTTACCATTTTTTTCCTCTTTGCATTTTTTATTCCCATCATTATTTTACTCACAAATCTTTTATGCCCTTTTTTTCCTTCCTTTTTTACATACTCCCAGTATCCTTTGCGCATAACATTTACCTCAATGCATTTTTTATTCCGATCATTATTTCATGTACAAAAAAAAATTTTTTTCCATCGACCCTTTTTCTTCCTTCCCCTTTTATGCGATGCTAGGATCCCTTGCGTACAAGACACGAGTATATGTCAACCGATGGTCGCTGGAGCCTCGCGGAGGATACGCGTACGCGAGGCGAAAATAAACAAAATCTTTCGAGCACCGAGAGCGATAAATATTCATGAGGGGGGCCTGCACGAAGTACCTCGAGCGGGGCCGGCGATAAATCGACCTCGCGAAGTCAACGGGTCGTCGCAGTCCTTGCTGTATTACCGCAGCGCGCTGAGCTCGAACCCACGATCCTTCGACCCGGTGAGCTCAACGCCGAGTTTCCAAAGAGAGTCTCGATGTGCCGGCGGGCAAACATTTCCGGAGTCTCCGGACAGTTTTGCCGCTACGAAGATACGCAACTTGTGCATAGTATACGATCAAATATCACGCATCATAATAAACTCAGCCTTAAATTTATCCTTCTTAAATATGGATGTAACAAAAAAAAAACTCACGCATTTGCTCCCCACTATTTTTAAAATATGTTTGAAAAAATTCTGCGCAAAAATGGCGCGTTACAAACAAATTCTATAATCAATTTTTTATTAAATTAATAACAAAATAATAACAAAAATATAACGAACAAAGGTAAAATCATCAGATTTATCTGTAAAATCGTTTTCCATTTTTTTGCACAGTAATAATATGGACCATTTTTTGGATGCTGCGAAAGATATCCAATAGAATGAAAATACCATGCAAAGTGGCCACGGGCAATCAAAAGATAACGCGTATCTTACTCGTTAGTCATTAAAAATTCACCGGTTATCAATTGGATCGCGCGAGCGACGAGCTACTCTCATTAAGCCTTGACAAGAATGTTAAAAACACTATATGCACTGTGCTGTACCTATATATATATATACATAAGGAGGAAATAACTGTACGTCTCGTTCTTCTCGGACGAGCTGAGAATCGTCCGAATATTATAGGTCCCACTGTACTAAACTCCACTCTACACACAATATAACTATGGATAATACGTAGGAACGTATTAAATATACGCGGAGGCAGATAATGACCGCAAGCACCCGGAGGCCTGATGGACGTCCGGGTAAATAAATAGTTAAGACCATCTTTGCTCCTGAAACTACGTGGACTCTATATCTATAGCGTATACTAAACTCCATAACGACTGATGATGCGTACGGGTTACTCGCTCTAGGAAGACGAACCGTTAGCTCGACTATAACGACGACTAGACAATGTGGATTCCTACGAGAAACTTTCGCGACGTTAGCTTGCACTTTTATTTTCACAGCAGCTGAGATGCACTTCGATTTGAACAGCCGCATGAAAATTATTGGCGCACTGAGTTGAGAGTATGAAAAAATTTGTGGGACAGTAGAAAATAATTTTGGTAATGTGTAATGCTAATTTACTGAATTTCCTTTTTTGGATACTCTTTCTTGTTGGGAATTTTTTTTTTTTTTTTCAAGGTGTATTTAATAGTAACTTAGGTACAGGTTCAATGATTTTTGCGATTCTGCAACTTTTCATTTTTATTTTCAACTTTCCAATACCAGATGAATGTAAATTCATGTCAAAGACAAGAGATAATTTTCATGATGGTTTTTTTAAAGTTAACAAAATTTTTTGTTTTATCTTTGCGCAGTAAGAGGAAGAAAAGTATGCCAATAAATTGAGTCCGGCTGATATTTGTATATAGGCAATGTCCGCATCGTTGACCCTTCTTTCGGTGTTGAGCCAATCAGAGCAACAGCCGACGAAAATAGTGGGTCCACTTGGTCCCTCGTGATTGGGACACTTATGTTGATGCCGCATCTCAATCATCCGCTATGACTGAGCGCTCTTCGAGCCTGTTAAAATTGAAAAATAACAGAAGAGGCACCGAAGCTCTCAATGAGAATTCCACGAGAGTTTGTAGCGTTTTGTTGGTCTCGTTAGAGGCTTTCTTCAGGTACGTAGGCTTCGAAGGAACGTCATCTTAGTCATCACGTTCTGTCTATGGCCAATTTATTCCAACCAATATTACAACATATTTATGCAAAAATTGGTCAACTAAAATAAATTCAGAAATTTTAATTACTTAGTAAAAAAAGAAATTAAACAAATAATCACATAATTTTTCATTAAAAATTCAAAAACCTACATAAAATGTTGTCGTCGTATTTTTTCACGCCCCTGTTCTTTTTGTCACGGAAACACCATTAAATAAAAATGAATTAGTGATACAATTAAAACGATCAAGTGATTGTAATTAAAACAGAGTGATTATGATAAAACCATTCGTTATTTCGAGGTGCTGCAAAGTGCATTTCGAAATAAATACCGCAAGAGTGAAGTCGTAATTAAATGGTGAATTATGATTATCCTTTTTTTCTCAGGCCTCAAAAGTTACCTAATTTGGATACTACAGAGGCTGTAATAATTGGTGTTCTCCATCAGGGTCACAGTGACATTGAATATATCGATCAAGATGAAGAACTCACGCCTCGGTCAACATTAATAATTTTTTTAAAAACATGAGAAATTTTACGAGCTCAGTTGTGCACCGGTAGTTGGAATATGGGTAACATAGGAAGCGTAAATCAATTAACCAGCTCCGCGTATGTGCTCTACACATTCGTGCGGTAAGATGATAATTGGTGGGCACGCTCGTGCGGATTGCGCACTTAACCGTACTCTCCGCGTCCCATAACACCATTGGCATAATAATAATTATTCATGAAAGATACTTTGATGATACTCGACTCGCAATTATTCCGGGATAATTAAAACTCCGAGATCCCGTATAGTCGTGGGTAAAAAAAAGAAGACTCAATATATTTTAAACGTGTGTGCACGCATTTTACTGCAAAAAGTCCTAAGAAATTTTTAGGCCGCTAAATTATATATATAAAATTAGTGGATAAGAAGAATATTCAAAATCCTGAGGGACCGAAAAAAACGTCGTTCATTTCGGGAGCAAAAGCAACAATTTTATTCAGCGCTAAATAATTGATTACAAAAAAAATTTAATTCATTACATTTCTGTCCTGGATAAAAATAAAAATATATTTACAAATACAAATTCAACGCATATTTTTCGCATCACAATTATTCATATCGCATATCATACATTTTTCGCAAATGTTTCACCCACGCAAAATTATCCTGTAGAAGAATCTGTACGCTGATCGGTATGTCCTGGATTTATGATCGTACGCGCTGCACGCCATATCAGCTTCCAAATTTTTTGTCCTCTCGTTCTCGTTCGATTGTTGCGCCCCTCGACGAAGATCGTCATCGACTCGGAGTGATCTATGAGCCATATGGCGGAGAAAATAATCGATCGGTCTTCGAGTCTCGATTATTCAAGCGCCGAGAATATCCCGGCGTGTAGTATATTAAAGAAAGACAATAAGAAGAAGAAGAAGAAGGAGAAGAAGAAGAGGAGGTGGAGGAAGAAAAAACGAATCCGGTTCTCCCGGAAGTGGGTCAATCGAGCCCCGAGCGGCCGTGTTCGCGTCATCGTCCACGTACCGTCCATGCGTCTCCGATGCCAAGCTCGCCGTGCGTGTCTCGTCTATTCACTCTCCTCGAATGATATTGTTGGTAGTAGCCGGGAGCGATATACTCGTGGGCGAGACTCGCCGCCGCGACTGCCAACCAGTGACCATTATACGTACCTCATTTTTCATCGGAAGAAGATAAAATAACACGAGTTGAGCCCAGTGGCCTCGATGAAATGAATTGAACATTGAAAATAAATTTAAAAAATACTGTGCCGAACAGTGAAGATTAATAATTTCTGTGGCATTAACCCTTTCATGGTTATCCGGTTTCCTATCGAGAAAAAATTATGTCTCTACGTAAGCTTTTTTCAAAATTTTTTAAATTCAATTTTATTTAGGTGAATATAGTACGATATCAATTGAATTAAAGTGTAGGATGTGTTTGCGATGAAATTCTACTGGTTGTGAATTTTTTCCAGAATTTTTTGGATAAAGTTGAAGAAGATATTTACAAAAATAAAAATTACTCAGCAATTTGTAAAAATTGTTTCGCACATTAATTTCAATTAATTGATTGTGATGAAGTTACAATAAAATAAAAGGTATTACTAAGTACAGTATTATATTCTTTTCAACATTTTTATAGACCGTGATTTTAAGTAAATTACGAGGAAAAAAAAAAAAAAAAAAACGAGTAGCAAAGTGTTGTTTTTCCACGCGATCATCCGACCGTAAATCGGCCGAATTCAAATCATCGAAGCGCGAAGTCGCTGAAGGACTTGACGACAGCCTTCGCCTTGATGCTACTTCTCACAGATCCGCATATTCCTGCACAATCTCCATGACCTTCAATGCTTTGGGCAGGAACAATGTGCCATTGAAGGAAGTTCAAACATCCATGGCACGAGACGACTTAAAAATAAGTCGCCAAAAAATTGCGCAAAGTGACGCAACAATATATGATCACAAAAATAAACAAACCATTTCCACGCATCGTCAAATAACAATTTACAGTGCAACCGGTAAGCCCCCCCCCCCGTCCCAAAAAAAAAAAGAGTCATGGGAACCTCACAGTCACGATGTCTCGATAGCCTCGTATACATTATACTAAACAGTATTGTACAACACTACGAGAGCTATTACAGTCTCTAAAGACTATCGAGATCTGAGTCAAAGCCGCGCCTCGTTAATTTCCAAATTAGCTTCTTATCGCAGTGTCTCAACTGTTCAATACATCTATAAATATATATATATATATATAAATGCTAATATATATATATATATATATATGTACATATATACATTTATAGTACTGTGGTCACTGCATCTTATCTGCAACGCGTTGTACATACACGACGAGACTTTATCCATGGATAGTCACAGATATACTCGTCCATATGGGTGTGCCAACGCGTGCTCCTGTTGCCGGAGTTACACAGCAGCAATTCTCCTCCAAGTGCACATTATATTAGGTTCGCGTGACGCGGGGACACGGCACGAGTCCTGTACACTCGATTCTTATACCGTACGCAGAGTAAACGCTCTTGCTGTACTGGATATGCTGTTCTATTGAAGGTGTCGATTAACGCGCCGAACGAGTGGGTGTGTTTTAGTCGTATTCGCTCCCTCTGTCCCATCTGTGAGATTCTCGTGATTGAGAATCTAGCTCCGAGGTAGCGGAGCAACGACGTCCTCCGCTGTACGTATTTATATGGGCCAATCCACCTCAATAAAAGAAAAACAAAATTTTTTACATTTTTTTTACCGATTATCCTTTTTTCAGAAAAAAAAACCGTAATGTGAAATTTAACAAAAGGACCATAAAAATCTTGGTAATTATCAGAATTTCTGGAATCCAGCTATTTTTAGGTTCCTTAAGAATTTTTTTCGCCGATCAATTATTTTTTTACTCAATCAGTGGTTCATTTAGCTCCTAATTTTATTTACGCTACAATGAAATATATATTTTTGGAAAATAAATAAATCATGGTGATTGTTCACGATATGAAATTCTGTAAAATGGCTGCCATTGCATTTAGAAAATTGCTGATAAATAGGAACAAATTACTAAAGTGGTCGTTCCATAAATTGAGAAAAGATTAAATAAAAAATGACAAAGAAACTTTTCAAACGGTACTGATATATGTAATAATATAAATTGAAAAGATAAAATGTTGCTGAAATAACAGAGAATGCCTCGTATACCGGTCATTCCATACTTATGTGTGTGTATGTGTGTGTGTGTGTGTTTGTGAGCCCCAGGAAACCACAAGGACGTCAGGCCTCGGAGGCAGACACACTGTGTAGATTTATGGGATTTATCGATCGACTTGTACCGACCGCTGTAGATAGGCATCTAGATCCTATGTCCTAGCAACTCGGCGTATCTATAGCTACGCCTGTAGTATAATATGTAAAGAAATATACATGTATATCTACTACGCCTATAGAATACACTCGCACACACATATATAGATATATATTTATATATCGAGCCTCTCGAAGAACACGGAACTCTTACATCATCGATATACCACTCTACTAGAAGCTTATACGCATGCGTGACAGTGTGTATACTCTAAAGAGTCTAGCGATCGTATTCACCCACGCCGAGTTTACCGATTCTGCAGGATAATACAGTCGAACTCGCACTAAGTTTCTCTCTGGAATTTTCTTTATTGCGCTGTTGCATTTTTTGACCACATTTTTTACACTTACTTTATTCATAATTGTGTCACACTAAAAAAAAAAACAAAAAACGCAATGTACAACGTGAAATTTTTCCATTAAAAAAAAGACAGTTTATTCCCATCATACAAAATTTTTCATCATACAATAACATGTATTTTTCTCTATATAAATTAATTCATTATTGAAAATACGAAATTTAGAAGCAATGAAAGAAATAAAGGCACATCTGTTAAATTTTAGTGAGATTTTTAATAAATCATTCGAATATCTCCATTTGGAAAAAATATATATATCAAATAATTTGTGGAATATATAAACAAATACAGCGAGTTGGAATGTAACAACTATCATTATTGTTGACATTGAAAATAAATTAAAGAAAAAATGGATTCTACACGGAAGAAAAATAAGTGGAGAATACGTCCCATGTGATGGTACGTTTTATTTTATGCGAATATTAGAATGTCCTTTTAGTTTTTCAACGTTTTTTCCTATTGTTTAGTGTCGTCGGCATTGTTGTAATTTGGCATGCCGACAGAAATGAACGAGTCACGACAATGTTAATTAACGGAGAACGAAGTAAAAACGCGTCGAAGATAAAAGTGCGTCAGGCGATTCTTGGCGTGGACACGATCACTGCTCCGCAATGCTTCGGTGAATAGTGATAAAAAATCGTGACAATTAATAGCCGCAAAGCGCGGAAAAGCCTTGACCACGAGAAAAGATCGTTGCGCGATATTTATTGCTGCGTAAACAATCGATTGTTCTTGCGCGCCACGTGGCGCTCCACGAAAATTTCCCAAGCTCCGCGAGTCCGCGACTATATATCTCTGAAAATAACATAACAGGGTTCATTAATGTCACGCAGCGGAATTTTTATAGGGTCGACATCGTTAACGCGCGTGCACGTCGTGCGCGCATTAAGAATGCCCATTTACGCGCTCGGTATTTACTGTCAAAGGAGGAACGATTCATTTTATAAAAGCATTACAAGCCCCGGCGAAAAACGTAACTTTCTCGTCCGTAGCTGGGTTATATTTTTTTTTCGACACTCACATTCACCGAAATGTTTAATCGAATCAACACCAATTTTTTGTCCACCGTTTCTTACGAAAACCCGCAAATATTTGCAACAAAGTGAGCGAATAAAATTTGCCAAAACTATTTCAACCTTTACCTAAAAATAAACAAGAAAAAAATAACATAAAATAAAAAAACTCAATGGTCCTGAATATTCAAAATAATAATGATATCAAATTTTCAATACTTAAAATAAAGGAGTAATCAAAAAATATTTTTAGAATAAAGAAAAAAGTTAGCGAACTCTCGAAAAAAAATATTTTCAAGAAGGGCTGCTTAAATGCTTCAATTAACCATTAACTCTATTAAATTTTCTCTTTACATAAAAATAAAGAGCTGAAAAGAGTGAAATAAAAAATAAATAAATGTAGGCGGGGTATGCGCGTCGATACGCCGATAAAAGCCATATCGCCGTTAACTCGTGGGTCCCATCTTTGGAAAATGTGCCGACGATCTCGCGGCACGGTCTATCGGCAACGTGCAGCGTGCAATGCAGCACATTGCAGCACCCGTGAACGCAGCGCCTTTTGCATTAAAGCCTTCATTGTTTCTCGCAAACTATAAATTACAAACCCCACCCTTTCGCCCCACCACCGCGGCGCCCCCTATACGCCGGTGTAATTGATGCAGATACGCCGTCGAGATATCGCATGTATGGTCAGCAACGAGCCGTTGTCCGTTGTAAGGAGCGTGCGAGAGCAAAAGCTCTCGTGTCAACAAAAAAAAATAAAAAATATCTGAAAACCACTGCCGCTGGAATGGACATGGGCGATGGAAAATGTCGAGGGAAGTGGGGGGGAGAGACGCCGGTGCGTGGTTGCACGTACCTCCAAAGATGGACGTAGCTAGTTAAGAACGAGGGAATTTCGTATGCCGAAGGGACAGCAGCGAAGCCCAACGTGAATCTTCACGTACTCGTGCTCAGTCGTTGAGACTCCAAGAGGCTCAAAGTCAGGCTTATGCACTGAGCGAGGGCGGATGTTGAACCGATTTTAAATGCGAAGCGAGTCCTCCTTTTCTTCTTCTTCTTCTTCGTCGTCCTCTTCCTTCCTTCACTCTGCTCAACGACGTCTTCGATATGCTTCTTCGTCGACGAATTCATGAATACTCACTTGTCCATTCGGTACCCAAACTCGTGTTTCTGTCTTTGCTCCTATTTTTCATAATTATTCAAATCAATTGTGTGTTGCGCAATTTAAAAAAAAATATATCATTTATCTTCAAGGATTCGCGAGAGAAATTGACAATACGAGAAATCGGGAATGGAGTTTATTTTATCAAATAAAAATGAATGAGTGAAAATTGAAAAATTGGATTTTAATAATAAATCATTTGATGTCCATTAGGAATAGTCCTAATATCGAATTAAATAATCGAATATCGGAATTCGTACCCGAGTTTGATACATTTTTATTTGTATATATTTCAGATTGGTTATATCGAAAAACATTTTTTCCAAACGATTTAGTTTTTTTTATAGCACTTCTTATCGATCTAAGAACTTAATTTACAGAAGCAAATAGAAAATAGGTGTAGAAAAGCGATTTTAGCAGTGCAAATAACTGTAAAGTCTCGGAAGGTGGAAAATTACGAAGCGAAACCAGAAAGTGGCGAGATTGTATGTGCAGGTATGAGGGCAATATAATAGAGGAGTGTTATCGAGTTGTTGGTGAGGGCGCGGGATTTTTAGAGTGCAGCCCGGTAACGATTAGGCAGGAACGCCAGGATTTTCAAGAGTCTGTATGGTTGGCCTAGAAAGACTATAACTTAAAGCTCGATCCTCGGGGCTCGAGACTATGTGCAAGTTCGTGCTGTACGGCAAAACCCAGACGCCTAATTGCTAATTAGAGAGGTCGGCGCGCAGGTAATACTCACGAGCACCGCCAGCGGACTACGTATTTTAGTGCACGTCTGATCTTCGTGCACTTGGTGCACCCGAGACTTACGTGCATCGACCGTGTACCACCAACGAGATCACTCCCAAAATGCCATTCGCTTAATTAATATTATTCAATGAATATATTAATGTAATTACAATAATTGCTCCATATTTTCTATCAATAATAACCATTAATTAATAAGCTGCTATATTCGAGACCTTACGTTAATTAACACCGTCGGTCAAGTCAATCGAGTGGTAAGATTTTTAAATACTGTGAAATGCTTTCAACTTCAACTCGACTATGAAATAAATTAAGATAAATCTAATTAAAAAAACTTCTTAATACATGAATGAATAATAAATAATAACCAATCTTGCTGCAATCAATCGTCAGGTATATCTCTAAGCAATTTTTGCACATTTAAAAAAATTATTTACCATTTCTCTTTTAGAGAGCAAAATTCTACACTTGCAAACAATAAATCTTTGTCACTTGTGTTCACAGTGATAACATTTTTCGAAAAACTATATTCATTTTCAGACCTACATTTCCTTCGATTTCCAGGAATACCGAAAAAAAATCAGTACGATAATTTCGCCGGTCACTTTTGTTGCAAAAATGGTGAAAAAAAAATGACATAATTAATTGAACAGGTCCAATTAGAGCGAACGTTTCAGTGAGTCGTAGCAATTTCGAGTTACCGTCAGTAGATATCGAATATCTCCTTAATATTTACGAGTTCCTTTTGGAAAGCAACAAAGTAGCGGCAAAGAGAAGCGAGGAATAGAGATTCTCGGCACCTGATACCCCAATAAAGATGAAACCGAGCGGGATCTCGCTACCAGCGATAGACCGCCGACAAATAGCTCGCTATTTTATCAATGCCCACTCCAACGTGCAATATGTACAACATAAAATATATATGTTACAGCATATGCGAGTAAAACCGCAGCGAGGCCTCGGGAGTTCACCAATCTCGAGGCTGAATCGAGGCGTACGTATTCCCAACACGTATCTGCGTTTCGCGAGCTAATCCCGATGCCTTTGCCTCTGGATTATACGCCAAACTGTATCCGTGTCCTTATCTGCGATTCCCATCCTCCACACCCGGCATTTATAGAGGCTGTGTACGCGCGCGCACACGTTTTACTCTCTTTTTCGCGGAGCGTGCGGGCGGCGAACGATTCGCATGAATCTATCTCGAGCCTCGTGCCGTAGAACCTGCCTATGTATATACGTACAACAAACTCCACGTAGCGAAATAGATGCCCGCGGGCTGAGCTGCTGGATACGAGCTGAGATGTAACTCGGATCCACAACCTACTTATTCTCGCACTTATGCTTTATAAGGTACATCGGTATATATTCATTGGCCTCTTAAGTGAATTTTGAAAAAAAAAAAAAAAATCGCTTCCTCTGAGGAAGCATGATATTTTATTTGTTTTTTTTTTAAGGTTGTTGGCATACTCAATGTTGATTCGACAAGTTTAAGGTTTCGAAAATACAGATTTGTACTATCCTTTTAGTAAGAAATTTTGTTCGCTTTACCCCTTTTTTAAATTTTTATCGCCCGACAAATAATATTTACTATATTAATTTTTTTTAACTGTTTTTTAAATTTTCATTCCAGAATTCCAAAAAAAATGGCCCACTGAGATATGACATTAGAGATACATTAAAACAATTTTGATTTAATGGAACAAAATGATTTTCAGTAATTTCCATAATTCCAAGCTTGCCGATAAATCGTCGACCCCCATTACCCTCTATCATCCCGCTGCGTACCCGCGTGAATACTCACAGCCGATGGTTGCATTCGTGCGGGAGCTCGAGTCTTTTTTACCCCGCGAAACCCACAAACACACACACGCGCGTTTAGCCTGCTCGAAATAATCGTATGCACGATCGGCCGAGAGCCGATCCACTTGCCGCGCTGTAGCGCAGCCACCGCTGCACCAGATCTCAGCGAATAATTGCATAATACTTTGTTAGTCGGTGGATACACGTTCCGCGAGCTGGCCAACCCGGCGTTCGTCGATTCTGCACTTATGTGCAGTGAAACGGGCCGACTTCATACATACTTCCACACACACACACACATACATATATATAGCCATATCACGAGAGATACGCTAACGCTGTTTTCTACAACGTTTAACTGCAGCAAACAGCAAGTGTACAGCAACGTACAGTTTCTAGCTAACGTCCGTGCAAGTTGCACGTGAGATCCACGGGTGCTCCACCTCGGATACACATTTCATCCGGCTCGTGGTGCGCCGCGCACGGATTTCCATATTCGTATGGGAAAACCGTGCGAGCTAAACCACCGGCAGCTCCTCTCGTTCAGAGCTCCACTATAGTTGTATGTACGTATTCACTACGTGCGGAGCGAGGAATTTTCTTGGGTTTTGCGCGGTGAAACTGGCCGTTCGTACGGTCGGTGACTGTCGTTGTTTAACATGCATACATGCATAGACCGTGGCAACTGATGGCGTTTCTGTTTTCTATCTCTATCTTTCGATAGTTTTATCCACTTTGCTTTTATTATCTCTCGGTATATAGTGTTATAGCGGTGGGAAGTGCAAGCGATGTATAAATATATATATACATTTTTTAAAATAATGTATGTGTGTGTGTGTGTGTGTGTGTGTGTGTGTGTGTGTGGCTGTGTATGGAAGGAACTTACGTTCGATACGATAAAGCTTTGCTGCGACTATAGAACGTGAATGCTCGAGGATTCTCCGCGGGATACCCGCTCACGTATCGCACGCTGGAATCTTTGCGCGCAAGAGCTGCGAAATTCTTCCGCATCTTCGTTTCCACTCTCGAGCCCTTTTCCGCGGCCGAAAATGAGGCCGAAGTGGCTTGGGACATGAGGATTAATTTTGCTTAATTAGTAACATTGTATTGCGGGTATTTTTTATTTTTTTATCGCAATTAGAGAATTCCGTGAAAAAAATTCGGCTTGATCGAAAAGTGTTCACGTGATTTTTTCAAGATGTTCACGGACTTTTTTGGATAATATACTTATAATTAGTAATATCGTGCGCGAGAGCAAAATGCTAATGAAAAATCATGAGAATATTTAACCATTTAAACTTTCACCAGCACGACGCAAACTGAAGAAAAAAAAGTTCTTACACTTATCTGAAATGAAATAGCGAAAAAAATGGCATTGAACAAAATTCACTTTATCGAATTTGTGAAAAAGAAGGCGTTTCCAAAATTAAATGTGACATCATAAAATTTCAATTAAAACCAAAATAAGAAAACAAAACATAGGCAAATTTAATCAGAGAAATATATTCTTTGAAATAACAAAATTATCTTTTCAAATAATTATGTCTTTTTCTGAATCCATAAATTGGCTGAATTAATTCATCAAAAATGATGACAAAGTATTTTTTGTTGTTCAGGTGAGTCAAAAGAAGGTGCAAAAAAAATGAGCAATTCAATTTCCTTAACCGAACATTTATTTGACAAGCCGTGTCCGCCGAATTGACTCCAGCCGACCAATCTCTTGTTCTCAGTACGTTTAATTTTTTTATGTGAAAATTATCTCAGCTTTCGGTGTAAAACCGGTAACAGTAAATATTCAAAAAATTGGTGCAGTATTTCTCGGCATTCTGCAACACACCAAATGAAATATAATAAGAAATTGAAAATGACCGGAATGGGTCGGTCGGTGCAACGTTCCCGAGTCTCGGTACTGGTCCAGAACCCACCGTAATAATTGTCCCGTGGCATATCCGCGATAATAATGAACGTCCGAGAAATATTTCGTAAGTCCCTGTCCATTTTACGCGCGTAAAGTACGCGCGCACTATATTTATATACGTGCACGGTGCGGACACCGACGTCGTACAAATGTAGTGTAAGTGTTTCACTTCGTCGTTTACCCGCACATGAGTTATAGGAATTGGGACGTGCATCCGCTTCCTTCGTTCAAACGGTCGCTACTTCCCCGACAACTTTTCTTATATCCAAACACTTTTTTTTCCACAGGAAACGCGTGATTGCCTTTTTACCAGCTTTAGTTCTTATCAATTTTTATCAATCGATCTTTAGACGATTTTTCAAATATAATATATGTAAGTTTTTTAAAAATTTCGAATTATTTTTAATAAAATTTTACAACCATCCTCAAAATTCAGACTCTTTTTTATTAATTGTAAGAAGTTGAGAATTTTTTATTCACACGTACCGTTTTTTTGTAGCCGAAGAATTTTTCAATTAAATAACACAATTTAAAAAATGTGGGCGCGTTTTTTTTTTACCAACAAAAATCGTAAATTTTGCGAATTGATGGAAAGAAAATTGTTAAATTTACAGCATTTTTTTTTTTTTTGATAAATAGTTGAAAGTTGAGTAGAAGTTAAAATTTGAGGTGCATTATTGCAAATGTGTAATTAATGAAAAATGTGTGCGGTACAAAAATTGCCCTGATTTCCTGGATGGTTAGGTGTGTCTATGGATCGTTGAGAAAAGTAATGAAAGCAACAATTTGCTCGAGATCGGGCGGTTCGGTAATCTTTGAGGTCTTTCGACGAAACCCGAGCGACTGGCAAGAAATATATAGTGTAGAAGAAAAGAGGAGATATCCAGTGAGAAAGACCCCAAGTGACCGCGGAGTCCGTTCGTCTAATTGCACGCGACGGGCAAGTGGGTTAAGGGGTCTGCGCTTCAATTACGACCAGTTTCATAATTTTTTAATTGGCCAACCGGCCGGCCAGTGTGCGACTGGGTCCTCACCAGGACTTTACTGCGCACCGTCAGTGATTTCTTTAATTACAGACGACGACAACGACCAGCGCACGCTTTCTCCGTTGTCGTTTGTAGAATTAAATGCATTAGGATTGTGGGGGGCGTCATTGTCATTGTAGAAAAGGTGGTTCTGGGTTAGAGGTATAGATATTAAATAGTATTAAACCGTTACCGGTAGTACATCCAATGAAACAAAGAATTGGTGATTTTTCTTTTTTTATTTTCGACTAAAACTTCTAAAAAAAAAAAGATAAGTAAAAAATATTTCTAATCAAAATCCTTTGAAACTGATATTTTCTATGATGAAATACACAACTTGACAACGAAAGTGATGACCAAAAATATAGATCGAAAAAAAAAAACGGTTCGAGAGATCAATAAATATTTTTTTCTTTCGACCAAATTTGATGGACCAAGAACCACAAAAAAAGTTAGTTGAAACAAATGATGAACATTTCCTCATGAACGTACTTGCGGATATATTGGAAAAGAAAAATGTTGCCTTAGTTATTGACTATAAAAAAATAAATTCTTCAAGCGTGATCTATAAATTCATAATCAGCATAGACATTCGCAATAATCTATAAATCTATAATAAATTCTATAAATAACCGAACAGCGGTTGAAAATAATGAAATGATTAGATCTCTCACTCCCCGAGAAATCCCACGATTTTCCTGGGCCAGCGGAACGCAAGGTTACCGACTCAGTCGCTGAGATCTCCCGGCGAGTGCAAGAAAACGTTCGCGCTCGAGTCGATCGCGATTAGTCACCCCGTACGCCGCCGGGTTCCAGGGACTCTGCACACACAGCGGCAGTATAAACAGAGAACAGCAACCGGAGGCAGAGATCGTACGGCGCTCGGCGCGAGTAACGGCGATTCCTGAGCCCGGCCCGCGTGCGCGCGCGCGCAAAGTCCCTCGACCCTCGGAGAAAGTACCGAACGTCGGCGAACGGGTTCCCTTCCACTGGGTCAAGGCTGGCTAGCCGCTCGCGCGAGCGAGTAGCAGCTATACCCAAGTGCTCGCTCTACTCCACGCCGCTGTTGGGGCGCGTGAACCGCAGCTTTGCACGTCCCGGCCGAGCAGAATCCACCCCGCAGCTAATTCGATACGTATCAATGGCTTTCGCAATAAAATAATGAAACATATGCTACAATGTAAGGAGTTAACATAATTCTCCCACGCCTCGGGGGGAAAATCGACATCGGTTCATTTCAGGGTTGATGTGAGTTATTATTATTATTATTACTTCGTAATAATTATTTTGTCATAATTGGAAATTAACTTTTTATTTGCTGTCTTTCGAATTTACAATAATGTTCGAGCTCGTATTTCACTGGCGATTAAGTCAAGCAGAATGCACCCCGCAGCTAATTTGATATATATTATATAAATGAGTTTCGCAATAAAATAATGAAACATATACTATAATTAAAAATTTTACATAATTCTTCCAGTAGTTGGTGAAAAAATGAAATTGGTTCGTTGCGGGAATGTTTGTTCACGAAATTACTATTTTTTTTGGTTTCATCCCTTCAGCTGCAGGAAGAGTTTCGATTTTAACATGTGGCTAATGTCCATTCGTTAGTGATTTCAATTTCTTTTTCACGGGGTTCTGAGCCGCGTTGTACTTAGAGATGGGTATCCTCTTAAGGATCCGCTAATTAGTGCACAAATAAGTATAATTATCGGTTATTAAGTTCTCCTTGTCATTTTTCCCCAACGAAAGTAATGGCCGGTAATTATTTATATACTGGCTAATTAGTCCATTCTTAAGGTGATATTTAAAATCGTTTGCTGGTGGTGATGGTTTGAGGCTGATTTTTCTTTCTAAAGTTGTAGGGAAATTTGTTAACGGGAATTTTTATTTATTTAAAAAATTGTCAGGCTTCAGTGTACCGGTTTTCTTTGCATAAAGACGTAAAATCTCCTTGAGATCTCGAGCATGTTTGCCCTTAAGACATACAATTATAAATTATTTCGTAAACTTTCCTCTTAACATTTATACCAGAGAATTATAATTTATCCTCGTCACGCGTCAATTTCGAGCGTGTAGGTCAACAAAAAATTGGAACGAACGTCTTTAAGGAGTCGTATTTAAGGAGATGCTCGCGATCGCCATGGGCGAGGCTTAATTGGTGAAAATTCCATCTTCCTGACGAGACCAAACCAGACAAGCCTCGTTCGCTCCTGTTCGCTGCCCGGCTTAATACACAATTATATCTTCCAAACCGGAAACTCGTTTTCGAACATCGCTCTCCTTCCTTTTTCTCAAATAAATGCGAACGTCGTTTCGACGATAAAAATTGTAAGGCTCGTGGAGTCGGCGCTTTCAGCGACGAAGGATTTCCCTCGAATTCTTGAGAAAATTCTTCAAACTGGAATGTCATTTCTCCATCGAAGAATTCACAGCGTTTGTCCTATTTTATTTTCGTTTTCTCATTCCCATTTTTAAAAAATCTAGGTCTTCCATTTTTCGTCCAAAAAAAAGTACTTTTTTTCTTTCCATATTTTCCTTAATGAGAAATTTTCAAAAAAACCCAAACTTTCATTTTTCTATAATATAAAAAATCAAAAGTTAACGTCAGGTGAATCCCAAAACCAAAATGCTCAACAAATAATTCTTCTCCATTATTTCTAAATAAGTGGAGAGACAAAAAAAATTTTATCAAAAGTACTAAAATTTCAATATAGTCTCCGAAATGTAAATAAAAATATTTAAAAAAATTGCATTCGATATATGTCGTCTTTGGAGTGAATCGTTGTGAGTATTTACGTTAGCAGGGAAACGAAAAAAAGCATAAGGAAGAAAAAACATGAATGCGACGCTGAAGAAGAAGAAACAGGAGAGAAGAGGATGAGAAATCGCGAGAGGGCATGATGGAATACTCCTTGGTGCGGCTCTTGGAAATTATCGTGCAAATGAAGCGATAAAGTCGAGCGGCAACCCATCATTAAGGCTTATAAAGCCGATCGTTAAATTTGACCAATTCCGTAGCGTGTTCTCTGGCTGGTGTACATACGTACATGTAAATACATGTACAAACTATGTATATAATGTGCGACCTCGTATTTACGTATACCCCAGAGTCCTTAAGCACTCGGACTCACTCACGTACTGACGTCCAGTCGGCCCCAGAGATTCGCTGGAGAACGAAAAGGAATACCATACCATATACTCAACTGGACTCTCTGACATGGTGGCTGCTGATGCTGCCCATGCTGATTGACTTGAATCACCCGACGTAACTACCTACTACACCTCGGCACCACGTACCTGAGAGAGTTCACTGCGAGTGAGCATGATAGATATCTATCAAGGCATTCGAACAACGCATTTACATTTATACTTTATTTCGATCGCACAGTAATTTTTATATGACCGTATGTTGATTTCACTGTTTTCGAGGAATGAAACGACCGAAAATTAGGGGCTACCAAACTTTCCTCTTCCTATTTCTCTTCATCTTCTTTTACTTGTTCTGTAAATGACTTTGTTTACCAAATTATTGACTTATCGCGGAATTAATTCGTTGCAGCAGAACAGTGAACTTGTTTCAACGAAAATGTAATTGCCTTTTTTAATGGTTTTTAAATTTTATTGTTGCTTGATGCTGATTAACTCAAATCAACCGACGTAACCAGCTGCTGTACTTCAATAGCATGTACCTGAGAGAGTTCACTGAGAGTGAACATTATAGGTATCTATCAAGGCATTCGAACAACGCATTTACATTTATACTTTATTTCGATCGCACAGTAATTTTTATATGACCGTATGTTGATTTCACTGTTTTCGAGGAATGGAACGACCGAAAATTAGGGGCTACCAAACTTTCATCTTCCTATTTCTCTTCATCTTCTTTTACTTGTTCTGTAAATGACTTTGTTTACCAAATTATTGACTTATCGCGGAATTAATTCGTTGCAGCAGAACGTTGAACTTCTTTCAACGAAAATGTAATTGCCTTTTTTAATGGTTTTTCAATTTTATTGTTGCTTGATGCTGATTAACTCAAATCAACCGACGTAACCAGCTGCTGTACCTCAATAGCATGTACCTGAGAGAGTTGACTGGGAGTGAACATTATAGGTATCTATCAAGGCATTCGAACAACGCATTTACATTTATACTTTATTTCGATCGCACAGTAATTTTTATATGACCGTATGTTGATTTCACTGTTTTCGAGGAATGGAACGACCGAAAATTAGGGGCTTCCAAACTTTCCTCTTCCTATTTCTCTTCATCTTCTTTTACTTGTTCTGTAAATGACTTGATGCTGATTAACTCAAATCAACCGACGTAACCAGCTGCTGTACCTCAATAGCATGTACCTGAGAGAGTTCACTGCGAGTGAACATGATAGGTATCTATTAAAGCATTCAAACAACGCATTTACATTTATACTTTTTTTCGATCGCACAGTAATTTTTATATTCTCGTGTGTTGATTTCACTACTTCGAGGAATGAAACGACCGAAAATAAGGGGCTTCCAAACTTTCTTCTTTCTATATGTCTTCATCTTCTTCTACTTCTTGTGTGAAGGCCATTTCCTAATGACTTTGTTTACCAATTTTCTTTGGTGTAAAAGACCATTTTTCTACACTCATAAAAAATCGAATATCCAGTAATTGTACCGACTGACGAACACATTTAAATGTGTGTTTCAATTGCACAATAATTTGGTTTTGTCTCGCGTTGTTTTTTTTTTGTTTCTAGAGATTGCAACGCAATGAAACGACCGAAAATTACGGTGTTTGGAAGTATGATTACTTTCTTCTTCCTGTTTTTCTTCATCTTCTTCTGTAGAAGACAGAACTCCATGGGCGGTTATTTTTGGAACAGAATTGCATGGAGAAAAAAAAATGGTGCTTTTATGACCCTCAGTGGAAATACATTTATTTTTATGCTATACTATTATCGTGGAATTGGTTCATTGCAATGAAACGGTTTAAAAATAAGGTCTACCAAAACGTAATTGCCCTTTTCCTCGTTTTCATCTTTGTCTCATTTTTCTCATTGGTTACACTCGTAACTCCAACATCTGGAGCGTTGTAACGGTAGTATTTGGATTCACTTAGATTTCGATTGCACAATTTCTCCAACGACTCTTGATTTCCGGTATTTAATGCGCGAGGTCTAATGTGCCTTTAAGTACGAAATGAGTTTAGCGTTTTCAAACGATTTAAAGCTGAATTTATGATCTGGTTAACTGTTTATTTATCGGTCACTTCGTTAGTGACCCATAAAGTTGGTCTTGGAATTTCAGTCGGTCCCTGTCCCGATGACCTTAACCCTTTCACGACCAAGCCTCTTCATGGCCAAAAAAAATTACATTGCCCAATGTTGGACACTTTTTTAAATCATAATATTGCCGAAAATGGTCTGTCCGAAATAATCTCATTTATTTATTCGTAAATATGTAATTTTTATTAATATTTAAAAATGGTCACTTCAAAATTTATTAATCGACGTTCAATAATTTTTCCAAATTCACATGCAATTATACAATTCTACCAAATATTCCACGAAAAAAGTGCAAATGGTTCATTGAAAATTACACTGCACCGCTTCGAGCGATTTTGAGATGAATGAAGACATTAGCAAAGATATTATTTGTGAGTAATAAAACTTTCTTTTGCTCCATTTTTCTCGCTATGCATATACAAAGTCAGTGGTGGAAGAAAAGTGTATCCACGGACTGTGGGGTTAAAGGCACCCATCAGGAGTACCATTTACCTTACTGCGGTTTCGACTGACCGCAATGCAAATAAGGAAAAAAAGAAGAAGGGTCTTCCAAAACTTCATTGCCCTCATCTTTGTTTTTTTTTTTTTTTTTTTCGTTCCCTTTATTGCCTTCGTTCTTTGGTCTCTACGCTCTCGGCTACTGTTCTTTTCATGCCTGTTAGTGCTTTAGCTCTTGGCCCCCAAGAAGATGACCCCCTTTCACGTTCCTCCACGTGCTGCGCAGCTCTTCGACATAGCGACCTCATGTCCCTCTTTAGGGACACACACTCCTCCCAGAGTTCCAATCCAACCTCCATGACCCCATACAGCTGCGTCTTCCTTATCAACCACCATAGAACTTCCTCTCTTTTTCGCTCTCTCTTGCCAATTTCTCTCGCACTTATTCAAATGTGCAGAAAAATTATGCTCATCAGCCATTGTCAGTTTCAGAAAAAGTTATGAAACAATAAAAATTTGTTAATTCAAATTTAAATAATTAAATCCGTTAATTTTTTAATTTAACTTCATCATTTTGTGTAGTTATAGAAAAAAAATTACTGGACCACATTTTTATGCCGGATATTTTTCAAAAATGTTATCTTCGTTGGGAATTGCGATGCGGCGAGAAATCCATTCGGAGAAACTACTGGACATCGACGGTCGCGTTCCAGCATTGCATTCAGTCAGGCCGAGCTCATTAAATTTTTCGGACCCTCGATACAACCGAGGCCGTCCCGGCTATTCCGGATATGCATTTTTTGTTGTACTTCTTTTTTCCCTTTTTATTTTTATTCCCGGTGCCGCAGCCCGATCGTGACCATTATCCGATTCGGGACAGCGAATATCGACTTGCACCTTCCCTCGCATCGACGCGCGCGTGCTGAGAGACTGCGCTGCTGACAACGGCGACCAGAAGCAGCTGTGGAACGGACTCTCTCACTCACATCCTCAATACCACCACAAAACGACCATCATTTTGGCAGGGTCGTTTCTCTTCCGTGTTCCTGCTTTTATATGTTGAACTTGTATGTATATATACATATATATATACAGGTCTACCGCAAGTGTGTCCCTTAATGGGTATCTAAGAACTCGGTAATGGCACCGCGACTCTTCCATAATGGCCATCGGACCAAAGAAAAGCGATCCTGAAGAGGTACCCATCGCTTGGACAGTCATAACAATTTTTTTTTTCGTTTTTTTATTCTATGGGGTGAGGCCGCCCATTAGGAAAGTGGAATTCGGTTCTAAATGCGGTATTATGACATTTTGATGGATCAATGTGCTCAACTGTTTTTTTTTTTATAGAGAAAAAATTTTTTTTTTTTTGAACGTTTAATAAGTGATTATATTCGACCCCTCGGAAATCCGGGTGTTCTCCGATGTCCTTTGCGATATATTGAAGAGAGCATCGTGCATACCGTGCGCTCAATTGTTGTGGCATGAACCATAGACTCGAGTTGTACAGATCAATTGTAATACACCAGAGAACCCTGGCATTTACCATAGAGGCTCGCAGCTCGCTTCGTTCCTCACAGCGGCAGTCACTACTACTCACTTCATAGCTCCACGCAAAGCACTGCATAAAGGCTTCTCTAGCAAATACACGGGGCAATCCGCATCAATTTGACCTGGGTCTGACCCTCGACCTCGCAGATCTGACCAGCGATTTTACACGCTCCTCTTTACGCACTCTGAGAACGAGGCAGAATTTTTTATTTCTTTTTTTTACTCGTCACTCCTAAGAAACGAAAAAATAATGTCGGTGGTAGAATAATTTGCCCAAATTCTTCAAAATACGTGAAACTACGCAAAAAATATATATACATTAGAAAAAAATAGCCTAATTTTTCAAAAATCATTTAGGTCAAATCAATGGTTCACCGTTTCCAATTCCTTCAAATTTTCACTTCGCTAAATGTTTTTTCAGAAACCCTCAAATAAGTAAGAAAAAGAAAATTTTTCGTTTCCGCCTCTCCTTCAGAGCCACCATTAAAAATCCCTGAGCAAAACCAAAAGTTCCCGGCTCAGGCCAAATTGTCGTGAATTTCCCCGTACATACAATATACATACACCCATAAATACATACACGCCGCGGCATTAATTTAGTACAGTGCGTTATAGGATACGCGATCTTCGTCGTCGTCGTCGTCGTCGATGACTTGGTCGCGAGGATAGGATAGCGATGCGAATTGCGCAACCGCGTCTCGATCGTCGGCTTGCCGAGCCTCTATACATATATCTCTCATTCGTTACTTTGTCTCGCGTACTAAACTCGCCTGCCCGAGCTCCGAGAAGCACCGCTGCTATTGCACACTCTTCGCTCTCTCGCTCTCTTCGCTCTCTCGATCTCCCGAGCTAGGACCGTGCCAGTCACACATATACACATTGTACATACAGATATAGAGACGTAGCGACGTTGCGAGAGTCTCAGAGACGTCGAAGAGTGGTAGACTGCATGTACATTGAATTTATACGCGAGCACGGTGCGTTCCCACGCCTGGGGAGTATGCGAGTCTGGTCTTCGGCCTAATGCCCGCTTGGTACCGATCCCCCGAGCAGAGCGCTGCTCGCCGATCCTATTTCCCCCGCACACTTATTTCTAGCCCACTCCGCGCTGCAACGTGCATAAAATATGGAGCACAGTGCAACGCGAATACCTGCGGATATTGTGTGGATTGGATTCATGTGTGTGTGTGTGTGGGTTTGATCGTACGTGAGATGGTTGAGCCGAGTGCCGGACTCCGATCCAAGGTTCTCTCGGTCCTTTCGAGACTTACCCCCGAGCTTCGGATATTTGCAGTGGTATCCACGTGTACCATGGGGGTGACCTGGTTAGCTATGATACAATGTACACTGGAATTCCACTTTTTTCACTGCGAAGGTTTCACGGCTCTACGCAGGATGTTTAGTCCCTTTTAGGAATTTTTTCTGTGGTTTTGTAATTATTTAATAACTGGACGGAAATTTATTGAGAAGATTGGAGGATAAACAAATTTTCGGGTAATAAATGTTTCTACGATATATCTGTGATTATTTGAAAAAAAAAAGTAATTTTTTTTTTATAGATAATAAACATTTTTGTCTGTGAGACAATATTGATTTGCTTCGTAAATGCTAGTTTATTTAAGAAATATTGAACAATGTGAAAGCAATGTGCAATTTATTTTTAGTTGTTAAAAATATGTTTTTCATACGAAAGATATAATACCTCCATTTAAAGGTCTTTTCCATAGTCATGGTGAGACCTCGGAGCAGTAAAAGGCCATGAGCACTGGTAATTTTCAGGCTAAAGCAAACTCACTTGCCCCTCGACAAGAAAGTCGAACGTGTATAAGGCATAGACAAAAGAACAATGGCTAAGGTTCGTGATCTTCATATTTGTACTTCGAACGGATGGCCACCATATCGCATTAATCTTGTTACAACTATTATGCGTTACATTGATATATACATCTAAAAGCATGTACATACAGTGAAGAAAAAAATACCGTACAAAAACATGAACCGTTTAGAGTCATTTACTTTCATTTACATGTTAACTGCATGAGAACTAATGTAATGCTACCATTAAATTTAATGGTATCATTATTTATATTCTACATTTATAATGCAAGAATTTCAAAAATTCTGGATTTAAATGGTCAAAACAAAATAATGCTGCAATTAAATTGAATGGTAGCATTATTTATATTCCACATTTAGAATACAAGAATTTCAAAAATTCTCATTTACAATTTTACAATAAAAAATTTCACATTAAAATCCAAGGAAGAAAAAAGGTACAATAAAAATTCCGGTATCTCAAAGTTTTCATAAAACAGTGTAGTCAACATCAATCTTTGGTAGCATAACTGTTGAGCTCAATGTCGTTGTGTGATGCCCTGGGAAACCGGTTTTATTTATCAGCTTTTCTCTCTCTCCTCGCTTTAAAATCTATAATTATATCCGTAAAACTCGTGAATTAATGCGTCTACGTATTGTAAATTACAAATTAATCCAGAGGTGCACAGAAACGTGGCCTCAACTCTAGATTATCATGATCAGATTTACGAGTTTCACCGTGGAGGTATTCCGGAATGATTGATAGGAGAAGCGGAAAAGTTATTCGGTGTGATGGGAGGTTGGCCAACGAGGATATTCTCGTTTCTGCAGCTCGCACGCAACGGCGACGTGTTAAAATTTATTCAGGAGTCGAACAGGACACCGAGTCAGCCAGACAGGTCTGTTGAGTCTCTCTGATGGTTTGTGCCAGCCAGCCACGCTCGAGACTCTTCCTCGTCCTCGTCTTATAACGATTAACTGTGTGTCCGCTACCACTGACTGGAGATAACTGTTTCGCGAGCGAGCGAAGCCTTGAAGCGATTCCGTGTCTTTCTTATTATAGCACAGCGTATATACTATAGTATCTTCATAGCGGATGCAGGATCTTCACTTTTTTGTCTATAATACACGCTTCGATAGATAACAATCAATATGCAAAAAGTCGCATAGACTATAATCATCGGGCGTAATTTCTTCAGATCATTGGACATCGGTTATTTCCTAAACAAAAACATTATTTATAGATTAATAAATCGATAAATCATCGCGAAGCCAATAATTAAAATTATTGCTACATTCTAAGCATTCATGCGATTTTTGCCCTGTCGGACTAATTTCAACCGAGCTCCGAAGCAAATAAACGAACTCTCAAAGCGTTTCCATTTTTTAGATTGTAAGATAGAATATATCGTAAAGTATCTTCATAGCGGATGAGAGATTTTTACTTTTCAGCTTGTACGCTTCGATAGATAACAATCAATATGTTTTAAGCAATATAACTGCAATCACCTGACATCATTTTCTCAGATCATTGAACATCACTTATTTACAAAATGACTAAAAGTCGAAAAACAAAAATAAAAAATCGTTAAAATCTCAACTAAGCCAGGAATTTTGTTTCATTGCAGAACCGAGACCATTGAAGATCCAAGGATGCCGTGGCCGATCGGGCGAAGAGATTCCCGATTCGCTTGAGGGGATACCACCAGAATCCCGGAAGCATCAAAGAGTGGCAGTGTGTCTGTCGAATCACAGGAAATTCCTCCCATCATATCCATATTCCCAAAAACGTGAATCAGTGACTCTAAAGAAAAAAAGGAAAAAATCGGTAGTGTAAAACCAGTGGATGTAGTGAAAGGTAGTTTTGGGCGAAATATTTCCCGCACCATAAATTCCATTTACAAGACTAAGAGGGCGAAGTTCCTGGAGGCGAGGTGCAGTGATGGACCTCACCGAGGCGTTCGCGCCTGGTGCACCGGGCGAGGATCTCGCAAAGACGGATTTCTTCGACTTCGTTGTATCGCCACCGCCTCACTGCACAAGCGGTGGGGGCGGTGGTGGAGTGGGCGGAATATCGGACGAGGAGAGTTTCCTTCATCGCACATGTGGCCGGGGTTTGAATTTCCTTCATCAAGATCCGAGGCACGAAGATCACGACAGTCGAGAAATTCACACGAGTTCATCAACGTCTTTCATCAAGGAGACGAACAACAACACATTGACGGCGTTACCACCTGTGTCGACGATAACGGGTTCCCTCAGTCATCACAACGCGGTGCGTACCCACGGTTGCAACGTCCCAAGGTCGGACCAAGTGCCGATGGATCAGTCGGACTGCGATTATTGGGGTGGCGACGACGGCAAGGAGCAAACGTGTAACATATTGCTCGAGGACCTGAACAAATACTGCTGGTCGACGCACACAAACAGCCAAACCCACGGGGATGGTGTGAACGTCCATGGAAACGAATCCGGCCACCGAACCGGAAGCTCCGGTTGCAACGCCGGCGACCGGCATCAAAATACCGACGGCGCCATCTACACTCTAACGGTTCTGAACAACGAGGCCAATTCCATGGACGCGTTGGACTGCTGCAAGAGCCCAGCCGCCCCGTCCAACGACTCGTGGACATTGCGACCTAACCTCGATCTTGACGCGATACTGAGCATGGAACCTAGCCCAGCGGATCAGGATCATGACGTTCAGAATTCCGTGGGTGACGTCACGAGGAACGAGAGGTTCCACGTTATTCCCACTCCCTCCTCCCAATACACAACCGACGACAGTGGCTTCGTCGAAAGCAAGGAACTCTGCGCCCGGAGTCAGAACAATCCGCAAGGTGACAACAACAATGATTGGAAGCTTTCCGATCAGAATCATCTTCAAGACGCAGTTGCAGCGGCGGCCGTCGCCGCAGCCGCGGCAGCAGCAGCGGCGAACGACTCCGCCGAGAGTCTTCTTCGTAGCGCTCTTCAGGGCAAGCTGTATTCCGGTCCCACGCAGATAGCATCACCGTCTTCCTCACAATCGTCGACGATGTCTCTCTCCGTGACAAACAGCACGTCGGGCAGTCTTCAGATGATGACGGATCATCAGCAGACCCAACAACAGCAGCATCAACAGGACGAATCGATGCACGGTTGCACGGAAGAGGATCTGCTTTTGTCCCAACTGGAAACGACGACTTATCGACCTGGTGATTACGAGAAGCTTAAGAGCATCGCTAACGAGGTCGTCGAGTCTTATTGCAATCTCGAACCTGTCTGCAATGTTTCTGCGACCACCACGGTTATGTACACGCTGGATCCCACCAGTGGGAGTCTCGGCACCATTACACTTCCCGCTGACCTTGGTCAAGTCGGGACTGTCACTGTTGTCACAGCTGCTCAACAGGATCAACTCGTTCAAGCGACAAACACCTCGGAAATCACGGCAGTCACGCCGACTAGCACCAATCAGATACAAATGGCACCAGCGAGAGCCGCCGGTACCAAAGCCCCGAAGAAGTACAGCAGAAAGCCGAAGGGCGCTGCGAACGCCGCGTCCGCCAATAGCAACGGGTCAGCCTCTTGCGGCGGAAACGGAAACAGCAGCAACGGCCAATCGCAGAGCGGCAATGGCGGCTCGCCGGGATCGGTTCCTCGGAAGGAACGCTCGCTTCACTACTGCAGCATCTGCAGCAAGGGCTTCAAGGACAAGTACAGCGTAAATGTTCACATAAGGACGCACACGGGGGAGAAACCTTTCGCCTGCTCTCTCTGCGGCAAAAGCTTCCGGCAAAAAGCCCATTTGGCAAAACACTATCAGACCCACGTGGCTCAGAAGCCGAACGTCGGAAGCGCCGGAAGTAGCGGCAGCAGCAACGCTAGTAACGCCAGTCCCACGACCGATGTTACGACGACGAGGAATCTCCCGGATTCCGCTGCTTGCAATCCGTCCAGCTAGTTTTTCGTTTTTTTTCCCCCCGTTTTTTATCTTTCATGCTTTCTACATTCCTGTCTTTCATTATTTCGATGTATATTGTGTATAGTACGTAACAATTTATTTAGACTTTGGTATTATGCCTTTGGAAAAAAGTGGATGGGAAAATTGTCTCCTTGCAGTGGAAATATTGGCGACACGTACTTTTGTTGAATACGCAACTTTAATGCGTTGGAAGCGTTTGGAACATTGATTTTTGTTTTTCACATCCACTTTTTTCCTGTGGGATATCGCACGTTCCACATTCCTCGAGTCTTTCTCTTCGTTACCATCTCGTGTGGTGAGTCTCGTTGAGATTTATTCAGTACGGTACTGCATGTCCTCTGTCGCATGGACACGGAACTTCAGACCGCAGATGTAACTGACAGAACCGACAGCAGCTTTTGAGCATCGTCGGACACGCGTTTCGAATTTGGTGATATATCTTGCCAAGGACAATAACACTCGGGTAGATACGAGGATATCACGCCCGCGTACGTTGCGACATGAACCAAGCGTGACTAATAACGATCGCACGTGGCGTGTTCATTTATATGTATATATATGTATACATATGTGAATATATATGTATATGTTGGTATAAAATGTACTGTAAAATGCTCGAGAGTTGTGACGAAATGGTACTCAACTGCGTCGTCACTCTGAGCTGCGTTGTGAGATACAAACTCTTGACATATATATATATTTCTATGTATGTATGTATATATATATTAGGGTGTGTCATTTTTGGGCAATTTTTTTTTTTTCGACTCAGAAACAGGTTGTATACTTTCAGGAAGGTAAAATAAGAAGCCTGTAAAAATTTTAGCTCTTAATATTAATATTTAGATGCGCCTCATCGCGAATTTCTATTTCCCATTTAAATAAAATGGGAAAAAAAATTTTTCATGTTTGGAATTTTATACGTTGGCAACGGCATATTGTTCGATGGAACGCAACACATATTTTATAGAGAATCGCACGCTCTACAAAAAAGATGTCTTGCATTTTTTCGATAGACATAGTCATTCTGATGATATTTGAGTTCAAAGTTCAAAATATACGAAAATTCATCTTTTTGTTAATTTTTAACATAAACATAAACATTTTTTTTTTACTATTAATGGAAATAACGAAAGATATTTTTCGTGAGTATTTTGTCGATTTTTTTTGTAACTATTTATGATAAGTATCAGCCCATTAGAACCAGTTTCGTGACAGAAGACAGATCTCTACAGCATTGAACAATTCACCAATAAATATTAATTAATCATGGATGAGACAATTTTCATGGTAAATTTAATAATTTACATAAAAGTTGATTGAAGATTCTCAATAGAGTCAATAGTTTCGCTATAATATTAACAAAAAGATGAATTTTCGTATATTTTGAACTTTGAACTCAAATATTATCAGAATGGCTATGTCTATCGAAAAAATGCAAGACATCTTTTTTGTAGAGCGTGCGATTCTCTATAAAATATGTTATGCGTTCCATCGAACAATATGCCATTGCCAACGTATAAAATTCCAAACATGAAAAAATTTTTTTCCCATGTTATTTAAATGGGAAATAGAAATTCGCGATGAGGCGCATCTAAATATTAATATTAAGAGCTAAAATTTTTACAGGCTTCTTATTTTACCTTCCTGAAAGTATACAACCTGTTTCTGAGTCGAAAAAAAAAAATTGCCCAAAAATGACACACCCTAATATATATACGTATGTTTATATGACTGTGACAATAGAACGAGAAACCACCGGTTGATCCGTACGTTTACTTTACTTTTCGGCATATACTTCAGTTTTTTAAAAATCAATTCAGAAGGCTGATGTTCTTGGGTTGAATGTGATTAGTTCATTTTTATTTGAATTCACTAATATTGCTCAACTAGCGTGATAAATACAAATTTGACTGTATTTTGTGGCCCGTAACAATGAGATTCGATTTAACAAAATTATTTTATACTCTGCAGAATGAATAATATTTGAGCTAAGTTAAACAAGAATTTTTTTGCAAAATTTATTTTGAGCTCATAAACTAGCTAGACTTCAGGTATTCGCCAGACGACAGCCTTGACCATCGAAACTTCACATGGTTGGCTGAGTAAGATTTTTGAAAAAAACATTCACGAATTGACTATCAACAACTACACTTTGAGCTAATCAATATGCACATTATTGAATAAATTTTTCGATCAAATAAATACAACCTGAGATATGCGGCAGTCAGAAATATTTCTTAATTTATATGTTGTAAATTTGGCATGTCTGGCCGAGTGAGAATTCAAAAAAATTAAATGAATTGCTATCAATGACTACGCGTCACGCTAATCAATCTCCAATTTCAACCAATCAGCTAGGATCGATTTTTTTTTACTGCGTTACTGACTTTTGGAACACAGTCTCATGGATTTGTCCGTCCATCAAGCAGAATTGATTGAAAGTAAAAAAGAAAGAAAATAAAAGAGGAATCACGGGGACACGGTGCATTTCGATGATATACTATATATTGCCAATAGCCAATTAATTGTCGGACTCTCGATCAAAGCGTTTTATTCGAGGCCCCGAGGGGGCCACTGAGTGTTTTATAGTGCGTAGCCTGGTGTACTATAAATTTACGAAACGGCAAGAGCAACATGGACGAAATTGCCCGTAGCGGAGAGATCGATGTCACGCGTCACTCTCGATACGCGCGTGTCCCACGTACTCAAACCATATATATATATATATATACATAGTGATTCAGAATGATTTATGAACTTTTTGGTGAGTAGTTGATCCTCCCCTGAGTAAAGTTACTCAGCCGTTTTTCGAAATTGCCCATAGTTTTTTAATTACAAGCCTAAGAAATTTGAATATACGTCAACCAATAGAAATTACCCATTTTCCCGCGCTAGGCGTCGCGGGGAGATTTGGAACGCCATACGTCAAGCAGTTCCCCCACTCCTCGCGCGACAAAACTCGTTGTTCTGATTGGTCTATTTTTCGAATATTCTAATGCCGATAACTAAATAACTACTACGAATTTCGAAAAACGGCCAAGTACGTTCACTCAAGGGACGATCAGTTAACACTAACTAATTAATTTATTAATTATTCTGAACTGTCCTATATATATTTCGTCCGTATATGTATTGTTACAATGTACGTATTACTGTAGTATATTTATTTGAGCGACTTATTTGTCGACACCCTGCCCAGCATCGAATTTGTTCTCGTTCAATAACATTTTAATTGAATTGTCGATCGCCACAGCAGCAAGCGGAAGTACATGAGTGAAGTGGGGTAGATGGACATTGTGAAATTTTTTTGTTCCTACGATGATGATGATGATAATGACGATGTTGTAGAATCGCTACGACTGCGACGACGAGAAACGAGAAAAACACGAATTGCAACGACAATTATAATTATTAACAATCATGACAATACTCGACACAAACGATTAAGAATATTGTTTTAGACATATATATATATATACATATTAATCCAATTTTTTAATCTACTTTACATTGTTTTTTTTTTTTTTGTTAGATTTAATTGTAATGTGTTTCTTTGAGTAAGTAATTAGTAGCATGAGCTGTGATTTAGATACATACTCAACGAGTGATTAGACGTCGAATGCGTTAATTATGCAATTGCTATATTAGGTAAAAGAAGAAAAAAAGAAATAACGTATAAATGCTCTTTGTAATGTGTGTGTGGATATGTACGCTCGTACGTGACCGATTGATCGTGAGAGGAAAAAAATTGACGAACAAGAACGAGGCGTCAACGACACGCGTAATATCGATATTTCTCACACTCCCCGAGCAACAAATCCGGCGAGCGAAACAAATCGACTTTTAATTATTTAATAGCCTCGCGAAAGAAAAGTTAGATATCCAACTCAATTTACTAGCGCGTTTCACAATTTTTCAAAAAAATTCCATAATTGAAATGTAGGTGCTGCGTCACTCCCTCCACCGCTTAAAAAATTGAAAAATCTACTTTTATCCCTCAGTCAATATTTAATGCATCTTATGCCATTTTTACCCCATTATGTAAACAAAAAAAATTGGGAAACTTAAAAAACAAAACTGCAGATAATCGCCGCAAAATAGTGACCATTAGCCACACGAAAAATACATACGTAAAAAAAATGGAGGTTCACAACCCTGGCCGAATCACCGCTCATGGGTTTCTGACTGTTGTAGTTACCCAACTGATGGGTAGGGAGACAATTTTGACGTGCACTGTAATTTAGGGAAAGGTGGGAAGCCCTCGCTTCTTGCACACGTGGGAACGTAAGCTCGCGTGTCCGTCAGTCTTCTTTTATTCTTTTTTTCTTACCTTCCTCTCTTTTTCGTTAACTCACATGTGTGAATTTATCCACTCTTCCTCTTCGTCCTTACCCCGAACCATCGACTAGCCCCAACCGAATTACGTCTTTCTCCCAATTAAGAAAAAAGAAAAGTAAAAAAATGTAAAATCGGTTTTACTCGCATGTTCGCTTGTCCACAACCGGAATATGTGTATAGCGGTGTAGGATAAAGGTGCGCTGACACGCATGAACGAGCATGCATCGGAGGTCAAAGTTTTCGAAAGAGTTCTCTCTGTCTTGTTGCTGATGTTGTTGTAACGTGCGGTATCGAGTGTAATTACACATTGGCCGACGTACGTGTTGCGTACATGCGCCGTTCGTGCATTACGCCCTAGCCTATTGCGTAGGTACATAATACCCCGGGCGCCGTGTGTATGCACAGACGCAGAATCTCGTGTGAAGTATCTTTGCTACCGTCGCACAGTCGCACAGCATCACGGCTTTTCCTCTTCTTTCTTTCTCCAACGAAAACAAATGATTTATTTTCCATTTTTTCTCAGCATTCGGCTCGTCGCGTCTCAAAAGTCTGAGTCAAAAAATATTACCAGTGATTCACTTGGTAATAATTATTTCATGTCCGATCCGTTAATAATTCTTTTTTTTTTTACTTTTTCGATAATTCATATTTCGGGTGTAATTCACTTGGTAATAATCATTTCACGTCCGATCCGTTAATAATTCTTTTTTTTTTTACTTTTGCGATAATGTATATTTCGGGTGTAATTGAGTTGAAATTTCTTTCTCCTTCAATTTATAATCAATTTTTTTTATACGCGCCAAACAATTGTCAGTAATTCGAAATCCGTTATTTTTTATCAGATGTAACATCCGGTCTGATGAAAAACTGCATTGCAACTAATTTTTCAATAAACATGGAAAAACGGATTTTTAAAAATTACCAATTTTTCACAGTATTTGGTACAGCAGAAAGTCCAAAAAATTTCTAACCATTAAAAATACATAACGTAAAATGTTCGATAAAAAATATTGAAAAAAAAAAATTAAACGTCGCTGTCATACATAAAATGAAATGCGAATATTATGTTACGAAATTTGGTGAGACGTGATATTTTTCAAACTTTCATACCAAAATGTGACGCGACGTATATAATTATCGAGTGTCCTCAATAAAAAAGTGCCTCGCGTAGGTCATTAGATCTAATTTTATCTCGAAAATTCCGTCTCGCACGCGGATGGTCCACTCTTGGAAATACCAGCCGCAAGACCATTGACCATCTTCCTCGAAATTGGTCCTGATTCTTATATACCGGTTGATCCTCTCGAACTGCCACGTCACGCTACAACACCAACTCTCCTCCTCGTCCTCCTCCTCTCCTCACTCTCTCTATATATATACGTCGCTCTCTCGCTCTATACGATTCACGGTTAAACCGAGTTAAGCCCCCGGAGACTTTCTCCAATTTAAAGACGGATTACGGTATACTACACACTGTTGCTCCTCGTATCCTTCCTGCTCAAAGATCGCGTCCAATCTCAACGTTTGGAGAAGAGAAGAGAGGCTCTTCCGCGCGGTAATCGTTCCCCAGGTCTCGTCGCTGCAATCACGCGCCTTCTCCCTCATCTCTCGGTTCCTTACTTGGTTTTTCTTTTTTTTTCCCCCTTTTTTTGTTTTGTTTCTCTTTCATGTTCTTACCTATTGATGATCGAAAGAAAACGGTATCCAGGGTAATAGGCCGATCAACCCCGGGCACGTATCACGACCACCGTAAAATCGAGCAACGTGCAGTGTGTGCACGTTATTTGTGGGTTTCTCTCGCACGAAACACACGAGCTTCTCTATAACCGATACGCAGCTGTATAGTAAGTCGAGAAGCCCAATTACTGACCTTTATTACAATTATACCGATACCTTGGGTAAGTGGTCGTAGGATTTTAGAGGCGCAGTTTTGCCGGAAAGCAATCGTCCTTAAGGGTGAAGAAAGGCAGCCGAAAAATTGAGTGAGAAAAAAGTACTTGAAGTTAAAAAAAAACACTTTTTCACGCACGACCAAAAAAATTTCTTGTACTTTTAGTCGAATATTGCTCTTGAATCAATATGATGAATTAATGAATTTCGATTTTCCTTAAAAAAATTCGAACCAATTTTCGGTTGGTGTGGTAAATTGAAATAATTCCCAATTTGAGATCGCACGAAAAGCATGAATTTTGTGTAATTGGAGTATTTCTGGCAATTATTAAATGACAGCTCATACGGTTATTTTTGAAGTTACTTAACGTATAATTAATTGCAATTAATCAGCGTCTCGAGTGCTGTTACTTTACAAGTAAAGTTTTTAATAACAGCTAATGAATTTCAAATGGGCGCCACTTCTATGTAATGTTTAGTGCATAAAATGCATGCCCCCATTTTTTTGTCTAGAAAATTTATGATCGTCTCGATAATTTAAAAATATGACGACTTTTCATAGAAACTGCAATATGATAAATATTTACCGACAAAAAATTAGGTTTACAAAACCCCGAGTGATTAAAGTTGGTGACAGTAAAAATGCAAATACGAAAATAATGGCAGAGGTGAATAATTAATAGTTGTCACTTAATAATTGCCAGGTTTCTCTCAATATCGGCAAAGCCTGGAAGAAACATTTTATAATGCAACATAATACGTTAGAAACGCGTTGCACATGGCGATCCTTTCGTGAGTACGTATCCCATTAACCTTCTAAAAAAAACCTCGAGCTATTTAATAACAGTGCGCAAAATGAATTTTACCCAAATTCCAGCTTCCTTTCATTTTCAATGCATCAAACACTTGTCTCAATATTTTGTTTTAAATCCTTCGAACCCCACAAAAAAAATGTAAATTTCTTGTCAATTATTTTTTCAAATTCCAATAGAAACTGCAGATGATTATTTGACAAATGTGTCCCAGAAGAAAAATGACGTTTATGGGAATGCAACTAATTAATTAGTTGGCGACATTAAAAATGCAAGTACGAGAATATTCGAGTGAAGAAATAATTAATAGTTGTCACCGATAATTGCCAGGCTTATCTGAATATCTTATAATACAACAAAGTACGATCGACCGCTTATTCATTTTAAAAAACGCAAATATTTATACGGCAAGTGTGTGCCAAAAAAAAAATAACGTTTACGAACACTGCAACTAATTAAAATTAGTGACATTAAAAATGGGAAAATAGTCGTAGAGGCGAATAATTAATAGTTGTCACTTTATAATTGCCTGGTTTCTCGCGATATTGGCAATGCCTAAGAAGAACCGTCTTATAATGCAACATAGTACGTTAGAAACGCGCTGCACATGCACATGCACATGCGGTACGTTGCGATCCTTTCGTGTACCGAGTACGTAGCCTATTAACCTTCTAAAGGTAGTCTAGGTGTGGCGTTACCCTCTATATTGCAGCGTTACAGTGAATATCTCGCGCGCCGAGCTCTTCGCAGTGGATCGTGCGATGTGAGGTGAGCCGGAGAGTGAAGAATATAATAGATAAAGATCAGAACAAAAACTTGGCTGAGATAGTGAAGCCTCCGCACCGGAAACTATATATCTCGTATAAAACGCCTAAGCACAGGCTTTCCTGAGCAAACGATAAACCAGCGAGACGCGATAAAACTCCCGAGTATCCAATACCGTAAATTATCGGAATATTATGGTGTGCCACAATTCGCATAAAGTTAAATAATTTATTGTCGATAGTTTCGCTCCAGCTTTCAATACTCGTTTATGCGGAAGTCGAGTTGCGCCTCGTTTTTTCCATCATTTTTCCCAATCAACGTTTTTCACGATGATACTTATTGTGAAATAACATAATTCAACAGAAGCACTGCTAAGCATTCGATTAAATTATGGCTACCCGTCCAACCATTGTAATACTCAATACATCTATATTCTCGCATTTCTATTTATTTTTAATTGTCTTGCGTATACCGAGAACGATATTCCACTTAATTGCCCATCGAGCGATTGGTAATCCTTGCTTAAAGTGAAATCCATTTATATTTGGAATTTTTCGGAATCAAACACGCCTCCGAAATGAATTAACATTTTTTTAAAATAATTTATGGGCTATTAAAAAGTTATAGTTTCAGAAACTATTTTTTTATTACTCATGAGCTATCAATTTTTTTTTTTTTTTCGTTGTCTTTTGGGTTCTCAGAAAATATAATTTTTTTTATGAGCTATAATAATAACCACGATTTGAATTTCAAAATTGTCAAAAATTTCGCACCGTTCGTGGATGATTAATAATTGGAAAATCGATCTTATACGTCACACTATTCGAGCTCACCCCAAGACAACAAATGCTTAGAGATTACCAACGTTTTTTGTTAAATATGTAACCGGGTTTGACCAGCAACCAAGTTACCATGGTAACAAATTGTATCTAATTTATAAGAAAGGAAAACAAAAAATATTAATTATTTACACGATTCTGCATTGCTCTCTATCGAAGATACGATAATACTCAAAGGCCTCAACGTATAGAGAGAAAAAAAAGAGAACCCGAGCGAAAAAGCCAAACGGCTATAAACAATACGTGAAAAAAAGATATATATATATATAGTAGTGCCTGAAGTGTTGTATGCAAAAAAAATACGAACTAAGAAAAAGTCTCAAGTGTTTACTATAATTCGCCGGCCTATCCAGTACAAAACCAGATCGTTATAATGAATACTAGAGCACGGATATTATGTTATGTGAATAATACTACATTTTATTTTGTTGACGAAGTCGTAATATATAAATATATAAATATATATATACACCACCACCAATTATATGAATTTATACATAGATACACATATTTTACATATTAATATTTACAAGATGCATCTATCTACTGTACCCGAATATGTATGTGCGTAATTACCCGTTAATATTTCCGTCCATTCGAATGATACCCGAGCCAAAACATGACATGAAATCTCGAGACAGAAATAAACATTCCCTAATTGCACGAATGTTTGTAGTGATAAGAAAAATGTGACGATAAAACAAATACTTAGTATATATCGTAAATGATGGCTTACTAACAATCAGCGTTGTAAACCCCAATTATTTTATCAAAATAAAATTGTATAGAATGATTTATTTGATAAGTGTTGCATAATAATGAATCACAGAGATTACAATAAAATATTTGATACCTTTTATCATTGCAGAATAAAAATACATTTCCAATTAAATTTAACGAAAAATTGTGTGGAAAAATGGAAATGTATGGTTGATTTATTTTTTAAGAAAATAACATAATTTGTTTCAAATTCTGTAAAAATGATCAGTTTTTACGAAATTTTAAAATAGATGTTTAACATGAAATAAAGGAGGTTTACAACCCTGCAAACAATTATCCTTGGTGTACAGTGTTTGGTGACGACGCACAGATAGTGCACGTTTGTTATTTGATTTTATTAACGACTATGTACCCGTTAATTATTAACCAACTGTTAGCATGTATCTACCACATAGATAGAAAGTTTTGTTGCCCGCGAAGCGTGAGACTCGTCCGATTAAGAGCGTCTGGTAGATGTTTGCCAAGTACTATGTATTTGTAGATAATTGGAAGAAAAAATATTTAATTGTGTTATAGTTTCGTAATATTATATATATATATATATATATATAAATGAATAAATATATATATGTATGTCCTGTGAAACGTTTAGGCGCACATCGAAAGCTTGACACGTTGATTCGTGGGAGTTTAAGTTGATTTCGTTTTAATCTCGTCTGCGCATCGATTCCAACGGGTTGGAACTGTATGTCCATTGCAATTATCCGATTATTCAAAACGAAATGAAATGATAAGTTGCTGAGAGAAATTTCTTTTGATACAAAACTGTATTGCTAGCGATTTATAAAAATAATAATAATTCTAAGAGTCGGACAGTCGCCAATACTGTGGAAAAAAAGATTGGAGTACTTTATTATTATTATCGATAGGACTACAAGAGCCATCGACAATTTTTCTTTACATGTAAACTTTTAGCGGTAGATCTTTTCTAATTTCTAACAAATTTTTTTCTTAGCCTTGATCTCAGGCTCGATAAGCACTATTTCTTCCTTCTCTCTATTAGATGAACCATTGATTCGTACTCGCACAGCTGAGGTACAATTTGAATGAATTTAACTTGTGCATTTGTGTGGATGTTTCGAATTTGATGAATTTCACACGAGGATTGCACAGTCTTCATTCTCAACGTACACACGGCGATACGCAATGCTAATTAATTTAAAAGTGATATTTTCATTCGAATTAATGAATTAGAAAATGTGATATACTTCGAGGAGTATTCTCTAAAGCTTGTATCTAGATTTCTGTGGAAGATTTAACTCATCTTTCTTTTTAATACGATTTTGTTGTCAAAAAAAGTAATTAAACCTAATTATTTTAATCGGTACGCGTAACGTGGTGATCCAGTTCTCGACGCGAATGAGATCAGTCGAAGGGCTTCACGTCAGCTTCTCGATTGCAAGCCAGCTGGGATAGGAACATAATTTTTAGACAAAAACGAAACGAAATGTACCTACTATTTTTGTACCTAGTTATAATAAAAGTTTGTATGCTTTTTTTATTTAAAAAACTACAGTTTTCCACTTCATCATCTCCTAAACTATTCCCCTATTA
Source organism: Clistopyga incitator (assembly GCA_947507545.1). Taxonomy (NCBI): domain Eukaryota; kingdom Metazoa; phylum Arthropoda; class Insecta; order Hymenoptera; family Ichneumonidae; genus Clistopyga; species Clistopyga incitator. The sequence continues at coordinate 10,907,503 of OX382173.1, read as the reverse complement.
TTATCACAAAATCTCTGATTCTAATAGACGATGGTCGTATATCGAAGCCAAGAAAAACGCCAAAAATTGGGTTTGTAGAAGCAAATCCGAAAAACGAGTCTTCCGTGTTTGATGAAATAATTTATTTGCCAATAAAGAACAGAGAGATTATACAGCGGCAGCGCAAAAGTCATTGACCACGAAATTCGCAGTATCGATAATTCGTATTTTACAGACAATAATAGACGCTTTCGTTCACGGAAAGCATTTTATTCGAGGCTGGACAGAATCGATAATTTTTTTGTATTTCAACACCACCAAATTGTCGATAGCATAATTTCACACGTTTACCAAGTATATCGTGTAACTCGGATAAGCAAGCGACGCACAGTCTGTCACAGCGTGCAGTTTAACTGCAGAAATTTCAGAATAGAAAATATCGTTTTTTTTAAATCCGACAATCGTTATTCGATTCGGATTCTTTAAATCTAAGATCATCCTGTCTGTTTATCTGTAATAATGTCCGTGTATATTCTTTTTTTGTTGTTGTATAATATGTGTTCGGTGTGTGTGATCGCAGTATTAGAAAGAATATAGTATATATATATATATTGTCTGAGGACGGGAATACCTCTCAGGCGCTAATTACCGTGCACATCCATGCCAATAATTATCGATAAGCGACATCGATTAATCCTCAACGGCTTTACCTCTAGGAATGGGAGGGAACTTTTCATTTTCTGCGGCAAGCACGATTCTATTATTATTTCCACTTAATTCTCGATTGGGCTTACGCAAAACGTTCTCAAAATATCCGTAACATCCACGAAAATTTCACAGTTGGGCGTTAATAAAATTTCACGAATCCGGCTAATAACGTGAATAATAAATAACTATTCCCGTTATTCGTCATTTGTATTACCACAAAAGAGGATATTCTCGTCGCCAATCGCGTTTTTCGCTAAATTAATGAAAAGAAAGTTCCTTTTCGTCAGCTATTCAAAAATCGATTATTTATCGAACCAAAAAGGTTAAATCGCACATAATCCTGGCCAAAAATTCTCGTTAACTCCGTCAACTCGGTGAACAATCGAAGAATTTTATGCGCTGGCGATGCGACAGTTGTCACTGAGTAAGTACATTATATTTTGTCATCTACAACTAAACTAAAGCAGCTCCTATCATCAAATAAATAATCGACTGTGAATATGACGGCAAGCATAGAAAAGTAGCCCGAGAAAAATGAACAATTCGTTGTGAACCGCAAAGATTTAACAGGAAGAGAAAAATACAAATGACGAATTGCATTAGTAATCAATAATACGTATACCTAGTCGATTTAACGAGAAAAAAAGCCCAACTCAACTGATTAATTAGACCCGTTACACCTGATGTAAGAAAAGTCATTGGACCCTTCGAAATGCGATATTGTGAACCGGAAGTGCTGGTGAGCGATGGGATTGTCAGTCGATTGATAATCGATTGAAATATTCGAAGAGGGATAGATTTGTGAGGTCCTTGAAGAGTCGAAGCGGAATTCATGGAAGTCGTTCTCTAAGATAGATGTTTTTCCTCGGGAATGGTCGGACTGGTTGCCATTGGTGCTGCCGATGCGCGTCTCGTTGCCTCGGCTTCTCGCAACGCCTCGTCGAAGCTCTGAGTGGAATTGGACCTTGACGGCACCACCTTTGTCTGAAAGGAAGTCAGCGCGGCAATTATTAGCAAGAAATCCCTTAGCGGACGACGATGTGCCGTTAACGAATCGTGAACGCATCTTAGCTACCTTAACGTTCTCGTAAGCTGAGCCGACGCGCTCCTCCAGCGAACGGAAACTGTCCGAATTACGCATCTGGCCGAGTTTCATCGAAATACCGCTACCTAGACCGCCCAGAATACTCGTTGTCACCTCGGCAGTGTTCTTGAAAACTGACTCCGTCTTCTGGAATCTAATTACGTTCATTAATTAGCATTGCACGTGGATAAATACGTATTTTTCTTTAATTAAAGAAAACGATAATTATCGGTAATATTCCAGGAAGGAACGATGAGATAGACCGATAATTTTTAGTATACTAGGATAACACTAGTTTTCCCTCTCTTTCTAAATTTTTCAATTCGAAAATATTATTCTTTGCAATCAGTCCTCATGAAACATTAAGTCTTGGATAAATTATTTAGTGACTAGGCGATCGATCAATTTAGAAATGGGATTTTCATCGAATTAGAAAATGAAATACTTTTACGTAACTTCCGTCGTCGTTATAATTACAACCATTTCTTAAAGTGCTTTTCTTCTATAAGCCAAAACTATTAAAATAGATATAATTAATTAATTGAAACGAGTGAATTTCTAAAAAAATCCCCGGCGCTGTTAATTGGTAGTAAAACACTCTTAATGAACGCTACATAATTTTCCTGGCGCACGCCCTGAAGTGATAATTAAAAAATACGGGATTAGCGAAGCAATGTTGATTAGAAAAATGTGGTTATTCAATGTATCCTTCAGCGTATTAACAATGTTCACTACTCACTAATGATACATTGTAATTTCCGATGTATCAAAGAAGAATGAATTTCTTCACAACAATAATAATTCGCACGTGCGCAACTCTCTTTTTTCGTGCTCGTCATGCCGCAGAGACCAAAAGTGGAGAGTCGGTGGGGCGATCGTTAGAAGCGGCGACTGCATGACAATGGCTGACACGACACAATAAAGTCGAGTGCGTTATTGTATAATACTTACAAACTGTTCTCCGAGACTGCCCTGGTGACCCGACCGAGTTTCTCACCGACGTTTTGATAACTAAATGAGGAACCCAACCAAAAGTAAGAGAAAAAAAAATGACGTTGCGAATGACAAGCTGAAGAAAAAGGGTAGACCACCACCGTTCGTAAATCTTCCAAAGACCCCTTTTATCCATCACAAGCTGAATTAAATCCGAGTAAAAATCGCGTTTGTAACAAAAATGTTGTCTTACTGCTGCATTTAAAAAAAAAGTGACACGTGCGGAAACACGTCGATTACAATAATGAGACGTGCAATAGGTGTGAATTCTTGATAATCTTATCAACACGTACACTTGGCTTTCCTTGACAGTACGAAGACCCTGGTTAACATCGTCCGTGAGTTCCCTCCAGACGCTGATTCCAAGCTTACGTTTTAGCTCGTGAGACACTCTGATCTTATTTGCTACCACGTGTCTCAGAGTTTGGATCTCCTCCTCAACCTGAAACACAGAATATTCTTAATCTCTCGATTTTGTGTGTCTTTCAGAGACATGACATTTAATTATCATTAACTTTGATTAATCAAAAGTAATGTTACCAATGTAATGTTAATTATATTATCGGAAAATTTAGTTACATTGGCAAGTTCAGCTGCCCATTCTGCTTTTTGACGTTCCTGCTCCTCGAGGGTCATTCCTTGAAGCTCATTCGCCACATTGTCAGCGGATGGGGATAAGGAACCCGAGTGGAGGAAAGCATCCTCGCCTAGAAAAAATAAATAAACAATTTTAGGAGGGACTATAAAATCGTAAAAAAGTGAATCACCTCAGAACGTATTATAATCTTGTAAAAAAATATTCGATACCAGCAAAATAATTATTTTTCAATTTCATTTTAATGAATCATTTTCAATCATTCAGCAAGTGGGCAATACGATATTTTTATCTGACATTTTCAAACTAATATGTGAAAATGCGATGTGTTCGGTATTGATTGTCACCACAGTGTGACATTATTGCAAATACCGTACTGTAAAGCATCGACGTCAAGCTAGCAACCACGTTTCAATTTTTTAGTAGCCTGTGTAGAAACAGTAATGATATGTGGTCGGTCAGGAAGTGCAATTGCAATTTATGCAATTTCACGGTTATCACCTGCCACTGAATTCCGAGTATGACTCATCCTCGTGAGTATCATTGCAAATTGTACACAATATCATTGCCCTAATGTTCGACACACAGTGTTTAATAATTTGTCGGAATTATTGCGCAACACGTCAATAAATACAAACAAATTCTTTCGAGGATTCTTTTGGACGCTCCAAAAACAGTGGAAACTGTTGGCTTTGCAGAATGAATAAGAATTAATGCATTATTCAATGCGAGAATATTGCGAAACTAACGGGATGCGAGTAGACGAGTGCTAAAGAAATGAGAGGATCAAGATTGCAGCGGAGTGTGATGCACCTGCAGCAATTCTTCATCCGCGGATCGCGATATAACGGTGGTCGCCATTATCTTATTTCGCGGAAAATTCAGCAAACAACTCTCCAGAAGAAGACAATTGTTACTCCTAAAATAGATCGTTTTCTATTAAATCTTGGGAAAGAAATGTTAAATTTTAAATCTAATAAATTTAGAAAAAATATTCATGGACGTTCGCTGTCAAAATGATTTTACCAAATTTAGAGACTCAATTTTTATCGTGCACACAATAATCTTTCCATATTTGTGATTACTTTATCCAGCTGCTTATCTTTTTGTATGCAAATCAACATTCAAATTAATGTCCTTATTAATTTATTTACAAGCAGATCGACACAAAAATTCCCACGTTTATCAATCAAATAGAATAATTAACTTAGATTTTTTTTTTCTCGTCATCAAACAAAAATTTCCAGCTGCAGGCCACAAATTGCCGCGTAAAACCCTCTCTATTATTATCTTTGCTAGCGCTCGGCGCGCCTCACGACTACCAAATCCTTTCACTCCTCCCGAAAGCGGTTTGTCAAAAGCAGATCAACCTTTCACGAGCTCGAGGAACTTCTTGTAGTTCTGACTGTTGCTGATTTTCGCGAGATACGGTTTCGAGAATTCCTGAAAAACCACTCGAACAGACTTCCGTTTTCTTTTGCCATTCTTGAGGTTTGCATCGACTCCGCGAAGGAAGTCAGCGTCGGTGCAAAGATCGGTGTCGTCCACGACTATTTCATCGAGTTCGCCATTCGAGTCGCGCCAGCAATGAACGATTATTTCTTCGCTCCCGCTGAGCTCGTCGATGTCGTCGAAGCTCGGAGTCGCAGCCAAGTTCGAGTAATAAACGTCCTCTTCATACTCGAGGGATTCGAACTCTCGTTCGTTTTCGCTGGGACAATCCGCGCCGTGTTCGTGGCACGTTTTCTTGTGAAGAGCCCTCGAGACTTCCGGCGAAGAGGAGCCTCTTCCGTTTGCTGGTGTTGCAAACTTGCTGCCCGTTGAAGCCCCTGCTTCGTCTTTCATGATCCTGACTAACGCAAGTCAGAGGTGGTCTTCAGGTAACTGCAAGAATTTGGAGCATTGTTCTCCGCACGTTGGTTCTCCAAGCGATTTATCGATCTTCAGGACTTTGCACTGCGAAGCTGATGTCCAAAGTGCACTTCACTTCACTAAGAAAAATCGGTGGAACTTCTTCAGCAACTTCTGAGGCTAATAAATTCCTTGGAATCTATTCTTCTTGTCTTGTGGCCTCGATGAATGAACACAGAAGTGTTGCTTCACTCCGACTGACGGTCTGATGTCCAAATTGTACCGATGCTGACCGGTATGTTCCGTTATCCGTCAGTGAAGAAAGCGACACCACCGTGACGATGATAACGTGAGCCACGTGCGAATGGCCGAGCTAGTACCGATCGCAGACGACGGTTCTACTATAACAGCTGGCCTCCTTGAAAAAACCTCGGGGTCCTCCGAGTGACGAGCGATCGAGACTCGCAGTGCTTGTAGTTCTCCGTGTTGGTGAACGATGGCGCGGGACTCGTTCTCCGGACACGTTTCAGGTGGGATCTAGGCGAACTCAGGTGAGACGATGGAAGGGATATTGTAAGATGGAGAATGTGGGGGAACGGGAATTGGATTGGAACATCGGCATTCTCGGTCGGTTTAGCCACCTTTTTACAATGTTTTTTTTAGGGACTCGGACACTTCTTATTTTTATTTTAAATTGTTATAATGTAAAGAATTATATAGGGAGTCTGTAGACAAATTTATTGCGTGGGGAAAAATGTATTTGAAGGTGAAAGGACATATTTAAAAGACTGCTGAACTGGCGGAGAATGCCCCGTATATCGAAAGGGTCCACCACCTTGAAGAACAAGATTGAAACATGAGGCATTCTCTGTTAGATCAGGAAAATTGTTTCAATTTTTTTTGTGCTTGTACGGTTTGTGTTGTATCTCTAATTTTTGAAAAACTATAGGATTATGTACAGATTGTATAGAAAAATTGGGGAAGTGGGATATTTAAGGTAAGAGGGAATTTACAAAAGATGTAGTGACCTAACTGACGCAAAATGACTTTTATGTCGATTGGTGGAAGGAGAAGAAGCGAGGATCTTGAAGAGGTCTCCCACCTTGAAGAATGCAAGTCGTTGTGTTCTCGTCAGCACTCCTTGATCTTAGATCACACGATAATACTTCCTACGAAGACTCCAAGAGATGTTAAGGTCATATAAATTTTTAACCCAGATGAATAGAACCGTAGTTTTTTTTGTGCTTATAAAATGGGCGACAGATTAGATCGTCGTTAAAGGTTGATTCCTTATGTTGACGAATTTTGATAATCATAATTTATAGTAGTAGATTTTTAGATTCATCGCTTTTCTCAATGCCTAACGATTTTGTAATGGAATTACTAGCATATGCAGCATTATAAGAAATTGAGCAACAAAAACAAATATAAGGGTTTCAAAAAGGTTCAACAAACTGATTCATCCTTAAAATATGCTTACCTAATTCACTGATGGAGAAAACTTTCAAAATTAACTTACTTAGATTTATTGATTAAGATAAAGTCACTAATCCACGCTCTATACATTTGCTGCAGAGAATTACATTGTTTGAACGAAATGAACTGATCTGGAATGTAATCAGGCCAAGGTGCAGGTTTTTCAGCTTTTTAGATAATTTCTTGTCCTGTCAATAATTGCGTACCTAATCACCAGGTCAATATCATATCATTGTACACTGAAACTCACATATTTTATTCGCACTCCGCTGAGTCAATGATTATTATTCAGTCATTTATCAGTATTCGACAAATCCACTTTTGAGACACTTAACTAAACCGGAAAAATTCTGATCCATTTTTTTTTGTTATTCACATTTTTTGCAATTCGTGTGGAAATATTTCATGCGTATTTACAGACAATGTCTTTCATCGATTCAGAAACATCCTTGGAATTCTGACCCTTGAATGATTAAACTTGATACCGATAATCCAAATACCATAAGAAATACGTAAAATCCACTGGCCTTAATAAATAATTTGAGAATCTACCAAAAGCTTAATGTTAATAAGACTCACCAAAAAGAACACCTTCATCTTCGTCCAATCCTTAGGAGCAGCAAAAAAATTAGATCATTAGACTTAAGCCAACTATGGATCGTGCAGACTTGGTTAGAAGAAAAATAAAGCAGCGAAACTCGAGAGCTATTGAGATTCTACTTGAGGCAAATGAAGGCAAAGTCGAAATCATCCATTCAATCGCAGAGCTCTTTACAGCGACGATCAATCTGTTGACCACAAATCGATCGGCCGACGTAGAGCGACCCTAGACCTGCTCTATTGACTCATTCCACGCGCGGGAAAGCTCCGGATAATAAAACTCCGCACTTTCTCTCCGTGCGGAAAGTAACAACGTCGTTTGTTGAATATCCTAGCGGAAAATTCGCGAAACCGACGACTTAATCACTTTTGCCATTCAATATTAAGTCCAATAAACCATGAAAGTTTATTGACCCGAGGAACTTTCCCGCGCGCTTGTTTTTTTTCTTACATACATTCTTCATGCGGGTTCGACTGTAAAAATGATTTTTCTACTGCTACTGATAACTACAACAGGTGTTCAATTATCGTTATTCGAAAAAAAAAAAAGAGAAAAATCCGACAATTGGCTCAGTGCACGAGGCCGATAATGGATTCTGAGAAAACCCGTAGTTAAACTATCGATCAGTGGCAAGGGGAATCAGGGGAAATAAATTGGTGGCCAATTGTTCATTGTTTTCACGTGGATATTAAAAATGGAGGATTTCTTGGAAAACCGGTTTCCTGCGAATGCCTTTCTTCAGGCCAATTTCACGACTGAGATCCTGATATGGATTCCGTTCTGGTTATCTTGTGGAACCGGAAGTCCAAGGTCGCCAGTGGCTCCCAATCGCACGGCTCCTCGGATCTTAAGGAGGTTCGAAGGCCGCACAATTGTGAAATCGGCAATAAAGTGAAAAAAAATGTTTCTCCCATTTTTTGACGTTTTATAAACTTTTCTGAGATGCTCTTCAGGGAGCAACGATGGTTCTTAATCGAAAAAATGCATTCATAACTGAAATATGAAATCCCAACATTTTTCTGAATCAAAATAATAGAAAAATTGAATTTTGAGAAATTAATTTAAAAATTCTGTTTACGGGCTTTTATTGCACAGCATAAAATTAAAAGACTAAATTCTGGTAAAATTCATTTGTTTGTAGGATTTGTCTAGATGTTTTTCATAAAATCGTAAAAATATTTGTGGGAAAAATAACGCTACAGATTTTTAACTGCACATTACAAAAAAATAGCAAAAAGAAAGATCATCGCAGTGACTATTATTCGGTAGAATTTGCGCACGGTGATAATATTCTGAAAAATATAGCCAAACTTGGTAACCATTTGAAATAGAACTTCCAACTTTAGGGGAGAAGGAAAATCGATAGAAACTCTGCGAGTTCAAGGTAGTTTTAGGGTAGTGTCGTGAAACTTGGAAGGTTTACGCGCCCCTCCAGTTAATAGAAAATTCATAGCCGTGAGAAGTCGACAAATGCGATAATCTGCGTCGCGAGTGTCGAGCGCATGCAATTGATCAGACCTCCTCAAGTCGAGACTTCCGAAGGTTATTACTTCCGGCCGGAAAACCACGAGTCAAGTTTAATCCGACGTTTAACGTCGTATAGAAATATTTCCCAGGTATTTTTTTATTGCCTTACAAAAAGCTTTGGAAAATTGAATGGGACGATTTTTCATTTAGAATCTTTGGAATAAAACCGTAGAGCGGAAATTCCATTATCGGAAAAGGATTTTATCCTCGCGACCCATAAAGTGATGAGTTGATCGTATCTTAGCGGTATAAAAATGTTTTTAAAAATATTTATTTCAGAACTAACAAAAGATAAATGTTATTAAATTTTTACTGCCAATTTTTTAAAAAATTGTGTAGCCCTTTTCTGAAACAAAATGTACCTTGTACAATTTTCGATATTCCAGATACTATTATTATTTTTTAATAATTTTTTTTTGTTAAAATCAGGAAAATCATCCCTTATGAATTATTGAGTAAATAAAAATGTTATTACAAGCTCTTTTCTGCGATTTATTGGGCGATTGCAATCGACACTATTTTTTAATTGCTAGAAAGTGTTTTTTTCGTGTTACGTGCTTGGTACTTCACTATGAAATGAAGTTGGTCTCGCAGTAGTTGTCCCCACGGGGCAAAAGCGAGTTAATTAACTTTGTACTCCCAATTAATTAAGGCTCGAAGCAATTCCGAGCCGATATATATATATATTTTTTTTTCCCGTGCTTTCATATCAACCTCTGACCATCAAAGGTTGGATTTCAAGTTCGTGACGTCAATCAGAAATGAGATCCTGCTTTGAGCAACAGATTTTTTTTACTCTAGTAACTCTAATAATAGGGTGAATCGATCTTTTTTTCCGTGACGTTTCCTGCTCGCTTTCGTGTCTAGACTGCATGGCACCTCAAATTTCTTTACCAAACGAAACGACATCCCAACACGCAACATCGATTCTCAAACGAGAATTCTCAAAGAGAACCTGCTTCAAGATGCTGAACAAAGCGACAATTCTAGTCAAAGTCGCAAAAAAAAATATCAACGATTACTCGAAAAAAAAAAAAAACTGCAGCACCAAAATTAATCTCTATTTCAGAATTATTTTTCATTTTACATCTCCTTAGAATTAAAATTTTTATCGTAGGCCTGGGAACTGTCGAATAATTATTAATTGTCAAACCCTTGAATTATTTCCATAGTCAACTATTTAAATACCAACATCGCATATTAAATATCCAAATATTCAAAACCCAAAAAAAAATCATATAAACTCCACCCGAATTTGCAGTGAATTAGGCGAGTAATTATTCGCTTATTTATTGCTTTAAATAGTTTTTCGAATTTTAATACTCGATTTACTTGACTCACCGACAGAACTACCTTAATAATCTTTATAAATAAGACAATACGAATATTGTAACGGTTATGCCTCGGTCGACTTCATCTAAACCGTTATCCATTTTGATCAAGTTTCAAAAAACTGGACTTTCTCTTCTGCCACCGCAAAGCAAACTCCATAGTAACAGACACTGATCAACGCAGTCCCGAGATATTACGAAATGCCCTCTACAATATACCTGTATATATACACACACACACACATATATATATATATATATACGCTCTCAGCTTCTGATAGCCGATGAGTCACTCGATCACCGGTTCTACGGTCCGACCATCGGCTATGCACACCATAAGCGCGTTCCCAAAGCGCTAATGCAGCTTTTCGCGAAAACACGCATATTCATAATTCTCCTTTCTGTCATCCCGACCTCATCCTGGTCGTATCTTCATTTCCGCAACGATAACGAGCGTCATTGAAACGCAAAATAAAGCAGCCCGCGAAACCACAACAAAGAAGAAAAAAAAGTCAGCAAAATGAATTGGACAGCGCACACACAAATTCTCTCGGGACAAATAGCGCTGTTTATTGAAATAACAGAGAGTGTTGGCTTTGGAAATAAAATTCACGGCGACGTTTTCTCAGAGGATAATAAATCGTCGGCAGCTAAATCGAGCGTAGATGGTCCAAAAGCGGCGGAGGCTTTTGGGTCGATTTAACGTTAACCCTTTCACTGCCAAAGTTGTATACTTTCGGAAATATATTTTTCAATTTGTGCCCGAAAATACTGGAGAAAAAATTGGCGAGCTTCGAATAGCAGTAGGAATGCTTCAGGCATTTTTATTTTGCGAATGAAGAACGCCTTTACAAATAAACATTCAATCAGTGCATTTTTGTCTATTTTTTGAAGTGTCCAGCAATGATAAAAAACATTTAGAATCATTTGTTCAATTTCAAACATGTGAACAAATGTTCCACGGTAAACGATCTTGAACTTTGAAGAATTAAAGTGGACATAAATATTGTGTGTTTACTTTTTTCATTGCTCAGTGAAAAAAAAAGCGCCACTTTGCCAGGAGAACATTTTACTGTAAACGAGCAACGTATCGCGTGTGAGCCGGAGAATAAAATTGCTGGTCGGAAGTAGCGACGATGCCGATAACAAGCATCTACCTGACGCCGATTTCCATCCGCGGCATATCGATTACTTGATCAAGACTAGACTGTTAGAGCGCGAGAGTGGCACTCGCTTTATATTCGTCGCGTCGACAATGGATTCCGCACGACTTCGCGCAAATCCAACGATGGATCTGGATATTTTATTGAATCAGTCACGCCATCGCCGCTGTATTGTCATCAAAAGCTCAGCTATAAATAAATGGATCGGCGAAATGACCTTTCGGTCATTCGCACCGAAAACTTCGCTTCTATTTCAATCTAAATATTAGAATTTAATCCCGAATAAAACTTCATCGCAGTATAAAACATTTCAATAGAAACGCCATTTTCAAATATTGCCTTAAATTCGCCGCAAAAAATTATCAAAAAATCTATGAGAATAGTTTTTGAGATTTCTAATTTTTCTGCAAGAATTTCTGATATATCTAATATATAATCGACGTCAAAATGAATATAGTTTTAATATATGGAAATATTGGAGACGTACAAATCAGCGCGAGAAAAATTTACAACCAAAACAATAATACAAATTCATAAATAAATACAACATCAAACAACGCATCTATTATCCAGTAATTAAAACGTGATTCGGCAGCTAAACTTTCGGCCTCTTATGCAAACTCCGCAAAAGGAGCCGTCGATAGCGCATGTGTGGGCGATTTCTAATTACGTTAATCTAATTAACGTCCGGCAGTTGTCGAGAAAGGAAACTGAGCGAGGGGTTCTCTGGAGCACCAAGACTCCGAACAACGGAAACCCGTCGTGATGTGCATGCGAGCGGCTCAATGAACCGCGTAATTGCATGTTAAATCTCTCCATTTACTGATATAACGCAATACGTGCCTACGTCGTTTATTATCATTGATTCGCGCGATCGCGTCGACGACAAAATCGAAATGCATCACAGTGTTAAATTTTCATAATTTACCTGACGTTTGCTCATTATTAAGTTCATTATTATCATTACTATTATTATTGTCACTCTGTTATTATCGCAGTTTTCTAAAGTTATCCTCGAATTTGCATATTTTTATGCATATGTCAATTGGCTCGACGAGATAACGCAGAAGAGAGATAAGAAGATCGAAAAGACGCACATTATCGCGAACGTTGTGACGATTGACTCTCGATCGTTTTATCTTATAGGTTAATCAATTTTTCGGCTCGAAAATGCAAGAGTTTTCACTGGATAATCGTTTTGTGCAATTTAACGTAAAATAAAATTAGCCTAACTCTTCATTCGATCTATGAGCGAAGCTGTCAATTGACAGAGCGGCAATAATGGGGCGAAAAATGAATAGTAGGAGGTTATTACGACTACTATCACTAACTACACTCAGCGAGCGAAGCTCACCTGTTGGTACGGTGCTCATCTTGATAATTGGTCTTGAAACAAAAAAATCTTATGTCACAGGCAACACGACTCGTTGATCTCCTGACACTTGTAACTCGTTGGGCACATACACTTTTTTTCAAATACGATTTGTTAAAGTGAGGAAATAACGCTCATGACGTGTTCGTCCGATAGCGAACGGAGATCGATGGCTTCTGATTCTCCTGGGAAACAGAAACGCGGCCATGTTGGAGATGAGCGCACACGTGCTGCCACCTTGCGAGCGTTTTCCGCACTGGCGACTGGGTTTGAATTTCCCGCGCTTTTATTATTCAAGGGGATTACGATTAATAACAATTTGTGATAACTGTGATAGTAAAAATGATGTAAAGTAAATTTACGTGAATTTGTAATATAGTTTTGTAATTATTTTAAATTTTTTGAAAAAGAATGTGAGGAAGAAATGTGTTGAATGAAAAATGTAAGTATAACGAAATGATCACAGCGATTTGTAGTTTCAACTCTGTTGTAACAACATTTATTTATTATTTTTCATCGCTAATATATTTCATCTATGTACAACACATGGTAAACATAATTATTACAACGGTCTTGCTAGCAATGATCTCGGTCTCGCCGAGACGCCCATCAAAGAAATTATTTTTTTTTTCTCCTCTTTATCTATAAATTTTATTAAATTGCATCTTCGCTGATGTTGGACGATCGTTTTCACATGTCACTAAGGTTTTGTTTTTGCACAAAGCTGCGAATCGTTGAATTACGCGTGAATTAAAATTTTCCTAACCACATATAATTATCATACTCCATTACTAAATAACACCAGGTACCCATACGATCGTTCGGAAATATCGGTTCGAATCGTTATGTATTCTTATAGTTTCTAGAGTATTTCATTAAATATTTTCTTTCCTTTCATTTCAGTAATTTTTTTTAATATCATCTTATCATTGCACAATTCGTGGATTTCCCTTCCGTTTGTTTTTTTTTTTTCAGTAGCGTGTACGAATGGAGAAGAATATTTTTTACGTGTTTCTGGATACCTACGTTATTGATGCGTGCGAAAAAATGTGTATTGCCGTTATGCAGTGTTTCAATGTGATACCCTTTATACTTTGCACAAGCTACTCACGATTTTTTTTTTCTTTGATAAATTTCAATTAATTTAATCTACGTATCAAGTACGATTCGTTCAACGAATCTATCAACTTCCCTCGTTCGTACGAACGTTCTCTTTTTTTTTAACATACGATTAGCTATGATCTAAACTACAACAGGTTTCACGCTCTAATTAGTATCTATTAAGCTCGACGCAATGATTTCGAGCATGATATTCGAGAGGGCTTACCACCTTTATGATTCAGTACATTTCGATGTTTCTAAAGAAAAACCGAAAGTTTAAACCCGAGTTCCGAATTACATATTTTTTTCGAACTGTGAACACGGTAATTAAAATATGTAAGTACCAATTGACGTGTAATATTTAAAATTTGTATTGTATAATTATTGATTTCACATTTCTCTCGCATGTGACCAACACATTCTTCGAAACTGAATAAAAATTTAATTGGGTAGTCAAAATGTATTGATTTTAGTGTAAAAGTTGAGTATCTTCGATTTTACGGGGCTTCATCGATTTGCATCGTAGATACCTTCTTAATTGCGACATATTGACATTTCAATCGTTTCATATAAATTCCTGATTCAGGGAATGTCTGAAATAATGTAAAGGTTGGCGCCCCGTGATTTACCTTTTATAACTTTCAATTTTGTGTCAATTCAATTCATTGGGTTTAATTATCTTCAGTTCAGTTAAATTGAATTCACTTTCATATGGTATATCGCAAATTAGGTATAATTTGAAAATTTTCAATACAAAATTACCTCCGTTACTCCATTATTTAGTAAAGTAACAATGTATGTAAAATAATAGCAGAGAAAATCCTTTTTCAGTATTATTCCACAAAAGATTGTGGAAATAATGGAGGAGTACGATTCTTAATTTAATTAAAGATGTAAACAATTGTTGCAAAACAGTGGATTGTATAAATTATCCGAACAATGTCTATTAAATAAAATAATGGAGGTTTACAATCCTGCTTAAATTTCTCAGATGTGATGCACCCCCTTAACTAATTTAATCATGAGCATATACAAATTTCGATTGTGTAGATACGGTCCAATTTCAATAAGAAAAGCTGTTCTATAGTTTCATTGGCACATGAAGTACAAAGAGGTATTAGTTTTTATCGAAAATCATAGCAAAAGCGTTTTCTTGTTTTTTTTTTCATTCTATAACGAATTGGAGAAGAACTTTGGGATCTGCTAAATACAGTGTTGTAAGCCCTTGATACTTTTGGACATGAATTTGATGGTGCCATTGATTTCATAATCATAATTTCATAATAATGACCCGCATCGATTATAGTGACGAATAAAATTGTGAATAGCTGCAAAAATGTTTAATCTCCAATATTATTTTTGGAAAAATATAGTTAATTCATTGGAAAGGTAATGTTTTTAATTTTTCCATTTTGTTCCAATATTTCTTTGATAATCAGTTTTTCAGCTGTTCAAAATTTATCCATCATTTCACAATCGCTGCAGATTATCATTAAATTATAATTACAAACCGAAATGTACTATCAAATGTTTCCTCAAAGTAATCGGAATTTACAACACTGACTAAATGTATACCATAGGATAATTATTTATACATTGCGTATTTACATTGATCTGCGATACAGTTATGCAAAAATCCTATGGCGCGTGTGTAAAGAGAGACATTGGGGTTCGGGTGATAATCGTTCGTTTATAAAAATAGCGACAGGAGAAATTTTGTCGAGGCATCGTGAAAAAATGGCGATAGACAAGCGCGAGACATTTTTGTCGCTGGTTGTTCTATCGACCTCGTTTTTACGGCTAAGGAAGATCGATTCCTAGAGAATCTTTCGTTTACGAAAGAGTCACTCGATTACACTCTACAAGCACCGCGTATCGCTCTATAAATAAATCAATAATTAAATAAGTTAACAAACGATATACATAATTATACTAGATTTTTTTAGTTTCTTCAAATTTGCGCGTATGTACAATTTACTCGATGATGAAAATAGTTTGTCGTGTTGTGTCTCAGCACGTGTACATTAAAAGGAACACTTCCAGCCTCTCGGTCATATTTTTCAAAAGTTACTCTTAATACCTTCGTATAAGGTGACGATATTTTTGTTATCTGTATCCTAATTTTTTTTTTCAATCTTTTAAATTTATTATAGTATAGACACTGATTTTTCTAATTAATCGCAAGTATTTTGTTTTTTTTTTTTTTGCGCGAAACTATATCGATACTAAGATCCTCCTTTTTTGTTGGCAATAGCTAGCCAACAGGTATTTTCATTTCCGGCTGAACACTATAATTGTGAGTAGTGATTGCTATTTCCAAGATTTCGCCGGTACAGTTTGATGAAATGATACATCAAAAAAATTGTTTAATCCCATAAATTTTGCAAAGCAAAAATCTACGTGGATCATTATGAAAATGCAACGGACATTTGTTGAAACTTATAATTTGATGAATCCGTCCTCATTATATTCTTATTTTCTATTCGCACGAGAAGCTAATTAACATTGATTGACTTTTGGAAGTTGAAATACTTTTGCTTATACTTTTTAATCAATAATTTGTTTTCCACCAAACTGTATCTACGTTTCTGAAAAATGTTTATCACGTCCAATTCGCCGCTCATCACAATTTCCTCTCCTATCTCAAATCGTCGATTAAAATTAAGAAATGTATTCCCTTTCGGCCATTGGACCTGCAGATTGATTCGTATTATCGCCGATATCTTTCGTTTAGGTAGAGTCTACTTATTTAGCATCCTAGCCATATTTTCTCTTTCAATTCCGGTTCGAACAGCAACGTCAAATAAAAGTGCCCTTATGTCTTACACGTACCATCATTTAGTCACAATTTCACGACTGAACTTGTCGCAATTCGACACATATCCTTTTTACGTTGTTCTACATTTTTTTACCCAACAGTATATTTAAATGCCCGAGCGATATCAATTTTTTCTTATACGTGACGATTAAAAGTAAACGTCACCTTTGTCTTTCTTCTTCCCTTTCGTTAAAACTTTTCTGCAGCAAAGCTTGGCGCTTTAAGGTACATAGCGATGTAGTCTCGAACAGCGCGTTTGTGTCGCTATTTTACGTTTATCGAACATTATTTTTCGGCTCTCTTGGTTAATATGAGCATTAAAATATGTCTTCGATTTCGGAATAATTCCGATCCCAGTATCCGCCGGTATAAAGCCAGTCTTCTTGTCCTGTGTAAGGATTTATGCCAGCCTGGAACCACCTTCAGTACCGGAAGTAGATAAAAATCATTAGTTATACGATCGATGACCCAGAAAACAAGCGATACCGCGAACATGTATAACCAACCTTGGTAACACTTCGGGTCCCTTTTTGTGCTTTCTCGATTTGCGAGAGTCTCGCTGCTTCTCCTCGAGTCTCACTTTCTCGGCTGCTGCGCCGTCCTGATCACCCATTTCCAATTTCCGTATGTCCGGACGCAATCTCGAGTCCGTCGGGCAAAGCGTTTTACCCATTCCAGCCTCCATCTCGTTCAGGGACATCGCGAAAGCGGTAAATTGGTAGTACTGCGGAAATACATGTCACGAGTAAATAAAAAAATGTATTATCGTATTGTAATTAATGAATTTGGAGTCTTAATTATTTTTGAAATATAAACAATTGTTGGACAATTGATTGAACGTGCAATTCAGAGAGAAATTCGAACGCTTCTCGAGTTGTAGATCGATTTTAACACACTTACATCGGCGCTGTTGCTTGGTCTCGACGCAACTTCCCAGAGGGTCGTAGAACCGGGAATCTCGTCAACGGGCAAACAGTCCTCGCCCTCGGTACTGCCCTCATCGATTGCGTCTTGATGCGAAGGTTTGAAAGCCCCGACTTTGAGACTGTGCAGTTTAGCTAGAACCTTTTTGTGTCCGGGGCTGCCTTGAGGACTCTTGGCCTCGCGCTTTATCCTGTCAATTGTCTCCTCGTAGAGGGTGGGGTCGCATGCGCGCAGCCGTTCAGTCCACTTGCCATAAAGGAAGACGAGTCTCTTTTTGCTGATTATAAATGGAACAGAGAAAAGTAATGATTAAACTTCGTGTACTCTCGATATCTTTCAAAAGAGCCTCAGAGTAAAGCTAGGTACAATCTTTTTTTCATCTCAGAAGGTAATAAAATTGTTTAAAAATGATTCCGCTTTATTTTACAAAGTTCATCAAAGTTATGCTCTCATAGGATACGTTTATTTCATTTTTTTCACATGTATATATTTTGAAATATGATTAGTTGCACATTCCATTAGATATAAAACTTACTCAGGGTCCGTAATGAAGCCCTCGACTCGGTGAAGATCCTTGCTATTCCATGATGCGCTCTTGAAGGACAGGGTAGCTTTCAAATTCGCTCCACCTACTTGCTTGATCTCTAGGGCGCCTAATTGTTCCATCCAGAGCTGACCCACGAGGACGTTGTGCAGAATGCAATTTACGTTTTGCCAGGTGTAAGCTTCCTTCCATCTAAACGATAAAACAAACCATAAAATTCGGTAAATACAATATTTAGAATCTATATTTATTAAAATTGATTAAATGGTCATCGATTCTTGTCGATAATTAATGCTGAAATAAAAATTAATTCGTGAGACACTTTATGTCTTTTTCGCAAAATAATTTGAACGCTTTCATTATCACATTATGGTCAGTAAAATAAATATAAATTGTGAAGATTCGATGATTGGGATATCATTAATATTGACTTGTAGTTGTAAAGTATTAGAGGAAAGCTCAGACAATTTTATCTCATCAATCATAACATCAATTTTCTTGTGAGAGAATAAAATTATCGACTTCACGCCATACTCACTTGGGTAATTCAACCGTCACGATCCCCTTTGGGTGAACCTCAATGGATTTGCCCCAGAACTTGAGCTTGGGGTGGATGCTCCCGTGGAAGACGAACCCTTCGCTGTCGGCATGAAAAGCCGACACTGGGGGATGATGAGACACCTGCTCGCATACTATGCTGCACGAGAAAATTATGAAACGACGATTCAATCACTTCAACTATCAATCTTCCTGCCATTAAAACAGCTGGTTATTAAATTACCGGAAGTCTTCACGTTGCAACTCGTAAGTCTCGCCGAGTAAAGGGTTGAAAGGTTTTCCCAGTCTCTCCCAGTTGGACGCCAAAGCACTCACAGCAAATGCCGCAACGTACTAAAGAAAAAGAAACAACCATCCAATATAATCAATAAACAGAAAATAATAATTAAGTCTATCGAAATAAATTTAATGAAAATTCGCAAATTGCTTTCTTATTATATTCCAGTTTTCATTAAATCCCTTTCATCCCCTTGATGTGAAAATATTTTTCAGGACATTTCGCTCTAATTTGCTTGAGAAAATTTTGCGAGAAAACTTGACTTTACTTTACAAATTTTCCAAGTCGTTTATCCTTTTATGTGATACTTTGTTCCATTTTACAGATTTCCCAGACAATACGTTATAATGTGTACTGACATTTTGCTCTATTTTACAAATTTTTCAAAACTGTCGTTACGCTTATTGAAGAGACTTTTGGCTTGAAAACTTTTGCCAAAGATGTTTTCGCATCAAAAAGTTTAAATAGCCATAATGTTACCCGAGGTACTGCCGGTACAAGTATAAGTATATTTTTTGACATTAAAGCTAACTCGGCTAACTCACGAACTTGGTAAACTTCCTTCCACCGTTAACGAAGAAAACTGAGTCCTTGCTCGTCGAGATTCAACTATACACTCTAAAGTGATGAAAATCCCTCGCTTATATTCGATAATAAATCTCATTACCTGCAATCTGTTGACGGGGCTCTCTTCCATAGACGCGAGTTTGAGCAACTTGGCGTACTCCATGTACTCAGCGACTCGCTGAAGAAAAGATAGTGGCTCATTGAATACAACCGGCATCGTGATCTTGCTGAGATCCTTGCCCAGCGATAAAACCGAGCACAGATTCACCTCCGCGTGTCCCGGAGCTGGCAACGTAGTTCTTCATTTTCATGAAACAGATTAAAGCCATTCAAACTTCTGCTTATTGCGTTGCAACATTTTTTCAAACGTTTTTACATCATTCAGAAAGCCATGAGTGTCGATGAATTAAAAGTATATTTAAATAAGATTTGTGAAATCCCAGGATCAAATTTTTTAAATAAATTCGCAGCTTCATTAAAAATTAGTTTTTTTGCAATAAATGTTTAATTCCATCAAAGTATTAATGAATAATTCCGTTTGCACTGGAAAATTGTATTTTCTTTACAAATACATTTTTTTTATAGAATTACATTTACGTTATAGAAAATAAAGGGTTATCTTATTTTAGAAAAATTGAGAAATTTCAGCAATGATAAAAGGGCAAAGAGTTGGGGTGGGTGTTACAATAATGCCAGCATATGAATATATTTTCCGCCCGAATATACCTCTTCACCCTCCCCAGCTAACTTATGTAACGAAAAAAAACGCGTTATGCCTCTAAGCCGGCTGATTGAGTCACGTTCAAGCTCGGTGACAAATTACGTTTCGGCGATTTACCACGATCAATTCGCACTGAACCAGCGATGAATTACTAGCGGGCTTAAGGGGGTATTTTTTTTCTTTCGAATACAATAATCATTTTTTTGATCTTGAATAACCACTCTTGTTGTAATGTTTATGTTTACGGGATGATATTACGTAAATAGTAATTGTTTATTTTTATTTAAAAAAATTTAAATTTTGCCTTTTTTTTAAACGTTTCGTCTTTTTTTTTTTTTTTTTTTGTGGTAGCTAATTGTGCATTTCTGGGATGGTATCATAAACTGAAAATTTTAAACTCCCTATAAGGAGATACAGGAGCAATGATTTTTTGCTGATACCCTAAAACTACAATTTCGCTAAATAAATAGTTGCTGCATAAACCCGCCTGAAAATTGATGCAAGCGAAATTTCGGCTACGATTCACATAAAAAATATTAATCAGGCGAAAACACATGCATTTTTTGTGATTAAAATATATGCGAAATATCACATTGTAAAAAATAAATACAAAATTTTGTAGTTGTTATGAAAAATTTTCGCCCAAACAATCGGAAAAATTTCTTGTTCGTTTTATAATACAATTTCTGTCAACCTCCTCATTCTACGTTTAAAAAATCGCAACAAAATAAAAGCGCGAATTGACGGAGTTTTGCTACTTTCAATTCGGGAACTTCACACATTTTATTGTCACTTCTGTTTTCACAACGAAGAAAAATGGACGATTAACAAGATTTACCAATTTTTTTTTTGTATTCATATCTTATTTAGTAATACGTGTAAAAAAATTGTTCGCCAAATTAATAAAATAGTTCTGATATCTACAATTGCATATATTTCAAATGCATCAATTTTATTTGGATAAAATAATAAAAGAGTTTAAAATCTATGAAAAAACAAAATTCCTAAAATCTCATCCAAATTGGTTGGTATTTAAAAAAAATACAAACTTGTTTTGCCTTCAACAGATTCACCATTGAGAGGGTTAACACACTTTAGAGGGTCGTTGTTGCATTTTCATCCCGCAGACACTCGCGGATTGGATGAAAAACCCTCGAGCGACGCTCGGAAACTGCTCGAAAACTTCCGATATATTCAAATGCTATTATATACAGTCTGTCGCGGTTATATATCCGGAGTAATACCTGTTGTCGTCGAGGAGCCGAACGCGTGAAATCCCCGCTGCGTTTATTACGTAGCACTGAATCGTATGTGATCGATTACATCCAATATGGATTTGCCAGTGGGGAAGACATAAAGAAGGATGAGTGGAGGGGTTTGCTGTTTAAGCTCATCATCACATGTGCTACACGCTATTTTCTATAACTATACATCGATTTGCTCAAAGCCTACCACACATTAATAATTATTTGATCATCATTGGCCCTTTGCAGTCCAAGCCCATTTCGCGGTTGAAAAAGGACCTAATATTTTATTATTTACATTGGAAAATATTGGACCGATTATGTAACAAAAGTCGTGGTAAAATACAAATAAAAAAAAATTATTTCTTTTCAATTTTCACGTGTAAATGAATTTTTAATGTCGTTATCATTATTAGCCTTTTAAGGGCCAAGCCCATTTCGCGGTTAAAAAAGGGTTTAATATTTTTTTCTTTAATATTGGACCGATTATTTGAGAAAAGTCGTGGTGAAATAGCAATTTTGAAAAACTATTTCTTTTTAGTTTCCACGTGTAAATGAATTTTTTATCACGTTATCATTATTAGCCCTTTGAAGGCCAAACCCATTTCACGGTAAAAATGATGTTTTTTCATGAATACTGGAATCTTTTTGTAAAATATGAATACCAAAAAATAGAAGACCTTTGAAAAATTAACTTCTTTGCATATTCCCGTGTGAATGCTTTTTCATTATATTATTATCATTAACCATTTGACAGTCAAGGTTAAATCAAACGTCGCATAAATGCACATTTTTTATTGAACCGAACTGTAAAATGTATTCCTGAGGTAATTCCATGGATTACAATTTTTGTTTTCCAGAATTTTCATTTGTTCAGAAAAATATTCTACGTTGTTATAAAAAAGCTTTCACTGATACAATTTTCACGCAACATTGCGTAAATTCCCCCCTCGTACAGTATTCAAAACATTTTTATGTCATCAAACAAAAATGCCCACTGTATCCCCAGTCCCTGATATATTATTCCATATCCAGAATAATTAACGAAGCCCAAAAAAGAAAAGAGAAAAACGTCTGTCGATAAACCAAAAAAATTGTCACGCAGCAAGCTTGAAAAAAAAAATATATCTCTACTACCAACCTGCGCTGTAGTTTTTCACTGGCCATTGTACGTAACAGTCGCTAATATCGAGTTCGCCGAAGACGTTGAAAATTGACAGTGACTGGCACGAGTTATTAATTCCCTTGTCTACGCGGAGAGTTCTCGGTCCTCTGCAACTAAACTTCTTAATCCCGATGGCCAACATCCGCGTAAATAGATAATATTCAATAGCGATCGAACTTCATATTACTAATCGTTAAATCCGTTTGTTGTGACCTCTGTGCTCACCCTCCACTACTTTCTTTTATTTTTGTTTTTTTACACGTATTTCAATAATACATCGTACATATATACATATATACACGTATATATCTCTCTCTTTTTTTTCTTTCCTCCACTATTTTACCGAAGTTGTTACGCGATTATTATCACAGTTTACCGGGCATGTTTTAGGCGATAAATTCTCTATTTCTCTTTGTGTTTTTAGTGTCCAGTGGCAAACACGAAAAGCGGTAGAGCGTCTATCGATCGATGAAATGGGAACTGCGAGATATATCACTGTGGCGTCATTAAAGGGGAGTCTTTTGCGATCAGCTGTAAGCACGACTGCACGTTGAACTTTCCGAACCGGGTGGCATAGCTCTCCCTGATGCTTTCACCCTCGCGGACCATCCCTAACTCTCGGCTCTGGCTCTTTCTATTTTTCTCGCCTCCTCTCTCTCTCTCTCTCCTTCGCTTCCTCTGTCTCTCTCGCTCTCTCCTAGTGCGTCTCTGTCTCTCTGGCGCTACTGTTTCGTACTTTTCTCCGTTTCTCTCACGTTCGGCCTCGTTTTCCTTCCCACAAACCGAGACGCTTCGTCTCCTCGTCCAGTCTTTCGCTGCGATGGAAAATGTCGATAAATTCGGGCATGGGTACAAGTCTGGGCAGGCGGTTCCAATGGGGATGCGGTATCTGTTAAGAAACGAGCGAGCATGCGCAGAATGCAAGACGGTGAGAGCCGCCGGAACGTACCGCGCGTGGCATTTCGAAATTAATCCTTTTGAAGCTTTTTTTAATGTTCATAGATTTTTTATATATTTATTTATATGCTTTTACGGAAAACACTGGCGTATTTAATTTCATATGTTTGATATAAAGATTAGGTATGGTATGATGCTAAACATGATTTTAAAATTAGGTGTTTGATGTGAATGTTATTTAATATTTTTCAGGGTTGTATTTTTTATTTAATTTTTGTTCAATTTAATGCGCTTGATGACTGATTAAAAATGTTTGTTTGAGAAAAAGAATATTTTAGCAAGGTTTGGAAAATGGTAATTCTTAATTTTTGAGAAAAATTTAATTTATTGTGTATTCGTTTTTATTGATATAAAAATGGGGAATGTCGTCAGCGGAATTTTCAACATTTCTCATTTAACTATGTGAACCCTTCGCTATGATCGATGGAAAGACATCCTTTGGTAATGACCTTCACATGAATCGATAATTACTTAACAAGCGTTTAGGTTGCATGGTTAGCCGTCCATCAGGGGCTAATTAATCGAATTACCGTTCCATCGCCTGCTGCAATGGACTCTGCTGCATATTCACATTATGGCATCCTCAAAGACATTTATAATCGATATTTACTCGGCCCTTTCAACACAAATTATGCCAATCTACCAGAAGAAAATTTAAACAAAACCACCGGTGTGTAAAAAAAAATATCCAACAATAATTACCCAATTACATTTTCACTTCAGAAAATGCCAAATATTTATTATTTTTTTAAAAGTCAATGTGCATACATTTTTTTTTAATTTCAAATTAATTCAAAGCCAAACAAGAGTTTACAATTCACACGTGAGAATTTATTAAAGGCAACTACTGACATAATGTAAACTAAACACTTTTTTCAATTAAATTTTTTCTAAGTTGTATAAAGCGATTTTAAAAATATACAATTTTACTACTGGAAAAGCAAGCTAAAAGTTTGTAACATATGAATAATTATTACACTTCTACACTTCATTAAGGTACACTTCTATGCTGTGACATGCAACATTAACAACTAATGATATATTTTTTTTATCAAGTGAAATGAATATTGTGAGAAAAGTTGTAATTACTCCAATCAACGTAACAGAATAATTTCAAAAGCTCCTTTACCTAAACCAGCAGACAGTATAATACATAATAGTACATGTCTACTCAATGTGTGTAAACTCTGCAAAGTGGGCGTTTGGTCGATTACCCATTAACCGTGATTCAAGTGGGAGGGAATAAAGAATACGGAACAGAAAGAAATAAAAAGCGCCTCGTGCCAGCTGCGGTGACACATCTACGGATAGCGTTTCCGCATAGAGAACAAATAAAAATAAAATAATGAATGGAAGAAAATAATAATAAAACCTCCTAAGAAAGATAAATAAATGGTTACATTAAACAGTAGTTATGCAAACAAGTTAACATACATCCAATTAAAATCGTTTGAACAATTATTGTATACACAAAAAATAAAATAATAATTGTTTACATAAAGTCGTCGTTACATAAATATGTTGATACTCTACAGTTAACATAATTTAAAAATTACAAAGTTCGATTTCATTAGATTTATTGTATTTTTTTTAAATTACATAAGTTACCTTGTAAACCAATAATTGTATAATTGTATTGAAGTAATTTGTTTACTTCAGAAACTCGACAGCAGTAATAAAAAAATTAATAGTTCAGCTGCAAAAATACCTAATCATTTTTAATTAGCGAAACTCATCGGGCATATGATGCTTTACATATTGAACGATATCTTGGCCTTAAAATTGTTTTATTACATATGAAAATGTTTTTTACGCTTTAAAAATGAAATAATAAATAAATTACTAATTAAGAATAAAGTTAAAATCCGCTATTGATTTACCTAGAAACCAAATCGATATCCGTACGAGGCACACAGCGGCTCACTTCGTTTCGTCGGATCCTCCCGTGGTAGTCGGTAGTTGCGCGCCGCTATAACTTTTACCGAATCGTTATAGACAGCGAGGAGAGCACGAGGCATTGTAGCCGCGAGACTTCTTCGCGCGCGCTCCTTCGCCACCC
Source organism: Clistopyga incitator (assembly GCA_947507545.1). Lineage (NCBI taxonomy): Eukaryota > Metazoa > Arthropoda > Insecta > Hymenoptera > Ichneumonidae > Clistopyga > Clistopyga incitator. The sequence continues at coordinate 10,881,888 of OX382173.1, read as the reverse complement.
TCAGACAGTCTTTCAAATTCGCCGTGATTGTTCGCCGCAGGAGTCGGATCTTGTGTTACAACTTTGCCGCTCGCACCTTAAGACTTCCACCGCTAATAGAATCCAACTGCAATTATTAACAAGCGCGAAACTTTTCAGTTAATTTTTCACAATCAATTAAAAGTCCATGGCCAATTAATCAGTGCGATCGCCAATAAATTTTAAAAAACGTCAGAGAAGATCAATAAGGCGATGGATCGATCGAGAAAAAGTTATCAACAATTACCGGCGGCTTTGGATCCTGCTGAAAAAAAAGAACCCGAAGATCATACGAATGTAACGGAAATGGGGGAAACTCACGTTTCCATGAGAAAGTATTTTACCAAACAGATGAAAATGTATCCGGAACTCTGGAGAAGCGACGTCTCCGTCCATCCCAGTTATTCCGGCCTGAAAACGCTGCCTTAGTAAGATTTTATCAATAAGTTTTTTCATATTCTTGGTACATTTAAAATTGAATTGAAATATTTGTAATTTTAACTTTTTTTTGTTCAGGAGTGAATGCAGATTTTTTTTTAATAATGTAAAGTAGAATCGTTAGAAATATTTTCTCTTTTTTTTGGGTATTTTTATGTGGTAATTATGTCTTTGCTAATTTATAAATTATTTGAAGTTACGTAATTTGCCGACGTCGAGCGCTGAAGAAAAAGAAGCAAATAACCCGTCAGCTGAATCGCGAGATCCTGCACATCGTCATGATGCAGAGTTGTGCACTCGCAGGTGCGAAGATCGACAGGATTTTCAGCGTTGGATTTCCACCGGAAGCTACTGTGGTGAAGGATTTTGCGACAGAGAAAGAGCGTCGGCGTATAAATCAACTCATGGCTCAGAGATGATTTATATTCCAATTTTATTAAATGACAATTCATTAAAAATAGTAAAATTAATTAAGCCTCAATTGATCATTGAAAAAAAAGACAATTTCACTGCCAAGTATTGTCAAACCTGGAAATAAAAAATCCATTGGAATTTACATTAGAGAGTAAGAAGCTAATACCAAGAAAAAATGACATTCTTTGAAAACTCGATCATTGCAAATAAAAGGCAATTTTCTCATTTATTGTCGAATTATTTAACACACTTATTTTTCTGGAATTACCCTTCTTATTAATTTCTTAAATGTCCAAACCAATTTTCTGAAGTGCTCTGGACATTTTTTAATAACCGGAAGACTTTATAGATAATTACAAAAGTTTGCAACGCTGCTTGGAATTGAAAATATTGATTGTGCCATTAAAAGCGCTGAGAGGGGCTTAAAAAATGCTGATACCATTCTCACAGTCCGTTCGAAGTTGCAAATTTGTCAATGCTTGCTCCATTGTATTGTACGGACAGGAAACAAACGCTGAAAGAATAAAAAACAGTCGTGAGATAAGGTTGCCATTGAATAAAAAGTTATTGGTTATTGGTTATCGGATTCGCACAAGTTATATTGACCATGTTCCGTGGCTCTTATCAGTGCGGATTGCTATCCATTCTGTTCAGCTGTGGCGCATCGCCTCTCGAGCTTTGGGACATGCAAGTTCGTACGATTTTCGTAATAAAAGCCCCCTCGTATTTCCTCTCGACCTTCACCCACAACCTCGTTAATACTTTTCAACCGATCGATCGAACGCGATGAATTCACTTGCAAAAAACTTATCTGGCCTCCGGCCAATCGTACACAAGCACCTGCGCCGATTTCAGCTCATTCGTTTATCAGGTGAAGAATGGATATATCAGACGCGTTACCGACGAAGAGGTAAAGTCCTTGGCGCTGGAAATCGCCGGTACAAACGTCGCTACGACTTACATATACACGCCAAAAAATCCAAAAACCGTTCTCGGTATAACTCTACCATTTCTCATCATGATTATCAAGAACATGAAGAAATACTTCACGTTCGAAATAACAGTAAAATACTTTGCATCGACTTCATTTTAAAAATTGTTTATTACTGACTCAAAGGATGTAAGCGTCCAATATATTATTTCATAAAAATGTATCGTGATTTAATAATTATTATTTCGAGAAAATATATATTTTTTTTTAATAAATTTTTTTAAATTTTCTGCTAAGCACTTCAGGTTTTTATTACAGAATGATAATTGTGAAATAGTGTGCTATACATTTTTATTTTTTAAAGGAGGCTTACAACTCCATGTTTGAGCGGCTTTGATTTGTTTTTTATTATTCAGATACTCGACGATAAAAACATGCACAGAAGATTTCGTATAAGCAATTTTCAAAGCACTACCAGAGTCAGGCCTTTTTGTACGACAATGCCAATTGGACTGAATCCTGGCTGGAATTCGATTCAGTTCAATGTCGCCGATTTCACAAGAAGAGCTTACGGTTCTAATTACGTGGAAACTACGAGGATGCAAATACACGCTAATTGTCGAATCAGGAGAATCTTCTTCGCCGACAAGTGAATTAAACTAACGAATTTATTCTTATCGTAGAATGTACAATTCATAAATAATGAGTTATACAATCTACGTCTTCTATTGAAAAATAGGATGAAAAATTAGTTATGAATTTAATCAGATTGTACGCCGACGACGAATTGCCAGAAGAATACAAGCTTCTCATCCCGAAGAGTAGCAGCATATGCGTGCGCAAGAAAAAGGAAGAGAAGAAACCAACGAAGCCATCACAAGCCCGAATTCCTGTGGGAACAGCTCCGCCTGCAGAGCCACCAGTTTCCCCCATAGACTCAAAACAATTGAAGGAGGAACGAGAAACAGAAAAACGAACGACGCCGGTTCCATCGGCGGAACCGTCGCGACTGGTTATCACTCCGGAAGGAGCCTCGAAGGTTCGAATAGAAGTTGTTGAAGAATTGGGAGGCGAAGGAGAGGCGATGGAGCACGAAACGGAGCCTGAATCTCAAGGGGAAGGAGAAGAAGAGGCAGAAGAAGAAGAAGCAGCAATGGAATATGAAGATACGGCGGAGGAAACGACAGGCGAAGAGCAACAATCTCCTCCGCCTTCGCCGGTGGGAGAGGAAGGAGAAACGGACGTAGGAGCCTCCGAAGCCGAAGAACAGGAACAATTACCTGAAAATCAGATCTAAATAATTTACAGTTATTAAGCTTTCAATTGTTTTATTACTGTTCGAATGAATTAAAGGTCAAATGATAAATTACGAAGAATGTAAAAATATGTAGCGACGTTAAGGGCGTACGTTGTATGGAAGAGGTTCATCGTTTTATCTGTTCGTTCTATGGAACATCGTAATCGTCGTCCTCGCGCTTTCGCTTTGCGCTCTCCTCCGTTTCCATTTTAATCGTTGGCGTCGCTTGGCCCGTAGAAATCTGAATTTTGGGCTTCGCCGCTGGTACTTTACCAGCACCACCTGTTGTTGAACCTGCGAAATTACAAGTGCGTTATTGACCAATTCGTTTATTAAAGATAATCAACAATTCGGCAATTATTGAAATGTAAGGAAGAATGATTAGTATTTGGGCTTCCGTATGGACGGCATTTTGAGGTATGGAGAATAAGTTTGCATAATAGATTGTCGATATTTTCTGAATCGTTTTTTTTTGCTTACGGTTTCTGATAGTCAAACGGATCACAGGAGCGGGACGCTTGGCAGGAATATGAAAGGATAATGAATCTGTCAAAGGACAAGTGTTAACTTCATTTCGCACTACAAGAACAGAACATTCAGATTCTTAATCTGATCAGAATCTTCAAAAAGGTGATGACTTGTTGGCAGTGTTCAAAATAATGTGACAACATTATGTAACCACTCATAGACCCTGCATGTTGAAATATTTACAGATGTGGCCAAGAATATTTAGCAAACAGATCTTACCAGTGGAAATCTTGAAAACTGGCTTTGGTATCGATATCGTCTGAGTCCTGGCGACCGTAGCCAGTGTTCCTGGTCTTTTGACGATCGACAGGCCTGCAGCTTTATTTGCATCGACTTTCACACGAGCTTGTCCTCCGCCAGTCGCATTGTTGCCAACAGAATGAACCGCTTTTCCCGCTGGTTTCTTAGCGGCAGTTTTCAGTCTGTAATTCGTAGCGTTCAAACAATAACGATCTGGCGGTATTCTCAGCCCATTGTGAGGCTTAACGAATGGCAGAGGAATGTTGTTCTTGGCCCGTGCGACATCCAGGAGAACGTCTCGAGGCGGAGGATTCGTGAAAGTACGATCGAGTTGCATTTTGACGGCCAATCGGACATCGTCCAGGTCAATGAACTTTTTCTTAGCATGATTAGCGTAAATTCTACTATCATCCAAGATGCAAGTGATATAACCTGCAGAAAATACGTTTTCAGTCATCTTATCATCACATAACCTCACTTACAATAAATTTTCAATGCGACAGAGAAAATTAGTGAAATAAACTCACGGTAAGTGAATTCGAGCAACTGATTGATAACTTTCGGCTCGTAATCCGTAATGCCCATGTCTTTCATTATCGACATTATAACCTGAGCGTCTTTCGGTATATGCTTTATATGGCTCATATTCTTTGTTTTTTCCGCCATTATGGAGATCTAGGCACTCATTCAATTCATTCGAACAAACATAATCTATTTAACAAACGTTACAATTGCCGCTTTTCGACATATTCACGAAAATACAAACAGTAAACTCATCTAATAAAACGTCGAGGAGACGTCTTCATCACTGAAATCACAACAGAGATGTAAAAACTAAGTTTGTAAATCAAGTCTGGCAAACGCGAGCACGCGTTCTGATTGGTGCGCTTAATCTGGGGCTAAACGGAAACCAAAAATGACGGAAAGTGCCAAATTTCAATTTTTTTATAATCTCTCTTTGTACGCACGTATTCTTTTCAAAATTGCATACCGACGTATGTGAAAATCAAAAAAAAAAATCCAAACCGTTTTAACGACGTTACTCAAACTCAATACGAAACTTCGTATTACTTTTATAGGCTTCGATCATTAAGATAATGTGCTACTGCTCAGTCGGTAAAAAAAACTTGTTTTCATAGTCCCAATTGATCTTTTGGGTAAAAAACAAGAACTACTGTGTCTGAGAATACCTCTCCTTTTATAGTAACGAAAAGTCGAGAATACACTTCGGAGAGTTTACAGCATCTCATTCATCCTCATTACGATCTGAGAGAGACAGATGAAATGTATCGCACCATCCCAATCCTTTTTTTTTCAATAATGTGATTTTTTTCGATATATAGGACGAGGAGATTTGAATGGTATACATTTAAAGGCGCGTCATTTTAACATTGTCGCAAGCGCCCCCGTTCGCCCGCCTTGGTATTCTCATATTCTCCAGCTTCAGAGTGGTAATGCCGAGGGATAAATGGCGGACTGTTTTTACAGAGAAGGATCATGATAATCTGATAGTTTTTTGAGGGGCATGAGGGTGTTGTGACCGTTGTCGATCGGATTGTTCGCATATTAAGTCACAAGCGTCGGTATGTGCGAACACTTTTGGGAACCCCTCGCCGAAGTTTACATCGCGGAACAGGCCGATAGCTCCGAGCCCGACAGTTATATTTACTGTCTGTGCAGCAGAGTCTTCATTCGGTAAATAAATCCTTGAGCCCGTTTATCGGTTCGCCGGGTCCTTGACCCCCTAATTTCGCTTTCGCACTCTTGTCCACTCTTCGATTGTTTGGAACATCGTTATATTTATGCTCGCTTATCGATCAGTGGAGTGACACATGACCTAACCACGACACCCACTCAACTATGCTTCGTCCTTACGATTAGTGTATCATTAATACATTTTTTAAGCAACCGACTAAAATTCGCTAAATAGAATTTTTTTAACGAAGTCCGTAAGATTTCGTTGCATGCCCGTTTAAGCTTTACAATCTCGTTAAAAGATTTTTAAGTGGGTTGGAAAAAAATGAAGACAATGTTTGGTATTAAAGCATGTTCAGTGAAATATATATATGATGTTTTTTTATCGCAGTTTCAGAATAATTAAAGGCGTCCAGTTGCCGATATGTTAGCTTTTGAAATTACTTTGTTTTGCATTAATAAACGTAAAGATATAATTAAAAACGTGATTTTTTAGATTTTACTGTTTTACGAAATTAATTTCTGAGCGAGAAATGCGAACGGTCATGTAAATTGAAGGATGACGAATATTTATGTGTAAGAAAAATTCGGGATGCTTATTTAATGGAAAGAATGTAAATGTTTTAAATTAATGAAATTTGGTTATTGTTGCATTGTTCTCGTGAAGCAGAAACGTGGCAACCCCGCGCCCACCTAACCTAAATTAGCCTGCGCGCGAAAATTCAAAATTCTAAGGATATTCGAAATATTTGCGTATTTTCCCAGTGTTTTATAAACAAAATTCATTTTCGTATTTACGATTTTAGAATATGGTTATGGACGTTTGTTGATACAATATTCGTTTAGCAGACGATCTTATTTATCCTATTAAAACAACATTTTTCATTTTGTCACAATTTTATCGGATTTGCCGTTTTGTGAAAAATTCGACGGAGCATTTTTTTGACATTCCTGGGGTAAAAACGGGGGTTTGTATTGGTGTATTAAATAGATTGAGTCGATTTTTTTGCAGTGCTGCCAACCACACAAATTCGCGATGTTGCCGAATATCGTTAATGGGCACAGTAAGAAAAACCCTTTAAAAAAATTAAGTCGAAAATCAATTTCGGAAATTTGTTTCAATTGGATTCCACTACGATCGAAAGAGTCATTAAAATCTCTGTCATTGATGTCCTGCATTTTCATATAATTCTTTAAATGTCCATCTGAATTTATCAGTATTTCGTTTGGTTACTTTTTAAAGGAATCCAGAGGTCTATACAGTTATCGCTCAGGAAGATGCGAGTGAAGGTGAAGACGTGGAGAGTGATTATGTGGGTGAGATGTTAGATCTTCACAAGCGAACATCGGTTGAACCGCAGTTCGTTGAGAAGCACGATGTAAGAACACAAATAATTTCAATAACCCAATAATTTCAAACCCATTTTTCATAAATACATAAATCTTCTTCGATGCAGGAAGAACCGGTTAGTTGTTATTGCAGTGCCTCGCACACTGATAACAACTACTCGACCGACGAGCACGATTCGGTTCGCGACTCGGCTCATCGCCCAGCAAATCAGTCTCTCACCCAGAAGCTCGGCTTACATCAGTCCGATTCGGGCGCCGATTTATCGGAATATCACGATCAGCACGAAGCGAAAAGTATTCAGGGTCTCTTGGCGACGTACGAGAAAGCTTTCGATACTCCCGACGACAAGTCAGCCAATGATCCGCGAAATACAAAGAACTTCACGGAATATCGTGAGAACGAAAATTGCGATTTAAGCTCCGAAGCGGTCGATTGTAATTCCACCGAGAGGGGACTAAACGAGGAATCCGTAGAGAACGGTTGCAGTCCCTGTACAGAAAGATTGAATCGTCCGTCATTTACCTTAGGCAACAACCGCGAATCTCATTCCTCTCGGAAAAACAAAGATCCAACTTTACCGATCGAAGAAACCGAAAATAACCTGCCCACAGTTATTGCTATTTCCATTGACGAACCTGCCGCTATAACGTATCCAGCATCGAATAAGACGGTCGAGGAACTCGCGTGGGAGAAATTCTGGTCCGAACACGGCGAGCAGCTGATTTGGGCATCTTGGATCGAAAAATACGTGGATTACATAAATCCGGGTTATCTGCACGAGTCCGAAACGGTTCAGGATGAGCGCGTTAACTCCGAGACTAAAGAACGTCCGGTGGATAAATTTCCGGAGCAAAACACGTGTTTTCCTAATCAAGCGCACAAAAATTGCGAAATCGGTCGTTCAAATTTCGAGGGAATTTTTGGCAAGAGCGAGGGCGGAATTGTTAACGAATCGCGCAATAAAGACACTACCGGTAATCTGAGTTTCACTTTTGAAAATACGCACCGAGCGATCGTTAATGAAAAGGATGCGGAGGATAATCGCATTAAAATGGGCAATTATGAGCTCTCACCGGAAGCTGGCGAAGGATGGAACCCGCTGAGTCCTTTCAGCGCCGAGGAAAGTTACAATCAGCAGTCCAACGCTGAGGATGAAAGACTCATTGCAATGTCGAGATGCGACTCGATGAATGGCTCCATCGCTAAGACAAACGCAACTTCCGATTCCATGACGAACGTTACGAAAATGACGCTCACTAGCTCGAGTTTTGACTCGAATTCTGCTCAATCATTTAGTCTCGTTAGTTCCGTAACAAGCTCGATCGAAAGCAACGTTACGAGCAGCAGCTCCGATCAGGAAAACGAATTTAATTCCGAGGAAAACGACAAGTACTGGCAACACTTGTGGAAGGAGAATTTTCAGCTGCAGTATCAAATACAGTACGAAAAGTTTTTGTCCAAGTATAAAAAAGATCACGGGAAGCCAGTAACTGACCAAAAATTTGTGAGATCGAGAACAAAAAGTTTGGGCAGCGAAGAAAACGTCGAGTCGAAGGACAATAGTCTCAGCGTCTCGTACAAATCACCGGCGGCTAGCAAAATAGGAGGCAGTCGCAAGAGCGCTTCGGTTAAACGCGAAGGCTCGAGCAAGAAGAAAATGATCATCGAATCTGTCGGCGCTCTCATGCAAAATTTAACCATGAAGTCTGAGGAAACGCAACCGATGGAAAACGAATGCACGCCTAACGAAGCTCAACATAATCAGGCAGCTAATGGACAAAATGATTTTGTAACACCGCATAATAGCACCAATACGAACACGAATTCAAGCGGAAGTAGCGGAAATACTAATCGAACATCTTCTAGCGGTGGCGATGGAGATAAACCCAACGAAGATAAGCCGATAACACTGAAACGCAGGTATTTATTAATTTACAAAATATTTTCGAGGGTTATTTTGTTATTTCGTAAGTAAATATAACAATTGTAGTCATGTGATCAATTCAAATGATGTACCCGATTTTAGCCACGAAGCAGATTGCGATGAGCCTGAGGAAGGTCTGGAAACTGTGAAGAAAGCGTTTTCCTTGATGGGCTATACGTTCAACGAGAATCAAAAACAAACGAAACTGCAGGGGGAAGTCGTGTACAGAAAGCGTAATATAAGATTGCAGAATCGGCAGCTCAAGATGAAAATCAGTAGACCCAAGCCATCGAATAAACACACGTACTTCGACGACAATGGCGTCGAAATTACCGATACAATAGACAAGGTAACTAGTCATTTCAATATATCCATTTAACTATACAAATCTCTATACAGAAAATTAACGATTAAATGAAAAATGTAAGAAACTAGTAATTTGAATATATCCATTTAACTACACAAATCTGTATACAGAAAATAAACGATAGCCATTGCGCTATCTCTAATAAAAATTCGTTTTGTTTGTCGTTTTCAGGTAAAACATTATCTCTCGTACTGTCCTATCGCACTTCCTACCGAGACAGAACTGCAACCCGGAGAAAATGGTTCCTACACAAAAGCACAATTTACATCAAGTTCCGACGAAGAGTGTGATCCTAGTCTCAACACTAAGCTTCACGCCAAACGCCTCGTCTTTAGTAAGCCTAGCACAAGTTCCCTGGAATCAAAGCCCGAGATGATCGGCATAGACGACACGTCCTCGATCTGCGTCGATCCTGACGACGTGTTTGAACCACCGATCGAAGTGAACACAGATCGAACGTTGATCAGCTTGGAGGAAACTTCGCCCGACATCGAGACGAAAAATCAAGCGGATATGGACGTTGATGGCAAATACAGCCAAAATGATGTAGTTGCTATTAAAATATCGGACGAAGATAGCGTTAAGAAGACGCAAAAGAAACGCAGAAGAAAGCAAAACAAGAGAAACATTAGTCTACCTACAGAGGTAGACAATGATAAAGAGTTGATGAAGTACTGGGTAAAAAGGTATCGCTTGTTCAGTAAATTTGATCAAGGAATCAAACTTGATAGAGGTGAGTTGTAGTAAAAATTAATTGTAACAAAGTCACAATAATTTTCACATTATTTTCGAAGATCTCAATTGTATAAGAGATATTATCGATGAAATTTTCATGATCTATTCTCGAATTACTTAAATATGATCATTTCTTTAGTATGATTTTTATAAAAGCACGCGTTTCTCCGTTATAACTTCATTTGGAACTTTAAATCCTCGTACAGTGGCTGTGACACTTATTTGAACGCAACAAATGCTTACTTTTCGAAGGTTCACTGTAATTATCATTTTCGCAGAGAGCTGGTTTTCCGTAACGCCCGAAAAGATCGCGGCGCACATCGCAGAAAGATGTCGATGTGACACAATTGTCGATGGATTTTGCGGTGCTGGTGGAAACGCAATCCAATTCGCATTTACCTGCGAAAGAGGTGAGTTCGCCTCCGACAAGATACTTCACTCGGAATGGAACTGATTATTCACTGTTTGTATTTTACAGTCTTCGCAATAGACATAGATCCAAAGAAAATAGAGCTTGCCCGCCATAATGCTCGTGTTTACGGAGTCGAGGATAGAATTGAATTCATCGTCGGTGATTTCTTCGAGTTGACTGAAAAGTTAGTCGCTGACGTTGTCTTTCTCAGTCCGCCTTGGGGCGGACCGGGATACGCAAAGGACGACACTTTCGATCTGAATAATATTATGCATCCCATCGGCGGCACTCGGCTCTTCAAAGCTGCTAAACGCATCTCTGATCACGTGGCGTATTTTCTTCCGCGAAACGTCGATACCCTGCAGGTAATTTTCATGATTTTTTTTTTCCAAATTTGGAAGTGAATGCAGTTTTTCTTATTTTATTTCTCCGATGTAAAAATTCTGGTTAAGAAAATATCAAACCTAAATGCTACACAATTGGGCCAGTAAAATGTTTATTAAATTTTAAACGTTTCTAAGCCTGAAAAAAAAACAAAGGGAAGCCACAACGCGTGCACTTTCTCCATATGAATCAATCATTTTATATAAGTTAATGCAATGAATTCAACTTAAACTTTTGATTATCTATTTTTCCAGCTTGCAATGCTCGCAGGCCCGGGATGCGGAGTTGAAGTGGAGCAAAACTTTCTAGACCGGAAGCTGATAGCTCTAACTGCGTACTACGGGGAACTTCCGCGAGACTGTTAGTTGTGATAAATCGCAGATCGGGTGACACGAAAATGCATCGACGGCTAATCCGGAGACGGGAAAAAGAAAACGGGTTTCTAAATACCGATGGACATGTTGTACATACAGAAAATCTTAACAAAACCGTATCAATTTGCTTAACAATTGCAATGCCAATCGTTGAGCCTTGTCTTGTCTGTACGTAAGTTAGTAGACTCGTAACTATCGAAAATGATTCCAAATAACTGCGAAATTCGCAGAAGTTAAAAGAAAGACACTCTATTAAGTCATTCCAGATACAACTAGACGTTGCTTGTGTCTCGTATCCATTTAAGCGAATCGATACGGCTTATTCACGTCCGCACAAATTCCCGTTGCTCTGTAATTAGCGGATAACCGATGCGTCGACGCAACCTTCGCAACGATTTTCATTCGAATCTTCCAGTGTTGTAAGTAAAAACAAAAAACTTCGAGTCGAAAAAAAAAAGATAAGAAGCCGTTCGGCGTTCAAACACTTCCCTCCGGACTGCTATGTAAAATATTCCTTCTCATTCCACCAACTATCTTTCTCTTAAAATCGGATTTTCCCGAAAATGTAATTTTTAATTTTTAAAAACTACCGAACTATTAATTTACAGTTTTTATGTACACTTGTGTTACTTTACTATTAATTAATAATAAATATATCCGGAACACCACGAAGATTGATTTTTTATTCGACATAAAATTCATCGGCTGTAAATACGATGCTATTCAACATTTTCATAAACAATTCTTTATTAGCAACATTGCGTTTTTTGCTATCGAAAAGAAGTTCGACAAGGTCAATTCCCGATATCGACTTTTCTATGAAACTGCATGTTTTTAATTTTAATGTAGAAAAGGAAAACAAGTTTTTTATATTGCTGATATAGATAATTTAAAAAATCCGTACCCCTCGATATTTCAGCAAGAATCGGGCCGCCTGAACATTCGAAGGGTCGTTATTGATATCGAATAAAAAAAATAAACTTTAGTATTTACATACGCGCATGACTAGTTTCTCCTCGCAATCGATAAACATTACATTTCGTTCTGTTATTTTTGAAAGAACGTTCAGGAGTCGACGACGATTTGCGTGGAGCTTTCTTCCTCCGGTTCAGCGGGAATAGTTATGCCGCCGGTGTCGATATTTTCTTCTTCTTCCCGCGGAATCTTGAGAAAGCAATGCATAGTCTCGTCGTCCTCTTGTTCGATCGCCGAAATATTTTTTGTCGTACTTTCGCTGATCGGCAAAGAGCCCTCGAGATGTTTCGATGGTATTTGAATCGTGATCGTCTGTGAAGTTCCGTCTACAGATGTTGACGCTGACATCAAACTAGCTTCGATTGTTTTTCCGACTTTAGAAAAGGCGCCCAAGCAACTGTAAATCAACTGAGCCGCTGCGATGTTGCCCGGAAATACCTCAAAATTCTCACCATCTGCGAAGAAGAAAAAAATCATTTTAATTTGAAGATTACTCAGTGATTACTTTAATTACTTAGTTCTTTTATGAACGAAGATTTAAGAAGTTACCTTTTTTCGGCACCGCTGCAGTTTTGATCAATCCTTTCTGATGATCACCTACGTGCTGCAAGTAACTCTCGTTTTTCACTGTCTTGAATGGACACAAATCGCAAGTGAACAATCCGGACAAAAGCGGATGCTTCGATCGAAGATGATTCTTGTAGCTGTTGCTCTGAATCGCCGAGTACGGACAGTGCGGACATTTGTAGGGTCGAACACCTGCAAACACGAGTAGAGGAATAATTTAACAGCTAAGCGTTTTCCCGTTTTAAAAATAATCTAGCAAATCGCGAAAAAATTACGCCTTCACACTCACAATGTCTGTAATCACCTTCTTTGCACAATAAAATTCAATAAAACGTGGAAAATTAATTGAATTACTTACCAGTGTGCCTCATCATATGTCGCCGCAGAGAATTGTGATCGCCAGTCTTGTAATCGCAAAGCTCGCAGTTGAAAGGCTTGTCGCCTGTGTGTTGTCGCAAATGCATTTGTAGCATTGCCTTTCTCGCGCTGGAATGACCGCAGACGTTGCAAACGTACGGTCTGAGCTTCGAGTGCACTGCTTGTATGTGATTCTTTAGACACTTGGAGTCTGCGTAAGTTTTGCCACAAAAATCGCACGTCTTGGATGTATACCAACGCGGCACTTCGGACGCTTTGCGATCGATGTGCATCACTCGATGATTTCGCAACTGACTCGATTGCTTGAAGCACTTGCCGCACTCCGGGCACTCGAACTCACGATCATCGCTGTGCACTCTCATGTGCGTCGATAACTTTACCAACGTAGTGCACTTGTAAGCTTTGCATATATTGCAGGAATACAAGTCCACATCTGGAAAGAAATTATGAGATTTTCTATTGAAATTTTTATGAATGTTTAATTTGTGTAAGCCACTTTTCCCGATTTTGATTCCGAGATTTGTTTCTTGGAAAATGAAGCTTTCTCTCCGAGTAAACAAAATTAATGTTTTTATAAATATGAGTATTTAAGAATTTTCTTACCAATTTGGTGCTTTTTCCAAAGATGTAAGCTGCAAGGTTTCCACTTCGTGAATTTAACATCCCGACATATGTTACATTTAAATACATTCGCATGATACGGAGCATCTAAGTGACAAACTGCGTGTTGCTGCATCGTGATATCGGTACTGAATTTGTAAAAACATCCACGGTATGTGCATCTGTTCGAGAAGATTTCATTGTCGAGTTTTAATCACAAACACTATGAAAAATCGGGATTTTCACGTTTAAGATACGTACTTGACGTTGCGATCACTCGCATCTGCAGCATTTGTCGTTCTCGTGCACTGCGGACTTCGAGGTTTTGGAGGTACAATTTTTTCCTCTACCGTCGGGGATTTTGGGCGCCTGGCTCCCAAAATACTAGGCTTAAAACTCGTCGAGTTTTGCTTATTCGTACTGTCGGTTTCATTTCTGTCAGTCTTGTCGCCTCCTCGATCCATCAGTTGATGGTCCTATAAAAAATGATTGATTATTCCATAAAGTTATTTTGGCTCATTTGAAAAATCATTGTAAAAATGTAAATTCAATAGCTTTTCAACATTTTTCGAATTCACATCATTTTGAGAGAAAACATCGCTGAAAAAAATATGATTCTGATTTTTCTTTACAGACGCTTGTTAGCAATTCTTGTGGGAAGTCATTACTTTTATCATGTGTTTTCGGCAATCTTCCATGGAGGGAAAACAATTGGAGCACTCGCCACACATGTACATAAGCTTCACCTCATCTGAGTTTTCAGACTCTTCTGCTTGTTGAACCTGCAGAAAATGTTTCGTGTTGTTTAAAAAAGCATCTGACATTTCTAAAGGCATTCAAGTATGAGTATAATTTAAATAGTGAAAAAGGTCATAAATTCATAGTTAACTAATAAATTTGAAAGTCCAATTTTCTTGCCTTGGTCACAGGATTTGCATGAACATTCTGAAAGTGTTTCAACAACTGTGCTCTATCTTGTGTCGTATATGGACATATTTTACACTTAAAAGCAGTCACTACTTCTACAAAATCATTGGCATTTATATTGTCCTTTGCCACAACAAACAGTTGCTCGTTTTCATTAGGAACTATCTCCAGTTCTTCAGTTTCCTCCACCTCAACAGGTGAAGTTTCACTTTCCGATACGTATCTGGTAATCTCAATGCCATCTGTTTCCTCCTCTTCAGTTTCTTTGGATAGAACTAAAGATTTTTCCTGATCCAAACTGAGTGCGCTTTCATATTCCAATTGGCTTATATCGATTGCTTGAAGTTCGCCATCTTTCACAGTATAAACCTGACCATCTAGGCACACAAGCGGAATAGATTCTGGGTCGTCTCTCTCCTCAATAATTTCATCGACAAATTTAATGACATTCTCATCTTCCACAGGCTCGCTCAGTCTCACAACAGTTTCAGGCCCATTTCCTATTGGTTCGACAATAAAGTGCATCCCATTGATCTCGCAACTTAAAAACGAAGGATTTTCAACCTCGGAATCAGCACTCATGACTTTCTTTGTTGTATCATCAGATCCAGTATTATTATTATTTTGTAGTTTTTGTTCCTAACTGAAATTTGAAAGTATATTGCATTAAATATCGGCTCATATTAAAAATTGCTTTTTTGAACTCTTTTGTTGATTTAATAATTTATTATATTTATGTAAATTTTTTTCATTTTCATTTTAGTTTGATCAACTAATTTTTAATCAATATGGTAAAAAAAGTGAAAAAAAGAAAAATTTAATTTCTGGAAAAATGAAACCATTTTGTTGATTTCAGTCCGATTTTTATCAACTAAAAATAGAACTTGTTGAAATTATTTCCTGCTGCAGTTGGATCACTGATGCACTTTTCAAACTTGTACTAGTGAATGGAGAAAGTCTCGATTACTCACGTTCAAAATCGCAGATTTATGAAAAAATTAAGGAATATTTATTTACAACTACCAATTCGTGTTTATCTTTAATACGAAGTGCAATGAAAATGCAACTTCGGTTAAAGGGGTTGGAATGTATCTTTGCGAGAGGTTAACTCACGACAATACGACAATATTTCGCAGACGAGTAAGCGATAGGAATTACGTACATTACCTCAATGCGATGCAATTTATTCTGGATCGTGTATTGATGGCATGGACCATAGATTCACTTTTCAAATTCGAAAAATCATATTTTGCTTTACAAACACTCGCGCGTGCTGGCGTCTGGTTCGAGGTTTCCGAAGGTATCGGCACAGTTATTCAGAAGTGACAAATGCTATTGGATTTGGATACGGATACTGAATTAAAAAATAATTTCGAATATACTTTAATGTACAAAAATATCAAGATTATACGAAAGATCATCAAAAAATAATATGAAAATAGCGAATTTCCATTTAATGATCATTCACGAAGAACAGCCATCTTGTATCACGTGTTGATGCACCAAATTCGATGTCCCGATAATTGACCAGACCGAACAAGCGACTGCATTCTTTTTTTCTTTGGACATATTATTTTTTAACTTAAAAACGGTTGCTGGTTCGTCGATATGTTCATTGATTGAATATTTATTGCGTCAGGCCAAAGGATTCACTATGTTGAAAAAAATTTTGTGGGCCGATGAAAGTAAAAAAAACTGGAAATTGTAAAGTACGCATTGGCTATTTTTATTTAGGCCCTCATAATATTTCCACTGATCAATCATAACGGCTAAATAAACACGTTTTCGTTAGCGATGATTTGAATACATTCTCAAATATCAAGCTACTCTGAAAAATATCATCGTCTGCAGGAATATCGAAATTTGTGGTGTTCAGCCACAAATTTGCATTTGCTGCAGCGCAGTTCCAAAATCGGCAGCCCAACAGCGCATGATCGAATTTCAACGTGCTCTCGGAGTCTTTTCCGCATTTTGCCTAGCAATTTCCGGGCAAAACTGCGAATTGTATTTCTGTCTTATTGCAGGTTTCGGCGATTGTTTTTTTACGACCGGAAGTGGATCGCCTCTCATTTTAGCCAAAAGGGCTTCGGTCCTCAATTTTTCCGTCTGCTCCCTCAGCAATCTCTCAGCTCGCAATTTCGCAATATCGGTTTTAGGTTTTTCTGCATGCTTCGAATCCACTTCCTTTTTGTGCTTCAACTTCTTGTGTTTCTTGGATTTCTTCTTATCCTTCTTTCGCTTTTTGCTCGGCCTCGATTCGTCGTTTCCGGAGTCGTCAGATTCACGCTTTCTTTTTTCAACTTTTTCCACTTTTAGTTTGGATTGCGGTTTCGATGTTGAGCTTGAAGATGAGCCCATTAAATTGAGGTATCTTCTGATATCCTTCATGGGATCATCAAAGGTTTTCTTGGAGGTCTGAACTTCGATTTTAGGCTCTTCGTCTCTCAATCGCATTGGCAATTCATCGTACCAATTTGTTCTTCCCGTAGCTTCGTTCGTATCCTGTCCTAAATACGTGAGATATCCAATTTGCTTCTCATACTTCTCTCGCTCTTCTTTCTTCTCTGCTTCGTGCTCCGCATTTGGTTTGTTATAGTCGATCTTTCCATCTTCAAGGTCAGCAAAAAAATTGACGTGTTCCAATTTTTCGGGCTTCGCGATTCCGTCAGCACTGTTTTCAGATGCCCTTCCATCGTATTTCTTTCTTGCTTGATCTCGGAGGAAATTTATTCTGGCTTCTGTTTCCTATAAATTATGAAACAATGTTGAAGCGATTATTTGTTAAATTTGCAGGAAATATTCTTTTTTTAATAGCAGCTCTATTAGTGTAAATGTGTATGTAAAAATGTGGCAATGTGTAGAAGTCGATTAGGACTAAATTTTAATTATTATCTATAGAGAAAAAAAGCTAAACCAATTGTTGTGAAGAATACTTACAGCTTTCTGTACTCTGGCTTTCTTAGCTTTCTCTTCCTCCGCAGCTTTGGCCTCGTCTTTTCGAACACGAGCTATGTTTTCTTTGGTTCGTACGTGCCATCTAATAAGTAGAAATAAAATTAGCTCATGTGGTTTGATATTACAATCAAATTTCTGTATGACAAAAAGTAAAAATAATTATGAAATTACTATAACAGAATGACCGAGACATACGATTACAAAATAACTTTAACCAATAAAAATATTAACCTCAATAGAATGAAATTTCACTGAGGAAAAGAAGATAATCGTGTACGTACCTTTTCTTTGGTAAAATATTCATTGTTATCCAATATTCTGATCAAAATTCTTCGTTCTTATTTTTTGTTATTTACATACGTTGGACGCACGAGCGACTTTAGAAAAATTCTATGACAGGTTTGATCTTTATTACCTGTCGAAAAGTTCAGAACACAGTACAAAATGATAATCCTAGGTGACAGCACTCGTCCACTATCAGATCGAAGATTTATTCTGACTTGAGGGTATAACCAGCTTTCCTCAACGTTTAATTTAATGAATAAAAATATATAAAACCTTGTTATAAACAATTTGTCGGCTCCGTTTTCGCAGTGAGTTATGAAACATCCCAAACTATTTTATGGAGCCCATAAAAAAATCAGGTCTTAAAAAATAATTCGTCCGAAGAATGTCACGACTCAATTAGTAATCATTAATTAAAATAAAGACCGAGAATCAATTAATAAGTTATAATGAGAAGATTAAAAGCCAAAGTTATTCGACTATATGTAAGTAATTATGAATGTCCTCATTGACTTATTCACGCGCTTATTAGCGACGAAGGATTCAACACAACTCATTCATAATTGAAACTACCAACATTTACATAAATATTCTTGCTATATTGCGTCTTCAAAGTCAAATAACACAAGAGTAGCATTACAATTGCATTCCATAAGTTCTTTAAGTACATAAAATTTATATAATTTAATTCGTAAATATAATCGAATGAGAGAGAGAGAGAGACAATTTGCATATTGTAAGTCTGTAGTGTATTGTGTGGGTCACTGGGTGGGCTTTTTCAAGCGCGACGAGTATTTTTTGTAATACAGCAACGAAAATACACTACATAGTGTATTGCGCTCAATCAGTGTATAAATTTAATCCTTTATATACGCGAATGCCCGCGAAATAGTATAAACCGAGGATTACGCAATATTTCGATTAAAATGCATTATTCAAAATATTTTCCAGGCCGATCAAAGGTGAATTAATATTTAAAAAATGAGGAATACGAAATTCAAAAGATTAATTGACAGTTATTCTGAATGAAAAATATATTTAATACATTTTCATTAGAATATACCTTATCTCTGGTAGATTAGGTCAGCCACGCGGAGAATGAATGTAACCCGGTGCTATTGAAAGCCAAAGAGCGAGCATTTTTGTTCCGCATATAAAGGGTTTCATTCTTAGCAAGGCGAAGAATTATATCATCTCGTAAGTTGCAATGTACAGTCGCTATCGAAAGTTTGTAGGTGGCTAAATAAAGCAGAAGCTTGTCAGGCGATATCCATCGATATATTAATCAATTAAGTTTCGGAGATAATTTCAGTGAATCCCATAGAGTAGCCGAATTGGAAGCTGTAATGCATAAGCTTCTTTTGGAATATTTTGGAAAAGCCATGAAGAATTTTTTGAAAATTGTTTAACAAGGAAATACACACATTGTTGATGTAGAACACTGTCGATATATTAACAAGCAGATAGCATCACGTCGAGAAAATAGAGAAAACTACTCGAGCGTGCTACGCACTTTAGATAATGACTGTACAGCTATAACTTTGTAGGCTCAGGCTTTCATCCACTGCTCGACGTAATCGAGAGCTCCGAGGAGTATTCTCTTTTCCAAAATTCTCAACTGGATCGGCATCATTCTTTCTCGATTCATCGGCGTAGTCACCAAAACGAGGTCCTCCTGAAATCAAAGTAATATCCATTTGTCTCTGTTATCTTTTTAAAAACGTCTTTAGATTCAACTTTTTCACCAGAAAATGAAGACTTCGTTCGAAAAATTTAACGAGATTAACTTTTTTAGAATTCCGTAAATTCAACCTTTTGAGAATAAAATTGTTGGCTTCAATATTTTTTTTCTAATTCGTTAGGTAGACGAACTCTTAGGAAATTGCCGTTCGCCTCGCAATATCCTGTAAATCAATCACTACGAATATTTCTCTCGGCTCTGAACACGTAATTTATATAACTCTGCACTCGGTTCGAATGTTCCATAAAACCTGGCAAAAACTCTGAAAATTATCAGTTATTTGACCAGTGCGAAGAGCTACAACCTCCTTAAAGCCCACACTTTCAGAGGCTGAAGTGAAAAAAAAAACATCGCTCATCATCGCAGTTTAACAGAGAAGTCTGTGTTCGCATAAATCTCAACTTACCTCGAGAGTCGTCGGATAATTGGCTATCAGAAGCTTCAATCTCGTCAGCAAGAACTTTCTCACATTCTCCTCGACGACTGTGTCGAGAGCGCAGTCTCGATGCTTGAGATCGAAAACTTTGTCGGACTGAAGCCAATGCTCCAATTCTGATTTCCGCATGCTGAAGACCCTGAGGAAAGCTAACATCTCTTCGGATATGGGCTCACTACCGGACATTAGAAGGAAGGTAACCGTGTGAGATGTGAAGCCCAATTTTTCCAGAAGATCGATACGATCCTTGTACAGCGTATCAGCTTTGCTTATTCCAAGCTTGAGCTTGAATCCATCGTTTTTATTGTCCGGATAGACAAAACCCGAGTGTACGAAGAAATCCGAATTGGTTCGAGGTGCATAATTGATGAATATTTGTTCGCCTCGTTTGAAAGATCTTTTTGCATAACATACGCACGTGTCGGAAGTGAGATTGAAGTCGGTCGTGATCTGAAATGAAAGTTTGTTGATGAAGTACAGCGTTGGTGGATAATCCTAGTTTTGCCGTCGAGCTCTCCCATGTAATTTACAGTTATACTCACTTCGCCTTCTTCGTGATTGCACATGTCCCACATTGGGATCAGTGCGTGGATCATTTGTGAGCCGTTTTTGCTCGGTATAAGATTTTGCCTCGTCATTACCGTGGATACTGCCCAGCTGAAAAAGAGAACGTTTCCCTTTGTCATCATGATTATCGAACAGGTGAATAGGAAATGAGAACGACAATTCACGAAATAATGTATGGAAGACTTCTCCTTATTGGCTGAAATGCATGCGAGATTTTCACTTTTGCAAATTCCACATTTTTTCAGTGATTATCGAGCAGGTGAATAGGCAATGGAACGACAGCCCATAAACCATGGGAGTCTTCTCTCTCCTGGTTGATATGCATGCGGGATTTTCACTTCAGCGAATTCGACATTTTTACAAAACTACGTGAATTTAGCCGTTGTAAATAATTACGTGGAGTGAATATTGTGAGCCGCAGCTACATCTTTAACTTTCATTATTCATACTAAGTATGGTCCTTAGAGGTTGTGATCATTTTCATAGTAGTTTCATTTAAATATACTTTTTTAAAAGCTTTAGGCCATTATTGTAATTGCCAAGTCTCGTCCTTTAATAAATAAATAAGTAAATAAATAAATAAATGGAAGTGCACATGAAAACGAGTCCATAGCTAAATACGTTTTTTTTCTAATTATTGGAGAATTAGCTTCGGCTCTTTATTTCCCAATTATGACAACGTGGAGGATGTTGTTGTAACCAGAAGCCCATTTAATTTGTAAACCAGGATAGAATGTCCGGCACCAATCTTCGCTACGAACTTTCTATCAGTTTCTCTAATAGGGCGATGAAAGAGCGATATGCGCTTTGATCAGCGTTGATAATTCGGTCACAGAAAGACGAGAAGAAGACCATGGGACCCGGAAGTGACTGCCATTCCTCATTTTTCGAGCGAAGCTGACCTAGAAGCCGGAAACGAAATTAAAGAGGATGGATATTTTATTGTCTCGAGATAACTTTCTCTCTCGGGACGCAAAGCGCTGAAGTGCCACATGTTCTCCTCCGTGCGTTACATTCACGGTCGCTTCAAGGATACTTCACCGGACCTTAAGCCACCAACGCATATTTACCATGCATTTATTATCTGCGATATTAATAATATAATAATCACGTTGATAATAATACACACTTGTATATAATTGGTAGTTAGCGATCGTTAATTGAGCATCCAGCAAATTCCAATTAACTTTCGCTCGAAATTAAAATGAATAAATCGGTAAACGACGTTGGTGCATGAAAGAATTGCGCCTTCTCGTTCCTTGGTCAAGGCGAAGATTCGCCGATGCCCTTTCTTGCGCTTCGGCTCGCCTTCGCAGTGTACATCAAGAAAGTCCATCGTGTGAAAGTGCCGTAAACACTCATTTGCAAGTCTATGCAAATTTCTACACATAACACTCGCCGTATTTTGGACAGTGCACTTTCCCACCTTTCGTTGGCCTTTCGATTGGAAATATTTTAAAAAATATCCATGGAAAATAAAAATAAGAATTAAATAAAACTGGCGAAAATATTTGGCCCATTGATACGCAGATATTTACCCGGAATAAATGTGTAAGCTTTAATAGAAACAAAAATTGCTGTTCTTTGGCAACAAAAACTTTGCTGCCTTGTTCTCCGGCAAACAGTCAGATCTCATTCTTCTTCCCAAACGACATTTAAATTAGCGATTACGATGGAAATTTTACCTGGCAATTAAAATTCATGAACTCCATTCACATCCGTACGAGCCGAAATAGCGGTACAGTAAATGCTGTTGAGTTATCGCGTGAGGGAATAGTGAGAGCGTCACGTTTGGAAGACTGGTATGTACCTACTAGTCAGTGTATCCAACGAGGTGCGCATTAATTAAGTTACCGGTCTTTCGGAGGCTATAATGAGAGTCAAAACAAGGCGTAACGCGTCTCAAAGTTTTAAATATAAAGTCGCGGTGCGCAACGAACGTAACGCGTCATGGAGTAGAGAATGAAAACGTTGTGGGACTCAGATATATAGATATACATGTGTTTCACAATCCGCGGGAGAAGAAAGAGCGCGAAACACAACGCGCGACGCATTAGCCACGGGGATATACACTCGAATGCATGTGGGAAGGTCGTGCGAAGAATTGAAGATCGTGAGATCTTCGCCATACTTTCTACTGGCTATAACTCGACTTCAATGGCTCGTGGCCACTCGATTTTTAATATATTCCACAAAACCCGCGACGCTGCTAATTCTACTAACGTTCTTCTAATTATTGCACCATCAATAATAATTGTAGCAGTTCAGGTTCGCTTGACAGAATTTAGATTTTTATTCAGTATAAATTCAGTGTATTTTTTTCAGTGTCTGAGACAAAATTTTAACCTTTGACAGATTTTTTTAGACGCGTAATAAATTTTGTGGAATAACGGGAATAACGTGTTTTTGTATGAAGACCTTTTTATTTTTATATATTCACGTTATTCAGTATAGCAGAAATTTTAAAGTAACAACCATCGAAGACGCGTCTTTTGCTTTTGATCTTTTTAATCATCTTGCAATTCAAAAACTCTTATAAATATTTTTTATCGTGCACTTAAAATTGTAGCTATCAAATAATATTACTTTTTAGTAAAGTGTTGCGGAAATTCGTTAGCGCATTGATTCAGGTAATAAATTTTGTGAAATAACGGGAATAACTTGTTTTGTATGAATATTTTTTCTTGATTTTTTTCTTTGACATTTTTCGAAGTGGGAGTTTGTTTTTTAAACAACAGCCACAAAAATCAGGCTCTCATTTTTTTTACTCGTCTCGCTATTTAAGATTGCATTGTCCGGTTTTTTTTTTTTTTTCACTTCAATTTTTCCATTATCCAGATAATAATCTGATGAAAATTTTCTATTGATAACGAAGCGTGGAAGCTTTGATTAATATTTCCGGGACTTCGCATGTGAAGCACAAAAAAGGAAGAACTTCACTTTCTTCTCACTCGATGCACATACAAAGACGTACGCCTGAGATTGAATCTTGGCAGGAAAATAAATTCCTGGAAAATTGGACCGAAACAAAAATGATAAAACAAACACTCAGAAAATGAATTAAATATTCTGAACGTCCAATTTTTCAATGACCGAATTTCCTCGACCAATTTCCCGAGCCTCAGAAAATAATTTGCATGCAGCATCCGATGCGGCGGTCCAATTTCCTAGCGGCTGCAATCTCAGCTCCGAAAAATGCAGTACATTTGAATGATTTCATTGACGGCCGAGTATGACCATCAATTGGGGCAGCATGAATCTCTCCGACGTTAGCACGCGTCGAGAGAGATCGGCGTAAATAAACGGCACTGCGATATTGGAATTAGAATGTACATTGGTGAAGACGTTCACCCGTCCTCACGCTCGAGAGTCGAGTGGACGCGCGTCGAGATGAAATTCATCTTCGTATACTATATGGAAGCGAGCGCAAAGAGGAAGAGAGCGCCTATCTATGAAGAACCTTTCGAAGGCTCCTTAAGTTTCACCGACTTACTTACCACGTCGGCGAGAGAAAACCGCATCAGTTTGCAAGAAGAACTTACGCCGAGCGGACAGAAAACGCTTCACCCGAGAACGAGTGCCGAAGCAACGCGCCTCATTTATTTATTTATTTATTTATGTTTTCAAACGCCGTAAGAACGCCCACGTATAAACGCATATTTCTCTCGAGAAAACTTTTAATTTCAATAAAGTGATTAAATCGTTTAATGAATATTTATTGCAGTGAGTGATTGTTGTTGTTGCTTTTTTTTTTTTTGTAATACTGCATGAATCTTGAGGATCTACTGAGTTTGTGCAATCGAAAAAATCTAATATTCGTAATACTGTGCTTAGCAGTGCTTTACGTGCATATGTTTTTAAACAAAGTTTCTAAAACTGTTGTTAACAAGAGGCTGTACTTCTGAGTGATACTAATATGTCGACAATAATTGGATTCTTAAATCCACACTGAGCTTTCTCACGATCGCTGTAATGTGAAGTTCTTGTCGAGACTGACCATTTGTCGCAACGATGTGGAAACTATCGTGCCTTTTTTTGCTGTTCATTACGATTGTTAATTGCTCGACGTACCACACCGAGGATAACTTTGAGATCGAAAGTTCGAGAAATGATCGCAGCCACGATAATCGGGTAAGTCACAGCTCAGTGAAATTTTCACTAATTTCCATCAACATTCATTGCATAGTTGGCATTATATTTTTATATGCAGATTTTTCTATCTCATTAAACGAATGTTAACTTTTTTTTTCAAAAATGCATACAATGTTCATTTTTTCGCTAAACGTTTCATGAAATCTTATGGAAAATTTACTTCCTTTCCAGTTATTAAACATTTTAAACGATAACTTTTATATAAAGTTTAATGACAGGTTATTATCATGACATAATGATTACAAAAGTAATTACTCTATACAATTTTTTTCCTTGACGCAACAACTTTGATAGTAATCGTCATTAGATCATTTTAAAGGATTGATGATCTTTAAGTAAAAATTTCAGCGAAGAAATTAATCTCTATTAATGGCGAAAGTTACTTTAACACGTGAAAATAAAACTTCCATCTTATCTCACACGTTACTTGTTTATTTTTTAATCAAAATGTTAACTGTTATGAAATAATAAAGTGGATTTACAACTTTGATATAAATCATAATCAGAGAATTCGATTAAAGTTCGATGATCTTGGAGTAAAAGTTTGCACGAACGATCTCTGCACATCGGAGAAATTAATCTACACGATTAACTCAGAAACGATTAGCAGCAGAATTGATGCTGGAGAAAAAAAGTAAAATATGCGGAGCTTAGCGTGCGATAATAAATCAGTTAATCTCTAACTGCTATCAGGGAAGAGTTTGACTAACAAGATGAGACCGTAGTCATCGTTTTTGTTTCGTTTCTTTATTTTTGGTACTGTAAATTACTTTCATCCCATTGTGCAACGATAAGCGATAATTGCAGTGAAACTTTCTTTTTTTTTTGTGGTCGTTGAACTTTGGACATTATTTACCTTATTACGGCTCGTTTGCTGAGCAAAACTATGACTCGTCACGATTCACCGAGTTTTATAGTTCGCCAAGCATAATTGCCAAAAATTTTATGACCTTCGGTCACAAGCTGAAAATTCCGATAATAAGAGCCGCTGAAATTACGCTTGGATGGTGAGGCGCCCATTTACCTAGAACGAATTCATCGGCGACAGTGAAATCGATGGATTCACTGGACCGCATAGTAAATGAGAATAGTATCGTCTTTATAGTTTTATCAGTATGAAATATTAAGGCGTGCATCGTCTACGTTCGGGCGAAGGAGATTCCCGCGACGACTTTCCATGCAACTTTCGACTCCCGACAGAATTATAATTGGAGTTTCGTTCTCACGACCTTTGTCGTTTCTCGCGTCACAATCGCGCACTTTTCCGCCGGCGCACCGGAGAAACCGCATGCGACTCGCTATTCTATGATACTTTATTTTATAACGAAGACTCTCTATTTAAAAACGCTGCTAATAAATTTGTGCATTCCTGCTCAAGTTGTAAAATGAAACGTTTGAAGAGGAAACTGGAGAAAGTAGCGAAGGCTTTACACTAACATTGATCATTTTCAATAAATATCTTAGCAAATACTAGATAAGGAAGCCACGAATCAAAATATTTCAGACAGTATTTAATTTGATGACGTCACAGTGAAATCTAGCACATTTCCCATAGAATTAGATTAGCCATTTATGAATGAAATTTCCTAATGAATTGTAGCTGTCTACTTTCCGAAACAGCATCTAAAAGATATATATAAAATCCCAATTCTCGCTGTTACTATTATTACTTTTGGTTGTATTTGTTTATCCAGTTGCTCATTGCTTTAAAAAAATTGAGCAATAAACAATTTAAACTCGTCAATAGAAGATAATAATAAACATATACTTCAGTCTCCTATTTTTTCAAATATACAAATACATGCAATTCTAACTATTTACGCCTTGTTTTTCAGAAACGTCGTACGGAATCGAAAGACATCGATTATCTCGAAGAGGATCGTCCGTATGAGGACGATTACGCTAGGCAAGATTCCGAGGAATTCCAGGGTGGAAAACTCATAGGAAAGTGGAGAAACAATGGCGCGGCGTTCGAGCCCAAATGGAGAGACGGAGACTCGGTGCCTCTCGTGCCTTTCAACGCCGCAAAACAGACAAAAGTCGGTCGTCACGACAGCATCGAGGGTTCCAAGTATCGAGACTCTTCCCACGCGGTGACGAAATCCTTGGCTCGTGACGCGAGTGTAGGACGAACTCCCAACGAGGAGTCGCTCGAGGACACGATTCCCGTCTCCGAGGACAGCCCTCCAGCAGATAATGCAAAAAAGGATCGTTTTTCCTTCAACAAAGACTATGAGAGACGGTATCGCGAGGAATACGACGACTCGCGAAGCTCGGTCAGCGAATTTTCTTCACACTCCAAGAAAACACGTGTCCCAACTATTCTCACAGACAATTTACGTTACGAAACAACAGAAGATGCAGAAACCTCGAGAAAATCTTCAGAAGATGTGGAAAAAGAAACGATCTCATCGAGATCACGATACAGAGACACCTTTCAGGTTCATCCAAATGAGTACGACCTCAATGACGAAGAGTACCAAAAACCTCGTCCTCGGAAAAGACGACCTCCCCAAAATTATGAATTTTCCGAGATGAGAGCTCCAACTTATTCCATTACTTGGAGCACCGAAAGATATGTCGAAAGCACTCCAAGCCCCGATCGGCCAAAATGGTCAAAAGATCCTGACGCGATGAGAAGGAGACCAGAAAAACCTTATTCGTCTCGTCGCGATAGAAATAGAAATGTTGGGACGGAAGCTCGGCGTGGTTCCGAAAACGCGGAATTGAAATCCCTCCTGAAGATGCAGCAGATCGAGGGCTTAAGTCTCTCGGAACTTCTTCAGCGTCGAAACCTGACGCTCAACGATCTCCTGAAAGGCAAAGCAGAGGTTATTAATGTATTGAAAGCAAGCGAGAGTCACGAAGAATATTCCACCGAATTTTCTAGCATAAAACCGAAAATATTCGAAACGAAAAAAGTTTTCGGAACAACCGAACGTCCAAAATGGAAACCCAGTCAGTCGTCAGTCAAGAACTCGGATTCCGGAATTTCTCCGGTGACTAAAAGCGAAAACGACGTTCCGAACAACGGTCCGTTGAACCAGGAAACGCAGGAAGAAGAATCGCTGGAGGAGTTTGATTCAGCCGAGACCGAAGACGGACAAAGAAAGAGCAACGACAACGAGAAGTTATCGGCTATTGTCAGACTTACCAAGCCCATAATTCTGCCACGCTTGAAATCCGTTACCGAGAAGTCGATTGGCGTTATGGCGGGTCCAGTTACGAAAGAATTCGCTGAGGTGCAACAGAACGATGAAGGTGTTGTTAAGAGTGAAAAATCTTCCGACGAGGACGAGATTATGGAATTTTCGGATTTTACGGTGAAGAAAAATGTCGAGATTACCACGATTTCAGCTCCCGAAACTACAACAATGAGAAACGTGGATTCTAGATTCGAAGATGCTTATGAAGACGCTGGATCTACTTTGAGCATTGAACATATTTTGGGCACTACAGAACAAATCGTTTCGCTGCCTGCAACGACACAGGAACCAAATTCTTTCGACAACAAAGTGAATTTCATAGTAATGGAAGCGAACCGCACAAACGATTCCGACACTTTCGATCTCGATTTTGAATATCAAGGTGACGAACCTCAGCAAATTGCCAACGAGAAATCTGAGGAAGAATTGCCGATGAGCGATCAGCCGTACGAGACTCCTGAACATGACAACATCGGCGAATTTCCGAAGAGGGAATGGAAAAATCATCAAATCTTTTCAACGAGCAGCAAACCCTACGAAGTTGTTGTTTCTGAAATAGAACCAGAGGCGAGAGCCGAAATTTCCGAATTGTTTAGCTCTGGATCGTCTGCTAAACGATTGGAGCGTTTGTTGAAGTCCAGGAATATGAGTATCGATGAACTCATAGCTCTGAGACAAAGAGGCTCCAGCAAAGTTCACATGGCGGAGGTTTTGAGAGCTAGAGAAACCCTGGCTTCTAGATCGAGAAATCAACAGCTTAATAACGAAGGAATTCACTTCGAAAATCTAGAAAATCTTGGGAAAACCGAGGAAATTCCTGCTGCTACTACAATCGACGATCTGTCGGATGTAGAAATCGAAACAACGACCACAGAAGTTCCTGTAAGTGCTGTTACCGAACAGCAAACGAATATTGCTTCAATAGGAACAGAACAAACCCTCGCTACTTTTACAACTCAACAGACAAATGTTTATTCGGTGAGAACGGAACGAACGGAATCTTCGACGATCGAGGGAGAAACCATGAAGCCTCTGCATCTGCTAGATTTACTGACGGCCTTCGATTCGCTGCCTTTTTCGGTGCGTCCCGATTTAGATCAGGGGAATGTTGGGGAAACGAAAATACCGAGTGAAGCGGAAACTCCTAGAGTTCCGGACGACTTTCTGGAGAAAACTAAGAGGCCGGATTTGCCGTCGAGTCTCGTTGAGGTTGGAATAGTCGAAGAAGTTGCCAAAGAAGACTCGATTCCTTTTGATGATTCTGTAACCAGAGTCAGAACCAATTATTCATCTACGTTTGGCGAGGAGAGGAAAACATTGTCGAAAGTCCGACCGAGCATCATAGCCAGCGGTGCAATACTCGGCGTTACTCTCGTCGTATTCCTGGCTATTTTCATTGTATGCAGAATACGTCAGAAGCAGAAATATACTTACAGAAACACGTTTTCACGAGCTGTGTTTCAAGGACCTGTTATGACTGCGAGAAAACTGTCGAATTCGAGTAGTTTGAATACGATAATGGTCAACGTCGTCGCCACTTCGACAAACAAGAGACCAGAGAGACACGAACAACAAGCTATCGACGACGAATTTGATTTTAAAAGCGACATCGAAAACGATTCGCTGGATGCTAACGACAGTTGGGACACTATACCCGATTTTATGAAATAAGAAGAGACTCGAAATCATAGCAATAATTCTTCCTACTTGATTATGAAGCATTTTGTTCAAAAGGCTGATTTTTCTTGTATTAATTTGCCTGTAAAAAAAATCTCTCGTAGGAAAGTACTGTATTTATTCAATATCGTAACGTGGCACTGACCAAAAAATTGTTTGTGCAATACTAGAAAATATTTCGAAATCCCGTTTTTAAATTGTTTTAGCTCGTAAATCGTTCTCCGTAATTGTTTTTTATGTACAATGAACACGACTGCGTTTCAGCGCAAAGTATATTTATTCTGTATTACGATTTTTTGTAATAAAGTAATCGTTTTTATATTATATTGGTGATATTAATTTTTATTGTCGCATCTAATAGTCTAGCAGTTCTTTTTATTACACATACATTTATCAGTGTGTGTAATATCAACACCCAAGTAAGTACTGTTTTTGGAAGATGAGCAGTTTAGCCGCAACAACGGCTTTCATAAATGAATTGTTTTGTTTAATACTCACCGGTATTCGTCCCAGTTGAAATACGGCCTGAGTAAATCGGATACCGCGTTGTGAATGTTGGAAAACATCTCCGAAAAATAGGCAAACTGTCGAACAATGTTTCTGCATTGCTGTATTGCTGGTTCTGTTTGGAAACACGTCTTCATGTTATTAAACAAAAATAAATTGTCGATAACACAACAAATGGGACAAGCTGACAAAAAAATCGGACAAAGTTTACAATTCATAAATGATGAACAACTTTTTGTTGCATTTCTTAAACACACTTTCAACTCAATTAAAATAACAATTTTCACCAAAATCGCCACTCAAGTTTCACAAAGTAATTGTATATTTAATAATATATTAATCTGACAAATAAAAAGTGTATAATTACCAAGAGTAGGACTGCCCTTAAGTTCCACCAATTCCAGAGTGCTCATATAGAGCACCGTGCAGTAAGTAGTAGGCAAGACATCCAAATAAGCTTTCCATTTAGAGTTATCTTTGTGTCTCTCAATAAGGAGTGCGATAACGAGTGCGACTTGTGGCAGGTGTTGAATCAGCGGATCGTTCTGAAGAACGCTGAGTTCAGGCGCTGCAGTTTCGGTGCTCAGAATCAGTTTCCCAGGAATTTCGAGAGCAATTTCATTCGCTGCAAAATCCCTGTCAGCCTTGAGTCCCATATCGTAGCCTGAGAACTCAGAAATGCTGGCGCCATCGACATTAGCTCCGTTCTCCTTCAGCCAATTCATAAATTGGTCGATAGCTCGGGATCGTTTTGTGGCGCTCGTCTTCATTCCCTTAAGGCTATTGAATTCTTCCAGAACCTCGGAGATCTCCAGATAATTGTCCCATAGATGAGCTATGTCCACCGAATTGTGGCACACTAAAGGAAGAAATGGGAATATTAAGAATGCAGAGAATTTGGTGAAAAATTTTTGGAACGAAAAGTATAACATGCAAACAAGCCTTTTATGGTGGAGTGGAAAAAATTCGAATTTACTCACGTTTGAAGAGCTTTTCGCGGAGAATATTCTCATTTTTTTGGCCTACTGGCGGTTTCTTCTGCGAATGGGGCTGATGTTTACCTTTGAACGATGAGGGATGGGGCTTCTTTCTACCCATCTTTTTTTTCCAAATCCCCTATCTCGCTAAGCTTGCGACCTTTTCTCTAACATTCGGGTACATTATAAACGGCCCGACTACAACGACACGGGAGTTAAGCTGTGTATAATCGTCTATTCGTTTTTTCTTAAACTAAAAATAGATACCACTCAAGACCGTTCCTACTGTGGGTGTCGGAATCCGAGACATAACCTACGAGAGCATGTCCCTAGCGAACAATCGCAGAGTTCGCAAAACGCTAATAAAAAATTCTCTCACTGTATGCTGCGCTTTATTGATTTTCGATGCTTAACTGATCCCTCACTATAGGCGAAAGCTATTAAAAAATGAATTTCAAAGTTTACCTGGCTGTAAATGATATAAATTTTTCTAAGATCAATTTGTATAAGACGAAATTGTGGTTTAATCTCCTGGCATAATCAATAGTCTTATGTATTCATCGTGCTTGGTATCATTTCTTCTTTTATTCAATCGATGATTGAATCCGTCGGAATATAAAAAAATTCATAAAAATTATTAAGAATTTATCGACGATTGTCAATCGCTTATTTTTCCGTAAGATCTGGAATATGTTTGTACGTATTTTTAAAGGGAAAATGGAAATCTTGATATAGCGATTAGTTATTTTTCGTAAAGGAAACAATGCCGAAGTCGATTAAACAGCGAAAAATTATAGGGAAGAAATGTGCAATGTTCAACTTTGCATCCTTTTTTTCTCAATAATTTCTCTAATTCAATATTGAAATATACAAAAATTGAATTCAATGCGCGCAAAAAGGGAACATTTAAAGAGATTGGAGCTGAATTGTAAGAAAGAAGTTTCACTAAAAAATGTTACTTTTCAAATCATACACCGTTTGTCTTGAAATGAATGAAAAATAACATCAATATGCTCGAATTTGCAATCTGTCAATAGCATCAAAAGAAAAAGTGCTTGAATGAAACCTTAAATAGAAACAGCATTTGCAACATTTGTCAATAAATTAGAAAGCAATTTTCTTCGCCATTCTTGGATAAACTTTTATGATCTTATATATATATATAAGTATATATTTTATTTGTCATAACTGAATCGAAACATCGTACATAATTTGTATCTTTTACCATTTCTACATAAAAATGTTTGTATCTATCGATTTCATATAGAAGCTTATGTGCATATATATATATATATATATATATATATATTCGTGTCCGTGATTATTTTCCAGTTATTGTGGGATATTGCAGACTGTTATCTATAAAATTTCTTTCAATTTCAACCGATCATTACAAACAGTAAAAGTATTATTGTGACGCCCATTATTTTAGCGCTGCAAAGCAAGTCGCCTCACAATAGCCCTCGTCGCAAAATTATCATTTTCTTTTCGTCTTTTCGCCGGCAGACTTACCGGTGCGAAATTTACTGGAAAACAAATATTTTACAACCAGTATCATTCGATTAATAATTTTATTCACTAATATACGTCTATGCTTAACCGTTCGTTGACATAGCTTGCTAAAAAAGAAAAAATATCTTTTATCATCAAGATCTACGAGTGATTACGACATCTCGATAGCCAACCACACTTTTTCCCGTCTATATAAAATATATCATCTTTTTTTGTTTGTTTGTGAAATAGATTACTTCGTACTTAAGGAGGAGTAAATTCAACTTTGTTAAGGCTCACATATTTCTCTTTTCATTTTGTTTTCTGCACGTAAAATAGAAGTGTCGAGTAAGATTGATCATCGGCCAGTTGTAAACGTACGTTCGCGATAATAATGCTTATCACAGAAGCAACGATAATCGAAACGTGCTTGCTCCTCAAATAATTATGTACATAGTACATTGTACAGAATCATTTTTTTCTTTTTTGACAAATATTTTCACATGTCGGCTTGTTTGCAGCGATAAAAACCTCGATACCTTAAATACTAAGATACAGAAACAGTTACAATCGAGAATAATAATTACCGTAATAATAATAATATTAATAATATTAATTAATAATAGATATCATTATTTTTATACAGCCTAACTTCTAAATAGAGCCTTATTTAGTATTTTAACTCCACATGATTCAGTTGTTCCTCTCGTGTATTTTTTTCTTTTACAAATTCAATGTCGAATTGATCGCGAATCAAACACGAGCGTTGCGTGCATCAGAATCTACAGAGTCTATAATGGTGATACCACTTTCTTAAGTCACAGACACACACACGCGCACGATACGTCTGAGAGCTCGCGGCGTTTGTATTGTTATCGTTATTCTTTTATCTTCATAAAAAATTGGAAAAACAGCTAAGCGTTTTTCACACGATTTATTATTATTTCTGTGAACATCCGAAACGCATTTAGCGTTTCGACGACGGTGTGTTTGCAAGAGTTTTCTTATTAAGGAACAATCACGCGTCGTACGATTCACAAACACTGGAGTACATTGTGCG
This sequence comes from Clistopyga incitator, assembly GCA_947507545.1. Classification (NCBI taxonomy): domain Eukaryota; kingdom Metazoa; phylum Arthropoda; class Insecta; order Hymenoptera; family Ichneumonidae; genus Clistopyga; species Clistopyga incitator. The sequence goes on along the minus strand of OX382173.1, from coordinate 10,848,279 downwards.
GGGCAACGACGAGTGAATATTTTCTTGTTTGCTTTTTCAAAGAATTTTACTCTTCGCTGCAATTTTTTTCTTTTCATCTCATCGACAAGTCTTGGATGTTTTATTGCGTTGTTGTGTCCGAAATACTTTGACGCCAAGTCGCGTGGAAAGGTATCTTCAGGATTTTTACGCGCGTCTTCGGCAACGCCGTTAGAAGAAGCTTCTGCAATTGTGGCAAAGGTAGGATATCCACTTGAGGATTCGTCAAGTTGGGTTGTGGCTTTTCGTCCGCTGAAAACGCAGAGATTTTCATTTTTATCTGAACGTCGATTTTTACTCGTTACGCTAAATGTACAAATTATCGACTGCCTTTTGATGTTGTAGGAATTTTTTGATTTTCGAAGTATTTTAAAGCGTATGTAAATTCATTTCGACAGAACTTTGTATATATGTTCGGCGTAAGTCATATAGACGAGTCATTTTTAATAAATAAGGATAATTAATTTAAACCAGTTTTACCACTAAATAACTTTCAATCGACTCGATTGACTTGACTCGTACCGACTACCTTAAAATTGCAATAACAAAAAATGTATGTGTGCATACCTTTGAGAGAATCGTTATCTTCTTCGACATCCTCGATGAGTTTTAAGCACGGCACGGGCTTGAGAACCGGTATGGAGTCGCCGGTAACCTGTTTATTCATTTGATTGCATTGATCGACAAAGAGTTCGGTGACTCTGAGTAACTCGAGGGTCACGCCCCAGACGAAGTGCGTCAAGTTATTCGAGAGTTCCGTAACTCCACCAAGTACCATGTTGTTCGAAGTCGCCGACTGCGATATGTAAGTCGGAATAATAAGGAGCCTCTTGATGTTCTTGCAATTCGAGAGGCACTTGTCGAAGCCGTTTTTCACGTCGAAATTCACGAGCTCCAGCTGATTGAGGGTTTCCAATTTCGAGACTCCCTCCAGTATGTCAAAAGTACAACACGTACCCTGACCTTTCTCGAGCCTCAAACGCTCCAATTTCTCCAATTTCAAAAGCACCGAGGTACCGAATTTGTCAGGGAAGTCTGAACACTCGCCGAGCTCGAGAGTCTCCAGATTTACCAACGAACCCAAGATTTCGATCTTCTTCTTGCCAAGTTCTTTCACGGACGTTAAACTCTGCGGAAATGATGATTACAATGTATTAATGTATCCGTTTATTGATTGACGAGAGACATTTTATGGCCATTTGATAAATATGGGGTAATCGGTTTATGAAAATGTAAAGAATTGTCAACAACTTACCAAATGTGTCAACTGCGTAAGTTCTTGTAGCGGCGAAAGATCTCCTTGCAACGACATACCGCTGATAGCTTTGAGCCTGAGTTCTTGACAGGACTTAAGGTTGCCGACAGATTCGAGATTTAACGAGTCGCATTTAATCGACATGGCGCTGAGAATTTCCAGCTGTGGACAACCCTTGATCACCTCTTCGACAACCATGACAGGACATCGGCATAGCTCCAGTTTCACCAGACTCGTGACTCGTGGAATAACGGTTACGAATTTCTTCCAGATGCCGTCGGACTCGCCGGCGACCAGCATTTTCCTCAAGTCGAGATGTTGCGTACCGTGCCTTTTGAGGGAATCCGCAAGACCGTCCCAATCGGTGACTTGGCTGTTCTTCATACGCACAGTTTTCCATAGATTCGGATGCGCCGCGAGATCCCGCCACATTTTGCAAACCCGAGCGGCTCTGAGTAATTCCTGAACTTTGAGATACTGGAAAATTCGCGACAACGCGTGATATCCTGCGCAAACGGAGACCATAAAGTGCCTCTGATCCGTTTCCAGAGGAACGACTTTTTTCCTGAAAATCAGAGAGAAAACAAACACTCAGATGTGTCAAAAATTACCATTGGCTTTGCGATATTTTATGACGAAAATTTATAAAGCGTTCGTTTATCTGTTTGCACCGAAAATTATCGGAATAAACATTAACGGAAATATCGTATTAAGGAATAAGGAATCGAGGAGAATCTGTATTTTTGGTGTTTTTTTTGTTGGGAAAACGCACTAAACTTTTTTTTTGTGTTCTGGCTCACACATGCCTTTATATCTGTAAATATAAAAAGTAAAAATGAATTAGATTTTTTGTTTGTCACTGAAGCACTTAACAGATAATTGATTCTATAATTGTAGCATTAATGTAAGGCTTTTTATTGCTCTGCGTTGACACGAATACGGAAGTTAAAATTGTTAGTTTGCATATTTTTTTTACAATTACATGATTTCAATAATGTAAAAATCGCCCGATACTTTGATACTACAATTACGAGATATTGGAAACAACCCGGCACACTTTATTCGTCGAACATTTATCTTGTCTTTGAAAATTTGGCCACATTTCGAAGCTAAGGCAGTGTGCTTCGATCATAAGTAAAAATCAAATTCATTTTTCGTTTCTCCGTCGAGCTTTTATATTTGCAAATATAAATAAAAAAATATATTGGTATATATTGCATTTACAATAATGAACGTACGATTCTCTCGAGACTTTCGTGCCTTCAAAAATGTTGCTAATGCAAGTGTTATCAAAAAACGTTTACTTGTGGGTAAAAAAAATGAATTAACTGATCGTTTAAGCCAAGTACATTCAAGCATTATTATCGACTCAAGGTACGAGAAATATTTGAAGAATACAACAGCAATTGACCGCGACAAAGTCTTGTAAATACAATATGTACAAAGCAACTGCCAAAACCTCAGAAGAGAGAGTTACCTTAATGTACGAATAATAATTAGGACGAAATAATAAAAATGAAAGTTGCTTCCAAACGAGAAATCTTTACTTACTTGTTAGCAGGTTGCAAACTAACGGAGCTCGTAGCAATAATCTCCGGAGGAACATTACAAGAGTTCGTAGCAACATTCTCGATTTCCATGCTCTCCGAATTCCGTTCAACAGCTTCCGCTTCGGTATTCTTCGAAATCACTTCAACAATCTGCGGCGGTTCTTTCACAGTTTCCGGTTCCGCAACTATTGTTGAAACTTCGGAAATCGGTACTTCACTCACTTCTTTACTGACTAATTTGGAATTTTCTTCTTCGTGGGTCACAATTTCGGGTGTTTGAGCTTCCGCAATATCGGTAGGACTTTCTTTAGTCGTTTCGTTGGATTCTGAAGCCTCAACATTCGGTCGCTCGTCCATAGATTCCTCCAATTCACTGATGGTCTCGATCGGAGTTACGATTTCGGGAGACGGCGATTCTTTAACGATTTCATTGTCGATTGGCTTTGAAATATCGGTTGGAGCGTCTTGTGTCGGTCTTAAGCTAGAATTTTCAGCTGGCATATCGGAGTGAGAAGCCTCGGGAAGTACGGGAGCTTTATCGCCGATTTTGTCAGGTTTAACGGTCACCGCCGGTTGCACAGCCATTGCGTTGTTTTTGGGAACAACAATGTAACGTTTGCCAGCCATTAAGGCGATATTCTGCGCGGGTTTAGGTATCGTGCCGTCGTGACTATGAAGAAACTCGTTTCCGGATTGCAACCATGATCCATCAGTTGTTTTGTCGTGAACTGGTGACGAGCGTGGAGAATTTGATGTTTTCGAAGTTTTGGCTCTTGCGGAGGTTTCCGTACCGTCGGTTTTTGAAATTCTCTGCAGCTTCGGCGGGGGATTAGTAATTGGGATAATCGGCTTTGCGTTTGACGAACCTATCATGCTTATTGGAATTAACGGAGGGGGCGGGGGAACGGAGCCTACTTGCTGGTGCTGCTGAGTTATCGAAGAATCCTCGTGACAGTTCTACAAACAAAACCGCCGACTTATTTCTTCGCTGCGGGGCTATTTTCTTAGTTATTCTATTTTTAGCCTAGTCAATTTGAGAGAATATCGGAATTTAGTAATTCTTTGTTTTACATTTCGTAAGTGAAAAAAGGAAATATATTGCCAATAAAATTTCACGAATAATTGTGAAAAAAAAAGAAGTATTGCATCGAGCATTATTTTATTTTATTTGACTGGACTATACTTTTCTCGAGAGGATTTTTCTTTTGATTAATTTACCTTGCAGACGTAATCGCTGCCTGCAACATCGACGTCACCAACGCACTCGGGATGATACAAGCAGAGGCAGACGTGACACTGTAAACTCGGTATTAGACCCATGCTCGTGGAACACCTTATGCTGCACGGTTCCTGAAGTTTGGCCCTGTAAGATGTGCGTCGGTAGGGGAAAGGATTGAGAGGATAATAAATTCGAGTTTCATGACAGATTCAAGGACAAAAGGATCCGGGAATTAAACCGATAAGGGATGAAATCATTGCGTACGGTATTTGCATTGAAAAATAAGGCTCCAAATCGTGTCACCTTTTTTTGCTTTTTTTTTGGCGCGATTTCAAGAAACGAAGTTTACGAACGACTTTACTCACTAATTCTTCATGCAATGTACAAGCTGTACGTGTAAGAAGAAATGAATGAACCATTAAATAAATTTAACTCACTTTAGGACACGTTTAGGTTTGGCCGGTGGCGTTTTTTCGACAACGGGTTGACTCCGCCTCGTAGTCGGCGGCGAACTCCATTGCGGCGGAAGCATCTCAGGCTCAGGTTTAGGTGGTGATTTCGGTGTGACTTCTTCTGTGTCAATGTAATTCGTGCAGTTAATCACGGTAAATTAAATAATTCAGTTGCGTGAAAAAGCGTATAGTTTGAGAATAGATAAACCCACTTTTTTGCTGTCCCTTTTTGCCTGGCATTTTAACTTTGAATCCAGCAGGCGTTACTTTGGGCGATTTTCCAGCGACCTTTGCAACCGGTGGAGGCGTAAGCGGTTTCTCTACTATCTTTTTAGCCACAGGAGTTTTCTTCTGTGTGACAACTTTTTTCGGTGGCGTCGGAACTGGCCCCGTGGATTCTCTCACTCTCGCGTCTCTGATTATTTCGAAGTCAGGGTTGTTTACGCCTAATGGCTCTTTGAAGAATGTAAAGTTGTCTATCGTTAGCTCTCTTGTATTCACTGCAAAGAAATCATTAATTTTTCAGTAATCTAAATATGACTAAAATGAATTTGTAAGCTGAATAATTATTTTCATCATTGCAGTCTGAAATAGTTATGAAAGTTGATTTATGTTTTTAGAGTCACCTATAAAGTAAGTATTTTACCATAATTAAAATGACTCAATAATAATTTTCTGAGCATCAGATTTCATCAATATCTTCACATATATAAATTTTTACTTTTTGGTCAAATATCTCGATATTTATCTTGATTTAAAAAAAAAATACTTACAGTACTCTGCAACTTCTCTAAAACTCCTAACTTTCTTGCCCTTTGGTGTGTAGTAGTAAATATCAGCCATCCTCTTAACGGCATGTTCCGATCCTGCTCTGAAAACGAGCTCTCTCTTCCAGCCATACTTGAAAGGTTCCCTGAATAGTGGATTGCTCATGTCGATAGATATTTTTTGTTTCAGCGCTCCTCCAGGACTGATGCCCCTAGCGACTCTGCCACCTTTTAATTTCTGTGCAGCGCCGGATGGACTGCTATTGGCAGAAGAGTTAGCAGACTTAACGAAAGAGTCATCGATTTTTAGCGGGTCGCTATCCAGGTCCAAGCTATTGGTAGCTCCCATAGAATCTGTATCCGATTCCTTCTCCTTCTTAATTTTGAGTCCATCCAGTCCGTCGATGCTATCATTTTTGTCGGCAAACTCTGCGTCGTCATCTTTATCATCATAATTCTTGAGTCCCTTGGAAGTGGAGCGTCTGCGCCGTTTCATCTGCGGTGACTCTGCGGATTCAGCTTCGGCTGCGCAATACGATACGCCGATATGAATAAAAGTCACTTGTCAACATTGAAAAGCTGGCGAAATCGCCAAAGCGTCATCGACTACTCACCGATAAGTTTCTGCAGGACTTGCGAGCCAGACTCCATGGTGTCCATGCCTTGGTGATCGAAGCCATTGAATTCAGCCGAGTCCTCGGAGCTGACATCGTCGGGTTCCGAGAGTTTCCGCTTCTGTCCTCTGGTGTGAGGTTTCGTGTCAGTCTCGACGTTGCCGGTCGAGTTGGCCTTGAATTTACGTAGTTTTCGCCTGAAAACGGGGGTGCCTTTTTTCTTGGGGCTCTTAAGGTCGCCGTTAACCTCGCCGCTCTCCTCCATCTTCACGTTGGCGCTCGAATTTTCCGCGGGCTCTTCCTGAGCCTCCGGCATTTCGTCGACGGTTTTGAGGTTAGGTTCCTCGCGCGGTACCTCGGCGTTCCCGCCATTCGCATCGGCGGCGGTCTCCATCGTAGAGGAGCTCTCGCCGAGCGAAAAAGCACCGCCGCTTGGTCTCCAGAAAAAAAAACAACCCAAACAACGTCCTCTCAAGACTCACCGACGTTGATCTTCGTTTAAAAAGCTCGGATTTTCCAAAATCGCGTTCCGCTCGATCGCTCGCTATATCCAAACGCTCAAACGGTCGATGATAAGTACGATCGAGAAATCGCGTTCATCTGTTTTCCTCCTCGTCGCTCTCGCACACACAACTACGCTATACAACGACGGCGACGGCGACGACGACGACGACGACGACAACACGCGGCGGACACTTTGGTCAATTCGCCGCACGCACGTTATTTACACGACCGCGGGATTGCAGTGGAAAGGCGGTTGTCGCATAGCGGAGCATCGCGACGATCCGAACACTTCTGCATGCCAAAGGCGACTAGCGATAATGTGGAATAATAACAATGCTCACGGACGAGGAGAGAATTACACGGAGAACGGTCTCGTGTGCGGGGACTTGGATGTAGCCAAATTTCGCAGGGGGAACGAAAGTAGCTTCGGTGAAGCGTCCGTATAACGCCGAACCGGAAGTCGCATAGCCGCTAGCTCCTTTTTCCCGCTCCCGGCGATTGGCCGAGGTGGACACCCGCACGGGATCCCGGAGGACGCCATTTTTGTAGCGGAGAATACGAATTGCGGTTTCGGCATATGGCGTAGATGCAATGCGATGTAATTATAGCGGAATATATGTGTGTTAGGAAGTGCGCATTTGTGTGTACTTACGTGCTGAGCGCCAAACGATGGAACAGATGGGAGCGGCCGCCATCTTGAATCCGCTTTTCAAGGCAATTTACCAAGTTGAAGATACAATTTTTTCGCTCTATTGATAATAACCAGATTTCAGAGATTTTAAATTTGTAGAAAATATAAGGCAATGTGAAACTTTCACAGGTGCAAAAGAGATGGAAATATTAGTGGCGCTCGCAGCGAAGTAACAGAGAAACCTTCAGCAGGTGGTTTCCGGAGTAATTGCTTTTTTAATTCTTATTATTATATTTCTGGTTGTATAAAAAAAAATAGAATAAACTTTGATGGTCGATCTATTGTAAAACGGGGTCTTGTTGTTTCTGCAAATGAAAATCGTATGTAATCGAAGCATTAATGCTAAACTCATAAACAGGTGATTCCTCGGAGTCCTCCATTTGTATTATTATTATTTTTCGTTTTTATAAAAGACGATATGTATATTGTTCTTATACTTGGATCTGTAAATTGAATCTTGTCCAAGAACTTATCTTAATAGGTAAACAAATTAATAAAAACGTACAAATATGATCGTAAGTATATTATTGAACTGGAAAATGAATATCGAGCAACGACGAAGCAGGGAATGTCATCTGGCAGCGCAAAAGTCCAATGATGCATAGGTGTGAGGATTCATTGATCTACCCTTATATTTTTTTAAATATCGTTTTCTTTATTTTGTAGAAAACTGCGTGATAAGTACACCAATAATCTTGCAATGTCGAAATGTTTGCCGATTAACCGTGGCGCGAGTGTGTAATCCTCGTTTCCGCCGAAGGTGAACAGGCCCTCGACGTACTGGAGGATTTCCACAAGGCCCGAATTTTTACCTAGCAAGCCAGAGCAGTGAACAACGAACATTTTTTTCTATGTGGTAATGGTACAATTCTACGGCGTAAAAAATGGGTTTTTATGTTTTTTTTTTCATCTCGCGTTTTTTCCCTTTCTTTCGTTATTTTTTTCTCTTTTAATTAGTTTACAATCCAATCGAGAGCTGCGTTTGAACAGTGTCCACGACTTTATTGACCCGGATTCTCGTTTCGTATCATTCCATACATATACAATATGTTCTCCCGAAGTGTCTTGTTTTTCGAGAGGTGCGGCTGAGTGAAGGGGGCCCTCGAGTTAAATCTTCATTTTTACTTAATATTTATACGCCAAGGGCCATTTTTTACCGTCCTACAATAATATTAATAATAATAATAATGATAATGACAATAAGAATAATAATAGTAATAATAGTAGTAATGATAATAATGATAATAAGAATAATAAGAATAATAATAATAATCATGATAATAATAGCATTAATAGCAATAATAGCAGTAATTATAATAATCATAATAATAATATTGTGACCTATTACAAACGCTGTCTTAATTTTTTTTCCCAACAAACGGGCGTTCGAATCACATTTAATTTTTCATTCGGATTGAGACACGAATAGTAGAAGCGACCTAGATAAACGAGACTGTCTCTACACATCAATCGATTACTCAACGATTTGGTTTGTTGTTTCACAGATTTTTCGTGTACCCAATGTCATGTCTTCCCTTCGGCTTCAATTAACTACTTCGTACACGTGAGCGACATTCGAAGGTACTTTGCTGCATACAGAAATAAAAAAAAGCCCCGGACACGCTTTTGAGCTTTAAGTCGTTCGTCGTTTCGTTTCCCATCCCAATATCCCCCTCCCAATTAATCCCTCGTGTAATTCAATTTATAATAAGCCACTTTATCATGAGGGAAATAGAATACATTTACAAAAATTCATTTCTTTTGATTCATAAATTCACAACTACATCCATCAGTCTGTGGGTCATCTGTGCATTGATTCGTACTTTTTGGTCGCTGATAGTAAGAAAATAATAATAATAATAATAATAATGATACAAAATAAAAGGTGTTAAATTAATAAAAAATGGAAAGAAAGAAAAATAATAATGATAATAATAATAATAATGGACGCTTCACGGTAGAAGGATCTATGAATTTAACGATCTCATTTGTCTCTTTCTTAATCAAGAAATCTTATTATTGGCTTCATTGCTACACCCGTTTATTATTGAGACAGGAAAGAAATTGCGGTTTTGGGCGGTTCGCGAGACCGATCCTTCTTCCGTGAGAGACTAGACTCACTGATTTCTCTCCTTAACAGTAGGATATTATTATAATCGTAAGCTTAGTAGTTTAGCGAGCGATCCTCTCCGCGTGAGAATGCCACGAACTTCGGAGGCTTCGTTGCATATCGCCCGTTTAAAGGCCACGGACGTAATATGCTCTTTTTTTTTTAGATGTGCGATCAATGATTTTCAGAATTATCGCACTTTACGATTTAAACCGAATGATGAATGTTCGCAGCTGCAATCCCAATAAAAATAGTAACAAATCGATTTACAAAAAGTCAATGTAATTACATTTTTATTTGCCTTTATCAGCAATTTTCTTTTTTCATTTGCAATTAATCGGAATCGAAATTGAAATTTAAAAGATAAAAATTTGTTTTTATAGAATCTTAAAAAATAGAATAAACAATTAAACTGAACCTGAATAATTTTTAATGAGATAAAGAATAAGCGACTTTCTATTTTCATCGATTTACAAAAAATTTTTTTAATGGGATTACAGTGACAGCTGATGAGGAATAGAATGGTGTACTATCGTATGAAGACGTTATGCGTTAGTCGGAGTATGGAAATTCGTAGAGTGAGAAGGCCACATTTCCGGAAATTTTTAGTAGATCATTATCTGAAAAACCTCCTCGGTAGCAAAACTAATTATCCAACGTCGAAATATCTACATTCAAAATGTCCAAGCAACAAATATTGAATTCGATGTTAATATCATACTTAAAACCAAACTTATGTGCTAAATTCGATATTAAGTTTAATTTTAAAGTGGAAAATTCAGTCCTAAGTCCGAAATATGTACAAATATCAGAAGTTTCAATGGAACATATCTTCATTTTGTAAAAATACAGGCATTCTATTTGGCATTACATGATAATGTTTGAAAATTGTGTTAAAGAATTACATGCCCCCATTGTTTTTTTAAAATTACGTTATATATGGCATTTTTGATTACCAATAATGCAAAAAATTCAAGAATATTTTGTAGTTGCGTATAATTGTTGAAGATTAATTTCTATTAGTCAATTATACTACAAAAATTCGTAAAATAAAAAACTTGAGGTGTACAACTCAAATCTGCAATTACCTGTCGTTGTAGAGCTTCCAAAAAGTTGCATTGTTCTGTAACTATACAACATCCAGTGATTGTAACAATGAGTTGTCAATATTTAATTTTGATAACGTCAAAACGGAAGGAAAAAAAAATAAACAGAATATAATTGACTGAAGTATTTAATGAAATAGTCGTGACAAAATTAACTGTAACAACAATTAGAAATAAAGTGTCAAGAATGACAAGTATCCGTATTTTCGATATTTAGTCTGGCGTATATTTGCGGCATTATGATGTGCATTTGTTTAATGCTTACGACTAAAATGCCTACGTTTATAATATTTTTAGAAAAGTCAGATATGTTACATGTAAAATCGCGATTGCTGTTTGTTAGCAATTAATGTGGACTTAAATATTTCCTCGTAGATATTTTGTCGTTAGATATTTACGGAGCTACCTCCTGATTTCAATTACTCGAGCAGAGGAAGATGCAGAGTTGCAGTATTTTCGAAAATCGATCGACCCAATTGAAGATCATTCTGAGAAAGTGGACGGCGACTGCATTGATCCACTGACGAGCAATGAATCCGGAGATAAATTTGCGTTTATTTATTTTCATTAACATTATACTAAAATGGAAGTTCCAGTCATTGACCCGCGAATTACTCGACGAAATTTCAAAGTTTTATTTTAAAAACTAATTTGTTTTCTTAGATTTAATGAATTGGTTAAGGACTAATAATCCTTTGGTATAATACTTTTAAAAAGTCGTAATAATAGAAAATGACAGTTGACCGCATGTTGGAAAGGTTGTTTTTATTTCCAAATGGCTTTTCCTAAACATGTCTATGGTCAATGACTGAGGGATCCACACCTTAAGCGCTTCTCGCCTGAAAAATCTTGAAAACAGATCTCCATTAGCTATTTATCGAGGACAAACAATTGAAAGACTTTCCTCAATTAAAGATTGATTTACCGATCGCAAGACTAACGCTAATCGTAATCGTAATAAGGTCCACTACCAATCTCATCTACGTCAACTTATATTTAGGTATATTAATTTACTTTTAATTCGATACTAAATCTAATAACATTCAAATTTAACCGAGGCTTGCACAGGACCCATTGGATTAAACGACTCATTTTATTTTTTTATCTTCATCTTAATATCCCCGTTTAATAATTCCCCCCGACCCTTCCCACCCCGCCACAGCTCTTAATCGTAAGATCACGTCTTCCGACCTCTCAAAATACAACATTTTTTAATTAACCTTCGTCGTCTAATATTGCATGCGCGTGAACACATTTCGAAGATGGAAAAAACACCACATACTTAATATTTCTTTCTTAACATTTCGATTTAGCTTCTTTCTTTTCTCCTTTCGTTCTCCGATCGAGCCACGCTGGCTCATAAGTTTATATACGCAGCGAGTCGGTTAACTGGTCGAAAATTTTCGTGTGTGTAGAACTGGCCGGACACTGACTTGACACCAGAAACTATCATCTTTCGAATGAAAAATAATATCAAATTCTTTTCAAAATAAATAACTATAATTATTGCGGTGAAATTTTTCATCCTTTTCTTATTACTATGAATAACTTAGCGTAATTACTTCATTTGAAATGAACCATGGTTTGTAGGCGCAATAATTCATAATAATTCAGTCAGTATTTTATATACATTTTCATTCGAAGGATGATCATAACTGCTTGAGACAGTTTTGTGTGATTGAGGCATTGCCGAGAGCGGCGAAGTCAAGGTGATCGAATTACGATGCGAACCTCTTCCAGAGTTGTAAACCTTCATTTTTTCAATAAAATAAAAATATATTGTATAATTCATTTAAAAATTATTATTTCACAATGATAATCTGCACTGTAAGAAAACTACTTCTTCATATAATTTGACGAAATGAAGACACGAGGTCATCCGTTTATTTTTTAGTACATCACTCGTGTACTTTGACCTTTTCCGAGAGAAATACCTCGAGATTTGATCTTTATTATTTTAAATTGGCAATAATAGGACATTGGTAAATTAATAGGACATTTGAAAATAAAAGCTGCAAATAATTAAAAAAATTATGGTTATCGAATCTGTTATACGATAAATGCTTATCAAATTAAATAAAGGTTTACAGCTCTGATCTTTAGCATTGATTGAATCATTTTTATTCGCTGTACGGGATCGTCTTATTTTTCTTAACAATTTTTTAGTTTGTGGATTTTACATAAATATGGAAAAACGTACGATATGATTAACCAATCAATTCTGCAGTCAGCTTCATTTCTAACTGCCCTGAATTGGGTAAACAAAATTTAGGTAATCCACGTACGTTATTCTTTTGCAAAGAAGACGACAAATTATGATATCTAATCAGCACCTAAGGAAATTAGACGGCGATTAGTTGGCACTAAGTTGTTTTCCATCGTTCTACCGTCAATGAGATGACATTTTAGGATTCGAATCTTGATCAGATCACAATAACAACATCGACTCTCGGTTTTTCTACTCGATTTTATTATTTATTCTTCCATCGTCGTGGATACTCGGGAAATATTTATTTACGATAATTGGTGACTTCTCTTGTTATATATTTTAATGTTTGCTCTGCCCCGACGACAGCGGGACAAATCACGCATCGTTCCCGAAACGCGCTTCTCTTATTTTTCTATTCGATGTTTTCGCGCTTCCGAGGACCGCGATTACCGAGTTTAAAGACTCGTATTTAGTCGCTCGGTCGAGGGGCAGATCTCGTCTTATTTCGTCAAAACTGAGGCCCTTATCTATTTGTATAATAATAAAAGTAGCGTTATATCGGACATTCGTGAGGGACGCTCGAAGGGCGGGAGAAATTCACGACGTTACTGGCGGGGAAAATGTGTGTTGTGTGTTAGCGAGAGAGAGAGAGAGAGAATATATATATAGAGAATTAGAGAGAAATAGGGGGGGGATGCGATATAAATCGCAAGATTAGCGGTGCGAACAAGCAAATTTAGGGTTTCCTGTACGAATCACTAAAACGTGACCATGAAGGTATCCAAAATCGCTTGTGTTACCCCAAAACTCGCAAGTAGCAACAAAAAAGAAAGTAAAGAAAAAGTTATGAAAATTGTTCGATCGAAAGGATTTGAAATATTCATCAATTTAAAAATGCGTTTCGAGTTTCGAGCGTCCCGTAGACTCGTGTGTATCATATGAGTTGTTTGTCGTTTTTGTAACGTGTGTGTTGCTTCCTCGACGTCGTCTCTCTCTCGTATATTATTTTTATTTTATTTTCTTCTTTCATCTTTTCATCATCATCTCCTTCTTCTTATTTTCTTTCGTAATCGTTACGTAGCATTATCATTTTCTTTAGCCATAATCGTTATATCGATATTGATCTACCTAGCCTAATATTTACAGATTTCTTTTCTTTTTCTTTCGTCGCCTTGGCACTATTTTTTGCTCTCCCGCGTTCGCATTTTTACTGGCATTTCCAGCAAACACACGCACACAAATATACACACGCAGACAATTATTCAAGCATTCACAAATGGTCTGTTGACATTCACGCAGTCGCACCCACACGCGCTCCCCTCTCTCTTTCCGCTTACATATTATTATTTCCCTGTCGCGTAACTTTCGCGAAATCCGCCTAATACGTCCAACTGTTTTTTTTTCTCTTATCCCTTCTCCTCGTTACTGTTTTTTTTTTCTCTCTCTCATCATTTAATAATAAAATTCTCGCAAACATGCATTAGTCGCAGTATTGCCAATAAATAATTTACTAAGTCTTTTTCGCAATGAACAAACTTCCGCGGTTAATTACTCCGTGCAGACTCCGTTGCGGCTGATCCTCGGGCGGTCCAATAGAGAGGAAGATGAAGAATACGTCTGTGAAACAGTGTGAGAAGATACTTTTCACGCCTTCGTCTTCACTGGACCGTCTTCGTCGCTTTGCGCATATTATTACTTGCATCACGTTACCAAGCGCATATATTTTTTTCGGACGGCTACGAAACCTCATGAATCGCGGCTTTTCTTTCATTCTTTTTTTTTCAACGACTTAAGGATCCGCTGGCTTTTGGTCCAGGCTGTCGATCCCAACGAAGGAAAACGGAGGCTTCGATCGCGACGGAAAGCTCAAAGTCTGGAGCCACGACCTCATTGACTCCTTTTCTTCTCCCTTCCCACAAAATTATATTATATTATATATTCATATACATATACATGTATATATGTATACATATATATAGTGTTCTGAAGTTTTATGTCCCGCGAGTCAGTCTTGAGGATCTCCTTCCCCGTGCCCCGAGGATCTGTCCTATTGTTTTAGACAGCCTCTTCTTGAGGCACCAACTACGACGACGACGACGACGAGGATGAGGACGTGGAGGACGATACCAGGTTCTCGTGGCCCCGCTGCCGCTTCTTTGAGGACTTGGGGCGCCCCGGCCCTGCCTTCGATCAGTCGTGCTGCCTGTTATGGTTTGTCTCATCCGCCTTGCAAGGCACCTCCGTGAGGCTCGAAAAATTGCTCAGACTCCCACTGGATTCGGAGTAACTCGAGAGCGTTGGCCTCCTCGCCGGTGGAACGACTACCGCCGGCGTCGAGCCTCCGGCACTCGGAAACTTCCGGAACACCCTCAGCAACGAACTACCCGCACTGTGACACCTCACTATTCGATCTGGAGCGTCCAGCAGTGCCGACTGACTTCTGTAAGGCGGTGGACTCTCGCTGTCGAATACCGTCCGGTTTGGCGGTGGTCTCACGCACTTCTGGTAAATCTCACTCTCCTGTGAAACAGAAAATAGATCCGGTTTCGTTAGCTCATTAAATAACATTGAATGTACGTTGGTAAATAATTTTTCATAGAGGAAGCTTTGATTTCGTAAAGACATGTTTTTTCTTTTTTTTCTTTTCCATTTTGAAATACTGAGAATCTTTTTCTCCATATCACGAAGAGGCAAAGATTTGTTGTCTGACGTATATCGAGCACACTTTAGAGCAGACGGATACCATGTATCGTGAATGGAGACCGGCAGCTGCCGAGACAGCGTTGGATTACCGAAATTCTAGATCATCGCATCCTCGATGCAGGCAGGAGAGCACGCTCGGTCTGGCGCTCGCGTAAGCGAACCCCGACCTCTCGTTACTCTCAATGAACGCCAGGAATTTTTGTGAATCTGATCTCACTGCGAGTGGCAATTTTTTAATATTTTTTATGAAGCAGGGTATTCATGAAAACATTTTATTTGTGTAGGTATGTGATTTTACACTGAATATTTTTAACAGTGTTCCCAAAATAACATTTCGGAAACCCATTTTGTTGGGTCCTAGGTATTTAATAAAAATGGATGTCTGATTTCTGCGCACACAAAATATGATATTGATGAGTTCTTTTACAATCTTCAACTTTTCACTTAGTAACAATATTTTTGGAAATCACATTTTTTAGTCCATAAACAGACGTGTAATCGATACGAAATACGTGATTGTTACAATAAATGATTGAGGAACCGTTTTACAAATTTTGACCCTTTATTCTGTAACAACATTTTGTAAAATGTTATGAAAAGTGGTAAACCGGAGGATTTGGAAGGCAATAAGTTACCTGCTCGGGATCGCGAAGATGGAGGGTCGTGTGGGCTCCGTAGGGTCGCTCCTCCCCGTCCGGAAGTTGAAGCCGGGGCGGAAGGTCGAGAGCCAGATCCTGCCGGACGCTTCCGGCCCGGATAGCGCGGTCCCTCGCGGCAGCAACCATGGCTTCCTGCATCCCATCGCCTCCAGGACCTCCACCGCCTCCACCGCCAGCGGGACCACCTTCCAGTCCGCCACCGAGACCGCCGTGACCGCCACTGCCAACCTCCATGCCTGCGCTCACCGACAGCATCTGTTTGCAAATAATAATGTAAAATATTATTCACTTGTATATATATATATATATTATATTTATATAAAAATTAATATAAATCATTTCTGTCAATTCACTCACTTTTTTTTACTATCTCAGATCTGTCTTATAATTTGTTAAATAGCGCTAAAAGATGCTATATACATTTTTTATAGATTTTTTTTTTTTCAATATTTTAGGAACTGCATTTAAAAAAGAGATATTTTGGAAACTTAGAGTTACTGAAAAAAAAATGTCTTCACATAAAAGTTGTCGTTTTTTACTACGTTTGGAAATAATGTGAAATCATTTTATTTTACCGAGAAACGAGAGAATTATTTTTGTGGTACAAAAGAGAGATATTTTTTTCGGGTTTTACTCGAATGCAAAGATTATTTTCAATAAGACAAAACTGCAATTTTTATACGGAGAAATTTTTTGTTTGTGATGACTTTAAATTTCCGAGATATGTGCATTTGGAAAGAAATTGCGGAGTTGACGGCGAATGCTTCATGTAAAAGTTGTTTTTTTGCGATATCCAATCGGTCAAAACAGTTGCAATAATGTGGCTTAGCTAATGCGATGCAGCGGAAGGCTGTAGCGCGTCGCACAACAACATTTATTATTACTTTTCATTGCAAATAGCCGGAGCGGACATTGTTTGTCGGGTCGATCCATCGAAGAAGGTCGTCGCTGTGACGGTCGATGTCTACGCCGAGAAAATAGGGGGATTAAGGTCACGCGACAGATTTTGTCGTCTGAGAATATATAGATTCGTCGTTAAACCGTTTATCACTCTTATCTTATACGTAGTTTCAGTTACGTAATGTTCGATTTCGTGTTGACTTTCCGATCGGTTTCAAATATCGGATGAAAAATATACACAATCTTTATACTGTTTTTATTAAGAAATCAAATGTGCGTAGTCAAAAATTTTATTTGAGATTTTTAAATCGACTTTGCAAATCCATTAAAAAAATTCAATGTTCATAGACGTCAAAAAGTAATTTTGCTCTTCTGAAAAATTGCTAAATTAACAATAAGATTAGTCTAACGATCCTTTTTTTTAGTCCAGGAAAAATATTTATTTGGTAGTTTAATAAAATTTCGACACTCGAAATTTGAATTTTCTTTGTTTAAGTATTAAAATTAAATTTTGTATTTTTCATGGGATATTTTAAAAATCGTGTATTTTTAATTTTCAATTGCGTATGAAATTTTTTTACATCAGTTTATGTAAGAAAGCTTCGTTTATTTGTAATAAAACTTTGTAGAAAATATTTTCAGCGGTGTATGTATTAGTAAGGCGGAAAGGGACGACAGAAACGGAGTCGAGAAGTGCAGCGTGACGTCGGCCGGGTAAGTTAGAAGGAGGGAACGAGCTCTAGCTGAGAATCGATCGTTGCCTCGGAGAGGTCGGTGCACCTCTTCGAGATGCACGCGCTAAATCTTCATGAACAGTGCGCTCTTATATTCACCTACAGCAGCTTATAATATACCACCGAGTACTATTATGCGCTGCTTCTGAGCTACGTTTTCAACTATTCAATGGATCCTCGTTCGTGGCTCGTCTGCAATTGGCATTAAAGATGAGGAGCTGGGAAATTCCAATTATCTCTCATGTCTCATCAGCCGAAATCGATCCCGAGTATGTTATATTCTGTTCTTCGTAGACACCGAAAATTTTTATCTAAAATATTTTAAATAAATTGGTGCATTATTATCGCACAAAATAAAATAAATAAAAAATAAACGATGCAACTACGCAAAGAGACAATCTAGTAATAATTGCTCTTTATCTAAAAGATAAACAGCGAATTTGGTGTGTGATGTAAACGAGTAAAGAGAAGTTATTATTTTTTATTTTTTCGCGCGATTACATTTTTCCGCATCGACTAAGTCCAATAAAAAGGTTCTTGACCGTACTATTCAAACGATACTTCGGGTCAAAGTTGTTGATATTAACATTGACCTTGGTAAAAAATAATCCAGCTCATAAATAAACGTTAATTCTATTTATTTGATGGCACAAAAATGAAATACAGTGAATAAGAGTTAACATTGTAATTGAGTTAATGAGGTAATAAAAGTTAGCAACTATTCTAATGAACAGTATACGATAAAATGACAATATGATTAACCGCGCTGTTTTTCCGCTAATTAGAGACAAAGTTCAACTTTTGTTCGCATCTGTCTCTCTCGCTCTCGGTGAGAATGCGTGATAACGTAATCCCACGTTTTTAAATACCAACGTAAACGTCATTCCGGGAGTCTTGATACATTTCATCAGAAATCATAAATTATAGTACGCTTATCACATTCACTTATAGTTAAATACGTTTCAGCACAGTCGTTTTTGATGACACTGTGCCATTTACCATTTCCCGTGAACAGATTTTTATTACCGAAAGTAAAATGTATCCAAAAAGAAACACCAATTATTTTCCAATTATTCATTTTTCTTGAAATTCTAAACCAATTTCGACAACCAGTGGAATTCCATTGAAAATTATAGATTGTTCAGTACCGCCCAATAATCGATTTTCAATAATCCGTGAAAAAAATACAAAATCACCCTTTACAAATAAAATCGCCAAACGCCGCGGGTCGAAAAATAATATATCGTAATTCTAAGGCCCTAAACTCCCCCTATTATCCCATTCCGAAACGCAGCCCCGGTTAACGAAAACGATCGCTGTTACGTCACAGAGATCCCTGGGAACAAAACGTGTGGGGGAAGGGAGAAAAGGAGAGGAAAAAAAAAGCGTGGCTGGGGAAGGACGTATAGGAGGATAACTATCGTTGGGTAATATATTGCTTTTCGGCTTGGCGGATCGTGTTGAACGTAAACAAAATTCAATCCGCAAAGGAAAGCCAGTCGGTTGGCGGCACGAACTCCTTCGCGCTATACTCTGGTAAGTAGCTATATGCGAGGCGCGTCGCCGAACACGAAAACAACAAGAGCGGCGACTGCTGCAACAACTACAAGCGTCAGAGCATAGGCCCGTTCGGCGCGTAGCCGCAGCGGCAACGTCTCCTCTCCTCGCGTAGTACATTCTAACTCGGGCGCGTCCTGTCCACGTATCAATTACGGAAGCACCGAGAGCCTGTCGTCCTCGGGTTACAGTAGACCGGATTCTGTCCTTCCCTCGGTCATAATATCCGTTTACTACATGGAGCCATACGTCCACGCATGCGGCGATCTTCCGCGAAAGCCCTCGCTGCCCGGCAGCTCGATATCTTCGGGATAAACCGATAGATAGGGTGAAGTAGCATGTACGGTACGGGGCATTAATGGTGTCCCTCGGTGGAACTAGTGGATAAGGGTAGCGAGGTAGGCAGACGGCGTGAGGTAGAGGTAGTGGGAGAAGAGAGGTAGTAGCCTTCCCCGTCAGCCGAAGTCTCTCGCCTTAGGTCCGCTCGGTATAAGTCGTCCGAGCACGAAGACCCATAAGAGCTTCTCGCTCGCACTCACCATGCCGGCGACTGGAGGCATCTCGCTTCCACTCCCAACCACGTGCCGAGTGGAAGGGGTAGCTTTCCTCTCCGACTCGGGACACCATCAATGTCACGAGCCGTCGACGTCCCGTATAGGTCTGTCTCAACTTTTTCAACCTGTCTTTCCTATAAGGCTATCTCACTCGCGGCTAGAGGCGTCCGCTCGAGACCCTCGCAGGGCCTGTTCTCTAGAGCAATTGCAGGATCTCGCTTCCACCCGCAATTGCTATCGCTGCAAGTCAAATTGGGAGGCCCAAAAAGAATTGAATAAAAATTGACATCTGTGATACAGAAATTTAAATGCTTTTAAATTCGTTATTAATAATCCTATATTATTAATTGAACAAAAAATAATCATGAAGAGTATATGCAGATATAAATTTTTGTTTATTTTTTGTCCTAAAAATACCAAAATAAATAAAATAAATTCAACATGAAAGTTTCATTCGAAAAAAATAAATAAAATGCATCTCCAGAAATAGAACCCCGACAGTCCAGTAACGAAGCTCGCCCTATAACCACTGGGCCATTTATCTAAAAAATCGGGGGGAAAATCTGGGTCAATAATCCGCGGTGTCGCCGGATTAAGGGCTTATCGACCAGTAACAATGGTGACTTCGGCGCCGATGCTCACTGCGACGAGAAACAAGTGCAGATAGTCAAAAGACACTTATGTAGAAAGACAAATGCGTAAACGTCCTACACGCCTCTAGAAAATTCACTCCTTCAAGAGTTATTCGACATTTTTTATGTCGATTTTTATTATTTTAATGTCGAAGAACTCTTGAAGGAGTGAATTTTCTGAAAAATTTTAAGATACCTTTTTTGTAGAGCATTAAATTTACCGCAAAAATAATCATTTGATTTTTGAAAATATAAATTTGTCTGGTAGTTACAAAAATAAAAAATTCATACTAAAATTTGAAAAAACAAATCAATGATTGAGGCGCGATTACAAGGCAACGGCTCGTTCTACGTAAATTTACTAAGAGAGCTTCTTTGTAGGAAATTTAATTTCCGTCAAAAATATTAATAGATCAAATTTTTCAGATTCATAATTTACGAGTTTTGGGTAATAAATACGGTAGATGTAAAAAATCAATAATTGCAATGATACACCCCTTATTATTAACATTAAGAGCTCGAATTTTCAGGATAATTTTTTCATGTCATCATGAGCAATATTTTCAGAGTACCATTAAAAAAAATTGTTCGTTTTTTTTTTGGCCGTCTACTATACACACTCTAGTGGAAGCGATAAATGGCCCAGTGGTTATAGGGCGAGCTTCGTTACTGGACTGTCGGGGTTCTATTTCTGGAGATGCATTTTATTTATTTTTTTCGAATGAAACTTTCATGTTGAATTTATTTTATTTATTTTGGTATTTTTAGGACAAAAAATAAACAAAAATTTATATCTGCATATACTCTTCATGATTATTTTTTGTTCAATTAATAATATAGGATTATTAATAACGAATTTAAAAGCATTTAAATTTCTGTATCACAGATGTCAATTTTTATTCAATTCTTTTTGGGCCTCCCAATTTGACTTGCAGCGATAGCAATTGCGGGTGGAAGCGAGATCCTGCAATTGCTCTAGAGAACAGGCCCTGCGAGGGTCTCGAGCGGACGCCTCTAGCCGCGAGTGAGATAGCCTTATAGGAAAGACAGGTTGAAAAAGTTGAGACAGACCTATACGGGACGTCGACGGCTCGTGACATTGATGGTGTCCCGAGTCGGAGAGGAAAGCTACCCCTTCCACTCGGCACGTGGTTGGGAGTGGAAGCGAGATGCCTCCAGTCGCCGGCATGGTGAGTGCGAGCGAGAAGCTCTTATGGGTCTTCGTGCTCGGACGACTTATACCGAGCGGACCTAAGGCGAGAGACTTCGGCTGCCGGGGAAGGCTACTACCTCTCTTCTCCCACTACCTCTACCTCACGCCGTCTGCCTACCTCGCTACCCTTATCCACTAGTTCCACCGAGGGACACCATTAACGCCCCTTAGTGTACAGGTAACTGAAGAGTAATGAAGTGAAGAATGGATAAAAATAACGATTTCTTGTGGAAACGCATATTAATTTATCATCAATTTTTACGGTTTTCGGGGATGGGGATATTTTAGTTTGACGACTTTTCGTTGTGGAAATTTCCATCGTATTTTCAAAGATGTTGCACTTAGGAACAGTGCAATTGGAATGGGATATCGAAAGATCGAAATAGCGGAGTGTTAAAATATGGAAATATTGATTTATCGTGATATCGAAAGATTATATTTTTATAGGGATTAAGAATCAAAAAACTTGATTTGTTTTTATAGAGTCTGATTTTGAGAAAAGCAAATACATATTCTGAGTAATGCGCATTCAGTTGCGAAATGTTTGAGACATCATATGTAGAATATCGTTAATCATCCTGCCATTTGGATGACGGTGAAACGCGGATTGAACGCCGTCCATATTTCAACGAATCTGAATTACCTATCACACGTTTTACTTCGTAGTAGCACGAACGTTCGGTAATAAGAAAATGCAGGGGAAGGTTAATAAACTGCCCAGTTATGGTTGGAATTTCAACCGATTACTATTATAAATCAATAGAATCGAAGTACTAAAACAATAAATACCCAACGTGAATAATCACTGATCCAAAATGAAGTAAAATCAATATTTTCGGTTGACATGCACAAATTTTTCATATTTATCAACAGAAATCAATTTAACCAAATATACTTTTCCAAACTAGAACTCTGAAAAAAAAAGTTTAAAAAAAAGTGCATTCCTCATAAAATGCCACAACTCAAAAAAATCATCCAAAGTTGTTGAAAAAGAAAAAAAAATTAGAATGTTTTTCATATGCTAAAAAATCTCAAATCCAAAAACAAAGGGTTAATATATAGAATTGAAATCAGAAATACATAATACTAATAGTAATAATAATAATAATACACAGAATAAAAATATGATTTTAATTCAAACGAACTGTCAATTCATAATGCGCAAGATCGAGGGGAATAATTTTCCTATATTCATTGGCTATTTCCAGATGATACTGATAAATTTTAAAGAAGCTTTTCACACATTCTCGGTCGTCTCGACGAGCGGCGATCTCGTAATTGCGAGATGCCCCGCCGCCAATAATCGAAGTGACGACGATCGTACGTGCATGTTATCGTCGTCTCGCGTTTCTCGCACACACACACCGAACGTCGGGGAAATCGCGCGCGCGCGCATCGTTGCAGTCACTCTATAAATGGAACTAGCGTTCGGGTGTTGCGCGCGTCATAGCGTCGCCCCGAAGAACCCCACGATCGTGTGAGCAAGACACACTAATCCGAAGCAAGCAAAAGACGCGACCCCGGACCGGCTGACCGTTCCTATCTGACCCCAAATTCTCCGCTCGAGCCGTAAGTACGCGACCTTCGCGAATCGACCGCGCTCAACGCGACCGCGTGAAGACGTCTGGTACGCGAGGCGTCAGCAGGTGCAGCTCTCACTGCTTCACCTACTCCTCGCTCGCTCGTGAGAGAGCGAGAGACACGCTCTCGCACACTGTTTTGTTTGAATTACATTCTCGTGACGTGCGTATCGAAATTCCCTCGTTTAATGAACAAAGTGAAAGCCGGAAAGCGTTTTACGATGCCTACGCGTCTACAGTGAGTTCAACGTTAGCAAATTAAATTCCTTTCGAAGTGCATAACAAGTTCACCGTAACACGCAAGTAAAATGCAATTGTTAATTTCCGTAGCAGTGATTTTTAGTAAAATTTTCCTAATAGATTTCTAAAAAAAAAAAAAATGCCTCATTTAGATAAAAATAGATCATGCGGGTTAATGACCCAACGAAAATAATTTTAATGCTTTAATAAAGCGACATTCGTTCTTCAGTTGTAAATTGCAATGTGAATATCCGCGCATTGTTCTTGATTATACAAATTACATCAACGTTGAAAGCTTTATTCTCGACGTAGTAAACGTTATCCGAAAGACACGTGTCCCGCGGAAATAAATGCAGGCTATGGTATGTGTACACAGCCACGTACGGTATGTCACGATAGTACGTATATATATGGATATAGATATATCTATATATCTGCTATATAGAAGCGCAGGCTTATACAAGCGCGCAAAAGCAGACGGATGAGCGTGTCGTTCGAGTTACACGAGTTCCGGTCGACGATCGACCGTCGCGAATGTCTTTATTAATGAGAATTTAAGTGTAATTCAAGTTGGATTTTAATGTGTTGATCCAAGTGCACGAGATGCAAGCGTTATGCACTTATGTAAGAATTATTGTCATTGTCGTCATTCCATTCATTGCAGAGCTATGCGCGCGCCAGAGATCGTCTCGTTTAAATGGTTTAGAACGCAGAAGTAACAGCGGCAATGCAATGCTGACTACAAACGGTGAACACAATGAACTCTCGATACATGAGCTCCGCTGAAGCCGAGCGAGCACGGCCTCGTTGCGTCCGATATGCAAAAATCTCCGACAAAGCGCGCACGTTCGCTAGTCCCGAGGCTGATAACCAAAGCGGATTGTTTCGCTACTTGTGGCTCCCGTTGGCTTATCGGCGAGCCTGCACCGCCAAGAGTCGAGTGTTGTGTCGCTGATAGGGGCCACGAACTCGAGTCGACTGCTGCGATGCAGTAGTTTATTATATGTCGAGCGTTATAGACTCAGTCGTGGCCTACATATTCAGTAGTAACATTTATTTTATTTTCCTACCGCATGCAAATACATAGCGGTAAATGATTTATAAAATTGTCAAAGACTTTGATATTTTTCTTATTGCACGGAAATTTTTTTTCAATGATTTTCAGTTTTATTATCGGTTTTAGCAAAGTGAAATTTGAAACAACAATTAACATTATTTGTCACCTTTTGGATAGTTGTAAAATTAGAACTAATAGTCTAATGCTAATGGAAATATAAAATGAATATTAAAATATGCGATTATGATGTGTAAAATTTAATTATTATAAAGATAAGTATAATAATGCGTCACAGAATATTTAAATACATGTCGCAAATAGTATTGTGGTACGTGCGAAATAAAAATATACGTAGCCACGATAAAATGATTGAGTAGCTGTAAAGTGAATTAATCGAAGACAAAGTTAAACTTAATTATGCATCGGAAAGCCCCTTAAATACCGTCGACTTTTCCCCCTCATCCGTCTAAAAGTATGAAGGACGCGTGCGTCATCGCCGAGAATCCACTCGATTGATTTCCAATCTTTTCTTTCAGGGGACATTATGCAAGTGTTTGGGGGGCGATTAAATCAATTCGTAATGTAGTTAGCTACGATCGAGGAGCAAAATTATATTTACTTCCTTGTCTCGTGAGGCAATAATCTGACGAGATTTCAGAGCGAAGGGAACCACTTTCGTTCGGAAAATCGTTCGGACATTCGAATAACACCAAGCAACAACTATCACAGAATTACAAATTACAAATGATATAATTGTAAACATTAATAGTTTGTTATAATTTAATTTCAACCGCATATCGTCGCTATTTTTCCTTCGAGATGATTTTCGACGAAATATTATTTTTTAAGCCATTATGCTCATTCCAAAAAAACATTTTTTTCCCCAAAAAATATTTTCTAATGTACTAAATAATAAATAATATCAAAATCCCTCATTATCAACAACTGCATTTATCGACCACGTGTCATTTTTTTCTGCCCGTTGATTTCCCATTAAAAAACACGTGCTGAAGCGTATATGCTCGAAACTTGATAGTAACAACGGCGACGCACTTGCGTAACTTCCAGCAGCACAGACTCGCTTCCCGTTTGCCAGAGATAAGGCTAACGAGAGCCAGATAATAGCGTCGGGAGTCTAGACAGTTAATTACGAGAGACGTCCTTTAAAACGCTTCGCGTTTGCTCGCGCTTGCGAGTGAGCGATAGGCGGGCTACGAGAAACGAGCGAGACGGTGCAAGAGGAAATACGCGGCAGTCAGCAGCGACTTCGAGAGGGGCCAACAGGGGGCGTCGTTACAAGCGGCTCACGGCGATGACCGCGGTGCGATTGACTTTGCGGAATTTCTCAAAAACCTTTATCGACAGACAGCTTCGGGTTATATATATATATATATATATATATATACACGTTGAGAAATTCTCGCTGTTGCTGATCTACGATCGACCGATTACACGACACTCTAAGTTTTGTGTACACACGAGATAGCGATATGATTGCACAGGCGACGCGCTTTTATCAGCCCATCGAAACACATATGAAAATATGAGATCTGGAACTCTGTTACGTAGTCGTGTTTTGCGGAGAAAAAAAAAGTCGATTCCACCAGTACATGTGTACCGAGGATACTGACCCGGATCATAAAAATGTTTCGAGATTTTGATTTTGAAAAATGAAGTTTTACTATAAAAATTTATATTCTTCACATTTGATTACAAGCGTTGAAAATAATTCTTTCAAGACTATCATTGTCAGAATAATTTAGCAATTTATTTTAATTTTGGGTTTTATGATATAAAGTAAATGCTGAAAATTGTGATTCGAAATAATATTTTTTTTCGTTCGAGAATGTACAACGGGAGAATCACTCGGGGCACTGATAAGATTTTCTCGCGTGAGCGAGACAATCGGTTAGCCCTCCCCATGAACTTTCAACCGTATCGGCTCTGGCACAACGCAGATATTACTGTCTGGCGGTAATAATAAAATTATATATATCAATTCATAGCTGATTTCTTGGTAATTCACGCACCACTCAGTCTCTGACGCACAGCTACTATCGCTTTAAGTTGTTAGTTCACCGCCTCACTTTACATGTCGCACCCCTTGCATTTATTTGTAGATAGCAGGGGCTACATTATCTTCGCGTTTCAAAAATATACATGTGCTACGTGCTTTGGAACAATGAAAACAGGAAATTCCTCATTTCTATCTCAGCCTGATTAATGCATATTCGAGTAAGTTCTGAAGCTCAAATGAATCTGAATAATTTTATATTAAAACTTTGCTGCTGATTTCGATAATCAGATATTTTATTAATTAGTTTATGGATTAATTTAAAAAAAAATATATATTTTGCGTGCCCTAAAAAATTTCAATTTCACTAAAATGACCAGAAATATTTAAATTAATGAAAGAGTGAGTCAGGTTTATGTTTTATTCGTAATTAATCAGACTACAAACTGGAAAGGGCGTTTAATTTAATGTTCATTAGGCCGGTGTATTAAAATAAACATCAAATTAATATTACAGTATTTGTATATTAATCATTCCATCGTTATCGTGTTTTGTATACAGCTCATTAATTGTACGTCATAATTAGGTATTTAAATTGATATACTATCTCGTTCATAGCACTGCGAAAAAAAAACCTTGAATATAATGCATCAGCACTGAAATTTTTAACGCGTAAACTGATACGCCTCATTTAATCTGTAACTGTGATATAAGTCTAACATGTGATTTAGTAAACCGGTAAATACGAAAAAATCTTAAAACTAGTTTAATTTCAATAAATTTACCTGATTTTACTGTGAAAGTTCATTAATTGAACATCACACTAAATTCAATTTCTAAATAATTAAATTCTCTCTACGTATGTTAACATGAATTTAAGAAGAAAAAAAAACGCGTACAAATAAAAAAATCCCAACTAATCGTAATTTATTTTTCTGCTCGCTATCGCCACATCACCAGACTCTTCAGAAATTACATAATCTTCTTCAGAGTGATTAATGCTGAAATTATTTCTACACAAATACACCCAGCGTGTTAATTGTGAGAAATATAAAATTGATAATTAGCCTACGACTTTTATATTTATTTCCAGCTCGCGATGGAGAGAACAAAGTCTTCGGAAATATCATCTTGAGAGTTTGGGATGAGAGTTTTGCATTAACTTGTCCCCGGGTGTCGATCGATCATCGTTATTTTCTTATCCGAACGTAACGAGCTCACGGATTATGAGCGGCCCAGAAGAGCGTGCCCCGAATTTGCTGTTTAATCCCTCCTCGCACACTCGGTGCCTCGTAACCCACAGGAACGACGAGACCAGCGCGTTTGGCATCGTCGTTCGTCTGACATTTAAAAGTCCGATGTAAAAAAGGTATATCGACCGAGTGGCGACGACGACGACGACGACAACGACGACGACGACGGCGGCGGCGGTTGCGGCGTCGTCGTGGCTCAGTCTGTGCCGACCCAGACGAGAAAACTGCAGTGAAAGCTCGCAGGGATCGCATTCTGGGCCAGACGGAAGAAACGCGCGCGCGGCACCGCACAACCAGCCGAGTTACTACTACTACATCGCTGCTGTTCGAGCTCCGAGGCGGACACACAGCCAGTGGGTAACGGCCTCGCCCGTTCCTTGTTTCTTTTTTCTTCGTCCTCACTCCCTCGCCCTTTTCCGTGCTCCTCACTAGCTGCGCTACTTCGTAGATATGTATAACTCTTTATCAACGTGATTTCTTTATTTTTTATTATTTTTTTGTTACTTTGTGGTTTTTTATTTTTTCTTTATTTTTTATTTCGTCCTCTCTGTCTTTTCTCCCGTTTTCGCGTTCCTTTGGATTCGCGACGGCGATTAATACCCACCGGATGACGTGCGGGACTATTTTAATTGTGCGAGATTTACAAATACACTTTACGCGCGCATTCCGCTGAATCTTAGTTTTTATGGGAGTTGGTGGTTGTTTTTTTTTAAACATCGAATTCCTGACTTTTGTAGGGTTTTATTTAAGAGTGAATTATAATGTTCGGAATAATCGTGGCTGAAGAAAAATCGTAGTAAAGTGATAGCTGTACCTTTTTTACTTAGTGAAGGTGAAGGTAGATTTTTGTAATTAGGGTTTATGTTTTGGTGTTGCTGGAAATGCTGCAACAATGAGATTTGGGGGGGGGGGGGGGGTAAATTCTGTTGGTGGATATAATTTTGTAGAGTAGAGATTTTTATGCATAAGATGCGAATTAATTTAACATCCCAAGTGAACACTGAATTCGATTGAAGAGTTGACGAATAAGATCTGCCTTCTTTTTTAACAATGTATTTATGATATTTCGGTACAATGTCGTGACACGAGAACTTTAAATAGAATTCTTAGAAACATAAAACACGTACTTCACTTATTCCTGCTGCTTCCTAGTTACATTTTAATGTGGGACAAACAAATTTCTCCTGGTTGCTAAAATACATCAAAACGATAAGTAGCTAAATATTGATTTCACCTTTATTTTTCCTTGCCTTCCGTAAAACTAAATATCAGAATATGAACCTATCAGCATAATCCCTAAAAACGACAATCAAGCCCATTTCATCCGTCTATTAAAATATTCGATAAATTTATTTCCTGCTTTTTCTGCTTCAAGTGTGCGATAAAGAAAATAGTCCAAGCCCCACATTTTCATGCCCTATCCCTACGAATATCACAGTAGCCCTTCGAGGACATGCATTCCCTCGTCATCATCGACTGTTCAACAAGATGCTGCAGGATCCCCTGAGAGGGAATTTTTTGTTGTTGTCAAAGAGCGGCACGTTTCCGAGTGCAATAACAGCGGCTCGGCGGCAGCAGCTGACGGATCTCTCGTCCTCGACGTGTATCGTCTGTATAACACGCACTATAGTATATACCTATAGTATAGTGCAGTGCAGTATATATATATTCGCCGGTGTGAGACCGAGAGAGCAGCTCACCCTCGCCCCAGCGTGTCCCGGCGACCAGCAGCAGCAGCAACAGCAGCAGCAGCAAGTCTGGCCGGGTACAGCCAATGGCAAAACCCGGTAGCACAGCCCGTGAAGCCCACAGCACCAGAAAACACAGCGACGGGGTGAGTCGAAGCGAGCTGCCGAGCGAACGAGAAAAGTTTCCTATACTAACTGGTTTCTCTGGACAAATATTCTTAAACTGCAGTGCCCTGACACAGGTGTCTTGTCCAAGGATAAAAACGACCGGCGCAGCAATAAAAAACGTAGCCTTTTACGAGCGCAACACGTCGACAGTTCGTTCTAGACCCTTTTTACGTGTGCGCGTTTTTTTTTTGTTTCTTTTTATTCTCTTTCTTTCTTTCCTTTAATCCTTTCTAATAAATCAGCACACGACCCTTCCGCACACAACTCGCCCTGACAGCGCACAGTGCATATTAGACAAGTATCTTCAAGCTGAATGTCTAAACAAATACCTGACTACTTTTTGGACCACAGGTGTTTTTCACCCTGCCTCACGAGATCGGATATTTAAATATCGAATTGTTTGCCCATGGATTGTCGGAAGATTGGGGCATTTTTGAGGCTTGTGGTATTTAGGACTTTTCGGATTTTATGGAAATAAGTTTCAAGTGATTCTTAGCTCGGTTTAGTTCGAGATTATCGGGGATATTGTCACAATGGCGACCATGAAGACACTTGAAAAGAAAGGAAAACTTTGGTAATGGATTATGATTTTTTTACGAAATTCTGACGTTTATGGAATTTAAGATTTTTCGAATTTTATGGAAATGGTTTCGAACGTGAGACTTTTACTTTGGCCTGTTTAAGGATCATCAAAGATCACAGTGATTAGTGAATTCGTTATTGTCTAAACATTGACAATCTCCGAGTTGTCATCCACCCACGCTGCATACGATTCGTATTATTTATGTTACTTGTCAGTTTTGAAAGATTTTCGCTTCCGAATCCGAGTGTCCGATGATTTTCCGAAATATGCGTGTGTGAAGTTTATAATCGATAGATGCCAACTACAAATATCTTTAATGCGTGCAGTTTCGATTTTTTGAATGAATAATCGACAATACGCGCTTGCAGAATAATTTCGATTCACTTCACACTCTCGTCTCCCGATTTTTTCCACATTATGTTTTGAACATCTTATATTTTCGGTATATCTCATATATACTTTGTGCCCAATGTCATTGTCATTGTCACGGTGTTTTTAGAAAAATGTACAATTCTTGCAATTTGGAAACTGGCCGAAAATCACGTGATGATAGAGGGCTAAAAAGAATCTCTTATTTTTCGGTGTTTTCCGTGCAGCAATCAAACGAAAAAATGTACATTACAGAGACAGGTGGTTTATAGAAATAAAAGAACCTACCACCAGGGCCATGTCGCGGGGTTTAGATGCCTGAACGTGGAGTATACGTGCTCCCAACTCGAGGAGCTTCCTTCTCAACTGTTTCACGGAGACGCCGAGCGTCTGCATGCAGCGACGCCGCAGCTTCATTTGAACGACAACGACGCCAGGTTGCCGACGAACTTGGAAAACCACCGGCCGTCAGCTGTCAAGCTGGCATCGCACTGTTCCTCTCGATTCGTAATCGCGGCTCTCGCACTCTCGTATCTCCTCAACAATATATCGTGGGACCTCACTCGATTATTAATTTCGCGATATATCTTATAATTCGTCTTATATAAATATATACTCGAATTATCCGAATCACTGATCACTCGCGTTTCAGTCAAGTTACCGATACTTCCTTTTCAAATATCCCGCGCAACGATTGAAAAACTCGAATAATCGTTTAGCGGCACTTCACTTGGTTAAGATTATTATTTATTTCACCGTGTGCTCGGCTAGCCAAGTCGTTTCACTGGAAAATTTAATCAGAGAGAAAGAGAGGAAGAGAGGGACAGCAAAAGGTCCCGTGCACTTGATACGAAACCCGCCGGTCCTTCTCGTTGCACAGGTTTAACTCGACTGACGCTCGGCGTCTCGACGCGACTCCACGTTCGCCACTAGTGGCCGCTTCCCTCTCTCTTCCGCCCCGGCTGCTCCCTCGTTCGTTCGCTTGGAAGTGCGCGCGCTATGTGTGCACGAAGCAGTAGCAGTGCCGCTGCTGCTGCTGCACACTCTCGGCTCGCTCGGCTTTTGCTATCGAGTCAGTCGTCAGTCACGACCAACTTACAGCGAGACACTCGTATCGTTTGCTCGTTCGTCGTCGTTCGACTTTTCGACACTGTCCGAAGTCCTTATTTTTTCTTTACTCAAGCTCCGAGAACACCCAACCACAGTTCGGCAATTCACTTTTACCGTTTCTTCAATTTTATCCAAAAATAAAGCAATATGTACATTGAGATTGTTCGAAAACTGTAAAAATTCGTTTCACGAAAAAATCCACTGAAGAATGTTCATTTTTATATACGTTCAGTCACTTATTTCGATTATCAACGTTTTTCAATACGAATTCACGAGATAACGAAACTGTCGAAAAGTCGTAAAATTTCAAAATTCGTTTACATAGAAAATTCGTAGAGTACGATTTGTTCGTAAAGTAGAACGTCCCATCGTTCCAAAGTCTCGAGCGACACTCCCGAGTCGAACAGCCGTTCTCATTCTCCTCGCTGCTCCGTCTCGCTCTTTCGTTTCTGTCATGCAGCGTTGCAGCAACTGTTGTATGTCTGTGTGTGTGTGTGTGTAATCGCGTATCTCGTGGCCTCGCTGGCGCCCGAGCGCCGTTCACGTATCACGCCCGCAGTGTCTCTTCGGTCTGTGGTGGATGCATCCTTATATATATATTTTTTTTCTCAATTTCCCACCGCTTAACAAATGCGTCTCTCCCGTTTAGCCGGAACTCGAAGGTACAACGACACGCGTTATGAAATCCGTGTTGAGAAAAGGAATAAAATCTCAAAACGAAGACAGTGACTTTATTGAGAAGTAAGAACAGTAGTAAAAAGAAGAAAAATGTAGAGAGACGCGTGCCGCGTGCATGGACATCTCGTTGATTATCTGATGCGTGTAAAAATACAGAAGGGGGGTTTGGGAGGTGGAGGGGCAGTGAGATTGGAGCTCAGATATGCGACGCTCGGAGCGTGGGCGTCGTTCGCGGATCAAGTCCAGCGGCAGACTGAACTCGTCCGGTGGCTGCGAGACCGCAGCACCGTCGGACGATGCTTCTGCCGCTGCCGCTGCTGCTTTGACCCTCTGGTGCGCTGCTTTCCGACGCAGTTTTTCCTCTCGCTCGCTCTCCGTTGCGCCTCCCCACTTGGCTGCACCCGGCGGCCGAGAAGCCGCCTCAATTTTTCCCCTCGCCCGCTCGCCCCTCCCGCCCTCCGGGGCTGTAAAGACACGCTCACGAACGTCCCCCACCGCCCACGGTCGACATGCTTCGCGCAGTCGTGTCTGCCAGGCTCGGGGACGCCACACACTTGCACAGCGTCGTCGGTGCGACGATATGCCGCAGCGTTCTCTGGCGAACCCTCGTGTGTATTTGTGTGTACGCGCGCATGTCACGCGCACACAGGTCGGGAGAACTCAACGTACGAGAGCCAGACGAACGCTAGAAGGGGGCGCTCGCACACATGCTGCTAAACCCGATGTGAAAAGTATATGTGTGTGTATATATATATATATATATATATATATATGCGGGGTACTGTCTGCTCTGACTCTGTATGTGTCTGCTTCGCGTCTGGCGGAGCGAGATGGAGACACGCGGAGATAGAGAAGGCGAGTACCGGCGATTCCCGAGCGAGAGAATATTGGGAGTCACGAGTCCCCCTCGATCTCGGGCCCCGTGATCGAGTGCATCGACAGAAACTGGCCGGTAACTATACTCGGGCTTTCACGTGCTTGCGGGTGCATAAGGTGGATGCGGTGCACCGGTCGTTCGCGGGTT
Source organism: Clistopyga incitator (assembly GCA_947507545.1). Taxonomy (NCBI): domain Eukaryota; kingdom Metazoa; phylum Arthropoda; class Insecta; order Hymenoptera; family Ichneumonidae; genus Clistopyga; species Clistopyga incitator. The sequence continues at coordinate 10,815,068 of OX382173.1, read as the reverse complement.
CGGGCGCGCTGAGTGAAGGCTTATCGGAATTTATGGTCCTCGATGCTTTCAGAATTACACTCTGTTTTTCTAGGGTATTTTATTTTGTTTTTTCGATGCTTTGGTTTTGCAGCTTTCGAGATCTTACTACGAAAAGGGCCGAAGAAACCCTGTCGATAGGCAGTCGATGGCTTGATTCGTTGTGCTCAGGATTTTTTTGTGCTGACAAAAATTTTGTTATTCTCGGCTTTCATGTTCTAGGAGCAAGAATGCGTAATGCACATTGCAAATGACAGATTCTAGGATATGAACTATTATTATTGTTGTATTACGTAACAGAACCCACTTCCGCATCGTCATTTCTTACTTCCGCCAATAGTGAACATATTCCCTCGGATATATATATACATTTTTTTCACATCACTTTTCTGGACTGTTTGGACTGAGTTTGATATAAAAATCTCGAAGAGGTTTTTTTTTATCATGATAACAAAGTTTTCTTTATGAGGAAAAACTGTCGTATAAAAATTGTTTGGACTAATGATTAAAATTCTTTCGCGAATTCCATACGCAAAGAGTCTACGTATAATAGAAGGCGAAGCAGCGTCGTGTTGTAAGCCTAAGCCGGTTCGACAAGCCTTGATAAACAGTGCATATTCTGGTCTGCACAGCTTATGGTGTTCGCGCGCACACGAGACACACAAATTCTCCTCTAGTGCCGGTTGAGTTTGCAGCAGCAAAGCGCATCAATATAGTGAACGCGAGAGGTAGAGACCGGCTGACTACATCGAAGAGAGGGTGGGGATAGTCGGTGTAAAAGAAGGAATTGATATATAGCGAGAGAGAAGAAAGGGGCAGGAAAAATAATCGTGGTGAGATTAATGAAAAAGAAACGGTCGAAGGAAAAAAAAACAAAGATATCTCGCTTTCGAATTTTTCCAGGCTGTCAGACGTTCGGACTTTTATCTATTTTTCTATAATTCTCATTGATATCGTTCATACCAAGCGCAGCTAGAGTAAAATAACGAATAAACCGATAAGAACACGTGCACGAGATATATTCCAGTTCTCAGAAAATCTCGGTGCATAATAATGCAATTGCACCGCTGAGATACTCGCGAGTTTATGAACTTATCGATAGTCGCGTGAATGCAACACTGTGGTGAAAACTGCGGATGCATAATGCACGCATATTTCTACGATTGTCGTTGGGCTGATGAGGAAACGAGACGATTCCCGTCGAGTCATCGGTTCTACGCCTTGCGTCATCCCATTGTCCGATAGCAACGCGAGCCAATCGTTTTGCATGAGGCAGTACACATTTTTCTTTAACAACTCTTTTGTGCTTGGACAATCGACACGGATCGCCTGGTCAGTCACGATTTTAATGCGTCCTTACTCTCGTGCACGTCTTGAGAAATGAGTCAAATGCTGGCAATATTGAAAAACTACTTTACAATAAATTATTCACGTGTAAAAGGCAAGTAACGGCAGTTGTAAACTTTTATCTTTGGCAACATTTACATGTCTTTTTTACAAATTATATTTGAAATAATATATATATTACTTTAAATGCTGTATTAGTTTATATATATTGAAAATCAATTCAAAGAAAAGATGGCGACGACATTGCAGTTAACAAAGTGTGCAACACTTTGTTTTTAACCCAAAATTCAATCGAAATTTCGTATATATTGTTATCAGTGATTTTTTTTGCACATCCAATTTGCAACTCGTGCACAAAATACATCAATTTATCGATGATGCACAAATAGTATGACTTTGAAAATGACGTTTTAGACCCTGAATGGAATTTAACATTTTTAGCTCTGCTTGAAGTTGAATAAATTGTCAACGGGCAGGACGTTGTACGCATGTAGTATATAATAGTGCGTATGTGCGAAGACGAAGAAACGCAAGAGCAATGTAATGTATATAAAATCACGACGTCGAAACGATGCGCGACGAGGAGGAGGCGGAGGCGGTAGTGACGACCTTGCAGATGCTCCACTCGCGTCGGACGCCGTCGTCGTCGTCGTCGTCGTCGTCGTTCCGGCCGTCCGAAAGCGCTCGCCACTGCGCTGTATGCCCTCGAGTAGTAGTATAGCAATAGCAGTAGCAGCATCAGCATCAGCCTCCACACACGCCGGCTGACCTTCCCTCGGCCAAGGTCGTGGCTCGTCGAACGGCCACGCGATCGTTTCAACGCCAGACTGTTTTGACGACACGTGACGACGACGACGGCTACTGTACGGTGACTCCACACGAGTCACCCTTTTTGACATTATTACCCGATACAAAATTCGCCCAAGTTGACGAATATTCCAAAATTTTATTCGACTTCCGAATAAATTGAATGTTCCATTAGCCGAACGTATGTGTTGTTCTATGTGCTAAAAAGATAAGGAAATAGCATTTTCCGATTACGTCAGATAATTGGAAGCTAATCGTAGGCACTTGGAGAGTCGAGGAAAAAGCATGAGAAATGTTCGGATATACTTTTTCCATTTCACTATAAATTCTTGGGTGATTCCAATCGCAAGTAAAAATAAACTCGATGCAGCTGGTTGCATAAAAAACAACAAACAAGGAACGTGTGAAGGAAGACTAAACATTGAAAGGATTTATCAAACGACTGTTTATTGCAAATTTCCTAAGCGAACATACATCCTATTTTCTTAACTCTCAATTGATAGCCAGACGGGACACGGGAAAATTATGCGGATTTTCACGGAAGCCCGCGAAAATGTTTACTTGTACGTAACTGTTTATTGTTACAATCGCCAGAGCTTAAATAGCCGGAAACATTTTTAACCCTCAAAATCCAAACGGTTTTTTGACGTAGGTCGTTTGTTTACATGACATATTAACCCTTTAACTAGCATCGTAGCACTTATATTATAGGCATATTTATTTTTCAGTGTATCCTCTGAAACACTAATCCCAAAAATCTTGAAAAAATGTACTAAAAGCAACAATCCATTACGATTATATTCTATGTTTTTGTTTCGCGAATTTCCATTTACGCTCTTAATTACAAATTAAAAATCAAAAAGCCAAATACAATGTAACAAATTACAAAAACAAAGTACAAAAAAAACACGAAATAATATATTTTTCCAGACCTTGTTAAACGCGCCGAGTATACGACCTTTTCAAAAATGCCACAAGCAACAAATTTCAAGGACGCCACCGAGCGATTAAAATAAATAAAATGAGCATAAACAAAAGAAACAAAAAATTTCCCGACCATGCCAAACGCTTTCGGCAAATGGCCCTTTCAAAAATGCCACACGCAAAAATTCCAAGGACGTCAAGGAGCGAAGTACGCGTTTCGAGAATGAAAAAAAAAAAAAAAAAAATCGGAGAGCAACGACGTAAAAAAGACTGATACAGATTACAGCAAAATCGGGATCGACAGATCGAAAATTCCCGGGAGTTGCGCAGCGGGAAGACGGACGTGACTTAATACTAACAGTGGGAACTGGCACGAGTGCCGAGCCATAACGACGAAGTTGCGGTGGCACAACCGCAGCGCCGCCGCCGCTACGCGCACACGTAGAGAGAGAGTCGGTGCGCGTCTGTGTGCGCGCCGTCTAGACAGGAGGTAGTTGGGGGGCCGAATAAGGGTCCGGGAGGTAGGTATAGTAGGGTTGGATGAGGACGACGAGAGAAAGAAAGGAGAGGTGGAAGAGGACGAGACTTTGCGTCGAGGAAAGGAGAAGGGGAAGGGGAAGTGCACGTGGTGATCGAGAGACTGGGTGTAAGCATCGTGCGATAGAGAGAGAGAGAGAGAGAGAGACTTTCGTGCGAAAGAAAGATAGTTATTCGAAGGACAGTAAGAGAAGAGGCGAGGATGGACAGTATAGAGATGCAGATAAACCAGAAGAGGGGGTGGATTGTAAGTGTGAAACAGATAGAGAGAAAGGGAGGAGACGATATAGATAACCAGCGTTGAGAGAATATGGATATATATATATATGTATATATATATATATGTAAAGAGCAGGATGAAATGAGGAGAAATGGACGGGGCGGAAGGAGGGGAGGGTATGATAACCGGCTATCATATCTCAGGGCCGAGTTGCAGTGTTGAGTCCTGGCGACCTCAGTTTCTCCTTCGCCCTTCTCCGTTCTATCCCTTTTCAGCCCTACAGTATGCACACTAGTCGCCACTATTATATATATGTGTGTGTCTACCTAGGATCCTCTCCGCTTCTCTGTTCTTATATTTTCGTTTCATGCACTAATATATATACATATATGTGTGTGTGTGTCGTGTATATATCCGATTCGGTAGATCTACCTATCTCGCTCTTTCGTGTTTCACCTCTTGGCTCGTCTGTGACTCCCTCGGCTCTCACTCGATGCAGCTATATCAACCTCTGTCTCTCTCTCTCTCTTACTTTTCTCGTTTCACCTCTCGCTGTACGCGAGATCGTCTTGCAATCTCTGTCCGTGTCCCTCGGCTTGTTCACTTCTCTTCCTCGTGCTTGCCTTTGCTCGCCGCGGACCGCCGGGCTCTGTGTTTCCGATACACAGAGCTCACGGTGAATGTGACCGTCTCGACTGCACCAGAAAACTAGTAACGATATTTTTGTTTAAACAAAAACACAATTTTACATAATCATTTACATTCACAATTAATAAAAAAAAATTTGTCCACTAAACCATTCTCGCCTCATTCCTTATAAAACTACATTTATCTTTCTAATTCCGAATCAATTACTCTATTCAATCATCCACACATAAATACCTATATTTTTATAACACAGATACAAAAAAAATTTATTTTATCAACGAACTTTTCATAGATGTAACCGAATTCCTAACAAAGTCATAGGATTTCCGTCGCGGAAACTAGTAAATCGATCAGCTTCACTGTACGAATCCCGTCAGTACCTATAATACTATGTCTGATGTATTTCGCTCTCTCGGCGAGACTCTTGCCAGGCGCAACTGTCTTCCTTCCTCCTTCCCTCTCGCTCGCCCATCTCCTTCGTCTCTAACTCACTCCGTTAGCACTGCACTCTCGTTGTTGGCGAGACGTTGCGACGCCCCCGCCTCCGCCACCTTGCGCCCTAGCCAATGGGTCGAGTTCGAATCCCTCGTACTGGCAGCGTCGCTGCTGCTGCTGCTGCTGCTTCTGCTTCTGCTCAAGCCCTACTACAGCTGGGAGCTGCGTTGGTAGTGCATCGCCAGCTCTGCACAACGAGCAGCCAGCTATAGGACCGGCAAACCTCGCCCGAGCGTGATAACTCTTTCGTCTTCTGGTATATGCTTCCTTCCACACTTTATTTTCTCTCGCCGTGCGCTGCTTCTTCTTCTTCTTCTTCTTCTTCCGCGCCTCGTCTTTTTCTGTTCTTTGACGCCGCTACGCTCCGGCTTTCCGCGCGACCCCACCATCTCTTATTTTACCGCACTATTCCCTCGCCCTTCGGCTTTACACCGTCGCGTTGACTACGACGGACGACGGCACTGCATCGACTCGACTGCAAGGCTCCGGGAGATCCGCCTTATCGGGCTCACCCTGATCCTCCCGGGCTCGGAAATCGCTCGGGAAGCCGCGCGGATAGAATTTTCGATTTTATCGTGTTATCGTTGTATCGTTTTATATTTCCATTATATTATTTTATGGGGTGAATGACGGTAAATCGAAATCTATCGGAACTGCTGAAGGTGTACTTGAATTTATATGATTTACCATCCATAAAACGCGCTGGATTTTACTTCCGGTATTGACTTGTAGACTGAATTGATGTCCTACTGTACGTGGACCAAAATGATCGATTAATAAAACATTTTTTATAGATTCAATTGCTTTTTTTAATTCCTGGGCGGATATTCATAATTGGTATAATTGATGATGCGTATTTTTTTTTACTTGTAATTCGGTATTTAAGGAAATGGTGCTTTTTTATTTGACTATTGTTATATTAGGTTTTAAATAAAAATGTAACGTATTAAATATATTCTTGTATATGGAGTATATATCGGATTTACGTCTTTGCGGCGGTACTGAAGCAACTTCACTGCGAGATTCAAGCAGATCCGCTTTATAGGACTAACCATGATCCTGCCCAGATTGAGAATCGCTAGGGAGTCGGAAAGCCCACAGATAGAATTTTATTATTTCATTATTTCGCCGGTTGAATGATAATAAATCAAATTTCAGACAGGTTGAGAGTGAGGGAATATCCCTTCGAGTATAGAATATTTTATGCTTGAAGTATGCTTGTAAATTAATTATATATTTTCGAGTACGCAATATTATATTATAGTCTTAATAAATTAAAAAAATATATGACTGTTATTATTTGACTGCTATTTTTCCAAATTTGATAATTTATTATTTTAAGAACAATTGCATTCGTACTGAGGAATTGTTATTTTATATTTGCAATTACATTGTCAAATTGTTTTTCAATCATGTTTTGAAAGAAAGGTATAATAAATATATTCTTATAAATGGAGGGTATCTCAGATTTACATCGTCACGACGGTATATAACGCAAGACTCGACTGCAGGGCTCGAGTTGATCCGCCTTATCGAGCCAAACCTGATCCTGCCAATCTCAATAATAGCTCGAGACTCGAAAAGCCCACAGACAGAATTTTCGATTTTATCATATCGTCGTTATATCGCTTTATCATTTTATTATTTTGCCACTCGAGTGATAATGAATCAAACTCCGGGTGATTGAAGAGGTATTTTAACGATATTATATAAAGAATTTATCGATGCTCGATAACTTGTGGCTAAACGAAGTGTTTGGATGCAGGTGATTAAGAATTTTTCAAATTACATGCACAGCAAAACTCGACAGAATTGGATATACGACGACGGTTATTATAGGATTTGTATATTATCTCAGTACTTCACCTTGACAACTGATATCGACCTCCCTCTTTATCAGCTACCTCATTGTACATATAGATATTATTTTTATGTCTACTCGGTGTGTACCCAAACTATCAGAAATTGATAAAATCGTCTGCTGCAGATTGGCCATGAATGTGCCATAAACCAAATATTTTCAAAACCTATTTGACCATTTTCGTATTTAATGATATCAAGTTAAATTGGCTGAAAAGAGCAAAAACATTTCAGTGTTCCAATAATAAATTATAAATAATAATAATTAAAACATACAATATTTATTCGAAAATTACTTGCAAATTTTGTGAAACGTTAATGAAATCATTGTCTTCGAGACCTTTTTCAAAATTTTACTATTGTTATCAGGTTCCATATTTTGCCACAGTCAACATTTTTGCGTTTAAACAAAAAGTTGCTTGTTTTTTGTGAACAAATCGCCCTAATCAGCATCAGCATTATTTGTCTTACAATAAATCCGCCCCGTGAATCTCCAGCGAATTCATTCGAGCCCTAAAGCACAACGAGCTTTCATCACGTCTGAGTTCCGTCGAGTCGTCTCCCCGCTAATTATCAATTCCGTTGGCTCGGCACATTTTTCTTTGGGCAGGGTGAAAGGGCACCGTCTGATGCCGAGGACTCTTGGTTCGTTTTTCACCAGACCATTTCCAGACAGAGGAGAGGAAGAGGGAAAGGAAGAGGAGCCGAAGAAGTGGAAGAAGGAGAAGGAAGGAAAAGAGAGAATGCGGAAATGGAGATTATGCAGCGAGCAGACGGCGGAGATGCGAGAAATCGCCTCGGGTACGTCTGGCTCGGCGAAAACACGATCGCCTCGGTTACGCCAGCCGGGAGACATATAGTAACGGCCACACCCCCGTTCAAACTAACCAGCAAACACCCCAGCGACTGACCCGAACCCTCCCCCTTTTCCCCCTCCCGCTGTGAACCTCGATGTCTGGGATGCCAGCGACGATTTTGTTTCAGGCGCCTACTACAGCCTTTTCCCTCTCTCTCCCTCGCTCTCTCTCTCTCTCTCTTTCTCTTTGATTCGCAGGCCGAGCGACAACAACGCGCTTCACGACACCCACGAGACCAATACGTTACGATCCGCGAGAGAGCTGCAGGACAATTCGCCACAACGAGGGACACAGTTGTGTCTGACAGATTATTTTGCGGGAATAAAATTCCTCCACGTGTTCGACGTGATGATGAATGCAGGTCACGAAAAAAAAAAGAGAAAAAAACAAACAAAAAACCTGCGGGCACAGTCTTCGGCATCCATCAGGGATTTCGCACAATGTACACGCGGATGACAAATGAAATATGCCGGGGAATGAGGCAGAGATGTACCAATAACTACCGCCAATATAATACGATTGGAATTGTAAAAGAGGAATTGGAAAAAAGGGTTGATTGCGTAATGTAGTTAATGGAAATGCAATTCGGCAATTAAATAATTTATGACTGGGTGTTGTATTTTATTGAATAGCCCTTGAATTTTATAAAACGCAATGACTGATAATCTTTCAGATACATTTTCATATATGTACACATTTTCATGCATACATACATTCCGTGTAATTATTTCACAATGATTCTAAAAATTTCGTTAGGGATTTTCAATAATTTCAGTATTATCAAAAAATTCGTCACATAGCCACAATATATCGCTGCGGCAAAAAAAAATACACAAAATTAATGTGAGCTTCTCTCCAGCATCTGAAGGCAAAATCGAGAATTAAGAAAAAAACAAATTATCTCGATATTTCAATTATAACAGATGTTACAATATTTGCGGTGAATAAATGCTTCTTCCTTTTTCAATGAAAATTCGCAATGATTTAACTATTACAAAAAAATTCGTCACACAGCCGAAATATTTTGCTGCGCCGAAAAATAAAAAATAAATACACAAAATTAATGTGACCTTTGCAGCATCTGAAAGCAGAATGGAGTATTTCAAAAAATGAATCACCCCGATATTCCGATCACAACAGATGTTACAATATTTGCGGAGAGTAAATGCCTTTTCCTTCTTTAATGTTTTGCTTCCTTTCGCCTAAATACGAGGCTAGATATCGAATCGAGACCCGCGGCGTTATCAGTGTGATTATTTAAACGCCCCCATCGACTCCTCTGAAAATCCTCGTCTCGCCGGTTCCGCTTACATTTATCGCTCGATCGGCCTTATTAATTGAGCGCGACCTCACGCGACCCAATTTCCAACTGTCTGGTGAGAATCAACGGCCGCGGAGAGGCGCTCGCATCGTGACGACACCTTTTCGTTCAGCGAACTCGCCGCCGTTGGCATTTGCCATTTCTTATACGCGAATTAGGGTAATCCCCGGCCGATGATCGTGCGATTCGCTTTTCCTCAATGCGTAGCTGTGCATATTCATTTGTGTTCGTGAATGCACGTGTCGTTCGCCCGAAAGGTACGCCCCAGTCACTCGGGCCACTATCAATTACGGCGGCGCGTAATTTATTCGGAGACTTTCCGCGCCATTTGCTTTGGGTCCTCTTCTGCCGCTGATGCGGTGTTGGCTTTCTTCTGATGTCTTCCACCTGCCCGTTCGACGCCCGACGAGCCCTCATATCTTTCTCGCAGCCGTAACACGTGTAATAATAACATGAATTTATGAGACACGTTTTTCGATCCTTCCGGAAACGGGAATTAAGTAATAATCGAAATATGCTCACGATGAATGGAATTTTAGCGAGGATTCCGCTTATTTTTTATTCCCATGCATTGTAATAATGCAGTTGTTATTAATTTTTTTTTAAATTCCATAATTAGTGTTTGTAATTATGGAATTTGTTTTGTTGAGCTGATATCCATGGAAATTTTAAGAAAATTTTTCTTGGGAATATGGAGAATTTACGAATGTAATAAATAGTACGGATTTATGAGACGCGTTCTTCGATGCTACCGGAAACGCCGGGATTTTGAGGAATAATCGAAATGTGTTTACGGTCAATGCAATTTCAGTGAGAAATGCCGTTACGCGATTTTCCATTCCGAAACGGTTATCAATCATATTTGTGTGTATGAAACTTGTTTGGGCTGATATTTAATAAATGTAAATTTGAAAAATGATTTCGCAAATGTGGTTAATAAATATTCTTTTCTGTTGGGGTGAAAAGAAATTTCAGATAAATCTCTTTTTACTATCAAATTGACAGGATTCACATACTTCCGGTAAACATTTTTTTGTTTTCGGGTAAAAGTACAAAAATTGTCGTTTAGTTTTTAGTGGGAAAAAAGTCAATGGTATATTATTCGCTTGCGATAATCTTGAGTGCTTGCGTTGAGATTCTACGTGCTTTCGCGGCTGCCAGATCTTTTTACGAGATTTCCGGTGAGGCGTGACGAGTCATCGAAGCCGCGAGGGTCAGCAGCTCCGCTTTACTTGCTCCTCCGTTCGTTCACTCTTTCCCTGTGCTCGCTGTGTCGTAACGAGGCAACACGATGCCAGACTCGCTCTGCTGTGTCTTCAGCTCAGGTCGCTGTGTGCTATTTACATCGATACGTTCGACGTGACAGGAGCGCACGTTCCTATATATACCACGCCTATATCACGTAGCCTATCTTCAGGATTTCCGTGACTCTCCAGGACGCAGATATATTCTATATCGTGCATGTATACGATGTGAGAAGGTACCGGGAGAAGATAAGGAAAAGGAGGCTGATGATGAAGCGAACGATGTAGTCTAAGATGAAGCAGATGTAGAATGTATATGTATGTATGTGTATATATATATATACCAGACGATTTCTCGTTGATCGTGACTCGATAAGCGCGACGAATATTCTCCGAGAATATTCTTCTGACGAGATTCTCAAGAAAAACATAAAAATCATGCAACTCAGTCCATAAATGCAATCGACTGGAAATAATTTGAATGTCGTTAAAGAAATGTAAATTACGGTGTAATTAAAAGGGAATTAAATTAAATTTAATTGGAATCTTTGTACGATCGTTCGGTTGGCAGGCTATAATTATCCTCACGGTAAAAAATTGAAAAAAAATGTAAGTACCTGAGATCCGAAAAAGAAATTAATGGAATTTACAGTTGGACCGGAAACAGAAATTTCTATCGCTTTCCGAGGACACTTTGCCCCGTTTTACAAATTTTCCAGTATAGTCGTTATCGTTCCATTTTACAAATTTACGAAAGTGGTAACATTTTTACCTTTTTCTCTTTTTCTCCTTTACACAAATTTTCTAGAAGTCTCGTTAAACTCTTTGATGCCATTTTTCTATAGTCATTCCGGAAGTTACGCTTTTCCAGGATATTTTTCGATATTTACCAAATAGCCGTGAATGGCCATTTCGGTTTTATCGGTGAAAAAAGTGGTTTCGAAGATATTTTCACGTGAAATAACGTGAAATTATGGTTTCGCGGTGATCGGGCACCTGACGAAGATTGAGATCGGAAGGAGAGCAGAGAAAAAGGAGGAACGGATAAATTGAAGAGCGCGGAGATTCCACGGATGAAGCGAAGTGTAGAGTGCAGACGATGCGGCTGCTGCTGCTGCTGCTGCTGCTGCAACACACCGGACACCGGTCGTCGCCCCGTTTCCTCTTTCTTACTCCCTCCTTCGTCCCTCCGCATCTTTTCGCCTTCTCGGTATATTCTTTCCTCTGATCTGACGATGCTCTTCGCTTCGCTCAGGGTGACCGACCTCGCGAGGCTCTCGGGCTGTCGAGCTACTCGCGCGAGATCGGAGAACCGGACCGTGGCCGCGACTCCCAGCGTCGACAGACTCTGCGCACTATAACAACGCGCGCATAGTCTCCTATATCGTGTATACGTGCATGAGCGGTGCACGTGAGAATTGCATCGCGGGTTTGTACCCTCCGCGAGATGCATGCATTCACCTCGTGCACCACTGCAGAGCGTCCTGCGGCGCGTCTCCTTCGTTCTCGGCACGTACGCCCGCTGCACACCCGAGAAGGGGGATGAGACAACGTGAAAACGAGAAGTCGACTACAGAGGGATCCACAGCTGGGTATAATATATCGTACAAACGGAGAGTTACTGCACTCGCGATGATCAATCAGCTTCTTCATGTACCATGTACCAAAGAAAAAACATTCCATTAACCGAAATTCTTCAAAAAGTGTTTATCGTGAAATTGGGTTTAATCGAAATCTAATGAAAAATACTATTTTCTCTCCCGCATATATTTTTTATTTTTTCATACGATTTTTCTTCTCGATTTCGCATAAATTGATAAGACTATTTCATAATAAATCAAATATAATTCCACTCTGTGGGAAATTTTCAGATAAATAAAAATTCGTAGAAAAAATAAATGAAACGCTTTCTATGAATTTTTAATCACCCACGAAGGTATTTATTTGAATCGAATACTGCATCTGTTTTAACAAAATTAGATTTGATTTATTTACAGCTAATATGATTTATTCGGATTGAATGAATCCTATTAGATCGTTTAGTGAATAAATTTATTTCTTCGGATTAAATAAATTCGAAGTTGAATTGTCGGTTCATTGTTTATCGTGAAATTAATTACGTCACATGCGTTAAAAAATGCACATGTTTGTTATTTACGAATTAATTGTTCGGATGTGCCAAAAATAATTATTGCCAGTACACTCTGTTAATTTGAGACAAAACTTTTTGTTATCCTGTGGAATATCTCCTTATTGGCTTCTCGGATCGAGGGTTATAATATATAAATATAAATGTAAAACAAAACAACGTTTTAATATACATGACGTGAGTCGGGAAGGTTAATGATCGACTGATCGTCGCGACTACGTCTGCAGAATGTATTGCGGACACGAAGTGAAAAAAAGTGTCTCCGAGACTAGACTGGACATTGACTATGTTTTCTGCGCGCATAAGAAAAGTGAGGTCAGTAATGGTACGCGATTTGACTTTTTACCCGTTCGTTATACGATAAGTGACTCCGTGTCTGGCCTACAAGTGTAACTATGTGTATGTACATGATGTAAGAGAGAATATATATTTTATAGAGAAGGGAGCGCGAGGGGGGAGAGTGAGGAAAGTGTGCGGAGACGAAAAAAAAATTATTCGTGAGTGCGACGACGTCGTGGCACGTTTTTTGTACGAGGTATTCTTCGTCAGTAACGCCACTTGTGTTACAATATATATATATTTTTTTTTCACGTCTATCCACATTTATAATTTCACTCTTAATTTGACTTAATCTAAAAAATCGTGGATCTTAATAGTAATCAATAATATATCAAAAGGCGGAAACAAAAAATGTTAAATAATAACGAATAAATAAATACCATATTAATTATAATTTAGCCAACCGAAATAAGGGATAAAATTGAGTAGCAAAATTTATTTATTCCCAACACCATTTCATTAACTTGAATTAAATTCTATATTTGATTTCGATAAATGTATCTTGAAAAAAATAAATAAACGTCGAATTTTGATAATGATTAATAATATGTGAAAATGGTGACATAAAAAATAAATACGAATAAATAAATACCATGTTAATTATAATTTAGCCAACCGAAATAAGAGATAAAATTGAGTAGCAAAATTTATTTATTCCCAACACCATTTCATTAACTTGAATGAAATGTTATATTTGATTTCGATAAACGTATCTTGAAAAAAATAAATAAACGTCGAATTTTGATAATGATTAATAATATGTGAAAATGGTGGCATAAAAAATAAATAAAATAATAATAAATATAAAATGATAAAGTGATAATTAGTGAAGAGAAATGACTCGTATATATTCGTAAGTACGTAAGTATTCGAGTATAAAGTCGCGGCACGAGCCGAGAGGGATTGAGGACGAACTCGCGGCGCGAGACACATCGAAGCGTTAGGGGGTTAGGGGGAGGGGGGCACGACTCGGCTTACGTAGGTAGAGAGGTATGAATCGGACCACCGTCTAGCCACTGTCTGGGCCTGCCTCGAATATCTGTATACATATAGTCGTAAGGCAGAATAACACACTGTATACTTATAGCGAGTTTTGCGGTAAGCGGATGAGTCATTAGGCTACGGTGGCGGATGAAGAGAGGAAATGAGGTGGAGGGGGCGGAAAAAAATCACTAAAGACAGTGTGAGATATAGAGCTTTCGGTATTGTGACGAGTCATTCTTGGTGGAATGACGAAACAGGAAAACCGAATGTCTTTTGGACCCCCACGTGTGTCCAGCTATAAATATGTGGCCGTCTTTTTTTTTTCACAAATTGTTTTCGTTAATTCAGTGACGAATCGATTGACGTATACAGAAATAAAAGGATTTAGAAAAATGCGACATGCTGCCGGGAGAAAATCATTTTGCCAGATCATATTGCGCTATTTGATAGCAGACATATTTTTTGAGCTAGCACATTATCAAATAATTCGCTGGCTCAGCAAAGACGATTTTTCGGCGTGGTTGGAAATCCCAGCATATATTAATTATGCGAAAAATTCACAATGTTTACAAATATTGTTATTAATATTTTTTATAGAATTTACGAGTTTTTTTTTTTACCAACAATGATGTTTTTAATGTATGTGTTATCAATGTATGTGAGAATATCTAATATTTAAAATAATTCTGTCCTAAGGTGGCTTAAAATCTCTTAAGCGGTCACTCATCGGGACATTGCCCTAAAAAATAACCTACAGTATAATTCCGTCTGGGTTGTCCCACTCTCGCGCAGCGAAAGCAATTCTCCGCGATCTCGAAGGACGTTTTTACAAGCGACAAGTTTTTTCCGTCGCGATGTTAATCACACGCGAGTTTACGAGATGAGACAGATACATCATTAACGACACGAGGCAAGATCGGCCAGACTGGAGCGTACGGTGTCTGCTCGTGGCTGCATATTTCCGGAGTCAATATAGACAATGTATTTACGTGCTCTTGGTCGTGTACAGGCTTTCCCGCTCTCTCCTCGTCGACGTCGTAATTATCGTCGTGTGCCGAGCATCAACAGCATCGGTACAACTTATCGGATGATACTCTCTCGTGATTGCTGACAAAACATTCGCTTCTTGGATTTTCAGGAAATCACGTAATCGTCTAGACTAGACGACACACAACTTTATCGCTGTTATCACGCGGCCGGCCAAGGTTGACTCATCGAGTCAGGGCATACACGGGATAAATGTTAAATAATTCCTCGGCTGAGGCTGTTCGAGTTGCCGAGAAATTAGCGAAGACGGGAACCGCAATCTTGCTTATTCTAGACTATCTACGTAACGAATATAGTCTGACTCTCTCTCTCTCTCTCTCTTTGTCCTCTTTGTTCTCCTTCATCTCTTTTGGCTCGCTTGTGTAATATTCCACGATGTTCATGCAATACCGCAGCCCGTTATACACTCATTAATTTCAATAACCGACATTTTTTCTTAGGGCACAAAAAACACGATATCTTGTTCCACGAATAAATTATCACTTCTCCTGTCATTTTATATAATAAATTACGGTCTACGTTGCAAAAAAAAAACCGGCACATCGAGGCTCATCTTCCTATGCAGCTGAAAAAAAAAACGGCATGCTGAAAACGATTTGCAAGATTTCTTTTTTTTTTCCTGTGATAATGTTGACTGACTGTCAATAGCAATACTCTTCAGCATTCGCGTAAGCCAGATTTATCGTGCTCGAAATGGTAAATTTTCAACACGTTTGTGAATGTCATTGAATTTCATTCGCCTATTAACGAAACAAAAAAACTTACAGAAATTAAAAACAAAAAACTTTTACATAAAAATATGAATTTGTCGTTGGAAATTTCGAATAAGGAATAACAATAAAATATAAATATAGTATAAAAAAAAATCGATAAGACCGAACTCGAAAAAAAAAAAAATCTATCCAATCGATCATTAACCGTACGAATTTTCTATAATTCAATGCATATCGTCTGTATACTTTGGCAGCAAAACTATGTTGTTATAATCTTTGGACTCACTATATTTAAAATGATGGAAAGTGAAAATGACGCGCGGCTAGTCTCCCCTGGAATTCCCCAAGAATTAGCAACACGTGCGTTAAATATTCAAAGGGTCGACGGGTGCTGTGCCGTAAAAGATACAATGCTCTTATAAAAGGGTCTAACGTCTTAAACGGGGAGTGGAAACTGGATTTAGGGCGCGGTCTTGATTTCGAGGGGGATAGTTGCATTAAGTGGCTGGCATACGTTTGATACATTGTCGGAGGAGCCTCGTCGGCGAGGACGAGAAGGACGATAATGTCGAGCGCCGAAGAATTAGGAGGAGGTCGAGTCTGAAACCCGTTAAACACGCGTCAGTCGTTTCGGGTCACGGCCTCGACGGGGACTAGGTCGAGGCTGTTGGGTCGCTGCTACTCGATGCTGTTGGTGGTGCTGCGGGTCTATAAAAGCCCTGCGACCCACCGGTCGCAACTATACATCCCGCCGCTTCTCTTTCTTTCATTCTTTCCTCCTTTCTTTCACTTCTTTCTCTCTATTTTATACAGCGGAGCGTTTCAACCGGTTCCGCCCCTGCAGAGCACACATAGCCTCAGGACTGTCATCTACATATTCTATTTTCTCGACTGCGTCTATCGGTGCGGCTTCCCTTTCACTCATTTCGCATTCTGCACTCGGTAGATTCGACTCTGCTGTCTGAAACTAGTGAACGGGCCTTGTTCCTCCCAGGAAATGGAACCGCAGAGAAAGAGAGAGAGAGAGGAAGACAGAAACGGCGGCGAAAGAATCGTTCTGTTTCCGGAGTTGGTATTATATAAGGGCGAGGGACGCGGGCGCGACAGGAACCCATTCGATAACGTCGTACTCACCGCAATCGTATCCTGGAAACCTCCGGAATAGAAATATCAGACACGTGGCGTATTTGCTTTCGGTAAATAGTCTTTAAAATTGCAACGAATTACTTTTCGATTGTTTTGATTGGTTAATTTTTCTAATAAATGGTGGATACAGAATTTTTATTCAATTTTACTGGATGAAGAAAAAATTAATGTTATGCTGGATTATAAATTTTTGCGTTTTGAAATGCATATTTTTTTCGCACTATTACGATTCAGGAAAATGACTAGTATTTATGATTATATTTTTCAGCAAGAATAAATCTAATTATGTAGCATCTGTAATAAATTCAATATCAATGATAAAAGCGATTTCATAAGAAAAATGTATATGAATTAATTCGTGAACAAGTTTCACAACGTAACGTTACATAATGTATATCAGAAATGTACGATGCGATTCCGACAAGACTCCATCCGACCTACAGGCGACCTCTGACAGGGATCATTGTGTTAGACGTAACAAAACAATTGGAGTAGTGTGAATATGGTGCGATTCGTGTTCAGCTCTCGATTGAAATGTCAAATGTCAGTCTGCGTGTATGTGTAACAAGCTCGTATCTTCATTCATAATTCATCAACAATTTTTATTTATTTTTATTCTCACTCTCTCACTTCCGACCAGAGATAAGACTTGGGTAATTAAATTTATTTGTTTAGTCTGAGTGTCTGGGGCGCAGAGGCGAATGGGAAATTTCCCTGAACGCGGCCACAATTCGTCGAATACAATCGTAAAGCACGCGCGCGCGTGTGAGATGAGACACCTCGCTATCGCACGTTGACTATAGACGACCCACTGTAGACTCTACCGTGTCTGTGACGTCATAGAAACGCCAGTGGAGAAGCAGGTTCGAGAGAATGAAAAGGATTTCCTAATGCTGAACAGCAAATAAGAATATATATATATATATCATTGTTTTGCTTTCTTATAGAGAAAGCTTTGTTTACGTGAAAAAAAAAAAAAAATTTCTCGCTATGTCGCTATCATCAAAATGGTCCAAAACGTCGAGAAAAGTGGTTTAACAAAAAAGTGTATATGTAGATTTTTTGGTTACCGAAATTTGCAAGTTTTCACTTAGCAGCTTTTTTCACATTGATTAAGGTTTTATTTTTATTCAATTTATTTTTTACCATTTTTGTTTTTAGTTAAAAAATTGCATATTAGTAATTTGATTTTTTTTTTTTAATAAATGGATGGACCTTGAGATATAATAAAAATCGAGGATGATTTTTTCGATGATAACAAGCAGAGAAAAAATATTTTGGACGGGGTAAGCTTGTGTGATTTACCATGGAACACCCTATATGTGTGTGGAGATGTATTTATACAATGTATGTACATATTATACAACGACGCCGGGAATTTGTCGGACGAGTTTGTGCCCGCGGCGCCTGTCGTCGTTACCTGAAAAGCTCGGTGACATTTAAAGCGCTTTAAGTGCGTGAACACGTACGTACGTACTTGGGTACGCGTACGTACGTGGGCGAACGGGGAATGCTCATCTACCTCCTCCTCCTCTTCCTCCTCCTCCTCCACCCTCTTCTTCTACCATCGTACGCAGAGGAAGAGTCATTCCGGGCTGAGCACGCGTTGCGTTTTGCCTAATGGCTCATCGCACTTGTCATCGTCGCACTTGTGCTTATGTCTTTGGATTAAATTAATCAATTTTTATTGTTCAACGTACTTTATTAGGTAAAGAATTTTTTTCAACTTTCCAACTAATTTTATTCAACGTCTTTTCTCATAAGAAATTGGATATGAATTTTTTTCAAATATATTCAACAATATTTAATCTATACATTTCATGTAAAAAATAAATCAACAAACATTATAGTTTATTCATCTTGAACAAAAGACTACATTTTAAAATATGAGAAAAATATCAATACGCTTGAAATTTTTTTTGCAAATAATAATGATAACAATGAGATAGCAGAATATTAAAAATAGAAATTCTCCGAGGCGTTCAAGCGGATGAGCACGAAACTTCAGTAAATCACGAAAAAACAATGTTTTGAATAAATTCATTTAAAAGTTCAACTCGTGTTCAGTGTTTGTTAAAAGTTTTAGCGGTTCGTAGAAGCCACGTGCCAAAGTTAATTGGCAGCTGCTGTTGAGACTTCCTTATTCACTATTCATAAACACAAAATAATACATTAGCGAGCGATGGGAGGGTATATGTTGGTCGGCGCGGCGCAGGGATGCCACCAGCGAAGAGAATTCCTTGTCGCAACGCAGACCCGACAGCGTTGACCCGAAAGTGATAACGTTGCGCTACGCACGCGCCTCGCTTTGCTGACTTTCACCGTCTCTCGCGCAGCTCTTCGCCCAGCGGGAGGAAGGGATGCGGCGGGCATCGTTGGGAATCACACACGCGACCTCGCGCGCAGACAACTATGTCTTTAATGCCACTGGCTCTCCTACTGGCTTCTTACATAGCCTATTACTGCAGCCAGACGACGATATATAATTACATCACTTATATAGTTAGATGTGGACAGATTAGATGGTATGTACATACATAGTTATGCACCTTGATCGGCTAGACGAGACGGGCAAAAAAAAAACATTTCGTCGCAGCTCAGCCAACACCCAGACGATGACGCTATGCAATGCTATGTATATAGAAACGCGGCAAGTTGACAGTGATTTTAGAAAGTCTTTTTTTCCTTATAAACTCGTTTGAAACGTCGTAAACTTCGTTTAAAAAAAAAACAGTATTTTTATGCTAATAATTCATTGTATTTTGTATTTTTTTGTATAATGGTCTCAAATGGCATTTTCAGAACTCAGGTAAAAAAGTGCACTTTTCGGAAGCTGCGGTTTTCGAAAACGCGTACGTTTATTACCACACGGAGAGAGGTAAAAAAAATAGTTTAGCTTCTGTGATTGCCGGCAGTTTTTTCTCCCTAGGGTTGTAATGTAATATTTTCGCCACTTTTCCAAAAAAATTGCATTATTTCGTGCGCGTAACAAGGGGACAAAATCGATCGTTTTTAACCTTTAACTCGTAGGGCATGCGTGATCGAGTTTTATTACTCCCTAGGGTGAAAAACTCTTCATTTTGTATTCGATGTAAATTATATTCGGAATTTTTTGAGAAAAAAATGATAAATGAGAGTTGAATTTATTAATACATTGCCGGTCTCGCGTCGGTCTCCCTCTCTCTCTCTCTCGTATACATATATTAATGCACAGGATACATTTATAATTCAACATTCTTATCGAGCCTTTGATGCGAAAAATAGAACGTGGTCTAGACATCGTCTGATAAGTGCACCGGGAAAAAAATTTCCTCGTGTCTCTTGCCGCACGAGTGCGTATCGCGTCCTTGACTACGCCTCGGTGCAGCTAATCTATGTTTTCTCTCAGAGTCTGAGTCGTCCGATGAGCGAAACAGGCAGCGCGCTGCTAAATGCTTTAGCCTAACGAAATTAATGCACCCGTTTTTTTTTTTCTATAGTTACAAACGACAATTTGTTTTTGTTTTCCACAAATTTTTCAATTAATCTTTTTTTCTAATTAAAGCTTAAGGAAATGATTTCTTTAATTTAGAGCTGATTTGACTAATTTGAAGCACTTTGACTGCCTCAAGAAACTGGAATCGTTATCCTATCATCTTGGCAATTTGTCGTTTTTTAAATCCATTTTTGGTTTGAAAAAAAAAAAAGAATTTTTGTCATATTGACATTTTCGCATTGTAAATCGCTTAAAATTTGAAACTATTTTTTTTTTGGACGCTTAACAACGTATCGCACGCAGCCCATACGACCATCCGGCCAGCGAGACGTGATTATCGTTGGGATTTCGCGTGTCGTTCGTATTATTGTCGCCTTGGACTGCTTGCGCCGCAACACGATGACTCGACTTTGAGGAACTCCTCGTCATGACTTCTTCCGTCGTTCAGTAATTCGTAACACTCAATGAAATTGTGGGCGTTTTGGAACATAGCTATAACTATTAATATTTTAGCCCTTAGACATTTAAAAAAATCTTACGGGACCTATAAAATAGTAGTTGTAATAATAATAGTTGTAACCATAAAAAAATAACTTCATCTATGGATGTAAAATGTATCATCCAATTTATATTCATCTTTCTATCGAGCAAAATTGTAATCAATAATTGGACCTATGAATTGATCACAATTATTAAAAAATAAAAATAAATTTTCGGAATACAGTTAAGATTTTTTTAATGACTATTTATAGCCATTAACAATCGATATCGATTTTTCTTCAATGCAGTCAGATTTACGTTGGCTTTCAACCTTTTACCTCATCGGTCTCACATATTCTATATTTGACTTCTTCAACATCGCATTTATCGGTGCCTCGTCATCGTGTCTCAAGATTTCAGACTCCGTCGACATACATGCATGTGTGTGGAGGCTATATGTGGAATATGTGAGGGTGAACGAAGGTTGGTTATTGATTCTCAGTCGCCGATATCGGCGATTTCGTAAGAGTAGGAATGGGGAGTCTTGGGAAGGCCCGCGCCAACGAGGCGAGACGCCGGAAGTCAGACGTACCGTCTGGCCGAGTTCCGGAACTCGCAAAACAGGGTCAAACGGTTTTTCCTGAAACGATACATTTAACGTCAGTCTTCTTACGTGACCAGGAATAATCACTTTGTGCAAAGCGACAATTTTATCTAAAATTCAAAAATGCCATTTTACGGCATTTTCTTCAATTAAAATATTTCCTTATCCTTGGAATATATGCATTTTGTATTCACGTGCTTTAAAATCTATTGAATCGTCACAATAATTCTATACAATCGAGTTCTTCATAATATAATTTCTCATGTTCTATTACTTATTATTTTTATTTCATATTATACAAACAAATGTCAAATCTACATTTTTCAGTAAAGAAAAATTAATAATTCAGTCACTCCAAAAAAACAAATTGAAAAATCTGGTCGTTCATGCGGAATATCAAAGACTGAAGAAAAAAGAACATACGTACATTGATAATTTATCATAGGAACCGAAGAAATGGACAGTTATAAATTCCCATTTGATTGCATGATTATCCCATAAATAAAAAGAGAAAAGGGTAAAACCAGTGGTGAAGTATGGAACGTCTCTTTTCGTTTTTTTATTTCTGGGTGGGTTTGCGCGCGGCACGTACAGCTATGTGCTCCGAGCGAGACATCCGCGTGCGGTATCCGCTTTAAGGCCGACCCAGACAGAGCGCCCTCGCCCCCAAAAAATGCGAGCGCCATATAGGAGGCAAAGAGAGTGGATGAAGGGCGACGGAGGGCCGAAAAGAGATGAGAAAAAAAAAACGCTCGTTCGCCCGCACTCTCAAAAGCAACGAGGACGCTTGTGTTGCTGCTGCGCCCTTCACTGCGTCACGGTGGAATCGGGCGGAGGGTAAATTTCGAGCCGCGCGTGGGGCCGCCCCGGGGCGGTTTTATTTCCACCCGGACTCGGTATCTCCTTCTCTCCCACTTTTTTTCTTCTCCTTCTTTTTTTTATCTTTTTTTTATGTTATACTACTATGCTACGAGGCAAGGGCTGCGCGGTCAAAGAAAGCGAGAGTAAACTAGGGAGCGAAAGGGACGAGAGATTTGTTTCTTCTTCATTATAAACTCTCACTCTCTTCAACCCTCCGCGAAGAATTTTTGTACACCGCTACTCCGCCAACGCCGAGAACGATTATTCCGCACGGAAGAATTTACCCGGTGCATGATTACAACATTTTGGAAATATTTATTAAGATTCTCATTTATTTTGGGGATTCCATTATCCACGCTTATTCAGACATTTTTTGCGCTCGATGATTGGGTGGTAATTTGGAGCTTAACAAAAAAAGAGGGACAAATAAAAAGTAGGAAACATTTATGATGTGTAATTGATACTTGAAGATTTAAACCTTTGAAAAATTGAATTAAAAAAAAATCCAACCTTTTCGATTAACCCAACAATGTAATAATTTTTTTTAAATTCTTTAATCAAATATGAATCATTAGATCTGAGAAGAAACTATTACGACAAATTTTCCCAATGATCTCTGCGTATTTTAACGTCCAAGAATCGCATTGTAAATTTTTTTCAACACCCAAAAATACGATAAAAATGAATTCGATGATACGAAACAAAGTAACGAATAAATAAAAATGACTGCGAATAAATAAATGGAATTCAGTGAATCTGAGACGAAACTATAAGGAATAAATTTCCGAGTTATCTCAGTGTAAGTCAGCGTCGGAGAATCGATGCACCAGCTGCCTACACGAAGAATAATCTTGTCGCTATAGGCAGGGTCTTTGCCTCGTGCGCGTGTTGTTTACGATTCCTCTCTCGGTCCTCCTCTCGCTTTCCTCTCTCTATTCCCAGCCAGAGGCACCAGCAGCAGCAACAGACTCCAGACGGAGTCCCGAGGCTTAACTACATTTATAGTGAGTTAGGTATGCCCCGGGTGACGTCACCGCGTGAGCTGCTGCGGCGGTTCGGTCTCGTCGCCAGAACACCACGTGCGCCTCGTTCCCAATGGCGTAGAGCATCGAAACGAGTTTCTCATTACTAGCACACCACTGCATATAATATACACACACGTACATAATAAAATGGCGGATATACATTGACATACACGAGCCGTAGAAGGCTAGACATAAAACGCCAAAAGATAAGTCCTTATCTCGATAACTGCGACACGTGGAAGGTTAGGAATGCTTATTGCCCCTCCGAGACTTCGATATTTACTGTTCCACTTTCGTTCTTTTTTTTTTCTTTTTTTTCGCACGCTGTAAACTATTTTTAAGTACTTGGACAAAATGTTGTAAATCTTCATGGTATTCAGAAATAAATTTCACAATATTATTCTGATTGCAATTGTAATTTTGTAATAAGAATATGCAGTCATTATAAAATTGGGAGAATTTTTGAAAATTTTGACAAAAAATGTGTCTTTTAATCATTGTTCAGAAAAATTGCAAAAGCATTGGAGATCACTTTCTTAATGCATTTACTGTGTTTCTCAATTTTTTCGAAAAGATTGTCAATAAATGTTTGGTATTTACGTTTAGTGATAAAATTTAAAAAAAAAATGATGTACAGTTACCAGCCTATTTGTGATGGTTATGTGCTATATCGTTTGTATTATTAAATGTCTATTTTTGGCGAGAATATATATTTCAAATGAGTTGATAGGTACGGTTATCTGTTTACGCCCTAGTCAGTTATCACAGCTTGGTGGTTATGATTATTATGTCTCCTTCTCAATGTCACGTATTATATCAGTCAACAATAAATATTCTGCTTTTATTTCATAATTCCGTGATGTTATTCCAGTTTCATGATTTTGAAGATGTGGAAATGATTTTTATGATTACAGAGTTCTTTGGAATTATTTGTAACCCTTTTACGTTATAAATTGAGGCTCGTTTAATAATAAATTTATAATAAAAATAAGCAATGATATATAATTGGCATAATAAAATAGTGTATTGGTCTATAAATAAATACAAAAATAAATTCAAAGTGCCAGAACTTTTACGGGGGTTTTTTTTTGCTCTTTTGTATGTACTTTTGTGTGTGTTCGATTTTCCGGTGACTTTTCGAACATAAGTGCACCCGTGGCGAAGAGTATCGCACTATCGCCACATGAAACCATCGCTCACAGAAGCAGCACGTAACCGGAGGCCATTCGGTACCGAGCCAGACATAATATTTATCCGTATAGTAGACGTCAGGTTATATGTAGTAGCACGTGCATGGTGCACACGTTGTTAATTCCGACGTTCGCCCGTTCATTCGCGTTGTTTCGCTTCCTACCGCTAACCACTCCCAGGGGCCTCGAAAGTACAATTTCGCTGAAGCTCGCTTGTTGGGAAGGTCGACCGGAAGGCCATCGAAAGCTTTTTTCCCGTGCGCCCCATTTTTTTTCTATTTTTTCCCCCGCACAATCGCATTTCGTAATAATCCAAATTAATTCACAGTCCATGTTTCACGCAATTTATCTACCGTTACAAACAATTTATTAATCCGAAGATTTTTATTCTTCAGACGCGTTAAAAAATTCTCTATTGCTTCCCGTGTTCATACGCGGAAAATATCGGTCTCTCCATATAAATTGAATCATTATCGATTCGATGAAAATATTTTCAAATTGCTTCAAAATTAATACAATAAATTGAATTTCCAATTCAATCAAGATTAATTCAATAAAATCAGTTCTAAGTTGCAAAAAAATGTTATTCAATCAATTTCATTATTAAGAAACATTTTATTTTTCGTGTATAAGTCGATTAGTCGAATAATATCCTAAAATCCATACAAAATTTACAATTTTATACCATCAAAAAAGTATGAAGAATTTATAAAAATTTGAAATTATCGGTATTTCATTATTAAGAAATATTAAGTTTTCCCTGTATAAGTCGATTAGTCGAATAAAATTTTTTAGCATGAAAAAACTATTATATAAGATTCATCAAAATTTGAAATTATCGGTATAAAAAATAAATGCTACTCACCGGCGTGGCAGGATGACCTCGGTGATCCTGGAGCAACAGCCTCCGCTGTAGGGAGGCCGGCGTCTCCTCGTGATGATGATGTTGGTGATGACGTCTATGGTGATGCCTGTGATGGTCGCGTAAAATGGAAGATGGTCCACCTGCATGGGCCAAGGGACGGCGATGATGATGTATGTGGTGGGAAACCGTAGCCAGGACACCGACGAGCGTACCGACCAACAGGACGAGCACCACTGACACTATGTAACCGCTCGCGCTCACTGTCAACATAGAACGAGAAACATCGACTTTGTACAATGCAAGTATCGTATGGTATAGATGAAACGTGCATACGTACACTAATATAACGGAGAGGGGGGGAAGAAAAAAATGTGCTGAGTTCGTGTCAACGATTACTGGGTTTGCTCGTTAACTCGTCGACTCGTTCGTTCGTTTGTACGTCGAGTAACGCGTATGATAGTTTTGCTTCTGCACGAGCGACGAAGCTCTCCCATACGGCCAGCTTAAATCCACGACGCGGCTCAGAGGAAGGCAAAAGGTATATCGGTGTTTGTATACACTTGTCCATTATCCAACGAGTTTCCCTGTACTATTATTATTATTATCAGCGGCAATAACAAATCTCTGTGTGCAAAAAAAAATCCTTATATTTGGGCTACGTCCGCTTTCATTGGATCATCGAAATATTGAACTTCGACTTTTAATATATCCATATTTCATTTATTTATATATTAGTCTCTGATTTTTCCTTGATCATCGATATATCGTCTTCCATAAACCGATTTTAATTTTCCCTTTTTTGTTATCTACTCGATCATCGTTTTGTAACAAAAAAACGTTTTGAACTGAAAAGCGTGTATATTAATTGTGTAATGTCCTTCCGTATTTTCATAGTGATAATCATAAAAAAAGAAGTTGGATCGTTTAAACTTATATCATCACCGCGAATAGACAAAATGGTATGCAAATAGCGGATAATAATGTATTCGTTAGATGTATGCCAAGTTCCAACTTAAAATCTCGGCGTTTAAGTGATCTAGCGATCTATGGATCTCTTCACCGTCTCGAGTGGCCTCTATGAATCTCTCCGACCGTGGCACACGGGAATTACATTGTCAATTATAAAAACTGTTCAGAAACACTCTTCTTGAACAGGTAGTTCGACTAATAGATTTTCTTATGCCTGAAAATAATAATAGTACTAATAGTTCGTACATATTATTTAAAGGTTCTACAAGAAATTTTGAAAAAAAAAAAAAAATGATCTATTCCTTTTCCAAAACGTTTTATTCCCAAAACGTATAAAAATGTCATCAAAAACTGCAAATTGCATTTTTCCTGATTGTCAAAAAAAGCTGTAAAAATATAATGATCAATGGCTACGGGTAAATTCCCATTACTTTGAGTTCCGTGAATTTTTACTTTCTCATCACATACAAAGAGAAAGTATTCTTTACATTAACTTTCAGCGAAAAAAACCCACATAACTCTCTCGAAAAAAGTATTTATAAATTTGTTATTTTGGAGAATAACGAAATAGTTGATTGCAAATTATAAATGCAGGGTAAAAAATAGACTGCGCTAGAAAGTAATGAGATGATTACAACGCTGGTCCAGACTGAGCGAACGTCATAACAGCGCAACGCAGTGAACGCACACTACGAGCATACAAACGCGATAGCGATTGGTGGGACAGGATGAGACACGGCCATAAAACCTTATCAACGCTCATCATCGCCGGTTCAACGGATCGAGTCGTTCGTGAAACGCTCTTAGAGTGCGTCGATCAGACTATCACGACGCGCGGCGTCGAGACAGAATAAAAAATAAACACGAAAAATAAAGGAGAGGAGAAACCGACTAGGAGAGAAAAAACATTGAAACAAAAGAAAAGAAAGGCAGAGCCGAGACAAGAAAGTGCCCAAAGAATGACAGAGAAAACCGAAGAGACGACGGTATAAGTTTACAGCCATAAACACTACCACCGTGACCTTCCCGTCGTCGAGGTGTAGTCGTAGGACTTCCAGTCTTCCAAACGACCACGACGAGAGCTCAGCGTCATGATTTCCATTCGCTAAATAAGCTTTTTTTTTTAAATTCCTTTCTCAACAGACGCCCTCGCAGCCTTGGTAAATATTTGAGAAATCCGTTGAAGCCTCCGCAAGATCCTCATTTTTTGACAAAGCTTTTTCTTCTCCTAGTTTAAAAAATTTTTTTAAATTTTTTTTTGATTTCTTTTATTTATTTTTCTAATATCGATAATAATGACAATCGAAGAAATAAGAAAAGGGACAAGTGTTTGGATATTTACAATTATTTTCCCGGCTTCTTGCAACCAAGCGCAAATAAAAAAAAATGTATAAGTAGATAGCTGAAGTGGTTTTTGAGTTACAAAAGTATTTTCCATTTTTTGAATATGATGCATAAAACAATTACCTCGTACTTTTTTTATGAACATGATTTTTAGATGGTTGGAATACATTGTTATGAAAATGTCCAAAGAAATAGTTAAGTACCGGTAAACAATGTTTCCTCTGTGAAGAAAAAACAGTGAATAAAAAATGACTAAGAGAAAATTATTTTTTTAATTAGAGGAAAGTACAATTGGAATGGTAATTCAGTGAAATTTCAATATTCGCAGGCCTCTGATCGACGAGGAAACTTTTTGTTTTTATTTGCGATGTCTCAAAGGCAAGACCGAGGAGATAAAATATTTGTTATTGTCTTGAGGGATGAAAATAAAAGACCTAATAGTAACAACACGACTATTTTCGTAGCTTGATATGTTGCTGATATTATTTAGTAAATATACGCTGTGGAATTTATCGACGAAATATTATTTCTCGACGCGAGACGAGACGAGACGAGAAGAAAAAACAAAAATAGCCAAGAATCTGTCGTGAACACATCAAGCGTGTTTTCCTCACTCGCCAGTCGATTCTCTCTCCCTCACTCCATTCGTCCGTCTTTCGGGCAGGTGCACCAGGAGGCGACGGATCGCACGAGGACTCTCCCGCTTCGTCTCGACGTATTAACTGCACCGGCCGCGAATATAAGGTGCAGTCGGTTTGCGAGTGGTTGCACTGGACACCGAGGGCGAGACGACGGGACGAGACGAAACGGAGATAGAGGAGCTCTTAAAGGTTCACCCACACCAGAAAATTTCGATTTTTTTTCAACTTAATTATTTAAATTAACAAAAATTTATTGATCGGGATTTAATTCTCTAAGAACACACAAGCAAACTAGTAAAAAATGAATACATTCGTAAAAGTTGAATTTTTTGGGCTCAATGTTTCTTTGTATGTACGACGACATGTAATGTTGGTATTTAATTTGACAGAGTATGGAAAAGCGGTTCGGATTTTATTTACTTTTGATTTTTTAGAATCGTATTTCATTTGAATTAATTATTTAAACAATAATTGTACATAATAATGTTTATCAAATTATTAAAGATCCACGACAGATTTTTTGGGGTCCATAAACCCAGCATTAACGAATATAAGAACCACTGGCAATGATTATCAACTCGATCCCAAGAGTCGTTTCGTTTTTCACCGAAACTACGTATTTTACGATGGGCGTAAAAATGGTCACGTTATCGCAGCGTCAAGCCGAGGCGGACGAATAAAATCCTAAGCGAGTTCGTGCGGAGGACTCGACTCTGAAAAACCGCTTTAAAGCCAGTTCCAAATGGCCTCGGACATTTCGGCTTTTGCAATTTGGAGACAAACGCAAAAGCAAGAGATCAAGCAGATCGAGCGAGTTATTAGTACCTCGCATTTTTATCAACGCCGAAGGGCATCGTTACCCTAAATCGTGACATTTTTTTTACAATCGTCTTCGTCCAAAATATTTTCAACTGTAGAACCATTTTTTAATAACAAATGTCATTATTAATTCAATACGTTCCACGAGTATCGAATTTCAATTTTCAATAATTACATCGTTTTTACTGTTTTTTATTATCTAATGTCGAATTGAATTATTTGATAAATTTGATTTATCGATAATTTTCGTTGTGGACGTACCTTAATAAGGATAATGGTATAAGGGCGAGTGCAGAAACGAGAGAATAAAGAGAGAACGCAAAAGGAGAAGGGCAGAGTGCGAGGAGTGCACGTGCATGTGCATGGACGGACGCGCGGGAAGGTCGTCGAGAATAAGAAAGAAAGCGATAAGCGGATGGTAGTACAGGACAGAAAGAGAAAGAAAGGAGGGGGAGGGGAGGGCTTGTTGCCGCGCGCGCATGCAGTGCAGCACCCAGACAAAAAACGATGATCCACGGTGGGGGCCAGACGAGGGGTAAAAACACGCGACGGACGGGCCCCAAACCCCGACGTGTACAGGCCCCGCGCACCGCAACCATGCCGACCATATATCAGGCATTTCACCTCAATTCGTAGATCACTATGTTTTATTTCATCGAAATTTCATTGCAAATGTGTTCGTATGGGGCCCAAAAAAAAATCAATTTTTACCAATATTTTAAAGCACAAACAAAATGTATGAGATAGAATTGAGATATCTCCGTTCTCAGAGAAAAATATTTGCAAAGTTTTTAGGAAGTAATACATACGTTAATCTTTCTAGGAATCGAACTGGAATTTTTTACATTTTCATCAGATTTGTAGAATTTGAAATTTTTTTTTACAACTTCAAATATTTGTTGCCCATTCTACTAATTTTTTCAAACTGCTTCATGTAATTTTAAAATTAACATAAAAATTAAGAGTGTCCGGAGGATTTAAAAAAATAGAATAAAAAAATGGAGTGGCTAAATAGACTCAAAATGAGTATGTACTCGACGTACATACTCCTATATAACGCATCTTATGTCAGTACCCGATTCAACATATTCTACAGAGAAACAATATTTCGTAATGGCCTTTTTTTCGCTGCGCACAAGATCAGAAATAATATGAAATTGATCTCAATGATCTTTGTCAAAGAACCACGTCTCTTCGATAGAAATGAATAATGACGATATATCACTCACGAAGATTCGCGATGAGATCATATAATAGATATTAAAAAAATACTTTTTCATGACACCTCAGTTATTATTATTGTACACCACGAAGTGAAGTCCAAAAAAAAATCATAGTTTCTCCGGTTCGAAAAGTGACATATGTCGTTTTATAATTTTATTACATAAAGAAATATTCTTTATTTATTTATATTTCCACATGTACTTTTTTTTTCGCGTAGGCTGACCAAACGGGTTATCGGAAGATAATCAGAAAACAGAATATTCGAAGAGTCGCAGATATTCCGGTAATCATCAATGGCGTCGGAATCCGGTTTTCATTTGGTTCGTGACGGGCAAAAGCAGATACGAGAACCGTCGCGAAAAATCCAGCCCTTCGCCTTGGCCGGGTGGCCGCGTAGAGAGTGCGACAGCCCAGATCAGCTCCCAGGTCAAACACGTGTCCGGTTCGGAAGGAGCTCCCTCCTTGTGGAAAGCTGAGAGAGTAAAGCTACACGAACACGAGACTACGTTTTATGGGAGGATCGAAAAAACCCACAAGTCCTACGTGAATTTCGAGGCAAGCCAATAACAATCATTCATTTTGTAATATACCCGACGATTTACATGCTGAAAAATGTATTTAAAAAAAATTCTTCCGTTAAATAAATAATATATATCAAAAGGTTCATTGTATATCTACAATACATATTTTTTATGGTACGAAAACAAAACTCGATTTTTTAAAAGGTTTGTTCAATATTACATCTTGACCCGCAAAAAAGTTCGTTAATATATGTCGCAAATATCAACAAACCAAAATGTCAATAATGACGAAAACGAAAAAAAAAAAAAAAAAAAACCAATAGGAAATTTTTGCAACTTTGTTTTCATTGTGCTCATGTAATGTTAGTTTCGAATTTAAGCTTTAATTTTTAGACCGAGGCTTTAATTTTTATTGCTAAATTATTGTCAAATTTGTTCGTTGAATTTTCAACTATTTTTCTACATTGCGAAGTGCAGTAAAGGTTCGGCTCCTTGCCAAGGATTTTTGTGTGCGAAAGAGAGAAAGGAGGAGCTTTCAGAAAGGAATGTCGTAATTTCTGAGTGTGCATAGAGCTCGGCTCCTCGACTACGCGACGCCACGGCTCTTGTCGCTACTCTCGCACGAACACGAGAAGTAACTACTCCATAACCATGCCCGTATAGTTTCTAACTAGTCAGCCGATCCAACGAGCTCTTTGTCCACCGTGACCCAGATAACTATAGCGGGCCGCGTAAATCGCACTTTGTACAACTACGGAATATCCGTTTATGCGCTAAATTGCACTTTTTTAAAAGTAGTATCTCCTCATTCGTGTCGAGATCACAATAATTATGTCCAAGATTCTTCGCAGAAATCTTTTGTCCATTTATCCTGATTTTCTAACTTAGTCTCACTGCCAGAGAAATACTGGAAATTTATATACATAAACTCTTGAATGAAATTTAATATACAATATTGATATAAAATCGATGTACTTTTACAGTAAAATAAAAATAAATCACTGAATCTGCTATAGCAGACATTTATTTAATTTTCTATCGATGTAAACGTCGGATTTACATATAAAATGTCATGTACCAGTTTACGTATGAAATATTTCAAGTCCTGTGCACTAAATTTCAAGGGCATTTCCGGATTTCACCGGACATGTAAAACCCGCCGTTGGTAGTTTATTTTTACAAAATCGCCAATAACCAAAAATCAGTGTAACTCGTGAAAAAATTCGCCATCGTGATTGCGACCGATCAGTTTTTTTCCCTTTTAAATACCATCGAAGCAGTGAATTGTCGAAGTAATTAATTGCGCGCGTGACGATGTGACTGTCTCGCTGCTCTACGAATATCGTTCCGAATCTGCGTTTCGTGTTGAAGTGAGGATAGTCATCGAGAGTCACGGAACAACGTCCACTCTCGATAAAACCGTTAATAACTGGCGTCGCGAGCCTATACGTCCTCGTCACGCTCTCTGTTTCACAGACACGAACGATATCGAAAAACGAGTTGCGAGTTTAAAAAAACACATGTATTCGTCACGGACGACATCCAGAGTCGAGACAGAAACAAAATACGGCGTATTTGTTTTTTTAAATAATCCTCAAATAAAAAAACTGTTAAAAATCTTTATGAAAGATTAATTTTTTTATATAATTCACGACGTTTTATTCCTACTATCCCTCAGGACCATTTTTATTTCTCGGAATAAAGATGAAAAAAAAAAAGTCTTTTATTGAATTAAAAAATGTAGATTTACAGTACTGCAAAATGAATTCATTGCAAAGTCTCAAGGCTTGTCAAATTTATGTACTGATATCATTTATGCCACTTGACTTCGCGTTGCGTGCGAGAAGTCGCCCTTCTCGCACTCGTGGCACAAAGTTGTGTACGAAACTCGTGCGAGAAATATTTTTTTGATCTCGTGCAGTTGCAATGCTCGCCAGAAAAAGTGTTTTATCGCACTAGTAACGTAAAGTACTAATGCCGCTAATTTGTGCATGTAGAACGCAGTAAAAGCTTCGACGTTCATCGTAGTTCCTGTTTCTTTTTTCTTTTTTTCGTGTCTATGAGAAAATCGGGGCCGGCGGAGATGGCGCCTCCGTGGCACTCGTGTCTCCACACCCATAATCATCGTACCATGATAAAACGGGCACGCACGCATAACGTAATAAGCAGTGGGACTCGTTCTCGTGCGTAGTCCGGAAGAGAAGTCGCGCGCGTGAACGAGATCGCGACTAATCGATCCCAGTTACGTCCCGTTAATTCTCGAGACGTCGTTGCCGACGCCTCCGCCGCAAACCCAGACGCAAAGAATAGAAGGAATCTTCGCAATCTCGCGCTCTCTTACGCCGCGCCGACGTGTTCCGGCTGCACGCGCCGCTGATTTCGCCCGCGAGACCAGCCGCCACAGTCTCACGAGACTAACGGACCAAGGACGTGCAAAGTCCCGGCGCTACATCACTTCTTCGCTCCTCGTCGAGCCGCGATCTGGAATTCAAGCGTGTATCCTCGAATCTTTATACACCACGGGAACTTTAAAATATCTCGCTTTAACATTGACATTTTGTATATTGAACGATGGCCCTCGTGGCCTTCGCCTCAATTCCATCATGGTGCATCACTGCGCACGTACACGCCAATTAAAAAGCTATTACACCCATAAAATTTACTCCGCATATGGAATTCACAATTTATTGCCCGATTTTTAACTGTGACACAAACATGCAATGGAAAATGTTGGAAAATACATTGTATTTTTTTAATTTGTTGATACAGAAATGATTAAAAACGTTTAATTTATGCAAAATTATAAAGGGAATGTAATTATTGCTATTTAGAAAATTTTCACAGTGTAGGATTCGCATTAAAATAATTTAGTGTTCCTGAAATAAATTCGGTAATTTCTGTCCAATTGGTTTCTTTGAGGTTGCATAATAATAGTGCCTCGGGTGATTGAAACAGCCTTCGAGATGGATAGTCATTAGGATATAGCTGGGAGTAAAAACGTAGGAAGCGGGGCTGAATGGTGAGTAAGAAAAATCGATGAAATTATGAGCTGGAAGAGAATGGTGAATAAGTAAAAATAGAAGAATGGTCTATGGACGAAGTAAGTGGCGCAGTTGGGTCGCTCGTTATTACTCCCATGCACCGATGACATCTCCACGCTCGATTTAGCTTATTCAATATTTAATTGTTCGGTCTTGCTCATCAAGAAATGCGGCAGCTGTTCACTTTTCTTATTTGTCTTAATTTCCAGACTTTCTCAAGATGTTTTTTCAACCATGTATTTTATGGTTTATTGTTGCACGTGTAATGAACTTTAGCTAGCAGCAATATTCATTGAATATCATAGACCATCTCGCTGGGGTTCATGATACCCAAGTTTAGATTCATGACAGTTCAGGTCCGAATTATTCCGAGGCTCGGATTATTCTTAGTAGCGCCAAATTGAGCAAGTAATCCTGAGGGATTGAAGAGGATGATCCCGTGGGATACAAGGAGCGAATCCCGAGGGATAGAAAAAATAGAGTCCCGAGGGATAAATGAGGAACATCCCTAGGGACAAAAAAGGGTATCCCGAGGGATGGAAAAAGAGTTTCCTGAGATACAAAAAAGGGGATCCCGAGGTACGAAAGCGGAAAATCCCCGAGGGATAAAATGGGGGGATCCCTAGGGATGAGAGGAAGAAAAGTGATTCTGAGCTTTAGGGATCGGGACCCAAAATTGGAGGGGGTCCTAATAGGGAACAAGAGGGTCTACGGTTTGTTTTGTGTGAGTTATGTGTGAACAGCAGCCTCTGCACTTCAATGATTCAGTTCATTCGAATTAACCTGAAAATGTAAATACCACGAGTTTACATAACGACGATTAGAGGAGTGTTTCGGCGAACTCGTGGCCTTCGATGCAGGCCCACCGTGTCCCATTGACGCTTTCCTCGTGGCTTTCACTTTCGTTCATATTGACATAATAATGACACGAAAATTTATTCGAAATGTTAATTTGCATTCATATATAGTAATCGATAAGCGAAAAGTACGAAAAAAAAAAAAAACACCAAAAGAACAAAAAAATGAAAAAGCGTCATCTCCATATCCGTTTTGTTTGTAATTGTCGACCACGTGGAAATGATAATTAATATACATCTTCGAAGCGTCGGAAGAGTCATTGCCCCTATTTCGTTTTTAAGAGAGAAATTAAACGTCTACAAATAAGGCAACCGTTGAAAAATGCAGACGGAGACATTCATCGGGAAGGTTGCTTCGTTTTTTTACGGTACTTGATCTTTAAGCCAATCATATTACCGTTACGAATGTTAAGTAGCATAGCGCATGAATTCATGACGTTACAACTTTGGCCCAGCTGAGGATCTACTTTAATTAAGTTTTTATTGCCACGGAAGTGTACGTCATGAGAAAATAACATACATACTGTTTTTTCGCCCTCGCCACAGTTTCCAACCTGATAATCAATGTTTGACGTATTATTTCCGTCGTTAGTTGCACTAGATTTATTGACATTTTTAATTCACCAAGTCATCACAGATTTTTAATTCAATGTAGTCGATCACAAAAATCATTGTGACTCAGTTTCCGGTTTTTCCATGAACAAACAAAAATGACCCAAATTATGGCGTAGCTAGAAAACTCATTGCTATCACACTCCGCGTATATACTCTCAAAATTCGATGAACCAGCGCGAAGAAAAAAAACGGATCTTTATTTTTCGAAAGCGTTTGGGAAGTGATACTTTCTCTTGGGACTTAGCGATGCCAAGAGAACTGTCATAATTCTTTAGCGATATGCTAGCTAACGAGTCGTCGGATTTACAGCCGTGAAAACGTCTGTAGAGTACATAAAAACGAGGCCAACCGCAGGTGGCAGAATGAGCAATAATAACACGGCCTCGACATAACTTCTCGTCGATAACAGCGAGTTGTCCTCGCGATGCAGAAACACCGCGCGACAATCGGCTCCGCTATTCTCTTGTGTTATTGCGGCTGCACAAGCCTTGGCCAGATTCGATCGGTTCGTCGGGGCGCGCGACGAGCAAAACGAAGTGTGCCATTGACTTCGAGCGTGACCTTTGTACGTATATATCTTTGGTACGGACACTCGGTGCTTCATGGGACTGACAACAATGGGCCAGGCCAACGAACCAGACGCGGATGGTCGCGCGCGTCCGTCGCACCGGTATATCAACATGACGTCTCGTCTCGTCGTAACCAATAAATTTAGTCAATTCCGACCCGGGAAGTTCGAAGGCCCCGAAATGAATTCGACGGTCCCCTTCCTCCCCCAACTCTCCGGACTCGAAGGTCCCCGCGCGGGGATAGAGAGCCTCTTATGACTCGTCGCAATTGCTCGATGCAAGACTTTGACCTCGGCCCGCGACTTCGAATTTCTAAACCGCAAGCCGAGACGCTTTAAATTACTATCTCGCTGTAGGGAAAGCAATAACGGTTCCAGAGAAACTAAAATTCTCGCCTTTGTGCGATTGGCAATGCCATTTTCTAAACAAGTTTACCTGAAATGGACTTTGAGATGACAGGTGATTTTTATGTCCGACAGCCGGCAATTAAATAAATAGGCGACGGCTTGATTTATGCTCGGGAAAGACGCGTTTTTATGGCATACGCATTTTTATGGTGTGGTATGTACATGGAGAAAAATCATTCGTCGGCTAATCGGTTCTTTCTTCCAGCCTCGCAATTTTTTTCCAAGGCTAGAAAATTTAAGGCTAAAATTTAAGATTTACAACTCGAATTATCTCGAATCTCTGGATTCTGAGCGATTATTGGATATGATTGAGTTAGTCGTACTTGCGTCTGTAAATCATTACGCTATAAAATCTCGCAGTTTTATAAATAGCACAAGAAAAAATTCAAGACTCGCTAAAATCCCGGTTTTACACACCATTGCAAGTAGGATGGAATAAAAATGTCCCGCAGTTGCGAAAGTCCGACTGGTTTATAGTCTGCAATGTCTGGAATTGCCTACATACTCCGACATTAATTACAACCGTAGTATTCTTTTTTCAGAATTGCGAAAGTGTGCTGAGAATTGAATAGTATTAAATGCCGTTGCGACTTCGCTGATGTCGTAAGTCCTCCGTGACAGTAAAAGGTTAATTCGGTACAACGTTAATTGTTTATAACAATTGCCAGGAAAATCGACGAAAAGCAAATATTTAACCTTTTTCTATAAAAAAATCCAGCCCAGCTCAATTCCCCCAAACAATTTTTTCAAAAGGTCTGCGCTTTTTGAGGGCCCTTTTCCCGCATACTAAAATTTGTTCAGAACTGTCCCGACGCCTTGCTCCATATTGTACATTTTAACGACCTCTTTTTGATGGCACTACGCACTATTTAAAAAAATCCTCGAAGGCCACGCTTTTGGGGGGCCCTTTTACTCAATTATAAATATTCTCCCTTCACCTTTTTTGAGAAGCTTCCACTGAAAATGATTTTAAAGATGATTATCAAAAAAATTGAAAAGTCAAAGAGAGCTTTAATCAGAACAGTTGGTAAAGTCGTTAAACAAAAATATCACGGCCTCTTAAGCCGCGGCATTAAATGTTTGAAACAGATCCACAGTTTCGCGATTTTCATATGCGTACATTAAGCGTGCATGGCTGTAATATAATACAGAGGACCACGCGGTTGATGAAAAGGTTGTAGGTAGTTTCGTACGGCTGAATTCAATGCGAGCTCGTCACGGCGGGGTTACGCTATTATAGTTTGCTGCAACGGAGCAACGGGCAGCTTTGCTACATACGAGTAATTGGACGTGGCGAGGAACGCTTCGTTAAAGTCGGATCGTTGTCGCTCGCCCGTCTGTCCGTACATCGTATGCATATATATATATATATATACAAATAGCTACACACACATATGTATATGTATATATATATAAGTGCTATTCTATGTAGATTCAACACAACCCACCACGTTTCAAGAGATTGGAGAGGCGCTACAGTTGGCCTGGGGGCAACGGCGAAATACTCGGACTCAACGCAACTTTGCAGACCCTTTTGTAACCGAGCCAGAAGTAAGTAGCGTTCAAAGAGCAACTGTCACGCAGATATGGAAGCCTTGATGCTGAGTGGAAATCCAGCCGAGAGAGAGAGGGAGAGCGACTAATACGATAAGCTACAGTGGAGTCTCTGATATCTTACGTTAAGGGAGATGAGTTAGACAAAAAAAGTGGTTTTTTAAAAATTTTAAGATCTATTTTACAGCTCACCGGAGCGAGATTTCAAAATATTTCGAGGCTTCAGGATGAAATCTCAGAATTATTTGCAACCTGGGCAAAGGGTTGACCCAACTGGTTGCATTGAAACCACGTTCATGGGTTTTGCACCTTGAGCATGATTTAAAGAACAGTGCTTAAGAGGTTGACCTTCGCTGGGTCTCATTTTTTCATAATTAAACAAATTCTTTTTGCACTACTGCGAAAAATTCGAAAAAAGTATCGTTTACTATTGAACTGCTATTCCAATATCCAAGTTCTTGAATATTGGATTATCACACGTGTGATTTAAAATTAATTCACGGTACAAATTATAAAGTATGTCCAAAGATACTTTTATCGGCAATTTTCAGCAATTAAATGTAGCAATCGATGCGTAAAAACAAATTTTAATTCTATATTACATAATTATAGTTATGAAGAAACTCCTCCTTTGATGTTTCCCAGTGGGGACCATGTCGAAGACGACCAGAGCAACTGGCAAATCGCACAATTATTATACACCAGTGAAATGCTTGATTTAAATACGTTGAGGGTTAGACGCTACAAGTTCGCTAATTAGCTGTAGCATAAGGGTAGACGGTGTTTAAACTTGGCGCGTGTTTATTTCGCAAGTGGACACGCAAGCGAAAACAAACAGGACGGGTCTTTCATACTGTTGCAAGTGCCGGACGCGGTTAATCCATTGTTTTGTAGAAATAAATGCAAAGACCCGCGGTGCACGTCGGGAGGAATATTAATGCCATTCTCCCGGGCGTATAAAGCGATGTTTGGTATTTTTTCCGATTCTTTTTTTAGACTCCAGAACGCGTGGGAGATGTAGTACAAACATTGGGACGACGATTCTCCTTCCACAGCACAAATACAACACGGATCGTCTGGTCTGTTAGCTCTTCTGTACGACCACGACGACGACGACGACGCCGTCGTCGTATAGAACGTCGTAGACGTTCCCAAACGCGAACATAATGTCGCACGAATCTTATGAGTACGTTCACCTCTTGTTGTCTTTATAAGGGGGGCCAATTGCGCTCAGAGCATTGCGTTCGAGACTCGGTACCCGCTCGGTATTATATATGTGCAGATATACATGGGCCATTCCGTACCAACTGTGTTTGACCCTCGACCTTCTCGGATTTAATCCCTAATTCACTTTTAATGTTATTGTTCCAACTTTGAGAAATAATCTCGATTTTTTATTGAATTTTTTTTGACAAATAAAACATGCTTATGATTATTTATAACGAATATATTGAGGACCGGAAATTAAAGATCTGGAGAAATTATCATTAATTATGTATCGAATATCAATATTTTTAGATCTTTAATATTGATATTCCGAAAATCGTTTCTATTTTTTTTTATTGTTTTAAACGAAAATTGAAAAAAAATAGATGAGTAAGATGGACCTCAGTGCAGGTTGTTGGTTGGGCATTTTTATGCACGTAGGGGACGAGGAGAATTTTTTCGGATTTTCTGCATTGAGATTTTTTAGTTCAAATTTTTTTTTGTTTTACTCAGTTCGAGTTGGTATGGAATTCCCCATACATAAATATATCCAGCTTAGCTGTATGTACACGTAGTGTCACTGGTTGGATGGTTGTGCGCATGCAACGAGCGGTGCTCGACCTCACAGACGTGCAATCGTTTCTTCTCGTGACCCATGGTCGTTGGGTACTCGCAAATGCGGTTATCCACTGTGGGTATCAAGCCCCTTTTAGATTTGCTTCGATATATTATGAAGGGAAAAACAAATCCACTGTAAAGCTCTGATTGGCTTGCAGGGTTTACGGGGGACGCGAAATTTCATCGCAGAGACTGAATTTTTGTGAATATAATAAGGAAACCCGATTTTTGGGAGATAATTTGAGAATAATTGAATTTGATTGATCAAAATATTATACTCAATTTCTTAAAATAGTTCCATACTTCAAAGATACCGAAATTCTCGTGATTTTTTAAAATTACACACTTTCCAAGATTCCAGTATTCTGGATTTTGGGAAATTTGCTCCAAAATTGATCTCTTTTTCTTACCTACGACCTGTACAATAATTAAAAAAATTATTTAATCCCACGAACATTATCATTCAGAATTGATTGTTTTTTCTGATCGGCGAGCTGGAAAATAAAAAGTCTTTCCTCATTGCGTGTTCTCCGGTACCATAAGGTACACACACACGGTATATACATATATACATGTATACAACAATTGCCTGTGTTGTACCGGAGAGCGAATGAGTAGGCGAGAAACCGGCGTGAAGGCGATAAAACGTACACAGTGGTAACTTGTTGCGCTCTTGCTCCATCTCAGTCGGTGCAGTCTCTCGGCATGGGCAAACCAGGCTGATCATAAATTATTTCAATGCACCTAGCACACGCGGCGAGTATATGAGTATTATTTACGACGCCTGGCCTCTGGTGCAACTCTCTCTCTCTCCCTCCCTCTCACTGCAGACGGATCGGTCCGGCGACTATTTACTCTCTCACATAGACTCACACGGAAACTCACATTCATTCTCGGTCTGGGAGTCTAGGTGCAGCCTAGGCCGTGCGGATCCACCGGGACAGACTAGGATACGATTACATCACGGCATAAACAGCCGGTAATAGTGGCTCAAGGTCCAGCGTGCGCATGCGGCCGTCGAGGAGAGGCTGGCTACGTGGGCTAACGCGGATGCTTTCAGCGAAGACCGGCCAGTCTGCATGTGCAACTCCTATTACGCTTCTCCCTCCCCCTCCCCTTCCCCTCCTTCCCCACCTCCTCCTCCTCCCGCCCTCGTCGTCCACCTCTTCTATATGTGTATCTCTCGCTCTTTGTCCCTTCTCTTCACACCTCGTTCAACAGGCCTAGCTATACATAGATATATTTACAATGGTCCGAGGTCTTGGTCCATATGAGCTATTCCACCTGGTTTCGACCTGGGTCTCATTGGTTTCCCAATTTTTTCCATGGCGCTAAAAAGCATTGATTTGAAAAAATGAACTATTTAAATTATCGAATCCCACGTTTTATCTAGAGAAATTCGAAAAAAATTATTTATTGTTGGAATATAATTTTTTTTTGCTGAAGTGGCAATTTTTTATATTTCTTCGCCCGTTTTTCAACGTTTTTTTTTTATTAGTAAAGATAGTTACTTTACTATGTGCGACAGTTGGAAAATTTTTATATGCTACATATGATTTTTCGATTTTTTTTTTAAATTATGTCAATTGTGAAGTGACTATTTTTGTATATTTTATTCAAGTTAGTTTTAGTTTTATAAATGAGTGAATTTAAATTGGTTTTTTTTGTCGAATCTGTTCGCTAAAAACGAACTGTTCTGAAAATCAAAAAATTGGTCGATATTTCAACGGCGGTGTCTGATTTAATGCGGCTTGTTCTACTGGGCCCAGGTACTCAGTATTAAAAAAAGAAAAACTAACGAATCCATGCGATAAAAACGGATTTCCGTGGATTTAAAAACTGGCCGATATTTCACTCGGCGTGTCTGATCTAGTGCGGCTTGTTCTACTGGAATGAGGCGAGCGAGGCAAAGAGAGATCGGCGTATACGCACAGCAGGGGTACATACCTCGTGCGCGCCAGACATTCGAGTGCTCGTTGGAGGTTCTGGCGAGCGAGAAGCCAACGATCGGCACGCAACGAACGCTGAATTACGAGCGCATATTGCAGCCTTCCGCTGCACCGGGAGTGAGACTACAGGGTACAGCACCGGCAACAACCGAAGTGCTTGCTGCACCGCGTGTAATGTCGATTAATCAAACGCGCTTTATATTGCATCGTACGGTGGCGGAGAGCGAGCGTTAGAGATCAGCTTGTCCGTACACGAAGGTATGTAGTACATGTGACTCGATGTATATCGCACTGTATATCCACTGTGCGGAAGAGTGGAGCAGGAAGTGGCGCCGCATTGCAGACCACTTATTTACTTCGCCGACATTTCTATCAATTTCTCTGCTGCTACTATCGTTCTTCATGAATAAACCGAATGTGTACAAATAAGCGAATAATATTTAAATATTTTAAGTAACATTTTATTATTTTTTATTGATCCAAAAAATTGCCAGGCAAGGATAAAAGATGAATCAAGTACTAACATTTTTTACAGCTATCGAAAAAGTGAAGAAAAGAAGAAAATAAATGCATTGAAAAATGTTAATTTACATTTTTCTCAATGATATTATGAAACAGAATGAATTCGATTATTCCAATCTCTGTTAAATTCACCGCAATTGTTCAGTAATGTGGAATTAATCGGAAAACCGTTTCTTACGGTGTAAAATTTTAGTCAAACACGTGAAATACCGAAGACGACACTTTTCCGGTCAGGATTACTCATTTTGGTGGAAGACTGATTGAACGGTAAATGGATTATACGAAATGGAAATAAAATAGTTTATCGGGAGAGTCTCGTGACTATAGAATTCTATCGTGAGCCGAGATAGAGAATCTTCCAGTCGCTCGATGATGAAGGATCTGGCGGGATGCAAGCTCAGCTTCTCTCGCGCTCTGCCAAATTCCATCGCGTTCCGCCGCCCCCTGCCGCCATCGGTTTTGCTCGTGTGCGCTATGCTCTCTGGCACCGTCGTAGTTAATCCGTTGAACCCTTTAAAAATAGTCGTTCATTCAAGGATTTCGCGGGCCAGACGCAGACTAGACAGACACTTGAGGAGACGTATGCACTATGTGTATGTATACGTATATATATTTAAAAAATATATATATACATAAAAAAAAAGATTTTTTTTAGATGGTCTGGAATATGTATATGTGTATATATATTTGCACTAGACTTTCTGAATTTTTTTTATTACCTCCCACATAAAAAAAGCTATAGTCTGGACCCTTATATTGACCCTCGTGAAAGGACTTTTTTTCTAGAGTTGACACAGCGTTTTTTGTATTCCCCAATGGATTAACACGTGGACCATCGACATTTTCCTTTGGGTAGGTATAATGATTTTTTTAACACAATGGACGGACTTGTTTATCGTGACATTTGATAGCTTCAATGATTATCTTCAATTTCGTGGATTGCATTTTTATTCAGAATAAAGTGAAGTTCTGTTAATAAAGTAAATTATGGGATGTACTAAAAGTTTTGATTTTTGATTTAGTATATAAAATAAATTTTATATAAAGAAGACACAGTTAATTTCATTGCATTCCATAGCGTTTTGTCATAGTCGGTATGTTTTCGGAGGACTCGGACAGGCAAAAATAACTGAAAGTTTTTTTTGAGTCTAGAATACTCAAAATATATATTAGAAACATAATTTAAAGGCGATTTGTTTAATCACCATCTTTAATTTTTTTTTCTTAATTTCGTATATTTGAGAAACTTTTAAAAATATTTTTCGATGACGATTAAATTTTATGTGAAAATTCTAGAATTGCACAAAAATTAACTGGGTCACATTTCCAAGCCATTAAACATAATATCAATAATTCTTCGGTGGGGGAAAAAAATCTGATTACCAACTTATTTCCTGTGGACCGCGACAACGATTGATATGAAATTTCGGGGTAAATTCCCACAATTTTTCTTGGGCGACACGAGCCTCTAAAAATACCCGCTCTTATGTCACGCTCTGCCCGTGATATGTATTTTTGTAAATTCCTCAGTTTCTCATCGTATAACATAAAAGCTACTACTATATAATATCTATATCACGCGTATTTTATATACCTATCCACGAATCCGTGAATATAGATATACAAGGCAGTCGAGGAGGGACTCAATTCCGGGGCTCTTGCCAAGAATTTCGTTTTTGATTTGAGAGCTCTCGACGTGTAAAGAAATCCCATCCTCTTTTAGCTGGAATTCCGTATGTTGAAAAGTTATCTGTGTTCTTTCAGAGCGTCTTTGCAGAGTCGCCGCGTCTGTCACTCAGTATTTGTGTCTGTAAGTGTATCCACTTCCACTTCGTTCTGCAGTGTCTTGACAAGCATTTTTATTTTTAGGCTTTTTTTCGTTTTTTTTTTTTCTATTTCATTTCACGTTTTACGACCCAGTAAAACGGACTAGCAGATACAGATATGTTATTTCTATTATTAGAAGCCATATTTTTTCGTGCAGGAACGCATTGGTTTAGGGAAATAACCGTACAAAAGTGCGGACAGTTCGATGACCCGATAGCGTGTGAATCGGCCTCTGGAGCCGGTATTTCCGTGCATTCTGTTTTCATCGCTACAATGCATATGGGCTCATTCGGCCTGGGCCTGAGACCCGACTTCTC
Organism: Clistopyga incitator; assembly: GCA_947507545.1. Classification (NCBI taxonomy): domain Eukaryota; kingdom Metazoa; phylum Arthropoda; class Insecta; order Hymenoptera; family Ichneumonidae; genus Clistopyga; species Clistopyga incitator. The sequence goes on along the minus strand of OX382173.1, from coordinate 10,770,912 downwards.
GGATCCGCTCGGAGATTTTTTACATTATTATTTCAACTCCAAATAAAAAGAAGCATTTTTTAAAGATTTTTTTTGCCTCGCATATACGCGCCAAGATAACTAGAACTTTATTTCACCTAGGAAACTAGACAGCCAATCAGAGAACTGAGAACCTGACAACAATACTTATATCGAAAATGTGAGATATTTTACCCCCTGATTTTCTGCAGAGGGATGTCTCTCGAAAAAAAAAAAAATCAGTGTTTATCGCTCTGCAAAAATTTGAACCAATTTCCTGATAAATATATTTTCAAAATCAATATTGGAAGTTAATTATTTTGCAAGTACAATTTTTATTAAGTATTTATTAATCTTCACGTAATAATTTTCTAGCATGTAATTTTTTATTTGAGGATTTACGGAGAATAAAGTTGCGCTCGATTCGGGACGGAAATTTCGCGAGTACAATATTGCTTGAGCAAGTGGTGCGCACCATGACGCACCGCCAGTGTTGATGGTACGTTAACGTTACTGGTGCTGGTCGATGCCCCACTATACTGGCGTGCACTTGGCACCATTTCCCTCTGCGCGTACCCAACCTACCCTGATGTGCCTATCCTGTTCTCCCGCCCTCGGCAATATGCACCACCCTCCCCCTCTGCGCATTCCCTCTGGCTCCCTCCTTCGCCCCCTCATCCCTCTTCCCAGTAACATAACGACCTATACCTCAATCGCTCCTATAAACGCGTGTTTCTTCACCCCACTTTCATCGCTCAATCGCTTCACCTGATCCCTCCTTCCAGCAGTCGATCCTCCCGCACACCGTGACTTATAATGGACCCGTGTCATACGCTCGATAATCAAATGAACCGCTTTTTTCCCCCTTTCATTTCGTCACCTTTGAACTTTGTCACTTGAATTTACGATTCATTTTATTACCATGAAGATCAGTGGAGAATAGAATGGCCATTTAAAGGCCAGAAAATTAAACTGTTGGTATTTTTCGTTTTTGTTTAAATTCGTATTCTTTTTTTAAGTATTGATTTAACACAAATTTTCGTATTTCAACCCATATTATGTCAAAGAAGCTCTCGAAATTTAATTTTCTGCGGTAAATCTATACCAGAATTAACGAATAATTAAAGGCCATTTGAGTGACAAAAAAACGTTTTGCAACTTCTAACTTGCGACGAAAATAGAACATCCACAACCAAAAAAATGTTACCTGCAAGAAAAACTGAATAAAAATGCACGTGATATAACCGCCATATTTAAATCTCGAATAACACTATATTAGATCGAATAAAATATATATACATACTTTGAATTTGTCGGAATTTAAGAGAAATAAACGTAAAATTTAACACATATATAAATGTGCTAATTGTTCTTTTTTCCACGTAGAACCCGCCGTGCTCCAAATATTTAAAAAATACACTGCAGTGTCATTTGGTGTGTTGAAATGTTTCTGACACTTCTGCAACAAGGGAAATCGACGGGGAAACACAGTAGCGATAGGAAAGGCGAGAGTTCGAGCCCCTGGGTAATCGCAGCGCGCACATCGAGGGTAGTGAAGACCGAATAGGGGCTAAACAATATAGTAGTGAGGCGTTGTAGCAACGTGACAATTCCCAGCGTGCCGAGAGCTCTGCGGGACTCGCCCGTCTCGTGTCCTACATTTCTCCACAGTGCTGCTGTTTGCTGCAGTTCCCACACTCAAACACACTAGTGCACCTACATGTAGGCGAGCGTTGCACGACCTACGTAAGTAAACCTAGCATCGATCGTTTCCAGCACGTCTAGCGAGAGAGAGAGAGAGAGAGAGAGAGAGAGAGAGAGAGAGAGAGAGAGAGAGAGAGAGAGAGAGAGAGAGAGAGAGAGAGAGAGAGAGAGAGAGAGAGAGAGCGAGAGTGAGAGAGGAGAGGCGTTTCTTAGCTTATAATATATGTAGCAGGAGGCAACTAGCACCACAGAGTCCAGAGCAAGACTATGAATAATTACACGACGTCTAATAATAATAATAACTGTCTACGGAGTTTGAAACATGGCTTTGAGATACAGGTGTGTTGCCCACTCCAATGAAACTACATATTGATTAATCTGATCCACTATTTCCATATCCGATTAGTACATTTTTTGTTTATCACCCTGTTATTAGACACAGAGTATGTAAAAAGAGAAAATGTTGCATTGAGACTTCGAAAATTGTCAATCAAATTTTCAGTGTCCCAGATTCCAGAAAAAGATACTCTGATTTTTGTATGTATGTTTGATGGGTGTTCTAAATGTTATCACATCAACTTCGGCGTGTGGCTTTCATTCATTTGCTATTGAAATTCAATCCAGAGGCTCCACTCATTCTGACACTTTGCCTCAAATGTGGAAACTAAGAACTGGTAAAAAATATTTCTCTAAAATTACCCAAATATAGTATATTCATAAATCTCACCGCGGTTAATCGAAAAACGAACAATAACATTTTCTATTATTTTTCAGAAACTATGATGATTCCAATCATTTTTGAAATCCAGTATTACATATACGATAACAACGATAAAAATGTTTGAGCATTAATGAGCGATAACCACGTCCATAATAATAACCCGATATTCTGGAATCGTATAATGACGTCGTCGAGACGGAAGGACAAAGCGGAGGACTCGAAGGGCGTTTCGACGCTCAAGTACAATTATTATCCCTTCGAGAGAGGATGGGGAAGGGGAGGGACTCCGAGAGAGACCCCTTAAGACGTCACGCACCCCTTCGAGCCACGACAGTCTGGGAAACGACTCTCTTTTGGACAATCGACCTCACGTGTTGCGGCTGTACTATAGAAGCATACCAACGCCGCGTGTCCCGTCGTGTGCCAACTCAAGGAGCTTCAGACGCACGAGGTCAGACAGCTAACCAGCCGACAGCCCAGGGAATCCGTATCGGCAAAACGATAATCGGACTAAATATCTGCCGGCTGGGGAATCGACGTCGACGCGCCGAGTGATGTCGTTTCGTGCCATTCTCTTGTCTCCTCCTTCCTCTCCTATCTAACTGCCATATATCTATGTACTTATAGGTTCTTTTGAGCGGGACTTGGCCTCGAGAGCCTCCATAACGCCCTACGAGGCCAAAGGGATTTCGTTGTACTCGTCGTTGCGTCTACCGTTTCGTTTAGTGGCCGACAAACTTCTCGTTCATCCGACAGCTCAGACACCTTCGTGAATATAAAGGTTTCATTAAAATGTACAGATATATATATATATATATATATATCTATATACTTAGATATAAAATCGCGAAGACATAGAATTTTTTAACATTTTTGTCTCGTTGATAGTCCAATCTCGTGGCTGATGACGTTAATGTGACAACGTGAATAGTTGTATTTTTAATTTTCTTTTTTACAATTTTATTATTGTACTAAATGGGAGACCGTTTTATGGGCGATATTTCATTCCGTGCGGGGGTTGGTTGCAAGGATTTTTTAAGTGTTGGAATAATGGTGTTTCGTAATAATTGATAAGGAGATTTATGGATCATTGAAATTTCGAGGGCACTTGTTTTTCATGCTAGAGGGATAACTTTTTTTTTTTGAAACGGGTTTTTTTGTTGAGAGTTTGGGAAAAAAAATTGATAAACATCGAAATTGAATTAGGAGGGTTTATTGTGATTTTATTTAATAAATTTTAAGCGATTTTTGAAAATCTGGAATTTCTGAATGGTATTTTTAATTTTATAAAAAAATTGAAGAACGAAATTGGCGGACTCACAAGCTGAAAAGAAAAATGTTCTCTCGGAAGATTCGCAGAGTCAATGGAACAAATTGAGTCGGGAATCTCTCGTTTTCATCGTCAGCACATTTCTTTTCCCTTATACTCGCAGATTTTCGATGGAAACTGAAGCGTCGAAGCAGCTACTCTTAAATGTTACATTTGCACAATCTTTGATTAAATTCATTCGCCACTTCTACCAAATATTTCGCATAAGAAAATAGCATGGAATCCTTTCATAGAATTCCTTATCTAAAAGGGTTCGTAAGATCTTGTGAAACGATTGTGTGTGCCTTGATTACTTCGCCCTGAATTGTACTCGACGTTGTAAATGGAAAAAAATCCAATTGTGAGCAGATTCGAGGAGGCGTTCTCTATAACACTTCAGAAAAAAATTTGTTTCCTTGAGGGGAAAATATTCACCTTTTTATGAAAACTTCAAAACATTTTTCTCGCGGAATGTAAATAGAAATATGCTGGAATTTATCCAATCATACTCAAGTATTTCAATTGATATCTTTGATATCTTCCTCACAAAAAAAAAATACAATAACAACAAATTCTATGATTTTTACATAAAAACGGTAAAAAATATGTCCTCGAAATTTTGTTTTACGATTATTTACTGTCAATTATAATTTTCCAAAATTTCAACAAATATTTTAGCCAAAATATTTTCGAAAATTAATTTTTTCTTCAAAATTTTAGTCAACCTCGACCTCGCAAAATTCGTTTATGGCTTGCACTAAAAAATGTTTTTTTTTTTACTACCCTAATGAGTCCACATACTGCAAAATATGTGACCATATTCGCCGTGGCAATTGTTACAAGGGAATAACATAGGACTGAATGTTGCAAAAATTTCTACGGGTCGAGTATGAAAGGGTTAAGTTGTGGTGCCTCAGTCAGTCGATACTCGGTTCTCGACACCCTTAACAAGTGTCGCGAAAGGGGTGAATTCAGTGAGAGAGAAGAAATGAAAGGAAGGTACGCGTAGATGTGTGTACCGGGAGGGGTGGATGAAGACCCCTTTCACCCGCGGCTTCATCTGCTCGGTGCGAGTGCTTCGCACGATGAGTCCGCATCATCCCCCGCTCGATTTGACGACGACGAGTGCGTGAGGGTTGCAAATACTGTTTGTCGTACGGCGCCTGGCGAGCCCTTGCCACATCCGCGGACGGTTTAGTCTACAACCCCGAGAGGGATTTTTTTTTTTTCGTTCGCTCGAGAAAAAAGAAACCTGCGTAACCGGAGCCTTATGAATTTCTACATCTTCCCTTAATAAAAAAAAAGTCAACTCAAATGTGTGAAGTTAAAAAAAAAACTTTCAGTATCTTCTTGTTTCCCGATTATTCAACAAATCATCAATATTGTTTACTTCCTCATTGATTAAAAAAATTGTTATGTCAATATTCCTTAAATTATTGAATAAATTTCATAAAAACCAATACTCATTCGGTTCACCACAACAATACATATTTAATAAAAACAGTAATATCGTTATGCTAAAAAATATTAAGTTTATGTATCTCGTTGCCTTTTTAATTTATAATTTTTTTTTTGCTGTGTTATAGTAAGCGCTTGTATAGAGTTTGATTCGTGAAATGGACTCTTAGCCGCGAGTCACCCCGAGGTGGAGCTGGTAAATCGAGAGAAGCTGTAGCGTCAAGAAGTGGAAGAAGTGGTTGGGAGAGAAGTATGGGAAAAGGGGTAACGCAAATGAGGGCTCAAAGCTCTACTGGCAGCGAGAGAAGCCTCAGGGGTGAGGAGGAAAAAAGCGGAAGGGAAGGCAGCCCGCGCGAGTATCTAGGTCTGTGTAACGATTTTTAGAGTTCCGACCCTCCGGCAATCGTCCAAGTCATAAAAAACTCGAGGCACCCTACAGTCAACCGGCATTGCCGGGGTTGCCATGGCGACTGAGCCCTTTTCCGCCCCTCACCAGAGCCCAGCCCTGATCCTCCCTTTCGTCATCGTTTTCTTCTTCTCTCTCTCTCTCTCTCTTTCTCCCTTTGACTCTCGTTCACGCTCTCATTTCCTCCCTCGTCGAGCCTTAACTCTCCTCGCATTCCTCGTTGACCTATACAGCTCTCTGGTACACCCTTTTACTATCCCTCTATATACCCTCTCACACCATCTCTGTCCCGGATCTACGCTACTCCCTTGCTAAGCAACAGCACCAACACCACCGGCTAAACCAAGAGGAGACTCTTTTATTCAACGAAATACGGGCAAATGTTTGCGAAAATTCTTTGCGAGAAGGAAAATTCTTATCGACTTTTAACACCCTATAAAAAACGTACTAAAGCTTTTTTATTTAAAACATATAATTTTGAGTGTTAAACTTTAGTTTTATTATTATGAAACCAAAGTGCTGTTTTTAGTAGGTTTTTCCAAGAAACTTTTGTTTAAAAAAAAAAATGAGGGAATTTGATTGTAAATCTGGAGAGGTAAAAAATATTCTATATTTTGCGAATTTATTTTTAAAAATGTAATAAAATGTTGATAATGAAATTTGGTGGAATCGCAAACAATTAGTTTTTTTTTGAAAGTACAAGAATTTTTATTCAGTTTTTACAGTGTATCTATTGGGTTTTCCTCTGTCGCGAAATTCATCTCTAGGGCATTTTCAAAGGAAAACGTGTATTCTGTACTTTTATTGGTTAACACCATTTTTTTCTGGCCATTTGGACGTCTGGAATATACACAAGAATAGATACAAGTTTTTCTGAGGTAAAAGTCAATCTCCTCTCCTAACTTATCACAGCAGGTTATCGATTGACAGGTGTCAGTCAATTTTTCCTCATTACAATGACACCCTTTGATGGGTGCATTGGCCTTTGAACGTGCCTTTTTTAAATCTCGATACAGCATAACAGAAATTTATCTTATTTATATTAAAAAAACACAAGTAACATTAAGTAAGATTGTTTTTTATCCGAAAATTAATTCGCTACTTTTTGGTACAATTGAAAAAAAAAAGTTTTCACCTCACTTTCACCGAGATCAATATTAACAATAATAGCAGTTAATTTAATATAATTGTTTTTTGTACACCCAGAAAAAAGGGTCTAATTCCAATTTCCAATTTTTAAAACTTCAATCAAGGGAAATATGTCGAAATTTTGAAAACCTGTTTAATAGAAAATAAATGTAATATAAGAAATCCGATTTAATAAGGATTAACAAAATTTAACGAAATAAAATGAAATTTCTTTTGAATAAAATAAGAGTTTCTCGAAAACTCTGCATGAAAACCCATGACAAACCAATGGATTTGGCTTGATAGTTGAACTACCAGTAGTGACTTTACCCTCCACCCTCGTTGCATGTACACTTTTTTCCTCCTCAAACGCACTGCAGCACCCAAGTGTATTTCATGGTCTCGGAGGGCATTGACCTCCGGGATATCCAGCAGAAAGACTCGATAATGCGGGTGCGCGTGGTTGTGGTGCTCGATGATGATGCTGGTTCAGCGAGCTCGGCTCGGGGAAGGCTTGTAACGAATAAACAGGGGAAGAAGCGTGACACGCGCGCCAGAAGAGAGGGCGACGAAGGAACGGTGAGGACCATCGCGGAATCGTAAATCGAAAGATATAAGTACACTATGTACAGGAGAAGAAGATGGTAGGGTGTATATAAATTTTACTCACGGATGAATAATAAAGACGGCTGCATCGGGTTCAGCTAACTCTCTATAAGCTGAAGCGAGATACCTGCTCGGTACGTATTATGGTATATGACTCCGTCGTTCGTCCGTACGTACGTATGATACTCTTCAGCTACAGTCGAAATTCCCATAAAACCGCTACATCTTCGAATCAAAAATTAATAAAATAAGACTTTTATTTTAAATATTTTATTTTCAAAAATAAGACTTTTATTTTCAAAAATTAATAAAACAAAAGTCTTATTTTATTAATTTTTGAATTATGTTTGTTATGATTCAAACTGAAATTTTTTTATTACGTTCTGAAATTTTTTGGTACCATCAAGCGCAGAAATAACCAGGCCTTTTAAAAAAGATTTTTCAACATGCAAATCATTTTTGTTTTAGTCTTAGCATTTTACGCAAAAAATTAATGAGGATTGCCAAAATTATTATCTATTTATCCTGAAACTTCATGAAAAATAAATTTCCCTGCAGTTGTTTTTCAAAAATAACGAATATCAAGATATTTTACCAATAAATTTTTGTTAAAAAAAAAATAGGAGACATCCTTTTGCCGAAATACATACATTACTGAAAGACTATGTTTCTCACTTTTTACACACAAATTTTTTTCATAAATTTTGCAAATTTTCCTTGAATTTATTTATCATCAAAAATAAAATTATATGTCTTACATCACACGAGCGATTTTATATTGTTTTACTTATCACAGCTTCGACTGTACAGCTTATGGCATATATACGAGGATACGCAGGAGTACGACGAGTCGGTGAGTGTGTAAGTATAAGTGGAAGAAGAAGATGAAGGAGGAGGAGAGAGAGAGGGTGCATGCATTGAGCACCGCACAGTGCATGGACTGGCAAGGAGTAAACGAAAGGACGTTAACCCTTTTCTCCCGTTCCATGGCAGAGCGCGCGCGCTTCGTTCGTACTTCACAACCATTCCGCTCACCTTTCCCCGCGGCAAGGTTCCCCCTTTTATTTTCCTTCGACTTCTTTCTCCCTCTGGCCCTTTGTCTTTTCGCCGTCTTTTGCTCACTCAAAGCGCAATGAGTCGGAGCGTTTCGCAGCAAGGAAAATCGAGGATCGACCTGCCCACTATACTCCGCACCGCGTACTATAGCTTCATCCATCGTGAGGTAAGGTAGAACAAAACAAAGTGGAAAGGCCTAGGGGTATTGCGCGATTGAGATCGTGTCACCCTACACTCATTTGTACGCAGCGTGTGTAAATGCCATGTAAAGTGAGCGGATGGAAAGTGAGATTGAGCGACATGTCCATGGGAAAATCAAACCACTTTCTAGCAACGCTAACGCTTCCGTCATCGACAATGCATTCAGCACTTAAAAAAAAAAAAAAACGAACATTGAATTTTTTTTTTACACTTTCCAAAGCAGATAGTGAGCAAGGATTGTTTTGGAAAAGTGAATTTTTCAATTTGAACATGTACTTTTTATTTTATTTTAATATACTAGGGCTTAGAATGTATTCCAGTGTTTGGTAAATCTTTCGAGAATTTTTTTAATGAAAGTTCAGAAAGATTATTTGAAAAATAGTATTAAAGAAAATATTTTAAATATATTTTATAACACGTTTGACGTGTTTCGAAAGTGCAGTGACGCTCACCTTCTTCATACACTGAAAAATATTTTTAGCTTTTATTTTCGTAAAGTGACATTTTATTTATTAGTGTCAGCAAAAACATCACGATCTTGGGCGAAAGAATATTTCTCGATAGCGAAGGTTGGGTTTTTAGTGTTTGCAAAACTCTTTTGCTCAGTTCCTTTTTGTAAATTGGATCGGAACGGACGTTCGAAAACATACAGTCTACAATTTTTATTACCGAATTTCAATGCAAATTAAGGTACTAAAGTGTTGGTCAGTCGAAGAAAATGAAAAGAAACAAAAAATCGGTGCCACTGGTAGGGCCTTTAAAAAAATGCCTCCCTCGTAAGCGGTGCTAAATGATGTTGCGAGGAAAATGAGACGTCATAGAGTGCAATCCTATGAGCAGTTCACTCTCAATCACGCGCAGGAGAGGCCTAAATCTGGTTTGCCAAGGAACCGGTTAGTCCAACCGGTTTTCACATTGACAGAAAAATTGTAGCTGCACTCTTCGCAGCATAGATTTAGATGAAAATTTACCAATCGATTCGCAATTAAAAAGGGCTCGCTTCAAAATTATTTAACCGCATAACATTATTGCAAAATAGTAACCCATATTTCTGGTAATATTTTGAAAAAGAAAAAAGAAAATCAGCTTTACAAACAACGTTAATCGTGCCTTTGTTTATCTTTATGTGAAACAATATGTGTTCATCGCGGTTGTACTGCTAATAGTAGGTACTAGTTGGTACTACTATTAGCAGATTTAGATGAAAATCTATCAGTCGATTCGCAATTAAAAATGGCTGCTGTGAAAATTATTTGACCTCATAACAATTATTGCAAAATAGTAACCCATATTTCTGGTAATATTTTGAAAAAGAAAAAAGAAAATCAGCTTTACAAACAACGTTAATCGTGCCTTTGTTTATCTTTATGTGAAACAATATGTGTTCATCGCGGTTGTACTGCTAATAATAGGTACTAGTTGGTACTACTATTAGCAGATTTAGATGAAAATCTATCAGTCGATTCGCAATTAAAAATGGCTGCTTTGAAAATTATTTGACCTCATAACAATTATTGCAAAATAATAACCCATATTTCTGGTAATATTTTGAAAAAGAAAAAAGAAAATCAGCTTTACGAACAACGTTAATCGTGCCTTCGTTTATCTTTGTGTGAAACGATATGTGCTCATCGCCGTTGTACTGCTAATAGTAGGTACTACTACCGGTCTCGCTAAAAGAATTCTCGAGAGCACGTGGAGGATCCTCGCACGTGTCATCGGCCGCCCCTGCCAAGAGGCACGCACGCAGCGTACGCGACCCTCGCTCCGCTATCCGTCTTAAGTCCCTCTCTAACCTCGCGTCGTTCCGTCTCACTCTCGTACGAATCTCGCTTTTTCTCTTTTGCGCCTCTCTCGGTCTCGCGACACGAGAATCAGCGGCAGGGAGCAGCGACAGTAGCAGAAGCACCAGAAGCGGCAGCACCAGCAGCAACAGCGATGGAGGGAGTCACTTCTTTTCTCGAGAACGGCGAAAATAGGGCCGAGTTTCGAAGTGCCCGGCCGGTTAGTCAGGCCATTTAGTCATTCCTCTCTCGGACTCGCGCGTTTGTACCCGGTAACGTGGCTCCGTGCGCGTTCGTTGGGATCCGTCCAGATCTCTCTCCGAGAGAGAGAGAGAGACGCGCCGCTACGGGGTGACTCGAAAACGCACATTCCAAATCACTTAATAAAGTGTTGAAGTCGTTAACGATTCCTCGGAATAATGTAGCACGAGATATGGAAAAAAAAATTATTTTACGTGGGGAAAAGATAATTCTTTGGAATTAAATTAAGGCATAAGAATCGATAACGTCAGTCGACAATTGAGAATATTTTTTGCAGCGCACAACCGATGTTTTTAATTGATTACATCTCTTTTTAAATCGCAGCATCAATTTTTTTGCTATCTATGTCGCCGATGAAAATATGTTTCATTAAATAAACAAAATAATTTATTTCCGCTATGTATTAGCATAAATTGCAACTTCAATTACAGCAATTCAACATTTCGTGGCTCTAACTGAATATTTATTCAACTCTGAATTTTTTGCCAACAGTGAATATTTATTTCCCCGTCTGCATAAGGACGAAAAATATATATATATATATATATATATATAATCCTGCAAATGGCATTCGACAAATGAGTAAATAAGTGAATAATTTTAAAAATCCGACTTTTACATTAACCGGTTTTTTGCTATTGCCGGCAAAAAATGCAGCAAAGCAGAATGTAGCAAAATACATTCTCATTATTTTACAGATTACACAAAGTTTCCTGCACGAAGAAAAAAATTCCAGGGCAAAAATTCCCTCCATGAAGTAAAATTAAGTTAAAACATTTGCCGCAAAAAATAACTCCCAGGGCGTAAATTTAATTTGCTTGAAAAACATTCCAAGAAAATACGTGCATACTACGCATAGGATGCGTGCGTACTGCGCGTACTACGTTGGGGCAAGTATCCGCACGAAACGCGAGAGAAAGCGAGACGGAGAGCGAGATGGAGCTCCCAGTTCTATTGGACTCTGCGGCCGAGCTCTTCCGCGAAATATACAGGCGTTCGCTTCGCCGGAGTGGAATGGATACGAGAGGCTACGGCAGGGAGCGCATTCGCCGGTGTGCGAAAAAAATAGCTGGCTGAATCATACGCAGAGTCACGAAGAAAGCAACGCGTGTGTCTCTGCTTGCTGATGGTCTGCCCGGCTCGTCTGATGTGCTGTGTATGCGTGGAATTGACGCGACGATTCGGTGGCGATCCCGAAGAGCCCAGCGTACGACGGCAACACTATATATGCACTATATGCACGGTAAACTTCAATTTCGCGCGGGAACTATTTGTCTCTGGCATAATCCACAGATAGCCGACGAAATTCTTTCGTTTCGTTGTTTATTTTCCTCAAATTGTACTTCATTCCGTGTTGTTCTGTTGACAACGACTCGAGGGACGGAAAGTGCAATGAACTCGGTTTGTACGCGCTTTATACTCTCCAGACTTTGTTTCGAGACAATATGAACCACAAATTGCGAGAATTCTTCTTTGAATTACGTTTTGTGTTTTGATCTTCAAGTTGCGAAATACAGAATGTTACAATTGTTTTTTTTTTATGATGTAATGAAAATAGTTGTTAGAAGTAGGTGTTTTAAAAAAATTAGTCTACCAGTTTCGACTGCAAATCGGAAGTTACCGTTGCTTTTTACGAAGTAAAGATTCTTGCAATTGATTTTTTTTCTTGAGGCTTGGTACAAAATTTTTTAAAAATAATAATCGAAGAAGGAGTATAAAATTTTGATCATTTTTATTATTCCATCCAATTTTTGTATTGAATTTTTTAATTTATGAAACCCTAGTGAGATATTCAGTATGCCATATACAATGTTGCTGATGTTGTGAATTTTTTTTTAAGATTCCACAGTGTTGCATTCTTGCTTCCCGACCATCCTTCTCTTGCACTCTTGACGTTCTCGCCACGACAATTTTCTCCCCGCTTGTAGTCTCCATCCCCGTTTTTAATGCTTTTATTTTGGAGACACGAGACACGACAAGCCAGTCTCGTCCTTGCAACGTGCAGGACGGTGCATTAAAAAAAGAAGTTGACGACGCGAAGAAGCGAATATAAAAGAAAGAGAGCTAAGGTGAGCGGAGGACAAGACAAGGATTGAAGGAAGGTGATGGTCGTTCTCTGGCGAACTGCATCGTTTGTCGCCTCGCCAAATAGTTAAAAATAGATGGATGGCTGGTCGAATGCGCGGGCGCGAAGAGGATCCTGCCGCCCAAACGTTCGCGTGCGGTTCCTGTAAACACGCCCGTGGAAAGGCATGACAAAAGGAGCATCAGGAGAGGCCAACCGCACGATTTCACACGACAGGGAACCATGACAAGCGGTGAACGAGACACGAAATTGTGAGACGGAGTCTGGATGGCGCGAATGCAAATTAAGCGGACCCCAAAGTTGCGCCTCGGACCAAATGGACAAAATCTTGACGATTCAACTTTGCGAACCTTTCTTTACAAAAAAAGCTCTTAAAAAAAAAGAGCAACGGGAGAAGACCTTTTTAAGTCTCAAAAAATCAAATTGTCCTTCGATGATTTCTCAAGTTCAAATTTCGACTATTTCTTTTAACTAAAAGGATAGTCCAATTTTTATGAAAAAGTTTTTCCAAAATATCAACATTGCATCATACATATTGCAAAAAATGATAACTGATACTTATATAAATTTGCTAATAAAAAAAAAATTCCTAATAACCCGATAATCGCATGAGTGTTTCCGCATCGAAGTATTTTCAAGTATTCAAATAATAAAAATTTCAAAGTAACTCACGTGCTTCCATAGAGGTGTCTTGCGTCGGTGGTGGCAATTGCGTCGACGACGTAGTTTCCGTCGACGTCGTAGTGGATTTCGTCGTCGGCTCGGTATCGTCGTTGCCTTCGGCGATGGACTTGACCTTGGTGTTGTTGTTGTTGTTGTTTTCCGTGTTAGTCCGCCTCTCCAAGTTGTCTTGTGGAGTGGTCCCCGTGTCGGTGCTAACCGCCGGTATCCTCGGCCGTGTTCTCGTACGTCCTGGCACTCCCGTCGTCTCTCCTTGAGAATACGACCGCGCAGTCATCGGCCCGGCGACTGTCCTCGTCGTCCACCACTCTACAACACTCTCGTTAGCACCGTAAGCCCCGTTATCATAATCGTCATCATCGTCATCATCATCACTGTCACTGCTCGCAGTTGCAGTAGCAGCTGCTTCTTCATCACCTTTTCCCAAGGTCACAGACAACAACCTATCGTCGCCGTTAACGTCACTATTACTATACTTTCTCCTGTTATTACCATTACTATTGCTATTATTGCTATTACTAATATAACTATTATTATTGTGATTATTCAGGACATTCAAGGCCGCCACGTTAGCCGATTTATCGTTATCCCGGAGGTGAACCGCGGCGTGCCAGCTTGAGCCGTTTGGACTTCCGGAAGTATCGTCAGGCCACGCGACGCGTCCTCCTCGATGATTATAACTTTCCTTATCGTTATTGCTGTTGTTATATTCGGTATCAGGTGCGATCGACGATGCCCCTTGCTCGCTATCCGCGTCGTCCCTCTTCTTCTTACTTCCTCCTCTGTCCTCGACGATAGCCACTGTACCGGTTGGTGAATATTCACCGGTAGATCCGCGAGCAACAGTGAAGTTGCTCTTCGTCTCATTAGATTCGTCGCCGACGTTCCTCAGCTCGTTGTCCGTCGAGGAATTTTTATTCCAGAGGTTGTCCGAAGGTGATTCAGGTGTTGGTGGATGTTGATCGTCCTCTGGCCGATTTCCCTGAGCACTTGCGGCCAAACCGAGCGCGTGCTCCCGTCGTCGCCGTCGTCCGCGTCGGGGATGACGTTCCGGTTTGGTTGCCCGCAACGGCGACGCTTCGGCCCGTGTAAAATCCACCGGATCGGTGATCGAACGACGGGTTTCGTCGTGGACGCCGTCAACGCTTGCCGCCAGCAGCAGCACCGCCGCCTCGGCTGCGTCACGCCGCCGCTGGTGGCGCTGCAGTCGTTGCAGCAACTCGTCCACGCGGTAACCTCGGTTGTCGTCGATAACGGAGGTCGATGCGGTCGCGCGACGACCGCTCCGACCGCTGCCGCTCGTCGCTGTCGCTGTGACGTCGTTATCGTTGTAATAACGCGACGGCGACGACGGCGGCGGCGACGACGTCAACCGCGCTAACGACGGCAACAACAACGACGACGACGACGTGTTGTCGGTGGCCGCCGTCGCCCCGGCACGACAATAATCCAACAGCCCCAGGAGAGTGACGACGAAGACAAGCAGGGGCAGCCCCACCCCCGCCCCCGTGGTGGCCTGTACAACCCCCGGCCCACGGACGATAACTCGCTAACCCGTCCAGCACACGGGGGCTAATTTCGTTATGACTAAGATCACCGGCGAATCACCTTGTTGATTATTCGCTGTCGATTGCCTAAGAGTGAAAAAAATCCCTTGGCCTCGACGAAACAGAGACGAACTCGCGGGGCTTCTTCTTCAGCTTCTGAAAGTAGGAACGCATGAAATTCATCGGGTGTAATTGAGGTATCGTCGATTGAAGTCTGTTCCTCTAGCTTCGTTTCCTTCGGTTACTCAGTTTCTTATTTTCTCGCGTTAAGAGACTAAGGTATTTGGCATTTCCGCGAGAGCTTTACCCTCTTCGAGATGGCGCAAGCTCCTTGATAACGCAATGTCGACGCAGTGATATCTCCGCCGGGAAGCCGCACGTGTCTGGTGATCGGTAGCGGGATATTCAGCGTCGATGGTAGTTACGAGGACGGAATCTCGAGGTGCCGCGGGACCTTGCCAAGTTGTGATCGCAGTAGGGCCGTCATCGGACGCCGCCGCCATCATCGGGGACCCCGGGATCTAGCGACCGAGCCTGCGGTACTGCGAGCCACCGTGTCCCGCCTCCGCGAACCTTCCTTTCGCATCTTTCGACGCCAGGGACTCGCGCCACCGGCGTTCTCCTCGTCGTCGTCGTCTTCGCTTCCGCCTCGCTTTCTTTCCGTCACCAATATCTCCTCTTCAGCAACGATGTTGACGATGTAATTATCTCGTGTCGCATGCGCCGCGGGGGAAGAGTCCCTCGGGCTCGCCGTTTCGACTACTTCCACGACTCCCCCGGTTTATTTATTCAACCCCCTTGCGCCCCCTTTATTATTCACCGCTAGGCGTTACGATTATCCACTCTGACGATCTCTCGATTAAGGCGACTCTTTCCTTATTCTCCGTCGCACCTTTGTCACTTTTCACAGTCGATATTATTCTCGTATCACGAAACTTTTCACCACGGATCGTTTCCGCCGCCACTTTGGGATGACCGGATACTCTTCGTGGCTTTCTGCGTCCTCGGCTGCTGCTGCGGAAAGAGTCGCCTGCTCTTCTAGAATCGGCCTCTACGTCTGATCGTCTCCGGGCTCGCCCTCTCTCTCTCTTTCTCTCTCTCGAACACCTAGAAATCACGGAATACGATGGCTAACGTTACTTTTGGTATCAACCTCTTGTCACAACGATTTAAATAAAACGTCCTTTTATGTACTAGACACATTTGATATTTAATAGTATCGCGTGTTAATAGGGAGACGTTCGCGCGGGTGGTAAGTCTCGCCCGCAATCGCGAACCGCACTGGCGCGTCGCGCGAGACGCACACGCACCGCGTACGCACGCGAGACGCTCTCCTCGCCCGTGGAGAGCACGCACGATTTCTATAGCCGAGAGTCTGTGAACGAGACGAAGAGAGAGATAAAGCGATGAAGATACATCGCCGCTGGCCGAGTGCGAGAAAGAGAGAAAAGGGAGAGAGAGAGACAACCGCCACACGCAGCTTCGCCCCGTTCGCCGGACTCGCGCTTCCTACAATTTCTTAAAATACGATCCCCCTGCGGAATAGTGGAGTGTGCGATCTCTCGCGCGCGCGCGAGCGCTCTCGCGCGTCCCCGTGCACGCGAGAGAACCCGCGAGGCTTTTGCGAGCACTTCTCGTGGCTCCGTTTTGTTCCACGCGCGTCTATGTAGCCACGGAATATACAGCACCGCGACGCCGTTCGAAACTCCGCGCTTTTCTCACTACGCTCTACCCGCGATCCATTCGCGTCACACGTTCTTACGTACCACAACGCATCACGTACAATGTAACGCGCGCAAACCTTGTCTACATTCATCAACTTACTTTATCGTGTATTATAATATCTATAGAATCTATAGAAGCATTTTACCAATTATATTCAAGTTTTATTCGCGATTTTTTACGTTCGCATTCGTAGCAGTGCGTTTCAAATATCGGGATCCGTATATCCGCGAAATACGAAAAAATTGGGGAGCCCGAAAGTTCGATAAAAGATTTACACATGCGACGGGATTTTTAGTTACACTGACAAAAAAATGAATTTCAGCGATCGGAGGCATCACAAATTCAATCTGTTGCGTATTCATTCTGACAAAATATTAATAACTATTATAAAGTCCATTGCACTTATAAAATATCGCCATTTAATCATCGTAATTCATTTCACGAGTTATTTTCTAAAAATCCGAGTCCTAGGGAAATGTGTTAATTCTTTGCCTGTCTCGCACCATTTCCTGTCTTCTCCCCATACGATACGTAAGCTCAGCGTCGAAATTTCACTATCCATAATCTCTAACTCTATTTCAATATTCCATCGAAGAATCGACATATTGAAAATTTGCGATTCTCATTTGCGCTCTCCTATACATACTGCCTTAAATTGAGAGGAGAATATGGATATAAATAATTGCATGTGGTCAAAAAATTAAAGGCCATTAATCTTCGTAAACCGTATATGGAAAGGCGGGAGAGGGTCGGAGGGCCAGCCGCCGGGTCCGAAAGAGAGAGAGAAACGGTGACAGAGGGAGAATTCGCGTCAGTTTGAAACATTCCACGCTAATGAAACGGGGCGTCGAGGATGGAACAGTTCCCTCCCAGCGCGCGAGTTGAACGCGATAGAGCCTCGGGACGTCTGTGTCGAAAAAACGCGTCGAGCCGGATCGAGGGTTCGGTATATAGCCGTGTGTGGTGGCGGCGGTGGAGAAGAACGAGAGCTATGGCAAAACGGGTACGGGGGGGGGGGGGGGGGGGGCGAAAGGGTTGCGGGCGGTCCCACGGGCGAGTCAATCGTCTCGTCACGCGGAGGCGGGTCGTTTGAAATTTGTTTACTACGGCCAGCAGCAGACACTAGGCACGGGCGTTAAATATAGCGGGTATTTGGTGGGGGTAACGGTAAGCCGCGAAAACCCTATTTTTACGAGAGAGATTTTTCACTCTCATATCTCCCCCTTTTAGTTTCTACGCTCGAGCATCTCTGTATAAACTGGGTGTGCCACCATTATTGTTGCATCTTTTTATCCTACTCCCTGTCTGCGAATTCCTGACGTTGCCAATCGCACCACATTGGAGATAAATTGTCGACGATCGCTGTGGTCCATGCCAAATTTGATATGGGTTACATGTAATGACCATTATCATTCAAATGAATTTTTTGATGTTTCAGTTTTCGCACTGGGAAGATAATTCATATGTTTGATAAGGCTATGACACTTTTACGCAGATTAGACTCTGATTGTCAGAATAATACCACGCGTATTACAATTAATTGATAATGGCAATAAAGTTAAAATAAGTGATTTTACAAATAATATTCTGAATATGCTAAAACAGTTCCAAAAAGGGATGGAAATGTTTCGCCACAATTTGATAATTGTTCTGTAATAATCCAGATATTAAAAAATATGTATATATATAAATACACAAGTTATGTGCTTGAGTTATTTGTTTCCTGTCAGAAAATCCCAATTTTTTTTCTTCATCGAAAGCAGAGCCAATAATGCGTCAGCATGTCATGATACAAGGGCCCGAAGATTTTGTGCAATATCATCCATATCAAAAGAGAGCACAGCTCTCTTTTATATCTGCACATCTTCATGTTACAATTTGAGTGATATTATTTTTTTAATCATAGCTCTATCAACTGTATCATTTATCCCTTTAACTGCCAATGTAGCATATTAATTGGATTGCCGTAATCTTAATTGCCAACCCAGTTTAATAATCCGTTAATTTTATCGGGAATTCAAAATATGCTTTAAATCCAAAAAAGGACTTGGTAAGTTTGAAAACACGAAGAGGAACGCAGGAAAGTGAAGGGAAAGAGCGGACGAAGAAGAATAATATTAGCAACAGAGAGGAAAATAATAAGAATGAGAGACGTGGAGCGGTGGAAGTGGAAGTGAACGAGGATGAATATAGGAAGGTGAAACAGAAGGAGGGATAGAGAAGGAATGACGAGAACGACGCTATTCCCGCGTGCTGCCGCTGCTGCTGCGCCGCTCTCTTCCTCGGCAGACAGGCAAGCAAGCAAGAAGGGAGGCAGGCACGAGCGTGGATTCCCACGTAATGCGAAACTCGTGTCGTCGCCCTCAAATCCGCGCGGGGTTCGCGCGCGCTCTGCCGAGTGAGTGCGCCCCGATGGTCGAAGAAGCAGAAGAAGACACAGTATAGTTGTAGCGGCAGTAGCGGAGCAGTCACACTCTCGCGTGGCGAGAGTGGCCGTCGGAAATTTGTTTACAACGGGGCAAACGCGCCGGGCCCCCGCTAATTATAGTTCGCCAAGCCGACGGAAGGAAACGGCTAAGGCACTATTTTTACTGGTGCCTCGAGGTTTTGAATATGGTCGTAAGGAACGTGCGACTTTTATAATGCCATTCTCATTACTCGCTTTAAACGTCTTCAGGTATTCAAGAATACTCAAAATGTCCATATGCATATATCGGAAAGTAAATAAGACATTTTTGAGAAAAGGATTTGCCAGTTCAAAAAATGTCATTGATATGTAGAAAATTCCATTGATATAAAATGCATTATTAAAAATTATGGTCAATTGGTGTATATGCATTATTAACAATTGTTGTAGAGAACAATACTATAATTTGATAAATTACTCAAAAACCTATAATATGAATCGTGCATAGAAAATGCAAATTATAGACAAGACTATTTTTATTGAATTAACATTAAACGCAGGAGGCGAAGATATTTGGAAAATTTTGTTGTACTCAGCGGTACCGCGTTAAGTCCGGGAATTTAACCTTTTCGAGGATAAAAATTAATTTCCCTCATGTCCCCTGACGTTCTATTTTCGAGACGTACTCACGTCCAGGGGATGCGATGTGTATGAGACGTACGCTAGGGAATCTCTTTCTCTGTTTAAACTTCGACGAATAAATGAGAATCAAAGAATGCAAAAGAAGACTAGAATCATGTCATCCAGATAAACCAAAATTCCAAGGAATTGATTAAGTACTTATTGTGGATATTCCAAACTGAATTGATTTGTAATGTTACTTGATAATTTTCGATATTCAATTCATTACATTATTTCGCACATAAGTTCTAATTATTAATTACTGTGAATGAAAAACCTATCATTTTTAGATCACCAAAATCCTATTAAATTTTAGAAGAAATAAAATATTCATTCCTACAAAACGTGAATAAAATCTCGAAAATAAAACATACAAATGAAACCTCATCGAATTTTAAATCGATTGAATTAAAAACATCCACGTGACTTTCCGTCCTCAACCTTTCTGATAAAAAAAACCCAGCAGGGCATATTCAATAAGCTCGTGATAAAGTTGCAGTGTGAATGATGCCTGTTGTGCAAAATCATGGATCGCTGAGGATTCGAAAAAACGTATTTAGGTGAGGCTGAATACCAGCGGAAATCGCGTGAGTGCGAGAGAGAGAGAGGATCTCGAGCCTCCCCTTAAGGACAGAGGATGAGAAGGAATGAAAACGAGAAGGAAAGAGTAAGAAACAGAATGAGAAGAAAACAGTGAGAAACCGAATGAGAAGGAGATAGTGAGAGAGAGAGAGACAGTCACAGCAATACAGTTAGGAAAACAAGGCAGAGATGAGGGTTTGGCAAGCAGTGAAGGGACAGAGTGAGTAGAGCCAGCGACGATCTTCGTCTCCTTCCGTCTCTCTCTCTCCTTCCATTCTCGAGATAAGCCGAGACGAGGATAGCTGGTGTCCGCGGTAGCGAAACACCGGCTCGTCTCCGCGTAGACGTAGACGGCGACGAAGACGACGACGACGACGACGACGACGTCGTCGGCCGTCGCGGCGGCCATGCTTGCTTGCCGCGCCGCCCAGAGTATCGTCTGCGCTCTCTCGGGTCATTCGCGCGATTGATGCACCCAAGTACTACAAAACTCACACTTTCTGGTGCCCGGGCCACTTTTCCGGGGTGGCCGGTCATGCGTTGAACGAGACGCTCACGGCGAAACGGCCGCGGGACACTCTGTTGTTTTGGCAAGCACACGAAAGCACGAGCGAGATAGAGCACGCCGGCCACCGGAAAAAAACAGTCACAGTGGGAGACAGACAGACAGACAGACTCCGTCGAGACTGTGTAGTAGACAAGCGTGTGTATATATATATATATATAGAAAAAAAAGTACGTATATATATATATATATATGCAATAGTACGCCGACTGTCTCGAGGACAACGAAGCACACGTAAGAAGCAGCAGAATCAGCAGCAGCAGTAGAGGAAGCAGCACGAAGCCGAAACACCAAGTAGTATACGCAGCGTAGACGTAAGATTTTGTATAGTCAAGCGACGAGTAAAGGGTTGAGAGAGGGGAGGGGGAAGGGGGACACCACGCACACCACGCGTCCGACTCCGCTACGGATTCGCAATGTTCCGGATCTTGCATTCGCTGTTATTCTCCTTAATCATTGTTATTGTTGTTTGTTGTTGTTTGTTTATCGGTATATCTGTCTCGTGCTTGTGCGAGACGACGAGAACGGATTTCCCGCGTCTCCTCACTCGCTGCTTTTACGTTTCTCTCTCACCCTATCGATGTGTGTGTATTTTTCTCAAGCCTTTAATAATATATATATATATGTGTGTGTGCGTGTGTTCTTTCTTTATGTGTCTTTATTCGTTCCCTTTTGCTCGCCTACTATCACCTCTCTCCTCGCACTCACTCACGCCTCTTGTTTATCTCTATCTCAATCTCTCGCTGTGTGTTACACGCTCGTCCGTCCTTCGTTTTATCTCGGTGTTCTCGTTTCTACACCGCTTATCGCTAACTCTCAGTGGCTCTTGGCTCCCCCCTCCACCACTCGCCTCGCCTCGACGTTCCTTATTTTCTCGAGGACCAACTATTTAATATTGAGATAAGAAGCCGCACACCTCGATATTATGAGAGTTTAGGAAGCAAGGAGAACGATCGCCCAGTGTAACCGCGGCGGAGCGAGCGTTGCTGCCTATCGGATGGCACTGCGTTCAGCGCCGCGACGGCCGACGCCGCGGTCCCGAGAGAACGCTCGGATAAGCTCGTTCGCGTTCGCGAATCAGCGCCGTCACTCGGCGCATCTCGGCACTGATCGGTCACTTCCCGACGCGCTCACTTTCCTCGCTGCTCTCTGGTACTCTCTTCTCGCGCTGGCGCTGCGTCTGCGCGCTGCGCCGCGCTACGCACGGGCCTGCCACCGGGAGATTCATCGCTTTTCATTCGTCCCGCTCCATCGATGCACTATCGATGCGCTCTCGCCTCGAATCCTCTGTCGCGTGAATTCTTTGAATTATGAATTGAACGAGAGCGGTGAGAAGCTCGACGGACCGAACGTGTCGATGGTACACGAGCGAATGAATCTGTAAACGTACTGCGAATTCCCGCAGGCTCTGCGACCACGACGAACAGCCAAAATTTGTCCGTATTTTTGTAGCTGTTTTTCGCTGTCACACAGGCTAACTGGAAAAATGGTTTATCTTTTTGTTTTTTTTTTTTCAGTTTTCCGCTGAGTAATTAACAGACATTGTGCGGAATATTAAATAGATTTACATGTTGAAATATGTTCTGTTGTAGTAATCATGATTATAATTATTATTGTTATTAAGATTTCTTTTCCAAGATTTTTGACTAAGTCGACGCTGCGAGTATAATTGCCGTATCAGAAAAAGTCAGCGAATTTTTTTTATCATCCCATTTACAACAAAACCAAATTTATTTATGGGTGTGTGTACATGTACTTTGGGCATTTTCGTACTGTGTAAGTCTGCACTATTTGGACCTGCCCTTTTTTCGAGTGCCCTCCCGAATCTACGTAAACTGTAAATTCACAGTTTTTTACGGACTCTTTCGCGTTGCATGAACGCATTAATAAGACTCGAGATTTAATGAGTGAGGTACGTTTTTTTTTTTTCACCAAAAATTTTTACGTCAGGTTATAGACACTTCGGACGCTGTGCTTCGAAGAGCTGTGCGAGTGACGTACGGGTCATCGACAATAATTCATTGCGGTAAGGTTAATCGTGGGATATGTACCCGAAGAGATCCACGATATATGTACACCTAGCACATGGTATGCGCGCCAACGGTTCGTACATAAGCCTCAATCATTTCGTGCCTTTACATTATTTAGCGCGGTGTGGCTTACACTTATACGTATGCCAGCGCGTTCCGGTCATCGGCCCTCCGTCTATACGTACATATAGTATAGTTACTGGTATATCATGACGGTCTATAAGCTTTTGAAAGTACACAATCGAGCGATCGTTATCAAGAGAAGTGGCAGCGTCTCGACGCGAATTATTTTTTAAAAATTGAAAGGCCTCAATATATATTCTCATCACTGTCTGCTGGCTGTTATATATATATATGCGCCGCCTTCAAACGTCACGAGTGTCACGAAGGCAAACTAAATGACTTGACCCTGAATATATGCTGCATATATAACCTTCATTTATGTCTGCCTCTACTGGCCCAATCTTCCCCCGAATAAATTAAACGATCATATTAATTCAACAGCAAATAAAAAAAGTGAGAAATAATCATTGAGATCCATGCAGACAGCGTTCCTCGCGCAATCACGCCCTGCAGTTGAACGCTGCGGCGAATGCTGAACCGAGGATGAGGCCTCGACCCTGCAGAGGTCGCACAATACTCGCTGCGAGGGCACCGAGTATCGTGCGAGTATTTGTTACGAAAGATACGTAGAGTGGTATGCAAGGAATTTTCGGAAAATGTGAGTAATAGGTGAATATCGTAGTGGGGATTGGATTCCGAAATTTGAGTGCCCAAATGTCCAGAGCCACTGTAAAAATGTTTGTTCCATAATAAGGATAAAAATATGGGCCTTTTCAATGCGACGAGAGTTTTCTTTGTTGATAACTGTACATTATAAAATGAAATTCATATTCTTGTACCTTCCATTTAAGGTTTCTGTAATTAAACGAGTATTTTGTTTAATTAAAAAACCTACTTTTAAGACTTAAAAAAAATTACAAAAATCATTTGTCAAAAATGAGCTAAACATTTATTCGGTCATTATGAAAACTATCGTGCGACCTTTCGCGGATAAATTCTTTCTTCTGATTGAATCGTGATTAATACTTTTTTGATCCACAAAACTAAAACTACGTGACAGGACGTCCTTAACGATTATAGTGTTGGTGACTGCGAGCAAAAGTGGACATTCCATCCCATGTTACCCTAACTACGTACATGTAGCGTATGCGAAATCCTATATCGTCGACGTGGAGATAAGAGGTCTTCGCCCCGTTTGTAGTTATGTCGTGAAATCGTCGAGCCGGACGCTGCGGAGCCGAGCGGATGAGTCGCGACGCACAGACGATACGTCGTTAGCCTCGTCGTCGCGTTCGAGGACGCGTTCCGTCAGCGAAAGTCGAAACTCATTGCCAGGAATACGGGCCCCGAGGCGAATCATGCTCATACCCAGCGCGCTGCACCGATGCGCGTTTTATGTACAGTAGGTAGTGCGTGGATATGCGCGTTCTTCGGGAACAAGCCTGAGGCGACGTCTCCGCAAAGAGTGAAGCGCGTGCGAGACAAAAAAAAAACGGAAAAAAGAAAAAAGAAAATGTATGAAAGCGCAACTACTGCTATGCTGCGGTCCGTGGTTAGCAGCGAGCATAAAAGTGAGTGAGCGAGAGGGAGAGGTAGAATCTCGAGTGCCGAGCTCAGCATTCCCCCGGACATACTTGGAACCGGACACCGGGTTCGCGGAACCGAGACGGTCACCGGAGAACTCGCTATTTAAAGAAACACACCCGACACCGCCCGCGCTTCTCTTTTATTACCAACCTTCATTGACCTCTCGTTCTGGCGCTCCCCTATACGACTTACGACACATAAGTTACTGTTCCATTGGATTTTTATTGACGCAAGTAATGTGGTTACTTTTATTGTTAGAAATGGACGTGGATTTATTTCTTCTCTTTTTTCTATCGTTTTATTCTGGATAATTAATTAGTGAAATCAAGTATTGGTTTTTAGTTTTTAGTTAATATTATAGTGAATTTGAACTATTTCTGTGGAATGACTCAATGTTGATACAAAGAAAATGGGAGGTCATGGAATGCGATCAATCAAGCACGGTTTTCGAACGATGCGAAGGTTGAAAAAGCCCGCGAATCGTTTGAAATGAAACGAGTTAATGGAAATGACACGGTAGAAAAATTCTTCGTTCCGGTTGACGATTGATAGATCTTTCATTTGGCAGTTTGCTGGAGAACATGTCCTCATTCCAGTACTCGGTTCGTAGATTTTTTTTTCTTCAGGATTTACTGGTAAAAAAAGTTTTTCGCATTGTCATTTACGTCGAAAATGAAAGAGTTTCCTCAAGGGAAGCACTCGCACTCCAAAAATAGAGGGACCTTTGATTCCGAAGTAAAAATATAAATTCGGTACATTTAAATAGTTGGGGGTGAAAATGTCACGACATTCTCATCGTCGTATTTTTATACGCGGTAAACGCTGTGAAGCGGATGATAAAGGGTGATTGAGTCAACATCATCGTCCAGTTCTAACCTTCAACGATCACCTTTCTGTCTAGCGCAGTTACCTTTTCTGTGTTTTGCCGAGCCGAGCCGGGGCTCGATAAATAACAATACTTATTAAATTTCGCCTTAGGATTCGATACAGCGGTAAATATATATATTTATTCCGAAATGTCGTAACAGTCTCATCTGCCCCGTTTCTCGAAGTGCTCGTCTGAGTGCACGAAGTGTACTATAGTATGAAACAATGGGTCTCGTCTCGAGTCGAATCCGTCTGAGCCAGAAGAAGGTGGTAGTCGCGCGGCTTGTCGTTTCTCGTTCTTTCGCTTTACTATATTATGTATACTCTATGTGTATGATGCACAACGAGTTCTCTCGGTGTCCCTCACTCCACTCGTTATTAATATCGAACAATGACGCGACCTCGATATCTGCGCGCGTCTCCACGAGTTCGTTCGTTCGTCCATTCGCCCGAAGGAAAACAAGAGGGTTGAGGCTATCTGGTCTTTTTGAGAGTAATGCATCTCTACGCCTCTTAGATTACTTGCGGGCATTAGAGACTGGAGACAAAGCGAAGGGAAGGGAGAGAAGAAGAAGAAGAAGAAGATGATGAAGATGATGAAGACGATGAAGACGAAGAAGAGGACGAAAACGAAGACGGAGGCGGAGCCGCCGATGAAGACAAGGATGAAGACGGAGGCGGAGCTGAAGATGAAGACAAAGATGAAGACGGAGGCGGAGACGAAGACGAAGACAAAGACAGAGGCGAAGATGAAGCCGGAGGCGGAGACGAAGACGAAGACGTAGACCAAGACCAAGAGGAAAACGAAGATGAAGACGAAGACCAAGACGAAGACGAAAAGGAAAACAAAGAAGAAAGAGGAGATGATGATGAAGAAGAAGAAGAAGAAGAAGACGATGAAGAAGAGAGGAATGAGAACGAGTCAGGCCAAAGGAAAGGAACGAGCAAAGGGTGAGAGGTCTCGAAGAGCAGACAGACAGCCTGACCAAAGTGGCGAGAGGGCACAGCGTTGTCGTATACAGTACTTATATACAAGCCGAGTGAGAACGAGGTGGAGAACGAGACGGAAAGAGCAAAAGATAAAGGGAGAACAGCGAGCATACCAGCTACCAACAAGCTGAAGACAGAGAAAGAAGGCGAAGAAGAGGAAGAAGCGAGTAATGCGAGAGCGAGCAAGACGAAGACGTGTAGTGCTTCTAAAAGAACCTCAAAGACCATAAAGACCAAGTGATAATCGGTCAGAGACCCTTAACCGAGACCAGGCAGACGCGCGCACCCATTGCACACGCTGGTTTGAGATCATCGTCGGGGGCCAGCGGCATCGCCGACTCAGGGACACCACCAGACAACGGACAGACATGCGACGTACGTATAGGAGAGACTCAGACACTCCGCCTTTTCACTCTCCTACTTCTTCTTCTCTCTGGCCTCCTTTATACGTTGCACATACACGGTAAAACACTATACACCTTTGCTTCAGACAGGGATTCATAAGCCGATTAAATATTTATTTCAATTAAGAATTAACTTAATAAAAAAATGATAATCACCGGTATCCGGTTGATCTATTCTTGAAACGGGAAAAGCTTTGTGTTGGAAACACATAGTTAATAAGATTTTCTGACGCAAAAAGAACCAACGGTCTGAGCAGGCAACCATGCATATTCAAATGATTCATAGGTTCGTATCCTCGGCCCTTGCCTTGGGACATTAGTAAAATATACGATGAGCTTTGTTCTACCGATTTTTGGCCAATTAAAAAAATACTGTAACATCTGTGTAGTAAATACGGAATAATGGTTCATCCAAATTTGTACTTGGACAACCAACAAGATTCTTAGTCATATTAATCCAAAAAATGTGTATCAATTTTGAGATTGAAAATCACCTAATGAGAGGTCAATTCCGCGCGATCCTATTGGTCACGCTGAATGCCGTTATTGGTCAACTCCACGAGGATCTAGTCGCTTCTCGATTCACTATTTATTGCCCCAACGTATTTATTGGTTGACCTTTCCGATCGGCTGCACTCACCACTACTTCAGCATGTGCTATTTCCGGCATCAACTTCGAACAAGCGTATTTTTACGTCTCCTGTTTAAGATTTTAATACACCTCGTATTCGGGGTGAACGCTCATGACGTTGGTGCTCTTCAGGTACTCCACTGTTCTCCTGTTCTCTTCCATCAGATTCTTCCCCTCTCCAATGGTCTAAAAAGAAAACCATATTTCATGAATAATAGAACAAAAACGGTTGAGTAACGCCCGAGATACGCGGTACAAGAACGAAGGGAAAGAGGAAAGCGATGAGAAAGTCTCTCGCGCCTCGGCGATTTTCATTTCTCACGGGCCAAGGGCAAACTCCCTGAGTCCGAGCGTTTAAGCCCATTCAGAAAGTAGAAAAAAGAATGAGATGAGAATATAGTGCGTCTATATATATATACATATGTAGAGGTACATATAAAGCTATGACTGCATATATATATAGGACTGCAGGAAGAAACGGAACGAGAAGGAAGAAGCCAACGTTAAGGCGGTTCGCGTGCGTGACTTCTTTTTGTATGGCTGGCCAGCTCTCGCCGGCTGGTTCCCTTTCTGACTCGCTTTGCTTGCTTTTCTCGCTGGCCTGGCTGACCGCCGTCGCGGCGTACGACCTCCTTAAAGGGCAGCGGACCTCGCCGGCGCATCACTCGTTTCCAACGACTGTAACTTCCACACCGCCACGAAGAAACTACCTATAGAAGAAGCCTGAAAAAGTCTCGGAAATGGGAGATTGGTCTGAGACGTTCAGCAATGTCCACGTCTGTTATACGATAGTGCCGGGCCTCGACGAAATTTTACACAGCCTCTTCCCGCGCCTTCATCGTTATCGACGATTCTCCGGCTTTTTCAAAAATTTTCTCGGTCGGAGAGGATTTTGGAAGAGAATTAATTAAGTACAAAAAACTGCTATCGAGGAATTTAAAAGTATTTTTTTAAATGACTTTGTTATAAATATTTTTATGCGAAACATTTATTCTTAAGGTGAATATTAATCTTGATCAGAATTTGAAAAGTTTTCTATTTAAAAAAATATTTGGTTACGTCGAATTGGCTGGGGGACTAGAAAAAAATCCGCTAGATGTCGTGTTGTCACAAATGAATTCTCGAAAGCTCAACGAGGATCCGTAACTCTGACAATTGTTAATGCACATTATTTGTAATTACCAGGACTATTGTTTTCAAATAGATAATGATAAAGATTTTAAAAAATGTTATCTTGTTTATCATGAAAAATAGAAACCTGTAAAAGGTTTTAATTCACAAAATGTGTAATTAAAAGCGTTCTGAGCATATTTTTAATTCTTTTTTCTCTCGTGAGGAGTGAAGTATTCCAAACAACTTTTCTAAAGACGGAAGTATTAGATATACGACGTTGCAAGTCCTTAACATAAGTGCAAGTTTGGTAGTATTAAGGGGAAAAACCGGTCATGTCTGTACATCGATGCAGCAGATGAAATGGCAAAGTGGCATGACAGATGGGCGCGTGTGAATTGGAGAGGAATATGGGACAATAGCTCAGTTGCGACGCCACGACTGCTGATCCGTGAAGGCGTCGAGCCCAAATTGGATTATCGATGATCAAACACTAAATCCGATCAAACCGTTCGGAAAGGGCTTCATCCGGTCATTTTTTTTTTTCTTTCTTTTTATCTCTTTTTCTGCCCGGGCGTTATTGGCGGCCCGTGTGTAGTATTGGAGGGCGACAGGTTGTCTTCCACTACTACGACGACCGACCAAAAAAACGCTATTACAATTAATAATAACGAGATAAATATTGAATAACATTACGAAGCACGAGAATTATCATAATTATCACATGAATTTTAAAAGTCTGTGAATAAAATTAAAAACGAATTAATTAAATACATGTTGAGTCGCTGATTACGAGCTTTTTTCTGTAGGTCGTAAACCCAAAAAAGAAGAATTCCAAAAATTAAAGCAGAAGTTGAGAAGAAGAGGAATGGAATTTTCAATAAAACAAAAAAAATTTGTTGGCGATGATGTATTGTATTAAATTTGAAATTTAGATGTACAAAGTGGGAACAGAATATCCAATTCTGAACAATAAATCGACGTCTGTCGTGGCAAGATATAAAATCGAAACCACACGATCACGAAGCCAATAAAACTACTAAAACCCCCTAACAAGCGAATTCGACCCTACGCCGGCACTTCCATTTTCGCAAAGCTTTTATTATCTTCTTTCCTATATGTATGAACTCTATGTGTGCGACATCCCTAATACATAGTCCAGCAATGGTAGCTGTCAGGAGTTATGGTCGGTTGGACGCAAAGGGAATCGTAAAAAGGTTGAACGCCATAGGCGAGTGGCGAAAATTCAGGGAACGTTCTTTTATCTTCCAATATCTGAAAGGCAGTTGGTTGGGGCAATCGCTATATACATTGTATCCATAAAATATTCAACATAAATTGTCCCGTGGATCTTATTGGCGCAAAGCTGTTGAAAACTACACTGAAAGCAAGCATTAACAAGCTATAAACCAAAATGTCACCAGTTCCATTTTACAAAAAAAAAAAAAGAAAAAGTAATTCAAGTTTCCCACAAATTGAAATAACAAATGCACCTAAGTTATACAAAATGGAGATAAAAGTATTTTAAAAATAAAGGTGCTTTTTCCGGTAGTGAGATTAGAAAAAAAAAGTATATTTTTTTCAAAATCACATCGAAAAGGGTTGCAACGAGTGAATACCAAAATTGGATGTCCGAAATTTGAAGAAATTCCAGTTCGATTTTCTGGTCTGAAGTCCAAAAGTCACTTAATAATTTCCAATAATTACTCTAATAATCGTACATAATTTATACATTGGAAGTTAATAATTAAAAAAATGGGCTCTTCTGAATCGATTCCGCTCAACGTCGAATAAATTTTTTCTCGCTCGATTAATAGTTTTTTATTTTCTTTCAGAGACAACCATTGTACCAGGTACCATTTACATCAGGTACACTTCAACCCTCTCGAGTTACGCTGGAACCTTTCGACGCTGGAGAATGTTGCAGGCGAGATATCGCGCGGGCGAGATGAAGAGTGAGGTGGGAGAGAGTTATCGTCCAGCAATAAAAGTCGATGGCGATAATAACGCGTTGATATCGCAAGCAAGCGCGAGTCGGGCTGATGCACCGCGCGTCTGGCCCGCGTCCGCCTGTCTGGCTGTCAGCGGGTCGTTGAACGTCCCCCTTCGCCTCTTGGTGCCCCTGAACACGAGTACCCAAGCTTCTTGGCGTCTCTCTGTCCTCTCCTCGCCTCTCTCTCTCTCCTTTCCAACTTCACTCCCCATCATTTCCTTTCTTTCCCTCTTCCTGCCCTCCACTGTCTTTCTCCGCTCTTCGTGTACTCCGCAAGTACGCGAGGGTAAAGAGGCCGCACACGGTATCTTCAAAGACGACGAGTCGCTGTCGTTAAACGGACAGCGAGCTCTCTCACATTGCTCCAGTATTAGTCGTTCTGGTCGGTAAAACTTTATCACAATCTAACCTCATTACAAGGACGATATACGCTATTTTTTCATTTCTCAATTTGCGCAGCTTACATTGCAAAAAAATTCGAAATTACTTTTGAGCTCCGTTGGTTTTTAAATAACGTGTTCTTTATTACTTTCACTTGTGAAATGTATTTTGTTGCATATTGCAGTCGATGGAACTTCATCATGATGGGAAATCAAGAGGGAAATGTATTTTTTATTCAGACAAAAAAAGTTAGGTAAATTATGATTTTTTTGTTAATATCGCGGGATTTAATTTGAGCATAATACAATCCTATTTCCATGATTCTTCGGGCGACACAGTATGCTTAATATTGACCAGAATTATTTTCGTCAATTTACTTTTTCTTAGCTTAGCTTCCATGAACATAAAAGTTGAGCAGACAACCCGCGTAATAAAAACTATATTGAATTTTTTTTTCTTTTAATAAAAAGAATGACGTCCATGAACCACCACGGAAACTCTTCGTCAATTTTTTGTTTCACAAAAAATAATAATTGAAAAATATTTTCATTTTTTTAAATCCATTTAAATTTTACTGAAAAAAAAAAAACGAAATTTCGTCAAATTACAAAATATATATATATATGTATATAAATTATACAACAAAACACGTTTTTTTTTATGAAAAGGACGTTGATTTTAGACAATTAGGTTTTATTACGATTTGATGGAGACAGTTAATTTTGAAAAAATTCTGACAAATTTCACGGCGGTAGTTTTGATGTGTGTATTATTGCTCTTGTTATGCGTTCTTCAAACCCCTTGACTGGCATCCACTTCCCCAACGACGGCTGATCTCGTTTCCAGCATCTTCGTTTTCCATAGCGAGTTCGCCGACACGCGAGACGCAACTACCGCACGTCATGGCCATAGAACGGCGAAGCCAGGCGGCGAAGTGGTCGAGGAGATGAGACGAAACGAGTGAGCTCGAGGCGTCACGACGGCCGTTTCGACGTCGCGTTCTCTTAACAGGTGTCGTTCAGGTCGACGACGACGGCGAATATGAGGAGCGGACACGATATCCACTCTCGTCTTTTCGCCGTACTTTCCCGACGAAAGGATACGACGCGGTAGTTTGGAAAAATTGTCGAAGAGAGACGACAATTCGGGCGCTCTATTTTTTTTTTTTTTTAACCAAACGGAAGAATATGGTGACTCATCTGGTGTGAAATATATATAAGCCTTTTCGTGCCATTCGTTCCATTATATTTTTTCAAATATTAATAATCTGGGTTTTTCAAGCGGGATCATGTAAAAAGAATTATTTTACAAATACCAAATAATTATTTCTTCCTCGAATAGAAGATTTTTTTTTCAACGCAAAAAGTTAGTTGAGTTTGAAAAATATTGAATTTCTGAATAGAACTATTTAATTCAAACTCCTTCCCCTTAAATTAGCGTGTATTTTTATGAAAATCGGTAATTCTGACGTTTGACTACAGTGAAAATAATCCTGTTTGATTACTGGAATATTGCTGACGAGTAGAATACTCAAATTGTTATGTACATGCTCATTATTCTTACGCAGAAGGCATTAAATGTTGGGTGATGAATTAAGCTGGTGAAATTCAGCGGTTTATGTGTGTATTGAGCATTCCAGTAGAGCTGAATGAATTAGGGTGGGAGTGCGCAAAGTACGATACATTAATACCTCTCAAATAATTCGAGACGTTGCACTCAGTCACGCCAGCGAGTGAACGAGCCAGCCAGCAATCGAGGGAACGTAACGGCGACGTTGGGGATTAAATTTCACGCGGGTGGAAAGGGACAAGAGAGGGTTGACGAGAGAACGAAGAATGAGAGAATCAGAAAGCGAGCCCGAAGGATCAGCGAGTCGGAGAGGTCGAAAACTGTACATATGTATATTCCTGTGTATTATGTATGTAAAGATTTGTGAATATGTACCTATATACATATAGGCCATTTCATCCCAAATCGATCCAAATGGCAATAATACATTCATCGAATAAATAAATATTTCGTAGGGCCTGACACAATAACATGTCACAGATATTTATTTCTGTGCTAAAAATCTGCCTAAAAATGTGCATTCGTAGTTTTCCGGAATTTTGTATATTTCGTACATTTGAATGACGAGATATAAATTTAAAGAGAAAAGTTAATCCTTCAAATTCAAACGCTGACATCTGAAATATGTTTTTTTAAATCGCCCTTTAAAAATTCTGGAAATATTTGACGACTAGCGGAATTCTATCGGAAATGCATTCAACATTTTTATTTTACAATAAAAGAAATTGTCAACGAATAAAATTTTGAACTGGAAAGATTCGTGACTTAAAAAAAAATGTTTCAAAATATTATTATTTTTGTGGTACTTGGACCACAGACATGCTCATTGGAAATAAATAAAAATTAATTAACAAAAAATAATGACAGCCAAAAAATTTGAGCCACTGTCCGATGCCGCACATCAATTTCGCTTGAAATGACCCGTACACCTATACGTAAACCTTAACATATTTTTCTTACTTCACTCGCTCTCGTAGAGTCGCTGCTGGTGGCTGTCTACTAGAAATGGTAATAATAAAATCTGAAGGAGTCGACGTTGGCCATGGGTATACTATATAGCTTACGAGATGCGAGGGTAGAAGCAGCACCACCACCGGCGGAAGCAGAAGCAGCAGAAGCAGAAGCAGAAGCAGAAGGAGAAGGAGAACCAGAGAAGAGACGCTCCGGTGTTGCACGAAGGATAGAGTATTTTAAGTTCTTAAGGGAGGTTGAGGCCGGTCGGGGGGGCGCAAAGGGGGCAGGGTAACGAAGGGCACGATGGGTGGTGAGAAAGAGAGAAAGACCGGACGACAGTCTGAGTGAAAAGGAGAGGCTGAAGAGTAGGAGATCGAGGTATAACCAGAAAACGGTAAAGCACGATAGAGATAGAAGGAGATTGTAGAGAGGGTGAGTCGGTGCAGTAAGAGCGGAGCAGTTCACTCGAACAGTTTGGTTGGCTCGACTGCGGGGGTGGCTCGGGGGTTAGTCTAGACGGGGAGACCCCCGACTCCGCGGGCCGGGCCGGGCGCGTTGCGCGTCCCGCTTCATCCCAGCTATCCCGCCCCCGCCCTCTCCCGACGCCCCCACTCGCCCCGCACCGCCACCTTTGCCGTCGACGCCGCCGCCGCCAACACCACCGCCACTCAGACTGCGAGCAGACAGGTTGCAACCAATGTCGTGGCAAACCCCCGTACCCCCTGCGCCCCTGCCCCCCCTGCGCGGGACCAACCCTCCTGCAGACGCTCTTCCATCGCACCGACGAGCGCACCAGCACCACCGACTTTCCACCGCACCCGACCTCGCGGCCCAACCGACGCCGACGCCGATGCACTCGTCCGAAATCTCTTAACCTTCCCTATCCCCCCATCCCCCAGCCCCCCGACCCGGACGTCGTCGTCGTCGTCGTCGTCGTCGACGACGATGACTCGACGCCCACGCTTCGGTACCATCCGCGATGAGTGGATGTTGGCGAGAAACGAGACAGAGAGACAGAGAGAGAAGGAAGGAGCACGATAACATGAATTAAGGGTGGAAGATGATGAACAGGAAGAGGAGGACGAAATGAGATGAAGAGTTAAGAGAAATAGTTGTAAGCGACACGTCGGTGAAGAAAGTATTAACGAGGCCGGAATTTGGAATGTGTTGTTAGTGTGATAAAGGCACGAGATTTTGGCGGAGAACAATTGTTTATTGTCAACCTTAAAACTGCCAATGGAACGTATTTGTTGTATTTGAGAAATTGCTATTTTTTGAAAATATATTTTTTTATTTTTTTTCAAGAAATTGTGGAATAATCTAATAAGTAGAGGCAGAAATGTAGCCTATATTTATATTCTATTAAGTAAAAAAAAATGGAGGTGTAAAAACGATTTTTCAAATATTAAGAAAAAAATGTCACTATTTTTGTCTCAGAATAGAAATATTATGTAATTTTTTTTTTATATATTCCAAATTAAATATTATCAGTACCATTTTAACTGAAAATTCTGAATCAAACTTCGATTGAGAAGCAAAACGTCAGACACGAGTTTAAAATTTTCGTTCATCGATCATTGTTTGCGTGGCCTATGAGGGTAATTTTATTTCAAACGATATTGTCGTGCAACACGCGTTCGCATTTCCATCAACTCGCTTCTCGTTCGCTTCGTCCTTCGCGACGTGTCTCATCCATGCAGATCCGCATGCTATGCGCCAGAGAGAAAGAAGCGCAATGTGACAGGAACAACGTTCCCCACTCGACGACGCACGAATCCTCGCAGTCTTCCTCCGCTATCTTTCATTCGTTTTCGTTCGCTTTAAATGCCAGACACGACATTGGACTGAATATTAATAATGCGAACGGGGGAACAATCCTCCTCTGTACCTTTCTCTTTATATATATATATATACATTTTTTTTCTTCATCATCTTCCATTCGCTCTTCGCTAATGCCTCTCGTGGAGTGTCTACGTCCTGTATAGTATGCGCAGCGTGCGTGCGTACGTGATCTGACGCTTTCTATTCAGAGATATGAGCCAAATTTATAGCCGGTTATTTTTCCGCCAATTGAGCGACTGATAATCGACCATATTATGAAAAAAAAACGCCGTTCATTCCAAAAATCTTCCGGCACCTAAATCTAAAGTTGATAAAATTACCAAATTGTCTATCCAAAAAAAAAAAATTTTTTCGTGACGAGAATGCCATTGATTCCCAAAATCTTCACATCTCCAAAAAAAAAACTTAACAACGTGACCAAATTGTGTACGAAAAAAATTAATCACGGTATTTGCCAGCTAATTGACCGGCTGAAAAAAGCGCCATTACTTCCGGGAATATTTTAAAAACTACCAATAAAACATTAATGGACATATTCGTGACATCGTGAAAACATGACTTTGATTACGAACATTGAACGTTTCAAAGTTTCGAAAAGGAAAATTTTTCTAAATTCGCTTATGAATTGCGGTCCAATTTGCTGGTAGTAAAAATGACGACGATTTTATAGGTCCCGATATTACATAAATTGCCGGTAATTCGAATGACGATCTTTTTGTCATTCGATAATAACCCAAAATTACGGTAATTTCGCGTCTCTGCCTGTATCCACGACAATTCCTCTCGTTCAGGCATTTCGCGGTGTCCTTTATTTACTTTGTCCGATTCTCACTCATCGTTGTCATGCGCGTCTCTGTTTCTCGCAGTAGCTGCGGGCAATGTTGCGCATAAGCATTGCATTGTTTCAGTGACATCGTCGAATGCACAAAGGAGAACCAATCCCCTGTCGCAACAATAATATTATACGCGTAAACAATGGTGCAATGACCAGCGGGATTGCCGGGATGCATGCATGTTAATAAATACGTTATATATCATTGTGCTCTATTACTTACAATGATATACATGTATATATATAACAATATAACACGAGCCTACGTGTTATATAGACCCGAGAGAACTGCGGTAATCAACGGGACCAATCAAACGTATGAATTGGTAAATAGCTAGCGTATAACGTGTACTCGTAGCCGTAGCTGTTAACCTAATAACGAAATGCATGTAATATGCGTTCTAGGAAGTGTGAAGTCGGATTTTCATTCAGCGAAGACTATGGGACATTTCAACTAGCTTCGACACATCATTTGCATTTCAAATTGCACTGTTCCTGGCGATCGGTATCACCTGAACTCTGCGCGAATTTTCGAATATTCCGCACAGATAACCTGCTTATCAGAATATATATCATTTTGACGATATTTGACAATTTAATCGGAACACTCTGTTTAAAATTATTCTAAGGACAGATAAATTTGAAGGATTCCTGAGTGATAAGGGCTCCCGAGAGATAAAGGCTCTCCAAACAATTTTCTGGCTGAAGGGGTAACCATAACAGCGAACAAATGAAGTTAGAGCTTTTGAAAAATCTAAATCTTGATTCCCTATGATCTGTGGTATCCTTATTTATATTACTATGATTACTACGAAAACAATATAAAAAAAAACACGTCGAAAATAGATATATTCAAAAGAACGAGTTCTCTGGATGATTCTGCATGACGAAGATGCAGATATAAGAACTGCAGTCAGGCAAAGGACGCGACGAACGACTAGGACGCCGGAGTCTGCTATAATCCAGAGGTCCAGCGAAGCCCGAGTCACGTTAAGATAGCCTTTGATGTCTGCAAGTGGATATCCGGCACCTTGTAACGAGCACTGGGACCCGGTGATGCCAGGGGCAGCTCTGGGGAGGATCGGAGAATGTGCGCGCGGAGGGATGACTCGGTAGCACTCTCACGCCAACCCTCGCTATACATAGCGACTGAATGTCGTATAGAAGGTGGTTCCGGGTAGCCGAACGCTCGGCACCCGCAACAAGAGGAATGTAATTGCTTTCCAGGACCCGAACAGTCAACCTCCACCCAAAAACCAGAGGCGTGCGCTGGATATGCTGGTGTTTTTGATTATCTCTTCCCTAAAGGATTCCAGCCTTTTTCATATTATTTCGCCAGAAACCAGCGCTGGGCGATTAATCTTGTCCGCGGATATCTGGCGTTCTCCCAATTTTTAAGTGATTTTGTTTTTGTCCTGATAGATGTATCATCAGCTTTCGTCGAATCACGACGATTCAATATTAATAATTTTGAATTCACTTTACTTCTTTGACTCTATTTCATATTACTAATTTTTTCTAATATCTTATAATATTTGCGAAATTTATTTTTCATACAGTAATATTAATAATTTGCTTCAATTTTAATTTAAAGGTACGTCATTTTTTTTAATTTCATTTAATTTCATTGGAAAATAATCCTGAAGAGCGAATAAGTAGACTTGGAATAATCCGGACCTATCGTAGACAAATTTATAGAAATAAATATAATGGCACATATTGACCCCGAAGAAAAATTGGAAAGGAATTTAACCAGATCAAATTGTATTTCTGGTTAATCAATTTGACATCTTATGAGAAAAAGGAGTACCTGTCGTTCAACTATTGCAGAAACCCGAATTTTCGCGTAGGTAATTGCAAATAAATTTCTATCTTTAGATGAAAAGGGTCCATCCCTCCTGGTTCGCTTTCTAGGCAACCATCTATTTTCCCAATAGCAGTGGGAGCTCTTCAGCGTGCCAAAGAATTGAGAACGAGGAGTCCAACTTCCTTGCTCGGTGTACGTATGCAGCAAGTTGCGCACACCTCTTCACGACTACGTGGCACTTCACTTGTAGAGACATTTCGACTGTTCGGGAGTTTGTGTTCACTCGCGGGGGGTTGACTCCCCCGAGAGAGGGAACGAGGCATCCTTCGTTCCCGATCTTCGTTCAAACTTTGCCGACTCGACGTACGTCCCTCGGGAACTTCCCGCCGAAGGTAATACACTTCAGCTCACACGTCCCGAATATTTATCAGAGAGTTGCGACGAGAAATGGGCTTCCAGTAGCGAGACCTTTGCCTTTTTCGGAATATGAAATAAAAAGCCCTTTTATCAATTTTTTTAGCAACGTTCGGTAGGATCAAGTAGTCTTGTCAACACGATCCCGAAATTCCGTATGTGGAAGTGATTCTTCAAGATTTCTTTGAAAAATTACTCCTTGCCTTGGCTTCTTTGCATTTTTAAGAATATTCTGCAGCACTTTACATCAGAGTACCTCTAACAGCCCTTTAAATCAAATTTACTTACGCTATCCTCGGTTTTCAAAAATGTAATTTGGCGCTGTTTAATTTTGTAAATATATTTTTTCTGCAACCCTTTCCACTATTTTCACCCAATTTTAATTCAGTTAAATGTGCAATATATGACAAATTTTTCGAAAGCTTAAAAAAAATGAAATTTTGTCACAATTTATTGTTCCTTTTTTTATAAATACCGAACACTCTCTGGTGCAATATTAATAGCATACAATCGATGAATAAACTTATTTCGATTCATAAAAAATATCAAACATGTACATTTTTAACGCCAAAAAAAATTAAATAAAAATGAGCATTTTTCTAAAAGCTAAAGCTATTTATTCGTGTGTAAATGAATGACAAACGAAGAAAAGAAAACGCTTTTTTTCTATAGATAGTCGAGAATTTCTGGTGAGCTGTAATTAATAGTAGTCGATTGATCAATAAACTTGTTCTCCTTCCTATTGTACATTGTGAATGAAGTTTGTATACAGGGAGGCGAGAGAGCGTGCTATCAACGACGGCTTGATGGAAGAGGTGAAAGAGGGAGCTAGTAGCAGCTCCATCAGACCAGACTAAACAAAAGCCATCTGGTTACGTTTTTTCCGGACCTGTAACCCGAACCCCTTTCAAGCTAATTCCGAGGCCTCCACCTCGTTGAGTGTGCCGATGTGTTTGTGCGTAACCCCCAATCCCTTTTCACCGATTCGCCGTTTTGAACACTCCGCGTGCACACTCCACACCCGCCACAGCAGTAGCCTCGTATATTATGACTGCTGGCCCGATAAGCTCCACGCGGCTCAAAGCTCTACTGTGCGTTAAAGCTCGCCATCCATGCACATATATCTCCGCTCGGCCGATCCCGAAGAAAATTCACCAGTGTGTGCATTTGTGGCACTCGTCGCGCGTGCCGATAATGTGCAACCCGTCGCCGCGAGCCGGAGCTTCGTATGCCTTTGCAATCGACTGGGAACCGCCACCGGAAGTGTCCCGTATTCGTGTAACTTTCAGCTAGCAAATATCGAGAGTCCAAACGCTTAACGCTCGACGAGTTCAAGCGAGTTTAAAGTATGAATAAAAAAAAAGAAAATTTGTCCAAAGTAAATTGTTAAGTAAATAATGTACTGCACTGAATGTGCAATTGTCGCTCGAAGCACCGATTTCATTTAATGGAAAGAATGTGGCTAAACTATTACACGCAGGCTGCACAAAATCCTTGAATTTCACAGGGCACTGCTGTAATTACTAACTTCGGTGTGTTGACATTGAATTAATTGGTGTCCCATTGTCAACTTCAGCTACTACATTACATTTCATTGCGCTAGTTCTATCGTTACATTTAATTTTTCTATTTTTTTAAAATAACTCAAAGCATTCCCTTCAAAGGCCGTCACAAATATTTCCATTATTAGAATTATTAACAGAGTTATGATTTTTATTAGAAAAACATTTTTATTGAGCTACTTCGAAAAAACCGCGAGATTTTAATTAAGCTTAAAAACAAAGTTATAAACATTTAGTTAC
This sequence comes from Clistopyga incitator, assembly GCA_947507545.1. Taxonomy (NCBI): domain Eukaryota; kingdom Metazoa; phylum Arthropoda; class Insecta; order Hymenoptera; family Ichneumonidae; genus Clistopyga; species Clistopyga incitator. The sequence goes on along the minus strand of OX382173.1, from coordinate 10,730,731 downwards.
AAAAATTATACTACACATTTCAAACGACAAACAATAAATCCCATAACTCAACTGATCCAAAAAAATGTTCTTTTTCAAAATAAATTCACAAAAGTTAAAAGCCGACGACAACTCCGCCAGATAATTAATCGCGTAGAGTGTATGTGCTGTGAAATCTTATTCCCCAGCCCTAACCAATTACTCAAGTGGATGCTGGCCTATCTCATTATTTAACAATATTCAATTAAATTAACGTCTGACATCGAGGTCGAGCGTAGCAAGAAGTTGGTACAAAAAAACGGCTATTAGATCTACTGGCACTTCACGAGTGTGTTATGACGAGCGATTGCCGGCACGAGATCGGCGTACACACACACACACACACACACAAACCCATATACTCATGTACATACACATACGTGACACTGATTTCCCGGCTCATTCGTTAATGATTAATTATGCCAGATCCAATCAGCAATAGCTAACTGAGCATTTGTGAATGGTCTGGGAGGGAACGAGGCAGTTGGACAAAAAATATCTCATTCTCCACGGTGATTTCTTCTGTCTCGGTTTATTTGTCTCTTCGCAGTCTCGTGTGACACGTCACCGAGTTTGCTCCTGGCTGGGCTGTGAAGCCTCGTCGCTCTCGGCGTCGTAACCCGGCGTCGCCTTATTTATTAAAGCAAAGTCTGGCCCTGGTCTCCCCCCCCCCTCCTCCGACCCGCCGACGTCTTTCTCTCTTCTCGGCACGTATAGCAATGCATAACGACGTCACCTTCTTCCTTGTGGTGAAGCTGATTGCCTCACCACATTACCCACTGTACGCGTTGTCCCTCTTGTCGCCAGCTATTGTAGCCAGCCAGTCAGCTTCACCGTAACTATCTGGCAGTAAGCCCGGTCAGAAACACACGGTACGAGGGAGCTCTCTTTACGAGCGGGCGTTGTGTGTCTCTGGCCTCGTTGGTCCGAGTCGAGGATCGTCATAAACACGAGTAGCTACTCCCGCGAATTCAATTGTTATTGCGTTGGTCGGGCGCGACGGCCTTAATCCGACGAGACTGTCTTCGTGCACTTGGTCGACTCATCTCCTTTGCACGCCGCGGACTCGAGTAACGAATTCGTACACCCGTTCCAACGAATCAGATTTGCGTTGTTAATGGGAGTGTACTACGGTAATCGGTATATTTGAATTTTCGGTTTTTCATTAGTCTCGATACGATTTGTAAAATAAAAAGTTCACTTTTTCTGTAGCGTGTAGGGAAAGTAGGGAAAATTTTTAAGTTAGGTGCGAGAAAAATGGAGACAACACTTTTTTCGTACTAGTGCTCGATTTGTTGCACACTTTCGTCATAGGCTCTAAAACGGCGAGGCTTAGCATACTTTGAAAAATTTTATATGATACTTGTACGAAATAGCGATATTCCAATAGTGCCGAAGAATCCGCCTTTTCGAACTCGTAATTAGAAAGTGATATTATAAATTCGGTATGAAAGTATTCATGGCACATTTTATACGGCGAAATATTATTGTTAAATTCTGAAGTAAATGTGCAATTTTCTGATGTTTCAGAATTTTTTAATTGTAATTATTAGAAAAACAAGTGAATTTTTGCAATGACGAAAATTATCCTGGATTTTTTTGAGTGTGTCTGAAGGTAATCCCAGCCGATAAATAATTAGTCCTTTTTTTACCGTACGACAGAACAAATCGGATTATGGTAATTAACGAGCCGGAGGATTGTAGTAAATTTCATATTTACAGCGATGACTATTTTCAAATCCTGATAAATGATTTTTTTAATGTGCCACGAAATATTCATCGTACGTGTTTCACAAAAACAGTTTTTTTCCATAACACTGAAATACGTAGATACAGGTCGGCTGCATTAGGCAAACAATTTTTAATTACTAATAAAATCACTCCGAAAAAAAAAAAAACAAAGTTTCCTCATTTAAAAACGCTATTTTTTCCACTACCATTCAGAAAAATGCAGAATTAAAGGATTATTTCCCACCCAAAATAAATTCTATATTTAACACCCATTAATCTCATACCCAACAATAAATATAGAATTTACAATAAATTCTATATTTAAAGCAATGTCTATAGTCAGATCCTGATAAGCGACCACTTCTTGTCCCAACCGAGTTTAAATTCGCATCTTTACAATCATTAATTCTAATTATACGTTGGCAATCAGGATTGGATGTATGTAGAGTGAAGAAAGTGGAAAACATATCATTATCACAATGGTAGCGTGCCAGAAACAGAGAAACAGTACGAATGAACACGGGAAAGAGCGGGGGGCAGGGGGGAGGGGGCAGGTAGACAGACAGGAGGCAGACTGTCGCGGGTCGAAGGCCCAACGCCCCCGAGAGCAGTGAAATGCAAATCAACATTAACAACCGGGTAACAGCGAGCAGCAAGCACCAGCAGCAGTAAGCACACCCGTTATTCTCTCGGTGTATTGCACTGTGTACGATTTGGTAAACAAGTTTGGCATAGCCCGGCTCGAGTTGTCTGCAGCCTCCCGTCGGGCACGTCGCCTAGTCACCTCCCCCGCTCGCTGCTGCTGCTGCTGGTCAGCACGTCATCGGTGTCGTGCTCTCGTCGCTGCGCGGCGTTCCTTTCTATCGAATCACGAGCGAACGAGTTCATGCCGCCGCACATTCCGCAGCGATTCGATAAAGAGGAGATCGAAAATGAGAGCAACACGCCAGACGTTTAAATAACCGCGCGGATGCTGCAGAAGAATTATCTTCTGGCTTGGCGCGCGACAGTCCAAAACAAAAAACCAAACACTCCGGCACTTGGATATTCAACATATTACATTTGTTAAGTCCATATCAATTTTTCAAAATTATCAATCGCTGCTTGGTGTAGATTGCTATTGACAAAAAATCCCCAAAATGTTGGCGTTTTTGATTTTTCACCTGTTACATCTTTGTAATTCACTTTAATTTGAAAAAAAAAAAAAAATTGTTCGGGTTATTGGCAGAAGAGCATTTCCAACGGAACGTCACAATTAAAGAATTAATTCGAAATTAAATAGATGAGATTCTTAAAAAATGAGTTTTTCTTCAACACAAATTTACTGCGTTCGGGAAAAAGAATCGTCCACAAAATTTTACAAGACCAATAATTATTGCATAAAAGTGTTTAAAAAATTGTAGTCACATTTCCCGACAAAATTTATTCCCCGAAACAATTACACAACAGGTAAAAATTGTTTTCGAAAAATCCCAAAGCTCCGGTTTGTCGATATTTCGATTAAAAAAAATTCAGTGAACTTGAGGAAGCTATTGCTGAAAACCGATGCATCCCGGTTTCAATCTGCGTGATTACGATGGCGCGCGGATTTTCCATCGAGAGAACAACAGCACCGACGGCGGTCGGTTTCCTCGTTCTCTCGCGTTTTCTTATTCGCCGTTCGCATTCGGGGATTCGTAAAATCGCGGGGGTCTGCGCGACGTCGTTGTCGTCGTCTTCGTCGTTCAGCGCGTAGTATCGTCGGCGTCGTCTGTGTGGACGATTGTGGTGGTAGTACCACGAGCACAGCGCAGCGCAGCGGTAGCGGCAGCAGCAGCGGCAGCGGCAGCAGCGGTGAGGTGACGTTGGAGGGGGCGTCTAGACGCAACGTCACGAGTACGTAGTTTTCCCCCTGGTACCGGCTCGGCGAACTCCGTCTATCTGTCTCGCTCCCATTCTCGTTCCCGTCCTCATTGCCTCTTTCTCCGTCCATCGGACTTTCTCTCCTTCTCGCACTTGTTGTTCACGAGACACACACACAGACTGTGTCCTTCGGCCGCCGCCGCAGCGTTGTCCCGATGACGGTAGCTGTGCGAGCAGCTAGACATTCGGGCCGCGGAGGGCAAAGGGAGAAAGGGCACCCAGTGGGAAGAAGGAGAGAAAGAGAGAGAGTGAGAGCGAGGGAGGGGAAGGAAGGAGAAATACAGTGGTAGTTACTACCGGCGTAAAAGTGTTGGTTGTTGGTCGTAGAAGCGAGAGCGGCGAGTGAATGAGAGGAAAGGAGAAAGGTGTGTGTATATATATATATATGTGTGTGTGTGAGTGAGATAGGCGAGCGTGACTCCGGCTTTTTGGTTATAGGAATTGTTGCCGGTGCGCCCGCAGAATCCACGTGTGTCTGGGTTTCTCTGCCTGCGGGTCTGACTCGTTCTGGATTGCCTATGTAGAGTAAATGGTAGAGCGGTGGGCGCTTTACCAGTTAAGAGACAGTGGATAGTTGTATTATTGGCGGGCTTAAAAATAGTCGCGGAGTATTGATGGCCTCTCGAAAGATGAACTCATTCATTATTTTCTATCTGGCGGCTGCGATATTTTAGACGTACTCGCGACTGTCACTTATTCGGACGTCTACTGTACGCGGGTATTTTGATTTTCATTTTTGTTGCAATATTCCACCTTTTTTTCGTAGTGCCTACGTGTGATTAACACTCTTATAGGCGGAGGCAGAGACAATATGTGATTATCGGCGCTTTTGAAATTACAGCAATATCGATAGACCCTTGAAACTTTATTTACCCTCTCGTAACTTTTCATCCCTATACTGCAAATTGATCACTTACTGCGTACTCAAGATTAACCACTCAACTATCATCGCTTATGGGGGCGTTTACAGCATCGGAATATGCTCGTTTTTTTTTTCTCGTTGCATTAAAAATGTAGTAATAATTATTACTTGTTCATGAAAAAATGTACTGCCATTAATTCGCAGCATTACTACTTATGAGAGGCTCTACTGTACTATAATGACAATGAAAACATGTTATTCTAAACGATTTATCGATTTTTGCCATCTATCAATTTATCTACACAAACACCATAAAGCCGGTTTTTTTCAACACTTTCGAGAGTCAGACTACAAAGAAATAAAAATATGAAAAAAAGTGCCTGGTACTTAAAGAGTACGAAGAATAACAAAGAAATAATGACTCTAGAAATGCAAGGAAAAAAGAGAAAAACGTATACGTAATCATAATAAATGCAAGGGAAGGTTAAAGTCAAATTTCTGTAGTACAATGCTCTCTGGTAGCACATTTTGCCAGGATTGTATATTTGAGAAAGGCTCGAGATGCTAATTTACGTGATACTTTTAACTATCTTTTAATTTATAAAGAAACGTCCATTCTCCATGCTGCTGGATGGAGTGGACTGTACTTGATGTATTTTATGCATTCGTGCAACCACAACAACGTCGGCAAAGACTGTGCCTTTGCAGCGGCTTCACCATCACCACCAAAAGAAGCGGCGCCCTTGGGCGAGGGCAAAGCAAGTGCATCAAAGTAGCCGCGAATTGAGTTTTCCTCTCGCCGATGTGGTGATGCCTCTGTTGTAGTGCGTAGTACTCGCTCCTCTCTCGCTTATATCCTTCTCTTGCCTGTCTCACATTCTTCCAATCTACTCCACTTCGTTCCTTACGTATATTTAATAACGTTGTACACTATAAAAATATCATTACGAAAATGAATATGTTGGAAATTTACGGTACATCAAATTTGATACACAAATATAATTGATCATTAATAAACGGTGAATAAAACGCTGAAAAATAAAAAAATGAACCTCACTGAATTATCTTGAATTATTACGTTTATGGAATATTATTCAATATTACCAATCTTTTCTCGAAATTATTCATATACATTGAAAAAACATGATTTTTTTTACTGATTACTATTAATTTGATAAAAGGTTATCAATCGAACAGTTCTCAGTAATTTAATTAATTACATGTTTTTAAATCAGAATTATTTGTACTCATCTTTATATTTTTTGTCAATTTTTTTTTCAAGTGCACGTAAGTATGTGTACTGCATAGGATATCCTCTTAAGGAAGTCCCTGAGGGTTTAAGAATCTCCCGCATTATTTTATTTCGGCATGGAAACCGTGTTATTAATTTTTCTTGAGTTTTCCTCTTACGATTGGTAATTATTTTTAAGCGCTATTATCGTCTTTGATGAGTGCAATGTTAAAAGCTTTTCCGGACAATATCATGCAGAAGTAAGCGGGCCCTCGGTAGCTCGAAAACTCGCGCCTATAATCCAGATACAAGGCCTAAATTCGGCGAACCTCCTATTTAGACTCTCCAGTTGACTCACACCGAGTATTTTTGGCTAACCGCGGCGTGTTTTCGTTCGAAGCGCATACCGTGCATGAGTCCACGCGCTTCTCTCTCTCTTAGTATACTATGCACCGAAGCGGTGCATCAGTAGCCAGTAGCGGAGTCGTGCGTTACGTCATATACTATACGAAGAGAGATACTGCCATGTGGACGCATCGTTCGGTGCTCGCGACTGGAATAACTTTGTTTTCAATTTTCGCGCTTATTCTCGATCGAAATCGTGTCGTTGAATTGTTGAATAAAATCTTTATTTACCAACGAAATTCACTGGAAAAAATGCATTTATCCTGATGGAAATATTCACAGTTGCATGGTGCAACGATAAATCGCATAAATCCAGCAATATGTATATACCCCGGCCGCTATCAATTCCCGAAGTACAGCTTTTTTTATAGCGCGCTATCGCGAGGGATATGAGCGAAAAAAAAAAAAAAAATCCCGACCACTGACCTACGGCAACCATCTGGCTTGACGGTCCTACCACAGCACCCCTCGCGTTGCGACCGCCTACTGCTGTGCGCTTTGCCTCACTGCTGAGTGAACTACGGGCAACTCGTTTCCGTAAACGATACGACCATTCCGTTTTTCGCGGAAAATAATATATCGCGCGGCTTCGAATATTTTTTCTCAACAATCTGTCACGTGAGCACTTCCGTAGATACGCGGAGAATTGAAATAATGTTGATCGAAGAGCTACCAATTACGAGGATGAATATATGTTATTATAGCTGAGATACATACATGATACATTGTTCTTGAATTGTCCTTGAAATTTTGTGCCGACAGAAATAAAAAGGAAACAAGAACTCAAACGAATTTATATGCGATTATGTTAAAAATAATAAAAATAATCTTTGAAAGCGAAAATATTATTATTAATATTATGTTAGTAATTGTAAATAGGAATTTGCAAGGTTCTATTTCGCAGCTCGCGTGAATTTTTTCTAAAAATTCAACGTTTAATAAAATTATAAAATCTCCCCCCCCCTTCATTTATGTCAAATTTGTAGTTAAATTTTGTTAATCCGTACGTGGACCAAACAAAAACCCGGTATCGTGTATAAAAATTGAATTAGCCGAAGTTGAATTTTGTTGTATGATAAGAAAATGATTTATATAAAGTGAAAAGGTAAATATATATTTTCTGACGTGGTTGGGAAACGAGTCGCATGCACTAGCGATCGAACTCGCCCCGCAGGGGCCGAAAGGGCGACCCGTGTTATGGTGCATATTTTCCGCGACGTCCGAACCCTTCGCCCAACGGGGTGCGGGCACGCTCGCCCCGAGTCTCTCGACGCGGGCTCTCGGAATGGAATCGTAAAAGCGATTCGACGAGGAGCAAATTATTCTTCGCCACGCTCACTTGCGAAATTTCCATTCCGCGCTGAGGGCTCCCATTGCACAATATAGATGCACTGCAGTGCAACGTAACCCTCGACACTGCGACTGCTGTCGCACACTCGGTATCGCCCGAGTGTGTTATTGCCCACTAAAGCCTGGGGATGGGTGTTGCCCTAGGATAGCAAAACGCGGGGCAAAATGGTCTTTGCAGAACATAATGGCTACCCATAAAAAATATTGTCATAGTAAAAAGATGCAAAGAACAATTTAGTTCATCGTTTTATCAATTATTATTAATTTTTTGCAAAGCTACCCCTACGAGAAAATATGTTTTAATAAGCGGGTTTCTACTTTCCGCCTTTAAATAAATTGGAAGCAAAATTGTAATCGCTTTTTTTAACCCGTTCGATATTCGCTGCATTGTCACTGAATTTCGTTAAACTTATGTAAATAATTATGAATAATATCCAATTAATAACAATAATTCGTATCCTCAATTCTTCATAACTTTTCCAACGTTTTATTCAAATGCGCATCCTTGATTCCAGAAACTCATCCAAATCCATTCACCGACCGTTTTTTCTTTGCCTTTCCATTTTGCCCCAGTTTCTGGTGCTGGCGATGAAGAAAAAAAAAAGTTCAAGAGAGAAACCTCCAAGAATACGTACCGTCTGGCCATTTGAACCATTGACGGTTAATTCAATGAGCATACGGTAAGGGCGTTTTTTATATACATATATATATCTATACAGTTCAAGACGCGGCTTTTCATTGAGCGAAAATCTGATTGTCGCAGTCCATTCTGCTCGACGGTTTTGCCCCGCTACTCGCGACACTGCTAATGCACTAATACCGATTGCTGCAGTGGCTATAAAAGAGCGCAATGAGTGAATGCGCTGTGAGAGTACGAGGTTATTTACAATCTAACTCCCTCTCCCGCCCTTCTCATAGTTTGACCCGAGTTATAGTGCATGCACGGAGCTTAAGCATGTGGCGCACTCTTGGGTATCGTTATTGGTATAATACACGAGTGCACGGCTAGATGAGCTGCAACGACGAATGCAATTGAACCTCGTAACCCGAGCGTCGGTTAACCCAATAATCGGGCGACATAAAGCGCTCGGGGATCAGTGGAGACGCCTCCGCGCTCCGCGTCGAGCCTTTTTTACTTCAACGTACGACAGACTCTAATTGTGTACTATTGTAATAAGTTATGGTTCGAGGGAGCCGGCGAAAGAAGAAGAAAAATCACCGGGGAAAATCGGCGATAAGACGGAGCCCCGTTTTATGTGCTCTACTATGCGAAGAGTCGAAGACCTATCCCAATAAAAGCTCTGCTAACCCTCGCGAACTCAGACGAGACCTAATAGCCTTGGGTCACGCTACTGTTCACCTTTTACCGTATATACATTCGCCTCCAGAGCCTGTGCAGTAGACAGCAGAGAGCCACGAAGAAAAGGGTCGTACGATATCACGCAAATGTGATTTTTTTTCCGTCCTTTTTACCGAAAAAGACCCTCCCGATTCTCTACACGATGAGACTTGTTTATAACAGCGTCAGATACTTTCTTACCCACAAAGCTTCCGGCAAAGTGGCGCTAGTTGAGACACGTCGCGCTAAGTCAACATCGCTATTGTGTCCTCAATCCCTGCGACCAGCTATACCAAACACGGGACTTCACTGTAGTGCCCGAAGAATCCCGACTGGGGGCGTGCAGCTCGCATTTCGATATCACGCTTGAGCGATGCGATTCCGATATTGTCGCCCCGTTCTTATTCGGCAACACGCGGCGTCGCGAATGCTCGCCAGGAACCCCGGGTATGTGCGGCGGCAGCACCACCAGCGACACCCACACGGCGACCATCAGCAACAGTGTATGGCAAGCGCAGAACACGAAGTCGCAGGCTAATGCGATCTAGGATAGCCAACCAACCGAGCCGAAATTTCACGACTGTGTGCACTGTGTCTGTACTATGCTCAATAAATATGTCTATGCAAGCTTTAGAAAAATCATACAGTCATTTACGCATATCGATAGCCACAATTAGTGGTATATATCGATCTCTTTCTATCCAACACGTTACCAGTATAAAATATCGCTATATTCCCTATAATATATGCGTATGCACAACTAAGTTAAGCTATACATTGGCTACTCACGCACTTATTGGCTAGTAACAGCCAGAATTATTGGCATACTTTGCTCTCTTTCTATCCAACACGTTGTCAGTGTGAACTATCGCTATATTCAATACAATATATATGCGTAGGCACGTAAGATAACATATATAATTATTGGCTACGTAAGAAAACTAACAGCCACAGTTATTGGCATACTTCGCTCTCTCTCTATCCAACACGTTACATACTCTCGCGACTGCCAACGACCGTATCGTTTATCCGAGAGAGATGGAGAACGATTCGGGGGTGATGAGGACTACTGACTATAGTGTCTGGGCTGGCTAGACTGCACCCCCGCCGGCTGAGGCCGAGTCCCGGCACGACGGGGGTAGACGAGACGCGAGTGAGCACGGAAACGGGGTAGAGCGACGGAACGAGAGAGACGGAAGGTCCAAGTGAGTGAGCATCGCCGGGTACGCGAGACGCCGAGAGGGGGTTGACGGCAAGCGGGCGAGCGCGCGCGCGCAAGCGAGCGAGCGAGTGCCCTCTCGCGCACTCTCTCGCGAGGTAGGGGGTGCCGGCTAGACACCGCTCAGACGGTCCAGGGGGCCGAGCGGGGCGATTTCTCCATTGGCGTAGATAGTACCAACGATTTTGCAATGGCTCACCGGAAAAATACCGAAGTACACTCACATCTTATCTTTATTCATCGATTCATAATTGAGTTGAATTTTTTTTCGGCTGATTTTTTATTCTATGAAGAATTATTTTCTTTAATTTGGGACTTTTGAGGGGATAATTAAAATTTAATGCCTTTAAGATGATTTTTCTAATATTATTAAAGTGATCCAAATAAATTCGAATTATTGAACAACTAACTGAGAATAATAAATTTTAGAAAATTTATTTTTTAATCGAAAATCTATTTGTTTTTTCAAGCGACAATTATTGCACATTTTATTACACTCGTCAGTAGTTATCAATTTTACTGTATGTTATTTGTAGATTTTTTTTTCGTGCTTTACTCTGTTATTGTTCTTTAAGGGTTTGATGTACTCGTGACTGAATCAAGTCCCGGAATTTCTACGCTCATGTATTGGACGGCCAGGAAAGCGGTGGCGGCGGTGGGCTGTTTTTTTATCGAGTGACTGCGGAGTCGAGAGTTGAGTAGAGTCGAGTCGAATGGAGAGGAGTCGAAGCGCGCGGTCTAGACGAGAAGGCGTCCGCGTCCTTCTCGCTTTGCTTCCTTAGAGATTCGGGCAAACGCTCAGACAAAAAGCCACCGTCGTACAGTCTTTCGTGTACTGTGGTTTTCCCTGCCGATCCGAAAAGTCACGTCATCATTGTCCGTTTCCAGATGCTCCGATTTTTATTTGTTTGTATAGATCAGTTCTTCCAACCTTTGTCAGGTCTTAAATTTAAACTAAAAAAATTGTTATTAATTTGTATTCGCGGTGTAGTGGAAATTTTATTGAAACCGTAATAAAAGCCAATTAATCTTCCAATTAAATAATCAAGTATTCGGTAAATATCTCGTTATTAGACAATGAAATAATTTTTTTTTCCAATAAGCACTTTTCGCTTAATTATGATTTTGAAGGAATTAAGATTAAGGAGAAGAAAAAAATAGTTTATAAAAACTGCTTTCAATTTAGAATGATAATTGATTGTTGTTTAATGGGTAATTAATTATACGATAAATAAAGAAATATGCAAAAATACCTCATGATTAAAGAAAACAAATGAGAAAAAATATTAATAATAAGCATTTTTCGCTTAATTCTGTTTCACAAGTGAAATCGTAGTAATAAAATGCTGGTTACGTTGCTGGACCATACAGATATATACTTATATATATTGCATATTGTACGTTGGTGACCCGTGTTCACATATATATGTATATATTTGTGAATATTGTCCGTGAAACACGAAGGTTCGTACATTATTAACGCACACTGGCCACTTCCACTGTCGAGACGTTCAGTCAGGTTGATTTGTTTCGCACGAACGATCTTCAATACACATCAGTCCTGTCGGCGAAACAGTAGGGGTTCCGTCTATTCTCTTCACTTCGCCCTATCTCACTCAATTGTTTTCCCATTATCGGTATACCCGGCGAGAAGCCAGACAAACAGCTAGAAGCGACGAATCTCAGCTTCTCGTCAAATTCAAGTCAATTGCTCGTAAATAAATTTGAGAAATCTGTGCAAAGTAGAACTTTAGAACAACGCGTGTTTCCTCATTATTATTCAGATTTCCCAAATCTTTTAATAATTTTTCCACTTCCTCATAAAGAAAGCTTTGTAGAAACTGAAAAATAATGCAAAATTTCCACGTGTTCACGTATTTCATTAAATAAAATTTGAATTCGATAATTTTATCCCTTCGTTAAATAAATCGAGTCTTTTTGCGACTGATTCTTTTTAATGCCGTAATTTGCATAAGCAAACCCTCACAAGTTTGAGGTGATAGAAAAATGGTACGTTGACTAAAAATGTGACATGCTGCGTTCGCCGGATTTGGTTTCAACCGATTTCTTTTCACGATCCATTGAGCGTGGAGCGTTATTTGTGTTTAGGTAGCATAAAAGAGTCAGAAGGTACAGAGCTCACTATGCTGTTACCATATAGTGCATCACAATGAGTCGCACGAGTAGATATCTAATGCAGCTATGGTGAAACCGGATGCGAAACATTTGGGGAATCGGCGGCGTGTTGCCGTCGAAAATTGTGTCGTGCGAAGCGGGATCAAAAGCCTAAGTATATGGAGTCTCGCTCTCGTCCTTTCTTTGCCCCCTCCTGGCAGTCACGCGTCCCGGAAGTCGAGTCTACCGCTGGGTGCTTGCCAAACGGATGATGGTAACAGACGGACGGTCTGAACGAGGGACAGGTGGCCGATCCGCGGACTCGGCATAAGTGGACAGGAAGGAGGACATCGTGCCGACGAGTCTGGAGTGCTGGAATCGGTGCGCGGTGATGATGACGACGACGACGACGACGCCGCCACTGGCGCACGTGGCTTCGACTTTGCTACGCCGGCAAGCGTTTTTTTAGCTGTACCCCGGAGCTGCGAGTCTTGATGGGGGCCCGGTAAATAACCGGTTAAGTAGCCGGATATTTAACCGGTTAATGAGAGCCGCTATCTATAATATTTAATCGGAAAATATATTTATAAAATATTACGTGTAATATTCGATTAAAGGTTACGGAAGATTTTTTTGCATAAATCGGTATACAAAATTGAATATACACGTGAGATAGTAGAACATCAATTTTTTATATGATTTTGTAACTTGGACACATTTCGTGTATTATACTCGATTTAAAAAATTGTGTAAAGGTAGCAATATTTTCTTTACCAAAAATGGCTCGTAAGGTAAATGTGTTCATTAATGAATATTTCGGTAACTGACATAATTTACCGGTAAATTGACAACGCTAGCCACGTCCGTGTGTGTTATTGGAAGCGAGGCACGATGGAAAAGAGAACTCTCCGAAGCCCTCACGTAGCTCGTCGTGCCGACTCCCGGGACCCGCACAAATAGCGCTCAAGGACCGTAGTTTCGTGCTCGTCACACCGTTATACATGCGTGCAACGTCCGCGTCCGACCGGCTGCGATGCAATTTCCCTCGACGAGACAGGAGACTCTCGTAACCGACGAGTCTGCGTCCGCCCGGACATCCCTCGCTGTGTCTGCTAGCTCGTGCATCCTGCATCTCTCAAGTACTAATGCTCACTTTCATTGTGCTCGAAGGGTCGCGGATAACTACCAGCAATCGAAGGTCTTCCGTCCGGTTTGGATTTGTCAACCAAAATTATACACAAAATAAAAATTTTAGCTACAAATAAAAATTTTTTAAACGAATTATTTTCCCACTATCGACAAAAAGAAAATAATACAAATATTAGGACCATGCAATTTTTGAAAAAATAATAATGCCACACCATTTATTTCTGGTCTTGGCAAATTTTTACTATTAATTAAAATAGAAAAAACTGCATTTGACAAATATACTTATTAGCCTATAAATTAAAAAAACATGCATGTAAATTGATATAAAGCGAAACTAAACCTTCAACACAATTATCCGAATTTTTATTGGCATCGCTGAATGCCAATAACTTTCTCGTTATTTTACAGCTTCCCTCGAGTTCCAATCTCTGGTATACCGACATGTTACGTGAAACGTTGGATGCAGATTCTGAAGATGTAACCACCGATCGATAGCTCGCAGTCTCGGTGCTCTCGACGCTTCGAATCGTCGTCGTATCGTATACCCACTACAGTCAAGGAATCCTCGTCTTTCTCTGTCATCCTGAGATCCCTGCGCTGCAGTCTTGTCTCACTCTTCCTCAGATTCTCTGTACCGAGGGTTGCCTCTCCAAGCTCCTCTTCGTTTTTCCTCCACCCACTCCTTCGTGTCGTCTAGTCGAGGTGCCGGGCGACGCGACACCGCACCTCGACCGGTGCTTCAACTTGTCGGGTTTGGGTAGAGCTGCTCCGCTGACGGAGCCCTTTGTATTTCTTCAATATCGCTCCTTCCTTCCCCCCTCTCTCCTCTCCCTCTCCTCCGTCTCCGTCATCCTTCTCGGATCCACAAAATTTTTCGTTTTGTTTTATCTTTAATGGCTGGGGTGGTCCCTTATATTGCTCTCCTCCGTATCCCCCGTTGTCTGAGTGAATCTCCATGTATTTCGCGTTCTTGATAGACGAGGGTTTTGTGTATCGCTGACGCTGACAGTCGGTAGGTATCGTTGCGGACGTACCGTAGATATAATAGTATACGCGAGCGTCTCGTCTCCTTAAACTTCGACGGTAATAATGCCAAGAATGAAGAGGGCTGTACGAGTCACTTAAGGGCTTGTAATAATAAATATAATAAGGCCCTGAGCATCTGAAAAATAGAATTCCGTAAAAATTCATAAAACTGTGAAACGAAATAGTTTCATTTTTTAACACAAAAAGAGGCTTTTACAATAACTGAGATGAATTTTGAACCAAGTATTTTTAAGTCCAGGCGTCACGTTGAGTCTGAATAAAAATAATAATCAGGTGTGTAGAATCGCTATAATGGAATTTCTATGTATTTTAGATAAATCTTATACATTTTCATTTACCTCCAACTCGACATTCCCGGATTTGCAATGTTTACTTTTTCCGCTTTCATTTCAAATTCCACAGACCATTTATTAAAAAATTATAATTTCTTTCTGTCCGCTGGTATTTCGAGAATATTATTAAGCTACACGTATTATTATTTACAATGTAACAGCTTGTTTGCAAACAACGTGAACATGTCTACAGAAGGGCCATCGAGACAGCGTCGAGATAACGTCCGTAGCCTCGCGGAGTATCCGCGGTTTGAAAGCCCGGGGGGGAGGGGGGGCTGTTTTTATTTCATCGCGAGGAGTGGATGAACGTACTCATAATAAAAGCGGGAGAAAAATCGCGAAAGTCGGAACAAGAGAATTAGAGACGAGACGTCGAGGGAGGGGGGAGTTGAGTGACGTCACGGCAACCCTATCAGCAGCGAACAAGCCTCGCGGACGTGGGGAGAGGGTGAGACGGGACGCCGAGCGCGCCCGCCTAACGTTTCAATGTCACGGCCACCTCAGACTCAATCGTCCGCCTCTCCTCCCTCCCCATTTCACTCCTCTCGCTCTTTCTCTCTCTCTCCACCTCTCCCGCCGAGACTACAGAGTCAGGTGGTTATGTATGTGCGTAGTATGTACCTATGCTCTTCCTCGTCCCGTTGGGCACCCTCGACTTCGCGGTTCCGTCGTCGTCGTCGTCGTCGTCGGCGCCGTCGTCGTCAACGACTATTCCCCCGGATTCGGCAGCAGCGAGACCCTCGAAAAGGTTCGCTGTCCTTTGCATTCTTGCGATCGGTCCTAACCTCTGTCTTCGTGGAGCAGAGTGCGCTGTCTGTACTCGTGTAAAACCGTCGCCCCCCACGACGTTGCTTCGATTGCTCTCCTTCTGTCTGCGTCTCTCTCTCTCTCTCTCTTCTCACTCGTGTCTTTCGTCGAGCCAAGCCGAAACTCGAATGCACCCGAAGCACCGGGAGGATCATCGATCGTCCGGTGGTAGGTACGCTGCACGGACACAGGAAGAAGAAGGGACGGAGGAGAAGGTGGAGGGGGGCACGAGACCCGCCGCCGGAATATATACCGGAACGGCGAGACGAACCTGCGAGCGTAGGACATTGCGAAAAGGGATTCGCGATGATTCTTCTGCTTTTATCCTCAAATGCGCCTCATATTTTATGAATTTATTATGCCAAGGGTTCGGTTGGTTTAGGTTAATCTGGCGGGAACTTTGAATGAAGTGAACTCTGGTTAGTAAATTGGAACTGGTATTTTATGAATTTATTAATGTGAGACAAAGGCTTGTTCAAGAAAGTCCGACGGTAATTTTTAATATAATAGAACCTTTTTGAATGAGATTTTATAGATTTGTTGATTTATTAATCTAACAAAAAGGATGTGTTCGTATGAATAAATCTGTCAGGAATTTCCAACGTTTTCATCAATTGATACGAGTTCATTGGTATGTTGGTCGGCTGTCCGGGTGACAGAGCGAGGCGAAAAAAGTAGTGTACACAATGTTTACACGATGCAGAAGTTTTTGCGGCGGAGTATATTTATTATGGATGTGTTACGTCTCTTCAAATATTTATGTTTGTGCCATTCGCTGGCAACTTTTTTTCGAGTTCGCGAAGCTGTCCGGTAATTGGCCATTGTTTGTTTTTGTGTTGCCACTCGGCGGCACGTTTTTTGAGAATGATTGCATTTTAAATCGATCAAAAAATGTCTGATCAATTGAAGTTTTATATTAATTTTGTAAATTACCATTTTTTTGTGTATGCTTTGAAAGGGAATTTTGGGAAATTGTATCGTCGGCTCTCTTGCGACACAATTGTATTTTTGCGTCCACTCACTGGTTCATGTCCATTCATTGGGACCGTTTACGGTACGTACTTCGCAGACAGACAAAATCGTCGCCACGCACACCTGCGCAATTCGGACACACGGACGAGGTTAAACACGTGGCGGAGAAATGGTTGCATGCGCACGGTGGCTTCGCCCTGGGCGGATTAATTCCACCGGCGCTTAATTTCGTCCGTGCGAGTGCGACGCGTGAATATGCATGAATCGCGCAAGCACGCCACCGCGGCGAACTCCGCCGAGCCTCGTATACGTGTCGCGCCGATTTTATTATGTTTTGTTACTTTTAATCCGTCCCCTTCCACTCCCAAGAAGGAGAAAGAAAAGTATAGCGAGTGTCACGGGCATGAAGACCTCTGGCTCGTTCGCTGGCTCGCCTATTAAAATGCGGTCCAATTAGCGTTGCTGCTCCTCGTTCGTAAATTCTCCTCTGGCCCTTCGACTCTTACTCACTGCCGAAAAAGCTTCGAATTCCAGCCGCCACCGCTTTCGTAATTCCAATTGACAATATTCTTTGCTACTTTCGCAGTTTTTTTTCGGCTCTCCATATTATGCATAATAAGTGCATCCAATCCTTTAATACCTCAAGTCCTTTTCTGATTAAATTTCAAAAAATTTTCATCATGTTTTTGAAAATCGATATTGCAAAAAATAAACAGAGTGTCTTTTAGATAAAAAAATATTTTCTGTTTTTTTTTGCCAAAGATTAGATTTTTCAAGCCGAATTTTGGAAAATCTCAATTATGGAGAAACGGTACACTGAGAGAAAACGACGACTCATTGGTACTTATAATGACAATAATTTTTAAAATAATTACCGCAACTATTAAATTGTTACCGTAACTTGCAACGAAAGTTGCACAGACTGAAATTATGACACTTTACAGTTCACTATTACGTTTTCTCTGAGAGTACACATTTTCAAATAACAAAAATTGTCATCGGAGCAATTTAATTCTTCCACAATCCGATTTTTTTTAAATGACAATATCCCTGAAAATCGGTGTTCGGAAAATTGAAGTTATTTCTCTCGTACTCACGTCATGTCTTCCCATAAACTTCTCCACTTCTCCTCCCCTAAAACGACAGATATGTCTCGATCGTCATTCTTACATTATTCGCTTCAGATCGATACAAGAAAAACAGGAAGAAAGGAGAGTTTCGTTTATTTGTTTGTTTGTTTTTTTTTTCGATCCGGATGCGCGACCTGGCAGCCTCGTTTCGTCAACCGGAAGGCGTCCAGTCTGGAATCTAGTCCGGCGTCGATGATGCCGCCGGTTCTGTTTCGACCGTGTTCGAGAGTACATGCAGTACCGATGGTACAGGGGGAAACTGAACCACCGCAGAGCGGCCGCGCTCGGCTCGATGAGATCGGCAGACGCTCTGACCCGATTCCTGTGTCTCTTCTCCACCTCCGCTCTCTCTCTCGGCTCGATGCCGACGAAGCGATGAAACATACGTGCGTGAACGTCATACGCAAACGCGATCGTTACGCCGACAACAGATCTCTTCGGTTCTGCTGTTGGCTTTCGATCCATGGAAAGTTCCACGTGCCCCGAGATCGGATCCGTTTCAGAGGTGTCCTCCAGGCTTTTTCCTCCAGCGACAGAAACAGGAGCCTCGGTGATGTCATCCGCCTCATTCTCAAGCAAGAATTTTGTCTTAAGGGGGAAACCCGGTCCCATCTCAGAATTTTACGACGTTTAAATAACACTGCATATGGGGGATATATATATATATATATATATAATGTAATACTACACAACGATAATGTGCAACTCTCGCATATCGATGTACTAATTAAATTACATTACCAATAATGCTCCAAAATATGAGCTGTTATACATCATATACTAAAAACCATAAATTGCCTTTAGAAAACAAAACATTGACGTGTCTTATTACTACAATTAAATTATTTAAATTTATTTATTTTATTTATTGATTCAAAAAAATGATCTATACATATTGAGAAAAATTCGAAATTTTCCCTGAAAGGAAGCAAAATGGTTTAACCTCGTTATTACAAGCTATCAATTTGTTCTGGACTAGACTTTTGCCCTTCGTTATTGCAGTAGCTCTGGAACATGGTCCCCTGGTGGAGAGAAATCGATTTCGACCCCGAAACCGGGGTCGAAATTTTGTTAGTGGCAACTAAATTTTCTCGGAGTCCGAACGCGACGTTAGCGAGAGGCTGGCAACTGGGAATGCTTCCCAACTCCGTCTACCACTGCTTTTGCATAGTCAGAATCATTGGATTGCTCGCTGGCGCACCCTTCAATTTCATAAGGCCGGACAGAAATCTGTTCTCTCGTGGCCGCGGGGCCACGACAATCTGATTGCGAACGGGCTGTGCACCCGTCGAGAATATCCTGCTTTTTGTTGCCGGATTGGCGGAGAGGGGAAGGGAGGGAATTGATTTTTCCAAAGGGGTTGAAATCGAAGCATGGAAATCTCTGTCCTTTCCAATTTATCTAGATACCGAATGAAGAAGCAGCTGATACTCGAGTACCATCAGGGAGATGAGTACCTCGTCACTTCGTTACCGCTCTGCCTTTGGGAGGGCCACTGCAAACAGAAACGAAATTGAAGTCGAAAAGTCAATCCCACGTTATGATGAAAAAATCTAATAAAAAACCAATTTGGGTCTTTAACCAATTTCATTGACACACAAAAACGAGCTCCAGTTTTAAAGTCGATGAATCCGTACATTGTTCGATATAAATTTGGAAATTTAATTTAATAGTAATTCACTCGGAGTTTTCATTGATTTATTGAAATTAATATGTATATGAAATTTAGGGACGTCAAATTTCGTGGCTGTAGTACTTTAATTTGCAATGACTTTTAGAAAAATGATTCGAAGATAAAAATTATTAGACAGAATTATATTCCGCGTATGGAGACACTATGGCACTTAAGTAGATATGGTGCCTGGTAGGTCAGACAGTGTATTATAGATGCGGTGAACTTCTTTTTATTTTTTAAATTTCTTACATGAATAAATGGAATTTTTTTCACTCAATGGGTCATCGCGGATTTTACGACATAAATCAATGAGAACATTAATTCTTTCAGTGCAATTTTTTTTGGTTAAGTGACGACAAAGTTTTCATAATTATTACGCCAATAAATTTTGTTCCGGCTGAATAAATAATCAGATAAATAATCAGTAAATCACCATTGATCTCATATTCTGATTACCGTCACTTAAGAATTGTAATTGCAAATATATCACAAATATGTCACAAATACATCGCAAATATAAGAGTAAGTTGATACGATACGATATTCGATAGATCAGACAATAATGCGCGAGCATAGTATTCGATAACTAAACCGGTATAGAGAATGAGGAACCGAGAGACGCTTCGCATTGTTGCACTTGCCACGAAGATACAGTGTTAGTAGCATAACCGGAAGCTATTAAACGCCAGGCCTCGATACCGACCCGTATTCCGATCGATCCCGATCGTCAGCTCTCCGAGGCTAGCGCGTAAACTTCTCCGGTGCAGCACGCCCGGCACGGCCGAGCTGTTGTTGCAGCTGCGCGTGCAACGCCAGCGACGATGCATCGCCCCATGCATACGTACACGCATCGTGCACGTGCCAAGAACGCGGAACGCGCGCATCGTACACCAGCTCGCTTTACTGTTGAAGCCTCGTAGGCTGATTATTGTGTTATTTGTGACTCACATTATGCATCCACTTAATTGTACTCGTGATCAAGTAAATAATAGTGCGCGTAGATTAACGACGACAATAAACGCAATAAATCCATCATCTATAAATTTTCCTGTATTTACATTTTCGAAATATTAACTGTATTTCAGTGTATACAAGATTCGAATAGAAATTAATTTAACCCTTTAACTCTACATTTCATAAATTGGAGCTATTTTTTAAATTGATATTGAAAAAATAAAAAATAAAAACACAAATTTTGGAGAAAAACATTTCTACGTAATTTTATAAGGCATCCGACATTTCTATATCATGGGGAAAAAACACATCTTTTCTATTCTATTATTTTCTATTCGACTAAGTGTCCGATATTAATTTTTCAATTATTCTATCGGATACACATAACTTTTTGAAACTTTCTCATGTTATCGAAAAAACATCTATTTTTAATTCCAACTTGTCATGTCATGACTTCAACTCTATCTACATCAACACTACAATATAAAAAAAAGGATGCAAAGTAGAACTTTGCACATTGCTTCCTCATTAAATTTTGCTCTTCACATAGCAACCTCTACGGGGAAGTATTGTAGCTGATTTTGGCTTTCTCATAGAGGAAGCTTTGTCAAAAGCAAAATTTAATGAGGAAGCAATATGCAAAGTTCTACTTTGCATCCTTTTTTTGAATAAATGAATAAATCACCGGCACATCTCATTTTTATTAGGCACAAACTTTCGTTTTACCAATCGTTAACCCAAAGCACCTACCCCACAAAAATTGCATCACGATGTTCATCTCCCTTAGAATCCTTTCATAACTTCAACTGAAAAGAGCCCGAATAACTTTAATCACAATGTCAACTATTAACGATTCTCAAATGGCTTATTAAAATCAGCCACGATTTACGATGCAACATAACACTATTCGGCCCCCTAGGTTTTTTTCCTCCAACACTATTATGTGCTGCACAAAACATATATCACGATATTGTAAATTATTCGCAGGAAAAGCGCGTGGATACATACCCGCTAGAGATTCGGACGATATTTTCAGCTCCCACCCACGTTTGCCGGCACCGTTGCGGGCGGGGGGCGGCGGGGGTGGAGTATATAGGGTCGAACACTAAATACGATAAATACGGACTTTGCGCGAGAACCGCAGCGTCGCGCTCCAGGACCCCTGACAGTGGAGGCCCATACAGACAGAATTAGAGGGCGAGACACATAACACACCGATACCAGTTACTCACACCCCGTATGGCTGGCATTTCTGCAGCCGATGGTGCCGCCGCTTGCGGTATCTCGAACGGCTTAATGGCGCTGTTAACTGCCGTATTATTTAACAGAGATTTATGCATTACAGTCTGCCGATTAAAATACTACAGCATCCCGTGGAAAATCGCGGGGAAAATAGGTGCGCTCTGCGGAAGGGTCGCGGGTATGAGTGGGTGAGTGGGTGGTTGGATGGTGAGCCCTGAAAGGACTCATTCGCCCGGGTGTAAACGATACTGCGAAAGAGGAAAGCCAGTTCTACAGAATCCCCTTGATCCTACGTAATAGCTACGTTCTCATAAACAGAAACGAACAAAAACAGCTTTTATGAGCTGTCTTTGAAACATATGAAAGTAAGCGAGATAATCGTGCAGAAGATATAATTACAAAAATGGAAGAACAAGTTTAATTTAACTGTAAATATCTCCCAGTATTTGTGAGTGTCTGGAAGTGTATGTAATTATCTACAAAAATCTGTAAATATTTGTAATTATCTATATAATTATATAATTTATAAGTGTTTGTAAGTATTTTTCAATATCTGCGTACGTTTCCGTGAGTATCTGTGTGGTGTCTAAGATCGCACTCGTGTATTGTATTATGACGTAGATTTTGAACTGTGATATCGTGGAGATTGTCAGTCAAACCGATCAGGGTGCAATGTCTCAGCATATCCCTGTAGTGTTTGTCGCTAAGCGTGCATGCTTGATTTATGCATATCACGTGGTATTATTGGCGAGGATTTGCATCCGTTGATATTGGAGCTATCCCGACGGACACCAGATTTCCTCCTCGACTCACCGGCAAACGTCTACCGTCTAGCCAAGCGATGTCTATCCCTAAAGACTATGCTATACAGACCGTGCGATGGAAGCGACGGTGACGACGGCGGATAGGTGGTGGTAATTGCGGGGGTGGATGCAGTACAGCGTAGAAGGTGCTAGCGGCGACGGTATAGCGTATACGGGCAATTCCATGCCAAGACTCCCACGTTTCCATTCAATTACCATGTTAATACAATACCGAATAATTTTTTTTCTTAAAAAATCCCCAATCTCTCGAAAAAACAATTTAATAAATTTTCCGTTCGGAACAACGATACGCTCTCGAACAATAATTTACACTTTCTCTCCCTATTTTTCATATTCCATTAAATCTCAACAGTAGAAAGCCATTTTCTCATAAGCAAGATAAATAATTTCAAAAAAATCGACAGAAATACCAAATTCACATTTCATCTATTTACAATAAATAAACACCAACCGAACTCAAATTAATGTAGAAAAAAAAAATTCTTATTTACCCTATTATCTAAACAAAATAAACACTGAGCAGCTAAACGTATTTAAACAAGTGTAAAAAATTTATTTCCCTCTTTTTCAAAAAAACACGCTGTTCTGGTCTGGAAGTTCCCATATACACCCCCCGCCCCCCTTTCACTCCGGGGAGACGTGGCTAGCCGGTTGGCTCGCTGAACCAAGGACCGTCTACCTCGCGTCTGCTTCGCACAAACTCCGCATTATCTATAAGTCTAGACATCGTGCGTCGGCGAGGGGAGGGGGAAGAGGGTGGAGGGGGAGGGGGCGACGGGGAGCTGTAGCGGCGACGAGAGAATGGGCGAGCGCTCTGCAAGGGTGAAAAGGGGGCGGGCAGGGTGGACGCAGAGAGGACGGCTACGAGGCGACGGAGTGTGGGGGGCTGCTCGCGCTTGTAATTTACAGCGCACCCCACAGCGACTGCATCCTCGACGGCGACCGCAGCCACACACAACGGCCACGGCGACGATTCTTCCTCCTCTTCTTCTTCTTCTTCGCCTTCTTCTTCACTCGGTGAGGCCTCACAGCCCCTCCCGATGCTTTGTACCTTTTATGCCATATACTATACTTACCCTTGACTTTTTTCGTCGTCGAAACAAGAGGCAAAAGAAAGGCTTCACATTCGGCATCGTTTTTTGTTTGTTTGCGTTTTGTTTTTTCTTCCTTTTCCCCCGCTTATTATCTCAATATTCTCGATCAAAGTGCACGAAAAGTTTCGGCCAATTAAATTTTCTAAAGACATCCGGCGAATTCAGAATTAAAGAGACAAATTGTTTATGGAGGTGTAAGGAGGTCTTTTAAATTATCCTTCAATTCCACAATTTTCGATAATTATGTTGGAAAATAAAAGTAATAACAACGACTCTCACAATATTTTATTACTCAATCTCCAAATATATTTCAACAAAAGCAGATTATAAATGCAAAATAACAAATGAAATTACACCGTGAATAATTACCTCACGGACTAATGAGAAGCTGCTAATAACACTGTGCGGGTGGATAACATCGTCTCGGGTGTAACGTCGTAATAGTAGCAGCTCCGTGGGAAGGATGGGGGGGGATATTCTTGTGTGCTTAAGGATCGCGTAATTTAACGCTCGGCGACATTTCCAAGCTACCGAAACGCAATATTCCCAATGGAATCGGTCATTAATCCCTCGCTAGTGCGCTCGGTTGGCTGCAAGCGTAGAGAAGGGTTGGGTTGGGAGAAGGCGCGAAAGATCGTTGAGGCGGGGAGGCAGCGCAGAGAGCACTGACGTAAGGATCTGACTGAGCGAGACGTACCTTGACGGAAACTGCGCTTCGCTTTTCCGTAGAGCGGTCTCGAGCGCAGATTAGTCATAATCTCGGTGCATTGCACTCGCGTTGCTCTCTTCCCCGCGTGGCGAACGCTGAGGAGAGCGATGTCGCGCGGCGCTTCTCCTGCACCCCCCGTCGTCAATGTTAACGCTTAGCCCGGCGCCACGTCAATCCCACGACAAGAGAAATAGAACGGGCGTTACACGTGAGCCCGAGAAGCGCTCTCTTCGACGCTTCGCTTTGATTATTTCCTGATGGGTGAACCAAGACGTCGGCGTCTATGTGAATACGATAGTGCGCTTGCCGACCCTGTGAGCACTGAATTCCCGGTGTCTGGGCAGAGAGCACAACGTGCTCGACGGAGATTAAACGGCCCTCGTGGTTTACGAGGCCGCGATATCCACGCCCAAGGCTCTACGTCTTGCGATTCGGAGCTTCGCCTCAAGATCCTTCTTGCATCCCTTCCGATTCTCGCGCACAGCTCCTGGGGCTGCGATAAAGCTGCCTTTACCTTTGCTCTCGTAAAATAATTATATCTCGGTAAAACTTGAGCCCTTAGTTCACGTGGAGAGAGTGATTGGGCTGATTACAATCGGCGGTGTAAAATTGTTATATCCCGATAAAGTTTGGTTGGGAAATTTAATTGCGAGGAATTTACAGGGCCTCAAAATGAGCTTTTAAAAAAATATATACATATATATTTTTTGTTTTGTTTTTTAGACACGAAAATTTTAGCAATATACTATTTTATTTCGCATGTGAGTCGTTAAAGTTTACATTATCTTTAGGGAAACTTTTGTTCTGCGAATAAAGTAACTTTTAAGAACAGGGCTAAATTCTCTCAAAAGTAGTTTGAAATTACTTGTGCTATCACGTTCTCTTTAACGATTGAAAGTTTGCATTTTTTTTTTAAATTTGTATCAGGGAGACTCACTTTATTTTGTAACCGTGGATTTCGACTTTCACCTGCACACCTTTTTGGTAATAAATTAACAGAGAATAATTATTTAAAGCCAATAAGTCATCATTTGATTCAATACGAGATTATATTGGTTCCGATTTAAAATACTGCGATTGAAAAGGAAATTGTGAAAGTGGTCTTTCGTAGAGCCTTATAAATTTTCCGGGAATAAGACGGTGGATTGAATGATCTTTATCGTCCGACCGGTGTCCGTTTGACGGTCCGATAAAATCCCTTCTGACAAGAACGATTCTCGTCGAACGTCGTTACGACGCTCTCGTATATATATATGTAGGTACTACTGGCAACGGGAAGACTCCCATCTGTATCGAACAAACAACCGATTGTTTCACGAGTTCTCGTTTCGCGGTGTGAATGCGCAAGTAGGTTGAGGTTTATCATTGTACCGTTGGCCGTTGATCCAACAGCCGGACGTTCCTCGTACCGATGAGCGAAACAGTGAAAAAAGATAGTAAGTGGGATAAGAAAGTGAGTCCCGAGGAGGAGAAAAAACCGGAAAGAAGTGTTCCGAGGCACATAGACTTTGCTAAAGGACTCGTTACTGTTGATAATATACGGTAAAAGGCCATTTTTCTGTAGTTTACTCTTTAAATGCGCTAATTTTGCTTCCACATAGCGAAAGTTCCTTTTCGTTTTGAAGTCTCGAAAAAAAATCTAGAAAGTAGAGCCTTGCTTTCTTTCAACTGCGTTCTCATTATTACTTGCTTTTTACAAATCAACCTCTATGAGAAATCTCGGTGATCGTTTTTGTTTCTTCAAAATTGTTAACGACGCAATTTCATTAGTTAATTTCCCATGAAATTTCGTTTTTTTTAAAAATAGACCTTATAGTTAATTTTCACTATTTTTGACGCAGCAAAGAGATCAACAATTGTGAAAGGAAGATCGAAAAAACTTGGGACGAAAAATACGACTATTTGTCTGGCGAATACTTCAGAAAAGTGTTGGCGGAGGAGTGCGAAAAAGCGGGTATCCCGGTGGACACATTCGAACGAAAATTGCCGGAAAATCCGATCGAAAAATCTCCGATAGCTTTGAAACCTTCGCCCATGCCAGTGCCGAGGACAAGTTCCGGAATCGTCGGCTGGCGCTCGTCTCGAACCGAGTACGACTTGGAATTCGTCGGTCCGTTGCACGTGTCAGCGAAGCATACCATTGATCCGCCGTTGATGCCCGGAGAATTCCGCGTGACGCAACAGAAATTTATATTTCTTGGATAGGTCATTCCCTCGCACACATTCAAAAATCATGTTAGCAGTGTTCAATTTTGTAATAATTTTATTTCATATTCTCTCATGATTCACATGCCGAATAATTTCTGCTTAAGAATCGGCGGTAATTTTTCTGTCAATGAGATTGGATTCACTTCCACCGCAACCATCTCTTCGTCGTTCAACCAGTCCAAATACACCAGATGCTGAAAAATAATAATAAAAAGGTCAGCAAAACGATTTTGTGAAAATCGAATTTTTCAATGAATGTTTTAAGACAGCATAGGCAATTTTGTAACAATCTCGTTTCCTGAGCCAAATAAACATTTGGAAATTATTTTATGGAAGTGGAAAATTATTATAATGTTAGTAAATTAATAAATTTGTTCATATATTCGAATTTAGGGGGCTCAATAATTTTATTAGCGCTTGGTTACCAGCAAGACGGTGATTTTCATAATTTTCTTTATCGATCATTCTTAGGTAAGGTTTCTCACCTTATATTTCTTGACCACTTGGAAAGCGTGTTGGCTATTGGAACTCGATCCTGAGTTGCTATCGTCTGCGATATCGCCGTTTTCGAGTCTCGGAATTTTCGCCTTACTCTCGGGAAGTTCTTTGTTTTTATTGATAACGTAGACCGTTGTGTCATCGTGAACTATTATGACATTCTCGTTGTTCGGGTCGAACGTCACGTTTGTTATTGGGAATGGACGCGTGAGCCATTGGAGGGGCAGACGGCTCTGCAGGTGGTTGGAAAATTCCGTATACTGTCTTCTCGGGATATTGTACTCGACGACCTGTAAGTAATTAACACATAATCAATATAACAATCCATTAATCAACATGATAATTCAGCGTAACTTGAAATAACAAAAGTTGATAATTAAAAAATGA
Organism: Clistopyga incitator; assembly: GCA_947507545.1. NCBI lineage: Eukaryota > Metazoa > Arthropoda > Insecta > Hymenoptera > Ichneumonidae > Clistopyga > Clistopyga incitator. The sequence continues at coordinate 10,703,531 of OX382173.1, read as the reverse complement.
TTATGAATGCAATTTTCTAAGTTTCAGATCTCTGAAATATTTTACAAAATTGTGCACTTTAATATATTATCATAATTTTTAAAATCTAATTTATTCATAATTACAATTATAAATCAGTATAATATTAACTATACTTCGTCATTTTTTAAAAGTATCGTAGGTTCATTACTGCTATATTCATCATCATAAACTCCGAAGAAAACGCCCCGTTTGTAGTTAGAAAGGAGGTTCTAATGTTAAAAGCGATCATAAACCTCAATACGGAAGTCGTCGGCCCGTTATGTCTTTAATATTTCTTAACGACCGTGCAACGCCGATAAATACAGAATTTAATCGCAGTCCCCGTCGTACTCAGCAGAGCTGTGGGAAGCTATATCGCGGTTGTTATTTCTATTTTTTAATATTATTTCCGCAAACATAAAACCATAATCTTCACGATGAGAGAATCAGACGAGTAACAAGATCCGGTAATACTGTAAAGTAGAACAAAATTGTGAATGCACGGATAGATATTACTATTCTTTACTGCCGCGACGCCATCTCGCCGATGAATCTTTTTACGACGCGTACCGTTACGTCGAGTGAATTACAACCCTACGCTCATTTTTTTTTTCTCTACAGTCGATGTTAGGATCGCGAGGTCTGCGTAACGTCTCTCACCTTATGATCCGAGTATACGATGACCAGGTTGGAAGTACCTTTCTGTACAGCCATTGCCGTTGGTGGACAGCTGTACCTGTAAAGTAGAAATGCGTATGAACATCCGGAAGTAAGTGCATCGTACTCGATGTAAACGACGACGGCACGATTATAAATATTATAGTCAAGACATTCTATCGCGTCGCTTAACAAAAGTCCGTTGACCTTTTAACTTTATGCCACTATAGAAGCTTCCTCTGTCACTTCAACCGTTTTTTTTCGAACATCTTAGATGTGCGCTATAATTGTTTACATCAAAGTACCTATAAAAGGCGTTCTATGTGAATTTTTTCTGATATTCAGTACAAATGAGCAAATCTCAGAAACCTGAAGTTACTGGAAAAAAAATGTAACGCTGATTTTTATGTCTAAACCTGAGTAATAATGTTACTGAACACTAATAAAAACTTTTTTAAAAATTCCTTAATGGACAATAATAAGATGTCTTCTATTCACACAAAATATTAAATCGATAACGTTGATATTTGTTGAGGAAAAAATTCCTACAGTATGAATGGTTTTTCGGTCGTTTACTGAGCTGTAAGTCCTTACATATGTATAATTTCTTACCTGGGCAATGGAAAAGAGTTTGGAGTGTCAGAGGTGAGTGCATCATCCACAGAGTAAACGACGACGAGTCCATGTCGGTCGGAAAGTACAAGATGTTTGCCATCCGGCGAGAAACACACGAGCCCAACATTTTCCACTCCCTGTTTGACTGTTTGAAAAGATCCTTCGAGCCTAAAGTTTTTCTTCACAACAGCAAACACAGTGACAGTGTTACCCCGACCATCGTTATTAATCGCGACGAAACGTTTGCCATTGGAGCTAAAAAGCATTTTCTGCACCCTCAGCAACGTAATGTCCGTGTCGTTTCTCATCAATTGCGCATCTCCCTCCACAACGTCAAAATTAAACACTCGAATGTGTGTATCCGTGGAATAAACAATGATTTTCGAATCTTTGCTGATAGCGTAAGAAACTATACTCTCCTCGGCTTTCGTCCTCAATTCGAGTAACTTTATGGGATTTTCTTCAATCGGGTGCAACATTCCTGCGTGTACAGTTTCCTTGGAAGCTTTGCACGGCGAACCGAGCCTCCAAAGTTCCAAATAATTCGTGTAACGCAAAAGAATGCATCGAGATTTGCGGCAAACTGTGACACAGGGTGGTTGCAAAAGCGGCGGATATTTAACGAGAAGTTTCGGGGGATAACTCGATTGGGCGAGGTAACCATCGACGCCAGCTGAATAGAGTTTTCCATTTGCGTCGACGAGAGCCCGAACATCATGGACGTGCAATCGTCTCTCGATACCTTTGACCCATTGCGGTTTTCCGATAGATTTTAGAGTCACCTTGGCAAAACTTCGAACCACAGGATCGACGCCCGCGCAATAGACTACGTTCATATCCTGAGACATAGCGACAGCTAAAATATCGGCCGTGTGACTCTCATGGGATTCTATGAGTGTGCCCATATTTGGGTCCCAAAAAGACAAAACTCCTCGGGAGTCGCCGGAAACGACGATATTGTCGTCGGTGACGGCTAGACACCAGACTATCGTTTCTTTCTTGGAATATTTACGGGCAGTCATCATTTTGTGTATCGCGTGGCCCGAAATCGCATTCCAAACTCTGACAGTGTCGGACGAACCGGTGTAGATCATGTCGCCTGTGTTGTCCCATTTAATGCACAAAATTCTGCCCTTTTGCTTGTCAAAGATTCGCTCGTATATCAGGGAATCTGAGGTAACGGTGAATGTGTTTATGTAGCCATCCTCGGTTCCCACGGCTATTCGAGTCTTTTGGTGATTTACGTCGATACACCAAGCTGCGCCACCCGTTACAGCTACTTCGTACTTGGCACTTAAAGTGGAGAGATCATACTCGGTGACCATTCCTCGGAGACCCGTGGAAAATAATCTCTGGTCGATCCAGAGTATCGATTCTACGGAATCTTCGGAGTGGCCTACTATTGTTGATTCCAGAAATGGAGCATTTGCTACGTTCCATATCTCGATGGAATTGTCGCTCCTGTATGAATTAAAGTGGGTTTATTTGTTGATGAGTAATTCGAGATTAATTATAATGAGAAACCACAACATATTTATTTTTTATTGGAACGATTTCTAATTTTGTTTATTGGAATTATACAACTGACGTAATTCAGAATTTAAGCGGAATTCACAAAAATCTGCAGTTTAATACCAAAATACTGTACATTTGCAATATTGCACATGAGAAAAATGTATAAATTGGAGCTCACTGAAGAAAGTGTATGCATTTATTTAATTGTTTATCAATGTAAAACTGTCATAAAGTTTAAAAAAATTGACTGATAATTCTAGCTTTGCAATTCCTCGCATTCCAATCAACTGACATTTCAATTGTTCATACAGCATGTCAAAAACGCCAAACCACATAAAAATAAAAGGAGTAAAAGTTGAAACCATTGCCGATTGTTAATAATCGGCACTTGGAAACTAACCTCGAGAGTGCCAATTTCTTATATTTCCGTTCATAACACAAGCACGTGACGGATTTCGGTTCCAGATTATAAAATCTGACGTTGTGTATTCTACAGGTAGACATCATGTACACAGTACCGTAAACTACTAATTAATAAACAAAAATATAATTCATCGGATAACTCGTGTATACACTTTGGAAAAACATAACCGCACCATTTTCCCACGCGGTAGCAACGAGATAACACATGTGAGTCGTTTTTCGATCGTAAGTTGGCAACGAGTGGCAACTTCGATAATCGATAGGTCCAGTTTTTTCGTCTTCGAGTTGCCAACTTGTAATCGGGGTGTTCGCCGACAACTTCACGCTTAATCCCGTGTTTCTGTTTGCGCGAAAACGTGCAAGCGAAGCGACTACCATAAATGTGAGACTCGCGGGAAACTCGTTTCATTATTAACCCAGTGTTTAGCACGGATATATCAACTTAAAAACCATGAAATCCACGGTCTGATAACAGATGCGAGTGTTGTGATATCGTGTGGCTGCGATTAATCATCGGCTATGGCGGATATCGCTAATTCCACTGTGTTTACAAACGGTGTGTCCTGTGGCACATCGGATCTCCTTCGTCAGGCATTCCAGGAGGTAGTTGACGATGAAGATCAGGACAACGAGTTCGTGGCCTATCTTCAGGGTGAGGGTGAGGAGGCTCAGGCTATTCATTTAACCCACGCACAGGCCTCGGCTTTGAGGTTAACTTTCGAGGTTGATTCGGTCGACGAGCAGACCAGCGACATAACCTACAACCAGCAACAAAATGTTATGCTTAACGACATCCAAAACGCCGGTGAAAGTTCACCGCAGCAAAACGATTCGATGGACACACTGAACTTTCAGACGACTTCGACATCTGAAATAAACAACGTAGCGAAGGTCGAGTGTCCGCAACTTCAGGAGTGGGTGACGCAGCAACAGGATTCGACTCAGGAGGAGGCGTTGGAGAATGAATCGATGCAGATGGAAGCGCTGGAAACGTCGAATGGCCTTTATCAGAACAATGACCAATTTTCTGAGCCTCAAAGTGTGCACAAAATCTACGTTCAGCAGAATTCTGTGCCCAGCAACGGCGTCGCAGTCAACGACGGCAAAATTCAGTTTGCGGTGGAGGATACCGTTCCACAGAATTTCCAGCAGAATAACGCAATTCCCAGAACTTCGCAGGCACAGATATTGCAGAGGCTTCCAGTTATCCTTCCCTCTTCGCAGTTTATCATTAAACCCGCACAGACAATCTTGAAATCCACTAAGAACATAAGGATACTACCGAGTACCAATAAGATGGGAAACGTCGGAACGATCAATGGCAATGCGACTCAAAATTCAATTCTGTTGCCCAAAAGTGTTCTCAATACACTTTCTCCGCAGATACTTAAAGCCACTCCTATAACAACACAGCTGATAAACACCAGCACAATATCGACTCAGCTTTTAAACTCTTCGCAAATTTTGACAACAAACTGTGACTTCCAGAGTCAAAATGGGAATGTCAACCGCTCTAGATCTACGCAGGCTTTGATTAACACACCGATTCGACTTTCTCCTGCTATAAAAACTTCTACGGGGATGATTCAAAGAAGCAATGGACAGCAATTTGTCATACCGACTCTGAAAACTTCTCAGGATGGTACGATAGTCAAATCGGTTCAGGTTTCCAATGGAAATACTGTTAAAACTGGAATCACGGGACAATTTTTGAAATCCGTTCAAATACCGGCTCAAATGCTGAGAACGGCTAATACTACTTTTGTAAAAACCACAGCAGCATCTTCGACTCCTGTTAAAATGACGACAACTACCAATGCGCCGATTATATTCAGGACAGCTTCGCTATTGAAAGCTCAGGATTTTAAAACGGTGACGACTAACGCTTCGTCGATTTTGCGGACATCCAGCCAAAGTCCGTCGAATCCAATTTCCATACTGAAGCCACAATCCAAGGGAGTAATAAGTAGTCCAAATCGGCAAAATTTAATAATAAACGGTCAGAATCTTGTGACAAATCCGCAGAACGCTCGATTTGTTCAAAAGCCGGTTAATTGCCAAATTAACGATGTTAATGAGAGGCTCAAGACTGCGCAGACTAGTTTGAAGCAGAAAGCCAATGAAAACGCTCTGGCGACGGCCAGAGTCGTGAAGCGAGCCAAAGTCGCTGGATTGCACAATCCCGTGGCATTGACTGCTGAACAAACTGATACTACAAAACCATTGGGATCTAGCGAAAACCCGATACAAATTGTTCAACAGGGACATACTTTTCATAGCATGCAGAGGCTGACACAATCCCAATTGAAGCAAATTGCTCATGTCTTGCAACAAAGAAGCCAGGAGGCGGCGATGCCGAATGAAAGAATTGTTTATAGGTATTTAAGTAATGCTTACACTTCTTTCACAATTTCTCAATATTTGATAGGTAATGAATTTTTATTTAGCCCTTAGAAAACTTACACATATTTTATAATTGCTGTTAGGTAGCTGTATTGTCTCAAATATGTAAATACATTTTATCGATTGTGCTTGGTTCAACTCATTAAGCAATTTTTTTTATTCTTCAGAGTCGTTTTCCCCGAAGAACTGGATCTCCGAATGAGAAATCCGGGTAATTTGTTGAAAGCTCGGGGCGGTAAACGCGGAAGGCCTAAAAAGACTGCAGTCAGACCAGCAGTTCCAGTGGTTAAGACGCCGACTGCAACGGAAGAGGAACACGAGGACGTCAAGGTTTTTATCGCATTATTTGCAGAAATTGCACACACTCTTAAATTACTTTTTCGAAAACTTTAGTATAAATATCGACAAATTTTTATTCTGAGGAAATTTACTTCCCACATATTCTGCATATATTATGAATAAATTGTACCACTTTCAATCTATCGTTCGAATACAAGCATAAGACAAAATCAGGAAAATAATATTTAATTCTCATGACTAAAAATCTGTTACTTTCAGGACGACCGTAAGAAAGTGGTGGCGCGAACAAGATCTGGTCGTTTATCTCGGCCGCCTCGTCACATGGTACGCGATTACAAACATCTCCACCATCTCGACTTCACACAACCGGATCTCGACGACTCGGACGGTGGTTACAGCGATTATAACACGAACGCCGAAAAAATGGACACCGACGGTTCCCCAAAAGAGCTTCTGAGTGGTTTGGAAGTCCCGAAGCGAAAGATATCCGATCACTTTCGTTGTCCAACGTGCAGCAAAATTTACTTGGGAAGAACGCGAATGGCAAGGCATTTTGAGATGCATCCGGACCACGGAAGTCCAGAGCAACTTCCGCCACCGACGCCAGATCCGGAGTTAAAAAGGGCAGCAATACCTCAAGATCCTTTGAAGAGAAAGGGCAAAAAACGAGGTCCTTGGGCGTACGTTACACCGGAAGCTAAATCGGAGAGGCGCCAAGTAAAACTCAAAGAAGCAATATCAGTTTGCGAGAACCTCGAGATAATAAATATCGCCGCGAAGCCCGTTGTCAACGCTCAATCGCTCTTCGATCTCCTGGTCCTCAAGTCCGACAACAACGTACGAACATTTCTTAGTGAATTGAAGGGCCTTATGAACAAAGTTCGCGAGCAAATTGGCGCGATGCTCACCGTCCCTGTAGACGGCGATAGCGACACGGGCGATGTCGTTGATCTTCATGAGGATTCACTGTGCGATGTTCTCGGCTTGGATCCCGGCGTTTACAAGATAAACAACGAAGCTTTCCGGAAACCCGAAGAAGCCTTCAGTTCCGAGACCGACACGTCGATCAACGCGGAACCGCCGCTTAAACTCCAAAAAACACACGACACCGACGACTGCAAAGAAATTTTGGAGGAAAGAATGTCGAGTGGCTTCTCGGAAAGCTCAGACATGAGCGTGTCGGATTTTCTTAACGAACGTAAAAACGACCTGGCGAATAGCAATTGCCCGGAAGTTCTCACAGCTTTGACTCTGATGCCGAGAAACACGAGTCCCATTATTGCTCCTGAGGTCACGAAATCGAACAGCATGTCAAAACTACTGATCTCCAATCCTGAAATCCAGAATCAAATATCCGAAAATCCTGGATTCCAAAAGATAGACATCAATTCGCCGAAATCGTACAGAAAAATGGAGAGCCTTAAAGACGGTTTCGCAAAACTTACCGAGAGCCTGGAATTGACGAGCTGCTCGCCAGTTTTCACGAAATTGGACGCCGGTTACGATCAGCCGAAACTGCAGACTCTTCAGCAATCTTTCATCAAATTGGAGCCTATGGAACAGGGATTTAAGCTGGAAAACAGCACCCTCAGCACTTATGAGAAAGAAGACTCTCAAGGCTTCGATAAAATGCAAAACGGCTACGAAAGCTTGGAGACAGGATCACCCAGCTTCGTTAAAGGTTTTCACAAGCTAATATCGAAAATAGTGCCGATGGAGAGTGACGAGCACTGCGTTAAAAATGAAGGTTCGACGATGGATGGAAATGCTGGAAAAATTATGAGAGGCTGCAAAATTTCCGACTCTCTACCGATTCTTCAGGATTCTGTGCCGATAATGAGTGGCTCGTGCGACGCTAGCAGTATTTTTGGTAGCACTGATAATCTCGATATGGGAAAAATTACGGGTTACGATCATATACCGCATTTGGATATTTTGTCGACGAGTGGCGTTATCGACAAGCACTTGATGATGGACGAGAAGCTCGTCGACCAACTTCATCTCGTCGATCAGACGAATTTGGTTGACGAACTTGTTTCTGAGAGACTGAAGAATATCATGCCTGACAATATATTGGAAAATAATTTGATACCCAATGGTTCGAATCTCGATACGGATTTGGACTTCGAAGCGCTGAGCGAGGAATTCAACAGAAATACGAGGAGTTGATTTCTGGATGAGTTTTTGCAATGTGTTCCTATTGAATTGACTGTCGTGTGCGCGGGAGGACGTTGAGACTATTTTGCTAACTGCAATATTCGATTCACTAGCGAATTAGTTTATTAATAACGTCCGATAATCAACCGCGTGGTTATTTTTTCGGCTAACTGAATTTTTGCGAATAACTAACGATAGGACCTACTTTTGAGCTTAGAAATAGTATATTATACACCTAGGGCAGTAAGAACTGACTCAGATCACATGTAATTGTCAACCTCGGATTCGCCTCGGCCGACAATTACATGTGATCTGAGGCTTTCTTATTTACTGCCCGAGGAGTGTATACGATTTTTCTCATAAACTCGGCTGAATTCGGCTCCGTTTATGAGAAAAAGCATTTTCGGCTGACCAAGTTTCTTTGGTTTTCGGGATTTCCAGTAAACCGATAACTGAGTTGAGGCTCCGTGCAAATCGTAACAAATGATTTGCCACAAGTTTCTCGATATTCAACCCATTGGAATTGGAACGAGAGATGCCAGACTTTAGGAAAAGAAAGAATACATCGGTGCTATTTTTTTGTTTTGTTTTTTATATTGGGTGAAAAGTATGACTCATCCAGGTAATAACAAATTATTTTTAGTTGACTTCGACTTTGCGAATATGGAGCGCTTGTACATCATTGTGGTTCAATTTTTCTTAGCAAAAGATTTTTTTTGTGCAGAAATTTTCACCAAATTGAAAGCACGAAACTTTTGCTAGTTTTTCTGACATACGTATTTACATTCAGGGTTTTTAATGGAATTAAAAATTAGAGCATATAGTCCAGTCTAAAAAAAGATACTGATAGCCCTATGCGTGTTGAAAAGTAAAGGAATTTTATCGATTTCTTTCGGTGCACAACAGTGCGAAAAAGTTCAAAGTTACGTTCGCACAAAGTGATAATATTAGTGAAATTTTAGGTCTTTTTAAATAGCAGGTAATGTGGGTTAAAAAAACTCACGTGGGTATTTAATTGCTTGATAATAACTTAAATCGCTATTCAATTTTTCTTATAAACAGTCTACGTTCTCCCTTACACTGAAAAACATACGAGAGCTCGATGATTCTTTAGCATCTCGATGCTAGATAGAATTTCTTTTTAATAGCTGTTGACAAGGCGCAAGAGATTTAAATCTCGCCATGTGAAATTAATCTGTCCTTTGTACGATGCCAGATTTATTTTCTTTTCTATACTTTTGTAAAATAATTTCCATTTATTATTGTAATATTACTGCGACAAAATATATTATTTTTAAAGACTTCTCTCCGTCGAGCAGAGGTTGACTACACGATCGCAGAAAAAAACTGGGGAGACGGACGAGGCGATCATTTTAGGTGTACAAACGTCTGAAGATGCGATCGATCGTCGAAGATAGATAATTTTGTTTCCCGTCTAAAAATATGTGTATATATTCTCGACAGCTACTTAGAGATTTCGATTTTTAAGTTATAATTAAATTCAAAAGTGATCGAATATTTCGTATTCGAGAGAAAAAAAAACCCTCTGAAAAATTATTAGAGGGCCAAAAAAATGTACGCTAGTCTTTGAGTGCTGGAAATTAAATTCCAACGTTACTCTTGGGATCTCTTACGTATTGAATAAATATTTTTGCGTTTTTTTTTTTTTTTTTTTTTTTTTTTTCGTTTTGGGAAATTACTTAAGTGAGACTAAAAATAAAGGGGCCAGAAATTATAATAGAGTCGGCCGGCAATTAAGTTATTCCTGTAAATAAAATTGTACAGTAAAAAGTGTAATAAACTTAGGATAAGTATGATTATCGCGTCTAGCGCCAATTGTCGTCGTAATCGGAATAATCGAAGAATGAGGAAAAATAATTTTATTGTATTCGAAAAATTGCAATTTTGCGACGATTTCGAGGTTTAATAACTCGAAGCACAGAGATAAAGATGTTATATTGTAGCGGGTACGGGAAGATTTTGTATACAACAATGAAGATTATTCCATCCACAGAATCACAGCATTTATGAATACGAGATCGTCAATACTAATGTAAATAATCTTGGCAATCGGTTAGCTCTAGCCACTGTAGTACCTACGAGTCCCTCTATACTGTATGTTGTATAAATACTCGACACGGCGAGGCAGTGCTTCCATTAAAACAGTTAAACCAAATGCTCAAACTTTGTCTAATTCGAAGAGTCCACTGGTTGCTCCTTGTAGTGTCTCCTGAGTAATGTATACTCACGTAAACTTTATGTGAGATATGAGAAAGGCGCAAGTAATAAAAAAACATTCTAATTGCCAAGTGTTTATTTTTATTAGATAATAATTGTTAATTGTTTAAACTCGTCATCTGTGCCACGTTTCCACCAACATAGACTCAAGCATCGTCGTTATTCTATCAGGTATTTGCGTTTGGTAAACCCAAGCAGCCAAGTGCAACATTTTCCAACACTCGCGATGATCGTGAGCCACGTTTTCCAATATTTTCCGTTTTACTGCAGCCTCGTTTTTGTATGCCTCGTGAATCGATTTCGCGGTTTGTGCTACAATTTTTATTTTCATTAGATTGATCAGATATATTTCATTTTTTTGTAAAGAATTTGAATATTTATATAAAAACCTACCAAATTGCTCTGCAGGCCAAGTCTGAAATAATTTATCCGCGCCTTTGTGCAATGAATTCACAGCATTTAATTGCAGCGCCGCTTGATTTAAATTTTCGACGATTTGGTCCTTTTAATTAAAAAAAACATAAATGCTTTAGATGCAATGCTTACCACATATTGGCGCTAATTAATAATGTTTCTGATAAAATGATTACCAATTTGTCGCAATCTTTCGCCAGATCCTCGCAAAGTTCTTCCAACTCTTCAGGATACGTTTCGTCGACCTTCACTTGCGTTATGTTCTTCAAAAGAGACAATCCATGCAAATGAATGTTGTTCCATTGTTGAATACTTGAGTGGATTGTTGCAGCCAAATCACGGACTATTCGGGGATTTCCGGTCAAGTTTTTGATCTGCGAAATTTTCGTGCCTGGCGATTCTGTAAATTACTGTATTATGGTCAGAATATGATGTTTTTATACACAGATGAGAGGTTTTGAAAATAATTCGAATAAACAACTTACTGGAAATTGGCGAAGAATGCGCCATTTTTCAAAATCCGATTTTCGAGAATTTTCTTCCTTCCGGCGAACTTAAAAAAATAATGTTCGATGCTGTATAATCAATGGATTTCCATGGGATTTACAAAAAATGATCCGGAAATTTTGAGAGATGTTATTGCCAACATAACCTCCTGGGAATTCTACATAACCTAAGCATCTTATAAGAACCGCCTATTGCCTCATCGTCTATGAAAAAAACATGCGCGAAAACTAATTTGAAATTGGAACTCTGTCCACATTCCTTCACTCCTTTCTATATTATGTAAATTAGTTGTCGTGCAAAATATATATATCATTTTTAATAGGACAGCTTTCATTTTTTAACGTCAACGAACTCAGCAACCTTGAAAACAAATATTTCTCACTTTTTTTATGATACGTCAATTCACAACAAGAAGTTCTACAGAAAATGACATGGAATTTATGGCATTCCGTGCCAATCAAAATCCGTGCAAAATCAATTATGTTTTCCATTTGATCATGTAAAGAATATTTTTTAATAATACAGAATGTTACGTTTAAAAACAGATTTTTTTCTATCTTCCGAAGTTACGAAAAGTGAACGAATAAAAAAGGGAATTCTACAAGACTTTTTTTCTTCGTTTTTTTTTCTGCATAATAAACAGTAGGTTTTGTTTCACTGGAAAGTTGACTATCTTTATATTTAACGGGTCTGTGTGTCTATGTGAGATTCCAGTAAACGCAATATAACAGTTTCATTCCTCTTATATTCTAATTTCTACTCTGCGATGTAACTGTTACATACCAAGGATGTTATATAACAGTTCATTGCCGAGAAGGAAATTGTAACATTAGAATAGACTCCCTGTAATTCGTGGTAACTGGAATTTTCAAAATAGCGAAATAAATCGACGCAGAATAGAAAAGAGGCGAAAAAATCAGAAGTTATCAAATGATTAACAAAACATTTTAGCTAGGCGCAAAAAAATATGTTATTTCCTCACTCTTCATCAAGCCTCTTTCTATTCCGCTTTCCAATAAACCCATACACAATTTTATCATAAATTGCTAATCAATAAATAGTATCGGAAACAAAACCCCAAAAATTACACAATCCTTTTGTGTGTAACTAAAACAAAAATCCAAAATCGATAAAAATCGATGTCCTTCTTCGCCGATGTTCTCTGGGTGATCCAGAATCGGAAAATCGGCAGCACGTCGGGGCAAAGGCTCGCGCGGCGTCTACGGTGTGCGGTGCATGACATTTTACAAAGCTGAAGGCGGTGCCGGGCGTTGTGAGCGGATTCGAGCAGGCCCGAGGCAGGAGTACCCCGTGTGAAAAATGTATATACCATACGTCCCATCTCTCTTGTTGCTTTTGTTTGGAGAACGGTAGGAGAACAAGGTCATCACGCAGGTAAAATGGTAGTAGAGTAGTGGAAGTGGTGGTTGGAGTTGCAGCGGCGGCGTACGAAGTAACCGCAGCGAGTTGCACGCGCGTAGTGTTGTCTCGGGCGGTGCGCACCGTACCTCCGACTGAATAAGCTCGACAAAGCTCCCTCTCTCAAAGTATTCCCGCGACAAGCGAGAAACCAAAAAAAATACAGACAAAAAGGGAAAAAAATCACAACGTCGAAGAATTTCGTTGAAATAAGACGGTCACGGTAGAAGAAGCTCTCGGATCGCGTACTACATTGTAGCGACGACCGGATCGGAAGTGGAAAGGTGCGTCCCGGTCAGAAGGCTCCCAGGGTCCTGGAATTTGGTTCGCCGCGTCGTCCGCCAGCCGATCTACCGATCCGCTTGGCCAATCGCTTAACGCGCAACAGTATTCACTCCGGAGAGTCACTTGCTCTCACCGGTTGTGCGAAAACGACTCTCTCGTTGTGTTTACGTGTGTGAGTGTGGCCACGAATAAACACGGCGGCGAAATATACCATATACGTGATATATATACTATATACGTACGTATACGTGATAGATGCGTATATGTATGGTACAAAGTTGGTATATTTTCGCGCAGAGAAACTCCGTCAACTACTTTCCGGCACTTGCTCTTCTTTCCCTACGTTACATGTTACGCGGATAGGATAAATACCGTTTTCGATAGTGACATAACTATACACACTACGCGGCGCGGCATGATAATCGGGGCGAAGCCCTCTCACCTCCCTCGTCATCAGATAAAACGTTATAGTGCGTATATATCTTTTTCGGTATCTAACGCGGCTACTGATAAGGGCCCGCAATAAGCGCCAGTTGGATTTTCACCGCAAAGCCTCGAAGACGACATCAAACATGAAAATGGAGGTAAGGACGTTTTTGTGGTGGTGTTTATAGATCGTGACGCGACTATTTTGTAATTAGCGGATGATAACACGCCGCACTGATATTCGAAGTGCTTCGAGAGTTGCGTGAAATAGTATCGGAATATGAATATAGCGGTGCTGCTATTATGCGGCGCTCGGAAGGAAGCCGATTAGCGGTTACTGCGCTTATAATAACGGGGATGCTGGTGTAATTAATCATTTTTCAATAATTAGTCGAGCTAAGTGAGTCGTTATTAACTACTTGGGCTTATAGTGTTTTTTCTCCTTGGGAGTTAATGAGAGTCAAGGATTCTGGAATGTTCTCAATTTTATAAGAGCGCGACTTCACGTGAAATTTCATTTGAAGAAGCAAATTTGGAAACGGTTGCGTTAACTACCAAAAAATGTAGGAAATATTTATGGCGTGATAAAAAAAATTTCACGAACTTTCATAAAATTAAGGGGACATTTAATGCAATAGGCTAAGATCCAGTTTTTCCGCAAGCTTTTAGATGAAGGTGACAATTTCCGCAGTTGTTTTTTTTTTTATTGATCTGTTTTATTAACACTGAAAGGTATCATTATAAAATTGTAATTACGAACGTAGTATTATCTTTAATCGGTGCCGTAAAAGTAAAAGGTATTGGTAACTCTGCAAGTTGTGAGTTATGGCACATTACAAATGATCTAATCAGAGCTAAATGCGGATTGTACCCATTCTGATAAGGTTGATAACATCAACATTCTTCAAGTCTATATGAACGTGAGATGTTAATCATTTTTATTTGCTGCACCGATTTTTTTTTGCGCGAGAGAAAAAATGTAAGTAAGAGTTAAAAAAAATTATTTTTTCATATAATATATTTTGTTGAAACGATTTCTTCGTAATTCATTGAAATATCAGCCGATTCTCAAATTATATTATCGATACTCCAAATTACAAATATTTATAACATGTGTAACAAAAATTTTATTCAGTCGACCTTCAAAAAACATTATCGTATAATGAATGTTCCTAAGTGACTCGTTATTAGCACTGTGAGTGTATATAATTTATTTCAATACCACAGTGCTGAATATTTTGGGTTGTGAGTCATTGATCGTTGCGAATGGTCTGATCGATGCTGCATCCGCATTGTTTTAATTCCAATACGATCGATAATATAGATATTTCTTAAGTTCTGTGAGAGCAAAAATTGTTCTTGAATATTTTTTATTGGCTTACATTTTGTCTCTAAAAAAAATGTACAAAACATTTTTTAATTATTTAAATTTAGTATTCTCAATAAAAAGGGAAGTCAGAAAAAGCTGCAGATAATGAATTACAGACATTACAGTAAAAATGTCCGAAGAACACAAAAACAGGTTGCAGTGTCTTTTAATATAACTACAATTTTATTAATCCAGACTTACTTTTAATAAATTTTATGCCGCTATTTCGGGATTTTCATTTTTAATAAATGTACAGTATATTTTAAATTTTGAGGGCATATATCTGTGTCTTTTATTCACGGTAGATTATGTAGAGAAAGAGAGAAATAGAGGGAGAGTGAGCGAGAGATGACGGCCAGTGACCTTAAAAAGAAGCCGTCGGACCGCTATTTAAATCGCTCGTCGATCTATATTTTTATTTGCCGGATCGCGTTCGCTCGATTTCTCGTGGCTGACTGCGAGGGGGGTCCCAATTCGTAGCCGTGAAAAATAATACGAGACACTGGAGAAACTTTTTATTAATGTGAATTTTTGTAATAACCGTGCGAGTGATAAAATATTCGATACAACATGCTTACATTTATTTATATTGCAATACAAAAAAGGCGGTTAAAATTGCTCTTTATAGCTTCGTAGTTTAAATATCGCAATCCAAAGCAATATTCACTGGTGTAAATTATGATTTAAATTAATGTACATTTTTTATACTCTGAGTCTAAAAATACTCGCCTGTTTCATTTATTCTTATGCCAACAGAACTGCAAGAGAATGGCAAAAAAATGTGTACAATAAGACAGATCAATTATTATTAGCCCAAGGCAAAATTTTGAGATCTACTGTCGTCAAGATTACTGCTGTACCGAATTAATTACCAATGCGTTTGAGTAATAGTAAACAAAGTATATTTTGGTTTGCGTAATTTAATATCGTGCTGTCAAAATATATTGAAAATCAATTAGAAAGGGACCAATTTTTTTTTATTTTATTTTTTTTTAATTTGCTTAATTAGATGCCCATAGAAAGTGAGTAATTTTTCTGTAAATCAATTGCAATACATTTTTTCTACCTAAGATCTCATTAACACAGATTTTCGTTCCACTTTCCTTAGAAAATGTGTGCAAAATTTGTTTTTTGGTTCCCATGAAATTGTCAGATTAGCATCCGACAAGGTCATTAGTCGACTCTAGCGAAATAAACATTTATGCTGCTGATTCTCGTGAATTGATGGCGAATCGTTTTATGAGCGCGATAGCCATTCGATAAATAGTCGTAAATGCGAAAAAATTGTGAGCCGACCGGACCGAATATGTTTCCAGCTTGCGATACGTTATCAAGATCGAAGTCGGTAATAACGCGTTGAGGGGACTTTCACCGTTTTGTCGAAAAGCCTGTGGCGAGCGCGAGAGTCAGCGCACACACGTCAGCTGCTGTGGCATGTAGGTACGGAAGTTTTCCCCGGGAGAGATTCCTGCCTGACTCGTTTCCCTGACGCGATGTATTTCGTCGAAGGTACGGTCAACACGACAGATGTGCGTTATGCAGAGTTCGTGAAGCTTCTGATGAATCCTCCGCGAGCCAGCCGCGGCGAAAGACCAGCAGGAAGATCGGCGTGGCCCATTTTTCTTTTTTTCTTTTTTTTTTAGAAAGGAAACAGGCGCGGGTTACAGTTAACCCGTTCGCTTCTATAGGTACGCGAGTTCTTCGGGCAACTCGAGCTCGCTTCTCTCGGAGAGCGATCGCGTCGTTGCTCGCACCAACATTCTTGAGACCGGCAGTATAGACTCCTCCGCGGCTCCACGCGCACGTTGACTTATCCTTTGACCGTCGTTCCGGTCAATTCTTCAAGTTTACAGTACATGCTCACTGGATATTTTTTTTTCTACGGATATAGAGAGAGAGAGAGAGGGAAAATATATATATGTGTGTGTATATATATATTTATTTATAAAAATTCTTTGGAATACTCAACGACGCTCGGGATATTTTTTCACCATTTCCAGGCGGATCATAGGCTGGAGCAGCTGAAGAAGGCCACTGACAGGATACAAAGGGAGATCGAGGAAGTTACCGAGCGGGAACACGAGCTCAGGAACGTCGGAAGCATCAAAACCACCTCGGACGAGAACGTTGACTCCAAGGTACGTTTTTAGATCCTCTTTGGAAGATTTTGCGCACGGGTTTGAGGAGGCCGGGGCGAGTTGGGACTGTGAAATTAGTGGCGGTTTTGAGAAACGTTCAGTAGCTTTTTTTTTGTTACTGGATAATGAAAAAGCATTTTGTGATAGAACTGTTGTTTGACAATGAATTGATAAACTCATTAATATCAATTTTCAATCGCTTGCAAAAATTTATCGCGGATTTTATTGGTAGTTTTTTCACTTGTCATCGCTATTTAAATATTGGTGCATCTTTGCGATCGAATATTGCTAAATATTTCGTCGTAAAGGCGAATATATGTTAGAACAATTAATATACATATCTTTTTTATCAACATTGCAAGAATTATTATAAAATAACAATTAGAGCATGTTCCTCACAATTTACAAAAATTAGAAAATGTAACATTTTTTGGTAATGTTAGATACATTTCGCGAAAATTCGTGGAAAGGGAAAGGAACGACGATTGTGTCTCAACATATTGGAGACTGACATTTATAGCCATAACGAGATTGGTCGACATGATTAATACATTATTACGAAATAAATTCCTGTTCATTGCAGATTCAATTATATTGAGTTATTGCATCAAATGGCAATTGCAAGGAAAACTTAGTTGGTACGGTGTCAATGCGGTATTTCCCAGAACACAAATTACTCAATTGATTTTGTACTAAAGAATGGAGGATGACGCATTGTTCCATCGAAGTCATTACAGCCTGAGAGTATTACAGATAACAGATGCTTAGTTACTATCGAATAATCTTCATGTACTGAAGAAATGTTTGCTTATCCTGCTGTAAAAAAATTTGCATAGTGAGCTAACTACAGATGAGGGTTAACATGAAAGGGGATTCCAAATTGAATTTCAAGTAACCAGAGTTTAGCAATACTTTTTTCCTCGCCTTGTTTCTGAATTAATATACAATATACAATACACATAATAAAATATGTACTTTTGTCACGTCCCGCTCATTCAAAATCTCGCCCTTAACGTCCAATCTGATAAAGGGTTACACAATAATCGCTTTTAAATTATTTCCTCGACGGTATAGAGTAATTTACGATCCCATTGCAAGCGTGACGATTGTGAAATGAAAATTAGGTCAGAATAAAACGAAGGCGAGCACGTGTTGGAAACACCTGTAAAAATTTACGAAGAAAAGTCTTTTATATATTATTCTTGCACTCTTATGTCGTTTTTTTTTTGTAGATATGAGAAAGCAGACAGCATTTAACGCCAAGCACGTGTCTCAGCTGTTATGTCTGTGGCATTATATTCAAAAGTGAATAAAAAAAAACGTCGCACAGTCAATGAGCGTGTCACATTGTTGCGTTTCACGATATATGTAAAACATAACAGATCTCGAAAGTATAGGCTGCTAGTGGAAACAAACACACGGCCGGAGGGGCCACGTAATATCGTCTCAGGCACAACACTCGCATCTGTTTACTCACGCGTTCCACTCCCAATTCCTCATGACAATTCCACCCACGTAACATGACGAACGTATTATGTGTCTCGAGAATAACCAAGATTATGTAAAAGACGCACGTTTCAATTGCCGCACTTTTTTCTTTTTCTTTTCGCGACTGTTTAATATGCAGTGGCTAGGGCGGAGTCACTAACACGTAATTCTAAAGAGGGCGAACTTTGACTCTTTCAGGATTTTTATGTACATTCCAATAAAGGTCCGATCATTTGAATATAAAAAGAATTACAAAATGGGATTATTGAGAGTTATTGTTCTTAAAGAATATGTTATTGGTAAAATAAACGTATAAACATTTGGATGAAAGAAAAATTTATAAAGATTTAATTGAAAATGTCACGCAAGAAAAAATTATGAATGATTTAGTATTTTGATTTCTGCAGTTTTCTGAAAAAACCTACTTTTTATATTTTTAATGACATTTGTAGATATTGCTTTACCAATTTTGTTGGTTATTGAAAGAAAAGAATAGCAAATTACTGAGGAAACAAGAAATTAAGTGTGTAAGTTTGAAAGTAATGGGTAAAACTTAGTTTACGACACAATAATAATAGGTAATGGCCTCTTTACGTTAAAAAAATGTCTCGCTTCCTCCGCGCTGACAGCAAATAACAGGGAGAACGCAATTGCAGGCCGCGATTTTTGTAAGTGTCCACGGGGGTCCACGAGAACAATTTGAGGGGAGTGCAATGATACACAAACATACGCAAGGTGCGGTTAAGTAATTTCGGTGCTTGAGTGTATCATGCACATTCCGTACCGTAGGATTGTTATGTTTAATAAACGAGAATAACAATTAAGTGGTTACGCTAAATTGACTGCCGAAGGGGAATTTATTGTGAGGAAATCTGTGAAGATTTTTCCACAATTTCAATTGTGCGTAACCCTTTAATTAAATAAGAATACCGATCAGTTTAAACATTCACAAATAACATTGATTATTATTCTCATTTTATTTTCTCTACCTTCTGAAATATTACAAGTTTGAACATCCACAAATAAAATTGATTGTTATTCTCATTTTATTTTCTCTACGTTCTGAAATATTGCAAGTATATAATTTGTTATAATTATATTATATATAATTGGTTATAAATTTATTGAAATCGGCAGGTACGACGAATGCCACAGGCCTTGGCATCAGGAAAGCTGAAGAGAACGACCTCGACGCCTCAGATCCTCGAGCCAGCGACCCTGACCCCGTTGACACCGAGTCTTACGCCGAAGATGACGAACGGTGTAATATCAGCGCGTACGACGCCCACGCCTTTGCGCTTTGCCACGTCTCCAAGCCAAAAGGGCCTGATGCATAGGTTTTTAGCGACCCGTGGAAAGATCTTCAGATCGAAGACCACCGAGGGCGATTTATTAACACCACCAACCACACCTACGATAGCTCTGAATCCCTTGAGCCTCAAGGCCTTCGGAAAAACTCTGGATATGAAAATCGAACACGACGACGAACCGAAAAAACCACCTGCGCGAAAAGGATACGTTCCCGTTGAGGAAAAAATTCAAAAGGAGCTGAACGAGATGAAAGAAAGAGAGAATGAATTGAGGTATCTACCTTTGGTACTTATTCGCACTTAACTGAATCTAGTTTATCCAAATTTTCAATTTTCATGACAAAAAACAGTTAAAACATTATTTGTCACATTGTGATATTCGAATGGCTGTTCAAAGTCCTTTTATGTTTTTCTTGCTTTTTTTTCAGATTAATGAGATCAAGGATGTTAGCAAAATCGCAACCCAATTTGCTTGATATTAGCAATGATAATGATTCGGATATATATGATGGTGCAAACTCGCTGAGAAGCGGCACATCCTCCAATACTTTAAACGAAGATGAGTCAGAGCGAGATAACAAGGGAAAGCACAAGGTAAAATCTTAAGTAAAATACGTGATATTCTTTAAGAGAAATGAGTCAGGTTGCAATCTGTGATTGCAATTACTGATTACAATCTGATTCATAGATTGCTTCTTTGGCTGTTTTTACGTTTGCCAAACATCCATCAATAAAAATCCCTTTTCTTATCAAGCGGCCTCTTTATCAGATATTCTTAATTCTTACGTCAATAATTCACGAAATTGTAACTATGTTTCAGCCGAATCCGAGAAGACGAAGTACCTTGATAGCCCAGTGGGAAAACATCATAGCCGCGAAGAAAGAGGCCGTCGAGAACGGCAACGACACTGAAAACAGTTTTTAAATAGGTCGTTTGATTAAAGAAACCTGTTATTTTTTTTTTTTCGATAACGCGACTATCGAGTGGCGATGTATGGAGCATAAATGCATAACGCGATGTTGGTGTTTTCTCCGAGTGCAGCTAAGCGATAAGAGCTTTCGATTCATACAACGAACTTGAATCTTATCACGAGTTTGAAGGCCTATTTAAAATACAATTCGAGTTTATAGTATATATGTATATTAAATATATATATATGAGTATCCGTGTTGCGAATCTTCAGTATTAAATTGGTAGAATGAGGCGGAAAAAAAATTCGAGTCTTCGTGGACGAAGCCAATTTTTTAGCGTTTAAGGGCCTTGGAAAAATGTTTATTTGTATGTTTTTGTTGATGCTGAGGATATACACGATACGAGATTTCCTACAGCGTGAAAAGCGTTGCATGCACGTCACCAAGCTTGTACTTAATATATGTACTTATAAAATTCGCCGAGTAAAAAAACACGAGCGTGTATAATTTTTGTGTTAGTAGGAAGAGTGGCTGCAAGCATAGTATCCAATACCTTGTAAGAAATGACTCTAATCAAAAGTCGCGTGCAATTTTTTTTATATGAAATGAAAAGAAAAATGAAAATGGTGCCGAAACTTGTAACAACGGATCATTACTTTAATAATATATTGTAAAAGATGCAACTGATAAAGGTCTACCGATAACAAGCTCTGCGACGAACCGTCCAAACGTTTGTATTCGTCGGAGGCAAGAGTATTATAAAAAATACTTTCTCGGTGGAATTTTGTTTTTTTGGTGCGATGTTGTTACATGTGGAATTATACTATTTATACGTGATAGCCAATAAATTATTTCTCATATTTAATGAAACGTGTCTTATCCTGCTTCGCCTTCTTAAATGGGTTTATTAAAATATATTCTTAAAATATTATTACCGATCAATGATTGAACATGGTAACAATTATTGTAAAAAAATCACAATCGAAATATTGGTGACGAGTTTCTTCTTTAGTAAAATATACGCATTAGAAACGATAGTCAAGGTCAAACGTTAACGTGAAAAATAAATTAGAGAGGACTTTTAGTATCTTTTTAGAAGATTTATGTATTCTGGAATCAGAAACGTCAGGAAAATACTTTGAAAATGCTGAAAGTGGTCGAAAGCAAAGGTATTTTGTGTACCGCCTGTTTTCAAATATACGGCGTCCGAGGCGCCACTGATCTTCCGACTTTACCCGATGACATCCGATGCCGAGGAGGCCGTGAACGTCACGCCTGTTCGTACGCGAGCATACACTGCGTTTTCTTTTAGAATTCGTGACATTTCTTAGTTGATGGTGCCGATAGCTAGCTAGTTTTGATAATTTACCTTTACAACTCAATACTCGTGAGTACTAATCACTAATTTTACACATTACAGATATGAATTTCCGATTTACTTGAGATTACGACTTCGCAATTTTACATTCGCGTACAACATCAGTACACGCCGGCCGGTGATTATTTTGTGTACGTGGTCGAACCGAGCGTATAAAGCTCATGTTCGTTGTTGACTTTTCTCCCACTCAAGGAAATTCACCAAGCTTAAAATATAATTACAACTAATTTATCTTATCTTTCGACCGTTTTTCCATTCTCGCGATTATCGAATTTTCGATCACTTATTCCGTAACCTTACTTTTCAAGTAAACTACAGTTATGAACTTAATGTTGAAAAATGGCTTTGCTTCAATGGGCGCCTAATATTTCTGTAAAGTTGAAATTAGGGTCTTTGTATCGGGGCTTCGAACGAGTTTCTCACTTTTTTAAAATTTATTTTAGATAATGATAGAAATTTAAAAGAAATTTAACAAAAAATGAAAGAAAGTAGAGGCTGGGGATCCACAAACTGCCTCGGAGCGTTCATTTTTGACCTTTTTATTCCAGGCTGATAATGGTAACCCTTTCAAAGGTGAGGGGCCTGCGAATGTCAGCTCAGAAGCAGGAAACGCTTCTGAAGCTGACGATTCTATCACTCGCAGCAGTATTATGTAAGTTAGACAGTTGTTCAGATCAAAGTGTATCTAAAATTATACAATTTATACCTTTCATTGAATTATAAACTTATGAAAATAATAACTGCTCATTTATTTGCAGCCTTTGCAACCCGCCTGTTTTCTGTACTGAGATACGAAAGCGTTATCCATGAGTTTGATCCGTATTTCAACTATCGGACGACAAAGTTCCTCGCAGAAGAAGGTTTCTACAATTTTCACAATTGGTTCGATGATAGAGTGTGGTATCCACTGGGCAGGATCATCGGAGGTTTGTTGAAGATACTACTAAAGGAAATTCTTCTGAATGTGACGTTAATTGGACAAATATATTCTACAGTGTCACTTTGTTTAAATAATAACAACTTCATGGCATATCAATAGTTTCTATTAAAGAAATTAGTGAAACTTTGCAAGACTATGTATTAATTGTATATAAAAATTGGATATTGGCTGGGTTTTTGGATTCATGCTGAAGAACTAATGGACTCAAAATATACAATTTAAATAATTTTTTCAGGAACAATCTACCCAGGGCTCATGATAACATCTGCCACTCTCTATCATCTGGCTTGGTGGCTCAACATTACGATAGACATTCGTAATGTCTGTGTATTCCTCGCGCCTTTATTCTCGAGTTTCACTACCATCGTTACTTATTTGCTAACTAAGGAATTAAAGGTTTGCAACGCTCATATTTAGTGCCGTCAGCAAAATAAGACATTGAATTTTCAGAATCACCTGACGCTTATTCGTAGAACTAGAAAATGTAGATATTCAGACAATCAAGTGATTGCTTTTATTCAAATTTGTAAATATTTGTAGGATTCGGCATCTGGACTGGTCGCAGCTTCGATGATAGCTATTGTTCCGGGTTACATATCGCGGTCGGTAGCTGGATCCTACGACAACGAGGGAATAGCGATATTCTGTATGCTGTTCACATATTACATGTGGATAAAAGCGGTCAAAACTGGAGCAATATTTTGGTCGACGTGCGCAGCTCTAGCGTACTTTTACATGGTTTCTTCGTGGGGAGGCTACGTATTTCTCATTAATCTCATTCCGTTGCACGTATTGACTCTGATGGTTACCGGAAGGTTTTCGCACAGAATATACATCGCTTACAGCATTCTGTACTGCATCGGCACAATTCTCTCCATGCAAATATCGTTTGTCGGTTTCCAACCGGTCCAGAGCTCCGAACACATGCTCGTGAGTAGACGCAAACGATTTTTCATCATTTTTCACTAAATAATAGCAATAATAAACTGTCATTTTCAATTTATAGGCTCTGGGAGTTTTTGGTCTCTGCCAAATTCACGCGCTAGTCGATTATCTCCGGAGCAAAGTTTCTGAAAACGATTTCGATCTTCTTTTCCGAGGACTCATCGCTTCAATGCTCACCGTTTCGTTCGTCGTCGGTGGAGTTTTAACAATAACAGGTAAAAAAGTTGTTTAAATTTTTGTTAAAAAAGTTGTTTAAATTTTTGTTAAAAAAGTTGTTTAAATTTTTGTTAAAAAAGTTGTTTAAATTTTTGTTAAAAAAGTTTTTTAAATTTTTGTTAAAAAAGTTTTTTAACTCAAACTTATGTATAAAATTTTATGTTATTTATCAATTTCGCTATATTCTATACATTTTCGTTATTTTTAGGTAAAATATCGCCGTGGACAGGAAGATTCTATTCACTCTTGGATCCGTCCTATGCGAAGAACCACATTCCAATAATCGCTTCCGTGTCGGAGCATCAGCCTACCTCGTGGAGTTCGTTCTACTTCGATCTCCAGATACTCGTGTTCCTCTTTCCTGCTGGCTTGTATTTTTGTTTCTCCAAGCTCACGGATTCCAATATTTTCCTTATTCTTTACGGAGTTACCAGTCTTTACTTCGCTGTGAGTCCATATATATCCATCGAACACTTATATATCCTCAAATTCACGATCAATTTAATAAATCGACTGTTTATTTTCAGGGTGTTATGGTGCGTTTGATGCTCGTTCTCGCTCCAGTCATGTGCATCTTAGGCGGAATCGGTGCCTCGTCTCTGCTTCTCACTTACATGAAACAAGTGGAAAGCGGAAAAGTCGTCGACAAAAAGTCTCGGAAATTTGAGAACAATTACGTATTGAGAAGTGAGGTAAGAAAATTTTGAGATTCTTATAAAATTGTGTCAGCTTGAAGAGTGAACATTTTTCTGCAACTATTCTGATGAAAGTTTTAATACATCTCAATATTTGTATATATCCTTGGAAATTTATTTGAAAAATAATTAATACAAAGTTTTCTATGATATGAAACTGACTATAATTATTTTTCAGTACTGCAAGTAATTTCTGTTTTTCACGTTGTTTCAAATTTTAGATCGCTACACTTTTCGTGGTGGTAATGAGCGTCCTGTTCTTCTCTTACACTCTTCACTGTACGTGGGTCACTGCCGAGGCTTACAGTTCTCCGAGCATCGTTTTGTCAGCACGTTCGCCGGACGGCGGTCGAATGATCTTCGACGACTTCAGAGAAGCATATTACTGGCTGCGTATGAATACTCCGGAGGATTCGAAGGTCATGTCCTGGTGGGATTACGGCTATCAAATAACGGCGATGGCAAATCGTACTATACTGGTCGACAATAATACCTGGAACAATACGCACATATCGCGAGTTGGCCAGGCGATGGCGAGTTCCGAGGAGAAGGCTTACGAAATAATGCGAGAGTTGGACGTTAATTACGTTCTCGTTATTTTCGGAGGACTGACGGGTTATTCGTCTGACGGTACGAGGCCTTAAAAATTCTTTGCATCGTTTTATGTCCCGTTTGATTCTTTTTTTTTTAACATTGCTTTTTTGCTAATTTTTTTATTGGTTATTGGTTTGAGAAGAAAATGATAACATTGTATAATATTTACAGATATCAATAAGTTCCTATGGATGGTGCGTATCGGCGGTAGCACGGAGAAAGGAAAATCAATAACCGAGTGGGATTACTACAATCCTTCCGGTGAATTCCGTGTTGATAAAGAAGGATCGCCCATTCTGCTCAATTGTCTCATGTACAAGATGTGCTACTATCGTTTTGGACAAGTTTACACTGAAGGAGGTAAATATTTTATATTACAAATTTATATTATTTGTATGCGTTCGAGTAGGGAATTTTCACGAAAAATCATAGGCAAATTTGTTTATTTGTGATCTGTACTTACTATTAGTCGAACATTTGAAAAATTGAATTGACTGCGGGCAAGTAACTAGCTCTTTACTGCTTAACTTTCTTAAATTGGTCAAGTAAGGCAACAGACTAGCTATACAACTATTATATCGTAGTTATAATCGAGAAAGGTTAATTAATAATGTGGCTTTTTTTAGTTTCTTTTATTCATTACGTTTTTGCTGTTTGCTGATTGTTGTCCTTCAATTCAATTGTTATCAGGCAAGCCATCGGGATACGACAGGGTAAGAAACATGGAGATTGGAAACAAAGATTTCGAGCTGGACACATTGGAGGAGGCCTACACGACCGAGCATTGGCTCGTTCGCATCTACAAAGTCAAAGACTTGAGAAACCGAGGCAACTAAAAAGTGGTGTTTTTTTTCGTGAATATTCCGTGAACTTCCATCGGGGTTCGTGTATCAGTGCTCTCTTGACTCATTGAACCAGTGAAACCATACTATATTTTTTCTAGTTAAGGGGAACCAAATTTTTATCTCAATCACACAAAAAACGTTCCGCGTCGATTTAGAATAATCATACATACCACAAATACTATAAGTGTCACCAGCGTTTAGCGATTTGTCTCCTCTTTTTTTATATGTAAAGGTTGAATATAATTTTTACGAATACGGGAGAATAGAATGTCGATTTTGCATCGAAAACGCACAAGATGTATATCCAGTCAAGCCACCGGCGATCAAATTTTTTTAACTCACGGTCTTCATGAAACATTGATTTATATCGCATAGAAAATCGCGTCGGTGACTGGCCGAGGTGCAAGATACATAATTGAAAGACTGTAAGGAGATGGCATAAAAAATATGAGTATTTATGTGGTATATTAACAATATACAGTTTGTAGGTACAAATACAAAGATATTACTTAAAATTAATCCCATTCGCCGATGTACATAGCACGCGGTGCCGGTGGTATCACGCCTCTCGTCGGTATGGGTAACCTGCCGTATATATGGTTGTAGGGAGAATCAATTCTGTCGTCCGAATCTGAAACAAAAGGAAAAAAACAATTTCAGCAATTTTTTTAAATTATCAGTGAAATTTCGTAGCAAAGGTGATGAAAAACATTACAACGTAGAAAGATATCCATTCATTTATGGCAACAGGTTGAAAATGAACCCTCAGAGGCCATTTTGAATTTACAAATTTCAAGTTTAGATTCGTAATCGGCAACCGAGAAGCCTCAGAATACTCCGTTTTATCCAAATTACATTACGCTGTCATTCACATTGAAAATGCACCATATTTGCATATTAATTTACACAAGGTGCCATATTTAATTTTTGGTCACAAATTTTTTAGTTTGAGCCTGGATTTCGTCAAAGAACTATCAAAAATAAAATGGCAATCCATTTATGTTTGAAAGACAACGGTATTCGCCGTTAACGAGCTTGTTGATAAGAAAATGAAATGGACGAAAGGCAAGAAGCGTGAAAGACAGATGAGAAGTAGTACGTACGTACCGAGCCCGCTCTCGAAGCTTCTTGCGTGGTACACGATTGGTGGTCGTTTGGCTGGTACGTGATGTCCATAAATTTGTGATGATTGACTACTGACGTATCCACCATTGCCGCTGACGTAGGACGGAGCTGGCTGCGGTCTCACGTAGCCGTGCGGTGTGAGCATCTTCGTCTGGCCATTCTTTGCCATTTTTACGAAGTTGGGGACGCGCGCTCTGAGACCGCAATAGTATGGATCGTCTGTTAAAAAAAAAAGAGAAACATCGATTACCTCGGGTCTTTCTAAAGCCTCTTAAAGAGTTGCAACAAGAAGGAGAATTGCTCGACAAACTTACCATATTTTTTACTATCATTTTTTTTACTCTTCTTGTCGTCGTTGACTATTACTGGTGCTCTATGATTGGTACCATATTCGTCTTCGATATCGTCGTAATCGGGCTGAAATATGTAAAGGAAAATGTTTATCAGTTGATCAACAATCACATCAACGCGTAAAAAACTCGTGAAAATGAGAGGCACCAAAAATCGAACTTTTGAAAAATTAACAGTAGAATTACGAAAATTCGTTTACAACTAATTTAGAAGATCGCAAAAATTGCAAAATATTTTTTTTAACGACTAATAGACATTTAATTTGATTAATTCCACACCTTAGGAATATGGGATATGTCATGGCCATAGAGATTTTCCCGTGGCGGTAGTTTAGGCGGTCTTTCGGCGCGTCGTTGTTGGTAAGTGCCGGATTGCATATAAATCTGTTCGCGGACGTCTCTTCCAGTGTTCAAACCTTCGTTGGGACCGGAGGAAGAAGCCACGCCAGCTACGCTGTACGGATCCTCGTCGGGGATCGGAATTCTCGGACGATTCTTTATGTCGACGGGCCTCTGCAGTGCGAGAACCGGTGGTAGCTTGGATTTCAGCATGTCGAGGCCAACGACATTAACGATTAGAACCCAGACTGGACATTGCAGGAGGTCAGCCTCCGTGCGAACGAAGACGATTGCGCTGAGGCACTGACTCTCCAATCTCCGCCTGTCCGGGTAAGCTCGCCGCGTTTCTCTCGACAAATTTGTCTGGTACTTGTTCATGTCGAACAGCTGCAACAGGAAAAAAGCGGGATGTTCATTACACTGCGTAATTATCGTCGGAATTAATGACCCAAATGTCGGTACGAAGATGCAACAAAATTGACCATTTACGGTCGTAGAACCGAGCGTATTTTCCGTCGATCCTTCATACATGAAGAACTAAGAACATTTTGTAGGCATACATTCTCTCACTAATACGATCTAGATTTTTTTCTTCCGTGGACCAGTTATAAATTAATAAGTGGGAGTTCCTTTCTCGCTAACGTAGGCGTGAAATGTACATTAACGCTGCTTTCAAACTCTCAAATTTTAAGTAATGTCTGATCAATCATTTCGACGTTATACTGAATGATGGTCATTAATCATTTTCCAGCAGATTATTTTTCACACTTACTTTTTGCGGACGTAATTACTTTTTGCCACACACATTCTAACAAGCAATTAAAGGTTCTTATTCAACATGGAGCAGATAAAATACGAGATGATATTAAAAAGCGGGCTTTACATTCGACAAATATGTTTGTATATTTCATACCAGCCCAGGAGAGTTATACTTTTATGTTCCGTAAAAAAAAATCCCAATAGAATAATATAATTACCAGAAGAACTATATAATTACCACGGCTTTAAAGTGATCTATTATCCGATTTATTAATTAACGATGATTACTCACTTTGCCTGGTTTCTCGAGTTCGAGTGCACCCTGCGAGTTCCGCAGGATTTCCGCACCAATAGCGTTGTCCTCTTGATTAGTTTGGGTCTTAATGTAAACATTGCTCTTGCACAACCTTTTGATCAATATATTTCCTTGGTCGTCCATTTTAATCTTGACCCCTTGATTGATGTGTCTCTTGGCCTCTTCGGTTTTAGGATCACGCATTGGATTGTCGAAGCCGCACAGTCCTATCCTGTAATATACAATTACGAGCGTGAATATTAAATTGCTTCCCAGCATCGTGAAAGGGTTATAACAATAATAACCATTATATTGCTATAAAATGATCTATCGCTAAGAAACTGCAGGTGCAGCGAATGGGAAGCTCGGAGAATCGAGAGAGCAATTATTAATGAAGTCGTCATTAGATCCTAAGCGACTTAAAGCCATCATTGAACTACTATTGCGTGTTACGTGCGAAGAGTGCCGGTTGCAACGCTTCGTCTATTTGTTACATTGCCATTACAAAAGCCACACAGCGCAACTCACGGCGATCGCATTAATTTCCTCGATGCCCGGAAACCGTCTTAATAATTGCATCGACGTCGAGAGATTTCTCTCGACGGCGATGCAAACGGTCGGGTTTGCGGTGTAGCGCAAAGTTTTCCCATATTCGGCTACTACTCGTTTTTGCCACTTCACTTGCTGCGTACGTTGCCCGTAAAACTGTTAAAACACGAACGATCTTTCCTTTTTGTACTCGAGACTCTATTACTCGTTCCACGAGAATTTATCGAAGTAGAGAAATACCAAAAATTTTCTGTAAATTAACATTTGTGTTTTTTTTTTGTAGCTTTTACTGCAACTAGTTGCGGTGAAAATATTTATGTTTTCCCAGTAAATTAATTTTTACCGTGCCAATAAGATTTTCTGTTGAATTGTGGGTGACTTCGATAATTAAATCGCGATACCATTTGTTGATGGAGAAATTAATGGCAGCTATAAATATTTCATTATGCAAAAGAAGAATGACAAATTAAGCTACACCATGTCACGTTGTCAAGCTGCAATTGTCTTCGCTTAGTGTGCCTATGACTGCACGATGTATTTACGTTACGTGGCAGTGAAACACTATCGATCTTGAGGATCAAGTCTTTCACAATTACGTGTCTATAAGAAGACTCAGATGTCTTCATTAGTGGAGGAAGTAGCTACTCGAGGCTCTGCAGCTTAGACTCACAATATGTTGTTTTTTTTGTCTCCAGGTATTATTGCTAAATCGAGAGGGATTTCTGCCTATAATGGACTTACCTAAATCCATCGAAGCCGTCGTTGGAACCGTTTACCGTGAGAACGGGAGCTCTCGCGTATGCCTTGGCGACGCGTCTGTTACGCTCGAAGACTATTACTTTAGCCCAGATCTCGTCGTCGATCTGGTTCCATTTGTCGAGGACCTCTTGTATGTGATCCTGCAGAGCAAACGACATAATAAAGTTATTACAGAGCTACAACATGCAAAAGATAAGAACAATTGGGATATTATTCGCCGGAGAGATGCCGTCTGACTATGGAGGAACTTATCCACTGCACTGCAGATACTTTCTGTAAGCATTTACGGTACAGCTAAAGCAATTTAAAAGTTTAAGCGTACTAAGTTTCGAAAATTGTCTGTACATGTTCTCAACGAGAAAAAAATGTAAACGAAGGTGGATCGGAATTAAAGAGATGTTACGTGACGTAGGGAAAAATGGATCGTAATAATTTTACAGAATAATAACTCGAATTACGCTAATTATTAACCGGACATATTACACGCAGTTTAAAAAAAAATTGTATTTCTAATTACCGATTGAATTTGGAAAGCGGTAGCTCGTTTTATTTGTAGATTAATATTGTATAAATGTGTCGTTAAAAATTTGTGCTGATGTTGATCGTTTACAAATAGCAGCCTGTTTTTATGTATATTCATTGTATTTTATTTTTTTACGCATTAAAAAGGTTCTTTCTAATTTACATCCATCTTCGTTTCTATTACTTTCTCTTTGGAAATGCGTATAGAAATTTTTCAAAATTTTAGTAGGCGGTTGACTGTACCGTCGGTGCCTCTTTAATGGCCCCTCTCCAATTATGGACACTTTGCTCAAGTAAGTTACTGGCTGGATGGTTCCTCACAAGCTTTTGTGTTATGTTAAAAAAAAAACAGTATTTTTCTGTATTCTTCCATACGGTATAACAGACCCTGTTATTTAGGACTCTTCAAGAAGCAACGTTTAATTATCCTTGTTGAAAACTCACCTTGTACAATTTGTCCAAATTATACCAGACATCTTCCTCCTCTTGTTCCTCATACTGAGCCTCGGCGAGGTTGTCCCTCGAGCGGGATAGAATTTTTCGCCTCGACACCATCGCACCGGTTCCGTTTATCCTCGGCCAATCTTAAATCTGTAAATCATCGTAAAAGGAAACTTGTTAAGATGTATATTTTTTGGCAGGTTTACTGCTAGTTTAAGTGGATCTTATTTGCAAATATATCAGCCTCATTTCACATAAGAATAAATATAATATCTATAAGTATAAAATTTGTTCAACAAAAAGCAAATTTTCCATGTTACCAAGCGTAACGTAATGTCACGTGTTTATAGTTTTTTGTTGCTAAACAATTTTTTTTGCTTACACATATTGTATTGCAGCCTTGTGAATCATATTATTTTCATTAATCTTATTCAAAGTGTTTCAGCAATAATGATTTGAATTTTAGCAATTTGTTCCACGCTTGACTCAAAAAATGTAAAGGAGGATATTAGGTGATGGCGAAATTAAATTTTGGATTATTTACTCTCTTAATACACGATAGACTTTGAATTTCATTAGTGTAGACAAAAATGCCAAGGCTGGTTCCGAGATTAATTACAATTTCGTAGTCACGGTTATATATGTAATTAATTGCGATATTTCGGTTCGAAGGTTCGAAGCTGCTACTTTCGGCAGATATATAAATAGATGAGTTCAGAAATACAGGAAATTGTGAAGATAGTTTATGCGGGGAGCGTAAAACTATTATTTATTTAGTGGAGCCATAAAATAGGTTCAAGGATAACGGAAGTGTCGGCACCGTTTATTTTTTCATTCTGTCAATATCGTTCTAATCGAGGTGTTGAATCCCGATGTTTGTGTTGCAAAGAGTAAAGCAGCTGCCGGTTAGGCAACGAAATTGACTTTTGAGCCACGGGTAATTAATTACACCGTATTTAGTGATTTGTGACTGCGAACTAAATTTTACTGAAATACAAAGAGTTATTGACGTAATTATAATGCTCGCTGCAATTTTGTAGCAATTATTGTTCGAGTAATTAGCGAAATTTTTTGCCTAATTATGTCTATTAAATTAATTGTACCATAAACGTTTATTTAACAAAATCATAGCGTTTTACATATTTCCTTATTTCGCCACATCGTTTGAGAGCCTCTAAAGATAATCACAGTTGTCTGCAGCACATAAAAAAATATACATCACCATTGTGATTTAGGCGGGTTTTTTTTCATTTGCAAATCTCGAAATTATTTCTTCAACTTTAATGGCCATCAATTATCATGCGTTCATCGACCGCTCGAAATTTAGTCTCACTTCTTAAGGGTGTTACGTGAGCGTATAATGATCAGGATAATTGAATAACCATAAGGGAAGTCCTGCAAGAAATTGTTGCGGAGGCGAATAATAACAAAAATGCATGGTCGGAAAAACGGTTTTAGGAGCGACGGGTGAGAGGTCCAGTAGATATAGATGTTATTTTCAATGTATTTGTCCCTCCCGCTGACTGATTTACGATTACGCAGCGATTTTCTTTTTCGACAGTCGATTATTCGCTCGAGCTGCACCTAATTGCCTAATAGCAGCTTTTTAAGCGAACTTAAGTGCCGGGCGGAATTATGAGGGGCCGGAATTATTGGTCATGCTCGTCGACTCGGAAATGCCGGTACACGGCCTGCGGATCGCAACTGGCGGTGCACTTCGTGATCAGGAGCAGTAAAAGCGTCGAAGGAATTGCGGCCGGGCAGCGAATCGGTATTAAGATTGACGCTAATGTTGCCGTACCGCGTATCACGAAGGAAAGTGAGCTCGTGTATCGTTAAGAGCCATGGGTACCAGTTACTGACCGCCTTTTGCTTGTCATACAAGAAATTCTGACTCTGTAATATCGGCACGTAACATGTCGAGAATTATTTCGTGCGCTAGAACAAATTGTGGCTCTCCCGCAAATTTTATTATACTGCACATGTTCACTTCAAATTTATTTATGCCCTGAACAAGTGGATAATTTATTTCAACAAAAACAACGGATACAAAAATTGTGGGAAAAGTACCCAAATGCACGTTGTTCTCTGCTTGATAATGATCACTGCAATTTCTTAGAACAGATTATAATGTGTCTCAATAACGCTTCATCAATTAAATTTATTCTCTAATTGCAATAAGATAATCGAAGACTTTACCTTGTAAACCGAAAAGCTTTCGTGATAATCAAGCTTTAGGTTGACTCAAAGTTTAGTAAATAGCATTTACGACACTCGTAAGATTCCCGAGCCTGCATAATTATCTTCAGACTGAAGATGGACACCGCGCTTGATTGCAACTTCACAGTTGTCGTCATTAAGTGCTTACGGCTCGTTCATTTAAATCTCCATGGTTAATTGAGTTCAGGGAGGTCACTTAATAGTACATTTGGGTTGAAGGCTTGCATAGAGCCAAAAAAGGAAATTAGTTGGCTACGCGAAATTCGTTGCCTTTGGAAGCCTCGAACGATCGCACATCATTGCCGAGAAACTCACATAGTTCGGGGCTTCCCCGAAAGAGCTCGCGTCGTATTATTTAGTCACGCTAGATGGCCACACTGATTTCGCACACCATAGCAACACGACCATAATACTACCGTCTTATTGCTTATACGGGTTTTACAATTGGCAGCTAGTATAGAGCATAATACGTAGAGAACAGCGTGCGATTTTGGTGAGATAGCGTTGACAGGGTACACGAAAACAATTAAATTATTCAGCAATCGCATAAATCAGCATCCGTGCAACTTTCGGCCGCTAGACAATCGACCACGGATCAGACGTTCGGCGATCGCTCACGGGTTCAATCTTTCGCCTTGTCTCTTTCCATCCTCCTCTCACTCTCTCTTTCGGTCTACAATCGTGCACCTATCGTATTTGCATAGTAACGGTCAGTTGAATAGTCGCTCGTTGCTCTCACTGCTGCGAGCGCGTGCATAGAAAACGTCTTGTTGCGCAACGCTCACAGACTCTGGAGCTTTAACAGCCGACAATATAATAGCGCGCTTTTTTTTCCACATATTACAGAGTCCTTGCACCTCGAACATGTAACGGCACGCTTCTCTACTTCCAGAGACTTGTGACGTATGAGGTAATACGGAATTCACGCATTTCTTTCGGGTTCTTAATTAAAAAATAATTATGCAGAAGTATGTGAATTTTGAAAAGGGATTAAAGGGGTTAAGTAGAATTTTTTGAAAGTTGGACGTAGACAGCCTTTTACTTTAAATACTTTCAATGATTATGAATTGTTATTATGGAAATATTAAATTATCATTAATATTTGTGAAGTGGAAATGCTGTTTAAAAAAACATTTTTTTTTGTTTTTTCTAGGAATTATGAACTTTATCAAACTCGCCGAACAACATTTCCAATTGCTGGACACCTTTCGTAACGAGCAAATGGACTTTGCAAGTTATTAGGGTAAAGGCAGGGTTTAATTAAATCTTGAACACGTTTTAGGTGAAAAAGAAACGAAACTGCGAGATACTTATCAATCTAATTTTTGTTGAGCTCGACTCTGTGACAGAAACTGTGTACAAAGCTCACTGTTCGGAAGCAGCCTGTACACACAGAAATGCGTTATCCAATCGTTTCGCAACACTCTCTCTATCTCGCAGTCCGTCAACCCGCGACTAATAACTGTAAGTCTATGGGGACTGCCGAGTGGATAGAACGTACGAGTGAGCGTGACTTTTTTTCGGCACTAAGGTGTACCGCTTCCCCCTCAAGATTTAACGAGTCTTGATATATTTCGTCGCGTGGCAATTAAACCGCCGCGAATGTCATGCAGCCTTTGTATGTTGGGTTAACCGGACAAAAACAATACCACGGATGACGTCAATTTATTTTTGAGAATATAATTTGAAATATAATTAATGTACAAAAAAGCCTGGAAAAACTCAAATTTTTAACCGACTTTTGGATTTTGCCCAAATTTCATCCTCATCGTTTTCTTTTTTTTTTGAAAAATTGAATAACGCGTTTTTATTACATTGGCAGTAATAACAATACATTTTTATATATACACAGAGTCTTTTAGTATAATAATAATTGTAATTTTATTGCACAGTCTATGAATTTGAAGAATTTATTATTAGCTCACGATAAATAGCCATAATATTTTGAAATAAATATTTGCTGTGTGTTATGCTGAAATACTGGACTTTTCAACCCGACGTCATCGGCTACAGTCACAAGACAGAAATAGCGAATCACCCATATCCAGACAAGATTTTTAACGGTCCATAAAGCAGGTCCGGATGTCATAATCGTATCTGAAAGCTTTCGCATAGTGGTGGCCCCTAATGTTCCGTTCGACCTTGTCGTCGTTTTTTGGTCATCTTTCGCTTTCGAAATAACGACGAGACCGATTGCTGCAGCGAAAAAGTGATAATCGAGAGGACTGTGACGATGTGCGGTTGGGCAATTTCGTCTCGCTTCATTGGGAAGCCACTTCTAGGAGGATCTCGCTACCTCCTACGACTAAGTAACGTTCACCAGTCGTGGAAAGTCTCGAGTACCCGAATTAACTTCTTTGCTTCCGGAAAGGGTAATCGCGGTGCTGGTTTAATCTGCATGCCCGCCAAGCTTCACGATTATCGATACTTGGCTTACACAGCAGTCATCCGAATCTCATTCCTGAACCGGATGTGACTTTATGGCACGTACGCAGCCGTGAATCTATTCGTACAGTAGAATCCCCATTACTTTCCCAACACTGTACAGTATTGTGTTTTATTCTTACTAAAATATGATTATGAAATATAATTTTCCATTTTTTGCCCCTAAAATAAAAGATTCCTTATCACTATATTCTCACTGCGTTGCCAGATGTCCGCGGTATTAAAATCACGGGTTTTCTGAACTTCCAGCTCACAATCTGCACTAGGTAAACACATATAGTGTACAGGTCTGCATATATGCACGACATATAGGTGCTCGCGAAACTCAATTTGAGCGTTTTAAGATCGAGGTCAAGCGTCAGAAACGCGCAAGGATAACGATAGTTGGGCGTATACGCGGAAAACCGATGCATGTAAACGTATACATATAGGCGCTATATATATCCGTATATATTCATATATACAGTGCGTAAGTATCGTAGGCGCGTCGGCACATTCGCCCGAAGAGACTCAAACGAATTCCCTCTCGTTGCCCTTGACGGGAAACTGGAATTGACTCTCGAAAGTACAACCTCGCGTTACTCTTCAGCAACACAACAATACCCACACACACACACACGCGCGCTTCGTGAGTATTACGGAGCGTCGAAGCGAACCAACTCGCACAGTGGATAATAAAATAAACCATGAACTCTGCGGCAGAACTCAATCTTCCAAACGAGACATTCACTCGCATTATAGTACGATTGTTATCCAACCGAGTGTATATTTGTATATCACAGTCCGGACTACATATTTGTTCTGTACCACTAGTGGCCATTATAATAAATACTATTCGAAGACAATCGAATGTATATACGTAATAAAAATAAACATATTTGGAATGAAAGAAAAAGAAAAAAAAAGAAAATGCGTTATTGGGCTTTCGATAAGAATCAATTCTGTTTCACGCCGTGGTATCTGGTGTCCCGTGGACATTTAATAGTATTTTAATAGCTATATAGCCCCTGGTTTACCAGCAACAGCAACAGACTCGCAATCGCGCATAGCGCGCCGCATATTTTATAGGTAGCCACCTAAAACGTCGACTTTCACTTCTAATAAAATGCGAAGGCCTGGCTGCGTTACTGCTGCTGTTGCCGTTAAGAGCGAAGCGAACTCTGGTGTGCAGCTTGCCAACTTCAGCGCAAAAGTTGCAGAGTTGGTACGACGGAAAGTGTTGTGCTGCTGCTGCTGCTGTTGCTGTTGTTATTGGGCTCAGCGTTGGGACTCTAGACTAGTCCGTCGAGTTCTCGAGTGCAGCTGAACTCGCTGTATAACCGAGTGTGTACACGGCGATGGTTGCTACTCGACGGGGTGTATGTCTGTATGCAGTTTGTGCAGAGAGTCGCGAGAGGCGCGCAAAAATTACGCCTGCTGGGCTGTATAACGTAACCAACGCTCACGGCGCTCCAGAGGTTCTCATTCGCAATTCCTCGCGACCAATCAAGCAGCTAGTACATATATGTATATATACAGATATATATATATATATATATTCTTTTTTTAATTGACACACGAAGCCGCAGGACCAGTTTTGTTAATTTAGGAACAGGTGAATGGGACTGGACACACCTTTCACTTAGTACGGCGTTAGAAATGAATAAAAATACTTTTCCTGTGGGTGAATGCTTCGAAATCGCGTTGTATAACGAACCGTGAGTTATTGCAAGATTCGTTGTTGCCGGGCTTTTTACAGCGCTGACTGTTGACTTTCGACCCCTTCGCCCTGGCATTTATTTAACGGGATTAATATAAATAACTTCCCACTGATTTTCTGTGGAAAATTAATTGGATACTGTGTATGGGAAAATTAAATAATATTTGTATACCATTTTGAATTAATTTAATATTTGCAGACATTTTTTGAGGTTTGGCTTATTAAAGGGAATATGATATTCGCTAGCGGTCAGTTACTGCGATTATTATTATAGGTATGACTTTTCCAATTTTGATCACATGGCTCCTGCAAAAAACATTTATCACAATGGAACAAAGTATTTTTCAGGAAATGAAAAATTTAATTTCAAACAGCGATGAATGTGTTGAAAAAAATTATTGATTTTGACAATTGCACTTGATACGATTCATCAACCAAATGTCAAGTTGGTTTTTGGCGGTGTCCCGATCCAATTTTACGTCGCTCTTTTAAGGCAAGCTTTTTGAGGTGCCCAAAAACTCGTCGGGGCCAACGATTTGAAGCTGTACGGGCCCAGGACAGCATTCTACCTATATGGCATTCCTGACCGTACGATACTCCGGTGGAGCGCGTGGCGCGGACTCCAAATAACAATGTACAACTTGGCCACTCGTCGCATCACGGCAATACCGATCATTACTTCACTCTGTACATACTAACCGATTTTTAATATCTTCCTCTAGCATCTACTATATTTTTCGTGGGAATTAACAAATTTCTCGATTTACATGATTACGAAATCAACGAATGTACATTTACCATTTGTACACATTAATTCCCTGAATGTGCACGCAGTCGTGGATATATTAAGTGAAACTTTATGGCACGAAGGTAACACGCGCGCTCCTCGTGTGGGGAAATATGGGACGTCACGCTAGCGAACGAGAGCGAGAAGGAGGGAAACACGAGACGTGATAGTGGTCGTTAAAAAAAATCTCTCGTACGAACTGCTGTCTTATGTGCTCCTGGTATGTTTTGCGTTCGATACACCAGTACCATCTTCTTTTGACGTGAATTTGACCGGCTTTCTTCCTTTTCATAATGCATAGGTGTGTATAACAACCGCTACTGTACAACAGCACGAGTTGTTGGGACACTGGAGCAGACGGAACAGTTATCGGCAGCCTGTCCAGTGATTGGCAGTCTCTTTAGGAAATTCGTGCGGAAGGAAAGCGGACACAAAAGTGCCAATCTCTGTGCGCGCTGACCTCGTTCGTGGCCTTTTACTATGCTCTTTATATTTTATATGCTACGGAACATCATACGTTACGCTGTATACTAACGTTAGAATTTACCCATGCCGGAGCACGTACTCACGAAACTAATACGTAGGTATATTTATATATTGCTGGACGGAGATATATGAGTTAGCTCTTGTCTGCCTCGTATCCGCGTTGCTATTACGTTGCCCTACTCACACACTGACTTTGCTGCGGCTGCAACGCGCGGTACAGTTATTGGCCAGGTAAACATGCTAGCGACTGTGTGTCGGAATTGTAAAACTGTTTATGTTGAATAAAAATATAGGGCACGAGTATTTTCATAATTTTTATTCACCGATTTGATTGAATGCGAAGTAGAATAGTTGTGAATAGGATATTACGAAAAATGTGAGAACTGTGCGTTGAAGCTGTGCGCTGGCCAATCACTGTATCTTTTGCTGAACGTTGAGCAAGCTACGCGATAGAAATGAGAAAAAAGAATTTACCGTTGTACTGCGGAGCCAGACACTCCGACAGTCTATTAAAAATCAATTACCATAACAATTTCCTTGCACACGATCGTTTTGAGTGACCAAGAATACCCATTCAACGCTGCAAGACACATATCAACACATCGGCCTCTTGGTCTACATATTCATGCGTCATTAAAACTCGAGAGACAAGTCTACCGGCGCCTGGAGATGAGTTCAACTTGTATAATTACTGGGAACGACAATTAATCCACTAATGCCACGATTAATCAACAATATAAATTAATTGTAAATTCAACTCTTTCTGTTTCTTCTTTTATTCGAATTTCATTATCATCCCAGGCAACGACACGAATATTTATTTACATGCATTTTTACAAAACTATGTTTAATTTTCATTATTTTTATTTCTTATATTGACTTCATATTTTTATTTGTTAAAAATACTGAAAAAATTCTAAACCAAATTTTCATCAAATAAAAATACTACGAACAATACATAGAGTACTTGGAACGTGTAAAGTTCGTGATCGGCAATGGCCTAGTTTTTTTTTCTTTCTAAAAATGATAGGAGAGTTTATGGAAAAATTTTCAAGAGAGAAAGTGACATTCTTTCCCATGTTTATCAATCACAATATTAATGATTTTTTTGGGCAGGAGAGTCGGATTCAGCATAACGTAAAAGTCAGACGGGTCACGATGAAGGATCGAGGGACCGATCGATCGCGACCTGAGAATCCAGCAGCGTGTCTTCTTCGCCAACTTTCTCGCGTGCCCGTCACCAGCACGCGCTGCACACAACGTGTGTATTATCGTATACTACATATATGTACTGTAACCGCGAGGATATTATACATAGCCCGTAGGCAGCGGTGATATAGGTTCGAAACTCTTGGCGCTTGTGCGTGTATATCTGTATATATACATCTGGACTCTTACGAAATCGGTAATCGGGTAAACGTGCCCAGAGGCACGTTGTGTTCGTTTGCTCCCGATCTCAAGGTGCTCGTTGGCGCGGTGAACTTAAGATCAGCGTTAATTTTGCTTCACTACTTTTTTCTTCTCTCCTTTTCACCTTCATTTTTGAATTCCTATTTTGAATTATCAAGGAGATTTAAAAATTAGCGTTATATTCACTCCTCACAATCGTCCGAAACGTCAGTGTCAGAAAAAAGATGCACACTGTTAAAAAAAATGTGTTAAAATTAATGTAAAGGGACCGAAAGTTCATTTGCCATTTTTTGGTGACTATGAAATGCAGTGTTATATTTTCTTTTTGGTCATAATCTTCTTTCTGAAAACTTGTTCTTTTTCGGCGAGGTTACAAAGCTTAATAATCATCACACTATTAACGTTTTATAGAATGGCCGCGATTATTGAAATATTCTCTTCGCAGTAATAATTTTTCCCAAGCGTAAACGACTCGCTGTGTATTTAAGTGAAGTAAAGTGAATAATGACAGGAAGTCTCGCACGTTCTACGAGCCACGGGGGGGCGTTTGATTTTTCTCTTTCACGCTCCTTTCTTTTCTTTCTTTTTCTCTTCAGTTTCTATTTTTCACTGAGACCGAGAGAAAGGCACACATAGCTAATACGCGGTATTGTATGGTGAGTGGCTCGGTCGGTCAGCGTCTCTTGAAATGTTTATCGAACGGGCGCATAAGCCGCGCACCGATAAACAGAGGCCATGACTCCCGTTAAACTGCGCCCATATATTCCACGAGCATAACGCACGCATTGTTCGGCAGCTACTTGGGCTCTTTCAAGATCGATGACGCCTCGAAATTTAGGACCTCCGGGCAAAGCGACGCAGGAATGAGAGAGAAACTTGTATATTTCTCTCTCTGTCTCTACCTCATATCATTAACGACCCGTGTATGTCAGCGTACGTGCGCAACCTTTGTAAAGAAGAAGAAAAAAAAAGTACCGCTACATCTATGACCGTTCTTAGCTACTCAACGAAGAATCGGAGCTCATGCAGCTGGACTGCATATACCTACATATACGTACACTTGCAGTCGTTGCCGGACTACCGATTAGTCTACGGCGCACACCTTGTAATTTTAATGTAAATGTATAGTGTAGCCCAAAGGCCGAATTATTGGCTACCTAAGCACGAGGGAAATTTAGTCATTGGCATACTTCCGTGGTTTTATTTTTCGAACGGTAATGGGTATTCAATGAAAGTGTACTTGAGATAATTTTTAAAAGCAATAATTATGATTCCTTTTTATGCAAAATTTTTTTATAATATGTGATAGTAATAATGTGGGGTTTGTTTTTAACATTGGATCTCAATTTGATGGGCGTAATAATCATTATTTATTTAGTTATTGAAGTACCTAATTTTCTTGATAAATTTATGGCTATTATTGATTTAGGTATAGGAATATTTTTTTGACAAAGAGGTGCAAATGCTTTTCACTAGAGAAATTTATTAAACGAATTGAATTTATTTCAAGTGTATGTGATTTGTTTTTAACTGTGTAGAAAACTGCCGAGTATCGAAGTTGGTGGCCAATAACTGTACCACGAAGCGTGGCTAGTTGCCGCGAATTGCGGGCGGGTATTGCAAGGCGACTACGCGTTGATTAGAAAATGCGACTCGCTGATTAGAAAATCGCGGGCACGCTCGCAGTCCGTCTGATTATAAAAGAACTTTTCTAGCGTCGTCCCACTTACAAACTTGGTTTTTTTGCGTCTCCGTAGTAGAGAAAATTGTTTCATCATTGTTATTATTCTTTTTTTTTCACAAGTGGCTCGTGGAATGTTGTATATATGTTGTACGTGAATAATAATAACGCTTGTATCTCGTTGCAAGAAATTGTAACGTGGGAACCAGGATCAAGAGAGACGACCATGGTCAGGAATCGATTAACGATGAGCTGGACACGCGGCTGGTCGTCGTAATATACACACAACCTTGTCCATCCGGTCTTTAATTATTTATCTCCACTGCCGATGCGTCCGGAAAATGTAGTCTACCATATAATCGCAGTCGATTACTCATCTAACGCGTGCGTGGCTCGTGCCCGTTGCGACTATTTATACATGCATTCATATGTATACATATACATATACATAGTTTACATCCCGCCTTCCCTGTCAATTTTCTTTCTCACCGCGCCGAGATTTAAAAAAATAATTCGACAAATTTGATAACTGCTTCATTGTACTTACTGTGAATTTTTTCCAATTTTTGAAAACATGATTTCTTGACAACTTAATTTTTTTTGTAATCGACGTATTTCGAAAACTAAAAAAAAAATAATATATTTTTATTGCTGTGTAAAACTTACATAATATTCTTATATTAGTACCGATTCTATAAATCAATCAGCCCAATAAAAATATTGTTTTCGGATAAAACAAAAATATTTCCATTTTTCAATGCCACGTTTAGAGTCTCAAGTTGACAAGCAATTATTAAGTATCACAACTTTGACATTGTGAAACGTTTTGTTCCCAATCTTGGTCCCAATACACGTGGCCTTAAAAAAATGTCACGATTTATGAAACAATGGATTACAAAACCTGAAAAATATTCACATGATATATTTCACAATTAAAATCGGGCTAATTATGAAGAATATTCGAGCGCGGTGAAAAAACGTGGCTGAATTGGAAGAGAATACTTTGTATAGTGTTTATGAGGATTTCTCAAGGCTGCGTGTAGATCATCCGCTCAGAAATACTCATGTGCTTCTCTTCGTCGGATTTCAGATGCATATGCGATCCTATATACATATACACATGGACATAGTAGTTATCGTATCGTGCGCTTTTCTCACACGGAAGGCCCAGATCGATGATCGTTCGAGCATGAATGGGAACTTTCTATAGCTCAACACGTAACGATCGAGAGGTAGAATTTCTCGTGCCTCGTGCGCGTAGCTCGTGGCTTACGTGTTGCATAGTATAGGCTGTCGATCGTGTGGCCAAGTGTTTCTCTCTCTCTCTCCGTTAAAATCTTTTGTAACCAGCTTGTTTTCTTCTCTCCCTTCGAATCTTTTCTCCGTGCTCGGACATACACCAGCTGTCGATGTCATTTTTACTGTCGCACTTTCTCGTCGTTGGTGCTATTTATCATGATTACTGTGCATTGAGGTATATTTCAATTATTTTTTACAGCTCTGTGAAAATCTAGGTGTAACAGGACACGACACAGATTACGCGTTGTATTGTTACAAGAAATTTATGGTCTTTTTATCGTCCGATCGTTTCCGAGTGACAGAAAAAAATTCGCTATAATTATTTACAGTGTGTGTTTCGAAAAATAATATTGTACGAACATGCAACTAATTTTGGCTTTCTCCCGGAGAAAGATTTTTAACCGTTCTCTAATTATAGGGTTTTTAATGAGGGCAGGTAAAAATACAAAATTCATAACTTGTAAATTGGTTTGTCCAGTCTAGCCAATCATAAAACCAAATAACCTTGATCTGCGCTTGTGGAGAAAGTTTCACGTTGGGTCACTTAAAATCCGTACGAGTTAGTGTGTTTTCGGCGTTTTATTATTATTAATTTTTTTTTTTCGAAAT
This sequence comes from Clistopyga incitator, assembly GCA_947507545.1. NCBI lineage: Eukaryota > Metazoa > Arthropoda > Insecta > Hymenoptera > Ichneumonidae > Clistopyga > Clistopyga incitator. The sequence goes on along the minus strand of OX382173.1, from coordinate 10,659,567 downwards.
AAACAATTCTGGACGTGTATCTGTGTTTAAAAATATATTTTAAATAAAGAAGATTATCTGATTTTTATGTTAAATTTCGAATGTAAATCATGAAATTCCTGGGATTTTATAATGCATGAGGAAGTAAAAGAGTGAAAGACAGATTGCATGTATGAAAAAAATAACTGAGACTTCGAGTGCGCCGTTGACCTTGAAATTATTTTTTACAGATCGATAGGCTCTGATCCGTTGGCAAGAATGTCGGCGGCCCCGAAAAACTTGCGTCCAAAGTCTCGAGGTCTCATAATTGACGTATGAAAGTATATTAAGTATAATAATAAATGCAGCATATATGCATTCTCCGCCCATCAATGCAATATATCATAGTCGGTCGACCACGAACTCCTCACGCTCATCGTTTTAATATATGCCGGGCGAAACTATTTTTCCTACTTGCGGTTTCCAGCGGCTCGTGTATTTGCACTGGTGGTCCACTTGCTCGACCGCACGGAAAGTTATACACTCTTCCCGCGTCTATCTGTGTTTACCTTATACACCGTTCAAATTATTGGTTCTGTAATGTATCGGCACAGGTCTGTGCATTTGTAACGCACTTATTTCCCTGACCGGGGCAAGATGAATCAAAAAGCTCAAATTCAATCTACATCGGCTGCATACCAAATGATTTGTTTTATTCCAATAAAATGGACTTTAAAATTAAAGTGATAAAAATTGGGGTTCAGCATTACCCCACATTACCATTGATGTTTTAAAAAAAATTTCTGTGAGTTTTCATTGATTTTATCTGCCATTTTTTTATTCTCAATATTTCCCAATCTTTATATATTCAAATAATCACCCATTTTTTCATGGATTCGAAAATTCAGTATTATCGAAACGACTGATTAGGTATTTCTAGTTAAAAAAAAGGGAAACATCTTAACACTTGGGAAAAATCCGTTTTAAACATTTTTTTTGCAAATGTGGTTTGTAGAATATATTCCTAATGGAATTCCTCTGTTTGCCAAATTTTTTCCAAGATTTTTGTATTTACATTGAAGAAGATAACGTCAAACATATGCGCCAACTTAGCAACAAAAAAAACGAAGTTGGCGATTGAAGGGTTAAAATAGTATAATGGAAATTGCAGTTCGCCCCGGTCTCCATATCCACGCATGTTCAGTTAATCGTGACTATCCGATAGATCTTCCGGCATAACTATTTACATTGCTAATAGAAATCTCCTACGAAAGTTCCAGGAGCTAGATAAGAATGAATTAGCGATATCCCCCTTTAAAAAACAGTCTATCCGTTCATCTACTTCGAACTTTACGAGTAGTAGATGTTTACGCAGTGGAGATGCTAAAACTCGCGTAAAAAAAACTAAACCCCCAAGAGTTTGGCTTAAGCATACGTAATAACTTAAGCACACGAGATATGCAACTATGTGCGCAAAATTCCTCATGTCATTGTACGCTTGTATTGCATCGCGAACAAAAAAAAATAAATAAATGCACGTACTCGACGTAGCAATGTATTTTTTTTTTACGATCGCTGCATAATATTTACATTTATGTATCGAATCGGGGAACGACTTGGTAGAGAATCTTTCGAGCGTTATATTCATGAATCTTTTTATCGAACATCTAAATGCCTGGAATTTCGTATGAGCGCAGAGAAGCAATTCTGTTATTTTTTTCTTCTTCTGTCTCTCTCTCACTCTCCCTTTGTGAAGTTGAACTTCCTTCCTTATGCCTTCTCCATACTTAGTCTCGTATAACTTCCTCTTTCTCGTTTCGTTCATCTTTATTCTTCTGTTTATCTTCGGAACGTTTTGCTTTTCGCTCGTTCGTATATTTACTTCTGCCTAACCCCACGTCACTCAATGTCAGAAATTCGCGCTGGCTCGTGTCGACGAACCCTTTGCTTCTGCCTACTTCGTATTCTCGAGGGCTTTGTTGTTCTCGCTCTTTTTCTCGTTTACTTCACTCCTATTTTATTTACTTTTCATGATTCACTCTGATTTATGGGTACTTGGATATTTTTTTTTTTCATGGGCTTTTAGGAAGTCGAAGGAAGTAAAGAAATAACAAATACACAGTTAGCATTCATCAACTTTCCAAATGTCTGCAGTAAACAATTACAATTTTACAGAAAAATGTTGTGCTACGCGAACTAGAAATTGCAACATTTGTATAAATAATTTAATATTCTAATTTATATTTATTTATTATAATAAATTATTTCTGTACCATGGTACTCAGAAATAATGTTATTTCTTGATTTATTTTATGTATAAAAACAATATATCATTTATTTTTTTCATGTAATGCAATCCAGAAGCTAAACGAGATATTTTTACGTAAAAATCACCGACGTTGACCTAATGCCATTCTCCTAATAGGTTTTGAATTTTATCATCGCACGATGAAGCATGCAAAATAAATAATGACAATGGACGTTCGGTTCTCATGAAATTGAAGTAGAGCTCAACTTCCTTGGAAGAGCGTGTACAGGAGTTCACCTATTTTGCGAGCCCATTGGCGTAGCGATCGAGAAACACCGGCCGATATCGAATTGTTCGTTCCTCGTGAACTTTCACTAGACAGACCTCAAGTCTCCCTTCCCGCCCATTGTGGCGAATTAGCATGGGCGCGGCTGAGTGGCCGCGTTACGCTGTGAAAAGTCGATCACGTCTGGTGCGCGCCGCTCTGCTGATCGTCGTATACATACTGTTCTCGTAACTACACTCAACAAATAGATATATATATATATATATATATATACACGTGGGCATAACCCGTTGGTATTACTCTCCCATACGCAGAAAGAACGATCATTCGAAACGGAAATCGGGAGCAGCTGATCTGGGATAACGATACTGCCAGAGTTTTCACCACTTTAGAATTTTTCACGTGGAAATATCCGAGAAACGCCAGAGAAACTCCCTCTGCGTCTTGTTGGTCATCCGGTGGATTTATTGTTTACCTTTTGCGAGGTTTTTAGAAGCATAAGCATGCAGATGTATGAAAAGATTGTGTTTGATAGATTAGAATTTAATTACTTAATTAATCATCTTTAGGAATTTTTTTAAAGACTTTCCACTTTGTGAAAAATTTATTTCCGAAAAAGTCAAATAAAGACATCCTCTTTTTTTGGATTGTAACTCTTTTGGACTGATTAAAAAATATTCTCATAGCGGATATTCACTTTTTTGTGAAAAATGGGTCATAAGGGGTCCACCAATTTTTTGAAGATAATAATTTCCAAGCAACTGCAGTTCCGCAACAATCCAAATTGGCCAAGCATTTTATTTCACCGTGTCCTATATTTTAAATAGTGTATTTATTTGTACCTAAACTAATTGGTAATAAAGAAAAAAATGAGGTCATCTGTCAGAAAGTGAAGGTATTTTGCCGGAGGGAAAAATTCAATATTCTCACCGTGAACGACGCAGTGCTTCGAAAATAGCTCTGTGCCATAATCTGTCTCCGAAGGTTTGTTCTGCTGGGACATTAATGATTTCCCAAGTGTAGCTTCGGCATATCGTCGCATTGTTGCAACAAAACTCGAGCATAGCGGCGTGTCTATACGCTGCATATAAACACGTATAATTGACGGTGCTACACACGAGCTTCCATAATTCATTCGCTTTCCAATTATGACCTAAAACGCCATGCCCCACGTACCAATCGGAATTCCGATCGCGCTGAGTCGCGAACGCAGCCATCTACCGGCTTTAAATGTAAGTACGCACGTAAGTCAGCTTACCGTAAGCTCGAACCACTAGGATCTGCAAGTTCCAGCGTGAAAATCGATGCACCCAACAGCCAATTACGCGCTACACGCCGAATGGGCTACATGCGTGCGTGTCCCCGGACACGCACGTATGTGCAAAGCGGCGATACTCGTGCACGACGTGTTGCATAATTAGCGACAAGAAAGGAATTACCGTTGCGACTATTTTTCATTTCCTTTCACGTGTTTCCGTCTCTCTCAGCTTGTTTAACCATTTTTTCTTCACTTCAGAACGAGACAAGTTTTCCCTGGAGACGTTAATTATTTAGTATCGTTGGTGTAGAAGAGGAGGAAAAGAAGAAATAGGAGAGAAAAACAGGAGAATCGAACTGTACGCGAGAAACAAAGTGCCGTTAGGTGGCATTGACGAGGCTCGTGGGTATATATGTATATGTATATAAATATATATGAGGGAGTCACCAATCATGCTTTTATCAGCTCGCCTTGAACTTCTCGCCGAAGAAACTCGTTAATTCCTACGCTAAAGCGTAAAGTGTAGCGATAAGTGAGGTGCGTGTGTGACACTACCAGTTTGCATAATTCAGCGCGAGCGACACTCGGAATATTGCTTTCCGCGCGATCTCGCGTCTCCCCGCGCTGAGGATGCGTGTGTGCCTATGGTGTCATCGCGTAGGCATGCCTCGGGATGCTATAACGGAGTTGATGTGGAACGATGTTTCCACTCTACGCTTCGAATATCCTGATGTATAAATAGTGCGGCAAAAAATGGTAATGCTTCCAGTTGGAATTGCAGATACGCTATTAACGTATTTCAACTTCGAGTGTAGACGAAGAGATGAAAATGAACTAAATTATCCAATGAGTAAAAGTTTAACGGAGGAAGTACAATGTATATTAATTCATTTGTGTAGTTTTTTTGGTTACAGAAAAATCTAAGTGTGAATGTTAATGTTTCCAGTTTTAATTGCAGATGTGTGACTGATTTTTAATTTGCAAGCATAAAAAGTGCAAATTTACAAAATATCGAATAAAAGGTAAATTGCTAGTGACTCGTTTTTAGTTTTACTTGTATGCAAATTAAACGTCAAATCACCGTAAAAAAAGTCGCGTTGTTTATTTTTTTAAATTCACATGGTGTTAGTAAAAATATATAACAGCATAAATAAATGAAACACAACTTTTTTTAGTCACTGTACAGCAATGCCACTCTAAATGCCACGAAGACGTTGCTTCAATGGAACCGTCAGCGCAACACCATTCTAATTGGAGACTGTCAAGAGCAAAGTGCGTGAGCGGTCACGAATTCACCGAAGAGAAGATATTCAATAGAGTCGAAATTATTCAGTCAAGCGAAAATACCGCAGATTCATTCTTGCACTCTCACACCGACTTCTTTTTTATTGCCGTCTCACTCGAGATTGACAATGGGCATTGGGTGCTGTCGTACACGTGCCTCTCGACGGTCCCGCGAAAGCTCGAGTGGTCACCGTAAAAACATGCTAATCTCACTCTCGGTTGCTTCAAGTTGAAACGCAGCGCTTATGTACATTATGTGTATTAGTATATCTCGTGGTGGTAAGAACGATAGAAAAGAAAGGCACTTTCGGTTGGTTCGTGAACAAAAGGGGGAAGCGAGGTTGAGAGCAGGCAAAAAAAGCGACGAATCAATGCGAAGCTGAAGAAGAAGAGGAGAAAAAAAGTGCTTGAGAAAAGGTTGAAGGAGGAGAGTGAAACTTGAGCGTAAAAAGTCAAAAAGGTTCCGTGTAAAATCCTCGTGTTTCTTCATGGCTTTGTATTATTTTCTTGGGGGTTTTTTTTTTACCACCGAGTCCGTAAACAATGTGGCCACTTTTAAGTATTGGGAAGGTGAATGGCCCAGTTACAGAGACAGAAGACAATGACTGAAGGTGAATATGAAATGGCTTCTTTAATCTCCGCAGGCTTATTTTTTTAAAATATTAGTGAATTGTTGAAGAAGAGCATAAAATTGTTTAAATTGTATCAGCGTTGTAACTGTTCATTACTTTTGATTTCACTATATGATTTCTCAAATATTGTTCAAAATAAAGAGTGACAGATAATTAAAGTCGGAGATCAATAATTACGGTGATTTCGCTACAAATTTCGGTTACATTTTAAAGGAATTTTATATCGCCTATTGCATTTACGATTGCTAGATTAAATAATTGTTTAACAAAAGATTCCCAAGTGCCATTAGTCATTCGCATTAGAAAAACAACTCTTGACACGCTTCCCATTAAGTTGAAGGTTAAATAATAGCCTCCATATAATAAATAACGCTATAGTGAATGATTACACGTCGTTTCTTTTATTTAATTTCTAAGCGTGTTTCATTGCTTCATCTCGCATTATGACTTTCTACAATTAGCATTTAAGCAGACACGATAATTCGTACCTTTTGTGCGCCTTTTGTTTACCTCAACAAAAATTAACATAGCTTCAGGGTGCGATAAATGCTTTCTTCTAAACTTTTATTATTCATTATTTTTCTCGTTAGTTTCGTACTCGCGCGCTCTGAATAGCAAGAGAAGCGAAAGGTCTGCATTCTTCTTGCCGGCGAACGAATAACACGGTGTTGAATAGCCACACCGCCCATGATGAATAATCTTGACTCTCGGCCTTTTTTTTTAGCTTTCGTCGATGTCCCGAACGAGGTACGCGTTCAGCTTCGCTGGATTCTTCGTTCTGTCTAACTGTCCTCTGGCTATCGGGATATCGTTAGATCCAATAACCGTTCGAAGCTCTTCGTTGTCTGGAAGTTGGAACGTCCTTAAATAATGGGAGTCCGAGGCCACTCGACCACATCGGACGCTTCGATCGACTGTTTGAGATCGCATATTTAGAATTCGGCGTTTGGATGCCACGAAATTCGATCCTCACTCTTATTAATTCGAAACCACTGCACCAAACAGCCTGCTATCATTTTTCGTTTCATTTTTATGTCACGGTTAAAAATGTTTCGAATTTATTATACACCAAATGGTTAATTTAATTGCACGTCCAATTTTAGTGTGTAATTAATACATTTTACATTATAATTTAGTCATGCTGCCTGATTTTTTTAAGTATCCTTCTATGGCTACGATTTTTTGGTATTTTCGTGTACTGTTAGTGTTTTGACGCCACGGGCGAACTTGTTCACACGACGTTCACAAATTTGACATTGCATCGGACGCTTCGATCGACTATTTGAGATCGCATATCTAGAATTCGGCGTCTAGATGACACGAAATTCGATCCTCGCTCTCATTAGTTCGAAACCACTGCACCAAACAGCCTGCTATCATTTTTCATTTCGTTTTTATGTCACGGTTAAAAATGTTTCGAATTTATTATACACCAAATGGTTTATTTAACTCGAACGTCCAATTTTAGTGTGTAATTAATGCACTTTTATAGTAGAATTTAGTCATGATGCCTGATTTTTTAAAAGTATCCTTCTATGGCTACGATTTTTTGTTATTCTCGTCTACTGTTAGTGTTTTGACGCCAAGGGCGAATTCGTTCACACGACGTTCGCGAATTTGACATTGCCAGGCGAAGAGACAAGTGGGATGCATCGTTCGGAGAATGAATTATGAGCGTGGCGAATTTATGCGATGGGTCTGCAAGAGAGAATAAAACCGGATGGCGTGGACGAACGAGACGGGAGGAAAAGGGAGAAAAAAAGAGAGTTGACTTTCGTAGCAATGCCCAAAGAGCCAAAGTCACTATATACACTCCCTTCACGAAACCCTTCGTAGGCGAATATGGGCCTGTCGTAACTTCTTTTTCTAATTGTATTAACCTTTCGACTCGTCATGTACAAAATGTCATGCTGACAGTTTAACGTTTAATTTGACATTACATTTTACTAGCTTCTCATTGGACTGCCATGGTGTGGCATTTGGAATTGATGGAGAGGACGATTCTCGTCATGATATTCATAATGTTAATAAAAAAATGTGCTCTTGTCCTTGACAGAATCATCAAGGCAATTTTTTAATCGCCATAACGCACGTTTGGTGATTCCTTCATACTCAATTAATTTTTTGCATCCATAAGCTTCATGAGATATTCATTTATGCGATCCAGTATTCATATTTTACAATTGGCACTGCCAAGCCGTAGATCTCGATAACCAGATGTTCATCCTTGACATTTTGCAGAGCACAGAATTCAGCCCTTGGGAATGATATTGCAAATAAAAACTAATCTTCTGAATCTTCTGAACGGAATTCTTTAGCTTATTCATTTTTTTTACATTCATCACACATAAATTGAATTAAACTTTTAGATAAAAATATGAATATTTTGTTATAATTGCTAATATGAGATTTACATTAAAACTCACTATTGTTTTTTGCTTTCATAATGTATTGGAAAATTCATTAAATTTTTAAATAAACGAGAAGACACTCCATGTAAATTACCCAATTAACAACAGATTCTGAAAATCTCAAAAATCCATTCCTCGCTATATCTCATTTTTCATGGTGATTGAACCCTCGTAAATTCGCGGGACTCAATTCCACCGTAACATTCCACGTAACTGCATCACGCATGAATTTTTTATCACGGTGAATCGAACAGTATTGCATTGCTCGATCGTGTTCGCTTAACATAATTGTCCCATGAGGATGCAAAACCGTTGGGCATTCAATCAACAAGTGCCTGATGGCAGTGGAGGGGACGGGAGGGAGTGCAAACGATGTGAAAAAATGCGACGGAGCCGCTCGAGCGCTTTATTTATGCCGTGGCTCTCACTTTTCTTCTTTTCTCTTCGGATCTCTTCTTCGCTTCCTCGCCGCGTGAGCCCGCGCCGCGTGTACTCGACTCTTTATTCATTTCTCGCGTTATTCCTTTGAATTCGCGTCGCCGTTCCGAGCACGTGGTATCATAGCGTGGCCACACGCTATGATGTACGACGGACCGCGAGCGTAAATAACGAAAATAGCCGTGCGAGTGAGTGCGAGCGAGAGAGTCGCGAGGAGATGAGTGCGCGGCGCAAGAAGCGAGGAGGTAGAAAGGACGAGAGAGCGCCGAGCGAGTGACTCTCGCGCAAAGGAGTAGAACTCTCCAACCACTTGCACTTTCCGCGACGCTTCGGCCCCGATGTAAGTACACACTTCGCGAGAGCGAGTTCGAGTTGAACGGGAATACCCGCGCGGTTATAGCAGTATTACCAACCGGATATTTTCGTATTATACTTCGGCGAACATCTTTTTGCCGCTTGTGCAGATCCTCATAAACAGGCCAACAGTCGTTTTATATGGAGCGTTTCGTGTCAAGTCATCCAGGTGATTTCAAGGTCCGCGATCAATTGATGGCCCGTTTTTTTCAAATTGTAACTTAAAGTCTGCATAAGGTTGAATAAAAATGTGAATGTCAAAAATCTTGTATTATTTATATATTGCGTAAGGTAGATTTTCGTATTGCGCTCGGGATATTGCGATGCTGTTTATTCAAAAATATTCTAACTGTCGTAATGAATATTTTCGTCCGTCACTTTGCCCTTGAAATACGAAGATGTTTTTCACGGCGAAATCAATTTGACCTCGACTGTCCCATGCATAACAGACACGATGCTCTCTATAGATGATTGTGTACACGTGTTTATATGCCAGTCTCGAGTTTCGTTACAACGGCTACGACGAAGAGGAATGAGCAGACAACGTGGACATCGACGACGAGGGCGAAGAGAACGAGAGTGTGCACATAAATATTAATATTGTGATGGGGATATCTTGGTCCAGTGGATAGACTCGCTTCTTATTTCCGGTTTGGGTGTAACTCGAGCGAGAATGCTGCTATTCTACGTGTGTATATGTAGCATGTACAAATACTGAAGTTGCGTGTGTACATATATATATATATATATATATATATATTGTATATAATATACAGGCAGTGCGAGTCCTATGGACACGAGCGTCTATGCAAATGTTTGGACAGGAGACCAGCAGCAGAACAGAAGATTGCGGCTTACATACTCGTATAAATATGTAAGCTTGTGTGTATAGACTTACGGAGTACGTGTTTGTAGGCAAATATGAAGGGAAACGAACGGCATGTGGACACGCTTATTTCTGCGGTTTAAAGTGTGATTGTCAGAACCACTGCTGCACGACTACATAAATATCGAGGTCTCCACTGTGCAGCCACTTCTCCACCGAGTCTATGCATATGTCTGGGCATTTGTGTGAAGAGCTCTGCGCGATGTCTCTATTGAAACACTTTTTCCTCCACGTTGTCTCCTGTTTTTTTTTCCTTGCGTTTTTTCACCCGTCGATATACTTATATTATTTTTGTACGGTGTTCTTCAAACGATGCACTTGATTCACTAACTCAACCGGAATTTCGTTACTTTTTTGAACGTCCAGAGAAAAATGTAAACAAATAGCTGTATTTTTATTTTTCAAGCACATCGTTAGCAACAATTTTACTTCCTTGGGAAGAAAGTTAACGGGAAAAAAAGTTTCTCGAAATTTGCATATCAGAGTGATAGCCGGAATAGCCGAATTTATCAAATTATCAATACTTCGCAAATTGCTTAAGCATTATGTTTTCATATTGACAAAACCTCATGCAAAAATAAGCCAAAATCGCTGAAAATTTTTCGTGAATGCGCAAGGATCTTTTGATTTCCCCATGATAAATAGGCGAAAAATAATGATCCATGAATAATCCAAGCTCATTTCCTTGAATTGCACGTAAACCCTCGCTTTTTATGCGGTGACGAGTCCTTTCAAGCCGTTCATATATTTTCTCCGTGTCGTTTTTGTCGCGCGTGTGGCTGCGGCGTCTCAGCGCCGCGACTTCTTCGCGTCTACGCGTGTGCGGAGAATGTTGTACCCGACACCCGACGACGTCTACAGTGGCGCTGTATACATATACACACACAACGAGTAGCTTCGAGGATATCCAGTAGCCGACCACAGAATTCTGCATGCACCTGTATATATAACGACGTAAGTAAAGGTAAAGGCAGGCAGAGCAGTAAACGTGTACAGCTGAGGTGAGTCGGTATGTTGTACATAATACTGACGGGTTTGCAGTCACTTTTATAACTACCCATCGTTAACCCAATTTCGTTGCAGCGCGTTGCACGCGCGCACACACGCGCACACCGCAGTGACGGCAATGCAGTCCCGTGTCCTCTATTAGGGCTCATCAAATACCACGACGAGGAGTGGCGTTACTTGGGAAATTTATATCAGCGCGTTATAATCGTCGTCTGCTCGAACGTCTACCACAACGAAAGAAAAACGATCGGGGCTAATTTTAAGTAGCTATTTATTAAATGTACGCATGGGGCGTGTGCGCAGGTCACCGGGGCTATTTGGTTTGGACCTCTGATTTTAGTGTCACATCTAAAGATACACGAGAATCGATTGATTGCAATAGTATTTAAATCAAATAAATTGTTATTACTCGATCAAATTTCATCAAATTCAAATGAATTAAATTCATTATGAATTATTTCGATTGCAGTGCAGAATGGAATTTTTTCATTTGCTACTTTCTGGAACATTTTTTGAATTGCCTCCCGGATTTCCTGATGAAAAAAAATGTTTGCTATACGAAATGAAGTGATATTACCATTTTGACTTTTTTGGCAGACTTAAGTTCAATGATATTTTGTAAATTAAATCTATGTAGTAGAAATATCATTTCTATGTTATCCCGTATTCATATGTTCAAAATTGAAATATTTATTATCTTTAATATCCGGGAATGTATGTTTTCTAATTTGATGATGTTTGTCAGATTATGAGACGTTTGATCGAAATGAGGCAGAAAATCGTGGAAGCCTCTATTTATACATCTACACGCGTAGTATAATGTGCTTTCCAAGTGCGAGTACCGAGGCTCTGTCTCGTTTATTCACACACTCGCTCTTACGCGTACTTTTCACTCCGGAGATAAACCTCTCGACTATCCTCTCGTCCTGTTCTCAAGATAATACGGTGCGGAGCTGTGCCATCTAGTACATACGCACGTAAACATGTAAGTATGCGATAAAGTGTTTTCCCCAGTAATACGTGGGTGGTTAGGGGTGTATTTACATTTTATCCAGTGATGTAAGAAATTAATTGCGTTTGTCGAGGCTCGCCAGGAATCTTCATCTTCTAAAGTTTCACAAGGGTCGCAGGGACGAGCGACTCATCTTCCAGTAATATTAAGGTACGTACCATCAGCGGATGCTGTATTAGCGGCGGTATAAATCAAGGAAGATTCTAGGTAGAAAATTGCTACTTTGGAGCCGTCGCGTTGATCTTAAGCTCGACGAAATAATAATAATAGTAGAATAATGAGCTATCATTACTTTATCTTCGTAAAAGTGTAATGTTTTTTCTTCGTTTTGTTTTTTAACACACAGAAAGGGCCCGCTCGAGGGTCACTACAGATGCTCCTCGACGCCTTCACGCTTTGAGATACAGTGAACAGTGTGTAATCACGTTGTGGGGCCCCGCACTATTTATAGCCACGACGTGCTTTCACCTCACCGGACGATCCGGCATTTTTTTGCTCCTTCAAGGAAATTAGGAGGATTTCGTGAGGCCCTTTTACGTGACCCACCTTGCGAGGCGTTTCACTGCGCCTGTGTTACGCCGGACACATCGGCTCGTCGGGCCACACGCACGAGTGAAGATTTTTTTGTCTTTTAGGCACTTTGAATAAGTGGCGATGCGTGAGAAATCATGCGATTAAGGCAAGAACATGAATGACGAATAAAAAACGTGTCTACATGAGCAGCGAAGCTAGCACTTAGCGGCGGATTTTTCATCGTTAAAAAACGATAAATCATCCAAAATGGGGAAAGTATATTTGTCATCATTCTCTTTTACAGTTTCAATAAACTTCCATGCTTAAGGGGACACAAAAAAATGTTGTATGCTTTCATTTTATGATTTTACTGATGATAATAAAATTTGAAAAATATGCTTAAAACCTTTTGGATATATTTTAGCCTTACGCACGGAAATTCTATTCAATTTGTTGAAGCATATTTATTTACCTGTACTTGGTGAATCATAGGAAATAATTTTTCACAATTAACATTAAACTATGGCGATTTTATGAGTCGTAAGAAAATAATTATAGTCGTTACGAAAGTTAAATAATAATGGTGAAGTTGGATTGTAACTACGTTCAATAAATCCCTGTTCATGTGAAACTTATGCTGACGGCAGTCCGACCAGTGCATACCGCAACTAATAAAATCTCCATCCACTTGTGCATATAAATGCGAGAATGTATAAGCAACGACGATGGCTTATTTGGTCCACTAATGTGTGCGCATGTGAACATGTCACTCGCAGTGCATTGATAAGCAGTCGAGACTTTGCTACATGGGCGTTGACTGTGCTACAGGACGACGACACTGTAATTCGCTCAGCATAAGCCACGGAGCAAGTAGATACTGACGTTTATGAACAGACACAAGTTTACCAAGTCCCAGAAGTCTGATCAAACGTTTGGTTGCCTTTCTGTTCACTATTCCAATGCTCAGCCTTACGCGTTTCTTTCAAGATAAGATATGCACGCGGGTTAACGCAGCAAAGACCATGAAAATCAGTGACAAAGTGTAGATAGATAAGATGCAGACAAAAGTATAGAATAATAATAATAACACAGCCATGGCGAGTCGATCTGGAAAGCCCCATACACGAAACAAGCATTTTAGAAAGAATTTTTTACTCTATAAATTGAAGGGAATTATAAAAAATATGTAATTCAGCTTAGAAAAATTTGGTTATTTTACTAACCCAGAATGTTAAATTGTCAGCTGTTCTTCAATGCAATTAAAATAAAAAATTTGAATATAATTAGGACATTGGATTTTTGTTTAGCAATAAATACATCACTTTGATTTTATGAACAAAAAAATGAGATTTCCTCAGTCTTTATTTTTTTTGTGTTTTTTTTTTTCCAGGAAAAGTGGATTGGATCCGGAAATGAAAAACTTGAATCTCAACGACCTTGGTCAAGGAATCGGATTGAAACATTGGCATTATCGTCAGCAGAGTACATTGGAAATATTTTGTCGTCACGTCACTTCTTTAACGTACGGAATAATGCGGGGAACAAGTAGGCGGACAATAATGCGCCGTGGTTGCTTTTGGCATGAGCTCGGGGTATTTGTTATTGCATCGCACGATCACGAGCATACAAGGATTTTCTGAACACGCACTGTACGGATATTTACGCACCGTGTATTATACGCTGCTGGAGTCTACGTATATGAACGGGGTAATGGGGAAGACGGTGAAAAGATAAGAGGCCAGGAACGAGAGGAGAAGAAAATATGTCCTTCGAGAGAGGCAGCGACAGAAGGACGATGCTGCGCGGGGTATAGTTAGATATATAAATATATAGAAGGCGCGATACGCTGTAGGTAGAGAAGAGGAAGGGCTGGGCTGACCACTTCGCTGGCAGGACCACCTTCACCACCACAATTTCTCTGTCTTTCTCGTAGCAGCAGCGAGTAAACGAGAATAAGAAACACAAGGTAATCCTCCGAGCATCGAGCTATGGAGAAAGGGAGGACCAACGGGAGAGTTAAAAAAAACAACAACTTCTGAACTCGAATGACCTTCAACGGCCTTGGGCTCTAGGCAAGAGAGCGCCGAGGTGCTGAGAGCCAAGCGAGACCAGAAGCGAGAGAAAGAGAGACGCAAGGATTTCCCTTTCGTCTTACGCGGTTTTTAACCCTGAAACGCAGTTCCACCAGCTTTAAGCGTCACGCTGATGCACCGAACCTCCCGGATCTTCGCCATTTCTTTGTCAGGCCGTTTGCCTCGTATTTTTTTAAATTCGGGTTAATTTCACATTCTAACTTTTAATGGGTAACGCTCAAAAGCGACGATGAAATTTAATGTTTACCATCAATTACTATGTCGTGCAAACCAATAAAGTGTTTCGCATATTTTTCAAAATTTGCAGTCTTAAGACAGAATAAAAATACAAATTTCCATTGAGATTTTAACATTCATTCATTTGCATTCTCTGGTAATTAAAAAATTGGCTAGATTGACTGAGAATGCCTCGTATATCGTACACGTTATACGGTATAATTGATTAAAATGTAATTAAACCGCAGACGGTATGTATCATTTTGCCTTCTTGGTTCGGGTGAATTAATTATTTGCGGTGTAGCCGCTCGGATATTTCATAGTGCTGATATAGAGAATCTCAATTTTCACGTTATATTCAAATTTTCGTCGTTAGTGGATCGAAAATTTTGTTACATGTACAAGTTCGTTATTCGGAACGTTCTTAGTACATAATATTTAAGTACCGAGACAGCATTCTCGTGCTTCCCATTCCTCATCTTATTATTATAACTATATTACGTCTGAGTTATCACGATCGTTAGAGAGTGGAAAAGTTGGCCGACTTCTTTTTTCTCACACGCTCTCTGTGTTGTAGCGCTCGTTGAGAGATGCTCGCAGCACAACTTTTCACCCGGTGGCTTCGTGCGCCTTAAGCGGCATCTCGTAGCGTTACTGCGCTGATGTGTTGCTGCCTACCGCGCACCGAAACCTATTAACTTAATTGCTCCCGGTCAGAAGAATATTAGCAAACAATGTGATATACACCGGGAGCACGCGGTACAAACGAAAGTTCCACGACTTTTCATTCGCTCTCATTCTGTACACACTTTGAAGACAAAGCAGTCGCACTTTTGCGTCGTTTTAACGAAGCTTCGCCGCAGCACAAGCAGAGGTCCTACTCGATTGTCGTTTACCGCGCAACTCAGCCCGAAGAAATCCCGATAGAAAGAAAATTCCTTTTAACAGAGATTGTTAAAATCACATTTAAATTTCCGGATATTTAAGTCACTTATAAAATCGTTGCAAGGACAATCATACTGTGAAAAGTATTAAATACCTCGTCTGCGATGTAGAAAGAAAATTCCTTTAAGCAGAGATTTTTTACATCACATTCAGATTTCCGGATATTTAAATCGTTGCAAGGGCAATCATACTTTGAAGAGTATTAAATACCTCGTCTACGATCTAGAAAGAAAATTCCTTTAAGCAAAGATTTTTAATATTACATTCAGATTTCCGGATATTTGAGCCACTTATAAAATCGTTGCAAGGACAATCGTACTTTGAAAAGTATTGAATACCTCGTCTGCGATCTTTCTGTGCAATTCCAAGGTAATTCCTACGATTCCACAATTTTGAACTTCGCGCCTTGAAAAGTTTCGTTATATCGGAAATGTTGCGGCTAACTTCAATCTACGAAAAAATAGCTGCAGCCAATCACCGTCACGCATTTATATAACGAATCAAAACTGCATTACTATATCTTCACCAACTTACAACATATTTTTTTCTAACCTGCACATGAAACACTTTATTTTCGAAGCCATTCCTTACGTCCGATAAATAACGAAAAAGAAAACGTAACGCCTTTGAGGCTCTCCGCGCTTACGTACCTAACGCGCGGCTAACACGCCGGGAGGCCTCGCCGGGAGTGAGGCGCGGTGCTCGCGCGTATCTCGATCCGCCGCGAGTTTTATATTATTTAAGTGGACGTCCGGAAGTTACGATTCAGCGATAATGCCCGAAGTGAGGGTGCGCATTTTTCTCGTTGTATTGTGTTATTCCCGGGTTAACCGGTATCTCTGTGGCAGCAGTGAGGGACCGAGACACGTCGGAATCGGCAGCGCGATCGAGCTGAGCGGTAGGGTTAATCCGCGAGGCCGTGGTAAGGTATAACTCTCGCTGCGGGAGTTACGCCGAATCGACTTTACAAAGCGGGAAGAGAAAGGAAAATATAACTATAGTGCGTATCGCATACGTGAACGCAACCGACACTCGCCGTCGGAGATATATAAGTTGCGGGGCATAGCGCTCTGCGTATTAGGTGTACCTTCGATATAAGCGTAGAGATACAGAGGTAGATATATATATGTACATGTATGCAAC
Organism: Clistopyga incitator; assembly: GCA_947507545.1. Lineage (NCBI taxonomy): Eukaryota > Metazoa > Arthropoda > Insecta > Hymenoptera > Ichneumonidae > Clistopyga > Clistopyga incitator. Next base: position 10,642,882 of record OX382173.1, on the reverse strand, counting down.
TAAGTATGAAACTCTCGCACGTGCGTCTATCCCTCGCTTTGTAATAATATTGGCTGTATATCCAGCGTGCAATTCCTCGCGCAATGTGTATTCCGCACAGGGTTTATAGCAGTCATATAAAGTACGTTGGTATATGCGTGGGGCCCGAGATTCAAGTCGGTATTCGTAATAAGACGATCCCTCGAATTCTTCGTAGGGCATCGTGAACATTGTTTTTTCGTATTTTTGTTCGTTATTATTTTCAGTCAATTCACTGTGGAGATTGTTAACGTTGTGAGCAACGAAACAATAGATGGTGTCATAAAATTCTGGTCTCGGGTGTAACGGGGTATGAGAAGTAAAATTTTTTGAAAACCATTATGTGCGGCCGGCTTGTTACGAGTGTTGGGGATTTCGTAACTTTGCTTGTATATCGTTAGAAATGATAAAACGAGGTACGAACGATAATTCGAAGTATCGAGTCCTCGTTTGCGAGGAAGCTTATCTTGATTAATGCGAAAATTAATTGTTGCCGGGCTGTGGGTCCAATTATCTCCGGTCAATGAGTCGCTCGATTATATCGAAAGTTGAAAGCGGTTTAATCATAAGCTGATAGGCTTGGTTGGGCAGATTGGAACCGCAGATCTTCGGTTAGCAACTTCAATTGCAAAATTGGCGAGAGTTTGTTTATAATATTTGTATGCTGGGATGTTGTTGTCGTTGTACTGGATAATAACTGTGGGTAAATTCGTGAGTTTCAGAATACAAACTACACGTAGGTGATATAACAACGGCTTGTCCTTTGGACCATTTGGATCTCCTTGGGCGAAAATGCTGCCCAGTGACGTGAATCAGCGAGTTATAAAAAAAGCGCAATAAACTACAGTTAATATTGTACATAACGTAGGATATTGCGGTGTGGTATAGTGCACTTCAACCGGAAGTGTAATGAATTTTTATATTCTCTGCTATAAACTCGTTGCTTCTGTGTAATTTACTTGTTATAAAACAGCGGTTTATTTTATTATTTCATTTCCAGCTGTTTCCTTCCTGCTGGAGAACTTTTGCTTCAACGTTTGACTGTTACAAGGAGACGCCGTTTGGTTTACGTTCTCAGCGAATTATTGTGAGCCGCGTGGAGAACGGAAATGGAAATTTGAGTGGGCCTTTCTAGTGAAGCGGAGCTTGTGGAGTTTCGTTATCTCACGAAATCATCGCTGGGCCAATCGGAACGAGCTGAATGTATGATAAGTCACGAGTTGCGAGCAACCGCGTGGCCGTCGTCATCGTCAACGTCCTCGACGACGACGCCGACGACGACGAGGACTACGTCGACGAAAACTCCTTTCATATTTTCACTCTTCAATTACGAGACACCCGTGGCTGGGCTTTATATAACGCCGCTAAAGTCGGGCGAGCGAACGAGCTCACGGTTTCATAATACCCGTCGAGGGTTGCGAACGGAGAAAGAGGCCGAACTCTGTGAGCGCCTTACAAACCGTACACGCTCGATGCTCGTACAGAATTCGCGTACGTACATATACGTACTGATGTAGTGGGAGATTCGCTCGACGCACACACATGCAAATATTCTTTCTTCGGGACATGCAACTAGATTGCGCATTATCCGAATTAAATACCAAACGTTCGAATAATAATTTAGTGGTGTGGAGATATGTGAGCATTTGTGCCGAGAAATGTAGGCATCGCGCAACATTATATGTCGGTCGAATTTTATTTTTTTACATTTTTTATTGCTCGAAATCACTTTTTTTTTATAAATACATTTTTGAAAAATTCTATTATATTATTAGGTCGGTTATTAAATACAATGATTTCTCCAATTTCCCGTGTACTTAGATTTTGTAAATTAAATACAAGGAGAGGAATATATGGAAACTCGAAATATTGAAACTTTCTCGCCTCTCTATTTCTTTTGTATCGGATGTAAAATAGCTATTTATAAAATTGCCTAGCTCACGTAGCGAGTCTTCTTATTATATGCAAAATTCTGGCGTCGCAGCATACAATATAAAATGATATAGGAATATAGTCATCCTTGGAACGTCATCTCTACACGTGTACAAAGTCTCGATCGGTCGTTCGGTACAACAATCGATGCGGGACGATAAAATCCACGCGCTGTACGTGTCGAAATGTATAACTCGATCGCACGATGACGCGTTTCAAAATTCTTTAGCATTATCCATGGTTGCTGAGATTTCAAGGCGTTATGGGCGGGAATGTCATTGCGATCTTGAACTGGGCATACCAGAGACACGTCTCGGCCACGCACATGTTTTACATCCGGCGACGAGTGGATGATTCACGATAAAAAATTGCCAAATGTATGTATGACATAACGGGGATGAAATCTCTGCGGGTTTTAATACTGTGTGTCTTTCCTTTTATCTCTAGAACGTTCGTGGAATCCACTTGGACTTCTCCATCAGCAACAGCGACGGCATCAACCGGACGTGACTTCTTGAAGGAAAAGAGGGTCCTTGAAGAGGGGATTTTTACCAGTGAGACACGCACCAAGGTCAAGAACCGTCGTTGCGCCGATTTGCCAGCGAATTTTTCGGGGATTCCCGGATGTCTGGCCAAGAGGATATATCCTGCCCACGAGAATTCACAATAATCATAACACGACGCTGGAGTTTGAAGCAGGAGGCGTTTCGATAGACGCAGCAGAATTTCCCATGTCATTCGACGTCGACTCATCACGGAATGATATGTGAAATGGAATAGAGTGTTGTATTGAGACATGACGTGGAAATGTTGGGAATGTCCGTACTTATCTTGTGTAAGGTCACATCTCATTCAGGGATTTTTTTCTCTCTCCCTTACAACATGATGGAATATGACGAAAAATTCAATTACATAAATGCAGATATTGACATTTTTTTGACAAAGTTTGTCAAAAAATGCACTGTAAAATTAACAAGTTGAAAATTACTACCTTAACAAAAAAACTGAAGTATTGATTTGACTGTACAGATGCAAGAACTTTAATTCAATTTTACGATTCATAATTCTATATATTAAATATCTGATTTAAAATCATATACAAGGGCCCTCAGATAATTTCTTGATTGACATATCACAGATAAATGATATCCCCAAGTCTTTTTTGCACGGTAATGAAAGGGAAGAACGACGAAGAGAAGAAGAAGAGCAAAAAGAAGAAGCCCAAAAGCATTTCTCATCGGATGCCCCTAAAGTATTTGTGGGGGAATAAAAAAGAGAGAGAGAGAAAGAGAGAATATATAGAGAGGAAAAAGTTTATTGAGCGGTCCAACGCGTTCGGATATTTTTAGCGAGCCTGCATCAGTGCAACCACAGCCACATCGTCATCCTGCTGGACAGAGAACTCACCAAATGAATTTCGTGCAAACTCGTTAGGCCGTCGGGTCGTCGACACTGAACTTGTGTGTATACCTATAGTCAGATAAGGTTTTGAGAGGTTAAGCTTCTCACAAGGAAGTACTTGAATTTAAAACAAAAATGAAAACCAGATATCGCGGGTTTTTCGGTAAGATTGCGCAATACCTTTATATCAAAAAATATAACGGTGCAATTTAGCAGCATTACGATTTTACAAATTCCATACAATTAATAGCTGGACACAAAATGTGAATATTAAATTCGTAGTCTACATTTTTTTACAGAGGAATAAATAAACCCTTTAAATATATAAAAGCCAATTAAAAAATTTCGCAAAAGTCAAAGTAGTGTCGAATATTTTTAATTACGCTGCAAATTTATTCTTCTTTAAACTGATGTACCGAAATTGGTGAAATTCTCAGATTTCGAGGTCAAGCTTAATCCGATTTGCAAGAAAAATGTTCGAATATTAAAAAAAAAACATTTCGTCTGCTCGCCGGAAGCAAAATCGTCCATTTGCCGCCCGCGGCCCTTTTTTTTCTCAGGCGAAAATAATGGCACATACATAAACATATACGTATAATATGTTAATGCATATTCATGGAGCGCGGAGCAGAGCGAACAGCAACAGAGTATCGTTATAATACACGAGTACAGCTGTACTCGCCGACGGCGGCGCTACCAGCAAACTTTCCCTTTTGACGGATCCTCGGTCTGGGTTCTCGAGTCTCTTGTCTGAAAGTACCAACGAGTACCGAGCGAACTCGCGCAGAACCTCAGACGCCGGCCTCGAGTACGATTCGCCACCGTTCGATGGAGACCGAGCCAATGTACCAAAGGATTCCTCGGTTTTGTACGACAAATCGCATTCAATTATACGCGAGGATGAGGAAAAAAAATGCGTCACGCGCATCATCCGGCCTGAGTGATCGTTCACGAATGCCGAGCGCCATCAGAATTTCCCTGAAACAGGTGGCTTTCACTTCCACGAGTGAGTGCGAGCGAGCGAGCGGACGAGAAGTCCTCCTCTGTCCCTGAAGGCCGCCGCCTCGTTCTCTCGCCTCTCTTCGTTGCGCCAGATATGCCGCGACTTGCGCGGAGTTTCGATCGGCACGTCCTGGCCCCTCGGCATAATATCCGAAACTAAACAAGACGAAAGTAGAAAACAGCGCGTAAAAGTGTCGACGAACTTTGCGTTCGCTTCTTCAGGGAGTATTGTTTATTACAATATTTCATAGGCCGAAAGAAAGACATTTTGGCGACAAAGAAATATTTTTAAACACGAGTTATTATGCTCGGAAAGAAAGGAAACGTAATTTGGTTGAATAGTTCACTGAGGTTTGAATCAAGCGTATAATAACGACAATGAATAATGCATAAGAATAATAATAATCATTATTATTCCGCCATTACCTCCTATTTACTGGATGTGCCAAATCGACGTAACAGTGTTTGAATCATTACAGCAAATTGGATTGTGCAAGTACTGTCTTTGTAATGTATTGCACGGACAATTCAGACGGAGACAATGACACTGATAGCGAATAAACGGTTGAGTTCAGTAATTTTAAGACTTTCGTACCTTCCTCAGTGATTAATGGTTAATAAGGAAAAAAATGTTTTTCACAAACATCAAGACCTTTTCTTCTATAATTAAATTCAGAAAAATCCGTGAATGTTTTTTCCAAAACAAATCAAAAATCGATATTGGGTTACACATTTATCGACTAATTAATCACTTATCGGTATTATTATAATCAAAAATCAATATTTCCACATCTTCAACATGACATTTTATTTCAGTGCCTAAATTTTGAAATTGCAATCCAACTTTGAGTTGGAAAGACGATAAATTCTTGTCATAGAATGTCTCAATACTGAATTGGATTTTCGATTTCGCTTGGAAATTGGCAAAAACGAGAAATAGCCACCGGAACTGACCGGCGAAAATCGGCGGTGGTTGCAAGGGGAGCAGTTTGCTAAAAGTGTGGATGTTGGGTATACAGTGTGCCGCGGTAGACGCGAGGCTGCTGCGGCAAGAGTCGCGTCAGAATTTCCCTGAAACCGCTAGCTTTCACTTCTTACGGCGTTCGTGCTTGCTGCAGAACGCTGCTAAGGCACTACACGTCTGTACGTGGCGTGTATATACATATATATATATATTGTACAGCTAGTATTGCTCCGCGTGTTGCTGCTGCTGTTCGTACAACTATAATAGCGAGTCTGGCGAAGCTTTGACGGTGTGCAACACACCCAAGAGGTGCGAGTAGTGTAGTTGGCACGGTCTTACAGACCTACAGAGGTGTATACTGTTGTTCTTAACTGTTGCAGCCTAGGATTATTCTCTCGGTTCTCGACTTCATCGCAAGTTCTCCAGACAGCGGTTTTCCTCGCTGCGGAACGTGAGCAATAGAGACCAGAGTGATTGAGGTACTCGGATAGACAATTCTCATTTTTTCCTCTCTCTCTTTTTTGTTGCAGTTCAAATAGAACTGCAGTTATATCTTCGGTGTCTTGCTACACAAGAAGTGACTAAATCTTCACTAAAGGCGGGGCGCCCGGAATTAGACATTGTAAACACTATTTCGTCATGAATAATTAATGGCGTTTTGGTGATGGAAATAACAATTGAGTTTAAGTTGTATAATAGACTGCAGGAATTTTGATGGTATACCTTAGAAACGTGATTGATATGACAATTGATAATTATTCTTTAATGAAAATTTTAATGCAAACCACGAAAGATTTTGCAGTGGACATTTTGTTTTTGATCTTTGATTTTTAATGATCTATTGGACACATTCAATTCTTGCGTGAGCAAAAATTCTTGGTAGATTCTATAAGCGACACGATGACAGGAGTAAATTGCAAATTTGAATAGCGCTAGGGTAAAAAAAAATAAATTTAGAGCCGGGTTTAAGTGGCCAATTCCTGTCGACAGTGCCTAAATATGCTGGCCAACTCACAGACGAAATGGGCAGGTCCAGGAGCAGAAGCAGCATCAGTATCACAGCATCACAGCTGCAACGAGCGAGAGACTTGAACGAGTGGCCAAGTCGTGTGCTCTGCTCTGCTGCTAACGTCCGTTCTTTGCTCGCTGCCGGAGTTTTCAACGAGTGGAAGAAGAAACTGGTTATGCACGGACGCCTGTTGAGCGTAGGCCGCCGCTCGTATCGTACATACATACGTACTTGTGGAGAAGAGAACACTTTTGTTTCCATTATTTTTCGTCTCTCTTCTCGCCGATTCTGCATTTCCATCCTTCTCCGACCACCTTGTCCTTTTCCAGAGTTTGCTTTCGTGCTGCGTTCCTCTTTATCGCTGCACGCACCCTCTCCGACTCCCCTTTCTCTCGAATTCTCTCATTCCACTCGCCTCTTCTCGAAACCTTTTTTATTTCCATCCTTCATCTGATTTCAGCGGTGCAGTTATTTTCATCATTATTCTTTTTTCTCGATTTTATTCACCTCCGCTTTCTCCACATTTTTGCTACATGCTCAATGATCTTTATTTCTCAATATAGTTATTCAATACCGCAGTAAAAAGTTGAGTTTCTTATTTGCCATTTGGATGTAATGGTAAATTTAATTTCCGCTGAAATAAATACTCAAACATTGAAAAAAAAGTTTTTATAGCAGTAAAAAGCGTTATTGCCACGTTGCCAAAGAATTCCCAAAAATACATTTTTTGAACTTTCTTGATCATTTGAAAACAAATAAAGTATCAACCCAACAAAAATGTAATTTACCGTCAGCCGATTGCTATTTTCCAATGCAAATTTTCTCAAGAATAGTCGAAAATTTATCTCCAAAATATCGAAAAAAAAAATATATATATATATATTATATAATTTTCGGTAGAATAAAAAAAAGTATCAAATGCATTTCGAGCTACGATCTCAAGACATTCACTGTCACCTTTTTTTTCGTGTGAATTATTGCTTCGAAAATATTTGAAAGATTTCCTCGGCACATTCCACGAATAAAAAAAAAACGTACGAAAACCGCGAGTGGTGCGAAAGAATGTGACTATGCAACAGAGTGGAGACGTTCCTCGTAGGAACAACAACTGTGACGAACGATGAATGCCTCGGTGTATATGCTGTGAGGAAACTGCTACACGACGTTAATATTAATATCTAGGGCGAAAGAAATCGAGAGAAATCCGTGTAGTGGCGTTCGCTCGGTAGACTCCGAGTTCCAACGAAGTTACAGCACACATAGACACATGCCAGCGACTCTACATGTTCTTTCTCTCGTCTCGGGCTCGCAGAGATGTAGTCGCCGGCCAATTTCACACTCTCTCATCATCCTACGTTAGGATCGTCCGCTTCGTGTGCTACCGTCACTCTGTCCATCCGTCGTTTTGTTTGTCGAGGAAAAGAAGCTTGTCCCCGTTTTTCTTCGAGGAAACGCGAAGGCGCGTACGTTTAATAGCTAATCGAAGACACGCGAGTGTTCGCAACGCTGGACAAGCCCAGTGGCGCCACGTGCGACGAAACATTGCTTTTTTTGCGACTGATAAACCGACATTATACAGGGTTACAAGTTTCCCGAACGTTATACAAGAACCTCAATTTCTATGCTTAATTAGGCAAGTTAGTGTCGTAGGTAAGTGAAACAGCAACAAGCAAAAAAGATGTGATAAACTTTAAGCGGTTACAAAAAATATCTTTAGGTTATTTGGCCAAAACATCAATGGGTTTTTTTCTCTCAGTATTTCTGTGCTGAAATAATAAGTATAAAGACCAGAACCGACCTCTACATACTGTAGAGGTCAAAATTGATATTTTTCATTTCGGGGGCCCGAAAATACTCGAAAGATTATCCTAACCTAACCTAACATGGGACACACAAATGCCTGTAACTCTTCAACATCTGATATTACAAGAAATTCGGTCGGCCAATCGTTAACGAGGCTTTCAATAAAAAAAAGCTATTGCTCGGTATAATTGGGCTGTTATCATCGTTATCATGGTTATCATGGTTTATTCGATGAGAAAACTACACTAAAAAACATCGGAATTTCGCGCCGTCCATTTTCTATGCGAATTGTGGCTGTGAGTGTACTTATATACTAAGAACTGATTATTCTACCTGCGTAACTTCTCATAACTTTTGATTCAACTGCGAGAAATTAATTTTTTTTTGTTAATTTTCATTTTGGCACCGATTTGAGTGACGTGAAAGTGCTTTAAGTGGCTTAAGATTGCATCGTAATGACGTTTCGTCAGCGTGAACGCTATTTCGTCGGTTGATATATGGCACATCGTCACATGAAGCTAATAGAAGTGTTATAAAAAGTATAGTGTGCAGGTATGTTGGATAGGTGCGTCTCGTCACCGACTTATCGGACTTGGGTATTCAAAGCGCGGTGAAGGCAACACTCGATAAATATATACCGTTAACGTTGGGTCTTGCCTACGGTCGTGGTATATCTATATATAACAGTTTAATATACACAGCTATAATATATAAAAGTGTGTGCAAGGCTTTCCTGACCGATAGTGTAGAGTAGAAAGGTAGTTGTCCCAATTACTGACCGGAGTTCAAAGTATTTACTTAGCATTGCATCACAGGTCTTTTTAAATGTTAACCACATAATTAAACGAGTGAGGGTAGACACGGTGGAAAGTTTCATCGCGCCGATTGACGATCGGTGAGAACGAAAAATAAATTCCCCATGCGTTTTAGCGGCATTGAAAAATAGCGTATTTCACGCCATTTTCGGCTCTAAAGTGTGTCGTATTTTAATTCACCGTTAATTTTTTAACTTATAACTCCGCGAAGAAAGTTAAGTGTACGTTCGAATGCCGAATTACGAAATAAAAATTTCTTCTCAATATCTGTGACCCACTTTTTATACGCGATCAACAAGTCGTCAAGTCCTAGAATTTATATGCTCGAGATGGAATATTTAAACATTTTCCATTTTGAGACTGTAAATTGTGGGATTAACAACAAAAACTAACCAATTTCACATTTTTTGTCCATTCAATTATAATTGGATTCACTCATTTTTTGTAAAACTTGGATAATAATTGTAGAATATTTAATCCAGTTTGATTGAAATTGCAATATTATAAAATTTCTTATTTAATCTAAATTTTGTTTCTTCTAAGTAGGTCCTGAATTTGCTCTAAATACATCTCGACCAATTTCTCCGAATGGGCAAAAGGTTGAAAAAAAAAACTATTGAAAACTTAAAAATCCTTGGATCGGTACGAAAAAGTTTATTAATTTTTCTCGGGGCGGTCAGTAACTGGTACAAGCGGCCTTATGTAGGCATATTACTGCGAAATAAAAGTGCGTGTGTGACATACCTTAGCGAGGTGACAGGAGTTCTCAACGTAGGCGGCCCAGCGCCTTCTCCGCAATATGGAACCTCTCGCTCGCACCTTCTTTCACAGCACGTACGTCAAAGTTCCCCGAGTTTTCTCGTACCACAGATATCTTCCATAATCCAGTAGCCGCCGAAAAAAGTTGATCCGTGAAGTTGCACGTGAATTATTCGTGACAAAATCCTCTCGATCACAATTCAATCAAAACCCAAATAATAAACAAACAAAAAAAAAAGAAAAAGAAACCAACATCGATTAGCCAACCGGATGAAGTTGAATTCGAGTTTCTTACAGTGAAAGTATCCGTTCACCGATCGAGCCTAGCGAGTCTTAAGCGTTAATTAATAAATCAGTCAAACTTAATATCAATAGCCTAATCTATAAATCAATTTCTCGTAAAAATAACTTTTGTTTAAATTTAAATAATCTTCACCGCACTTAATGTTTTATTAATTTCTCCGCACGTTATAATTATTGATTAATTTCGTTGTTGTTAAATCCAAATATTTATTTTCTAGGTCGAAAATGAATAAATCGCTTTCGATTTGACACGAGGCGAGAGTTTCGGACGTTCCTGGTCTCACTATCCCGACATGTCGCGGACGATTGTCAAAGACCCGCTGGTGCTTGGGCCAGGCGCGCGGACAGCCTTGCCGTGAGTGAGAGTTACAAGACGTTCACCATCTTGGTGAACACACAGTTGGAGTGGTGAACGCAGTGGCGCGCATGCGCCGTTATCCATATTCCTCGGCGGTGCCCCGTCGTTGATCCCCGTCGAAGCTGGAGCCTGTTGGCTGCATGTGCCTTCCTTGCGAGCAGTCGGGTTCGGCTGGCGTGACGTCAGAAATAGGACAAGGCGCTGCTGGCCTTTGGATAGCCTGCCTGTAGTGCGACCTCCTCCTCCTCTTCTGCTACCAGCCGATCCTCATCAGCCCGACACTCGCAGCAAAAGCAACAGAGCACAGCAGCAGCAGCAGCAGCAGCTAGAAGAAGGCTGAGAGGGCAGGAACAGGAGGGAGCAGAGGGGCCACTGAACTGTCTTGGCTTTGCGCCTATCTCTCGCTCTCCTCTCGCGAACCTTCCCCTCTCCCGTCCCGCCAAACGTTCGTCGTCTTGTCTGATCCGCACAGGACCTCCACTACTGGCAATACATACACAACGGATAGCTACAGATGCATCCTTATGTACCATTCCCACCTCACGACGTCCTTATCCAGTTCTGCTTCTTTTGATCCTGATTCTCTTGGCTATGCAGCGCATCGAGAGTCGCTCTGGAAGCTCTGGCACCTCTTTAGGGTTATCTACATTTAGGCTCAGCATCGAAAGCGAAATAGCACCACTTTCTTCGCTGCAGATGCTATGAAAGCATAATTGTCGATGGGATTACTTAATAATGAGTGACATTATTTTTATCGGGAGTAATATTGTAATAAGATAATTCACCGAAATTATTTACAATACGTTTTGGTTCTAATGAGTGCGAAATGTGAACACAAGCAATGTTGATAAGCAATTTTTAAGACTGAAGATCACAACTCACGAAAAGAGAATAATTGAAACCTTTTTACTGTTTATCATTGCTAATAGAAATTTGTTTGTTTTCAAGCTTAAAAAGGTAGTTGAATTTTTGGTTAATTAAAAAATCTTGCAGATAGAGGGGCAAATTAATTTATTCAAATACTGTGTGAGAAAATCGTGATGCCAAGGCGCCGTCCTGTTGAAAAGGCTGTATAAGGCGTTAGGAGAGTCTCGTGCGAAGGAGCAACCGATCACCAGGAAGGGTTCGCTAATTGCCTCGTTAAGAGGTCTGTAATTAGAACCCTTCGATAAGTCGCCTCGATGATTATCTGAGACTGCGGACACGGAACTCCATCCTCTTGAACCTGACGTAACTTCGCGGACAGTACTGTCAACGGCAGCCAAGTTCGTGACTGTCAAATAATGATTCACGGATTATCTCGGTTTTATCAGGGCCTGAAGGCTTCAGGGCAAAGATTGAAAAACGCGAGAGCGATTGAGACAACGACTTTCGCGTCGGGTGTCCTTAGGATAAAGATCGTCGATTAGTGTATAATGGCTATGCTGATGCTCGTGCTCGCTCTTTGGCATTCTCAGATTCTCGAGGAGGAGAAGAAGAATAAACCGATCTCGACGACAACCACGATCTTTTCTGTCCCCAGGGCGAATTATCTAGTCGAAAGCTCACATGCTCGTCCTCATTTTATCGCGCATTCTTTACGCATTTACTGAATTTCTCTTGTAACATGAATATTCATGTGTGAATTTATGTATTCATGAGGTCACTATGCACTGCTCAAAATATTTAGTATTAATTTCCTTACGGCTGGTGGAAGTTTTTTTTTACAGAGTCACAAATATCATCGCAAATTTGCCAATATTTTTAACAGTTTGGACATTTTACTCATTAATAATTTAGTTTCATGCTTTCTCCACTTTTACAAGGGAGATTCCCAAATAATTCTCAGTTGTGCATAAGATGTAATCTTTCAGTACGACAAAAAAATTTTTTTTTTTTCATTTTTTAAATTGATGGACTTAAAAACGCCAGGATAAAAAATATAATTTGATGAAAATTCTCTTTGGTCGTGCTGCACTTTGCCATATAAGAACGTATTACATCTTTCCATGAACCTTGGCCGAAGAATCGCCAGGATGCATGAGCGTACAAGTACAAGTACACGGGAACGTCGTAATAAGACACCACTCGAGTAATGTCGAGAGTCCCACAGATAGAAATATATAATTCCGAAAAGTTCAAGCGCGCTTGTAATATAATTGCAGAGAATGAGTCGAGTTCTCGGTGGCCGATCGACACTTTCGAATCGAACTCTCGCTCGATCCATGCTCGCACATCGTCCCTCGCGGTTTTCGCTGTATAACCGTTTGCTATATTGCCTCCCTCCTTCTCGCTGTGTGTACTATATATGCATGATGCTGGAAGAAGAGTCTTTCGTCATCGTTTCGTAATTGTCGTGATGCGCGAGAGTCATCGCGTTCGCGAGCCCACGAGATCGAGTTTGCGAATATACTATACAAGCCCACTTTAAATAATATATATATATGCATATATATGGGCCAATCCATAGCAATTTGACCTGGGTACGCCCCTTGATCTTTTGATCTGCTCAGTGATTTTTTACGTTGTTGATTTTTTTTGTATCTCCCTCAAAGAAATGCAGATTTTTTGTAGATTCTTAAAAATTTATCACTCTTAAAAAAAATGTGTTGGTTGTTATTGATAAAATTTGTCAAAAACAAGCCTGGACCGAAAGGCGACCGGCATTCGCTTACATTTTGTTTAAAAATCGCGCTAGATAATTTTTTTTTTTCATTCTTGTATTACACAAATAATATGTAATTAACTATAAGAAGTATTTTTACGAAAAAATTAATTTTTAAATCTCTAATTTTTAAATAATATGTAATTAACTATAAGAAGTATTTTTACGAAAAAATTAATTTTTACATCTCTCCTGATTTTGCCACTCTCTGATCTATATATAGATATATGAAAATCCATTACTGTTTACAGATGCGGCTGGTGCTTCTTATGCTGGACCGTTATGATATTATACATGCAACTCGCCGAGAATGTATGTGTAATTGTATAATAATATGCAGCCCGCTTCCACTTCTTCTTATTCTTCTTCTTGTTTGACGAGGCGACGACGCTCGCTCAACGGTATATTATATACGGTGAGTGTATCAGTAGCGCTTGGCTGTTGACGCCACGAAACGTCATCGTCATTTCTAGTAGCTAAATACCCACACACAAGCCGCTGATACTTACGCCTTTTCATTCAACTCCGGCGATGGAAGAGGGACGTCCATCCGGACGTCGAAGCGTCTCAGTGGCGCGGTCGCATTCTCATGCGTCGCTGGTCCAATGTGTCAGCACACTTTTTCCAATAATTTTTTATCAATTCGAAAAATTCCTCGTAAAAAACGATTACACGGGGAAAGTAATGCATCTACGATTGTCGTAACAAATTCTTCTCTCAAAGTGCCTACGTGGCCTCAGTCAGCGAGATGACGACGACGCGTGACCTTGATCACAATAAAGTGACTCCTTCGAATTTCATAATCGCGTTAATCACTTCGACATGAAGAGCCTATGAAAAGTTCGTTGATGACGATTCTTGTAACCAAAACGGATGCACGATTTTTTTTTTTCGCTGCACTTAGTGTTGACATGGTCAGTTACCTTTTCTATTTTTTTTTGTTATTGCAAACGTTCGATAAATAATTGAATTCCGTTAGAAATATTACGTTTTAACTTTGCGAAAAAAAAAACACATTGACTTATTTTTTGGCTCTATAATTATTTAAAATCAGTGTTTTTTATATTAAGATGACAATTTTTTTCAAATTTTTCTCATATTTTGATTTTTGTTTCAGAAGGTCAAGTTTAATGTATTTTACCGGCGAAATATTCGAGGTTCTCTCGGATACGGTTCGTGAATACTAAATAAATATATTCGAATGTTGATTCCAACCTTTTTCTCCTGCGCACTAAAAGTTGTTCAACTTGAAAGCCTATTATTTTTTTCGTATTAAGTCGTTAAATTCGAAGAGATTTGACATGTGGAAGAAAATGAAGAAATAATGAAACCAAAATATTCATTCATTTATTCATGCTCCAGTAAAGAATCGTAGACCGTACATTCCAGAGGAAATCGAAGAAAGGCTCTTGAGTTCCCTTTTCAGGTTTAACGGGATGTGAAACATATCTTCTGGCATTCGCTCTCGCTCTGCTGAGAACGCTATTAACGTTATCCCTCTCCGAGTCGTATAAATTCATGTATTGGATGACCTTGAGGCGATGGTACACACTGGAAACTTCGTTACGTCGCACTTCTCAGTGACGACTGATGCTTTCTACGAACTTCAGTAAATCATAGTCTAAAAACCCAAGAAACGGTAAAAAGTAACACAATTCTTGATTCTTTGAGTAAAATTTTCAAGGTCATTCTGGAAAACAATGGAATGTCCTTCATTACGATCATATCACGATTCTAATTTTTCAGAAAAGAATATCAAAACATCATTTACATATCTACTTTAGCAAAAAGTTTACACTAATCCCTTAATTTTCTGCGTAGAAAATTTCCAACATCCAATTTTTTTTCCTTGTTTCCGTCCAAAATTTTTGTCCGTAAAGCAAATAAATTCTACCGTCCCAAATCTGCCACGAAACCTTGAAATTTCAGGCGATAAAAAATGTCCTCATTACCGATTGCCTCGATTAGTTCGTCTACGTTTATCCGCACAATTTTACAATTATCTTAGTTGCAGCGGTAATGTAATTTGCAGTTTTTTCGCTCGCATCGGCATAAGGATCAAGGCGTCGGAGGCTCGGACGATGAGCCGAGTCCGGAGAACACGTCATCGAGGAATTTAATATGTTTGACCCGGCTTAGGGGCGAACACCTTCGATAAGTGCATGCAACAAGTAAGACGCAAGTGTGTATACGCCCCGACGGAGAATCTCCGACGGGGGAAACTGGGAAAACGTCAGCGGACCGCACGGAATTTCATCTCCTCGCGTTGTCGTGTTCTCCCGGGATTCACGAAACGCGTGGGCATGCCTACACCGCTTACTCATGCTCCTTACGAGCTTAGTATACAGTATAGCGCTCGTACACGTCTCGTATAGTTTCCTGTAGACCAACTCTAGTGCGGCGTCGTCGTTTTTCTCGTCTCCCTCTCTCGCGGGGACTCTATTATAGCGAGAAGTGGTGGCCGATAAGCAAGAGTCCGGGATTGCCGGGTCGAGAGACTCGAGAATCCCTCGAGACTCGGCGAAACTACCAGTTGCTGTTGTTGGACCAGTATCGCACGGTTTCTGCTTAGGTGGAAGCGTCGCGGAAACTCAGACGGGACAGGAGTAGATGCTCTCGGCGCAATGCGACTAGTTGACTACGCGCCGGATTCGTTCGAGCGAGAAAGTCCAAACAGGAAAATTCTTTTCTACACATACGATATTAAATCGATGATACATTGCACGCGGAGAAAATTACTCGGATTGCATTGCAATCTCGAAGGCGGTGGATCCTCCGATTGCCAATGTAGCATATTTCACGCCTCAGAGGAATTACTTTTTTCAGAAGGTCCACTAATCCCAAAATTTGAATCGAGGGACTTAATGTTTAAGATGCTACTTTGTTCTCTTTTTCAAAGAGAGGTTTTACCGCAAGTGTGCAGGTCTGGAATTTAGAATTTTTAATAGTCTGAATAAAAATACTCTTGATTATTCTTAATTCTTCAAATTTCCCAATCATAAAATAATAATAATATGAATCAATGAATTTTCGGTTGTTCGAAGTGTCATGCACCAAGAAATTCCTCTTTGATCGTCGGTGCAGTGGCAAAGTAGAAAAAATGGTTTGCTGATCGAACGGCGCGTTGCGAGCGACGGTACGTATTCGCATGCCGACTCCAATACAGATATACATACGTAGAGAGGTGTTCTCGGGGCCGGAGGTGAGTGTTGGTCGTCGTCGTCGCGTGCGCGCGTTTCTTCGCATGAGGAGAGCAGCTCGCGCCCTCGAGGAGAGACGTATGGCCTATATATATCCTAGAGATAAATATATAATCTGGCAGCGTCCCAAAGTTGCACACACGTTCGTTGGACGCTCGCTTTATATATATCGGCCGCTCTCCAACTCATCGAAAGCTCCGCACCAAACTTTTCTCGCTTTTCTCGTTCATTTTACCGAAGACGAGCGACTAAGCCCGGTAATAGCTAGTCTGCGAGTCGGGAGAGCATCAGTGCAGCTGTCGACGCGAAAGGACGTACAATCGTGGCATCACAAAAAAGGCGAAACGAAAAAAAAAACGAAAAGGTGGTTAAAAACTGTCATAACTGCTCGAGAAAATAAACAAGTGTCCTATGTAACGATCTTATGCAAGGACGACCAAGATTCCGCGATTTTGATGCGTTTTGTGCAGTGCTGGAAATTTCAGCTTGTGCACATTTTTTTTTCAACCGATTGCGAAATTCGTGGCCGGCTGTGATTTGAAGGTTAAACGTTTATGTTGGGCTCTTCGGTTTCGCAAGTGACGAGTGTTTCGATGAGTTCTTCGAATGCTCAAACGCTCTTGAAGCTAAACGAGCTAAACTAGATCACAAACGAGCCCCGCGACGATCTGTCGGTTTTCGTCTTTTTTTTTTGTTTTTGTTTTTTCTGTTTTTATAGTCGCACGCCACTGCGACACACAGCAGACGACACAGTGGCAGTGGAGGCAAAGTTGGTGACCGACTAGAAGCTCTGCCAGTTGAACCTCGGGGATAAATTTAATCACGTCGATCGCTGCATTTGGGTTAGCGCACGCGAGTCCGAGAACCGGCAATTCTAGTTCGGACCGACGACGAATATGCGCTAATTACGTAAGTTGCACGGTTAGCGACGAATTTGGGGGGGATTAAAATCCGGACGAGGTGTAAATTAAGTGATGGGATTTTCAATGTGCGTCGGTAAATGTGAGTAAAACCTCTTCGGACTCTGGGACAAATGATTGTGAGGTGGTAGAAGAGAAGTGCAGTGACTTTTTGTGCGACCAGTTTTCTTATCTCGATTTTGTGGAGTTATGTAATTACTGCTTTAATTAAATAACACAATTTATCGTGGAAAGACACTGTTCCGCGAGTTAGATCGCAATTATCTCGCAGATTCAGTTTGGTGCAACACCCGGATACGTTGGATTACTATCGTCATCCGCGCGCACTAAATCTCACTATGATCGAGCTAAAGATAGATCTTTGAGAGCGTCCCAGCGTTAAGAATAACGTAAGCAACATATATTTTACATTTGGATACAATGATTTCGGTAAAGGTGAAATAATACCAGAGTTCAACATTCATCATTATGGAAATTTTCTCTTGATTATTACTAGATTGCTCCGGAGATAAATATTCGTATCTGTCTACATTTTGTTGTGTAGATTAAATGATTTTGTCTAAGGTGCAACATATATTTTACATTTAGATACAAAGATTTCGGTAAAGGTGAAATAATACCAGAGTTCAACATTCATGATTATGGAAATTTTCTCTTGATTATTATTAGATTGCTCGGGAGATAAATATTCGCACCTGTCTACATTTTGTTGTGTAGATTTAATGATTTTGTCTAAGGTGCAGCAGAATTCACGTGTATTTGTATTCTTCCGATAAAAGTGATAAAATAGTGTAATATATTTTATTTTCAACCCATTAAATAAAAAATAAACGCTATAAGTTGCGAATCAGTA
The DNA here is from genome assembly GCA_947507545.1 of Clistopyga incitator. Lineage (NCBI taxonomy): Eukaryota > Metazoa > Arthropoda > Insecta > Hymenoptera > Ichneumonidae > Clistopyga > Clistopyga incitator. The sequence continues at coordinate 10,624,901 of OX382173.1, read as the reverse complement.
AACGCAAAAAATATCGCCGTTGTGCAGTGATGATATTTCTATCACATGACATTTTTTATTTGTTGCATTTGACGTAAAATGTGACGTCAATTTTGGTATTGATCGATTGATGTGTCGTTTAGGATGCATCACAAGACGTACGGTTCTGTCACAGGGGATACTTTGTGTCCCCTTGGCTTTCATCCTCAGGTACGATGGCCAACGCGATGTAAACGATGTTTCAGGTATTCACACACAGACAAATTCGTGAACGGTTTGCGAGAGATGGTCTTCTCCTACGTTTGTGTTGTACTTTCATTTTGTGTACTGTCGTTTTGTTTTCCTTCACTTCATCGACTCGTAAAACGTTTGTGAAGTTCCACGATAAAAATTGAAGAACTAACGTGGCTACTCATCCAAAATTTAAAGTAAAATATTGAAATTAGGCGATTAACAGCAAATTCATTACTTAGTCCAAAAAACTTGACTATTCTCTCTCAATTATCGCGATTACAGCAAATGTCAAGCAAAAATCGCCAGAAAATTATTTGTTAAGATTCAATTAATAACTTGATTAATCTTAATATATTTGTTGCGATATTCATTGATGCATTTCATTATCATTGGCAGTTTATTTTCAATTGACTTTATTCACTACTGAAACGAAATATTTGTTTTTTCTTGTAAAATTTGATCACAAAACGAGTAAAAATAGTGGCTATCGCATTTGGACTAAACGTTGCATCCTAACCGCAATACCAATTTGCAGATTTAAGAGCGTTTCCGCTATAAATATATTTGTCCCTCGTTTGCCGCATCTTATATAGAAAATATGCCATTGAACTTGCTCGATCGTTCGATAAACTGCACGGTAAACGGCGAGCTCAAGAGTTCCTACTTGTTAACAGCATGTACTACTATCCTCGCGTAATATGTACACACGTACGTATAGAACTCAGCTCCAGAGATGCACCCGGTCAACTGGAGGACAGGCTCAGCAAAACATGCGGAAACACCCGAGCAGGTCTTGCGCCTATGCCCGCCCATACTTTTCAAACGGAATACAAATCGCCCGTTTATTCCACGAGTGTTCCAAGATGCATTCAAACAATATTTACGATGCACCCATATGCACGTTTCACATGCCAGGTCCGCGCTAAACCAGCTATCAGAAGCAGCTACAATGAAAAACGTATGGCCCCGACTGTTTTAAGGGCCTGGGTTGCATCTGGAATTTCTGGCGATCAAGATGTTTTCGTGTGAAAATTACTAATCGACTTTGTGTTATATTCTTGGGGTTAAATCACAACTAGATATGAGGCAATCCCCTTGAAATTTCCATGATTTGACCCTGACCCTTTAATATTTCAATAATTATAAAATATTTCGAAAACTAACAGACCGTTTTTTAAAAATATTTTTTAATATTCTCGATAGAATTTTTGTAAGAATTTGAATTTTTCGGTATTATTTTTTTTTTTGATATTGCAAATCTTGGAAATTAGTAATTCTATAAAAAATGTTTAAGTTGAAATATTTTGTCCCAAATTCTGTTTCAAAGTCAAAGTTTTGGGAAAAAAGAATGAAGAGAATGAAAAATTATATTCGTCGACTAATTTTTTTTCAATAGTTTAGTCTTTAATTTTTGTTAGAGCTTTCAAAATGTTGAATAAATTCGAAAATCAGTGTGTTTGTGGTTGAAAAATGTTATTGATGGAAATAAATAATGATTAATTATTCTGTTTGGCAGAGACTACAAGGATCACGTTGGAAAGCGAGGAAGCCTAAAAGATACCACAGCCTCGTCACCGAGTCTTTCAGGAAAATGGGAACCATCGTCAGGACGGTAAGCAAAAAAAAAAATAATTAATTGTCCTGAATAATAGCAGAAAGTGTTTTTAATTATTTTTAACTTGGTTTTGTTATCTGAATGGCGAATCAGCTCGAGCGAAAGTCCCGAAACGAGAAGGACCTGGGCATCGACCTCGAACCTCACGAAGGACGAGCCCAAGTCTTCGCCGAAAGCGGCGACCTCTTTGACCTGGAGCTCGGCACTCGACGTCACCCAAGACGCAGAGGAATCTTCTTTCAAGCCGGAAAGCAGTGCATCCGCAACTGGAAGAACGAGAAATTACGCGGGTTCTCAATCGGACACTTACAATTTTCGTCGTCACTCGATAGACGAGACAATTCTTGATAGACCTCCTAAATTGCAAATTAAAAGTGTAATTGACAAAAGCAATGGCACCAACAGTGACAACGATGTGGAATTCATAATACAGGTGAGAAAATCAAGGACCAATGAGACTGCAAGCAAAATTAACAGCCAAAGTGACGATGCGCAAGATGGCATGTCGGAAAAAGGAGGAAAAACGGAAAAGGTGTGTAACGTCTCGCAATGTCTTCACTTTATGTTATGTCTTTTATGTGCCATTTGCTAAAGACAAGACATTTGCAAAAAAAAAGATTCCCATCTAGATAGTCTAGACTGACACTGGGTTTTAATTGCAGAACGAAATCGAGAAACTAAAGGCTCAACTAAACGACATGAAAGCAAGATGTGAGCGAGTGGAGAGAGAAAAGAGTGACATTTTATTGCGTCGTTTAGCGACCATTGACTCAGTGTCTTCAAAGAGTACGAGCAATGAAATGACGAAACTCCAGAAAACCATAAAAGAGCTACAAGCTAAAAACGAAAGTGCGAATAACTTTTTTTCACCCCAAATATGCTAGAGGATTTTTTGAGCAACAGGATTTTGCTTGGACATTACATGCTCGTTTAACACTTTTTTGGTTTTATTCTCTAGATCTCACCGAAGAGAAGTCCAGTCTATTGTCGAAAATTAAGAGTTTGGAGAGGGATTCCAGTTCGAGGTCTGGAAGAAATGAGCGCGAGAAAGCGAACGAAGAGCTAAAATCAAAACTTAAGGCTGCTGAAACGCTGTGCGAAAGTTTGATGGACGAAAATGAAGACATGAAAAAGGAGATCCGAGACTTGGAGGAAGAAATTTATGAGATGCAGGATAATTTCAGGGAGGAACAAGCGGATGAGTACACCAGTCTCATAAAAAATCTCGAACAGTCGAAAAAAGATTGTCGGATATTGTCCTTTAAGCTGAGAAAAATAGAGCGAAGAGCCGAACAGTTGGAGACTGAAAAAACGGATCTGGAAAAAAAATACGACGACGTTAAGAAAATAGAGGATGTACTGAAGAAATTCGGCAATGAGTACAAAAACAAAAGTCAAAAGAAGACCTCGGATTTCACCACAAAGGTGCAACTCAAAAAAATGGTCGAAGATATGGAGAAAGAAATTGGTACGTCGTCTAATTCCTTCAGCGAATTAGCAACGCTTGAAAAATTAATCATTTCTCGTCCTTGCAGGTGACGTCTTTGGCATTTTTGCCAGTATGATTGAAGGAAAGGAAATTGATGTTCCACACACGAAATCTCAAGATAATAATGCAAAGTTTGAAAAACTTTCCAAGGAGCATGAATTGTTGAAGCAAAAATTGGAAAATACCATGAAAGAATTGACTATTGAGAGAGAAAAGAAGAAACCCGAGGCTACCAAAGTTATGGCTGATAACAAAAATGCAGATGCCCAAAGTTGTAAGAATTTTTAAAAAATTCTATACTATTTTTTCCCTGTTAAAAAAAATAACATACAGAATAACACATCAATTTCATTTTTCATTCTTAGTAAAAAAAAAATTGGAAGATGCGGTTGCAATGCGAGAAGTGGAGAGGAAATCATGGGAAAATGAAAAGGCTAAGCTCCACGAAGAGAAGGAAAAATTAAAGTCAAAATTGTTGTCATTGTCGGCAGAGAAGCTAAAGACTCACAACGAAGTCGTGCAGCTCAAGAAGGATTTAGGTAATTGTTGAATTCGTATAAATTTAAGTCACGCAACAATCCATCAATCACTTTCTTTGTTTCCGCCAGAAACGGCAACATCTACGGAGAAGAATACGGCTAAAATGGAGTCGATGGTGAGTGAGCTCAGAAAAGAATTGTCTGTGGAGAGGGAGAAGTGTAAAAAGTTTCAGGACGATTTATTCTCGTCCACTGAACGAGAGGGCCGAATGTCGAAAACAATCGCCTCCGTGAGCATTGCCAATCCTTTGGTTTGCTTGACTCCCCTCCCCTACATCCCGTTTATGTGTGAGAATGATTTAATGATATATGGATTTCTTTATTTCATACGCTCTAGGTCGAACAAACAAAATCTTTACTCGATGGTGAGCTCAAACGTGCCAAGCAAGATTTGGAAACGTCAAAGTCCTCGTCGTCCTTCAAATTGGCAAAAATCACGGCCGAACTGGCGGAAATTAAGAAGGATAGGGACAAGTTGAAGACGCAAGCGGAAGAGGAAAAATTGGCTAAGGAAACTGAGGTTGAAAAATTGAAGAAAAAGGTCGTAAGTTTAGAAAAGAATGGGGTCAATGCGAAGAAGATGGTGGAGATGAAACAAACCTACACTGAGAGAATATCTCGTGAGTACAAAATAATGATACATATTTTCTATACATTTGTTTAAATCTCTCTATTTTTATTCTGTGTTATTTTCTTTTTATTCTATGAACTTTATATTTTTGTAGATCTTGAAGAGGAAGTGAAACGCAATCTCGAGAGATATGACGAATTGAATACAAAGCACGGGCAGGTATTGGAGTCCCGTGAACGTATAGAGAACGAGAATCAGACACTAAACAGGTGAAAAGTGAGACTTTATTTCCGAGGTGTAGAATAATTTCACTGCCACAAATTTTAAATAATAACGAATTTCTTCTCTCTGCAGTAAATTGGTGGATCAGAGAAAACAATTAAATACTCTTGAGAGTGAACTTAGGACACTGCAAGATACGTATAAGTCGCAATCAAATACATGGGCTAAAGAAAAATCTCGACTCGAGGTTAGAATTTAAGATACCAAAAATTGTTAAATTGTTGTCCATTCCAAAAATTGTCTACTGCGTTCGTTTGAATAATGCATTATCATTCCAGGAAAAAATACGTGAGCACGAACGATCTCCGAGTAATTTCCAATTGGAGGAAGCAAAAGAACAAATCAATCGTCTCATAAAAGAAAATAATTCACTGAAAGATCAAGTAACAGACATCAGAAAAATTGCGAGTATATTTGAAAATTATGTTAAGCAAAATTAACAACCATTCTTCATCTTTTATCACCTTTATATAGGGATTTAGCTGCAGTGATTTATTTCTACTAACTAAAAGCTAGAGGGTTTAAGCTCTTGATCTATTTTCGAATATAATTTCCAGAACGAAGACCTGACAAGCAAGCTCAAAGATTACAACGCGGTATCAAAGGTCCAACGTAATTTCTCAGCAGACACAAATGCTCTGGAGGCTGAAGTGAGGAGAGCGAAGGCAGCTCTGGTTGATGCTGAGAAGACGAAGAAGGCTGATCTCGCACAATGTAAATTGCGGTACGAGCACAGGATCAAGGCGATAAACGACGAGATTCAGTCGATACAGAATCAGCTCTCACGCTACAAGAGGGAACGTGACACTTACAAGCACATGCTCGAGGGAGCGCAGAAGACTATCGCCGATCTTAAAGTCGTTAGGCAGAGAAGACAGTCGACGACATCGACTGGCAAGTCGGACGAGGTAACGAAAATATAATCTTGCTAAATTTGTCTTGATTGAGAGACAAACTGATGAACGTGGGAAATGGGGAGTATTTTTCTCCTACGATTTACATAAGCATATTATCAACTCATTCGTTCGCTGGTATTTCGACAGGACGATGAGAATTCATCTACCACGAATGTTTCCGTTCTGGAGAGACAAATTAGCTGCATGGAGGACGAACTATCCGAAAGCAAACTCGAGGCGTCGAAACTCAAAACTGAACTCGTTTCCGAAAAATCTGGCTGGCAGATCAAGCTCGCCGAGATGCAGTCCAGGATCAACGAGGTATGCTAAATATTGTGACTCCCTAATCATGCTTCAATTCACTGAGCCTTATTTTCTTTGTGCTGGAGATTCAAAGTGACTATAAGTAATTATACCAACACTTTATTCAATGCCTTCCTTCATTATTTTCTTTCGAACTGCAGAAAAAAAAGTAATTGACTACTATTGGAACACTACAGATTATTGCGAAACAGGCGACGTTTCGTTTGCATTCCATTTAATTAACATTCATTGTTCTGGTATAGTTGGAGGAGGAGCGGCTGCTCGCCAGTGGAAGAACAAAGATTCCAGGTCTTAAAGTGCGCATGGAACTAGCTTGGCAGAAGGAGCGAGAGGAGCAGCAGAGATTGTTGCAGGAAACTGCCACGTTGGCGAGGGATCTCAGGCAAACTTTGTTCGAGGTACATACTCCTAATACCATAGACGTAGTTAGCAGACCTAATAAGTACTTGCATACTATATGCTATACGCAATAGTCAGCGTAGCATCCAGTTGTTTCCACGATATGCGGGTGTAACATTCTATCCATAATAAACGAACGTATTGCAATTTATTCGCTCGCACCTCGCGTTAAAGGTCGAGAGGGAGCGTGACAAGGAGCGTCTTGAGAACAAGAGGCGGCAGGATCAGCTGAAGAAAGTATTCGACGAGGAGAAAGAAGAGAACAAGAAGAAACTGTTGGAGGTAAGGCTCGACCGAGCGTTTTCTTTCTTTATCTGTTCAAATGCTTCCATTTGGCATTTTTTTATCGCAAAATCAAATCGATGAAATCTAGAATTAGAAACGTCCGGGAATTACTGATTTAAAAAATCACTGTGTTCCAAAAATCAGAACAAACCGGGCAACTATATTTTCTTTTTGTAGATCTGAACATTTTTTTGTATAAAAATATTCCAATCACGAGTTACCTTGTTTCTAGCTCCAAAATTTGAATCCACACATATTTCACGCATATTTTGTAACCAAAATATCAAGCAGACATGCGTATTTTATTTTAAGAACCCGCACAATGTAAATAAGAGCTGGGAATCATCGCTATATTGAAGGTCATTAAAGATTTAACAAGGAAAGCATTTAACGTTTGGAGTGGAAGAGATTAGCAAATATATTCCCATCGACCTTTTCTTTTTTGCCCATCCCAATATTTTTTGTCGTACAACCGCAGCTGAAGGATCATCGAATTAAATATTTGTGGTCGCGTGGTCTTGCGTGTTTAGTTGCAATGTGATCTTCTGGAGTTGAGAGACGCTCACGCGAAGCTGCGAACGAGCAACGAGAAGATGAGAAGAGAAAAAGAGCGTCACGAGAGAGAACGCGAGGAGCTGCGGGACGTTATCACGAACAAGAGGCGCTTGGAGCAGACGGAGGCAAAGAACGTAAACATTTTGTTGCACCAGGTCGACGACTTGATGCGGCTCTTCCCAGAGCTCAGCACAAACAGATCGGACAACAAACCGCCGGAAACTTACACGCCTACTCCGCCGCGAAGAACCAAGGTGGGTTAATACTTCAAGTATTTAGGGACTTTGGGCGACTTCCAATTAGCGGTTCAACTGCAGTGACCAATTCAATGCCAAATATTTCAGGGACCAAAATCGAGGGAATCTTCGCCGATGCTCGAGAGCAAAGACGACGTTAGGGGTAATTAGAGAAGCCTTAAAATAAATTTAAAAAACAAGTGAATCAACAGAATCACGTTCCTTTTTCCTTCCTCGGAATTTGGCAGGTTCGTCAACGAATTTGGCCGGGCGAACTGAAAAACTGGAATATACCATTGGCAAACTGATGGAAGTTGCCAGGGAGCTTCAAGAATCAAAGAGGGCCATTGATGACAGCAATTTCTCGAAAACGAAGAAATTCGGCAAAAGGTATAATGTCATTGATGACGTTATTAATCGTACAACTAGTAAACGGCCACTTCAAGTTTACTGATTAAATTATATGTTTTGTAAAAATTTTCTCGATTTCTTGGATTAGAATGATAAACGATGTTTTTAATAATAGCTTTTTCTTAATATGTTAGTTATAAGTTCTTGCGTATTTTTCTAATGCAACAGTGACTTTCGAAGGCTCAAATATGGACTCATTATCGTGCAATTCGTTGGAATCGTTTCAGATCGAGTTCTATCGATAATGATAGTGGAAGAGGATCAACTGCCAGTCGTAGCAAACCAAGCTTGAAGCGGAAAAGCCTATCGCTAGAGCAAACTTCCGGAAAGAACGATCAGGTACTTTCTCCTCAATTCCGGAAATTTTCTATTGAAAAAAAGGGTCACTCATATTTATATCAACGTGATTTCATTTTTTTTCTGTAGCTCATTTGGGGCACCGATAGTAATGTCTCAAGCATGCAATCCTTGGACTCTGAAGTCGACTCTCGTCACTTCAGCATGCAAAGAGATTCAAGTGTTGACAGGTAAAAAAAAAATAGAAAAATAATGAATTCCTAGAAAGAAAAGTAGTTTCATAAAACTGGCAAGTGATACATAGTTGCGGTAAACTATATTTTTCGTAATTATCCTAGTCGACTATCCGGAGGCTCGACAAAAAGTGAAATGCTGCAGAGAGACAAGAAATATAATAAAAATATAATCCGCAAGATAACTACAAAATTAACAAAATCGGCGAGTGTCGACAATGATCCAAATGCCTCTTTCGATTATTCCATGCAGGTAATTACACTGTTGGTTACAGTTATTCATTTCATCGTTTAACGATTTGATATATTCGATTTTTTTTTTCAAATAATTCGTAGACTTCGGGGTCGGAGGCGAGTATAGCTGCAGAGGATTCGAAACACGAGAAGAGGAACCTCAAGAAGAAAATAACAGACATGTTTAAGCGAGGCTCCAGAAGCAATGGGTGAGTTGAATATTAATTATTCAATCCAAATAACATTATCCCCGTTGACCGTTGAATAAATGAATTTCTTCTATGTCGACATAATGAATTTCGATTTAGCACTAACAGGATTTCGTTCTATTCAAACATAACTTAATTCAATTCAAATAGATATCATATTCAATAAAAAATAAGCCCATTGTACTCAATTTTCTGGGTACGGTTATGAGCAATGATATCATAAAGAAATTTCCAATTTTAGCTTGGACAAAAAAATGGACGATTCCAGCCGACCTTCATCCAGAGCCTCGAATAGATCGAAGCAATGAAGAAGCTCGACTATAAATGAAATCGATGTGCTGATCCATTGTCGAATGAGCGAAGAAGCGCAGAGTCGAATAATTTGCTTCTATAAAAGGGAGACTCGGTATCCATAGCCGCATTTACCTTTCACCAAACCCCTGAACAATCACCCACACCGACGCCGCGTTTCTTTATATATATATATATATATATATATATGTATGTATATATATATATACATAATATATACTGGCATATAGAATCCTCGGATTCCTCGAGTGCACCGTACCTTCGTCGATCAGCGTGCAAGAAGCCAGTCTTTTTTTTTACCCTTTATCTACAATCGAAGCAAAAGATCGCAGCGAACGCCTTCAACTTCTGAATATATGGGTCATTCCACGTCAAAGATGAATCGTTTCAGTTATTAAAATCGCCAAATTATTGCATTGTTAATAAAGCCATTTTTATAAAAATGAATAAATGTCATATCTTCGAATATAGTGATAATTTATTAAAATATACAAATATCTTGGAGATTTATCGACTGTAATCTGAGATTTCACCTATATTTTTAAACAAAAATGTGTGTAAATGAAGTTTGATCTGAATTCGGGCGACACTAATTACACAAACATATCAACAAAACTATAAACGAATTGTTTTATAAACCCATTTTTTAAAGAATCAGTTTCAATTCTTGATTACGTGATTTTAGTAATACTGAATTTTTGACGTGGAATATCTCATAACGCAACAGAATCGAATAACAATAATAAAAGCAATAACAAAATAATCCCATGTGGTATATCCTGCGTAGACAGGTCTGTATATATATGAGGAGAGGAAATGTGTGCGTACCTCTGTATATAAATAAAATGAAGTAAAATAAGATTGTCGAATGAATTGGTGCGAGCCGGATTTTCATAGTTTATCAATTCTTATTGCTAAATCGATTTAGACTCGTGCTCAGCCGATGAGGAGTGTATCATCATCGAGAAAATGGTACTCGGGTATGTCGAGATTCCTTGGGGCAGGTCCTTTGCGGATTCGTCCCGCTCCGTCGTAGTGAGATCCGTGACAAGGACAGTAAAATCCCCCTTGTATCATACCGGCTCCGGGTATGGGTACACAACCGAGATGCGTGCATATACCGATAACTACGAGCCACTGGGGTCGCTGAACTCTCTTGTCGTCGGCTTCGGGGTCTCTCAGCTCCGTCACGCTGGTGGTCCTCTCCTGTTCTATTGTCTCTGGGGATCTGTAACGACCGGACAATATGATAGATCATTTTATTACCAGTGATATATCAAATGCACAAAGATAAGTACGTTGACAGGGGCAGAGGAGCTTAACTCGTACATATTTCTTTATTTTTATGTACCTGTGATAAACGAAAACCGGCTTGCCTCGCCATTTAGCAACAGCCGTTTTACCCACAGGCACGTTGGACAGCTTAAACTCCGTCTGAGCAACGGCCAAAACGTCTCTGGACGGTGCCATGAACATCACCAACTGCACCAATACAGACTTGTAGGCGTACAAACCGACCACTCCAGCCGCTGTGGATTTTAATTAATTTAGGAATTACGCAAGAAATCGAACGAAAATTGGCGATTAAAGAATTCATATTAATCATGATAATGATGATTTTCATGAACTCACCGAAAGAAGTCATACCGATGAAAGCTTTGCGTCCATCAGCGCTTCGATTGGCGGGTAGGTTTGGATCTCTTGTACTTTTCTTTCGATAGTCGTCTAAATCTGGTCCAGGCAAATCTGTGTGAGCTTGTCTGTTCAGATCAATGAACTCTGGAAGATTTTGATATTCAACGTAACTTTTATTTTATTTTTTTCAATTCTTCGGAGGTAAATATTAAAAAATATTATTTAATAACATTCACCAGGTTTCCGGTTGAGATGCGTCGGAGGTAAACATTTCTTGAGCTGAAGAGTCGGGCGGGCGAGGCTCGGAAACTTTTCCAGTATTCTGAACCGAAACATCGCGAGTGCCTCTCGAGTATCGAGGTCTAGGTCGCGGTGTATTGGATAATTCCAAACTTTACCTTGACTGTGTATTTCTGTCAAATTACTTTGACAGGCGAATTTATTAATCATAGAATAAAAGAATATCAACTTGGCGAGTCACTGTATCATTTTTCTTTCAATTTCTTGGCGAATTTTGTATCATTTTGTTTACATTATTATTTATTAAATTACATATGATTGAACGTCCTTAACGATCTTAAATTAATTTTTATTTCCGCAATTTAGTTAACGTACAGAAAAAAATTCCTTCGATCAATCGGTCGACGATCTTCTGATCTGATGAAACATTCGTATTAAAAGCAAATGATCATTTTTCATTTGCATTAATTGTGAATTATTAAAGTATCCTTGTATTTTAAATACTGGACGTAGAATATCTGCGACTGACACTATCCTCATTGTTATCTCTCAACCAAAAATCTAAATTTCTTTCATACGATCCATCCGGCAAACTATCGATGTCTTCGTTAGAAAATTCGGAATTGCATTTTTTGGTGATACTGTGAACACAGCATTCGATTGACAGCGCGAAAAATCCGATGAGTGTACCAGCGCCGAGAATCAGAAACATTCCTTGAGTATCGTCAACAGTTAGTTGACGCTCTTCTACCGATACCCGCTGAAGCTTCGATCCTGGAGCCACCTAATTAAGTAATCATCATCGGTCAATAATTTTCACAGTTGAAAATCGCCTGTGATCCGCGATTATGCAGGATAATTAAAGTTTACAGGTGTTCAGTTCGATCAATTGTTTCAGTTTTTGTTTTTACTTTAAGGTGGCGGAATTGATAAGCTCTTTCCAAAAAAAAATTATCAATCGAGGACTCGAATGAAGAGTATTTCTGTCATGGTGGAAACTGGAATATCTGATAGTAACATATTTATCTACTATGAAAACTTGCCGATAACAATTTTCCCGAAGCCGATCTTTGAGAGTTCCATTCAACGTCTCGGACGATTTTTTGCGTCAGTCCTGATTGCCTGGCTCGAATGACGACTTTGCCAAAGGCTTCTGTATAAATCGAATCCATTGGCATCACAATCGTTACCCCGTATTCAACAAAGCATTCGGTGCTTATATGCATCAGCGATCGTTTCGTTGACCAGCTAAATTTTGGACCAAATTATTAAGATCATCGATATAAATCACCAACTTTGCAGGTATTATATTTTTATTTCCTACGTGTGTGCTTTATGGATTACCCTAAGTCCTAAAAAAAAATAGATGTCACATACTTCGGTGCAAATTCTGCCTGAACGATATATTCCAATAGTATCCGAGATCCAAGAAAAGCATAAGGCCAAAAGTATGCATGACTGGCATTCTTAACGCCCTCTTTGACACTGGGTACATACTCGATATTTTTTAATAACTTTATCGCCAATGGGTCGTCCATGGTCGAGGAATTGAACCACGTATTCCATCCATCGTGATCTATAAAAACATAAAATACAATTTAAAACATCATTCAATGGGAAATTACAAGTCCCCGTGATTTTTTTTTTTTTTTCAGTATGCCAATTTCTCGAGGCTTAATAGCGTCAATTACCTAATGTTCCAATACGATAGCGATTTCTGAGTAGCTGATCGGCGGTCTCCATCGCGGTTGGATAAACGGGCACCGTAATAAAGGCCATGATCGATCCCGTGTAACAAGACGTTATTATAATGGTGAAGACCCAATAGATTCCTGGACATAAAAATCTATACATTGTGTATCATTATTGTATAGTGTAACACGTATAGCCTTGACGAGAAGTTATTCTCGATGATATACAACAGCCGTGATCACTTCATTAACTTTGCAGCAACGAGTTTCGCGCGGTAGAATCGATACCGTTCGGTACAAACAAGTACATACCGATGAGGATCGAAGTGGAGTTCTTTCCAAGGCCAGAATTGAGAAGTGGATTTTTCACCGAGAAACTGTTGGTAAACGTGCTGAAGACGAACCAGAACATCGAGTTGAGGTTGCTCGGCTTCGTTAACAGAGACTTGAGGCTGTAATGGCTGTTCATCGATAATGGTATCATAGCTATCATGTAAACCGAGCACAGGAGCAACCACACGGATAATTGGAATGGTCCCATTACCGCCCGATATCTAAAGGATGCCCACAGTTCGAATCATTATTCTTATTAAATATCACATAAAGAGGCTCAGACTAGAGATTCAACTCAGAGATCCCGAATAATCGCATCGATAAATGGACACTTTTGATCATTTGTGTCGTATTTATTTTGCTACAAAAATATAACACTTTTCTGTCGATGATTGTGTCGTTCATAGATTTTCTACATGTACACTAATAGAGACCAATCATAACAAAGTAGTTAGGAAATTTCTTCAATATTTTTGTGACGATATGATTATAGATCATTACACTTTCTAAAAAATATTTTATGTAACAAGTTAAGTACTGAAAACTTTTATTTCTGTAGAATTAGTGTTAGTACCATATTTTTTTTTATCTTACTATTTTTGTAATTAGATGATTACGGATTATCAGATATTTTTATTACAATGTACTTTTTTTATTGATCCAAATGAGATAGTTAGAATACCATAGGAATTTAAATACCATGAGTCCCGGTATTATTTATAAATTGTAAAAAAAATTGTTTTCAGAGATTTCTTAGCGTATGCCAATTTTTTACTCTAAGTATTAAATTACTTTGGCAGTGCAGTGGAAGCCAGTGAGATGAAAGACGCGCAGTCCTCCATATGAGCAGCAACAGTATCGAATTTAGCGAGAACTTCCGAGGTTTCGTAAATTCCACCGACCGCGGCTCCAGCGTTCCCGGCTGTGACGTCATGAGTAGCCGCAGCAATTGGGCTGCAAGCAAAAAAGACGAAAATATTAATATTACCATTTTTTATTTATTTTTGAAATTCATTAACCTTTCGAGCGTTGAGCTGGGGTCGCGAAATTCTGCGGTGAAATTTAATACCTCTCCCAACAGCCTCACGACACGAACATCTACACCGTCCCATTTTATCTCATCGTTATTAACCGAAATCCTGTAAATTTTTTAAAAAATTAATATGCATTTTTTTATTTTTTGTAATGCGTGAATTTTTTGTTGTTTTTATTGTCGTGACTTTCGTATGACGAACGGAGGTTTGTGAGCAGCTGATATCAAAATTCGATGACCATTAAATCCGTTGCGAAGCTTTCTGGGAAATAAATCTGTGTCCTGCTTCGTTAAGGAATCGTTGATCCATGATGTTAGCAATATTGGCTTACTCGCGCCACTGCCATCATTGTACAATTCATGAGTGTACAGTAAATATGAACCTTCCTGAAAAAAAAAAAAAATTAAAGTAGAGACACGAGCGTTCCTCTGTAATTTAATGATCATTCTTTTATTTCTATTGAAATTATTCAACAACTGCTACAACTATAATTAAAAAAAAATTCTTATCATAATTGATATTCATAATTTTTTTAAATTGACGTATTATAAATATTTTCTTGTGTGTATCCGATAATTCGATTGCAATGTTTACTCGAGCGTGTAAGAAAATTGACAAACAGGAAGTAAAAGTAATAAGCGTAATGTGATTTTTTTCATAAAAAATAATTGATTACATATAATGTACGATACGTGCCTTGGTCCGTCGGCTAATACTGTGAGTAACGACGAGTAAATTGACATAAGACCGGGACGCGTAACTCTTCAAGAAATCCTTGACGGTCCAAGGCGTAGATTCCGAAACAATCAATATCTTATTTCTCGTATCTCGTTTAATTATTTTATCGATACTAAAAACATTATCTAAGAAAATCATGTGATTGTGGCATTTGTCTTTGGCTCGATAGCTCGGCAGGATTTCTTCCGTGACATTCGCGCTCAGTTTCACAAAAACGTTCGAAAAACTTTTGTAGAGGTCCCAAAAATGCGTGGGTTGCTGGGCGATATATTTTTCATCGCAATAAGTCACGACGTCGCAGCCTTCGAAATATTTGAGCGTTATGTGATGAAGCAAACGAGTCAAGCTCTGCGATCTCGCGTACAAATCCTTAAAACCCACAATATTAATATTATTATCCTTATCCTCCATACTATTATTATGATTTATCGGGGCTTTCGAATAAAAAAAATTCTGACACGTAATTCCATTAATCAAAATAACAAAAAAAATCAGGTGAACCATAATCGAAAATTTCGTGTGGAAAATTCGTTATTTGTTTTTTTTTTATTGCACACTTGACCAAGTGCTTGACTGACACTGCGATCAATCGATACGGCAAATGTCCTTTTATAGCACGAAGGGGAAGGTCAATTATCATTTCATATTTATTGCTCATTACTCGAGGGCCAATGTCAATAGCAAATATTGCAAAAGTGCAATTACATTCATAGTTCATTATGTAGCGTTCCAACATGGTCGCTGGTATCTAACACTAGTGGCGCTTCAATCGGGTCAATTCAAATATATCATTTTTCTTTTGCGACTGTTACGCCATTTGGTGATAACTAGAACTATTTTACTTTTTGCGTATCCCTACCATGGTAGCAGGATTGTAACTTTGCGAGGTCCTGACTTTATGAGTACTAGGGGTCGTATTCATAATCGAGTCTTAAGTGTAAGTTCGCCTTAAGCATGGTCTTAAGGCAGCGTTTAGATTCATAAACGGTTATCTTGAGAAAAGCTTGACAACTCGGTCTTAAGTAAGATTATCAGTGGAAATAAGTATTCATAGACATTGCTCAAGACGAGATTGAGAATGTAAAGTTTTCGATGTATTCATAATCAATTAAGATTATCTTATAACAAACCATAACCTCACTTTTTATTGAAAAAAAGCTGTTTTCTTCAAGTCAACACTTCAGCTGACTTAAGACAGTCTTTAATAAATTTGTTGTGAAAGTGAAAGTGAAAGAAGTATCAAAAACAATGGATGTTTTGGGTCTACATTCTATTATGATTGATGATCATATAGTTGTTGGTTTGGATTTAGATGAGGAAAATATTATTTTGCGTGTTCCAAAACGCTATATTCGCGATATGCAAGATCCTTTTGATTTTTATTCAGAAATTGAATTCAAAAAGCGATTCAGATTTGAAAAAAATAGTGTTAAATTTGGAATATTACCACTGATAGAACCAAATTTGGTTAAAATCAATAATCGTGGGTTACCAATCTCACCAGTGTTTCAATTATTAATATGTTTGCGATTTTATGCAACTGCAAGTCTTCAGGTAATTACATGTTATTATCATAATTATACTTATTTATTAATTTTTGAAAAATACTAGTCCAATTCATATTTTTAGGTTATTCTTGGTGATTGTATGTCAGTATCTCAACCAACGGTTTCAAGAATAGTTTTTCGTGTGAGCGTTATACTTGCTAGTAAAATCAATGATTACATAAAAATGCCCCAGACTCAAGAAGCAAAATTAGAAAATCAAAGACTCTTTGAGCGCTTAGGGTATGGTAATGGAGCAATCGGAATACCCGGTGTTGATGGAGCAATTGATTGTACTCATATTCGATTAGTCCACACCAGATTTCACAATATCAATGAAGTTTTCAGAAATCGAAAGGGTTACTTTTCTTTGAATGTTCAAGTGAGTATACACTTATATTTGGCAATTGATTATCATTGAATAGTAATGATCTATAATTGTTTTTATCTCGCAGACAGTTGTTGGACCACGAATGGAATTTTTAGATATAGTTCCAGAATGGCCTGGTAGTGCTCACGATAGTCGGATTTTTCAAAATTCAAGAATCTACATGAGATATTATGAACGTCAACTCACTGGGTTACTCGTTGGTGATGCTGGATATGCATGCACACCTTTTTTAATGACGCCTGTTAGCAACCCCGTGACTGACGAACAAATAGGGTAAGCAATAGAGAGAAATCTAAATTTCACTATAAATTTTTTTTCCTTTAATAATTATCTTTGAATAGATTCTATGTGACTTCTTTAACTCATATTTAAGTAATACTTTGTTATTGACATAATTTTTCTGTTACAGCTATAATAATATTCAGAGTAGAACACGAATTATTGTGGAAAGGGCATACGGTGTTTGGAAACGACGATTTCCGTGTTTGTCAAGAGGATTAACAAATAAACTTATTTGTTCAACTACGATTGTTGTAGCCTGTGCTGTATTACATAATTTGTCACTAATATTCAATGATGTGCTACCCGAAGAAGATATACCAGATGACTTAGATGATGAGCTAAATGCAGAAATTCCTGTACCTCAAGTAAACCAGCAACCTGCTGATGGTTTTGCATTTCGTGAAGCACTGATACATCGTATGTTTAATGCATAATTTAAACTAAAATAATTTTTTTTTATTCAATCAACATGGTTTGTTACTTTTCTATAAAATAGAGATTAACGAAAATAATGGGTGAATTTTTGTCAAGAACGTAAGTTTATTTTGGTTAAATTTAATTTATGAATTGTAAATGGAAATAAAAAAATAATTCAATTTAATCTGTAAATATACATTTTTGAATATCTGAAAGAAATTGTAAAAAATTCCAAATTGTAAAAGTTAAATTGACCCAATTGTATTTATAAATGTAATGTATTCTTAAGAAACAAATAAACATTTATTAAATATATTACAGCAGTACTCAATTTCAATAACAGTTGTTTAAATAAAGCATATAAAAATTAAGCTATTGGAATAAAAAAGAAAAAAGTTTTTATCTTTGTATAGATAAAATTTTTTATTTCAAATCTTATAAGTATTGAACACAATTATTATAAAAAGAAAATAATTTTTTTTATAGACTATAAATTGTGACTAATTTACTATTCAACAATCATTCATAAAATACAAAAACTTGATATGTTTAAATAGAAATAATACTTTCAGAAAGTAGAACTTAGCTATCCTGCAGCTAATAATTGCACTTTGATGCAGTCTTACAATAAAATACAAGTTATCGTAATTAAAACTTTCGTAATTATAAATGTTTACTGAATATTTTATAAAAATGTTTATACTATAAAGACTAGTTATAACAGTATTATATAAATCTTTAATAATTATGAATAACTTATTCTCTATCAAAGTTTGGCTAAGGCTCTAAGCAATAGAAAAATATTTGCGAATAAAAGCTGAAAAATTAAATATAGAATTTGGTTCCTAGGTTACTAAACGAAAAGGTTCCTAGGTTACAAAACTGTTAATGAGTTAGACGTATGAAAAACTAATCATACTGAAAAGAATTACGAATTAATTAATAATCCTTGTTTTGTTCTCTTAACAAGTTCAACTCTGCCAACTGAGCTGTAGCAGTTGCTGCGCGAATTTCTAATTCATGTTTCTGTTTTAAGTGAGCCATTTTTAAGTCGTGTATTTCTTGCTCATATTTTAATTTCTGACAAAATAATCGTTCTTCTTGTTTGATAATTTTGGTGAGTCTTTCAGTCGTGCAACTTTTTTCCTCCTCATTGAAACTGTGCTCTTTGGTTCTTTTGCGAGATCGCACATCTACAATAATTGAAAAAATTAAAATATTTAAAATGCATTCATAAATTAATTATATTAAAATTTTATCTCCATGAGCACTACTCACTAGCTACTACCGATGACTTCTTACTAAATTCATTGTCCAGTGTCTTGAAATCATTGCCGGTAGTTCCAGATACTCCAGACGTGGATGCTTCAGTTGAAGTGAAATTCCCTTCGAGTATCACGTCACCATAAGATAAACTTGCGTCGTCACTACCCTTCAAAAGCGATTCAATCGTGGTATAATCATCGCCTTCCATCATGTCAACAGCACTGCGCTTAGCTAAAAAAAAATATTTATTATAATTACATTTAGATATTATATTATATTATTATTATACGATTATATGTATAAGGAAATAATTATCGATTTATGTTATTCAAAATATCGAATAGAGCAAACACTTTATGAGTTTTTAATTAATAAAATACAAAAAGCTGAACCAATTGACCATAATTCAATTATGCTTACCAGCAAGTTCATCATCACCAATATTTGATGAAAAGAAAACGGGTGCTGTTGTGTTTAAGCTCGGTGCTATGAGCATTATATCAGGATCTACTTCTGCGTCCTGAGTTGAAGGACCACCTCCTGTTGCTAGACGATGTTGTTTTTCCTGTGTCAGTGCAGCCCGCTGCTTCATTTTCATATTGGTCCACAACTTTTTAAGTTGCTTAAGATCCCTCTGCAAGATTTGTTAACAATATTCCAAATTCAGCACACTTGATAAATAATTAAATAACTTACCTTTCCCGAAATTAAAGCTGATGAATTATATTTTTCTGTTATTGAGTTCCAAGCTTCAGCTTTCTCGCCCAAAGTTACTGAATCACTTCTTTTGTTTTCAATTACATGAGAGTAATTTTTTAATATTTGGAGGAACAGTTTTTGTTCGACCATAGAATAATTACTCCCTTTTGTTTTTCCCGTCATTTTATCAGGTCTTTTTTTATTAATTATTAAAAATAATTATCTACTTTTCACTAATCCTCTAGAGATGGTTTATGCGGTATAATTTTGGTTATATTTTCATATTTTAATGCGTCAGTGACTACAATATATATGAAGTACTTTTTAATCAATCAAATTATCGGATACATAAGAATTTTTACGGAAATTAACGAACACATATCAAGACGATCTTAAGTTCAGTCTTATTCAAGCTGATCTTACACTAAATAAGATCACACTTGAGAGTTTCATCTTACCCAAGACAATCTTATCGTTTATCTATGAATACATATTGACTTAAATCGGGTAAGACGGTCTTCATGAAGACGGACTTAAGCACTGCCTTAAGACCTGACTATGAATACGACCCTAGGAGTCGCGTCAACGGTGTTCACGAGTCAAGACATACGTACCACTACGTATCTTTAACAAGATTAATACATTTCATTTTCTTATTAATAAAAGTTTCGTCAATAAACAATATAGTGTTATTTCTTCACTCAATTGACTTTTCTTTGAATACCAACTCCTGAACCTACAATTACGCGACGAGTGGCGCCCCCTGTTATCTTGTTTTGAGCTATTCCTAAGTTTCACTGTGACCAGAGCTGTGACCCTCGGTAGCTTCGTAGGCGCACAGCCTTGGCGACGCGTCGTTGGTGCTTGACAACTGTGTAAAACATGGCGTCGGCGTTGGAATCGATGGTTGTTGACGAAAAACAACTTCCCGAAAAGCCGGTTGACAGAGAAAAGGTAAAACGTCTTCTAAATATTGATAAGCGCCTTTTGTACGAGCGTAATCGGTCACAAGCAACACGAGTTTCCTTGCGAATTCGACGTTTTCTCAGATGATCAAGTCGCGTCGTTGACCTAACCTCAAAATATTGTATGCTGTATTTTCTGGGATATCGAAAACCTGTAAAATTTAATATTTTACGCTTCGTTCAGAGAAAGTACAGCCAATAAAATTGGTAACTTGTATTTGATGAGCTGTTTAAACAGTTCGAATGGTTTTTTTAATGCAGTTTACTCGTTAACGTTAAACATTGTTTACAATTATCAATTGTTTTCTAGATTATTTGTCAAATTCATTATACGCTGTTGCTGGATATTCGAACTTGATAAATTGAAATAATAAATTCTGGGAATGCGAATAAAATACATTGTTTCAGTTTTGTCTTTTTTTCATAAGATTGTAAAATTTTTTTTCCATTGTTTGGCCGATTGAAGATTTAATGGAATTATATTCCATTATATATAGTGTGTACTTTGATTGTTTTCATGAATATGAAAAGTAATACAATTTATACATAATCGTCATAACGATACCACTGCAATATGAAATTTTATGCTTTGCGATTTGAATATGTGCTGCATTATGTTGAGACTCTGCAGCTTTACTGAAAAAAATGCGCAATGTCTACATTTAAAACTTTTTTCTTGTAACAGACATGTCCGCTTCTACTCCGTGTATTTTGCAATACCGGTCGCCATCACAATATCATGGACTACAGTCGAGGCAATGTGCCCTCAAACGAGTTACAAATCTACACATGGTAATAATAATAAAAAAAATTTTCATTGCATGCATCTTCGCTAAACAAATGAATGATAGTATTTTCATAATTATTGGTATTTATTGTTAAGGATGGACGCTACACTCAGAGAAATCACTGGACTGGTAAAAGAGGTGAATCCTGATGCTAGAAACAAAGGAACGTATTTTGACTTTTCCCTCGTAACTCCCGAGGTCAGAAATGCTGGATTCCGAATGCGAGAGATTGGAGTCACTTGCTCTGGACAGAAAGGCGCCGATGACAATAAAACCCTTTCACAAGCAAGGTTTGCATTTGAATATCAGCTATCTTAAGTTTTCAGAAAAAAGTTGAGAATGGCTTAAGAGGCAGTGATACTTCCTCCACCACTTTCAAAAATTTCCAAACCTATGTTCTCGCAAAATACTCGACAGACATAGCTCAAATTTTGATATAATGTGTGGAAGTATTGCACAATTGGGCTGAGCTTCGGGCTTTTTGATATCCAAAGCCGTTTGTTTAGGAGAATCGATAAACCAGTAAGTGGGGTGAGGTGCGAGAGAGACAGCCCTATAGGCGTTTAACATTGGGCGAAGAAATTTTCGTCGGTGTATCACTGAGCGTTAATGCAGAATTCTGACATGTAGTCGATAAAAACGCTTCTCAGATTTTGTTATGGATCGAGCAGTAACCCATTATCTATTAAAAGCATGAGGAACTTCTCGATCGGTAACAAAAATGGCTATACATTATTAAAACGTTATTCAGAAAATAAAATGATGTACTTTTTGTGATTACAGATTCACGATAGGAGATTATTTGGATATTTCCATAACACCACCAAATCGAATGATGCAGCCGGCAATTCGCCGGGGCGGTCTGAGACAGTACTGACAAAGTCACACTCGACAGTTTTAAGTCTCAATATATTTTTACCTTCTTAATTATGTATGTGAATGAAAAATTAATAAATGTCAAAAATCTACGAAGCTCTCCGTCTTTTAATTATTAAATTATAATTACGTAGATTCAACGATTGGGTCTTTCTGCGTGAGAAAATCGATAAACCCGAACTGTAGTTGATTATTCACGTAGATAATTTTCAAAAACGAATTGCCATTTGTTGTATAACATGAGTAGTTGCGATTCCTTATCGATGCTTTTCATGACTTCCTCACACAAAATTCTCGTTTATACCGACTCGTTTCTATTTTTTCTAATGAAGCAAACGTAGGAAATTATCGGCAGTGGAGATTGTCTCAAAGTGGCGCGTTTCTCGAAACCCTCGCCAGATTTCATCAAGCTCTCGATCCTGTTCGAATAGATGTATTGTAACAGGAAATTCGGAGCTTGGTGAGAATTGCCTATTCCCAAAGCGCTTATCTTTTATATTTTTATCTGATTAAAAACACAATAAAAAAAAGAATATTGAAATTAGAACAAAGCATTAAAAAATAATAACATTTTTCCATACGTACCTGATCAGAAAGAAATGGAAACATACGTGAAATTTGTTGAAAATTCAGCAAAAAAAATTGCATGTTCTTCTTTAACAAAAGCATGCCTAAATTTTTAGAATGATTTTTACACCCACATTACTTCAGCCACTTAACTTTAATTCCGAAAATTCGAGTCATTCGTATTTAAAGCACCGAGTACAAAGTATCGTTGAATAATCTCCTAGGCGTTGTTACGGCGTTGGGTATAACAAGCATATCGAGAGGGGTGAGGTTTCTCACCGCAATCACCTGGGGCTATTTTAAAGACACTTCTACTTTAATTATACCGAAGCGCTCTTTCCCCCATTCCTCTGTGTCTCCCGGCCGCGCGATGTTACGATATTATGATATTACGAAGCATGCGGGGGTGGCCCATCAGGTTTCCCTGAGATTTCGAGAAGTTGGGGAAAGTTTAAACAGCCTCTATATTCCACCTTCCCGTCCCGAAAAGCCCGTACCAAACCAGTCTACGTATTTCGCCTGGACTTATCAACTTGTATACAATGATTTACGAATGTGCAATACCGTCTCGAAGGAATCTAATTTTTTCCCATTTTTCTTCTTTTTTTTTCGTTCGCCTCGCCAGAATTCATGGATGAAGGATGGAGGAAATCGCAAGGGGCGAGAAGGTGGGAGGTCATGCACACCCGGACGCAGCGACCCCCGAAAAATTCAGCTCCGTAATCAGTAATCAAATTTATTAGTTTCTATTGTCTTGGGCGCCTCGGTTGTGCTTCTGGCTGGTGGAAATTCTTTTCCGATTTTATGGCGTGGAAAGACGATATAATAAGGAGATCGGGAGAGGCCAAGAGAGAGCTAAGAGCCCCACCAACGGTCGAGAGGAACTGCGAGTAACGAGGGAATAAGAATGGCTGTTGAGGGGGTGAGTATTCTCTCGCTGCAGGTTTCGGGGCTCGGTGCTTCGACTGGGAGAGGGCCAAGATTTACTGGACCCACTAGTGGCCGCTAACTTTCCAAGGGGGAAGCAAGTACTGCTGGTGGTAGGTGCTGCTACTGCTCCTACTGGTGCTCGGCGCCTTCGCGAAAACACTAAAGCGATATAATATGCCCTCGGCCACGACTTAACGGTATCGCACTTTGCTTCGCTCGGGCGCAGCGAAACGATCCAAAATTTTCTTTAAATTCATCGGAGCAAGCTTTTTGCCTCACCAATTTTTTCCTCCGACGAAGAAATAACCGACCGCAAGAAAAAGAGCAAGATGGCAGAAATATAAGAGAAGCTAATAAAATGCATTAAGACACATTTTTATTAAACAATTTAATAAGAATTTACAATTCCTATGACTGTTTTCTGAACTAGTCAATCTATTGGTATAAATTTAATGGACAAATCTATCAAAGCCAAGAAACTGACATAACGATTCTCCTTTTTTTATTCGTTATTCGTACGAATGATTTTCATGCGACTATTTTTCGAGGCTGCGATACTTCACATTATTTAACGGCATTCATAAATATACCCTTGCGCCATCTGCGTTGCCGAACCGATATAAGAAACATATTAAAATATTGCACCAATAATTCTGTGGATGCTCGGAACGTCAGCCGCCCACGACTGCTCGCGTTAGAATCGATTTCGGGTTATAGGTGACAAGAAATCTGTTGACTCAGGAATATAGGGGAACGTCTGCAATAAAAATAAATATCTACGCACACGTGGCCGCTGTGTGGAAGTGCCTGTATAAAGTATATACCGAAAAACAGAGACAGGATGCTGGAGGAAAAGAAGAAAAGATACGATGTAGGGTAGTCACGGCGAAGGGGTGAATGGCGAGGCGTGTAACGTCATATCCGAACGCTACACTAAACTATACGCCCCATAACGATATATAAACCCGACATATTTTCGAATAAGAAATTTTTTCGAATCTCCGTTGCGTCCGAATGAACTATAAACTCAACCATACGTTATCTTTTATCCTCCTAAAGCCGATGGCTGGCCAGCTCAATTTTTCTACTGGGATAAATGCCCCAGTCATGGTCACCGTTTAGCTTTTCATTATTTTGAGAGCTCCACATTGCAAAAATATATTTTTTTATACATTCACTTTCGAGCTTATTCGGACAATAATATAATTGGGTACTTTCTTAATTAACAACAGTGTGAGCAAAATTTTTGAATGTCGGAAAGAAAACTTAACAATTTATTGAGCCAGTAAAATTTTCGAAAGGAGGTTTTATCTCATAAAACGGACGTTCCCTTCTACTTTTCGAATCGAAATGTCATATGCTGTTCAATAAGACAGTCAATAAAATTCCATACAATATTTCTCATTAAACCTAAAATTCGCAACGGATAATCAAAAGTTGTTGTATCGTCGAGCATCGAGTGGGCGAAACGTGCCAACGACGTTGCTGCCCGTCTGCTGCCACTGTGAGAATAAGTTTGAGTTTTCATTGCGCGTCCGAAAAATAGGGTGCGTGAGAAAAAAAAAAATATATTGGTGGGTGGGGTGCGAACTGCTCCGCAAGATGTTGCAAGGGCCATTACAGCCCCGCTGGGCTTGCTCTCTCTCCCTCTCTCGCGATTTCTTCTCGCGGCTCCTTTGCTTTTGCCACACATTTCCCTGTTTTTGGCTCACCCTGGTTTGCGACTATACGATCGGTAAAGCATCATCGACACTGTCACGGAATACCAAACGATATACAACAGAACGGAATACATAATGGAAGTTGTTATATATGTATAGCAGTCACAGTAAAGTGTATATATACATATATATATATATATGACTATGAGTATAGCGTCGTAAAGTAACGGGAAAGAGTAGCAGTAAAATCGACGAAGTTTTTCCCGGGGGCTCGCCGTTGGGGCGCGACAGATGAAATACGTACTGCCGATCCGACGTTCCTCTCTCCGCCGCGCGCGAATTTTCGCTAGCTCGCTCTTTGCTTTCTGTATCCATAGTTTCTCTTTTCTCCTGTTGTAGAGCGAAAAGATAAAGAGTGGAGTAGTCGGGTTCTCCGGGCGAGTGTACGCCGGGGGTGGGAATGGTGTATCGTGTGAGGGTGAAGTATGGTATGCTCCTGGCTCCCGAGTGCCCCGGAAACACTCCTTTACCGACTACATCCGGGGATCCATTACTGAGTTCCGCTGTCCAACCATCCATAGCCCGGACTCAAAGATTTGTGTATCTTCGTGCGGGCGTCTTTCCCGTTCCAGAAGAAGAATTTTAGCCCGCTGCGTTTTCATGGAGCGATGTGATATTCAGTGGATACAACGAGAAGAAAAGAGGTAATGAGAAAATTTCATTTCGGTGGTTTTTATTTGATTTTTCGAGAGGTTTAGAATTTTGTGCTTTTTATTTGTAAAGTAAAGCAGAAAAGATTGTTATTATTATTCTTAAATCTACTATCAAGTTCGGTCGACTTTATTATTCTCTTTTTAATTATAATTCACTCCATATTTCGGACCGCAATTTACATGGCTTGTTTTTTTTTTTTTTTTTCCAGTGAGACCGGAAAGAACGTGCTACTATTTTCAAGCGTGAAGCTTGCGAAATCTGCACGGGGTTGATTCTTTGATTCGAGAGGGTTGGAGAGCTCATCCTGACGAGCCCTTGATTTCTCGCTTCTCATTTAAGTCGAAAGAAGAGAGAAAAAGTATGCGGCCCTTATTCACAAAGTCCTGAGACGAGTGGAAGGAAAGAATCGGAACGTCAGCCGGATTGCACAACCCCAAAAATTCCCGACCACTTCACTCTCGTCCTCCGCCGTGGGCCATAATTCGATTTCACGCCCAAGAAAGTATATTCCTTTCGTCGGGAGCATGACACCACCGACAGCTGGTGAATATGAAGATTTTTTTCCTCGCCCTTCTCTTCCGCCTCTTTCCAAACTAAAAATGTTTTCCGATTCTTCAGGAGTCACGTTTATTTGTTTAAGAAATAAACGTGAGTTTCGCGGTCTCCTTCGTCAGCGAATACGCATGTCGAAAATAACATTTGCGGTGGATTTTTGAGCTGCAATTTTTGACATTTTCACCGCGCTGTTTCCTCACCTATTTTTTAAATCCACACAACAAACACATACACACAAACACCGGTCATTCTATTTCCTCATTGTGATATGAAGTACTAAATATAGCAACAGTAGTCACTGATTACATTTACGTTTTAAGTAAGAATGTGAAATTAGCGACTTGCTGACTTCTTCAGCTTACACGCGTGTTTGAATATGAGTCTTGCGATGAATTTTTGGTGCCGCTATTCTTCACACTTTTATGGCAACCCCTCGTGTTTAGTGCCCTGCAGTATTTTCCGGGCTTTTCGTAGACTTAGGGAAATGCATTAACACCCCTTTGTTTATCGAACCCACCGCGCGACTCCACTCAACGAACAGGGGCAGCACGGAGGCCGGGGGAAGTAAAATGAGAGCAAAAGGAAGCGCAAAACGCCTTCGTGATATTTACTACAGGTGGAAATAAGAGTGAGGGCAATGGCTTTCTGGGAAACAAATGGTCCTGGCATCCAGTGGCAAAGAGTTCAACATCTGTTTACCGCCTCGTAGCGGCTTGCCTCTCTCGTTCGCTTATTTAACACAGAGGGAATTAATAACCAGTCGTTAGCGAGACTTTGCGCGGATTTCTACAACTCGGTTAATTTATTCGCCACGAGGCACTCGCCTTTACCAATACTGCCACTGCCGCTGGCGTTTCCCTGCTTTCTATACCGTAGAGACTGTACACCGATTGATTGTCGAAGCTCGAGGTTCCTCCGTTATAGTAATATCTTTGTAATGGTACTTGCGGAAGGTTGGTTTGCGGTCTCGACCCTTAATAATAGTCGTTATTCAGTATTAGAGGGGCAACTGATTATTACTGTACCGAAGATTGTTACGTCAGTAAGCTTCCCGTTAATTGAATCGAGTATCGCCGTACACACAGTCAAATAATTCCTCATGGTCCTCCTTACAAGATGATCTAAATTCAATTATAATTTTTTAATAACTGACAGCCAGTCTTAATCTTCAATAGAGACACATACTTTTCCTTCACGCAAAAAGTATCAAAGCAATTTTATATCCATCTGTAATCGATTTTTTTTGCTAAATTAAAAATAATAATTTTCTCAAACTAATCTGTCCAGAAATTCATGATTTTTTCACCCAAAAAGTACGCACACTTGAATTAATCTTGCCCGATTGAAATGACTCCTCAGTCATGTGCCCCAATCACCTAATTTATTTAATACTTCTCCGGATTTAAGTAGCAGAACGAAGAATAGTTAGATCTCGACAAGCAAGGAAAAGAAACAAGAAAGAAAGCTAGAGTAAATAGACAAGAGCGTAGAAGACTGCAGAAACAGAATTATTATCGTCATCGGACCAGAGGGAGGAGAGGATGCCTCTCGCCGTCAGGCCGTATACGTACCGTACCGTTGGGAGTTGGAGAGGCGGACGGGGGTGGTTAGGTAGTAGTCGACTCGAGTGAGGCAAGTGCAAGGCTCCTGGCGTCGTTCTATCCGAGTTCGCGACTTTCGCAGGAACGTATAATTAATTTCCCGTGTCACTCTGCATCCCCTCCCTCACCTTGCCCCGTTGATCCTTCGGCCAAAGCCTCATAGCTCTCTTTCTACTAGCTACCCTTTCTCCCCATCACCCCTTCCACCCCTTTCATTCTCAACCCTCTCTCTCTCTCTCGAT
Source organism: Clistopyga incitator (assembly GCA_947507545.1). NCBI lineage: Eukaryota > Metazoa > Arthropoda > Insecta > Hymenoptera > Ichneumonidae > Clistopyga > Clistopyga incitator. Next base: position 10,596,632 of record OX382173.1, on the reverse strand, counting down.
CTGACTCCGGCGCAAATCCCTCCAGCAACCCTGGCGACAATATTGCTGGCCATTTCGTTCGACAGTGGCGGGCGCCTCCTCGGTCGTTCCGCGACCTCCTCCTCCGTGCTTCAACCCACTCTCTCCATAGCGACTCACGAGCGACCCCGACCCTCTCCGAGAAAGGGGTGACTTTGCGAACAAGCAACCAATCCGCCTCCCAACCCTCCTCCTAGCTCTTCCCTCACCACGCATACCGACCCGTCAATATCAGCCACTGTAATTAAACATAACAGATCAACATTTCAACGTAAAGCATACTAAGCAGAAACCTACATACAGTCAAAAGTTTATGTGTGAAATATATGGAGAAAAAAATCAGACGATGGCTCGAGGTACGAATGATGATAAGATATTCTGTATAGGTTGATAGTAACAGAATTATTGTAATTTGGCACTGATTTTTTTAAGGAGTGGACCCATATGAAACTTTGACAATTTTCTAAAAAGGGCAAATTTTCAATTATGCTCTTCATTTGAGTAAAATTGAAAAACCAAATCGTATAGGCCAAACCCTTTTATTGCGAAGACCCGCAGCTTCGGTAAATTATTTTTTATTTAACGTCAGACAATATGTCAGTTATTATTGTTCCTCCTCATATTTCTGGCAATTCATTAACGAGCTTTCCGAAATATGTATTGGACATATACGTGAAGGATAGTGATTAAACGCTTTGTCGGCGCAGATACGATGCAGATCATGTGTACCATTTTATTTTCATATTATATTATATATGTATATACTGTGTATATACGTAGAAAACGATATCCTAACTCCCAACCCAATAACTCGGGCTCGAACCGGTTAATTGGATAAATGTCCGATGAGCGCGAGAGCGCCGGACCACCTCGTACTTTCTCCTATTCCTTCGTTCCCCGATAAGACTATCTCGCTTGCTCTTCTTCCCATACCAAAGCTCACCCTCTTTGCGCGATTCTCCCCGGAATCGTTCAACCCCTTTAACTCATTTCCGCGTCCGTGTCCTTATCCCAAGACTCGAAAAACAATCGTGCAGGTCTGCCTTCGACGACGAGGCGGCCAGGCAAAGCGAGTTGAATTTATTGAAAGCTCATTGCCCGATATAATCGAGTACAAGGGACCAAAACCCACCCCCGTATCTCGACCACCTACTCTCTGTTTATACGAATTGAATTTGTCCCGTTATAACGCTGAACGGAAGGCATTTTCGCTGCTTTCCTCCACCCGACCGCAACACTCCTCGGTATTGTCCTGTAGACAGCTTGGTACAGTTGTAGGGAACTCGATAACAGGGTTTGGATTAACGCCGAGCGAAGACAGTTATTGGCGTTTAATTGATCGTACCTATTATCCGGTTTCGCTAAATTAGAGTCAGGTATTTATCGATTCGATTACTTCTGTCCTTCAACTTAAGAGGAAAATTAACCACCCACGGGGGTGCTTAAGGAAAATGTTGTTGTTGCATTGACGAAGGATGTTCTAACTAATTTTCATGAACACGGACCGTGAAATAAATCCGACAACAACACTTTTTTAAATCAAACATAAAATAACACGTCAATTACTTGAAAATTTGACATTCAAATGGAAAAATAGTAATTGAAAAATTTCTTCTAAGACATTTCAGGGAAAAGAAAATCTAAAATTAAGGAATTCATGTAAGTCAAATTACTCGCAATAATTATGAAAATTTACCAATTTGGACGACTGGATTTAGCTGGATAAACTAATATAATTTCTCGATATCTATTTCCAGGTCTGACCGATACTGACTGATTCTACTGAGAGAATATTCACTATTACAAGTACAATATATATTCGGAAAGCTCTTATTCTTGGCTCCAGTGGTGTTTAGTCTGTGGAGCAATTACGCTGAATTAAGGCTTCGCACTAGACGCCGGTGGCAGTAGCCTCGGCACAGTAGTCAAAGTCGAGTGCTTGCTGGCACAGTCGGGCTTTCAGACGTAGATTAGGATCCTTAATGCTCGCATGTTCGCGACACTCCAAGTGAGTGCGCGGGGATCGGGAAGGGCACTCCGTTCCCGGCAAATAAGGCGTCTAGATTCTAATTGCCCACCATAAATCAGCGACAACACCTGCATGACTGGCTTTCTGTTTATGGGGTATATAGGCCTCGACTTCCCCTCCCTTTCCTGTCATTTGGTTACTGTTTTAATCTTGAGCATTCCGAACATTGGAAGTCTTTGGTTAAATCGAGTTTGATTACTCGACCGTAATCTCGACTTATAAATTAATCGTGAGAGCGACACTGTCTCGTTTCCCTCGTCAAGTTGGCTAATCGATGTAGTCGCCAAATTTTATACAATTTGAAGCATTTAACCTGATTCTCGATAGTCATAATTTGAGGTGATTTCGTCTAAGTGCTTTATCGAATATTCTATCTTGGGTCGAGTAATCAATTCAATGAGATATTGTTGTATTACATCTCCACTTTAATAATTACAAATCCGTTGATTTGTCGATGTAATAACGCGGAATTAGCGCGCGAATTGGGATTCGAAGACACGACAACATTTTATGGCCTGGGAAGCTGGAGATTAATGTCGGATATGTAAATCGTTTCGTGTTCTTCGGGGACCGTGCTGTTTGTCATTTTTGTCGACCTTGCTTCAGCAGAACCCCGGTTTACAAACCTGGGCTTCTTGGGGTGATTTAATTCGGTCAAAAAAACGCAAATTAAATGAGTTTTAGTGTCGCGCATATTTTAAGAGGGTGCTGAGTACAGACAAATTTTTCTTAAGACCCGAGTTTCACATTATGGGATGTACAAAAGAAAACGGTACATTTTCTAATTACAGACTAAGAAACAGATCCGATTCCAAGTATTACTGGTAGTTATAGCGATTATTTAACGGAATTTCTATTCGGAGGTAACATCAAGATTTAAATTGTTGCTTTTTATCTATTGATAATTTTGATAGTTGCTTTTGGAAAAAAATTAAAATTTTTGTGATTTTTGTGATTTTCAGCAATAAATGACGATACCTAACTGCACAGAAATAGTTAATTGAATTTGCCTATTCGTTGAATCATTTTACGTGAAAAATACTGCAATATTCAAGACCTTTCAACACCGCGACTCATGCGTGGCATTATACCAAGATTATTTTGAGACAATGACAAAGTTTACGGTCGTAACTCGCGGTATGAAAAAGTGGCCTGTTCTGCATCTTCGCCGTTGATAACTCTCACCCGAGCACATCGCGTCAACCGCAGCCAAGGCACGAGGTGACTTTCATATAAAAGCAAATAATCGTATACAAACGGGTTTACGAATGGGCCTGACTCTTATTACAAAGTGAAATACAGTACACTCCGGCATGAAGTGTATAAATTCACCGCCGGTGAAGTAGAATGTGCGGAAGATAAAGAGAAAGCGGGAGCGGAGAAGAAGGAGAATGAGCAAGGTGCGGATACAGAGGAGTCAGGGGCTGTGGAAGCCGCCTTCGGGCCAATAATACACCGACAACCTTTATTTTATTTAAGCGACCCTCCCCAGTTTTTCATTACGTTCATTTCCAACGCTCCCTATTTCACCGCTGCTCTTTATATTCCAGGAGTTACATTGGAGCGAGCAAAGCGCGAGCGAGTTGCCCGCCCTATTACTCAAATGCATTATTTACTATTCTTATTTTTTCCAGCATCCACACGGCAGTCTCCTTCTCATTGGAATATTCTCCGGATGTGCTTCAAACGGAATCAATATATTTCAGCATATATATGCGGAATATAATCAGAATGAAGGATGAAGAAACTTTTTAGTTCAGGCTAAAACAGGAGGTGAGTGTAAAACAAAGTAGAACCTTGCATATTGCTTTTTCGATATTTTTTGCGATTTATAAATTCGGCTTTACAACCTTTTTTTTAGTGCTTTAACAACGCGATGGTTGATTTGGACCTCGATTAAAGGTACATCGGCAATAGTGACGCAAGGGTTTGAAGGATTGATCGTTTGATTCCTGGACGTGGAAATCTTTTCCTACTGCAAAATTCCTACTGCAAAAAGGGATTTTCTTGCGAAGCAGCCCTTCTACGATCACTTAAAGAAACGTCTTCGTACACTTTGGAAGACTCGTAGAACTTTGGATACGGCGATCGATCGGTCCAAAGTGCGTGCGTGTATGTGCAGAGTTTCCTATGATGGTCCTGGATACTTTTTCTGATCTCGGGACAGGGATCTCTTGCCTCGTCACTGCTGAAACAGGGGAAAGAGATTCTGTACAGATAACCGAAAATAAAACCATAGGATTCCCATATAAAAGTGGTTCACCCTGTGAACTTTGTACGTTCTTTTTCACAGCCATTCAATGTGATCTACTAAAAAATGTACAACTTTTTCGATAATCATTTTTTAAAAATATTTCTGCCATTACTTCGTGACCTCAAAGGCAATCTCCGAAACATTGGCTTGGTGATTCGCGTGGCCTCAGCCGTTTAACCCTTGGCGACTAGTAAGAGGCGCTCTAATGCCAGATACCAAAAAAGGGGTTGGTGAGCCAGCGAGCGAGAGTCCCCAACAGGATGAAGGTCGTTCCAAGTGGTTCGGAGGTAACCCATGGGGATTCGACTTCTTTCTCTTGTACGCGTCTTCCCACTGTTTTGTGTCGTAGGGGTTCCGAATCGGAGACTTGATACAGAGTGTGTATACGGGGTATACTCTGTATCAAGTATATATGGGGTATTCCACCTGGTTTCGGTCAGGGTCTGACCATTGGGTCCATAATTTTTTATATTCCATTTTCATATTTTCCAGGCATGTATTATCATCTATGGTTTTCATGACATCAAATTCTAAAAATTAAGTGTTCCATACAAAGATTTTCCAGTAGTAACATGAAGTTACTATTTTTTCTATTTTTTTATGTTAAAAAATATTCGACAAAAATAGAAGTAATTAACGGCTCACTTCGGCTGGGTTCTTTCTTTCAGATTTTCAAAACGTGTCGTTCGATAATTTGTTTTAAAAATCCTAGAAGATTTAAATTATATGAAAAAAAATAAAAAATAAAAATTAGTGGTTTTCGGAGTTATGACAATCATATGAAATTGCGGATCCAATCGAAAGGGTCAAGGGTCAGACGGAGGTCGAAGCCAGGTGGAATTCCCTATGTAGAATTATAAGAGTACTACTCCGTACGTGACTGCACCCAGGAGTGTCAGAGCAGCGCGCCGTGGAGCTGGCGGCACGCAGAGAGGGTTGAGTGAGGACAACCCACCCTCGCCTTGGTCTGCTAACGCCCTCTTCCACCACCTCTTCCCTTCTCCATTGCATACTTTATTGTGAGCATTATTTAAATGAGCACAACTTTGCCGTAATCTTGCCACCGGCCTCGCAGTTTCACCGGGTCTCTCTTCGCTACCTCCTCTTTCTCCAGCCTTCGTTGCTCGCCCGGCCTTTATACCGCCCTTCAAATGCTCCAGCTCCAGTCCCGGTTGCGTTCGAGGGTGTGTAGTTGATGGTGCTCTCGGTGCGTGTTCTTCTCTTGGTTAAACTTCTCCGGGGTTCTTCGTAGTCGTGAGAATTGAGTCTAGGGTAGTAGAAGACACGAAGAGGATAGGTAGAAAGGGAGGTGAAGACACAAATACCGAAGTTATCACGAGTGAAGAGAGAGAGAGGGAGAGATAAAAACACGCAGAGTCGATGATACTCCTGATGGTGACCTTAGGGTGGATCTAGTTATAATGGCGGTAGCAGTAAGCACAAGCACTTCTGGACCTTGTGGAAGGTTGCTTTTTGCTTGTAGCTTCTGCTGTCCGAGAATGGTTTTCAGCATCGTCACTGCAAGGCCTCTTCTTCCTTTTGTTCTTGTCCAATCTTCTCACAGACCTTGTAGACTCATTCTGTTGTCCAGAAGCTTCTCGTGAACGTTGTTATCGGCCTAAGTTATTGGCTGATTGGAACTCGAAGGTCAAGTTGATAATCCAAAGGGACTTCTGTCAAATATTTACAATGGAATAGTAGACTTGGGAAGATGAAATGAAAATTGAAGTAAATTCCAACATCACCCCTATAAATTATGGTAATGCCAGGGAAAACTGTGTATGTTAGAGAAAATTATTTTTATTACATATTTCCAATGTGATATCATTAATGACCATAAGAAATAGTTTTCATGCTTCGATAGTCAAGCAGTCGAATATCGTAAGGAAAAGAACAATGCATCTCTGGGACTTATGAGGGTGTATTTTCCAAGTGCTGTGTGGTTGCAGCATCAGCAACGAAAACACCTCCGGAGGCTATCACTTTGTGAAGACTCCGTGTAAACCATGAGTCATATCCTTTTCCGCTAGATGCTTCGTTTACCGGACTACATATCCACCGTATATGAGAGAACAGGGAGATTTCCGTGAAGCGCGAGAATCAAGAGCCCCCCGGCGAGGCTTGACCCCTGCACCCTGACTAGGATGTACTACAAACGTAAAACGAGTGTATTTAAATGTGGCAGAGAGCGTTTGTTAATTTCCGTGTGAAATTCCTCGATTTTCAAAAGCATGCATTTTACGGTAAGGAGATACCAGCGTTTCCGCTGTTTAATTACCAAAGAAACAGATGGGCTTTATACATTCTCACACAATTGTGTGTGGTCATTACAATCAGGGATTTGCATTATCCTCCGAAATCTTGATTCTTGACTGTTGGAAATTTTGATGCTCATGGCAATAATTAAGTATGGGAAACAATGGGTGCCAGGCAATTAACGAAAATACCATCGTTCAGTTTTAGTATGATTGGGAAGAAAGCGTTACAGTTTCGCTGCGGATTTGCCTTTAGCTAAACGCGTATGTGTTGAATGTCACTTTCGGGATCGTCGTCGTTCGCCCAGAACCTACGGTCGCGTGGTGACTTTCGTACATCTCTGTCTATGGGTCTTTGGTAATTAAGTTGAATTGCATGTAACAGCTGAACATTAACTGGCAATGCGACCCTTCATTTACTCGACCGTTAGCCACACCTACCGAACGTCCCCGGGTATCCTCGGTACTTATCGTCCCTTTCGGCCATTCGATCTTCTCTCATTATGTCCTGGGCAGGTCTTCGACCCTGACAGTATTCAGCTTATATGCTACAGCTGCGTAACTGAAATGACGATTGCCTGACAGCCACGTGACGTTTCAGAGGAGTGCACACATTTAAGTAGGACTCATAATATTTCCAGAACATTTTTACGTAAATTAGGTGAACAAATATTCTCATTGTTCACAAAAAACCGTGATTAATCGACGTTGGAAAAGAAAATCCACATTTTTTCAATATATACAAACAGTTGATTTAGTGTCAGCTTTTTTGCCGATCACTGAAACAAATGTAAAGCCAGACATTTTTTAAACTTTCGTTACAATTTCCATATAAAACATTGAGTAACCGTATTTATTCGTTTCAGGTGAAAGGAATGAAGGGATCAGTCCCTACATACGTGAAGACGACGAAGCTATCCACACGGTGGCGCGTTATCGTCGACACCGGCACCAAATTATCGCCAAGGCTTTCCCGTCCTTACGTTCGTTGTCGACACCTACTATGCTTCTTATCTCCGTCCTGGAGGCACGGTATCCGAGGTAAGCCTCGACGAGAGAGTAACTACCGAAGATACCGACTCTGCATATGTATCAACGCGGTCGCGTTCCCACCGATACTCGATAAAGAGATGAAAGAAAATCTCCACTGGAGAATGAAAGAAGAACCGAGACGACGACGACGACGACTACGACCTTTTCTTCATCGATATCGTTCATCCTTTAAAACCTCAGCATCACCCTCCAAAGAGGCCTCTAAAGATTGACTGGAAAGCTGGAAAGAAGAAAATACATATAAAAGAAAGAAAGAAAAGAAACAGAAAAAAGTGAACAAGCTTCAAGTGCTTTTCCATGCGATGCTTTGTGCCTGACATAGATGGTGAAGTGAACACGAAGACTTTAGTATATGAGACATTCTCCGTCAGATCAGTCACTTTTTGTAATTAAATTTTTCAAAATTTTATTAGCCATTTTTTTATACTGCCCTTAATTTTTTATAAACTACAGTATTACGCACGGATTCTTCAGAAAAATTGGCAGTGCGGGCAAAAAATATTTGCAGGAATAAAAAAATGTTTTTTGTTTTATTTTTAAGGCAGAATTGACGGGGAATTCCGCATATATACTATATTTGTAAATATTTTGGTTTCACGTATATTTGGAATGAGAAGAAAGCTAGAAAGCTCTATATGTGTGCGGTAGATCTGTCAGAGACCGAAGGAAAGTGACCTACGTATATAGTGAAATGTGTAAAGAGTACATGCGGTACAAAGTCTGTCAGAGGGTGCAGCAGCTCTTCTAGAGCACATCAGCACACGAGTCAAGGGTAGGTCTTGGATAAAAGCTTTCTGTGCTCGTTGGCTCGCTGTCGTTGGTCGGACACGCGGCCTTTACTGCTGAGCTTGCGTTAGACGTTCGGACTCTGCGTATTTAGCGTATCCACACATATACATAGACACACAGCGATATTTCACGGACAGACCCTTCAAAGAAATGCGAGCAAGCTCTCGCCGCGTTTTCGAATAATTAATATACAGTCCAGGCGGGAGAGAAGATGGGGTAGATGGTGCTCTCGTTTGCTTTTCTCGATTCGGCGTAAATGTTCCCACAGCTTTTATTTATCCAGTTGGGTAGATGTGCTCTGTATGTAGCCCTTGTATCTTCTCATATTTTGCATATTTCGACAGCCCCTACTGCAAACATCCAAACTGGTGGGCATAAGCATAAGAGTTACGTTGTTTGCGTTAAGGTATAAATTAGGCTCACAAATATCGTCATTCAATATTCTTCCAAATAAATATATATTTTTTAAATTCCTGCAATGTTTCTTGGACAAATCTATTTTGTTACAAGAATTTTAAAAACCCTATTCAGTTTCTATTGTGCATGTGTGCACCAAGTACAATTAAAAATCACGAAATTTTGGGATAACTTTCCTTCCGAGTACTTGTTAACGATAATGATGGCAGTAAATAAATTATCGATGTCCGAAGGGTGCCGAGTTTTCGTGGCGTGGATGAAACGTTTAAGGGTTGGTCGGAGGGTAAATCTCGTTCTCTCTTCCTCTCCCTATTTCTTTCATCGTCTTCCCGTCTCACTTTCTATCCCTCGGACCTCCTCCCGCCATCACCACGTGGTCCGAGGCTTCGTGAAACCACGTGCTACTGCTGCTGTTGCTCGAGGGTGAAATCCCCGTGATCGGTAAACAAGTACGGGTCGTTAAAGCAACGGTTAAACCGATGACCGTAATTCAGGCTCGCGATCCGAGGAAACCCTCCGGGATTCCATGATGATGGTGGTATGGTGTTTAGGAGGGTTGTTTACGGCTGCTTTCCCTCTCTCCACCTCTTCGCTCTTTTGCTGTGGTCAATAAGGTCCCTGGGCGATGCTGCCTGAGATCACCAGCTGAGCAGTTTCAGTGCGTGTGCTTCTTTGCCCGCCCAACACCAAACCGAAGTCTGTCCATCGAGTTTGTTTTATTCGCTGACGTTGCAACTACAGTTGGCCGCTTAAGGTTTTGCTTCTTTTCTCGCTACAGTAAATATGCTAGATTTGCAACCCCAATATTGACAGTTAATGAAAAAAGATTCATGTACGGAAAACGGGAATGGAACATGAGCATTTTTTTATTGATGATATAATTCTAACTTGATAAAAGTTGCATAAGAATTTCCCAAAATTAACATTGAAGGTTTTAATTTTGCCTCATGTTTTTTTTTAGGTCCCGGTAATGAAGCCTTCACATAGCCTTCACGAAGCGTTGACGTAGAAGAACCGACGAGTTATGGATTTCAGTCTTCACCTAGCGCTGTCGAATTCGTAGGTAAGATTGCGGAAAGAAAGGAGTAAAAAAAAAGCAGGGAAGCAACTGCCTTGATGACAGGCGATGCGTGGCAGACAGCGCGGCGGCGAGTAAACTTGGTTGCCTTGTATATTACCATTGCGAAAGCTATAGTACGCAAGGGGGTGTTCATCCAAAGCCCTCACGTTGAAGCTGACATTCAGTGAAATGTTTTCCAAAATCTGTAGCGCAAAAGTTGCGCTAAGCCAGTCAGTTTCACCGGGTACACGCAACACAGTACATCGTTGGCATTTTCGCTGCGGTGGATGCTTGTGCTGAGAAGAGAAGAGCATTTACATGTGGTGATCATCGAGGCGGAAAGCGTAGTGCCTTCCGGGAGTTTCGGCATTTCGTACTTCCTCCTCCTCCTCTTTCTACAGAACAACCAGCAGCGGAATCATTCAGCGCCATTCCTGTGCGTGCGTCGCTCCTTTGCATGCCGAATATCTTCTTTCGTCGTTGCCACATCCAAGCGTTCACTTGAAATCTCCGCGCAAATACTTATACTTTATTTTCACCGAGTGGATGCTAACCCTCCTTTTCGTTTCTCCGAACGAAATCAATAAATATTATTAATCCTCGTGAGGGAAGAAAAAACAAAAAAAAGGGGGAAAAAGAAAAAGAAAAGTCAGGGTTTATTGTTTCTCGCGGAAGGAGACGAGGGCGAAGGAGGAACGGATTGCACAGCTTGACTTTGAGTGAACGAAGCTTGGCAACTCGTGGCTGTCGGGCGTTCTATCGAATATTATAAAATTAACGCAGACGCTGTGCGGCGAAGTTACTTAGGGCGACTTAACGAATATAGATTAAAAGTTGTTCGGTCGGACGGTAGATGGTTAGGGGGTTGGGGGCCTGGGGGGGTCGACGGGGGAGCTTCATAAGCCGCTATGGTCTGATCTTGGGGTTTGAGGGTTTCTGCTGGATCGTTGGTTCGAGCTCTCTGGCTCTCTGACTCTCTCTCTATCTCGACCGAGAGAATGGTGTTTGTATTTTAATGAGGGGGCTATGCTAATCCTCGCGGCACGCCGTAGCTGCTTCGTACAACGCCACCGTTTTTCCATTTCGCGAACGTGCTCCGTTTGGCCTGGCCAACAGCCCCAGCATCACGTGGGATGCCGGGGCAAGTAACACGCGCGAGAAGCTACTGGAGGAAAACCAGGAACGGCAACAGCAGCAGCGGCATCAATGCGAGCGTGAAAAGCAGAACCGTAATAAATTCACACTTCACTCGTGTATTTGCAAATTTTTAAAGGGGTAACGGCGGGCTCTACATCGACAACTAACGGTTTAATATGGAGCTTTTATCGCGGGGGATCCAGGCTCTGAGATTTTCTATGCATCCTCTAGTTTCACTTTACTTAGTTGGCATGACTTTATTTTAGATTGGAACGTATTCTGCATGTCGTAATATGCGTGGATATAATTTTGCGGCATTCGAGGGACAGCAATGTACTGATGACGCAGAGGTTCGATGGTCCGCGGAGGGGCTCGACGAATGAGTGAGAATTCGTGCAGGGGTATATCGAGCTGACGAGGGTGGCGAGTGAGGGTTCTGTAGTCATCTCGCTCTTTCTTCGCATTATTACTCTCGTTGTTCCGTCTGACGAGCCCTCGTGGTTGGCAAACGCCGCTAGAATATGCCTGTTAGCTGACCCACTGCCATAATTTTCGGAATCGATATTACACTCGTCGACTTCTGCATCGTAACACTTGGAGAAATCGTTGAACTCGTGATAACTGCTGAACGACAGCGACTCTATTATTGACTATATTTTTTTATTGTTATACAAATAAATATTATAAGCTACAAAACCTATTGTCAGTTACTAAAATTAAATTGAATGGTTAGAACAATATTTTTGTAGTTCTAATTATTCTGATACTTATCATAACTATAAATAAATTAGCTGTCAGTTTATAGCTTCTCATACTAGATTTTGCCGTGAGTAAAATCATACAAAATTGTTGCAACAAATTTTTTATAATTTGACTCATAGACTCATAAGTGTCTGTTTCACTTTAACATGTCAAGGCTAATTTGTAAATTGGTTGATATCTATATTTATGTTACGGCAATATTTATTATCTCGATGAAAGCTTTATATACACACGTCTAGCGGTGTAACTGGCTATGATACTGGGAGGGAGATAAAATACACACGAGGGAAAGAGAAACACAGAAAGTTGATATCAATGGCGTCCCATCTCGATCTCCGCGGAACCTTGCCGAGTTTGCCGAGTAGTGGATATTGCGCGAGCCAGAACGACCATCTTTCCATCTCCTTTCCACTCTCGTTCTTACTGTCCTGGTCTTGCTCCGAAAGACTTAGGATAGCCAGTTTGGAAAAGTACGAGAGAGTCTCTCGCGACTCTTGGTGTAGGTATCGAGGACTCGCGCGCGGGGTTAGAGTTAGTGCGGGATAGGGGCCAATCCAATCGAGTTCGATATATTTACAGATCACTAGATACTTCGTGTACGAGCTGCTTGTTTGGTCATGTCGAAATCGAAATTGCTCGATGGCCGAGATGCTCTTACGCTTCTTCCTTGGATCAGCTCCTTGGACAGGACTTTTAGAGCTCGGTAATATAAACAAGGATATCCAGAAGCAGAGAGCAGCAGCTACGGTAACGTTTACTTTCATTGCGAAACTTTGCCACTGTGACTCGACAATAATTTTATTTACTTTTCCAGGATCTATGGATACGAACGTGCAATGTATAGAAGCGATTGGAAAAGGAGAACTATTTATTTTGGAATTTTCTAACAACGTGGAAGCGCTGTTTTTTTTTTTTCTATTTTTCAATTGTGAACAAGAGAAAATGTATTAACAAGCGCTACGATATGCATCGGGACACTGGGCGACAATAAAACTAAATCGATTATATTAATCGATTCCGAAAAATCCAATGGAATCTAAAGGGATTACAATCACTTATCGTCGGACTAGCCAGCACTCGGGAACACCCCTTTTGCTTCGTATAATGTCAATACGAGAATTCTCATGTTTATTCGATTATACGGGCGGTCTCGGTGGGCGACCGAGGGATCCCGAGGAATTGGAGAAAACGACGAATGAGTGAGAAAGGACGGAACGTCGGCGCCCGCTGGTCGACCGGTAGGAAAAAAAAATAAAACAAAATATAAAAAAAAGAAGACAAAAAAAGGAGTATGCTGTGGGGGATGGAAGCGGGAGCGAGAGTACAGCAAAATAAACGAGGCGCGAGAAGGAGAATCTGGTGCCATGCTGGTGGAAAACGATAATCCTCGCGTTCGCACCCCGGCACCTGTACCGCTTCCAGGCAGGAAATCCCGAAAGCGGAAGAAAGACAGAACGACAGAAAACGAAGTGATTCGGTTCATCGATGTTGACCGAAGTATCGAGGATTCATTGTGCTCGAGAGGAGAGAGAGGGAAATAGAGAGAAAGGTGCGGAAAACGATTATGCGAACGCGCTGATCTACCGGAGAGCCTCCGGGGTCGTCGGTGGCTTCCAGTAGCGTGAGAAGTTTCGCTCCTCGTATCGATGTATTTTCAATACTCAGAGGGAGACGAAGCGAGACACCGAAAGCAAAAGACAAAACGACATAATCCGCGTTTAATTGGAAAACTTTCCGTGCTCGCTTTACAAACGCTCGCATAACGGAGACTGCGATACGAGAATCGAGAGTCGCAAACGTTATAACTCTCTCGGATAACGAAATCCAACCAGGCGAATCCGTGGGAGATTTCGTCTCGATGCAGTCGTACATTCCAGACTCTTCCAGATGGTGCAATAATTATTTGCGCTTGATTTTGTTGGATGTATGTTCGAGGCAAAATCGGTTAGACGTTGTAAACGATACTTTGGTCCTTTTGTTTTTCAATCTGTCGATTGGTTGCACTGCAAACCACTAACTGGATGTAAATGTAAAAATTCCAGCGGAAGCTACTGGCCAATTCACATGACAGGATTTCCTGTCTTTTTGCCTGTGCAGACGGATGTTGAGTGAACAAAACTTTCCAGCGAAGAAAGTGTCGCTGGTTTACTAGCGTTCGTTACGAGTGCCCAGATATAAGCTTCCAAGTCTCCTCACTCATGACATCTTCTCTATATTACATATAACATCTATAGTTTTTTTTTCCAGGCTCGGCACCCTCAAATGTCACTGAAGCTATCCGTGTGTGTGTGTGTGTGTGTGTGTGTGTGTGTGGCTGTGTGCGCGGAGGTCGGAAAGTATGGAGATCTTTGTAGGTGAGTCGAAAAAAGGGATGGGGTTAAATTTGAAAAGTTTTTAATTGCACTTGTCTCGCATCTTCCTTTTTCCTTAGGAGAGAAAGTCAGCGAGGCCTTTCGACATAAGATGGAACTTGCCAAACGAGTTGCTGTAGTTCTTGTTTGCCCGTCAGTCAAGATCTAAGCGTGTAGCTTTCTTGCTGTGATGCTGATGATTAACCTTGTGCGACGCTGGAAAATAACGACGGCAGCGGTGACGCGAGATGATGCCCCAACATTGTCTCATACCCGTCTACATTGTCCGCTCTCTGTCCTTCTCTTGCCTCGCCATCACCGGGTTTGTATCTTAGTCTTCTCAGGCGCTATAACACAAACCACCCGGTTCCCGAGCCTGACTTCGCTATGCTGGCTTGTTCGCGAGGGTGTAAATGCGTAATTTCCCTCTGTCGTATAGTACACCAAGAAGGCAAGGGTAGTTTAGCTTTCTCTCCGGTCTCCGAGATATAATACCCGCTTGTCCTTAGTCCCTGGGGCTGGTTGGCTACGAAGAACGAAGTAACAGTCACCCCGGAGACGTATATCTTCTTCGTTATAATTGCTAGACTGATATCTCACTCGTTTGTGATCCGATCGTAAATACTTTAGGAGATTATTCCCCCTGCAGCTCTTACAAATTTTGGTTGCCTTTTCTCCGTGTGGGCTTTTGCGGGGCTTCCGAGGAAGTCTTTAAAATAACTTGTCCGGCTTGTTGAACTTATCGGTATGATTTAAGCTCCCACAACCACCACTCCGTTCCACTTTAAATTTCTTATGTGGATTGCTTATATGGATAAAGTACTAATTGGATATAAAACGTATATTTTATTTTTCATTATTGCTAGACTGATATTTTACGCGTTTATAATCGGATCATAAATATTTTAGGAGATTATTCCAGCGCAGCTATTAAAAATTTTCGTAGTCACCTTTGTGGGATTTTGCGAATTCGAAATCTCGGAGGAAGTCTTCGAAATAACTTGTCCGTTTTGTTGAACTTATCGCTATAATTCAAGATACCGTAAGCACTGCGGCAAGGATGTTTATTAATATTGAAGGGAACGTCTCGAAATAGGGTCGACACAATTCGTTGCAATGTACACGTGACACTCTGACACGAGTAATTTATTCATTAAGATTTGGTACACTGCGAGATTGTAGCGATAGAGCTTTTCAGTTTGACGATAATTATCACCGCGGATGTCGGTGTACAAAGGAGCAGGGAATGTCAGTTTTTGTTGCTTGTATATTCAATTATCGATGTAAAATTATATTTTTTGCCCTGAATTACGTTTATTTTTGAAAGGAGAGAAAAATTTGCCATGATTTATTTAATTGGGTTATAGTTTATGTGCCGCGATCTTTAGTTTTATGGAAAAATACCCAGTAATTCATTATCATTGTTACCGTGAAGCCGGTTACAAATGAATCGCAAGAATTTGTTCTTTTGATGGTTATCTTCTGCACTTGATATTCAGTCGCGTTTAAATGTCCTGCCGCGCTCGAGCATCGAATCTTTCGCTGGAATAAGGGTCCACATTGAACACCCCGATCGGCCACCCGACGTCAACCCCTTTCTTCGCTCTTTTAAACACCTTTCAAGTTTTCCGCTTCGGCCAGCATTCTTGCTGCTCCGCGCCGTCTGCACCCAGAAAAGAGGGTTCTTCGCCTTATGATTCTTCTTCGTAACCATCGCCTTTTTCCGTCTGCCCTTTGCCGCCAATAATTAAATCTAACGATTGTCATATTTTAATTGTTCTTCCATCGTCGTTTGCGGGGAAAGACAAATCGGTGATACGTAACGACCGGAATGTTACCAATGGCTCCAGAAGAACATGACAGTAATTTCGCCCTCATTTTGTCGCATCCAATTTTCATGGTAGTAATTATAATTTAATTATTTTGCTTGCATTCACAAAGGCGACGACTTTTAAAGAAGATTGAATTAATTTTGATATTCACAAAAATCAGGAAAAGCTAAAAAATTATGAGAATATATAACTCACTTTAAACTTGTAGGTACCGGATTTTTAACTGGGTGTAGGTTTGAAGGCCTCGGATATAGCGAATTGAAAGGTTAAACGATCACAAACAACATTTACTTTCGGTGCAGTCGCTGTTACACTGTTTTGTATACATAGAAGTCCAAGGGTGTTGGGAACCTGAACGGGAAGATTCGCCGTCGCCGCTTTCCGTATCTAGGGTAGATAATCGCAATTGGTTTCGGGGATTTCTCGGTTAATGCCGAAAAAAACATTCTCAATATTGCAGATTGCAATAGGACATGCGAGCCTCCAGGCTTCTTTCTGACTTACGGTCTCGTAAAGTTCCCTTTTTTTTCGCGTCCTTCGCTTTTTTTCTACCTCCGTTTCTCTTGTTTTTTTTTCTTGTTCAAGCCTTGCAAAAAGCGCGGCAACTCCTTCGCCGGTAATGGGCCTCCCTCCTCTTGTTAATCGAACGAAGCTTTGCCGGCGCAACCCTTCGATTCTCAGCCCAGCGTCAAGCCCACCACCCTCTTAATTTACCTCTCAAGCGAATCTTTTTCGTTCTTCTCAGGGCAACCCCCCCCCCCCCCCTACTCATCGATCACTAGGTGTCAATTTTATTCGATTGCCGCGTCGGAAAGTTCCGCCAACTTGTGACGTTTTGGTCTTTTTAATTCGAGTCACTCTGCCCACTCGATTTTATCGGAGGTATTAGCGTGACGATCATTTCCTAACACATAATTTCGACGTTATGTAAGTGATTTGCTGCGTAAATTTTTAGACAGCAAAAAAAATGTTGCGCATAATTGCACCCCATGCAAAAAAAAGGGCCAACTTAATACATCGACAGACAAATATGTGAACGCGACGCCACCTTCGAGTTATTAATAACGGCGTAATTAGACGTGTTATTTTCTTCCGCGAATGTGTTTGACTTCAGAGAGTTGTGTAATATTATTAGAGTGGCAAGTGTGGAATTTGCGTGCATATACAAGTAAACTTAAGGTTCGACGGTGTGGCAGGCCTAACATGCGGGAACTGCAATTATTGCCATTGCAAAAAGCGTTCGAAGAAACTCTTCAGGTACGGTGAGAAGGAGAGAGCCGGAACGATTATGACGAGGAGAAAGTAAGGTGCGCTTGAGGGTGGCAGTGGATGGCAGGTGGGGTTGATTGTCGCGAGTTTACAGCAAAAAACCCTTGCCACCGACTCGAAAGCTTTGTGCATACGAAAATAGGGTTAGACCATTGAGCCATGCCGCAAACTCGTCGGTTATATACCCTCGGTGACCTGCGCAACCCTCTAGTTCGTGTTCACGCTATATCCTCGTCCTTCTCGCTCCCACAAAACCCCATCGTGTCTCGTATTCGCGCATTTGCAAACACCGAGAATACTTCATCGCGTGTTTCGCCCTTTCTTTTTTTATCCCAACACTATTTCCGTCAGACTTTGACCGGAGCTATAGTTACCGACTGCTATGACGTACAGAGTATTCTTGGTACAACTCGAAGACATTATTTCTAAGTTCATTCGAAATCGTCAATAAGCAATGATGCCTAATTCTAAACAGTCGTGGTTTTTTTTTCGTCCATGTGGAAATGTAGGAAGGTAAAAATATATATTCTCAAATGAATTTTATTGACGCTGAGAAGTCGTCAGTCTAGATTCTCATGGTATAAATGAATTATTGTTGCTGAGGAATATTCCCAATATATAACATAACAAGTTTCAATACAAAACACAGAATATTAATTGATTACAATTTTTTTTAATTAGAGAAAAGTCTGGGTGAATTTTTCTAATTTATACTGTAAGGAAATATTCTAATGAGATGTGATAACTTCATAACGTGCTGTTGAGTGAATTATTAGAGAATAGTCTATCTTCCTCTGGAAAGCAATTGCAATTAACCTGATTTATATCAAGTTCTGGATGGCACTGCTGGGAATCGGGAAGGGGTATCATGTCTATCACCTCGAGGTAAAGAGATTATATTAATTAATTCATCAAGATGTACATATTTGAACGGTCGCTAGCTACAGTCTCGTCTTGTCACTATTTTCCTGAGCGTGCTTACCTATTGCATCGAATGTCAAGAGTTTACTAAATATTTGAACTATTTGGCACAGTTAATTGTGGCTCTATTAATTCGACTTTAATTAATGTAGTTATTATTTGGGATTATAAATATTGTTTTCTCATTATTTATTCACGTTTCCCAAAGTCACTTTTCTCGGAAAGTATGTTAATAAATTCTAGCTTCCTCGTAGTGAAATTAAGTCGGGTCCTTTTTTTCTATTGATTATTGAAACGTAGCTGCTTCGTATTGAATTCTTATATTATAATTTAACATCTTGCGTTAAACCACGTAATTGCTTTTTCCAAGTAGGAAAAGGGCTGGAGAAAAAAAAGATGAATGTCCTCTCATCGTTGTGGTCAGTAACGAAATACTTGAACGATGCTGTGGCAGGCGAGAAATATTTAATTAAAGTAAAAACCGAAAATCCGCGGCACGACCACAGCCGCGACAGGTTCGGCGTCGAAACGATAGACCCGAGCGCTTTCCTTTTTTTTATTTTTTTAGCCGCCTGCGTGTCACAAGGCTCGTTCAGCAGCGATACTTGGCGGCCGGAGTGTAAACTCTACGTCCCTTCCTCCCAAATTGTCCCGCGAGCCAAATCTGTTTAATTAAAGCTCAATCGCCGACAAAATACAGGTAGATGCTTCGCTGGTAATACTATCGATTACGGTATACGTCCTCACACCTCATCCACATATTTCTCAGCAATTAATAACGAAGCGCACGAAGCTTCTGAGCCTCCATCGATTATTTTTGTGTAATAACTGTCACAGTCGAAATTGAAATATAAAATTAAAGCCTTATCCAAATTTCTTCGGCCAGGAATATTTAAATGCCTACCGGATGTTTCGGCACACTTCGCGTTAATAATTGATGTCACGTCGGGAATCTCGGGTAAAATGTCATTTCCTTCGTGTCCCCAATCTAGTTATGGTAGGATGTGAACCAATATTTAACGTGGCGGTATTAATGATCAATAATTGCTAGCTCGAGCACATTCGGTAGTCTGGACATGGATGAATTTTGTTTGGTAATTACTGTTACAGAATTCGGCGGTAATGTATCTACTCTAATATGTAAAATACTAGTCGCGATTTTTCGTGACCGGGTTTTTATTTTTTCAGTAGATTATTTAGTTTATTTACAAAATTTGTGCTTGACGTAAAAATAAATACAGCTTAACAAAAAGATTTGTTAGATTAGCAAGAAAATCCTTTGACCAATATTTCTATTTAAATAATGCAATGTGGTTATTATTTTTATTGATATTTATATTAAATCGTAGCATGAATCACTGAAATATAATCATTAGGACGATAGTGCGTCACGAGTTTGGCTAACCCTTGGAGCATTTTCCAACTCGAGAACTCACGATTTTACGAGTGAATCCGTAAACCAATAGGCGACAGATCAATCTGCATAATAATCGGGGTACAGTCCGGTCGTATACAGTACTCTCGACGCTAGATGCAAATCCTCCCTTCATCCTGGTGAACACGGTGCCGTAAGCTTGTCTTTTATATCGTCGTTATAAAAGTTCTGATAGAAAGTTTTCCCTCGTTTTCTCTCTAGCAATATTTCCCCGAGTATTTTAATGCTCCCTCGATCCAAATTCCTCCGTATTATCATGGGAAACACGAACGTAAAACAATTTATGGTTTAAACGAGCATTAAATTACCCGCGAAACTAGCAGTTTGCGGTACTATATTGCTGAGATTTGAATCGTGTTATTTTCGGGTAAACAAACCCCTTTGCCCTCGGCTATTCACAACCATTTGCTCGTAGGTTGATAAATTAATGGAGAATATTGGACGAACAGAAACAACAACAAATTTGCACATAATATCCTGTAATTGAAATCGCTGCGAATTTTCGGTCATCAAGAAATAATTGTACATTTTGGGAATCGATTTTATTCACTTACCCTTTTTCGAAATATTAATATTCATGCAACGCAAAGATGTAGAGGATACCAAAAATTGCGAAATTTACTGTAATATTTCAAGAGGAAAAAAAAATTACATATTCTCTTTGCGGCTTCTTGAGTCATGATGGACTGTAAGAAATGTCGAAGCTGAGAGGCTTTGCGAGCTACTCTTGCGTAGAGTCTTAGAAGAAAATAGAGATTTCCCAGAGAGATGCGACGCATGATTCGTGCGAAAAAAAAAGAGAAGAGTGAGAGAGCCCCGGTAATCCTGCAATTTGTATTTATTTCCCTGCGAACACGTCGTCGCTCAGCTCACTTTCCTCGCATCGCGAGAGTGAGCTTGCCCGCGAGTTCTTCTTATAACGATGAAAAATTCCTCTCGTCGACGTCGCCATCGTCTTCTTCCCTTTTCCGTTCTTCAAGTTCCTCTGCTGGGGGATAGAGGAAAAATTCTTAGGTTAAATTCCTGGTTGGCACATCGTCGCCCCTTCAAGAATTCTCGCACCCTTCTTGATTGATCATCTCACCACGATAGTCTCGATACATTTTTTCTTCAAGGCTTTCTCGAGATTTTTGCATTCTATCGAGAGTTTCGTTTAACGGAAAAAATGCATGACTTGAAATTAACTTTACCATAGTTTTGGCATGAAGAAAAAATTCCGTTTCCTTCCTGAAAATGGAATTGGTATTTTTCAGAATTGTTTTTGTGTTATTTATTTAAAAAAAAAAAAAATCAGGAAACATTCAAGTCGAACAACGAGTAGAAAAGACCATAAAATGCAAGTTTGAATAATCGTACGTGAATTTATTAATACTAAATTATTCCGGAGGCTGCCCACATTTTTTATATCTTAAATCAAGCACTTTTTGTCATCATGTACACGACAACGTTGCGAAATTATTATTCCTCGAGACCAGAGGGTAGATTTCGGAGGTTCGCTCGGCGGGCATTAAAAATGGTCCGGGTCGTGAGGATGCCTGAATTTTTCTGAAGCAGCAATTAATAACCCCTCTCGAGTTCTCGGCGCCCTTCATTCTCCGATCGCCATAACGTAGTCATCTTATTACAACGCGAGGGGCTCGCCTCATCAATTTATCGAGACAGTTTGCCTCACTCGAGGTACTCGACCGTTTTCACATACAGGAACGCTTAAAAATTAATAGATAATATTTCTCATCCGCGATTGCGGTAATATCATCGAACTTTGGTCTTTCGATGAAATGTGAAAAGTCTCCGACCAAAGCACGTGAATTAATTATTTACTTTTATGTTTCAGATTTGGAATTTCTATTGCCTGCAATTAACCAATTTGGTTTTTCTATGTTGTCTGTCGCAGAGATAAATCATATATACTGTAAGTATAAACACTATTTAAACAAATTAATGATATATGTTTTATTTACAGGTATGAAAAAACTACAAACCAGGAGGCTGAATACCGAATTGTCATTAATCCCTGACAAAACAGGGATCTGATACTGACTTCCGGAATAGCCAGCTCTTGTCGATGCCTTTCCCGTGATATTTCTACGGCCCTTGGCAATCCCGAAACGCTGAGGCTGCGTTGCTGATTCCCATTTCATCGTTCTGTCCCCCATGGCCAGCATGCCACGAACGGAACAGGGTAGTCTTGGTTGTCTTGGTTGTCGTTGTCGTTCACAACCACCATCGTACAGTCTACAGCGTCCATCCCTTCCACCCGCCCCCTACATGCGGGCATCCTATTATGCAATTAGAGAACGGGGAGCTGCCTGGCTAAACGAAATTCTAAGGGAATCCGGTGCGCCAAGAGGAGCCTCGAAAGAGGTATATCGCTATCGGACATGACAGGACACGGCCGTCCGACACACCCTTTCTTCGTTCGAACTCGTACGACGTTTCGCTAGCCCTAGTACCGAACGAAACTCTCGCCGCAATCCTCTATACCCTATCTTCTCCGCTCCGCGTCCAGGACATTCGACCAGCACCACTTGCTTATCTCAAAAACACTGACATCGACCATTGCTTCTCCTTTACCCACACGTCGAACCACCAGAAACGTCCACGTATGTCCGATTGTCGGCGTGTGTAATTGTCGTACATCTAACGATTATAATTGTCACTATCAATTTGTACCCGCATTCACGTCAGTACAAGGGATGAAATGAATTTTAAGCACTGCCCAAAACGACCAAATTTTGCACGTGAATTTGAAGATTCTTTTTTTGTTTTCCTTGTGAAGTTTTCATAATTCGGAAATGGAGCGGAAGAATTAAAGAACACATTTTAGAATGAAACACATAGGATGTGTATCACTTTTGATTCTGTAGTGACGATTCAAAATTTTAGTAACAAATGTCCCGCGTCCCTTTTCACGATAGATACGAGATTTGAACCCGTTTGACCTAGTGTCTGGAGCGCTACTTGCTAGTTCTTCACTCACCGCCCTCCTTGTCTTACGTTAATTTAATAGAAGGGACGCGTGCTGCCCTGAACCGTCCTTCCTGATGCTCTACTCCTCCAGGAGCCCGACGACCACCAGCCTCCTCATATACCTTACAAGCCGGGTGGGCGCGGTTATCAGACATTTCGAAGCAACCCGACTCAAACCCTTTAAGATTCTCCAAGAGTTTATCTCCGGTTCGGCACCGAATCTATGCTAATATCTTGAAGGAGTAGATTAGGATATCGGTATTATTGAAACCGTGTACCAGATCCTCAAGATGAAATATGAAAGATCACTGCTGTGGCAGTTCTTATTAACGACTAATCTGTATTCCTATTACATCAAAGTCAAAATCACTATAACTGGTAAATTTCCGAATTGTTGAAATTAATTAAATTTGAAGTACAGTTTCTAATGCGTCGCAATAAAATTTTGTCGAACGAAGACATCACGACTTCCTCAATTTCAATTAATCGTTAAAGTCTTCAAATACAAACTGCTGATGGAGCAATTTCGAATTAGGACGAAGTTTGATTGTTCGTCATCCGAGAATTCTCATGATGGCAAGCGTTGCAATGGACTCTTAGTGTTTTTCCTATTACATCGAAGTCAAAATCACTGTGACTGGTAAATTTCCGAATTGTTAACATTCATCAAATTTGAAGTACAGTTTCCAATGCGTCGCAATAAAATTTTTGTCGAACGAAGACATCACGACTTCCTCAATTTCAATTAATCGTGATAGTCTTGAAATACAAACTGCTGATATGGCAATTTTGAATTAGCACGAAGTTTGATTGTTCGTCATCCGAGAATTCTCAAGATGGCAAGCATTGCAATGGGCTCATGGCGTGCGCGGTGTCCGCAGATGAATCGGATAGGGATATAAGGGCGCATATACCGGGAGGGTAATTTGAATTTCATAGCAGTTTAACGATCTTAATTAGAAAGCCCTCGGTCGTAGGAGAATCCTTTGGGATGCTGCTGTTGGCCAGGCCGAAGACCATCGCGCGGACCCTCGAATCACGAAACTCTCGCGAACCTCAGAGGGCACTTCTCCCTTCAGACGTCGGCCTCTGCGAGCTTAACCAAGGAGACTCGAGGGCCAACCAAAGCGTCGTCGAGCATCTGCTTAAGGGGAAGGGTAGTTTCTCGACCGGTAATTGTTTTCGTATTAACACGCTCCCTAAGCGACCCGTGGTCTAATCCTGTCCAGCATGTGTTCTGATATTCTCGATCGTATCTTATCCACCAAGATCCAACTAATTATTCATTCTACTTGCTTTATTGTTCTCAACATTAACAAACATGTAATAATTTGACGTTTATCTCATCAATCGACATTTTTTAGACTGCAACAATGCAATAATTTAATTATACAATACAATTAATTAAATTGGTGATAAACATTGCATGGGCAATGTTCCAAAAAATGTTTAAAAAATCGGAAATAAATTGCAAAACGATTGTGTACGAAACAACACACGAATAATGAATATACATTGAAGTCGTGAGGAAGATTCGACTGAAATTTAATGCGCGCGTTATGGAGCTGGTCAGGCAGTCTTCCGGCAGTGGTATATTCGCGAATATATCGTTTTAATATACCCGACGTGCCGTGGGTGTTTGAATCGGCCCCAAAGCCCCGGAAAATCTACCGTCCGGTCAGTAGCCAGAGGGGCTCGAGGGTGCGGAGGTGGATTTTCCACGGTAGCTCGCCTTCGAGCAGAGCCTCGACCCACCGGGGTTTGTTTTACCGAACAAGTCGCTTTCTCCGCCTCCTGTATCCCTCCCTAAAAGAAACATAAATAAGACAAATAGGACGATCGGCAATAGAAAAATATCGAATGTACCGAATGCTCCATAAATCGGAGGGTGAAACCGAGAAAAAGGGAGAGCGTCCGGCCGCATTCGGGTGAAAGAGTGGCCAGCCGAATGTCGCTATAAGGCCAGCGATCTTTTTATGTACCAACGCGCTCCTTTTTTTCCTCGCTTTCGCATTTCTTTTCTTCCGGCATATTGGATTCCTCAGAACGAAATATAGGATTCTTATGTATGCTTCGAATATTCAAAAGGCGTTTGGACCTCATCTCTCTATTAATTTTTATTTGTATTTACCGATCAAATACATCGAGGAAAAAAAGTCCAATATAATTTGGGGACTTCAACGATTTAAGGAATATTGAAAAAATTCGGGTCACCCGATGATTCAGTGATAGGTTTGTAATTAATGTTTGACAGCTTGCATTTGAGTTAAAAAAATTTCTGTCGTACAAATAATGAGATTCAACATTTGATCTGTCAGTTGATACTTTACAGTTCGCAACGAATGGCTTCGATACTGCGTTAAGTTCTGCCCCCGTACGAGACAGTTTCGAGTGTAGGGGGAAAGGGTTGAGATTCGAAGAAGCAAGCGAATAGGTATATGGTGCGAGGGGCTGAGATGGAACGATGTTCGGTAGTGCGAGCAGCAGAGAATTCCCAGGTTTACGTTTACAGCCGTAACTACAAATTCGACAGAGTTACCGGAGCATAAGAGGGTGGAGGATTGTGTCTCGCAAGGGTGGTTAGCCTTGTGCTAAAGCCTGTGCCCATACCTGCTCCTTCTTACAGTTGTTAAGAAGTCCCTCTGGGCTAATTCTCCTTCTCTCTCTCTCTCGCTGCACCCTCTCTTACTTTGCTTCTACATCCTGTATCCCATTCGCGTTGGGCTCGATCGTTCACCTCACGATTTCTCGATCTTCCAGTACACCCTTGTAAAAGCTCCGCATCTTCATTGTATGTACAAACTCGCAACCCTTCTCTATTCCACCCCACGTGGAGAAAAGGGATAAATTATCATATTCTTATGTCAGCCAACATCAAAATAAATAGACTTTGTATTTAATAACATTAATATTTTGGTATTACCGATAATTAATAAAAAATTTATCCAAATAATATTTTTCTCGATCAAGATTTTTGTCAAAATTCCATAATATTATATTTATTATAATAATTACCCCTGTAATTGGTATACTTTGATAAATTTTGACTTGATTTTGAAATACCACTTGTTCATAGTCGGTACGTCAGCGAATCACCCCAACTTGATAATGCTTCGTTATTCATAAGCTTGCAAAATTCTGTACACTTGGGTATTATTAACTCCTGTCATGTTATTTATTGTCCCACTATTTACCACGAGCAGCTGCCAGAAGAGCACAATAAAATAAAGCACCGCGTACGTCAGGACGTCGTTTGCGCGGTATTGTATCTCATTCCAATGTTCTCCGTCTCCTGTAGCCGCAGTTCTCTCCCGCACCTCCCGATATCTCCTGCAGCGTCGTCTCGATTTCGGTGCTCCTGGCTCCACACGCTAGTTGGACCGAGTTGACTGCGAAATATGCTATCGAGGGGGTTGCGATGCCTCTCGTCGCTTATTGCGGCGAGTCCCTTGATTTATTCGTGATAATTCTTAACCAGCGACGCGAATACACCCTCGACTACATTGGCCCTAGTAAATGAAGCCGCCGAGCAGCAACCAACGAATTCACTTTTATTAGGGAAATATTTTCCATTTTTTTCTTTCTTTTTCGTTCGCCTCGAATTGAACGACTCAAAGTTTTTTGTTAAAAATGCAATCCGTGCTTTGCGACTTTCCCGAATCTTTCTGTCTCCTTCATGCAGAGAGTTTCTTCAACCCTCGACCTCCAGAGGTCGCTGTTTCCTCCAGAGTGGGTAAACTTCGAGATAAATGTGACACCTTTTATCGTCCATATAATAAATACCGTCTCTTCATCTATAAAACAAACGACCCTCCGAAACCTCGAGCCCGCTCCCTACCCACGTAAACCACCACCACCGCCAACCACCGCCAACACCCCCCGCGTCGAGGCGACGCAAACTCCCGCGTACCAACCACGAGGAGCAAGCATATTCCGAAGCTCCTGTGTAAAAGCGAAAAATCCCCCGCTCTCCGCTTCTTTTTTCTCTCTCGAGGCGAAAAAATGCTTAACCGGCTCTCCGGAGTTTTCAGCTACCCTTAAACCACGCTGCCAGGCTTTCCGAACTCTTAGTATTGTTTTTTTTAGAATCGGGCGTCACCAAAGATTTTTTTTTCGTTTATGATAAATCGTTGCTACCAGAATCTGACGAAAAATGCTGAGGTCGTGACTGAAACTTTCGAAATATTCGATATACGATTTTTTTTTACTCCAACGAATAATAGAAAATAATGTGTGACAGATTGTACTTTATATTTACGAATACGACAATCAAATTTCTCACTTTTAATTTGACTCTGTAATTGAAATTTTCATTAAATTTGTATAGCCTAAAAAATCTTAAATTTCGTTTTCATTTTCCAGCCGCGCCTCTTCAAGTTTCAAGGAGATAAACATTCGTCCTCCTGGAAGGATTTGCGAGTTCGTGGCATGGCTGACGCATTTGCAAGTATAATTACATCAAGAAATACTTATTTCCTCCATGGGGGCTGGAAACAACGTCTGAGGGGCACGGAGAACGAGAAGTCTCCACTATTTCCTCTTAACACTCCAATTATCGTTAGTGCGCGTAGTCAGGACGGATGTCTCGTGGCATATAGTGTTGGTACAGCGGCGGAAAAGCCGCAGAATCTCGTAGTTCGTCGCCAAGAGAAGAGCCTCGCGTCTTGACTCTTCAGGTCGCCCCTCTTGCTTTTCTTAACAGTTCACGACATTTGGTAAGGGAACGCTACGAGTGCGCGAAGATATTGCACGCGAGGCGCCGAACTAATGACCCGACGCCTCGCGCGGATACCGGCAATTGCTTAAATATAGATTAAATACGAGGCGGAGGAAGTGTGACGCGGAGGAGCATAGAACACACGAGAGTATAAGTCTGGCGTGTAACGAGGAGACGCGGAACAAGCCAGAGAGGGTGAAGAGAAGTCATCCCTTGTATGCCCGACGATTCGTCGACTGCTGGCGTCGGGGTGGTTGACTCTCTAACCGACAAGCACTCGCTACCAGCCCCCCCCCCCCCCCTGCCCCCTCTTCGCCATACTCCCTCATTCTCGTGTGGCGAATCGGCGTCATAAATCCCGCGATAATTCACCACTGCGCTAGACAACCACGGATGTTTGAATAATTAGATACACATATACGTTGCGTCATATTTGCAATTATACTGTTTGCAACAGTTCTTGGATTGTATGGTGCCCCTGAGAGTTCGATTCACCCTCCAAGCTCGAAAATTTTCATCACCGTTTTCCCCTCAAATTTTTTTTTTGCGAATTCTGGAGGCAGGAACTTGTATGGTGTCACCAATTAGTGCAGTGTTCACTAGGTGTTGAAGACTTAATAACAAGCTTTGGGGAACACCAAGATAATCCCGGATCTTGGACATTCTGTAAGGTGCACAGTGAAAGAGAGCTTTTTTTTCAAATATCACTCACCGAAGTAAAAATTTGAAATAATTTGAGCAGCGGGTTTATGGGTTTTAGTGCATGAGTGTCATACTGGGCACCTGTTAATTAGAGCGATTATTTTTAACATTGTATTTTTAGTGTAAATAATATAAAATTCTTTTTTAAAATCGAGTATAAATAATATAGAATTCTGGAGTGCGTTTGAAAGGGGCGGTTAAAGGTTTGACTAGAAGCACCATAAAACCCATAAAATAAAAGCAACATCCGCTCCGTAACTATGCTTAAACGGTTTTCGATTGTGCTGCACATTTCCCGGTCTCTGATGTCTACTGGTATCGTTTTTGCGTCAAACTTTTCCGATGTTTCGCACGTTTTATCCAACAGGTTATCTGAAAAGAACCCTTGGTGCGTAAAGTACTGATAAAATCTTCAAAAGTTTTCCTACAAATTGAAAAAAAAAATGTTTGTATACTTTTCAATTACTACGTCAAGGTGATGAATAAAAAATAGCCTGTTTGCAATCGTTTATTGCGAAAATAACAAGATTTTTGGTGTTTTCAGATTTTCCATCCACCTCTACTTTTTCCTCTGCTTGGGAAATGCTCCACCGAGACTTCGGGATGCTGTCGAGGAGGCAAAGCTGCGAGGGATGAGGAGGGTTGTAAGACGACTCGGTTGGCCGTGAGAGCCAAACTGCTCACGGGGGTTGAATGCCACCGGGACTTTGGTAAAGCTTCCCTTTCCCGCGCTTTCTCGCTCTAAGTAGATTCCGAGTGGGAGATTTATACGGGCGAGCGATACAGCCTAGCAGTTTCTCCAGCACACGCGTCACGACGTTAATCGAGGGTTCGTGCAATCGAGATGCCTTCAATATATTCCCCCAACACGATTAGCCGACACTTTGCTATAATCTGTCTTTCCAAATATCACTTATTCATTCTTTATCATGTACGTGCATATGTACAGGTAGTGTATCTAGTTTAGCGACCCTTTCCCGTTGAAAAAAATATTTTTCCCTCTAATTTTCCATGCTTTTTTGCCTCACGATAATAAACAAAACATAATTTTTCCTCTATAAAATTAAACGTAGGTTTCATTTTTAATAAAGTGTCACATTTTATTGAATATTTCTGAAATTTCTGGACATTGCAAAAAAGTGTACTGAAACATTTACGAATTTTAAAAAATTTTCCTCTTTCACTGCAGTGAATACACTACGTTGATAGCTGAAGGATTGCAAGAAAAATGATTTTAATCGTACGAAATATTTGTCATTTTGTGCGAGGCTTATGATATGATATACAAACAAAAAATAGCGATTAATAAAATGTAGAATTTTGATAAATTTCCTGTGGTTGGCTTTTGAATAAGCTGTGCAAAAGTGGAGAAAGAGTGAAGTCACGCAGCGACAGGAGTGGCGCCTGGGGAACCGAAGTCGGGAAATATTAAACAATCTTGTTTTGCCGTAAATCAGTTAGAAATGCCCCGTGCCCCTTCGGATACAGCATAAGCAGGAGAAGGATGAGAAGGGCGCGTGGTGGTCGCGCCGGGAGGGTTGAGACTTTGAGAGGAGTCTCTCTTTCTCTCGCAGCGCGAACCCCTGCGGATCCCTAATGACACCCTCTTTCCAGTTTCATTCTCTGCGCGGCTCTTCGTTTCTTTCTCTAGCGCGGTTGCAATTCATCTCCGACCGCGGATTTCACTGCTATTTCTCACTCCTCGTCGATACAGCTTTCTTTATCTCCTCGTTTCAAAGATTTTTCAAATGCATCATCAGATTTTTGAGCACCAGACGAAATCATTAAAATAAAATGATATTATCGTTCGGAACGTTAAAAAAAATGTTTCTATAGACTTGTCATTTGGTAATTCCAATTATGGAAAGTTACCATTCACCATCTACTATTGTATATAATTATTGTATATACACGCTTGGCTAACTAATTTCTATAACTGCATTGAGTGATTTATTGCATCTCAGAGTTGGATCATAAAATATATAGCATAGCATAATATAGCATAGCTTTTCTTCGTATTTCAAGGCATTTATGAATGATCCTACGGTCACAAGCCGCTGAATAAAAATATCTTCCTTTTTAACGAGTCATAGACTAAATTCGTAACTTGGAGGGTTAAGTAAAACCAAAGGTTAGTTTCGGAAGTCTGTACAAAATTACGGACTGTCGTTACTCGTTCCAAAGTCGTTTCTTCACTCGCATCGCAAGACTCACTTAAATTCTCTGTCAAAGACACCAGGACGTTCTCTGAGCTACATTTGAATGGCTGACTATAATGTCTCTCGAGTGGTTACTACTTGGGGCACAGGTAGTGGTGTATATTTACGACACTAGAGAGACTCTAGAGTCCGATGATTCCTCGTCGGAGGCCCATCTCGTAACTTCTTCGTGCACCAATGAGCCTCCTCACCAAACGTGGATACATCGAAAGAGACTCGCGAGCGTTGACTGAACGGCGATCAATCTCTTTTAACGGCTTCGTCACTCGGGGATTAGACGAGAAGCCGAAGACGAAGCGAATACTGAGGATTTGTACGCTTCCATGGGTGCGTTACTTCCCTCGATGATCCTCCCGACGAAAACTACCACCACTCGTTAATTTGTCATTCCTTCCCTTCGGCCCACTGTCGCACCCTTTTTCCGTCGTTCCGCTTCCTCCGCTTACTGTCATTCGGGATCTTCTCTTCTCATATTTTTTTTTCTCGCGTGTTCTTCAAAGGGTTTGGCTAAGCTCAGAATTCGGAGAAGCCTTGGAAAATTCTTTGCACATATGAGAACATATTCTTAGGTGATTATGTGTTCAACTTTTTTTTGCATTTATATATTATATTTAGTCTTTTTCAAAGAACATTTTCAGAAATTTCAAAACGTTTTTTTTTTTATTGCTATTTCCGACTTTAAGGGAATGATATTTTTTCATTGAAAATTTCATGACCATCGATGAAGAATTTTTTTTAATAAGCTAAACAGATTACAGTCGTAATTCTAATTTAAAAAAATGTCTACCTAAAAACAAAGAGCTTTGTATTTTTAGATTTTGATAGATTTTGATGGGCACGTCTGTTAGACAATCGGTGGATGCTCGTATATTATTTACTCATTCCCTCGCAACGATTCGTTACTTCGTTTTCTCTATAGATCTGTATTCCCTACTACAGAATCTCTGGTAAAAATGCAGGGTACGAGACGTGAGGTTTGAAGCTCTCACGTTTCCCATTGTTCAAAAGATTTTTTTGTTGTAATAATTGGCGAGAGTCGACCGTCGGTTTCCGGTGAACCATATTAATAATGTGCCTCGGTCGGTGAAACGCTGAGGTATTTTTCAATGGAATCTCATAATAGCCTTCCACAAACCATCGTACTTCTTCTCTGTTTTTTTGATTTCTTTTTGTTTCTTTTTCTTCTTCATAGCATTTTTTTTATTATACGTTCTGTACGCCCGAAGGGACAGCGTGTTGCTAGCATCTCTCGACGCCATGTCCGACGGCAAAACGCGGAAACTCGAGCAGTCGAAATGGTCGAGGCTTTTCTTCGGGTCCCCCTTTTTTCTGACAAATACATAATGTCTCCTCTCTGATTTTTTTCTCGCTCGCTCACTTGCGTCTCTGCATTTGAGTGCCGGGAGGAAGGAGCGGATGTACTCATATTCCAGGGTTGCTGAAGGGTTCTTTCGAGTAGCAGATGGACAGTCCTTCGTATAATATTGCAGTAGTCAAATAGATGGTCAAACAATGTCATTTCAGACGAATCTGATTCATCCGAAGTATTTATAAAGTGTAGTGAATAATTACCTTAGAATCAGCTTGAAAAATAAGATTTATTCTCATGACGAAGTATAAGATGGTAAAAAGTAGAAGAAGATTATGCAACCGCATGATCCTGCATACTAACAGTACTTTGTTCCGACCCACTAGAATTGTGCCTTCTGCGAATACGAATCGCTTGCGAGAAACACTCCGATCAATCGCCACCTAGCGGAGCTTGGCGAAGCTTCGCCTATTATTGCTTCCTAGGACTGCCAAATGGCAAAAAAAATATTAAAAAAAATATATTAAGTTCCTCGACCGAAGCTACAATTGCGGCAAAACACTATACCTCCGTGGAAAATGACTAAGCCAAATAATTGTATCAATCGATACCCCAAAAACGTTCAACACTGTCGCATTATGGCTTATGAAACCATTGCCTGTCAACGAAAGAGTGGATACCTATAATTTATAATGAGGCAGTCCGAGAGCTAGAGAGAAGCATACAACCAGTGATGCTAGATTTAACGGAATTTTTGCGTGTGTGTGGGTGCTGGCAAGGGTTGGTTTTACACGGTGGTGGGATTTCGTGTCCCGGCGGGTTTGTTCGACAATGAAAATTGAAATATTATACCAACGGGTATAATATTCGTTCGCGCTCGCCTACGGCTGTTTTTGCGAAGTAGGAAAATAATAAACGCTCCCCCCTCCCCCTCACTCTCACCCCTACCCAGACCCAGTGTCGTGAACGTGCGTTTGTGGTTCTTTCCTCTGCGCGAGCTGCTACCCTTTCGTCCGCTTCGCCATTGCAGAGTGGGTTTCGACTTTCAAGGGTGGCGACGGTCGAGACTTTCGCTGTCTCTCTCACTCTCTCGGCTTTGGCGAGGCAGTCGCGACGAGGGAGAGAAAGCGGGGGAGGGAGAGCTGCGCGAGAACAGGCCCAGGGATTATAGAGCTTTGCAAGGATATCAATTATAACCAGAAACAGTTATTCCGCGTGCATCGAAACTCAACCCTACCTTGGACCCCCGTCCAACAACCCTTATTCTCCTTCTACCGCCCCCCTCCCCCCCTTCGAACCCGTGCGCCTTCTCCGTGGAAGGTTTCTAATCCTCGGTAAATTATATTATTTTCCACTGTTTGTTTACCGGAATTCCGTTCGCCAGTGTGAGAGGGCTGAACGCCTAGCCGAGAGGATTTGCGGAGACTTTACGGCTTTCATCCCTTGGCGATATGCTATTGGCTTTGCGCGTTCATTTACTTCGCACTCTCCATCTTTTGTGAAACACCCTAGAAAATTATATTTCAAGTTGATACATGACAGTGCGGGGAAAAATTAAACAAAAATATGCGCGGTAAGTTTCAACTCTGCAGCATTTGGGGGTCGGTTTCACCTAAAAAATTGTCGGGTAAATGCGGTATTTAAAATTTGTTACTCATTTCTTTACATTCTATATTCATAAATTTGTATTTTTATGCACAGAATCTATGTAGAAAAAAATTGGTAGTGTGGGCCGAAAATAGTTGGAGTATTGGAGAAAGTTTTTCAAAAGTTACACTAGGTGAACTGAAGGAAAATGCAAATCCAATTTACCGAATAGTTCGCTTTGCTGAAAAGGTGTCGCTAATTGTGCTTTCCAACTCCGAGTATAGAACGCTTTAAAGGTCCAAATCTCAGAGGGAATCCCGATTATCATTAGAGCTTAAGGTGGTCGAGGTGTACAATATTCGGCACGCAACACTTTCAGCTTAACAAACTTACTTCGAATGGTTATGTTGGTAGTTAGGAACAGTAAAAAACGAGTGCGCTTTCCTATTATGCAAATGTGCTCGCGAGGCGAAAGCGACTGGACCTTGAGTACCACCGTTTAGGGCTAGCGGTGAGGATACCCTCAAGAGAACCCACTTAAATAATGGAACAGCACTTCCGTACATGGCAAATGAGTGTGCGGCCAATCCCCCATGACCACTTTTATTACTGTCTATATATTAGTTACCAAAATGACCATTTTTTGAAACCATTTTTTTTTGTCAGTTTCTTGTTATCTCAAAATTCACCTCATACACATTGCAACGGTTTAAAAAAATATTTGGATATCCTTACACTTTGATTCTGGATGCACTGCATGTCTTTACAAAATTGCAGAATTATATTGCTCGATGTGTATTGAATGAGGTGTAAATGTAAGATTTATTAAAAGAAGGATATCATCTACTGATTTTTTTTTTCATATGATTTTTTTCAGGTGACCAGTTCCCGTGAGCGAGACAAGCGGAAAAATGTAAATACATACTTCAGGATAGTGCCAAAAAATTCGGAAATGTCGCCTTCGAATAGGAATGTTTCTACGTGCTCCTGCTTCCCAGTCGACGTCATCATCGTCGTCGTTGTTCTTGCCGATGGTGCGGCCAGCCTATAAAGCAGCCCTAACACTCGGACGACGCAGGACATTGGAGGGCGGCTGGAGGAGGAGAAGGAGGCGAGGGTGGCTGTTTACTTTTGGTGTTGGGCAAGTAGCGCCCGGCGTGCATGGTTCCCTCTGATAGCAAACACTGAGTATCGATCAGTATGACTCTGGTAAACAACTATTGTAGAGTAGTATGGTATAGAATGGACTTCGCTACGTTTCTACCCTCCCTTTCTACCTCTCGCCCTGCACCCCCTGTACCACCCACCGCTGTCAAACCCTCGACGTTTTCCTCACCTCGTCCGCTCACCGTGCATACTAGTATCACGAACCCTTGGCTGCAACGACGCAACCGTCTACTTGCGATACGCCTGCTTATGTATTCCAGGGACGGTCTGACAACAACCACTGAAAGGGAGAATGAAAAAAAGCAAATTTAGCGACTCGTATAATCATCGGTTCAACTCTAAGGGTCATACGTTGCATTCTCAAATCGGTGACTTTTATTTAAAGGTCTCAGATATGTTTGCAATCACCCAGGGTTTCCATAGCCACTTGACAATATTTGTTTGAATTTTTTCAGATTTTTTAATGAATTTTTATAAATTTTTGTAGTCGATTTATAGTTTTGTAAATTTTTTTTTTTTTTAATGAAGAGTTTACTTATTTTATTAATTCAGAAGATTGGCGGTTACCACCTTCCCAATTTTTCAATAGAATCATTAGCTAGTGTATCATTTTTGGTTGTTCCATATTCCATAGGAATTTTTCGGGCTGAGATACGGCCCTGGAAGGGATGCTAATCATCTTGGCGAAGGGTGTCTGAAATTGTCGCCTCGTGTGCCGGGCGCCCCAACGTCCGCGCACGAGGTCCAACCCCTGCTGCTATCCCGTTCTCCGACATCGCGCCACCCTAACCAGCTCGCTTAACCAAACAACCTTGATAAATTATGCAAAAATCAACAACACCCCGGCGCGCACCGTTGGCTACATTGCAACAGTCTTTCTCACCGTTCGTCGGAAGGCGAGTCGGACAGAGGGGTTTTTTTCCATTTTTCTTTGGTGAATTCATGACATTCGGCTGAATTGCTTTCCTTGAAAAGTAGGATCAGGTTAAAAATCAAAGAAAAAAGGTATTCATGAAAATTTGGTGGTCCCTGAACCCCTTACAATTTTATATTATCCAAAAAGGATATTTTTTTATTAATCATCACAAAACTTGACCCGCATTTAATAAGACAATATTTTTCAAATAAATTAATAAAAAATAGACCTTTTCCAAGAATAAATGATTTCTTTTTTCGGGGTGACTAAACTCAAATTGGAACATCATGAGCCCAATCGCACATCACTATTCCAGTCTGTACCATGTATAATATTAGATACATGTTCATCACGCAATGTATGTCTCTATCTCATTGGCGTTGCATTTTGTCGTAGGTTGGGAAGTTGCGAGTCGGTCGAGCATAAAGTGGCAGCGTTGGTATCTATACGGTCACGGAATTCGTAGTCGACCCCTCTCGAAACACATCGGGGGGTTTGCTCACCTCGACGAAGGGTCGTTATCGATGCGGCGGAGGACAGAATGCGCTGTACACTTCGACAACCACTCCGGCCATTGTTCAGGGTGCTTGGAGTTCGATAGAAATTAGTTTCCAGTGGCGGTGACGAGTTCGAAACGTCCCAACTACACACAATGCTACAGATGAAGGAATCGAACAACAGGAAGTCTACTAGACGACGTTCAAACTGTTTTCGGATAAATATATGAACCTCGAAGTTGGTTGGGGGAGCTTCAGTTTCCTAGATGTGGGGGATGCATGACGCGACTGCACGTCACTCGAACGACCCTCTGCGATGTGGAGTATGGTGATGAGCTCCCCAGCAGGAGCGGGACTGGGTCAAGCTTTGGTCCCCTCCCCTAGTCGCGTTCCCAGTCAGTGGGTCGAATCGATAACGATGACTACATGAAAATCCATATATCCATGGAATATTCGCATCTCTTCTGGTCAGCGGGCCTCATGTATATATAATCCATGAATTTCTCCAATCGATAATGTATTCTGCAAGGATTATTAATGCGCATATTTGTACTTTGGGTGAGGGAGTAAGGAGGTTAAGAAAATCCATAATTTTATGGTTGGTTTTCATTCACGATTTTGTGGCAAAGGATTTTTACTAATTTTTTACAATTTTCTCATTACGGTAAACACTGTTTTGTTTTTGAGGAGCGATAAGTAAAATAAATATTTTGAAAAATTCTGCTTTTCTTTGCAGTTGGAACGACCCAAAAAACCGGCGAGATTCGAGAGGTCGAGGGTCGCGCGTAGGTTGAAAGGGTGCGGATTTCCTCATATCTGAGAGCAACGATGGCTTCATATACAAATTGTAAATATTGTGTACAAGCAATTCTGTGTTTGAAACTAATTATATTTTCTTCTATAACCCATTGATAATTTCTGTTCTGAGGGAAACACGGGTACCAATAAATACAGGTGAAG
The DNA here is from genome assembly GCA_947507545.1 of Clistopyga incitator. Taxonomy (NCBI): domain Eukaryota; kingdom Metazoa; phylum Arthropoda; class Insecta; order Hymenoptera; family Ichneumonidae; genus Clistopyga; species Clistopyga incitator. The sequence continues at coordinate 10,560,006 of OX382173.1, read as the reverse complement.
AAGGTGGTGAGGATAAGATGTCGAGGGAAGTGGCGAGGACGGTGCGCGCGAATTGCACGCGAGTGCGTCCCTCGGACAATCGCAGGAGGCGAGGCAAGCTGACCAGCGTGAGCGTATAGCACCTCTAGCACATAGAGCTGTACAAGGCAGCATATAGCGGAGTACAGTGGTGCGAAGTGGAGGGAAGCGAGAAGCGAGCAAGCGAGGCGTGCGGCCCGAGCGAAAGGAGAAACGGCGGTGAGGAGCAGACTTGAAGTGCGCCGACTCAGTAGCCGCGTGGCCGCGGCAGCCGGAGGGTTTCGTGTCGGTGAAAATCAAGGCGCTGCAGAGTCGCGACGGCAGCCACCGGCGCGCGAACGCACGAACCCCTATTACATCTTCACGAAAAACAAAAACGTAATACAATACGAAACACCACATAAAAATTAAAAAATAAACAACAACAACAACGAAAAAGAAGAAGAAACAGAATAAACCTAAATTAATAAACAATAATATAATAAAACAAGACAATTGATTATTTTAAATGTCATTAAGAAACAATCGACTCGAGACGCGTGAAAAAAATTGGTAAATACGTCACATCGGTTGAGCCTCGCATTCACCTTTCACTCCCCCCCGCCCCTTCCCTCTGTGCTCTTCCAGAAGCGTAACCTCGCGAAGCGTTCGGGCCGCTCTTCGATATATTGTTCGGGGCGCGGGCTGCACCCTCGTAAACACGTGGCGCGGCGCACGCGGCTGCTGCGGAGCGGGAAAGAGGGGGTGGCTCAAAAGAGAGGGGGCTAGGGGAAAGAGAAAGACACACTCAGACATATATAACGTATAGATACGCAGATACGATCGAACAGCAACGAAGAGGTGGAACAACGAAGAAAGAAATAAAAACAACGGAGGAGATAGAAGAAAGAATAAAACGGGTGAATGGGAGGCAGGAAATGTGCTTTCCAATAGAGACTCACGGAGTTTGTACACCAAAATAGCCACTGACAAGAGGATGTTTATTCTGTTCGACGTCACGACGAATTTTTCCGGAATAAATAATTAATCATTAATATATAAATAAATAAACAAACGTGAGTCGACTTTATTACTGTCGATTATCACTTTCTTCGGGGGTGCTGTATCGTCGTACGTTTTATCGTGCGCGGCCGAAACGGAAGGACGGAGGAACGAGCGAGAGTCACGGAGAACGAGTCGAGGAGGAAGCGGGACATGCTGGAGCCACGCTGGAGACCCGTCCAGGTAGCTACACAAAACATCAACCTTCATCCCGCTCTTCTTCTTCTTCTTCTACTTCTTCACCTCTTCTTCATGCTCTTCATCTTCTTCTTCTTCTTCTTCTTCTTCTTCTTCACCAAACGCACCGTCATTGTACCGCATTTAGCACGCACCGCTAAGATTAGTGGGCATTCTTTTTTATCAATATTAAAGATAAATTATATATAAAAAATAATAATAATAATGAAACTATGAATGGAAAGAGAAATGCTGAAATTTTAGTATGAAAAGCCGACTTTGCATTCAGTATAAGCTCATTGGCCACCGTAAAAACCCTCGACCCGTCGCACAATGCACCCTCTCGCACCCTGACCTCCGACGCACCGAATTTTTCGAATGCAATCTGTTGGCCCTCCTCTTCTTCACCCCTCGCAACCCCTCGACTGGCCGCCCACCCACGTGACCTTGTACGCCAGACACCAACGTGGGTCACGCTCGTAGGCTCCGCTCTCTCGTTTCTGACCTTGCTCTTGCTTCCGCGTTTTCATACCGACACACACATGTCTGCACGTCAATTGGCTCATGACTCCCGGTGCATAAGCCGCTTATTATTAACGGAGTGTACATGAATGCTTCATCCTTTTTCTGAATTCCAGCGCAGCTACGCCATGGCATGGTACAATAATTTACGACATTGTGGCGATTTTAATTGGCATGAAATAACCGGCATCGATTTTTATTATTATATGATTATTTTGTTAATGGACACCAAATTCAAACATTTTTATAACATACCTTATAGCCCGTCGCACATGTGACTTATCAGATCATTGTGTAATTAATGGCCCTAATGCAAATGTCCTGAGCAAAAAAATAATGATTGCAATAGAATGGGAACTCGACAATAATTTTTAAATGATTAGTCGATTTACAAATAAGAGAGAGAGACATTATGAATCGATTTTTATCGAATTTCTTCTGTTTATCCATTTGTTTCCAATATCCGTGAATTTCTTAACTGATCCGATTGGATACAAAATGCAATATCTCTCAAAATTACTTATAATAAATATTATTACATGCAACTTTTCTTATAGTTACAATAACCATAAGATGTATACGTTTCCATATTTTCATTTCCTATTATGATTATCATTTATTAATTTAAATGACTGCTATGTAATAAAAAACAAGTAATTGCGAAAACTTTTAAAAAATGGTTTCTTCACGAACCAATTAAATTTACTATACGTTGAGATATAGTTGAGAAATATATTTAGAAATTCATTCATTTCTATGGCAAATTTATATGAGACATTTTTTTATGTATTGCTTTCGGTGTTGATAAATGATACCACATATTTATCTGTGTGACTTCATCATTTGCGGAGATGCGGGAGAGGAGGTGTGACCACTCATCGTATTTCCCATGTACGCGTGCGGTATCGTTGGGGTTGTTCATTCCGCGACTGATATCCGTGGAAGTGACGTTTTAACGAGCGTGCTACGGGACAGATGAGCTTCGGTCGCGCTTAACCACCGATTAACTCACCCACCACCACAAAATACAGTGAAATAATTTTCTGAACTAAACGATCCAAACGGCAATTACTGAAGCTGTTATTTATAGTGCCAGAAATGAAGCAAATATTTATATCATTGTTGCAAGAAAGATAACAAATGTACTTGTATATAAATTGTGGCTTCTACATTTTTAAAAATGCACCTCCAGTTATTCCAATTCGCTACAGTCGAAAATATAATAATTTCTTAAGGGGCCTGACAGCTCGGTGTAAACCTTTTATCGTACCCTTATGAGGGTAGAATCGATATGTAAGTGGCGGCTGTTCAAAGTGTGATGCCCGCACCACTTATTTCTTCACAACATGTGTATGTTCCTTTTGTAGATAGAAGAAAAAAAAAATCGACCTTTACTGGTCGTTGCCCTGGCACCCGTCGCCGGTAATTGCACCCCTTTTAAAAGGTCTTTTATTAAACCGATTGTATCCATCTTCAAGGAAGTTATTGTCGGGAGATTTCCAGTCGGGAATTGAGGGAAATACAACATATATTCAGGATAATTGTATTTTTTCTTTTTTTTTCCAGATGATTGAAAAAATGTGGATTTGATATTATGTTGATGGAAGCTTTGTGAGAACACTCCTTTTTATTGGGAGTTAATAAATTTATTTACTATCAACAAAATATTTTAAAGAACAATTCGACAATTTAAGTTTTTTCTTAACTTTTTTCGGAGCGTGCACCGAGAAATAGATGTTGGATCTCCATTTTTTTTTCTCTTGGTCTTTTTTCATTGCCTACCATTGCACCAAGCCAAGATACTCTCAGTCGATATAACCGACCTACAGTACAGTGTACTGTGTAGAGTGTTGGGTGGTAGCCGTGGCTGCACACCCTCCTTCTTCGTCTCAGGGAAAAGCCTTTCCGTTTCTGCGAGAAGAAGGTGGGCGCACGCGGGCGGCGAGGGGGTGTTGGAGCGGGGGCGTGGGGGTGGCGTGAGAACTGCCTGCGATTCCCGGGAAAACCAGAGAGACCTAGTAGGTGGCACAGCGCAGAGACGGAGGCGGTCCTAGTCTACTTGGTGGGCGTTAAAGAAGTGGGTGGGGGGTGGTCGCCACCCCCGCATCAAGCTCTCTCTAACCTCCTGCACCCCTTCACCGAAACTACCACGACGGACCTCTCGTGTCCTCTTCGATCCCATATTCGCCAAACGATTCTTCCACCTTCCCTCATCTCTTCGCCCACAATACCGCCCCCACCACGACTACCACCACCATCGGCAGCTGAACGTGGAGAGGGTCTTCCTTCGCACATACACACACCCGGAGCACTATCAAAGTACCGAACCTACCCTTATCTAATTACGCTTTTTTCCTAGCCAGCATCTCCTTTTTACACAATCTGTCTTCTTTTAACGAAGATTTCTCAAATTTTCGCTGCACTCTCCTGATGATGAGATAGGCAGTCCCTGAAAAGTGTTTCTCAGGACAACAAGACGTCTTGTGACAATATTTTTATGAGTTGATCTTGTACTTTGATTTCATTCACCGTTACCATTACAAGATATGTATATGCTTTGTAGAATTTTGATAAACGTGATAACCATAGTCGATTTCAGTGCAATCCTCGAGATACTCCCGAATATCAATTATGCAACCCTACAAATGGATCTTCATTCCATCAACACTTTACAGTCTCAGTTCCAAGGCCGTGCCAAGATTTTTGTCCCACCGTATCGGTCAACCAACCCAAAATCCATAAAAATATAATTGGATTAGACATTTTTTTCCTTCCCTTCGCAGTCGTCTTCATCAAGTCCTCAGGAAAGCTCGAAATTTCGGTGAAGCTCGATGCCCAAGCGTTTCAGGCTTTCTGCAAAAGCAGACATCCCTCTTTCCTTGTTGGGCTCCTCTTTCTATCGCCTTCGTGGGTAACTTTCCCCACCATTCCGACTTTGCTCATCTTCTCTCGTCTCCGGTGCTTCTCCTCCGTTGGTTACTACCACTCACTCACCGTAGGAGATAGTCTCGTTTGTGTACGGTTAACATGCACCGAAGTGCAGCACGAGCGGAACAGGAAGACACACATGGACGTACGTACACCGATGCTGAAGAGGATGCTGGAGGTTTTGATGCGCGCGCTCACGTTCATACACACGTACGACACATCCCCTTCGTTCTCACGGTTGCCTTGCAGCCTCTTTCCACCCCCTTCATCCCTCTCGGCCACTTCCGGCCAGACCGAGCAGGCTCCACCCACTTTTATATTAATCACGTCTTGGTTCGCTCCTCCGCTGCTTTTCCCCGTGCGTCCCCGGTCTTTCCATGGCTTCAGCGTTCCTCTTAACGTCCCAGCCACTACCGGCCCAACATTCTCCATCTTTCCTTTCCCCAGTGAGCGATTTCCTCGGAGCGTACCCCGCGACGCCTGGAAGAACCAACGCCTCTGGCTTATTCATGTCCTGTTCCTGGGACTTTTGTAACACTTTTTCTTTTCTACGTTGGTCTCCTCTGTTCCTTCGATCGAGACTTTCGTGGTCCTCGTTTTTTGCCCGACTGTCGGGTAGACATTGTCTACTTTGCAGGCGCACTTCTGCCAAGGTTCTTGGGCATACGAAAATTCATTCGGAGAGTTCTCAATGTTACGTCTTATTTGCCCCGGAATGTGAATTTCATTTAGTTGTGTGAATTGTATTAAAAAAAATTGTTCCTCACGTTCTGTTGATTTTGGAATGGACATACAATTGAGATTCAAATAAATATCGATTACGCAGACTGGAAGTCATTTTTTTCCAAAGAGAATGATAATTACCAGTTGATTAAAAAAACATTGACATCAGTTGATTCCATAACGAAAACCAAAATTGCACGCCAATTATGTTATCATTGTCGGTCCATAATTGCATCGCAAATGACATTCGCACTGGCGACACGAAATCTTCGTGCCTTCTCACGATCATTGTCTCCATTGTTATCATAATCCCTTGAAATACCTGTTCGGAAAAATTGTGCACTTGCTTCGGTAGCAAATAGACCGTCTCTACCGAGGCGTCGATCTATATATCGTCAGCACGCGGTGCCTAACAAACCTGTTATTATTGCCACTCGATGCATGTGTAGCCCAACGAACCCTCGTAACCAAAGCCCTTTTTGTCACACTTGCGCTTTTCCATTGATAGCAATAACACAAGCAGCCTCGATATTCCTCATGCCGCGTGAGCTTTGTCGTCTCGAATTCGTCTCGAATTGACACCCTCGACACCTCGTCACCACTCGACGATTTCACCGATCTGTCGTAACGTAAATGAAGTTTATGCAACACAAAGAAACAAAAGAAAATCAGCATCGGTATAATTGACAGTGGAGCATTGTTCTCACCGTTCTCCTCGTCGATTCGCACCTTCCAAATACCGAATCACATTCACAGTGAGTATACAGCAGGTATTCCAGATATCGCGTGCCACTTGAGGGTGGCTGGCGCTGCCACGACTCGTCGATCGTTTCCACCCTGTCACGCACCCCAGTTCTCGCGGCCTATCTCTCACCCTGTCGTGCTCACACCCCTTCCATATAACGGGCATACCTATCTACCCTATACTCACGTGACACGCGCCATCGAATCCATTGCTGTGTCGCTGTTTCTGCTTATAACATCGGAGCCTTGTTGCATTGCAACCGGTTATGCATGTATTAATTTGCCGGATCTACAGTGCATATCGTGTGTTTACGCGTTGCGGGGGAGAGAGAGAGAGAGAGAAAATTTCACCCCACAGAGGGCCCCGATTATTCACCCGATTATTTATTCGTTCGATTATATCGATTGGGTATTTATCGCGCAACTAGAAACCAAACAAGCGATAGATCCGAGTGTGTATACACGTACTATCCAACCCTCTGCTCCGTCGCTTAGCGCTTCCGGCTCATCACTCATCACCCCGCCTCGCCTATCGATACACCCTCAATGCCTCGTTCTCGCTGTCCCATTGCATACCGATTTACCGTCGTTCTCAATACACGAGGGCTTTGCAACTCGGGATTTGTGCACTCTTGTGCATTCTCCAGCATTGTTGTCTACTCCGGAGAGGCTTCGACGGATTTTCAGCGAAGTTGCTTCCTCATCTTGAAGTAATGCTCCAAACTCTCGCGTTCATTAAACGTTTTAATTTTCTTCGGTTTTCTGAGATTGCAGAGAATGTTTTCTATGCAACAAATTACATAATTATGCACCGAATATTTTGGAGAAATTGTGATAAACCTGAAAAGAGTCTTTGGGCAAACCGCAGCAGAGCTTTTCGGTCGTTTCCTCAGCAAAGAATAATAACAAGTATTCTTAAGAATAGTTTGCGTTTACAGAAATCAGATCGATATCGGATTTTGCTACTGAACCTCACTGGACGAGCAATTTCGTCGCGACAATGCGACGACAACATACGGTGAATGCAAAAGGGGCGGAGGCGAGTTATCCCCAGCGCGAAATTTTGGGCTTCTATCCAGTGATGCATCAACGGATACGTACGTTGGCAACCGACGCATCGCCCCCTCCCACCCCCTCCTCACCCCCTTCGCCCACTTTCCACCCCCCTCCGGTACTTGTCAATAGAAACAGGCACCGCCGCGGATTGCCGCGACCGCGACAAGAATAATACTGCAGCTAACTCCCTCTCGCGTACAGAGTATACATAATGGCCAGTGAAACACACGCGGAAATCTGTGGAAGGAGAGAGATGACGGTGACGAAGGACGGAATAGGGATGATGGTTGTACCAAATTCGCGAAGCGAGTTTGGTACAACGTTGACTTGTTACGTTGTCGAATGCCCAGCATCGAGGGTCGAGTTCGATGATTTGCCGATCTATTGCTGTACGAATACTAGAATATCGTCGGGGTCGTTCGAGCGTGCAATGTAACACACGAGAGATTGCAGTGCACATGGCTTCGTTCATTTGGCATCGACACGGGCGACCCGCCTGCGGCATTAAATTACTATGGTGATTACGCTTCCAACGAAACCATTCGGACCATCGCCCACGACGACGACGACGACGATGATGATGATGACGATGACGATATGAATCATTGCAATTTCCTATTGACACTGTCATTTCTTTCTGTCGTGGGGTTGACAAAACATGAAAATCCTAAGAGTATTTGTTTATTTTATTATAAGTCATTTTGAGACTTATTTTTATTTATATTCGAAAATTTAGAAACACGTGCAACTTTGTGTGTGAATAGTAATGAAAGGGCGTAATAAATGAAATAAATTATGCATGTGAATAAATTGTGGGGAAAAAAATTTCGAGGAAAGACTCTATAAGGAAATATATAATAAATCAATAAGAATTATGTTAATAACAATTATAACAAAATTTTTCAAAAAAGAAGAATAGAAATAATATTTGATTGCTTGGATTTCTAACAGAGTTACCATTTTCTGATAATTTTTTACTTGATATTTTTCCGGTTTTTAGATGTAATGCTTACTGATACGGGAAATCGCAACTTTGTTGAATCGTGCGCATTGGAAGCACATACGGAAAACGAAGGTGTGATTGTAACGGTAATCCACGCGTGTATGGCTGGTCATATCAGCGTCTCTTTGAGTCCCGATAAGCGGCAATATTGAATAAACAAACAAGTAGGGTTCACTGGCAATGTGACGAAAGAAACATTGTTCGGAATAAATAATTTCATATCGATTGACCAACCGCGTATTAATACATATTTTACTTCCAATCATAAAAGTGCCCTTTCATTATTCATAAACCAATATCAGAATACATTTTGTTCTATATTCTCATTGCTATCGAAACAAAAATATTTAGCTCTATGCATTTTCCTATCTGATTTATGAACCATTTTGCACTTTGCGCGATAATTTTTACAAACACAAATTAACAAAAAAAAATCTTCTTGATAGCTTTCGTAACAATTTTCCATATTTCACAAAATATAAAGCTTTTGACAAGAAAAATTAAGTTTTACCGAAATAAAATGCACAGACAATGTAAAAATAAACATTTAATAATTTTGTGTTGCAAATTATTTTGATAAAGGTTTGCTGTATTTAAAGAAAGTTTTTTATACACAATTGGGATGATGAATTTCGGTAATTTTTTTTAAATTTCCGAATCTGTGCGTCAATAAACGGACAATATATATAGCTCTAAGCTCTGGTTGGGTATCAGGTCTTATCAGTTTGCTGAGACCGTTTGCTCTTCGGCGGGGAGCGTTGATCGACGCCGCAGAAACGGTGGCGGTTTCAAGCAGTTCAGTGTCTTACTTGTTTCTTGAAAGTTGTCGCGAGAGTACAACATTTTCGTGCGTTCGTTGTTGATTTATTCAGTGATACCAAATCCTGTAGAATTTATCGGTGCGTTTTGAAAAAGGAAAATTCTCCATCGGCAGCTCGTGTTGTGTGCAGTTCAAGTGCTTCGGCAAATATAGCCGATACTTTTTTATGCAAGATTTTCAATGATTATTCCCAGAGATCTCAATAACCCACAATTCAAAAAATCAAGTGACGGTTCGATTGATTAAATAATTAAGTGCAAATCAAATTTATATAACTCAAAAGACTCGGTCACTCGGATTTGGTGATCGAAATTCACGAGGGCACAAAAGTTCCTCGACTGTGCGTGACTTTAGTCATCGCCAAAGCGCGATTACTTTCCAATCAAGTGTCGACGGAAAATCGATCGAAAATCAATACCCTGAAAAGTCCCGTGAACTTGAAAAGAGCGAAATTTCGTTTTCTTCGCCGTCGTAACCCAAACGCTTCGAGAACGAAATCTCAAAGGGTCTCACGGGTCTTTAATGGCACCCGAGTGTGTGGAATATTCGTTGTGCCGTTTACACTGACTTTGGAAGAGTTAGAAATGTGTTTCTTCATGGGTTGGCGAGAAGGCGGCATAAAAATTCCTGATTTGTGAGCTGCCGGGCTTGAACCGGAGCAGGTTCGTTTTAAATCATTATCATTTTTCAATAAAACATCAACAATACGTTCTTTTTTTTTCAATTACGAATTAAAAAAGGTAATTCTCGTGAAAATTTTACATTGATTTTGAATTTCACAGTGATAGCAAATTACTCTTTATATTATTCTTTCAAATGTGTACAGTATATTTGCTTTTCTCTGAACAATATTTACTTTTTATGACATTTAAAAAATTGTATTACATTTAATTTATAAATGTGGAATATTTTTCTCGCTCCTTAAGACTATTTCTCAAGTAGCTCAGGTACACTTAATGGCTAGAGAATTTATCCTGGAGCGAGAATAAATATTCTATCTATATCGCGGTCTTATCAGAGTGGCGTTATTATTTGAACGATGGTTTTTTGCCGACGATAAGAAAGCCCCTCTAACTCCACAACCTTCTCCTCGCATTGTCATCTTATTTACTGTGCCCGTATACTTATTTACACGACTCATTTCTCGAGATTTCATGATCATTTGCTTTTGCACCGCTTCACTCATCACAATTTACCTCGTGCTACTAAATATCATGCGTACATAGAAACAATGACGCGTTCCTAGATACACAATCCTAACTGTTTTATCTATATCAGACTAGAAAAAATCGGAACGTCTGTAGTCTCCATTTTCATCGACCTTGGCGATTAAAGAAGAATTTTAAGTGCGGAAACAAAAGTTACCTTCAGAATATTCAATCATCATCAAACTTGAGTAACGAATCATTTGTCACGTTTAAAAATGTGAGTTCCAAAGAATTCCAATCCAAAAATGAAAAAATGTCGTAGTGCAACTTTATAAGAAGTACATCCTAAATTTATAATTCGTGAAAGAAAACCCTTTTTTTATGATAATTTGAAAAATGGATTTCACAATACGCCAACATTTCCACTCCTTTGAGTTTGAAAAATGTTCAGCGTTGACGAAAATTTTTTAAACGAAAAAGGAACTTGGGTTTCCGAACGCTTTTTTTGTTTTTTTTTTTTAAAGAGAATATATAAAAAATGGCCATAGAATCCACAGAAATCACGCAAACAGTCAACCGTAATTCGCTTCATTAAAAAAACTGACATGCTCTTATATCTGATGGAAAGCTCGCGATCTCTCATCCCACTGAACCATTTTGTGCTCAATGAATCTGCCTAATCGCAGAGATAAAATCTGCTTCAAAGCCGTTAACACTTGGAGATAAATCCTGCGAATGGTTCATCAATGAGAGATTCTACAAATCTGCCTATACTCAAATTACATTCATCACATTCGACTATGAAAGCTGTCGGAAAATTAAAACAAAATAAGAAAATTATATGCGAGCTTCCACTTTCCATTTTTGTTGTGAATAAATTTGAAAAAAATTTAGCAGATTTATTCATCAATAAATAGTAATACCGAACCCTTCAACCCCATTAAATTATGTATCTAGCATTGCTAAGTATAATTCGACTTACCAGGAAAGGAATTTAGAAAAAAAAGCTTTCTTTGAGCGGAAGCGAAAAAAATGGAAGAAGGAAGCCGAGAAGGACGCAGTCCAAGTATCAATTTCGAGCCCACCGTCCAAGCCGTACTCTCGGCACAATGATGTTGCTGCTTCGTATCGTTATACTGGTGTAAGGATGACATAACCGCGGCGGTTGCTCGGCCGCTTGCGATTTGCGAAACAGATTTACGCGTGGGTCGGATCGCGGGCATTTATGATAATGATGTGTAGCGCGCGGTTTACCGGGCCCGTTGATGCTGATGCTGCTGCTACGCTGACCCTCTACTGACAGAAAAGCGCGTGGGTGTGCGTCATTGTGGTACAGAACAGTGCAGTGTGAAACACAGTAGAGCACAGCAACTATAAACGACACATCGGTACACAGAACTCTCTCATCCTCGGAGCTACATCAGCGCGCTATAGTTCGTCCCGGTCGTTTCATTTTACGCGCATACATTCACACAAGTGACCCATTAAGGGTATCAGAAAATGGTCCATCAACGATTCGCCCGGAATTGTTTATTTCCTATTCTTCAAGGGACACTCCAAAAAAATGGAGCTGCTGGGCAACAGTTAATCAGTGATCTGTGCAACTAATAACTCTTCAATTAATTAAGGAAGTCGAGTACCAAAAAAATTATAATTTGCAGTCAATTGTATTTTTTTCTGAAAATATGAATTAAATTTTGATTCAAGCACTGCAATAAATTGCAGTCAATTTTTTATGTTTTTCCAACGAAGCAAAGAAAATTTTTGGATGTTCATATTATTTATCAGAAACACAATTGTGATTTAATTGCAAATGCAGGATCCAGGAATTGGAAAAATGGGAATAAATAATTTTGAAAAAATGTGCAATCAATAAATGAGCTTCTCGATGCACTTTGGTGGACTATATACATCATCAACTTCCACCTATTTACTCTGCCGGGCGATAGGTCGTGCTGTCTGCTCGGTCAGAGCCGAATCTACTTAACACCGTCCCTGATGCACACCGATGCGTTTACGGGTAGAAGAGTAGGAGGTGGAGAGGCCTAGGCATCAGCATCAGTAGCACTCTGAGGGATAATCGTCAAAGACGATTGGTAGCTTCCTGTCGTTCACGTGAGCACCACCACCGCCGATCCAGAGCGGAACGACGACGATGCATGGGCTCCGGTTTACTATATACTACTAACTAGTAGTACGTACATACCTAGTGCATACTAGTTGTGTCCCGGTCGTGCCTAGAGTGACGCCTAGACTCGGTGCATCGGAGGCTCGCGCGCGATAGCTCTCGCCTCCTCCCTCGCCACAGCAGCTGTTGCTGCCGCTACTGATGACGATAATCACGATGATGATGATGCGGCGAGGATCGTTGTGCTTGTGCGAGATGCGCACGGGGCATCGGTTACGGCATAACTTACCACCCGTGATATATCTCCTTATTACCCATGCTGCGATGATGATGATGATGATGCCTCTAATGCAACGAGTTATTTTTAGAGCCCATTTGGCTCTCGCAATCGCATCGGTGACAACAATTCATTTGCCAGTACTAAACGCATATTTCATTAACTGGACCATTCTTCAAATCATTTAGCGGATGTTTCATGTACGATTTTATAATGTGGCAGTTTTGTTTGTTATGTGAAAATATTTTTTGCCGAGGGTTAACGACAAAATGGGGTTAAATGATTTATGGCTCTCGGGGGAAAAAAAAGTGAAGTTGGGTAAAATTTCGTCAAAAAGCGTTATGCCAGTTTTGAGGAAAAGTGAATAAGGACAAAATGGTTGTCAAAAAACCTTGAATTATCAATATCGATCTTTTTGTTTTCGAGTGTCAATCGGCACTGTAATTACGTTGTGTTCCCCCAGTGAATTCGATGCAAAGCTCAATGAGTCACCCAAACGTTTTTTAAATAAGCAAATATGCAGTCTGACGCACAGAAAGAGTAAAAGGGTTGAATGGCAGCGCGAGCGGTCTCGAAAATTTATCCTCAATCCATATCACGATTTCAATTTATGTCTTCGCAACGTCACGTGCTTGTAGATTACGAAACAAACATTTATGGATACTTCAGATTATCTTAATCCGTGAGTTGTCAAACAATGAGGACAGCGTTAATAATTATTAGAAAAATTACGTGAAATTTGATTTTTTAATGTGAGAATATATACTTATTTTTATGTCTTTTTTGCCTTATTACTCACACCATAAATTTCTAAAGGAAGGATTAGCACTGCGAACGTCACTGACGTGCAACGATGCAGCATTGCTATAAGCACGGGGGCCACTTCGCAATATCGTGCCATCTATTTTGTAATAGAAACAACGGCGGAAGAGCCTAATTCCACGAGTGCATCAGTGTCTATATATATATGTATATGTATATGCGTGGCATCAACGTGGCAGCATCAGCATCAGCAGCAGTGGCATTAAAGCAGCTAGCACTCGTCGCACTCATTGCCATTAGACACATGCACTCGTTAGGCTCATCTTACAACGAAATACGAAAACTACCAAACAACTGAAAATCTTGGAAATCATTGAAACTATTAAAATGACAGTAATTTATTTTTAGACCATGAAAATAATTTTTTAATGCTTATAGAAATTATTCAAAAAATCGTGCTAAGAATTACATGAACGTAGAAAAAATTTTAGAAACGAAAATAAATTTTTTTGTTGAATTGAATGAAGAATAATATTTTTTCCTCAAAATATTCTTATGAATGATTATAGCTTCAGAGCATGGGTTGATTTAAACAATGGTCGAAAAATGGAATTTGGAATTGTCGAAAAATTAAATTTAGGGTCAATTTATTTGAGCAAAGTTTCATATATGCAAAAGTGAACGATATGTGCAACTGAGATCGGCTAAAGTACATTAGAATGTGAGGATCAAGAATGGAATTTGTAGTAGCCTCGCCAGCAAAGCTCCAAACCAACCAAACCTTACCACGTACGTATCCACGCTCTCGGTTACAAACGCTACCTACCTAATTATACCGAGTGGACCACTCGATGCGATAAGCGATTTACATACCTAACGCAGCGATGGATTTACTGGACGGCTGCTGAGGTGGACTGTAGCTTTCAAATACATAGGAAATCAAGCCACGACGATGCTTCTCGGCCCACTTCGACTTCACAAGATTCTGTATTCGCAGTGAACGTCTTTGCGAATTTTCTTCTCTTCTCTGCGCGTTTGTTTCCTTTATTTTGGCCGGCACATTAATTTTTCTGTTCCTGTTCCCGGAAATGTCTTTTCTCCATTGCTTCTTCAAATTCTACGGACTTTTACTATGAGGCAAGTGAAGTCGCAAGATCTTCTGAAATCGAAACATTTAATTGCCAACATATTTATGAATTATAAAATATTCGTCCAAAAATTTCGAAACTTTTGGACGTCGGTATAATTATATGGGAATGTGATTTTTTAATTCGATAAAATAGAAATCCGTGCACACGTGAAAATGGAAATTAAAAAAATTGTATTGAATATTGTATTCGATATGTTTCGAAATAATTGAGGCCATCTCCGGAAATAGGTGATTACTAGTTTGCACAGACGCAAATTGAGAACCTAGAGCGATTTATCGGAGGCACTCGATGATACATATCGTCTTCGGATTAAACGCTAGTCAATGTAAATTCTTTCGGCAACGATAACCCACGGAATATGATTAATAGATATTTTCATCACACGCAGATCTTTTGTTTCTTCCTTTTCTCAGATTATCAATCTCGGAAAGATTTCTGTATAATCTATATCGCACGAATGCATCTTGACTTGGAAGTAGATTAGATAACGTGGCGAAGTCGAGGAGCAGCTGAGCTGCTCACACAGAGTATCAAGAAAATTCAAGCCTATTTTTTCTGATCTTCGATACACTTCAAATACTTCATCCACTGTCTCTACATAATACCAATTATTTTACTATTCCTTTTTTAAAATTATTACTCAATAAATAATAATTTTTTAAAAATATCATTTATTAAGTAATAAATATAATTTTTTGTAGATTATTATTTAATGGGTGATAATTTTAAAAAAGGTCAAATTTGTTAAGGTGAAATTTAGTAAGATTAGAATACATATTTTCTAGTTTGTCAAGTAAGAGTATCGTTAAATTTTCTCAGGCCAAAACTACGAAGCCAGTTGAGTCCCAACATTTCGAACAGTGTAATAATCAAAATTGGTCACGTCTTTATCAAACACAGCAAACTACAGAAAAAAAGGGAAACTAAAACAAAATACAGAGGGTAAGACGAGAACAATGTCTTCTTCTTCGTGGTCATGCGGCCGGCGTGGAGACAGGGTGATTGGCCGATGGTTTTCCCCTCTTGAGCATAAATACTATAGTCGCATTTCTGCGTGTGGCAGAGAAGTGGCTCGTTCTCGTTGATAAATCCGTGTAAGCTTGAATGTGCCATTGATGAGCGCGGAAAGTGAGAGCCAGCAAATGCGAATAAGAGAGAGTAAAGAGAGACAAAGTGCGCGGAGAGACGACGGCGACGAGCGCAGTGGGGCGAGAGGTCCGAATGCTCGCGCCAAGAACTGCCCTCGAAGCACTAGGCTTCCCGCTCGGTCACGCGTCCCACAGCACAGAGACATTAGTATTAATAGTTATGAATCTAGAATAGAACCTAGAGCGCACGCTTACGGGGAATTGAAGTGACAGAGAGTGGGATTCGCCTTGCGGAAATGTATATAAGCGAGAACTCTCGCTCTTCCACTGACTAAAAGAACCCGAGATAACCACGCACCAAATGCTACAACGCCGTGGACGTCTCTTCACCTCGTCCACCACTGTCCAATGTCTTAGCTCTTCGCTAAAACACAAATATATAAGTCACGATTACATATACGTACATATATGAACGATTAGATGTGTATATATACGTGTATCTATATATGTCGAGCATCGCCATTACTTGAAGCAACTATTATACGAGTGAGCTCGTAATTTCGTTGAGAATAAATGACGCGAGTCCGAGAAGTAAGACAGGCGGGCGGACCTCATGAGCCTCTCTTCGAATTTCGCTCTGGCCCCTTCGTTGATGATTCCTCGCTTTCTCCCCCTCATCCTCTTCGTTGACTGCATTAACGCTCAGACTCTCTCGCACCTACCGCTGGAACACACGACCGTGAAAGTTTCATTCATGATTGCTCGGCGCTTATGGACGTGCACGGAAATAGCTACATTTTTCATGAAATTGTGAAGGCGGAAATTTTTTTGTCAATTTTTTTAAATCATTGATGGTCATCATTGCTTGTTAATAATTATTGGAATTTCTTACCAACGCAAAAGGTATTTTGAAAAATGAGGATTTCTTATCATGTGTAGCACAAGTTCATGTAAAAAATTTGTTGAAAAATAATTTTCTGCACTTTCATCGTAATTTCGAATGCGGATAAGATTTATCCGAAATTCAATATTAAATATCTGAAATGATGTTTAAAAGTCAGTATTTTTGTTCATTTTGGAAAAAAAATGAAAATCATAGTTTAAGTAGGAAACTGAATTTTCATTCATGTCCCCTTTGATTTTCTTGTGGTATGTTGCCAAGATTAGGTGGAAATGTGGCTGACGTTGACGAGGGAATATTTTGTGGTCAGTGGAAAGCGGCCTGCGCTAAGGTTACAATTTGGTGTCGCGAGGTGAACATTCCTTGGCCGAACTTCTCTCGATGCCCGAGTGAGAGAGACGTACACAGTGCACTACAGTCGGATGCTGGTGACCCGACCCATCCGTTCTGTCCAGGCGCTTTCCTATTTATAGTCCGTGAGAGACCGAGTCTTCCTCGCAGAATCTCAGAGATAGTTCGAGAATGAGAGAGAACATCGAATTCCGTTTTCCTTCGATCTGCTTCGCCGTCGATCTTCACTTCCTTGAAACTGGTCCATTTCAATGAATCTTTAAAAAAATTGATTTCCCCGCTGAAATACAAAAATTAAATAACCAAAAAATGAATTTAACATCACGTCGCTCAATTTAGGAATATTTTCAGGATAACATAATTTTTCTTACTTCGTGAAAATAATTTATTATCCAAATCCTAAATTAACCAAACTTGCCAGAATATTACACTAAAAAAATTCTACCAACTGACCAAAATTACGTTTCTTTCACTTACCAAAAACAATGTATTCCTCAAGAGTCTGACGAAAAATATTTTTCTTCCTTCATCACCAGTAAAGCAGCTGACACACACATTACTAAACAACCCCTGCATATACCCTCCAGCCATCCCATTGAATTAAATTAAATTCAGCCATAACGAATCGTCATACACGTAAAAAAATTGAAATAAAATAAAGACAACTCACTGATAACTCGCGAATTGATGTGTGATACAAATCGAAGCCATTAGCGAAGTCGAATGCCTGGGTACGTCGTCGAGAAAGTGGAGCTTCTGCTCGGCAGCTTTTTTTCTTCTCGCATAAAGCACATATTCGTCGAAGCTTCGATTTCGTGTCCCTGTTACTAAATGTATAACTATCTTCTTCTTGGTGTATTCACGATCCTCCGGCAATCGTTATACATATTGCACTGTTGGATCTTTCGCTGGTGGGCTTTGAGCGCAAGCTCGGGAACAACCGTGCCGCGTAGTCGTCGACTTCGTCGTCGTCGTCGTCGTCGTTAGTGTAATAATAAAACAGAAGCAAGTACTATAATAATGACTGCGGTGTGTCGAGGCTAGGATTTTGTGAGAGTTCGTCGAACCGCGAATATGTCGAGTGGCTCAGCTCCGAACTCTCCACACTTGTGTGTACATATATATATGCATATACATATTCATTTATATACATATATATATGTAATATATGTAGCTTGTATTATTCAGGGATATCGCGTTCTCATTGGAATGTACATATTATATACTTTTGGTGATGAGTAGGTACACATTGATGAGAGAGTGCAGAGGGCGACGAGTGGGGGAGGGGGTGAAGGGAAAGGGTCTGAACACTGAATAAGCGCGGGCTCAGCGGCAGCTCGACCGATTGTAATTATTTTTTCCCCCGATGACTTTGCCATCAACGAGATGATCAGAAGGCGGGGGGGATAGTACTGTGCGATCCAGTGTGTCGCGGTGAATCGGTCGAGTGCAGGGTGGAAATGAGTGCACCCTTGGTCCCCTCGGGCTTCCTATGCTCCTCATCAATGCGACCGCATTATATACGATGATACAAACGGGAGTTGCTGTTGCGGCGAGACTCGTAAAGTTAAACGCTACTACCGGACATCGCTTCCAATGTTCCGGGATTAACGCATCTCTTCGCATTCCTCTTTCTCGTCTCTTGCATAACTTCCGTGCACGTTGCGATAATTTGTTCTGCAGATACTTGAATTTTGGCCAATGTTTACCGTAGATTCCTCAGGTCAATGGCTTTGCAACCATTTTGCTTCCGGGTTTAGGATACTTCGGTTTATTAATTTTTTTTTTCGATTTGTGTAAAGTTGGAATTAGGGAAAAAGAGATCTGGAAAAATGTGTGGGTGCTATGGGTATGAAATTAAGAAATCTGTGATGCATTTAAAAAATATGACAATCAAAGTAAAATTGAGCGTGCGGATGAAGCAGTGATTTCGAACGAGACGCCTTCGAATGAACCAACTCGATTCCCTTCAGAATACTTATGTCTGATCATAAATTTCTTATGATTTACATTGATGTGTTATTGTTGAGTTATGTACACCTGAAGTATATCTGCCATATCTCATTGGCAGGTAAACTAAATTAATTGTCGAGTGTAACAAGCATTATTGGACTTGATTTTGGTATTAAGAGTCACGAGCTCACCAATTTCGTATTTATAATTGGCGGTGCGCGCGCGGGGTCTCGATTCGCGGCTCTGTCCGAGGCGCACAGTGATTTACAATCGATTCCACACACCGCGAGTATGTTGCACCGTTAAAATTTATTAAAAGCATCAAAGGAGCGTGCTTTGAAACCTCTCCAAGTCTGGCCCTGTCCTCTCGCTTCCTCTTTCACAGTCTCTTACTCTTCTGCCATCCTATGCTCCGGTCCTCTTCCTCTCACTCTTCTGCCATCCTATGCCCCGGTCCTCTTCCTCTTACTCTCCGCTATTCTGTCCCGGTCCTCTTCCTCCTACCCGCTGCTATTCTGCCCCGATCCTCTTCCCTCCCTCGACGCTTACGGGTCTCGTACGTGTTTAGCGGAAAATAGCATGCGCGTAAATCTCGTTGGTGATTCGAGGTTGCATATATGTATAGCGGGTTGGTTAGCGCTTTCCGAGGAACGCGCCCGAGCGTTACGCAATTGTAATTTAGATCCGGACGCACGACTCGCGGTATCAACTCTCCGGTGTAGATCTGAGGTCGCACGCGCTCATCTCAACCGGAGCCATTAGCGAATAAACAGGGCGACGAGAATTTTCGGTTCCCGGGGCGAACGCAACACTGATTTCTCAATTTTACGCTATTTGTCGTCTTCTTATTGCCACCCCAACGGCAGCAACCCACCCGGGTAATAAGTCACTGATTAACGAGCAAATATAATTATATTTGGCCGCCGGTCAAGGGCTTGGGAATTGAAAAATTGCGGATCCAATAATTTAGGTCATTATGTATTTGGCCTGGCACGGATTATAGGACTAAATTATTTTCGATGATTCATTGAGGGTATCGTCATTTTATATGATAGTTTGATGTAAATCAAACACCGTTTTCACCGAATTTTTGGGGACTCGACAAAAAAAGTCGATTTCCTGTTTACAGGGACAATTTGTCGTTTCAATACCAAGAAAATCACAATTTTTTTTTTTTCAAATCAATCAAAAAATGAAATTGCTGAGTGAAAAAGCCACAAATTAAATATCGTGATCAATTGACATAATTTATTTGTATAAAACAAATTTAGTATAACTGCCTTTCACTCATAATTTGTTATTATAAATTATTATCACTCCTGCGAGTGTTTGTCAATTTTTGTGGGTAGTGTTAACGAATTTACGTATATAACTAATGTGATTACCAAGTCATATGTTGCAGATATGCTAGGAGTAATTTTTAAAACAAGAAAAAAATGTGATATTCAGGCTTTATTGTGTCATGGTATCTGCCAACTGTTGACTTACTCCTTTCGCTCGAAGATTAGTTGGCGTTATTCGTCGAGACAATGCGACCCGGTCTGACACACCAACCCTTAGTGCGGTCCAGCTTGAGACTACAGACTTTTTGTCTTTTGCACCCCCCGACCCCTTTTCTTTTATTTTATTTTTTTCCTGAGTGAGCAACCCCTCGTTCGCTCCCTTCTTCAGCTCGCATTTCCTCACCCTGAAAGGATCCAAAAATAACTGGCTATCCTCGTTGAATTCGGGGTCCTCGATAGCAGTTATGCTTCCGGTCTGCCTCCGTCTTTTGTTCAATTAAAGTTTCGGCTATTCTTTTCATACGATGACATACTGAAAAGTTTTAACCGTTCTTTCAATCCATTATCATAATGAAACCTGAATACGATTAGTACACACCGTTTTACGATAATACTGTCGCGGGTCGTTATGGAATTTAATGCACCGTAAAAAAGAACGTAAAATGAAGATATTGTCAAGGAACTAGCCGAAGTTTTTTAGGCATTGACGCTTTTATTTAGCTAACAGGGAAAAAAATGTCATTCAACGAGGAACGCCATTGATGAATGGTTTTTGTACTCCAGGTTTTGAAAATAGAAAAAGTTTGAATAACAAATAGTAGTTTATTTACTTTATTTCTTAAAAAAAGATAATATTCTTAGAAAAAATGGTTTTGTCGAAACAATTTTTTTATTGAAAAAATTTCGTGGAAAAAGTAGCCATGAAATTGTTGGTAAGCCTGACTTTTTGGTACTACGTTTTTTTATCGGTGCTTATTGTATAATGCAATTTTTGTTGTAAATGTTGATTGCCGTTTTATTTTATTTATTTATCAGATATTAATATGGTAAATGGATTGAAAAATCGAAAATGCGTTGCCAAATAAAAATCTGAAGAGGTAGCTGGTCAATACAGCCGATTTTAAGTGGCTGAAGCTCATTTTGAACTTTTTCCCTGAACAAGAAAAGAGGGTGCAAGAAACTTCTCGGTTTTCTTGCCTCAACCGCACCAGTTTCTCCCTTAATTTTTTATTTTCATTGCCGTACTGCGCAGCAGAAGAGGAATGAACAAAAAGCCAAAGAAACTCTCTTGTTCTTTTGTAAACAATTAAAAGCTTCGTTCCCAATAAACGCCTTTTCCGTGGCTCAATTGCATTATACACCCGGAGGTTCTTACGAACATCTAGGCTTGACTCTCAAGACGCGCGCGGCCATAACTCTGCGGAGATAAAAGAGTTTTACTTTTATTTAATTTCCATGATCCCTCAATATTCTCCGAATTTTCTCCAAAAATTAAAACGAGCTAATAACGAAACTGTGAAATATGCCCAATTTTAGAAAAAAGTCAGCATTATCAATTTTTCCCAGAATAAAATATTTGGATTACCATACGAAAAAATGATTTTTCTATCTCTGCTTGTGGTAACTTGGAATTTTTAAAAATTACGTATTATTTTTGGCAATTTATTTCTCACACAAGTTGCGTCGTGCTTTTTTTTTGATTTTTCAATTCCTGTCTCCAATCCATCCCCTTAATGTCAGCTTTCCGTTTTCACCCCTTCGCCATTTTCCGCGACCCGAGACTGCGATTCGCGCTTCTGCTGTTCATTCTACTCGTAATTTCACGAGTACAGTATTCGAGGGAGTTTGGGTTTAGAATAAAATATTCAAGACGCGACGCAACGTCTTCCCGCGTGAATTCCATCGGAGCGTGCATTCTGCGAGGCGTACATTCGATATAGTGGGATATGCGTGGCTTTCGTAGCTTTCGGTGTCTGAGGGGTGACTGCACTCACCACTAGGCGCGGGTAAGGGAGTGCGAATTAACGTACGAAAGACTGAGCATCGCTACTCGATTTCATATCGATTGGGCGTTCAACCCTCGCCTCTGTGTCTGGCCCTTTGCCTATATCTATAGAAATTTTCCACGTAACGTGGTGAGTCTTATCAAGGCGAGTGGTTTGTTTTTTTTGGCCAGTGAAAAGCGACAGAAAAGAATAGAAAAAAAAAAACATGAAAAATTATTGAAATTCAAATTTTCTTGATTGATCGTGTTAATAACAAAGTTTTTCTTTCTCTCTCAATCTTCGTTCGTTACCTGCAATCTATATTCTATCTTAACGAAGTCTATGCGGGGTAGGTGGGGGTGGGGGAGGGGCAGTTTTTTCTCGAGTGCTGGGCTAAGGCTTTGAGCAAACGTCTCCATTGATTGGCCGATGATTGATGGTTGTTTTTAGTGATGCTCGATTTTTCTTTTTTTTTTGCGAGGTATTTCGGTCTTCGTAAGGCCGAAATAATTATGGTGAGCATTTGTATGGCGGGATGTGAATATTTTTAGAAAATAGTAGGGAAAAGCGATTGTTGATTTTTTTTTTAATTTGTATTGCTCGTAATACAAAAATGAATTGTGATTGGACGGAGGACATTCGAGTTTTCAATTAGCAATGTAGCTTTGAAGAATAAAATCTATTTTATGAATTATCTTTTCTATTTTTAACCCATGAATTGTGAAAAAATTTGTTAAGCTTTAGAATTCTGCGAGAATTGGATCTAATATTTTACTTACGTGGTAGAAAAGAGTATTTACGTGTGAAAATTGAAAAGTTGAATTATTTCATATTTTTTTCGAGTACACAAATGAAGGAAACTTCATTTTCCATGTGGAAAAATAAATTAGCCTTCACAAAACTTTTACAGGCTTCTATTAAAACTTCTTTGTATTTTACAATGAGGGTTTGTGTTAATAAGAGAACGAACTTTTTGTACTTTACCTTGCTTTAAATATGAAAATAATTCTAAGCTTTCTTTTTTGTTTCATGTTTCAGGTAATGGCCATTTGATTGTATTCCGACACTTTATCTCAGTAAGGCCACAATTCATTTCTACAAGTAATTTGACAACAAGGGTAAGATAATAAAACCCATTTTTTTAAATTGCGAAAATAATGAAAGCGTTTTGAACAATGGATATAATCCGGTTTGTGAGGCGACGGTTCGATAAAAAGAGAAAATCGGAGGAAGAGAAAGATTTTGTTGAGGAGGAAGGGGAGGATCCAGGTGAGTGCGAAATACTAAAGGTGCGGAAAGGAAAGGAATAGGCACTTTGTAAGAATAATGGTATCGCAATATTGAGCTGTGGAGTGTATTGTCTGGGATTTATCGAGCGAATCGCTCTACCAATTACTGGTAGCAAACCAGTTGTTACGTAAACGCTCAACCGAACTCTCAACACCGTCTGTAAGTCTTGCAAATGTAAGACGGTGAAAAAAAAAAAAAAATCACAGTAATTCGATACAATGAGAACTTCAAATTTTTGCTGAGTGAAATGTCTCGGATTCGTTTAAAATCCTAAAATCTAGCATCATTATAAAAATTGGTAATTAAATTGCTGTTCAAAATAATTATTACTAATTAATTCCAAATTCACTGTTTTTATCATTCGTTTCATAAATTCATATGATATTAATATTGTTAACATATTGTGTAAGTGTTTTTTTTTTGCAAAAAGATAAGAACGAATTTTCATTGAAATTTGTTACAAAATTTTACGAAAAACAAACTAATGGATATATTAATTTAATGAAGCAGATTCTAAAAAATACTGAAAGTTTTAATTTTTTTGTACTAAACAAAAATTTCGGTGATTTGGAAAGTGATAGGATGATAAGGGCTCAGATTATATTCTCTCTGTGTATAATATTAATTTGTCAATTTGTTGATATGGCTGGCCATTTTTTTTTAATTTAACGACCTATTGGAAAGGTAAAAAAATGTAATAACATTCTGCGAAATTCTTATTTTTGCTTGCACGCTGTAAACTTTTTTCTTATTTGCCTGGAATTATGCAACAACGTATAGAAAAAGTTGATGCTGGCCGGCGAATCGATAGTGTTCGTCAACAACGGTCACGCATATTTCGCGTTCCGACGTTTTCGCAACCCTTTTGTACGTCACCCTCGCTGTCTGCTATGCCGGGAGTCGAAAGGGGTGGTTAGCTGCAGGCAACCCCGAAGAGGGACTAGAAGAACCGAGAAAGGTAGACAGCAGGAGCAACAGCCAATCGACGACTTATCTCTCGTCGCAATAATTAATGCGGAAAGCTGAACTTCCCGAACTTCTTTTACTTTGCTCGCCCAAACACAAATTGCTTGTTTAATAGATTATTAATCGGCAATTTCCGAGCTTCCTCTTTCCCACCACTTCGCCTCCGCCTTTTCCACCCTTTCTCCAACAGGCGTTGTCTACAGTCTCGATCAACATTAATTTCAACATTGGTCGTGATTTGAAACTTAGCGTCACAATGATGATAATTAAAAAAGTGTTGGGAATGAAAGTAGTTATTATTTGTTATTTGAAATAACAGACATTTTTCAAAATTTAACGAAAAAATCAAAATTTTCGACTAAATTTAAGACAAATAAACAATTTGCAAAAAAATATGATTCAAATTCCGCCATAACTGCCGCAACCCTTAAACCCTAACCTTATTTTTTCATAAAAACGAAGGTCTCTTTGTCAGAAAGCACGAAAGGAAAAGCGAGTTTTTATGACTTACTGTTGGCCATTAGCAAGTGTATCGTCCTCGGTCGTAAAAAAAAAAAATTCTTGGCACCCTCGGCGGCAAACGCGTCTCCGTGTGTGGAAACTCACATTCTAAATCCTTTTTTTCTCCTCGACTTTTCTTTTATTTTTATACTTTGCCATTTTTCTCGAGCGTTCGACAGTCCTGAAAATTCGTAGGTGCGTGGGGAAGAAACGGAGACTCGTGGTCCGAATACTGCAGCTGAAGTAGTGGCCGCGATCGCTTAAGGGTGGCGGACCCTTTTACCGGGGGCAAACACAAAATGCATTATTTATTGGCGGTAGTGGCCTGGCCAATTCATCGAATTCTCGCTAAAAGCGAAAGAGTTGAGGTCGAGAGGCACCGTGCGAGTTGGCACTCGTGCAACACGAATAGAAACCACGTTGCGGCGAAGCAACGCGTGTGTAGCTTCGATCGAGTTTGCTTCTCTCCCGTACATGGGAGTAATAGCCACTTTTTCCCCTACATTCGCGTACCCACACGCGACAAGCAGCCCCTTTGGAAAGTCGAGCGTGTTACTGACGGAGTTTGTACAGAGACCATGTAGATAGCACTATAGTTTTAACAATAGCACCGAGGAAACGCTCGATTTT
Organism: Clistopyga incitator; assembly: GCA_947507545.1. NCBI lineage: Eukaryota > Metazoa > Arthropoda > Insecta > Hymenoptera > Ichneumonidae > Clistopyga > Clistopyga incitator. The sequence continues at coordinate 10,534,560 of OX382173.1, read as the reverse complement.
TCTCCGGAGTGAAATCACCCTCAATGGTCCTTAAGAAAATTATGTTATTTGTAACTGAAAATTTCTTCATTTCAAAAATACTCACATATTGTCATGTGAGATTTTTTTGGACAACGGCGAAAAAAATGTTTCCATCGACGAATTATGAGATGAAAAAAAAAATTGTGTGTCCTATTTATGGTATCGATTAATTTTCATGATGACTTTCGGTTGGCTTCCTTTAAGACGGTGACCATATGAATTATTGGACGTAATTTTTGTTTAATTGTTGGATCATTTATCGAGTTTTGGGAAACACTAATTATTCGGTTGTAAAGTAGAGAAAGTGGTGGAAGGAGGAAAGTGAGTGGGTAATTCGGGGCTATGGGAAAGGGTGAGTATGAGAGACTTTCTGGGGGTCGAAGCGAATCGAATAAACATTGAAGAGAACCGAGGAACAACCCCCTTCACAGGTTTACCACCCTCCGATACCCTTGCCCTTTGCCTCCTGATTTATGTTAATGTTTTTGTCTCGCGACGATATACACCAAAAAGCGATCCCTTCCCACACTTTCACTCTCTTAAGTTAACGACACTCGGATTAACTTAACTGCTTTAAGGTGGCAATAAAGGTCGAACGATTTAACTGCCACTCCTCCGCGTTCTTATTATTATCGGAATACATTGAAAGAGCGAAAAGGTTAGAGCTATAAGAGAGTTAAGTAAAGCACATGCGATACTGCTACATATTTGCGTCTGTGAATAGTACGTCTGGTAAGTGGAGGTGAGTATCCGGGATAATGGGAAAAGTTAGGACTTTCCACACGATTATAAAAGTCGCGAGAAAGTACGTAGAGCTCAGTGACGTCGATCAATCTGTCGATTATCGTTCAGACCCTGCCCACCTTTCTATTTTTTATTCATAATCCTAGGCTTGCGGCTAAAAATAGAAAAAATGTTCGGAGAACTGATAATTGACAACTCTAGCATATTTTGTTGTACGAATCGTTACGGATTATTACACGTACAAATTATACTTTGTTGTAAATTGTTGAAAAAAAAATACATTTCTAATTTTGTATGGTCGTTTGATTTTGCTGATTTTTTTAAATCAAGTGACAAATCCTGCACTTGTGAAACAAAACATTTTTCGAAAAAGAGAGAAAATTGAATATTTATTAACGGAATTTCAATCATTTCGTTGCAAATATTCTTATTCTTGATTCCTGAACAATTGATAATATTTGAAAAATATTTAGGCACACTCGCATTTTCCACGTAGACAACTTTCCAACGATAATCCATCGTTCCCCAATCTCCGTTGGGATGCTAAAAAATCGTTGAAGTCAAACTTCTCAATAACGAACGAGCTTTCAATAATCCCTTCGCCCTTAGGGCCCAGCATTCGAGGTTCTAGTGGTCGTGAAAGTTTTTTTCTCTTAGAATCCCTTCGCTCGCTGATATACACACACTTTGCCTCGATAAGGAGCCGATATTTATTTCTACAAGAGTATTTTCCCTCTCTCCCTTTCGGATTCTGAAAGGGATGCGGAATTTCGGGGAAACTGCTGATGTTCACTGGGTGCTTAATCGGGTATACGTAATAAAGCTTGTTTATTGTTTTCCGAGGTAGGAAAGTGAGTGTGGAAGAGGCCGGTATCAACGGATTCGAACCGTTGCTTTACTAAGTTTGTATTAAAGCCCTCGGCCCTTCCAGCGCGGACCTCGAGGGCGCGCGGAGTCTCCGGTTGTGGTTTTGGGACGGCCACGCGAGCGAATTTTCACTCCCGGATTACCTTATCTCCGGACTCTCACTCGCTCGCACGTTCCGCATCGCAATGCCTTCCATCCGCGGTATCCTACACGACATTCGTGCCCTCCATACGCGGAGCGATTCTGCAAACGAAAACCCGTACAGCGCTTCAAATCCTCGCACTGTTATGCAGCAATGTACGAAAGCGTTACGTACCGCTTTGCTTCACCGTCCCACCGCGTTAAATCCGAACCTCCAAGTGCCTGGACGGTATACTTCATATCCAGTAAACTACAGGGTCGTTCAGGGTGTCTGATTTTTCGACGTGAAATTCTTTCGTTTGACTTTTTTTTTCGTTGGGTGGACGAGTGAACACGTTCAGATAAGCTTTTTGGGCACTTATCCTTTCCGTGGAGCTTTCCAAGTCAATTTTTTAGGATACAAAGTAAAAATGGTTGGAATTGTGGTTATATGCTCAAATAATGGTTTAGAAATTATTTGCTTTGAAATATTAGTTGTTTTTTCAATAATTTCTTGTAATGTTTCGATCGAAAAATAATGTTATATGTATATATTGAAATTTGTTAGGAGTTGGTTATTTTAGTTACGTTCTCTAGATAATCTGGAGGGTGTCTGTAATTTTTAGAAAATTAAAAATCTTACCTTCGGAGTTGAAATAAGAAGATTGAAGTAAATAAGTGAGCAACGCGGAGTTGGTTCGGTTTTTGCGGGATTTATCTCCGTGAATAGAGCACCGAGTGTTGTTAGGAATTTGGACTGCGAGTTGATGCAATCAATATGCTATTAGCGTATCAACCATTCATGAGAATCGTCGAATCAATTTCGCTTTCCGCTTTTAACTTTTAAACCTAAGATATAAGCGAGCTCGCGCGGCCAAGTTTCACTATATTTGCTGTGCCGCCGGTGTAGGAAATGGTAACAAAGGAACGAAAAGTTGGCCGAATCATTAGTTTCGCTGATGAATGCTTTTGTCGGTGAGGCACGTATTTGCCTGTGCTTTCTATTATCGCTCGTCAATAATGGCCTTATAAATAAATCTTATTCATCTGAAATCAACAATGTCTCTATAATTGGTTTTCTTATTAAATGTCATTACTCAAAGTACCCAGTGAAAATCGAAATCGATTCAATCAATAACACTGATTCCTATCAAGAAAAAATTTTTTTTTCTACTACTCCCAAACTATAAAATTGTAATTTCAAGTTCTAATAATAATAATAATAATAATATTGTATAATATTTAAAAAAAAAATAACTACCTCAAATTCACAATATAAGTAATAAGCATTTTTCATAAGTTAAAAAAAATAACAATACCATTCGAAAATGACATAATTCAAATTTCTTCGAAAATTTCTCATCTCCAATTCTTCGTAGACTTCCACACCTTTGGTATTCACATTCATCCTAAAGCGCCGAGTTGTTATTATGAGTCAAGCATTCGTCATAATAGTTGAGTCGGTGGAAGTTGCTGATGTGTACAAGGCAAAATGTATGTTGGAACAACAAGGGACATTTGTCATGGTCGCGCCATCACCGCCATGGTCACCCAACTCTTATTTGATTTCTTTTTTATTTTTATTATCGTCGCACTTTTACCTCTGTGTGTGTGTTTTTTCCCGATCCCTCTTCATTTATTTCACAATTGTTGTTGTTGTTTTTTTTTCATTATACACAATGGTCGTTCTCACATTGGTGCGGTCGCGGTCGATGGTCGCGAGTCGTCAATTCCGTGAACGGAATGGCGCCTATTGGCATTGGAATAAATAAACATACGGGCGAAGATGACGACGGTAAAACGGGCGCGCGTAGGTGTGTAGGACGTTCTTCAGGATCGTGGCCGCACGGTTTCTGTACACCTCTCGTCGTCCTCTGTCCCTGCTTATGTTTGCACAGCCATAGCCACTTCTCGCTCGCCGTCGCCGCCGCCGCTGCCGCAGTCCATCATAATACAGTTCTCGTGTATACACACAAACTTATATATCCACATTTTGTTGGTTGTTGGTCGCCAGTTGGCTCGGCCAAGCTCACTCACTAATATATCCAGCTAATGCGGTACACAATTCTGTGAACACGACGAAGCATGTGCAACCGATCAATACATTATGTGCGGCAAGAATAAACAACATATCCATTCATGTATTTCGATTTTATAAAGGAAAATTTATATGCAGCATCATTATGTGCATACACAATGGATATAATTAATTTTTTTGCGGTTCTGGTTCAAACAAACTGCTACTTAATATTCTTTAATTGTACAACAACGAATTTACAAAGTCATAATTAAGTTGGAACAATTAAACGACAGGCTTATTTTCACGCTTTTATTGGGAAGAAAAGTTTTTTTTACTTAATTCTATGAATTAAATTTAATTCGCGAGTTGATGCATACAACATGGCAATAAAGATACATTAAATTTTTGATTGATTTTGTTTTGTGTATTACTTCACATGTATTTCTTGCGACAAAATGAGGAGTGATTGTGATTGTCATGAAAAATCGATGGCATCCTAGCCGACACATTGATATTAAATCGACGCTGTGTGGTAGTCTCTCGTGAAGTTAGGTGTCGTGCAGTTTGTCTGAACGCTCGAGCAAATTTCTCACTTCTATCATATGCGTGTGATATAGTCGCCGAGGAACGATGACGTGCGGCGCACGTCGGGCCGACTTTGCCGGTACGTCGCGACTTCGACGTCGGCGAGGGGGGGACAAAGGAAGGGATTCAGTAAAGATGTAGATACGATGTAGACACCGGCAGGAAAATCAAGCATTTCTGCTTGTGAAGTTATGTTTCTTTTCGTCATACATCAGCGATAATTTTAATAAAAATATTGTTAAATTGTTTATTTATGAATTTTTCAAAAAAGTGTATCTGTAAAATTAGTACATTTTTAAATTGAAAGAAATATTTTAATATTTGGAAAATGAAAATACAAACTACTTGCAACTAATTTTGTTTTTTTTTGTAATAATGAACATTTAAAACAAATTTTATTGTAAGGTTAAAGAAAAATTTTCATGGTCGTTGGTAAAGGATGATTTTAAAAATGAGTATTGTTATTTAGTTTTTTACTTTGTAGTGTTTTTCTCGATTTTCTTACACGATGCGCTTGTTGCTCTCCTGATAAGAATCCGAGTTAAACGTGATCTCACGACTAGAAGTAGACAAAGTATTTTATAGACAGAACCGATGCAAAAGTAAAACACCGGTTACGTTTGTGCTGATTGACAGCAGCACGTCTATCATTAAACACACGCACATGAAAATAATCTAATCCGATATACGAGCGAAACATAAACAGTGATTAATCAGCCAAGAGATGGATTATTCATATTACAATAAGGAAAGTTGCAGAATCAATATATTTGTCAACAGGACAAAGTATCAACTGCGAATAGCTAATGACCGGCCTTAATTAGTTGAGCAAATTAAAGCCCGATTCACAATTCCTTAATTTTCCTACTACACAATATTATATAATGGTTGTGCCAGCATTTTGTATTTCCGAAAATAAAAAAAAATGCCAAAAATAATTGTAGAAAAAAAAATTGAAATCAATTCATAAACATGCGAATCGAAAAATACATTTGCAAATAAAATATTTCTTTAGTTTCAAACAAAATTACATATAGTTTCACATATAGAATTCGTCATATATTTCTAATAATACATTCTATACACAATTTATTCCCTTGGTTCACGAAAGTCCAAAAAATAATGAAACCAAAAACCACAAACGAAGGTCATACGAATTTTTCCCGCGGATACCAACACCTCGGCCAGCGTCAACCTCGGGCCACCTTATTGACCATTAAAATCCCCGCCCAATTTGCCAAATCCGTGGAAGCGCCTCGACAATCGTGTCCGTCGATACTACGGATTTCGTCGATTTGGACAAAGTCACGGGAGCGAAAGGGAGATGCGGGTACACAAAGTAGTTTATCCATCGTTAATGCGAGAGTGAGAAGGTCGTAGGGACAGTGAAATCGCGACTGTGCGTCTCCAACACAATTCACCCATCAAAACACATATCCACACAATCGCACACACACAATCACACACACATACACATCGTACACACAATGACTGACTCACCACTCATGGCAAACGACAGAGAGCGAGCGAGCGTATTATCGTGTATTTGGTTAGGAGTGCGACTGAGAAAGCCTATAGCAACAGAGGGGGATAGTAGAGCGGTGCGAGCGAGAGAAACGTAACAGGAGGCGCTCGTAGCGTTTCTCGATAGCGTGAGGCGGCGGTGCGGCAGGGGGGAGAGACTCGCGCGCGCTAGCAAGCGGGGAGGTCGTGCGGGGCCACGGGACTGCGAGCGGTATACGGACATCGGGCGTCGGGGGGGCGGTGGAGGGGAGGGGGGACGAAACGCGTAAACAGAGAGTCAACATGTAAACAGGCCACTCGCGAGACAAACAACGTGGGGGCCGCGGGCTCTGCGTTCGCCGAGCCGGGCCTCGGATCGTTCTCGCTCGCGCGCGTTCGTCGCTCGCTCGCGTTCTGTTTTGCGTATACGTTCGTCGGCCGTGTCGCGGATTTATCGAATCTCCGGGGCCGTCCTCTGCTTCTGCTTCTACGCTATACTCGCACACGGTGCTCTCGGTGGCTTTAGTGGTGTACCGCCGTCGTTGCTGCAACTAACGTCTCTCTACGCGAGTCGCGGGAACGATACGCGATAGAGGAACTCGTATAATCCGCTACAACGGCGAGCGTTAATTTTCATACATTTTTATTCAATCTACGCGCGGGTTATTAAATCGTCGCGAGAAATTATCACGGATTGAGATAATAGCGAAATATCGTGAAGATTTGCTATATGGTGAAGTTAAGTGAGTGGAAAAATAAGGAACTATTTTTCACGGTGATAGAAATTTAGTGAGTTATTACAGTTCGGTTATATGTAGATGAGAGGATGCGATTGCAATAATGCTCGTGTATCGGCGGTGAAGAGGTGCGCGCGTGTTTAGTGACGAAGTGTTGTTTTTAGGCTTGGAGAAAAACAGAGGAGAGAATATCCATCGACTGGTAAAGGCCGTGGTACACTGGCAAATAACGTGCGGAGCACAGACGCAACTGGCGAGCGTGAGGTGGGGCTCTTCACAGTGGCAGAGTGTGTGGTGGTAGTTGACAAGGTCGTGGTTCAACGATGACTGACGAATGGGACTGGATGGGCCGCCTGATGCCACGGAGGGGAGAGTCCGCCGCTCATTCTCTCGCGGTTCTTCGCTCCACGATCGGATGACAAACGGATTGATACGAAAAAATTGATGCTATCCTTCCCAATTCGCTTTCCGCAAATTAATACGAGCTTCTTGGAAGCCAACGATTAATCGGTCAACCGCAATTCGCCAGTTGAACGGGTCATTCGTCGACGGGAATTGAAAAGGACGAGAGAAAAAAAAAAAGACAAAACAGAGATAATAAAAAACAACGAGGAAATAATACGGAATAGAGATATCGGAAGGTTCACGTCACAGCGACAGCCCGTTCGGGACACCGCGTCGTCGTTCAACAGGTGCATGCGGTCTCTGTGCGCGTCACTCCAACGCAAGACGTATGTAAATTCATGAATCTCGCACACGTACACATATAATACATAAACAATGGGCCACGGAGTTTTATACCGCTCACGTCGACGATCGTATTTAAAGACGTCAACGCACGCGCGTACACGATGATCGGAAATGCAACTTCTATTTACCGAATCAATCGACAAGGGACTGCACTTCCTTTGAATTGTTTTGAATATAACGTGTTTTCGTCGTTGGCGGCTTTGGAATTGTAAGCAACGGCGGGCAGGGCTTGTTGAAGGGTAGGGGGCAGGAATTCGAAATGCGAACACGTGGTTGACGGACACGTGCTTCCTATTGTGGTGACCGTTCTCACGTAGGCCATTTACTGACTCTTCATTTTATGAAGTCACTAACCTTGAGAATTTTTACTAAGATGTCAACTAATTTGGAATTGCAATTTTTCACAACTTTTTTAAAAGAAATTTTGCTGAATTATTTTCGTTATTATTGTTGCATAATATGTAGGATTGGAAAAAAGTGCATTGGAAAAATTGTCGATTAATTTGACGTTGAGATTTTTGTTGTCACGTGCTGATTAGTGCGATAATTTTTTCGGCCTACTTATTAGGTATGAAAGATTCTCGTATTTGTCGTCGAGAGTAATATCATTTATTTACGAAAGTAATTGGATAAATTCGGTTTTTAATGATGATGATAAACAATCATCTATATTTGGGTTGAATGCAATGAAGGGTTACATGGTGGTTTATTTAAAATTTTCGCGATATCCGGTGATGTATTTGTGACTCGATATTGGCTGTAATAATGGGAACAGGACAAAGAACGATGCATACTACAACACGACAATATTACAATCGCTCGTATGCGCGAGTGTAAACAAGAGCATAACGAGCAAACAAGAGCAATACTGCAAAATAATGCATAATATATCGTGTCGTGGCCGGGACGGCTGGAAGATTACATTGAATTCGAACAGTCGATAAATGCACGCGAGGTACTCACTCGCGTGTACCTCTAACATGCCAAGCGTGAGCGAGCGCTATATGGAATTTACAAAACACATGCGTGCCGTAAGAGGATAAACGTTGAAATATTATCAAAACAATCTATTGTATCTTGACGGGCAACGATACGATGTTATTGGATACGTTAACTCGGTTGTAGCCGGTGAATGTTCGCAGAAACTAATTAAAGCCACGCATTTAAATATGAAGGACGTAAATGGAAATATTATTTTATTTCCTCATTTAATATCCGAGGTAATAATTTGTTCAGCAGAAACATGCTGATACGAATGCAATTTTATAATAAATCAAATTCAATAATCACGTGGCAGTAAATTTGTATGATTTGTAGTATTTATGCCAAGGAACGTTCATTGAGATCTTCAGAAAAGTATTTAAATTTTTGAAAATTTTTGTTCAACGAAAAGAAAAATGTCACGTAAAGCTTTAATGTGAAGTTTTTGCTTACACTCAAGTTAGATTATTAATTCAATATTCACAATTAAAAGTTGTGATATCAAAGGATAAAAAATATATATCATAAGTCATATTTACGTAATTTTTTTTGTCGAGATCTCAAGAATCGAAGATTCAAAGATGCTTCATTTTGCTTTCATTGACTCTCCGTAATTACGAGGAAAAACATTTCCCTGAGGTAATTTCAGATGTGCACGTCCGCGTTCATCAGGAGAATCCCTTCGAGTACCGTATACGAACCTAGCGCCGTATTACAACATTTGAATTAGTCTTTTTTCTCTGTCCGCTTATTTCCGGCCCGATGGACGGCTCAGCATTTGACGTTGGGTAGACTGAAGCATTGGTGGAAAATAAAGAATAAAGGTCGAAGGGTAACGTGGTAGCTAGCAGCGTGTAGGGAATCGGGAACGAGCGAAAGTCCGCGGTCGCAAAGACCCACGGGAATTCTTGGGAATTGGATCATTTGCATTCCCATGACCATCGTACTCGTGACACTATGGCTACTGCGGTAACTCCGTGGTATTTGCAACTGCAAATCTCGACCATGGCACTTCCGGCGATTCCTGCGCTTTTTTTGGGTCGAATTTGCATTTTTGTACACAGCCGTATAAAAGCATCGAAAATCTCTGGGTTCGAGCCTCGTGACAATTCACGTGAAAATTACGTCCACTCAGACGCATCCAAAAATAGGCTGCCAGTGAACATTTGATATTGGTACTTTCTCTTCACATACAAATTTTGTTAAAAAGAAAACTACTGCAATTTAAGAACCAAAATACGCATGAGATCATTTCTGTATCCAATAGTCCAAAAATACAATTACTTTTTATGGAGACTACGCCCCACAGTAAAATTTGTTGTGTGTCAGTCACAATTAAATATAATATTGCTTTCGAAATTAATTTAAAGAAAATCCCGTCTAATACGAGGAAAATAAAAATCCGAAAAATCTGAAAAAATATAATTCTCTGAAACTGCACAAAAAATACCATTGCGCACAATGTTGATATCGTTGGCGTACGATATTAATTTTTGCCAGACCTTTCTCTTCCTGGTCCCAAAATTCCCATGAAAATCTCATGAATTACAAACGAACCCATTGCCTTTAGCATCGTGAAATGTGTATCTATCTGTGGAAAGATTATTGCCATAATTACTCATACGCGTATCCGCAAATCTGAACCGAATAATATTTGTGACCTTGAATATATACGTCGTCTGAAAAAAAGTCTTCTAAGTTACGAGTGCGTTACGGTCACCCTGAACTTCCATGACTGGAATACCTTCGAAAGCCTGAAACACGAGGCTCACGGAATTTGCCATTTCCGGTTTAACCGTCGGCGATTCGTCGAAAATCGGGTCGAACCTGGACACTCGGAGTACAACGGCCTGCGAGCGCGGAATGACGCGTTTAGCTTAACATTTCGGCACCAAGGTCATACACAAGTGGCGACGGTGATCGTCACCGTGTTTCCGAACAATGCAGAATGCGGTTTAATTCGGTTGCCCGCGCGAGTACGACGTCTGCTGGTGCGGCGCTCTCGGAACCGGCTCGACGTGTTTACTTCGCTCTTGGTCACGCCCGGCTCGACTCGGCCGATCCGATCCGAGCTCGTTGATAGTATCCCGTGTCCGCTAATGCAGATGTGTGCGCGCGCGCGCCCTCGACGTTTATGCGCAGACATTTTCCCGCCGTATCGCAGTAACAACGCCAACGCATCTGCGTGTACATGTATTCATGTGCGTATGACCCGGAGATCCATACGCGTGCCCCCCCCCCCCCCCCCCCCCCCCTCTGGAGAACGACTTAGTATAAGCGAACCTCTGACGAGACGCCACTCGGGTTATTAACACTTCGATCATCGTTCCACAATTTTTTTAATCGTGCATTTTGATCTTGTGTGATAAGAGGGAAGAAAACAATGATATTTATAAAATAAAAAGAATTAATGTTTTTCACAATTTTTTTTTGATTTTTGATTTCTTTAACTGGGGTGAAAAATTAATTTATTTTGCTACATTGGTTGGTCAGCTCTAGACATTTTCCAGAATTACACGTTTGTTCCCCGACAGTTAGAAATTTATGAGAAACAATAGAATCTACCTTAAGAATTTTTTTGAAGAATCATTTGTGTCTGTTGTTGGAATAATTTGAGGCAGTTTCGCATTGCACTGTTTTTTGTATTTTATCTAGACATTAGGATCGAGAATGCGTAAGAAGCAATTTGGAAGAATGTGCATTAGCAGTAGGAAAATTAACCAAGGCCCCCGAGATCTATGCCACAAGAATTGAATGATCTTAACCGCAGCAACTTGGCCAGATTGAAATGAGTCATGTGTGCAATTACCTGAAAGAAGGATTTCCTGTTTAGTTGCGCTAGTTCTGGTGGGCGTTTCTGGAGCGAGCTCTGCCAGCGTATAAACACTGTACGCTTAGAGCTAAATCGCGCGTAATACCCCGGCGTATACGTACTGATGTTCTCTGCAGCTTAGTACTGAGGCTAAATAGTCCTACAGTAGAACCTCGATTTTATCGACAAGTGGAAATCCTAGTCTATGGGATCGAATCTCTTACAAAGCATAAAACACCCTCCTCCCCTTTCTATCCACCCACACGCGTGGATGCAAAAGTGGTATGGACGCTAAATAGGGGCGAAAAAACGTTGAAATATCCCCTGCAATCGAAGTCAGACTCTACAGAAAATGTACTCCATGGACTTTCGGGAAATCTCATCGCATTGTCGGTTTACTTATGAACGCGTGCACATTGGCTCTATCATTATGCAGGCAGGAAATTCACCAAAGTACCGAGAATACACTGCTACAGTAGAACCCCGGTTCCACTGCCAAAACGGTACCAAATAGCCGTACATTCCAGGGACCAAAAAAAAAAGACTCTAATGATCTTCCGTGTACACAAATAACAATACTAAATGAAAATACACAGTACTACAGTAGAACCTTGATTCCACCGGCAAATCGATCCCAAATAGCCGTAAATTCCATTGCCCACGAAAAAAAAAAATTGTAGTGATCTTCCGTGTACACAAATAATAATACCAAGTAAAAATACATAGTACTACAGTAGAACCTCGATTCCGCCGGCAAATCGCTACCAAATATCCGTACAATTCAGTGAAAAAATATGACTAAATGAACAGAGTGAAAACCCACCGCAATGTCGGCTCGCTTATGAACCCGTGCAGATTGGCATTACGTAGGTGCATGTACCGCGTGGTTACAAGACCGAGTAATCGAGAAAGAGTGATGCGATACGTACTCAAGAACAATGGCATCGACGGAGCCGAAGAGTATCATCATCGTGCACTCTATACACATATATAGAGGCAAACAAGATAGAGACGAGTTAGGAGAAGTATACGACCATACACCGCTTGAATTACTTATGCATCAGCTGATGTAACCGAGCAGACGGTGCAGACGGTGTACCCAGCAGTTGAAACAGCAGCTCCGCATCCGCAATACGTTCTGCCCTAAGATAGAAATGCAGAGAGAGTGAGAGAGGGAGAGAGGGAAGGAGAGCTTAGATATTCCAAGGGATTTCCTTTGGAGCCGGTAATGTATGACGGGTGACCGATTCAACCCGGCACGACGCGTATCGTAAGATGACGTAAATCATGCCAAACCAAGAGAACCCCTTCTAGTTGCATTTGCCTCGGTAGAAGCTTGCTCTCTCCTCCGGAGGTCGAGAGGGAGAGGGAGAGAGAAAGAGAGATGGATAGATATATAGACCCATATATTATTCCGCTCCTAATATGGCAGTACGTGCGTGTAGAGAAGCCGTGATGGTTACTGTATATACCCCCAAGATTGCACCATCACGATATTGCGATCCCCTTGCGTCCGAGCATCAACCCTTCCTTCCCGCTACGTGACTCTTATTTCCGGTACAAAGACCCCCTTATTGTTCATGTACATGTACACGCTACTAAATACTCTCTAGGTGCGCTGTATCAGGGAATGATTGAAAAATCCTGAGAGCGGTCGAATTTTGATTAATTTCCAGTTTGGGAGATTTTGTTTTTTTTTTTTTTGGGGTAAACAGTGAGTGAAAAATTTGTGGTGTTGGTGATGGAAAAATGAAAAATGATTGCTTTTCTTGATTTTCTTTTCCTTAACGTGATAGTGTATTTTTTTTGCGAAGAGATTAAAAAATCGTCAACTGACCAGAACATGTTCTTCTATGGGTCAAGTTCGTCGGACCTTGGAAATGTAATCGCATTGTCAATGTGAACATTTTTCTTTAATTCAGACTCTAAATTTCCATGAAGTAAAACCGATAATGCAGCATCTCGATTATTATTCTTGCTGGATTTACTTGGCGATCTGAGAACCTCTATAAGGGGCAATGCTGGTCTTTGGAAGGTTGGGACACTGCGAGAAAGGGTTAAGGGAAAGGGCGTGTAACTCTGCGTTATCTCGCCGTGCCTTCGTACGAGGGGCGGCAATAGTGGCTAGGCACGTCGGTGCTGATTCTCTCTCGTTGGGGATAGCGCTGCTTGTCGGAGACGTGGAGGGGTGTCAAGGGGTTGCTGGGGTGTCGCACGCTGTGAGCTTCTCCTCCGCACGTTTCTCTTTTGCTGCTGGCACGGCCTTTGCTTCTGCTTTTGCTATATAGCCGAAAGAGCTCACAGGAGCGCCCAAAACGTTTTCATGGTTTTCACGGGCTAATTGTTATGCATAACGCGCGTCTCTTTTGCCTTTCAGCCTTTAAACTCACTTGCGTCTGACTGCACCGAGCCCTTGTCCTTCCAAAACTCTTCGAGTCTTCAATATCTAAGTTTCCGTGCCGAAAAAAAAAAATATATATATATCACATTTGCTGTATTGATTTTATTTTATTTTATTTCCTCATTACAGTCGAACCTCGATTTCAGGGACAAATCGGGACCGGAAGCGCCTATCCTCTTATCATTTTTAATGGGGTGAATCTTAAGAATCGAATTTTTGTAATCAAAGAAAACTTATTTGAAATCAATATGAAATAAATTCTATTTAATTAAAATAAATAACCGTTTTGGTGATATTTTATTTCTATTAAATATTTATTCCGTTATATATTATATTGATATTGCGTGAGTTTTTTTCAAATAAAACCATGAGATTACTTTGGGTGTAAGATCGTTATTCAGATTGAAATTAAATTTCTTTTTATCAACACAAGGTTAGGTTAAATTTTACGATTGCAAATTTTATACTTAAGGGGGCGAAACAGTTGAAATTGTCCTAAAATCGAGGTCCGAGTGTACATTTCTTGTAGATTTCGTGAGGCCAGAGATCGCGAGGGTTAAGTCGTATTTCTTGACGTTTTGAGGTAGACTATAGAAGAGTCGAGGGTGAGAGACGCTGAAGGAGTGTAGTCGATGAAGGGTTGAGCGTGTCCGGTCGGGAAATAACTTTCTTACCTACTTACTGTCTCATCTCCTGAAGGCAACTAACTGCGAAACGTCTCGAATATTGTGTTCCTTTTCATTGCTATGGTGTATATAGTATATATACAGCCGTTAGGGTGAATCAAGGAACTTTTCCGCACCTTGAACGATGTGAACCGACATTTTCGTTCATATACTGCCAAATATTAACTACATGGAGTACACAAATTCGTTGATATTCCTAACACATTACTATGACAATGTTAAAGAGGCTTTAAAAAGCTTCATTTAAACCCAGCTACGATATATTTATCGACCTTTTTACAGAAATGGTGGAGCTGAATCTATTTTATATTATTTAGATTTTTTTTTTCATGCATGCAAAAAACCATCTTAGTTTCGCGTTTTTTCAAAAATTTTTGAAATCATTTACAGTGTCAAAAAAGTTTTATTTTCTGTAACATGAAAATACAGAATTAATTATGAATAATTGATATTTTTATGCAATTAGAAATAAAAATAATATTTTAGTAAATTTGTCAGAAATTAAATTTATATTTCAATTATAATTATATGTTTTTATATTTATTGATCACTGTGTTAATTTTAAAACATTATAATCGCGTTATTCAAGAAACAAATTAATAAATGTACGAAATTTGTAACTAATGGAATTAGAGCAACTCTGGTTGCAACTATTTATTCAATAACATCCGGTTGTACCGTGGACGTTGGAGTAAACCGCAAAATCTGTAGCACAGATTGCAGCAAATCGGTCAGTTTCATTATGCACGGTCAGTGTGCATGTGTCGGGACTCTGTGAACGCGAAGAGTGAAGTAGTATACAATTCCACTTTGCGTGGTTTAGCCGAGCCCTTGTGTAACGTGAAACACGCATATGGGGGTGGTGGTGGGTGGGTACGTGGTTTGTCGGTGCGAGCCCCCGCAATGCCTAGTTCTGATAACGGTATTTAAACTAGACTTACCGGAGGGAAGCAAACAGCTGGCCACCAAACACTCACCTCCGTAAATACGAGAGGCAATTTGTTAGTGTTACTAGCCACAAATGTAACTGCGTGAAATAATACTCTAACAATACAAATAATAACAAACATAATTATGCTAAAAATAATACAAAAATGATAATATAATTTTTTACATTACATTTATAATATTATCATTCCTGTATTATTGATGTTAATAAAAATTTTCTAACATCATTTTGTGCTGAATCAAAATTTTCTTTGTTTAAAAAGTAAGCGCTGAAAAAATTCCCAAAATGCCATAAGCAATGGGAGAAAAAATTGTAAAGTAAAATTTACAAATTTCTTCATTTTTTGGGCGTGGCGTTAATGAAAATATTCCGATGAGAAGGTGAAAATTACGAAAAGCCTTTCTTCGGGGCTTTGCGAATGACGGGAGAGAAGAAAATGAGGAAGCAATGCGCGATGTTTTACTTTGTAACTTTTTCGGTAATGCTTTAGCGTGTCACGTGCCTAAACGCCATTCATACATCAGTGATAGCCGGTTCCCTCGCGCAGAGTCCTCCGCCTATTTCGTTTCTCTTGCCCGCTCTCTTCCTTTCGAGCGCATCTATTTTACACGGACATGCACACATAATCCGTTGCATTGCGTGTTTCGATAACGTTCTCGACTAGGCTCGAGATTCTCGCGGCCCTCTCCGCGGCAGTATTTTACGCTCTTCGTATATCCCTCTGTCTCTCTCGTCGTCCGGCTTCCTCCCGTGCACAACGGAACCGCGAAACCGGCCCGGCGATATTGCACCAAACAAAACGGTGGCTTTGACTCGACGGTATCAACTCGCTGCGGTCTTCGTCTACGCAAGTCTTTACGCAAGTCCGCTACGTTGCGACGTGCATCGTATGCGGTCACCGACTGCAAGCCATTTTCACTAAGCGTTATTCTATAATACAAAATTCGTTTGAACGATTCTCAATCTTCGAAATTGATAGTTTCTAATAGTTTCATAGAATTATTAATCATAACTGTATTCGGTTATTTATTGAATTTTGATAGTTACACTAATTATTCCCTTATTATCGTAATGAGCTTTGATTCAATCGTGCAATTAATTACAAATAATTAAGGTTGCAGTTTCAAAGGTTAATGAATCTACGACAAATATACCATTTTTTAATTACTTAAAAATCATATCTTATATTTTTAGATTTAGTTGAGCGTGGCATTAAAAAAATATCTTGTAATATCGATATTTATCGAAATTAAAAAAAATTATGCAAGAAATATTTTATTAATATTGTTATTGTCTGTATTAGATTTTTGTAAAGGGGGGAAAAAGGGCGATGGTATGAGTCATGGATTAGTGGGCGCGTGCAAGTATTTCTTGTCGCGATCGTGGCAAACTTATGTGCAAGTGCGACGGACAGTCGCCCAGAGCTAATTGTATTCTACAATACAGCTATAGAAATACTATGCGTACGAGTTGTACATTACGGAGCTGCGGTCGGAGTTGCGATTACGCACTCGTCGCGTAGCGTGTTGCTGAACGCGCGATTTGTGTTTCTTTGTTATTATCAGGAACGTGCCGCAAGCGTCGGAACGGGCCGTTAATCGCTCTAACGAAAATACACGTTGAGACTCGAGCGAACCCGTTGCACAGCTTTGAATTGAGTATTGCCGCTTTTGCTCATGGTACCGAGTTGCACGATCATTCAAACTCTCCTCTCTCCGCTTTGCCGATAAATATTCTAGCATTAATATTCTCCACTATCCCCGACTATTATTATGCTATATAGTATACGGGCTGTACGATATTCAATCAAGTATTCAAATTGCAGTATCGTTAAGTAGATCGATATATGGGTCATTCTATGCTCAATTAACTATTTGCACTACGACCTTTAGGGTTATTCCGAAGGAGTGAATCACTTTTTTTTTTGTTTTTAAAGTTTTTTTTAAAAGTAGATTTACGGAATTTTTATATGAAAAATGTGAAGAAAAAAATTGGCTTTAAGAATAATTAAAAAAATATTTAGACACTGCATATTATGATTTAAAAAAACACAAAAAATTGAATGACTATAAATACGAGTCTTGTTATCTGTTACTGATTTCGTTGGTCTTTTTTTGTATTTCCTCTTCACGAACCAAAGATAAGAAGTGTACGATAAAAAATGTGTTTACCCTTTTTTTCTAGATCGTACATAAAGCTAATGATTCTATTAAAAAAATTGGATAAACGAGTTTTCTTTTAAGATTAATTATCGCAAGTGACTTATTAATTCATGAAAAATATTAATAAACATTAGTTATTCGAACAGAACAGTATCTAAATGAATTTTTAATAATATATTGAACATTTTTAGTATGAGGTGCAATTAAAACGTTGTGTTATGCTCTTCGGTTACGAGGAAAAAAATCGTGATCTGTCGGTGGATGGTGCACGTCATTTGTTTGCATATATTTGCACTTAACAATTAAGCGTTGCGTGATTAACGTCGAATCGGCGAAGCAGTGACTTTTTATTGGAATTTAGCGACAGGAAAATAGTTCTGAAATAACCGAACAACGATGTCGCGTATCGGAAAATGAATTTCTTGAATGAATAATGCATCGACTGTGTGTAGGTATCGGCTATAGGCGTATGACGAATTTCTATACAGATATTTTAAGATAGTTCACGTACGGAGAGAGAAGTTCCACGTATCCTTCATTTATTCATGGAACGAACCAATTTTACGTAAACGTACACGTACTGCGAGTGAAGAGCCAGAAAGAAAGTGGAAATCGATCGGTCATCCTCGACGTCGATTATCCGATATCCCGTAAAACGTGGTTACCCGACTGACCCGATACTAATTTCGTTTACGAGTCGAAAAATCTATTAATAAACATCGTGTTCCCATTCCATGGTACATTAATTCGTGCAAAAAGCTCAAGAATTATTTAAAATCTATCACAATGGTTTATTTCCCGATCAGACCTATTTTGTTACTTCAATTTTCACATGTATCAATTGAATATTCAAACTGTCCTTTTTACGGACAAATCAATGTTACGATATTTCATTTTATTCTGCGAGTAGAATTGAAATCGGAATAATAACGGAAATTTTATTGGTAGCGATAAATATAAACTGACATATCTGAATATAAATCCTCGATTTTTTAATGCAATGGTAATTGGAACAGTGAAAATTCGGTAAACGATAATCATAATCCACAAACAATTATTGACATTGACCAACAATTCGGAAAATTTGACACACAATGTAAAGGAAAAAAAATTCTAAACAATTCTTCGAAACAAACATCAGTTATATTAATTTATTTATCACAAAAAATGACTCACTCTTGGCTATTCTCTCAAGAAAAACAAAAAAAAAAACAATATTTCATATCACCTTAATCGTGTAGAAATGATCGATACATGACATATATTTTTTATATCGAACTCAAGGGCAATAACGATTACGTCACCATATCACAATTTTATAAACAAAAATGAATTGATATATTTTCAATTTTATTGTTGAATAAAAAAATAATAACTCCACATCATCCTCTTTATGAAAAAACGAATTCATCCCCTCGGGAAAAAAAATCATTCGTGTCATTTCATATCACGTTGAAGGGTGTGAAGAATAATCGATTTCATCGTCACATTAATTTTTAATGTGGAACTCAAGCGTGATTACGTCAGGATATCACAATTTAATTGCAACCTCCATCGGGGACCACCCCTCGCTCTCCCTAATCGTTAATCGCACACAGTAAATTCGAATCTATGCACACTGAGAGTATCGTAAGTTATACTTCGTTCGCAAACATACAATGAACATCGGGAGCGCGAGCGCGTTTACTCGCTCGCTCTTCCAAGCAACGTGTACACTCTACCAACCCCTAATGCCAATGACCCGCTCGCTTATAGGCGTGCAAAGTCCTAGCTATATCCGACCGTCTGTACGCTAACCTATTCTTAGCCATTCGCTCGTACATATACGTACGCGCTTCCTCCTCGCTTCTCTCTCTCTCTCTCGCTCTCTCCATCCCTTTCTCTTTTCTTCCCTTCCTTATACTCTACGGTTCCGCGCACTGATATACCACCGTGCACATGGACATTGGTACATACATATGGGGTCACATTAAGGTATATTCGACGCATCATTTTGTATCTATATACACATTTTGATGCATATATAGTACGTCTATATAAAACGTGTCTCTATACGTACTGCTGATTATACGATGAAAGGTTGGAGCAAAGAAGGGTCCAAAAAAAGAGTCAAATTACTTCAGGAGGAAGTGACGATGTTGCTGATTTCCGCTTTGGCGATTTTCGAATTATTCTTGTTCTGTTATAATTTTACTAATTTTCGGAATTTATTTATCAAGGAAGATGTATTCATATGTTTCTTTGTAAGTTTGTGGAGATTTATTTAGAAGGGTTTGGTTTTTATTTATTGTTTTCAAACTGCTGGGGGGGGGGGGGGGGGGGGGGGTAATCATTATAAAAGTATAATTTTTTAAAATTTCTTTATCTGGGTATAAGAATATTAATTTTTATGTTGAACCAACCTATAGGCATACGTCATTTTATATAACGAAAAATAATTTACAGTAACGTATATTTCGTTTGAGGAATCGAGAATATTACCGCGGTGGTTGTAAGCACCTTAAGGATATTCCGAAATATTTTTATGTTTTATGTAATATCGTAATTGTTTCACGATACTAAAATAACGCAAACTTAATTGAATCTATATTGTTTAAAATTTCGTAGAAATCAGTTCATTCTCATGACCAAAACTTATTTTACTTGACGATTTTATGAAAACCCTGCTATCGATCAGGGTCACGCATAAATATTAGCTCCTCGCGGTCCAAATAGAATGACCTAAATGGTATTTTCGTTATACTGAATAAAACGTAGGGAAGTTCTTGAATTATATTGTGAGACACAAGGATGGATGAGAAAGCATGGGCTGTACATTAAGTTGGTTATCATTGAGCTCAGAATGGACTTTCTTGGTGTTTTCTCGAGCTTCTTCGTTTTTTAAGTTCCTGCTGTTACACCCCTTCGTCTTTACCCTTATATTCACCCTTGGAGATAAAAAAGAATAGAGTGCGGGAAAGAGAGTCGTATTTTTACTGAACTGCGGAAACGTGCCGAAATTTAAAAAAAGAAATAACAAAGGGTGAGTTCACCCTCTCCTCCGCCTCCGAGTACATGCAATACATTTTTCGTTCTCCAACCCATAATTAGTAAAAATCTAGTTATCCACAAAGTTTACAATAATAAGATTGTATATTTTATTAATTTTTTTCTACATTTTTTGCAAGAAAATAAAATAAAAATTTCGTGGTTTTTTAAACTTACATGACCGTTCTACTCAGTCATAAATAAATACAACTTCGAGCAAAAAAAATTGAGATTGGCGACGTTCGAAATTATTTAAAATCTAAAAATGTAACGTGTAACTGAAAAATTAACTCAAAATCGATACGAATTCAGTTTCCTCCGTAAAAAAAAGAGATTAAAGATTTTAGTAAACGAATAATGGAAACTCCATACTTCTCAATAATTCCATTAGATTAGAAAAAATTAGAATACATATTTGCGAATATCCCAATAATAAATAAAAATATAAATTATAAATGTTCAAAACATTTTGTGCATATAATTAACGAATTGTTACGTCGTTGGGGGAAACTTTTGCTAAATTTTGGGTAGAATGTGGTGGCAGAAAGTAAAATGGTAAAAAACGGGTGAAATTTCCGGGTACATGGACTTTTATGTCGTACATACATCAGCTTAGTTGGACATTGGTGGAACGTGTAGTCGTTGTCGTCGACGACAATGACGATTGTCGCGAGAGTCTCGAGAGAGAGAGAGTTCGCCACTCCAGTTGCTCTAATGAAAACAATTCCAGTTTATAATCCTCGGAGGAGAGAAGAGAGTGTCGCGACTCGGGCGAACCATCGTAGGACTAGGCTTAATTCAGTGCGCGTTTCACACTTCGGCGCGCGAACTTAAGCTTTTCGAGCGACGTTCTTGCGTTATCAAACGACGTACCAGCAGGTCAAGGAGGACATTCTCAGGAAAAGTCCTTCTGCACCAGGCAAACGTTTCTGAAGAAGGTTAGAGGGCTACTTTTGAGACGACGAGGCCCTGAAGAGGGGAACAAATGAAAATTTTGCCCGAAAATAGTTCCATGGTAAAATGAGATGCTATAAAAAAAAGGAACACAGACAAAAAGGTAACAGGAACACCGTCACGTCCTGAAAAACGCTTTAGCCTTGAAAACGCTAATCAATTATGAAAACTTTTTTTTCACCGATCATTAAATGCCGAAAAAAAAATTAATAATAGGAAAATGCTTTCGCAAACTTAATTTAATGACTTGATGCGAAAAATAAAAAATCGCAATTTATATGTAATGGAAAAGAAGGAAATGATAAATAAGATCTGCGAGTTCTCTAATTTTTTAAAGTTTTTTTCGCTGGTTCCATGGACCACATTTCTTCAGTAGGACTCCAGAATATTACCGAGAATAGTCTCATCTTCGTCTCCTCTAATTGCACGCGAAATTTGACTCGCTGTGTCATTGCCATCGCGTGACGATATAATATACACCCTGCACCTATAGTCAGGCTCTGCGAAGCTTCGCTACCCTTGGAGAGAACGAAAACGTTGGAACGAGCAAGGGAAAGCATCCGTAGAGGAGCTGGAAAGGGTTAAAAGCGTGAGTCTCGACAGGGGGTTGAGCAGTGACGCGCTCTCATTCCTCCTGGCGCGTTTGTTAATTTGCCACGCGAGCACATTACGCCCGTTTAGACGCTTGGGCAAACAGAAATGAGAAAACCGAGGAGGTACGACATTGCGAGCTCTCCTTCTATTCACCACCTAAGTTACAACCACAATATTAGTTTCAAATTTATTATATTTCTTTACTGCGTAAATTATTTATTTATTTATTTTTTTTCTATCCTCATAGAGAATCTTTTGTTCTCGTGACAATAATTTTTCTCGAGATTTTCACGTCAGAATACTCACAATGTTCCGAACCACCGAGTACAGTGACTTTTAGATTGATTTTTTTTTTTTTCAAACTCAAGAAACGTTTAACCTCGTCTTTGATTGTTGCTATTATTGACGGAATGAATGCAGAAATTTGGATTTTATAGATTTTTGAAAGTTTTTTTTGCGAAACAGTGATGAATTTCCTAGTTTTTGTAAAATTCAGAAAAAGAAAATCCATTCTCTGTTGAAATGTACTGTTTCTTTTCTGTTTCGACCTGAAACATGTTTGGAAAATTTTGCAATTTTATGGAAATTGATTTGTGGGTTCTCGAAAATATGTAACGCAGAAACTAAAAATAAAACAGCCTTAGAACTGGAAAAAAATGTCTTGCGAATTTTCACCTCGCTTATCTGACGACAACGGCAATGGTTATGGGGCGAAAAAATGAATTGCCGGAGAGTATGAGGAGCACACAGTATGTATACTAAGAGTCTTAGAAGAACGGTGATTGCGACAGGGAGCAGAGGTACAGAAACGGGAGATTCAGATTTTTCATTAAGGAGACGTCGACTCAGCTATCCAGAGTCTCAACAGAGTTTGTCGCAGGGAGGAGGACGGAAGTGGCTTGGGTATCGAGGAAAATAAGGACGAAGGAAGCCCTTTCCCTTGCCGCCCCCGCTCCGGTATAATATGGTGGATTAATACGCGCGAAATCTGCCACCTAAAAGTTATTAATGACTGCTCGGTGGCCGCTGTGCGACGCGTCAAAGATTTTATAAAACGAGGGTTGGCTTCGGAACGTCAAGCGTTTCTTTCCTGCCTTTCTCGAGTCAGTTCTTAAGCACGACACCAGACGAACAAGCCAAATGGAAGAAAAACTGAGACTACGAAAAAAGGGGCTAAAGAAAGCAGAAAAGTTTGGCTCTTCTGCACGAGCAACGAGCAATAATGAATTTCTTCTTGAAAACCGCGGTGTCAATAACTGCAGTGGCCCGGTAATCGACGGTTTGCTTAATTGGTCGATAGGATTCAATAAAATGATTCCTAAAAATAATTCTGTGTATGCCCGTTCAGACTAACCGAACTTTTAGCTCCGAGATTCTTACCTTTTCATTAATATATTTTGCCTAATTTCATCCGGATCATATTTCATATCTGCAATTCTTGTTTTAATGATTTTGATTGCTTGCCCGTGTCGAACAATATTTTGTTCTCGGTACCTAATTATGTTTTTTCTTCTATCAAAAGTTTGATCGAGATTTTTTCAAGGCCTTATCAAATTTCTTCGGCTTGTGTTCTGCATTCGCAACAGCACGAAACTTCAGATATGTCCTTCAATTTGTAAAAAGCTAATAATTACTCATTTTCTCACGTTAATTTTTTTAAAGTAAGAAACAATTAGTTTTTGTATAACGAGATAATAAATAGTCAATGAAATTGTTACTTTTTCTTGAGCACATTCGAAAGATCCATTTTGATTGACGCCTCGACGGTGTACGCCAAAAGTATGGAATTGCGACTGCAGATTTGTAGAAGAGTGCCCATGGTTGGTATGCAAATTGGAAAGATAATAATCGATTGTAGTCGAGGATGGTTGCGTTGATGGTCTCGCGGATGAGCATGCTACACCGCTTGGCTATCCCCACCTGGACAACACTCGGAACCCTCGTACTCCCGCACTTTCACCCCCCTATCAACCCCCTCAGTATCGCCTATCCCGATCTCCCTCAAGGGAAATTATATAGTCTGCCCTCGACTCCCATAGACCGTCAAATACCTTACCTGTCCCGCACACGTATGTGCTATATACATATAGCTTTTCATTCCCATCGAGTTCTCTCGCGACGACCTCCTCTCCCCCTCCCCGCGCCCCTTCATTCATCCTGTCCATCCTCGAACGTGGACAGACGCAAATTTTTCTGACACTCCTGGACCATATCCCTTGACCATTCCAGATGGATTTTTTTATTCCCATCCATCCAGCGACTCGCTGCGACCGGAGTATCAATTTATTATTTATGAAATGATATCTATACGCTGATGGGAAAAATGAAATACATGATCTGCCGATGAAAATGTCTGGGATAATTTTCTTTTTACCTGCGAAAGAAAAAAAAAATCATAAAGTCTTGCGTTGACTCGAAAATAAAATTGGTTTGTAATTCATTGAGAGAAAGATACATGAAGACCAATTATTTCTCAGACTTCTGGAGAATTTTTTGCAGTATTAATTAATTTTTTATGAAATTGTATGTATACGCGGTTGAGAAAAATAATAATGTGGACTGGATTATTTTTATATTGAATATAAAATAAATGGGCACACGGTTTAATTTTTTGAGCGACGCATAATTTATGGACCACATTGAAAGACTGATATTTAACAAAAAAATAAAAGTTTAAGTTACTTATTTCCAACCTTAATCATTTTTTTTTTTTTGGAGGTCAATTTCAATTTTATTTTTACAAAGTGTTTTTGTTTTGTAATGACTTAGAAAAAGAAATCTACATGGTCATGATATTTTGTCAAATAATAATCAATTGTGTAATATAAATCGTGGATATTGTATATCGATTTTGACAGGCTTGGGATGATCGATACCATTTCTCTCGGTGATCCACTGTGCACATCTCGCTAAGAAAAATGTTGATGCCAGTATCATTAATATTCCCGTGCCAGAGAAAACCTCTTGCTAATTGAAGGAAACGCTCTGGCGTGCATCAATCACGTCGTCCTTAGAGATTCGGATTGGCTCTCCCACTTCCCCTCGCATTTCCCTTTCCACGCAATTTTCCTCGCTCGTTTTCATTTTGCGTTTCATCCACCAGATTGGCGCATCGCGACCGCTAAGTAAATTTTGTTCCTACTCGTGTTTTTCTTGCCGCTTTATTCCTGTGTGTCTGCATGTGCTCCGACCGGACATATTTACTCTCCCAAACGACGCGTCGTTTGCATGTGCCAATGCCGAGAACTTCTCCTGCACTTTTCGTACGCGGTACTCTTTGCATTCGCTCACTTTGGTAATTTTTCCCGAATTACTTTGCTATTATTTAAACGTTCTAAATTTTTCAAATAATTTCCAACCGCGAAATCTTGTTTTGAAAAATTAATTACAAATTATTTATAACTTTGGAATAAAAGAAGAAATTTCATTTGGTGTATTAATTGATCTATCTGATTATAAAAAATGTTACTGTTATTTTTAGACAATTATAAATTTATTCAATGCTAAATTTTACCGAGATAAAAAAAAATACATTTTTCTTATAGACCAAATAAAATATTACGAAACACTCTGATTTGTGCGAAAAATAAAAGCCTTCCAAAAGCCGTCACATTTTTTGATAAATTATTTCATAACCAAAGCTTTACGGTGTTTGGCGTAATGATTCTTCAAGCTTCGTTCCACCCGATCGACGATCACCGCGAAAAGAAAACAAGTGAAATCCACGAAAGAGACTGCAATGCGGAGCGGTAAAAATCTACAGAGGTGCGAAAGCGTCGCCGTGAGGGACGTTGAGTGAAAAAAAAACACAGAGCCCACCCACACGGAAAAAGAAAAATAGGAAAACAATTCCGTCGCTTCCTGGCGCGGATACAAAGAAGCGTTGTAGCGGTAGGAGGAGTAAATATGTAGCTGGACGGAGTGAAAAGAGGAAAAGGCTTTCCACGCTTCGTTTGTTTGCGTATATATCTCGCAACATTCCCTGTTTATCTCGGTTTTGTTGTCACTTGTTTATCCATCGCCCCTTCTTTCTCTCCCTGCCATCATCCGCTGTTTTCATTCTTCTCTCTCTCTCTCTCTCTTCGTTCTTCACAGTCTCGCTCGCTCTTTCACCCGCGACTATTACTGTTTGTAGTTCTTTGTATCGTCGTGCGTGTACCGGTTATCGTGTCTCCACTTTTCTCTGTCAGATGTCGCTCTTTCTCTCTCCCCTCTCCCGATTTTTCGGTATTTCGTCTCTCTCCCTCCTGTTCTACGTTGAATCGACTTCGTGTCCGGTTCTCGGTGACCATATACTCCACCTCGGTCTCTTTCATCATTCTCCGCAGTCTTCTGCATCGCACTTTCAGCTTTTTCTCTCGCTTTCTCTCTTACTCTCTCTCTCTCTCTCCCGGTCTCTCATGACTTTTTCACTCTGCGCCATGGAAAGTTCCTTCTTTTTTACGCTCTCGAGCACCGACTGCATGCCAGAGGTTCTATATACTATATGCTGTACCGCAAGCGGTGTTTACGTTAGAGATAAAGTGAGGAACAAACAGCGTGGCGTCGCTCCTCTCATGGCCATCATGGTACAGTCCATCGTCGAGCTGCGCTGTCTAATGTAACTGGGAATCGTGAGTGGTCTCAAGGAAAAAGCGACGAAATAAAAACATTTGCGACAGTGAGGAATCGCTGTTGACTATGCATTCGCGGATTTGAATATTCTGGAGTTTATTAGCGAGCGTTTAAGACTCGCTAATCAACAGACGCGTTTTTTCTCACCCCGACAGTTGTCATCATCAGCCAGATTCTCGTTTTCAAGTATTTACTGTGAATTTATACGAAAATCTTAGATTCTGTTGAAGCGAAATGAAGACAAGAATAAAATAAAAACTGAGGACCAAAATTTGAAGTACAAGCTCAAGTAAAAAAGTGAGTTAAATGAATTGACAAATGTAAATGAAAATTCGACAAAAAATTGGTCGCAAGTCTTATGTAGGCTGCAAAAACAAAACAAAAAATTCTGCCAACTACATTGGCATATTGATTCCTCTCTTATTTTCGTCGAAGTGTATCCTTCTCGGATTGTATCAAATTAGATTTATCACTTTTGGCTTCCTCAAGAAGCTTTGTTTTGTGATACATTAGTTTGGTTCGTGAATCGATTCAATCGATCGCTCAATCGGTCAATCGAACTAATTTACGCTACATATGATCTATCACCTTTTTAGAAAAACTTTTGTCGCGTCGCGTTGAGTTGCAAAATGAAAACCTATATTTGGTCCGAATTTCAACTGGATATTTCAATATTTATGTACTTTGCAGAAAAACCAGACTTTTTTCGAAAAATTAAAAATGTCATCAAATTTGAACGGCTCGACGGATTGACACCAAATTCAATTCCAAACTTTGTCCAATGATGAACAATGTTTACTCTAAATTTAAGGTTAATATCTCAAAAAATGTGACAGAGAGCGTAGAGAATTTTGAAAAAATAGAAAATCGATATAAAATTAGAACCGCTGTACCGATTTTCCCCAAATTCAATACCGATCTTTGCATCACGATAGTTCAACTCTACACTAAATTTCAACCCGTTATCTCAAAAAATATGACAATTAGAGAGCGTACAGAGAATTTCGGGGGAATTCAAAATGCTGTAAAAAATAAACGACTGTATAGATTTTGGTAAAAATTGAACCAAATAAGGGAATTCAATCCTTCAACATGTGGTATAAATTTCAGTTTGATATCTCAAACGGTTTTCGAGTTATGGAGGATCAATGATCTGTACACACACACACACACACACACACATACGGACAGACATTTTTTCTAAATGTGTTTTCTCGACGTTTTGGAACATTGTGAACACAGTGACATGAGAATCTCAAAAAAAAAATTTTTTCACTATCACAAAGCTTCCTGAGGAAGCAAAAGCCGATGAAGTCGCGAAATTCGTTGAAAATACATTACTGATGAACTCTAATGTGATTCATAATGTCGAAGCTGCTTATACAAGCCGTAATTTCTGCTTCTGCTGTTCCATTAGTGATTTTCGGTAAGGGTTTCTGTAAATAGATATGAAACATGCCTGCAACATGCATTTCCTTAATGCCAGATGTAGAATATTGATGTTGCCTGAAATCTCAAATTATAAATTCAACGTGATCGATGGAAAGCGTGTATATATGTGCAACGAGTTTATTGATTTATCGCTTCTCGTGAGTCGAGACATTGTTAGAACGTTTCGCCGGGCTGTTAATGTATACTACAGAGGAAGAGGTTACGCAAACTGCTTGTGAAGACAGATATATATATAGCGTAAGAGGCTGCCAATGAAACTCTGCCTGTTGATAGCACATTGATTCAATACATTTACAATAACATGGCGTTGTTTATGAAGTGGCGACAAGCGACTGATTGTTCGGTGTTTGCTGCACTAGAATGCACCATCAGTTTCATGCTGTTAAGGTTTGAGCTCTTTTTTAATAACTCTTCAAAAAGAAATAACTGTTCAGAATGAACTAAAGCTAAAATTCTATATGAAAGCTTATATCCAAATCACGGTTTTATCAGACATGTTTTTGGGTAAACATATCATCAGAACTTGTGAACACATCAAATTTACAAACAAAAAGTAATTCACGACAATAGCCCTTCTTCTATTGAAATAACTTGTTATTTCGTGTGATAAGAGGGTCAATTGACGTCGAATACCGCATATAACAAACCGTAGTCTCGAGTGACTGTGTATCTGACCAGCGTCAAATAGATCGGACCAAGGTCACGTCCAACCCACGCCACTCTCTCGTTATAATCAATAAAAGCGTCATACGTTTGTTTGGAAGTTTGAGATACCAGAGTGAGCGATATAATTGTTGCCCCGTATAAACAGGCATGCAGTTCTTGGCATTTCTATCCGACACAGGTTAATAATGCAGCATCGAAACCTTGTTCTGAGATCAACAATAGAACCGTTCATTAGGAGTCTCCAAAACTGCTGCCTCCTTGAAGTGATCACTGGAGTCCAAATATTCCATATATTCCATGACTCGATTTGATATCCACTTTCATGTTCAAATCAATTCAATCGACTGAATTTTATAGAATTTTGATTGAACTTTCTGTTCTGACAATTCAATTAGGCATCAATGCCTTCGTCGATATGTGAAAACCCGGACGAAACTGAGCACAGAAAAATGACGTGCATGATTTACCAGACCATGACACGATTCCATGTTACCATATCACTAAAAAAACAGACATGCTCACGCGTGTGCATTTTCCGTGGTATCCTGTGAAATGGACTTGTTGACATTCATCATATCCGCCCTCATTAGCCACAACCCTTCTCCAGTTTTCCGCCATATAATTAGTTCAATAGACAGCCATCAAGTCCACGCGTACAGAGCTCCACCGATTTGCATTGCCCAATGACGCGATCCGTTTCCTTCCTCTTCCAAGCCGACATACAACTTCCTCAGCGTGTACTCCTCCCCACACGGAGCACTTAGCGAGACCGAGAAGAGTATCGTCTGGCTACTGTAAAAAACATGACCAGGGCGTTCGTACACAGAGAGCTCCGCTGTTGTTGGTCTGCTGGTACGCGTTGGTTACACTGCGATGAGTCCTTCAAGTTCCCGTAGGCGGAAAGCACGTCGTGGAGGGTACGGCGTACAACACGACGCGGCCCGTTGGGGTTAGCATTGTTGTGGACCGCGCCACGAGACTGCATCTCCTCATGTACCGGGAAGCCCCGAGCTTGGTCTCCGACCACTCAGACTTGTCGGCAAAAGGGCTGAGCCAGCCAGTCTGCCTACCCGACTCTTCCGCCGACCCTCTGACGATGTTTTTCCTTGGGCTCTCGTGGCCGGTCCTGTTGTTGGTCCAACGCATGGTTCCTCGGGTTCAACCCCGTCGACGGAGACCCAGTGATAATGCATGAGCGCCAAATTGAAAAATTATCACACCAAAGCTCGCGGGGGTGTGGAAGGTCCGGGTACTCGGAAATGGTGCTGCCGTCGTTGGCGAGCTTCATGTTGTTTAGAAAGAGGGTTCGAAGCAGACGTTTGTGGATGTCGCAGTGATCCATAGGTGTGTCAATACCGCTTGTTCAACATGGTCTTCTCGAGTGGGTCGTTTTTACTCTTACGTTCAACATCTACTACAGTTTATCCGTTGCATAAAAGGTGAGGCCAAAGTTTCAGAAGGGTGCGATGTACTCGAGAGGCGTTGAAACTCCGTTCCTCCAAACAAGCGATGCTGTATCTTCCGGATAATATCAGAACAGGCTGGTTGCAGGAGATTGTTGGTAAGGAAGACCTGTTCGCTTGTTTTCATGAGTCACCTCAATGTGGCCTTCCTTGCGGAAATAGGGGATGTTCTGCTGCCTGCAGAAATGGAACTTCACACAAGTAGCATAATAATCCATATCTCTATGTTGACAATATTGGGCAGCTGGATTGGGTCGATTAAGTTGAAAGGTAGAATTGGTGGCCTGGTAATTATGCATGTGGGCAAAATAAAAAAAACGACAAACCAAAACAATTGAAGTTGTGAAATATCCGGGTAACCCGCAGTAATGCTCTTTTTTGTGAAAACCCATCGGTATTTTCATACCTCTCCTCCACCAGCATGGACTCGTCGAGTGGGTCGTTTTCACTTGCACCATCAAGCACAGTTTATCCGATGTACAAAAGCCAAGGGAAAAGTTCGAGAAGGGTGCGATGCACTCGAGAAGTGTTGAAGCTCCGTTTCTCCTAAGAGTCCGTACTATATCTTCCGTATAACATCCGAATAGCCTTCATGCAAGAGATTGTTGGTAGCTGAAGAGCCGGGCCGGCTACGGTGGGTGTCCGATCGTCTGCCTGGCTATCCGCTCGCTCACTTCTTATATATACTCTTGGGCTGTGTGGCCCGGGGAGCGAATAATTAGGGCCGATAAGTCACGACGCAACAGCTCCGATGTATTCTTACTCCAGGGAAAAGGGGTGCATCGGACTGACGTAGTTGCGCGGAGAAATGGAAGTCCACATCAGCAGCATACAAGCCCAAAACCTTTGTAGCTGTGTGTTGACGATTAGGCAGGGGGAAGCCGATCGAGCCCAAAGTTAGAATCGCTCGCGGAAAGGGTGCACTACTGTGTTGTATACGATACTATAGCTCACCACTCTCCTTGTGGATCTCGGTGTAGAGGGAACCGGAGGAAATGGTGTGGGATCGCGTGATAATCGCCCATTACACCCGGGCAGACTTAGCTTTGCCGGTAGTATGGCTTGGCGGTTCCTACTTTCGAGTTGCTTTCGCCCACCTCGACCTCGCCGTTCCTTCTAACCATCCCGCGAGTCGGGGGTGAAAAGAAAAAAACAACAAGCCTCTTCTCCTTCTTCTCGGTCTTCTTCCGACTCCGTCTCAACTCCACATAACTCCTATAACAAAGCTGCCGTCTTCCGATTGCCCTGTTGCTATTTGTGCGGCAATTTCGAGCCTCCCTCATGTCCGTTCGTCCCCCGAGAGCCTCTAATTCGCGAAAAGTGTATGAAAATATAATGAACGTATAGATATAACCATCGTCGTTATCTGCATCAGTGTCTATCTGACCCGACGGATATTTCTGGACGTGCGCAATCGATACGCTGGGAAATTTAGTATCAGCAGTGCGGTTTCCTCAGGAATGAGGGACACCGCGGTAGGATGTTTTCTTTTCATGGATTATCCAGTGACCCTCCTTTCCACGATACTGGAAAGCTTCCAAACTACGCCAATTGGATTCACCGTCGGTTGGTAAGACTTTGCACGCGCTACGAGAAAACGGAGACTCCTCTGCATTCCGTAAAACGAATGAGGATGCAATCTTCCAAATTGCCAAAACAAGATTACTTTCCAGGGAATGTCTTTGAGTGGAACACCCTCGTTCGATTCGATGCTAGTGCTCACCGCTCGGTATTTATGAGAGCTTCTCGATGATTGCGTTTTAAAATGTCGGATTTATGCTAAACGCCCTCTTCTAAGGATCCAAAAAATAACGTTCCATTGACTGATGCGTGGAGTCTGGGAAATTTTGTTATCGAGAGCGCTGGAACAGAAAGAGGAATCACGTTCGACGAGGCTTAGTCCTGGAAAATTCTCTTTGTCATTCTCTTTCGTTCAGCTTTTTTGCGCTTCCTATTTGTCGCTCTCGCGTTTGTCGTAAAAGCTCATAGAACAGTGGACACCAGTCGAAACTCGGATAGAAAAGAGTCTGCGTCACGTACGCCGGCCACGTGGTCTGCACGGATGAGTTATTTTGATATCGGGACTTTATACACCATTAGCTTCGCTCCAAGATTATTTGGTAGCCTCGCCTGCTGGACACGGGACATTGTGCCTCAACAATACTGCTGGACACTGCTTTCCCTCTCTTTCTCCCTATCGTCTTCCTCTTCACTGTTGCTCTCTCTTCTTCGTCTTCCCCTTCCCGTCTCGCCATTTCACTCGATTTCTCTTCTCGTCAACCCCTTTTTCCCATCGATAGCGACACTCCCACGGTGTTCTAACAACGAAAGGGCCAGCGTGAAAAAAAAAAAACTGCACCGGAAGACAGGAACCATTAATATCTTCGAACATTTTCACCGTGAAATGTTTCTTACAAAAATTGTTAGCCTTTCACGAGGCCAGTCGAAAGTCTTGTTATTGGAATTATTGTGAAGAATTAGTTTGAAGAATTATTGCGATTATGCTGGTAACCAGATTTTTCATTCCGGAAGTTGGAGGTTTTCTGCAACACGACTTCGTTGTGGTTTTCTCGGGTCTCGCTTATCGTTGGCTGATAATCTTCTTACGACGATATAACGCGCCGGGAAAAAGCGAGATATATATATATAGTGAGACTAACATCAGCGAGGTTTTAGGGAAGCTATATACAACACCAACCATATCGCCCAAGGGGTGGAGCTTTACGAACTTCTTCTTTCTCGTAGACTCTCGGCAGTGTTGTTGAGGGTGTTCGAGCGAATTAAAGTAACAAGCTCCCGAAGGACAGTTTATGCTCGATGTTCCGTCTGCAAGCTCAGCTCCCAAAGAAGCCCTAAAGCAGTATTCTAACGTCCTGACTTCTCCACTGTTTGACATCTTGTTGCAGCGATTCATGTTATTGTCTTCTTATAGCAAAACACAGATTATGATGTGGTACACGAAGAAAACGATTTTGCTGGTTCAAAAAATTCGATGTCAAAATAGTTATCACTATTGTTTATGTCCTAGCCTAGCAAAACAATTTTTTAAACCATAAACACAATTTTTCACCGCCGAGCAAAAAAAGTTGTTAGACTATCAAATAACATAGTGTCTCTCTATATGATTAATTTCGAGTGAATGCATTTTTTTATGTACTGTAACAATTCAAGTTGATATTGTCGTACGTCAGAACCGCAAAACACAGATTATGATGATGGTGAATCGAATTTACTCCGGTGTCCCCTCGTCGTGGTCCACTTTGAATGATTGAACGGTTTCTCATATCCGTTGTCGAGCGACTGAGCTTTTCTTCCACGACGTACGTCATGTTAGTTTCTTCGATCGTTAAGTCATCCTCGTGTGACTTTGATCAACCTGTTCTTCTGTTGGCGGGACCATCACCAGGAGGACCACGAACTCAGTCGTAGCCCCGTAGGCAACGACACTTCTTACGGGTGCGGTTTCCAAAGGGCATTGTTTGCCCTCTCGAACGGCGCGATGAGAAATGGCAAGCATAGATCCTCCTGCCGCATCCCAAGTAGGCAGAGACTTACGCGAGTCTGAGAGACACCGGGCACAATGACCATTTGTTAAAGTCCACTTCGAGGGCACCAACGGCGCGACCAACGTCATTCCAGACGTTGTCATCAATCAGGACTCGCTCATATCCTCATCGACTTCAGGAGAAGTCGATCATGGTCCTCCTCGGAGCTCAAGTTACTTCCAGTTAACTCCACCAACAGGTCGTCACGGATGAGCATAATTAACGTTTTAGCTAGACTCGAAATTTTAGGGATTGCTGTTGAACATTAATATTTACAGCGAAATTCTATTTATTTTTAATTATGAGAAAAATTAAGATGCATCAAATATTCTGAGTGTCATTTCTGTGAAAGGCAATGAGAAAAATGTATTGAGTTATAAATTTCGATAAATCGGTCAAACGAAATTATGCCGACTTGCATGTCTTGAAGTATCGTGATTATGTTTTAATTTATTAATTTTTTGATATCCCTGATGACCTGCGAAGAAGCTTTTGCGTGGTATTTTGGTCATCGATCGACCGGAATCGTGTGACGAATGATATTCAATTAAATTTTTATTAATATCTCTTTCCACCCTCTCTGCTTTTGGAATTCAATATTTTGTCATTCATTGTATTTCCTCGATGATTAATAAAATCAATGATAATACCTCTTGTCCGTGCATTTGAATTCGGTCGGAGTAAACGTCAGCCGATTGAAACGATACCGAAATTTTCACTCCGCTGGCATTAATAACACTGCGCAAAGGGAGAGCACGTGTATCAAGTATATGGACAGAGGGATGCTGCAGGACCGTTACTAACAACGAAACATGATTTCATTGAGAATTTGAGGATATTTGCAAATTAATATCCCTTGGCTTTGGAGATTTTACCATACTCATATATTGGATTAATTTTCCTCGTATCAACGGACCCTCGAATTTTTAACGCCCCTGACATCGAGTTTGTAGCTCTTTCGGGGATGTGGAATTCCGGCGAGCCCTCTGTGTCACACCAGTCACGCTTTTCCGTACCGCTCACGCCGTTTGTGACAAATCATTTTGCTCAACTCTCCGGTGACACTTGATACATAAATGTATCACGAGTGGCATCGGTATGTCACCTGCTAAATCCTTTAAAAATAACACTCTGATAGAATTCAAAAGAGCATTTATTTATCGAACGAAATATTTTGCTAATCAACGCAATAACCCCTTTGACTCATTAGTTTCCATGCGAAAATTCATTTTCACCACTTTTTCGGTGCATTTGCATTATTTCTGAGTTTCATTAAAATTTGTTGCATTAATTAGTGAAAAATAAACGTTTTATTTCGTATGATGAATCTTTAATAAATATTTATTGCTTGTCGAATGTCATCATAATTGTTTTAATTGATATTAAAAAAAATATTTTGCAAAATAGTTGCTGTGTAGAAAATTTCATAAAAAATTCTATACGTATTGAAAATGTTTTATTGCTTAAAATGCCCTAAAGAAATATTTGAAAGTTATCATCCTGAAGACTTGTTTATTCATTGGTGTCTACGTTGTATGGATTTATGTGGTGATCGCTTCTGCTGGATTACTGGGTTATTATCCCTCGATAAGTGGCAGCTGGCCATTTCACTCCGAATCCTCTCTCTTTCGCTGCAAGTCCCTTTGGCTCCCTTGTAAGGAGGGCCAAACATCGAAGGAACACAGCAAGTTCACCCGCACACTAAACTACCAAGATCCCTACTACTGGATATCTCGGATAGCGTTTCCAAGCGACTCTCTCGACCCCACGAACTCTCAGACTTAGTTGGGTTACCCAAGCCCGCGAATTTAACCCTTCTAATTAATTTATAACTATATAGAACGTGTTGCAAAGGCCGTTAGCCCGCTGCTATAGTTATACACACATGTATTATTTTACCACCAATTGAGCGGACCTTGAATCGTGTTTCGCCGTTCAGCGACCATCACACTTTGATAGATGATAACCGTTCAGTACTGGTTAATATTTTTTCGCTAATCCAGTTAATTTTAAAAAAAGAGGTATTGCCCCAAAATCGCCTGCGTCTTGTCACGAATGTAAAAAAAAATCTTGGTTTAACTTGTTAACTAGGCAGAAAATAAATGTACTGTTTTATAGGTCACTTTATTTACATGCGAATTTTTAATTTTCACTGGTAATTTTTTGCAGTTCAGTTTTTGCGAGTAAACAATTTCGCAGCATCCAAAAGTTTTCAAACAAAAATTCATTTTAACTAAAAAATTCGAAAATTCAATTTTCGAACAAAATAAAAATCCACCCTTTTTCCACTACTTTATTCAGAAAATCCAGTATTTAGCGTTAACTAAAAATCCGCAGTTATCCAGTGATTCGATCGACTGAAAGGTAATCGCAATAAAAATCCATGAGGTATTCAGCGATGCCCACAGGAGCTAATCTCGCGGTACAGTAGCTACGATCTAGCTGATACAAATTCAAGAAGGTAGTTAGAGGGCGGTTAGCGATGCTGTTCGACGTCGCTCGGAGGAATCCATAGATTGGCCGCCCGCGCGTTCGCTCGCCTCGCTAACAATCAGCCGTAAATTATAGCCTCAATATCCATTGTGTACCCTGCTCTCTGGTAGCTCACGTAGAGCCTAACCCCGAAGTCTGAGGCCAAGACTACTCACACCCTTGGCCGTGCGGTGAAAAGGGTATGGAGGAGACGGCAGGCAGCGGAATATGAGAAAGCCAAGGCGAGAGTGAGAAAGGTAGCCGGGGTATGTACGGTCTGCAACCACTAGCTCCTCAGCTACTATACTGAACAGCTAAACTGAACCAAGAGATATGTATATTAATGGGGCAATCTTACATAGTTTTGTTTACCTTGCCATTCTCCCGGTGCGTATACAATTACTATCCCCGCGATCCCCACTTGCGGCAAGGGCGGCTGGCTGCTCGGCCCTAACTCTGGCACTCCAACTCCCGACACACTACCCACTCCTTACTCCCCTCTAACCTCCTCGACCGTTCTCCATTGCTGCCATCCGTGGATAGACCGAAGCTCTCATATGTTTTCACGTAACTCCGCAAGGCCCCTTCGGCAATACTCGTCTAGCTATGGAGACACGACATTGTAAAGGGTTAAACTCCGTTACCGAGAATTATCGCAGTTGAATTTATTTTTGTCAACGTCTAATCATGAAATATAGGCTAATGCTGGATTTTCGTAACAGCGATTTATTAAAAGACATTTTTTAAGTCTTTAATTATCATGTTAATTATATAAATTAATTGACGTTTGTTTGCTAGGAAGTGTTTGTAAAAATCTTGACCTTAATTGATGATGAACAATGGATTATGTGGGATATTAATGATGCACCGTTTTGCCATTTTTCCATAGATAACTTAGTTGTTTTCATTTTTCGAACAAGCAAATAAATGTAATGCCGATGGTTTAGTTGTTCATTTTTCAGGTATGAGGTATTCATTTGCAATATGACTTTGTGGCGGTGATGATGGTCCGCGTATATTCCATTATTAGAATGAATGCGTGTGTCGGAACGGTAGCAAGCGTTTCTTTGTTTCTCGACGTTATATATTTTCCGGGGAAGCGTGGTGCACTGCGTCGGGTTCGAATCTTTTTCAATCTCCATATCTGCCTCGGCCAGTAAAAGCAGCGGAACACCGAGCCATCCCTGGTCTTTGTAGCGAAACGTTATATTTAGCTCTCGCCAAACAAGCTCATTTGTGTAATCGCCAAAGCTTCGACAACAAACCGACGTTGGTCATATTGGCTTGGGTGGATTGTGGTGGTGGTGGTGGTGGTGATGATGGTCCTTGGTAGAGAGGTCAGCATCGTGTTGGAGACAGCTCGAGTGGCTGGCTGTGCTGTTCATACTTTTTCCTCCTCCTGTGCCTCTTTCTCTCCTTCTCGTCGTCAGCGCGACATTCGCTGAGCTAGTTCGATTCGCTTTGACTTTGCCGTGTTGTCTGCTCCACTCTTTTCTGCTTTCGCCATGTGCGATAAAATTGTGATTGTAAAAGGGCAATTAGATTACTCCGGCATGTTGTTTCTTTGTACTACTGCTTGCTATTCAACGTACCGATCACTGGTGCAATTCCGTACCGACCGAACTAATTCTACGCGGGGGCCGTCATGATTAAAACCCAAGATCGGATTTGTTCTCGCATTTATTAACAATGTTTTATTGGCAAACACTCCGGTGACTATATTTTTTTCGGTGACAAGATATCCCGTGTCTATTGCACAATTTATATTTTCACTAGCTATATTTAGTACACAAGAAATCTGCAAATGAATCGCCGTCGGAGCTTTTTACATATGACCTTGTGTTAAAATCTTCATTTTCAAACTGACCGTTTTCAAACGTACATAACTAAATGACCGGTAATGGGGCCCGACATTTTGTTCACGTGATGCCACGTGGTTAAACTGTGGAATAGCGGAAACAAAAATAACCCCTTATTATTAAGGTCCCGCGGTCAAAATACCTTAATTTCGAACACGACCCATTTTGTCGCTCACTTTTTTTCGTAGATTTAATTACCGAAAATATCGATATTGAAACCCTTCTATCCAACAATTTTTCCACGTGACCAAATGCCTCAAGATACACATGCGAATCATTTTAAAAGCTCTTAGGGCCCTCAGATTACGTACCTTAAGCTCCTTCCTCCCGAGACGAGGTGCCCACATACATTTCTTCAATTCCAGTAACGCCTGCTCGAAATTCGAAGTAATCAATATTAGAGTTCTCATTCTGGCGTTCTGTTTTCTCTCTCTCTGAGGAAAAGATATATACCGCTAGGATGTGGGCAAACATTGTACATATACTACATTACATTCGGTGCATTGTTACGTGACGGCAGCGCGGAGCCCTCTCGCGATGAGTTCGACGCTAGATGCGTGGAGAAGGGGGAGGGAGGGGGTTAAGAGATAGGGCGCGGAGAGGGGGGCGGGGGTTCGAGGGAAAGGGAGTAGGGAAACAGGGTTCATACACCGAGGGAGGAGGGCTACGATGCGGACAGGGGCTAGGAGGGTGGAAAACGAGGAAGGAAAGGGGTGGACTGCCGGACAAACAAAACCCTTGCTGCTTCATTTCTGCCCGTCTGGCCAGACACCGACCCTTGGCATGTATACGTATATATGTGCATTATACTCACTCGTTCAATTCCATCTACATATACAGTCACATACATAAATATATGTAGAAGAATATATGTACATTTGTATTCACACATATATATACATTATACTTACTCGTTCAATTTTATCTACATATACAGGTATATACATAGATATGTATGTACATGTGTTTACATTATACTCATTCGTTCAATTCGATCCACATATACAGTTATATACATAGATCGATGTATACAGAAAAATGTTTGTACATGTGTATACGTTTAACAAATGTGTATTATACTCACCCGTTCAATTTTATCTACATATAAGGTCATATACATGGTTGTGTGTATGAAAATATATGTACATGTGTATACGTTGTGTGTATACGTGTATATCCACTCCGAATCCGAGAGGCCGGGTGACGAGTTGCGTTTCCGTCCTGTAGTGAGTTGCTCTTCCCTCTCGTTCGCTCCTCGTACTTTTCGCGTGTTACTTTTCGGGTTCGTTAATTAACGGGTTCGCTTCGACGCCAGAATGTCGAACAGGTCGCAGTGTCTCGAGCGAACTTGGCGAGTAGAAGTCCGAGGATAACGTCGGTTATATAGTGACACTGTCTGTTGTTACCGAGTCCAGACGAATGGACTCTGCCGATGCTCTGACATCCGGGGCTAAATAAACTCTTGGGTTCTCTTGGCTTTCATTATTTTTTTTTTCCTTCGTACACCCTCCAGGCTTTTTATTGTTGTTATTATTATTATTCTTTTTTTTTTTTTCATTGGGTTATGAACGAACTGCAACTTTAATCTGTGGCCAAATGAAATGGACTAATGTTGTGTATCGGTTATTGTTTCAACAGCCTCTTTTCATTCCTATGTTACAGGTCAGTGGTGCATTGTTCCTCGGCCACTGAGAGACGCTGACATGGCACGTTGATTATACGTGAGTTCTTTCAGCAATTTAACGTAAAAGGCCGGCTATGCAGATTTATTTTTCGACAGAGACGAGGAGAAGGGACGATGTTTGGTTTTACCGAAATAATAAGGATTGTTAGCGATACATTGAAAAAAAGACAGTTGGGTTGGAACAAACAACCGATTGATTAAAAGCAGCCAATGAATTGTGCTTTGGCCAACCAGATGAAAAGGTTAAACTATACTGCACACAATAATTTCCATGAAATATGATTTAAAAAAATTGTATACCTTCGAAACAATGAGAAGGTTATTGAATTTTTCAATAATCGACAAAATAATTCATTTAATATTGACTAAAATTAATAAGTTTCACTCACGGTCTTACAAAAGTTTCAAGTGTTAAGATGACGTCACTGGTCTCGTATTCTTCCCAATATTTGATAGCGGACGAAAATTCTCGTCTGACTTTTCGGCACTCGTTGGTGTCGAAGTACCGGAAGTGGAATTTCCGCTACAACGCTGCCAGTCTCTCGACGAATTTTCGTTCTCGAATTGGTCGGACGAATTTCTGTGACGAAAACGTCAACGGCACACCGTACATGGATAATCGCGTTTGTTGTACGATGATATGACTTCGTGATCCAAAAGTTTTGCAAAGTTTCGCAAGATATTGCGGATGCAGAGCGGTTTACGACTTCGGAAGTATTATGCCAGAGGATTGAGAGTACTGTATGCTGATGGGGAGCAATGTCGTGTTCCTCGATCCACTATCGTCACATCGCTGTGCTGCGAATATTTTCCTACATCCCCTTCGTCGTCGTACGATTTATCAGAGAATAGGATGATATCCGGTGACGTCGATCCGAGCCCAGTTTGTAAAGTCATTTGGTGCTGTGTGCTACGAGCTTGTTTCTGTCATTGCCAATATCGTAGAATCTGCAAGGCTTCAAAGGATTCAACTTTTAAAGCGGCCATTCGTATAAAAAAAAATGAAAAATAAAAAATAAAATCTTCAGTTCTTCGTCGACAAAACATGTGAATAATTTGTTTAAATGTTCATCCGTCTTCCCAAAATTCCCAAAATTTATTTCAGATTTTGTTCACATTCTCTTTCATTCTTAATATCATTACCGCAATTTTTTTCGTGCCATTATTTTGCATGAAAATATTTGTTTCTTGGGAAACTTTACCTCTAAAAAATTTCGTTGAAAGTGAGTTCAATTTGAAAGAATCGATTAAACAAATAAAAATATCCCGGCCCATAATGATTAATAGCAGCAGTATTTCACATAAAAGAAAAACGAATCGCGTTGCGAAAATCCTGTCTCCTGTAAAGGCGTATTTTTCGCTTCCTCCCTCAGCGGCTGTTTGCCTCGCGAATCATTACAACCCTCTTATTAAAATGTCACCGAAACGGTAGCGCTCGGGGTGCGGCGAGAGTGGCACGCGCGGGTGCCTTGCGCGCGGTAAAACCGTGCGCGAAAAGTATATTTGTACCGTTGCGTTCCGGTGGTCGGAGGCCTACGGAAAAAACAAGTACTTTCGAGGCCTGTGTCCACTCGGACTACACGGAGAGACTGTGTAGTTCGTTTAGCAAACTCACTCTTGGCACTTTCTCCCACCTCCACTTTCCGCGCCCTCTCGTTGTTATTTTCTCGCTCGCCCATATCCATTCCGGCTACACACACACATACATATATACATATATAACCTTTTTTTCTCCCGCACTTGGCGCGCACGTGTATCAGCCGCTTAACGTCGCTATTATAGTCCTCTTTTTCCGGCCCGCTGCGTAGATTTCTTTTTTCCCGCGGTGTTTCGCCCTTTTTTTCGGTCCCTTTCCATAATGCCGGGCGGTGAGGATGGTCAGGACCATTTCCAACAGCAAAGACTTAGTGGCAACCGATAGATATGCATATACCGACTTTGCCAATATTATAGATATATTATACATATGCATCTGTGTGTATCTGGGCGCATGGAAGCCCGAGCTGGGCGTCTGCCTTAATAACAATTGGCTATAAACTAGTTTGGGAGCGCGAACGGCGTCCACAGCGGCGGACCAACCGAGCCGAACGTACGGACGGTATTACCGCGATATTATTCGCCGTGGGGGTGGCGAAAGGACGGGGAGTGGTGGGCGGAGGAAGGGATGTAGGGATTGTGCTGGTGGCGTAGCTTCGAAAACGATCGCAGCCTATGTTAACTCCTCATTCCTCTTTGTATATATCTCTGTATATATATATGTACCTACTATCTCGCTTG
This sequence comes from Clistopyga incitator, assembly GCA_947507545.1. Lineage (NCBI taxonomy): Eukaryota > Metazoa > Arthropoda > Insecta > Hymenoptera > Ichneumonidae > Clistopyga > Clistopyga incitator. The sequence goes on along the minus strand of OX382173.1, from coordinate 10,492,615 downwards.
AGTTCGTCCTATCTCACTTTCTCAGTGAAAGCGTTCCATACACTCGACCGCTTTCCCATGCTAACCGCAACAAGGGCAAGGGTCCTGGGCGCATGGTTGAACGCTCGAGGGATATTGCAACCCCGTTATTGAGTGTGATAATTGTTTTTTTCTCTCTCTTCTCGATATCCTCGAAAATTTATCGTTAAAATCTGTGTAATCGATCTTATTTGAAAATATCTGAATATATATTTTTTCTAATCGAAACATTTTTACTGAAATTCATTAATTAATTGTAATTTGGTTTTGGCGGTGGATATGTTACTTTCTGTTCAATGTTGACTTTTTTAAATAGGGTTCTATCGATAATTGTTTATAGAATCTTCATATAAATATTATTCCATGAGAAATTTAGCTTAAATGCTTTGGAAATGAATTTGCAGTTGCAAAATTAACTTGAGAAGATTTCGGAGACTCAAACGTAACCACCAAATGGTAACAAGATAAATTAGCGAAACAGATATACGCAGGAAAAAAATGAGAGGATGCCACTGCGTTAAATCGCTGCCTCTCTTCGCTTCATCCACGCGAACGAGCCACTCTCCCCTGAAACGAGAGAAAGACAGCGAGAGCCTCGTCCCGCTCACACTTATTTCGCGTTAATTCACCCCTCAAGACCAGCATAAGCGCTGGTTGGACGGCTACTAGAGCCCGAAGCCCCGAGAACCACCCCGTGTCGAGACCGTTTGGCCTTTTTTCTCACGTGCCGCGAAGCCGTTCTCGTTAAGCGGTTGCTCCTCACTCTCGGTTTTCCTGGCGCTCCTCCGCTCGGTAAGTGGGGAGCTGTAAATTCATTGACTGACGAAAATACACTTGGAATTCCCTCGGGGGAGACGCCGCTCCGCAGGAACGACAGACCGAGCGCGAAATAACGCGAGGAAAAAAGAAAAACGGCAAAGGCCCTCGACACCTTTTCGCCACAACCGGGGAATCAAAATAAATCGCCTTAAATGCTTACGACCTTCCTTTTTTTCTTGCAACAAAGAGAAGACATAAAAAAAGATATCCATTTTTTCAAACAATACATTCCTGTAATTTGCAATTTTTGTTTTTGAATATTTTTTATCACATTTTTTAAATAAATTTATTTATACAATAAAATGCTTGGCAATAATTTTTTTAAACAGAAAATACTTTTTTTTCCACGAGGTTTCTAAGAAAGACTACGACAAATTAATTTTTTACATAAATTTTCATTTAAAAAATTTTAACACTCTCAATAACGTGTCTAGATATTTTACTGTCAATAAGATTCGAAATATGAATGAAATAACTGATATTAAATAATTATGGAATTAATAAATATGTACATTGAACTGAAAACTGGTTATAGGTTTGCAAGCCTGAATTCTATTGGTTTTTTTTTGCAAAAAAGAAATCGATGTCCTTTCGATAGAAAAGAGCTTTTCCGAGAAGCAAAGTAGATTTATGTTTCCGGCGATGGTATAAAATAAACGTGAAAGAAACGGCGAAGAAGCTTCGCTTCGGTAAAAGTCCTTTCTCCGGTTACCTATGGCCCGGTAAACAAGCATTACGACATAATTTTCTGTCACAACAATGGCTACCAGCTACAAAAGGCTTAGCCAGAAGAGTGCAAAGGGAGCGAGGCAGGGAGTCGACTAGTCTTTGCGCTTTCTATGTGTACGTACCGCGTGGGTGGACAATGAAAACGCGGTGGTTTTGCCGGGCACCGCAATGCCATAAATTGATTTGCTGAAGCGGTTCCTAAAAAAGCTTTGCCGCCCGGACGGCCGCCTCGCGTGCTTCGTCCACCGCGCGTGGCTGACCAGACCGAACCACCAGAGAAGAAGAGAGCTTTTGTGCTTATACGCTAAAATTACGTCGGCAAAAAAATGCACTCGTTTAACGCTGTAGAAGAGATTGTATTTATGTTGCACAATTACACTATAATCATAATACTTCGGTTAGGCAGTAATAACGGCAGTAATATATAAAAAAATCAACATTTTTTTAAATGCCCATTACAAATCAAAGTCTTTTCAATATAAATTCCAAACCGAAATATTTCCAGAATATTTTCAACGAATAAAAATCTTCGATAAAATTTTGTTTGCAGAAATTTTGATTTAAAAAAAAATTCAAGTATTGAACGAATTTTTTGATAAATTTCAACTAGCGAGCATGAAATTGCCATAGCTGAACATCATAATCTGATGTTAGTTTTTTTTTACCGAATTTTGTGGATATAAAAATAATTCAGTATTTTCTTGAAGACAAAAATTGATTTTTGTTCTTTTTTCAAAATGTTTTATTATAGGTAATTATAGAGAAATTATTATTTACTTTCGGTGTTATATCGTTCGCATGGTAGTTGTAGTATTTCCATAATACGTTTTGCTTTCGAGTAAATGAGCAGAAGCAACGCGAACCCGTTCGCCATCGGCAGCACCGCTCCCACCCTCTTAACCCGCGCTCTCACGCTTCCGCCTCGCTCTGCCGTGGCTAATGAATAGAAATAATTTCTCGCGAAATTGTGCTTTTCGGTAGTTTTCAATTAACCCGTTCGACCACGCCTCTCACCGCCGCTTTGTGAATGGGGCTTTAAGTTTTTATTCCTGGTTCAGCGTCGGGCGTTTCGCCCCCTGTTCATCCGCCCTTTCTACGACTATTTCTCTGCCTCCGCTTCTAAATGAACTGTAATTATAATTCCTGGTCACAGCAGTGGCGGTCTGCCTTGCACATCCACCAGGATTACAGTTACCGAGCATTATTACACGCTGCTAAATAATTGTGAGTTGCTCTGCAGAGTGTATTTTTTTAAATCGTTTAAAAACTTTTGAATTTGTATGTGAGATTTTTCAAATATCGTGGAAACAATTTAATTAAAAATCGTTTATTTTATTTTTAGGATATTCAAAATGAACGTTAATTATTTTCAGTAGAATAATTAATATGACCGTTCATTTTCTTCGAATTCTTTTTCCGATTTTCATTCGATTGTCGTACAGTTTTTTTTTATGAATTTTAATGAACATTATGAAAATCGATGCAATATGCAAAAAAATCTTCATTACTGCTGATTTATTTATAATTCATTACCACAGAATAGGGACATTTTAATGTTGTCGAAAGTATCTCTTTAAAAAAAAACAGCATCACTGTGGAGTATATATCGCGACAGTCACCCTCGTATTGCTGCGGCGTTGGTATCCCTGAAAATAAATAGTGTCTCAGTTCCCACTGATCCCTATAATATTTGTCTTCGTCGGGCCATTTTACAAGATTTCTATCTGTATGGCTTATAAGCGACGAGAGGCCATGAGCCGAGTGGCAAAAGTCGCTGGGGCTGTTGAATGGCTGCCGGAAAATCGGCTTCGGCTTTCGCTTTCCTCACTCGCTTGGACATCTCTCAGAGACCCCCCAGTACGAGTTGGCACGATGAGAAGTGGCCGAGCGAAACGGAGCAACGAAAACCTCCAGCTTTTACGGTCCTCGTTCCCTCCTCCGGAGAAGACCGGGGCTAGTTGAGTCAGAGGCAATTTGAGGCCGTTCAAAAATCGGTAATTCTGTGGGGCACGTTTTCACTTGGAGAATTCTTATATATTGATAATATTCAGTTGATAATATTGAGTCACTAAATTTGGACCAAGAGCGAAAAAAATTCCGAAAGTTACAACGAAAAATCGATGAGAGTTAAAATATTCTAATCGTAGAAAATTTATCAAAAAGTAACCAATAAATTATGGTACGTTTCAAGTACAGTAAAACAAAAACAAAAATGAAAGTGTATTTTTGAGTGGTTTACAATTTTTTGCTATGGAATAATCGATGCTTTATAGATTTTATTTCAGCTCTATAAAAAGACTTGACGAGTCAAGTTTTATTTTTAAAATACGTATCGTATTTTTATGCATTTCCTAATTATCGATTAATCTTGTGCCGTAGCTGACCCAAATTTTCCCGAAGTGGGGCAAGTTCAATAATTATTTACCGCTTCCTAAATATGACCGCTTTTCCTGACTCGTTGAATGAGAGCTTAAAATATTCTCTAGCCAATTACCGATGAAGGAAAATAGCAATTTTCATCTATCTCCATTATTTATTTATTTTTGAAACACCCACGTTGAATGAGGGGTTGAAAAATTCAAATTCTTCAGCAAGTACTGGAAGAAAAAAATGAGGAAAAAATGAGAAAAGGAATTGATCCGACTTGCCCTGGTCTCCTCTACGTTCTCTCACGTTTTCTGTCATAGAACCAACTCGACGAGGAGAGAAACAGTGCAAGAGGACACGGAGCGTTCGCTCTCCCGGGGGATAAGACCGTCGACTATCAGATGCGACAAAACCCACCACCGAGACTGCCCGTCGAAATGTAAAAGCTTCCTGACAAATCGATTTCTATTATCACGAGCTCGTCTCGTTGTCCTTTCTTTCTGTCTCTCAATTTCCTCGCTTTTCTTTATATTGATAGCATTATTTCGTCGGTCGACGCGAGCCCGTATCTTTTCAACCTTCCGTACGTCGAATTCAAGTCCCTCGTAATTTTGTCCTGCTTTTTTTTTCGGCCCTCTCACCTCCCTGACGAATCCGAATGTCATGGAAATAACGATTTTATACTTTTATCACTGAATTCCTGCGGGTTTCGCTGAAACACATGTCGCTGATGGAATATTTCTCTAGGAATTCACTTTTCTATTGGTATCGTTTCATTTCGCTTGGGGAAAAAAAAGCGTTGTCGACTTAAATTCACTTGAACCTCCTTAACTAATTGTCGTTGCAGAGAGGGAGAGAGAGAGAGAGAGAGAGAGAGAATTTTTTTCTCAACCAATATTAGCATTGTTTCACCATGACGAATCCGAAATTTTTTCTTAGACTCTACAAAAATTCCTTAGTTGTCATCACTGTACATTTGTACATCACATACCGATTTTCAAGAAGTTTGCACTAAAAGCAGACAGAAGCGGTCGAAGATCTTTCTTCAGCATTGTCAGAAGCGTTTCTCCACGTCCTCACCCCTCCCAAAAATCCCGTTTTTTTTTTTCTATTTCTTTTTCACATCTTTCTGTCATTGCACAACAAAGGAAAACCTGGTTGTCGCGAAGCGTTAGCCACGTGTCGTGTACAGGAGTTCGCCAAGAGGGCTGAATTCGTGGTTACATGTATATATACACGTGGACTCGTACGTTAGTGGTACGTGAAGCAAAGAGGTGCCTTGGGGTGGGTTGGGAACACATTCGTCGGTGTCCCCGGGACGCCACAAAATTCGTGCAAGGTAGAGGCTGGAGAGAAAAAGAGAGAGAGAGCGAGAGAGGGAGAAACCGAGAGCGGGGCAAAAACATCCGAAAAGAGTTGAGAATGGATAAGAGGGATGGCGCGGAAGGTGGTGGAAGGGAAGGTTTGAGAAGAGACGTACGAATATTTTAGAACGAGACGGCTCTTGCGTAGGTTTAGTGCTCCGGTGGTATACAGGAAGCGTTGGCCGGGACAGAGCCAGACAGAGGGACAGACAGACAGACAGACGGACGGAAGAGCGACGTAGAGCCGAGTATTAGAGCTCAGGGGAGGAGCGGACGACACGAGCGGCAAGGAATATGAAAATAATAATAGCTGAGCCATTGCCCAGGGCCACAAGTGTCAGAGCGAAGCTGCACGCGGTGCCTCCAGGAAGTGCATGGAATACGTACGTATGTATATCTGGGAGGAAAGGACACAAGGAAAAGGATACGTCGCGTCACGAGCCAAAACTGGCGGTGGCTTGATTTTGACACACGTAAGTTTTACCCCAACGTGTACGACACTCGAGTTCTCCGCACCCTCTCGCCCCTTCCACGTGCCACGCATCCCTGTGAATTATTTTTCGGAAGGTGCTGCGCGACACGAAACCCGTTCTCACTAGTTCTCCGGGATTCACTTCGTGTTTGAGGCTGAAAAAGAAGGGGATACACGGATATCCATAGAACGAGAGATTTTCGGCCGCCCAGGGGTTCGAGGATGGTTGCGTATTCCACTCTTTCCAACGTGCACCCACGAATTTTCGACTACCGTGGAGGTGCCTCAACCTACAACGTCTGTGGCGGGGTATATTGGAATACTCGACACCGAATTGTCTTTTATCCCGAGGACGAAATGACAGCAACGAACAACGTGTTTGGCGGGAGACTCTTCCAGTTCTGTGGAAACTTCTGAAGAGTTTTCGATCAGGATATCAGGGCTCAGGCTTTCCCAAAGACTAGATGAGTCTCTGATGTGGATTGAGAATCCGGACTGGAAGAAACGGTTGGAATCTGGTAAATACCATCAGGCAAAAAGGATACTCTGTTTTCGTCGTTCTCTTCCATTTTGGTATCTGAATAAACCTTGAAGAAAAATGATCAGTTCGAAGGACAACGTTGAATATTGGTGGTTTGCGAGTGGGACGTTTGACCAATGAAATGCAATCTAATATTCGGTCGATGGAATGCACCAGGACTTAGGATTTCCCAAAGACTAGATGGAGAATTTGATGTGGATTGAGAATCCGGACCGGAAGAAACGTCCGGAATCTGGTAAATATCATCAGGCAAGAGGGATACTCTCTTCTCGTCGTTCCCTTTCATTTTGGTATCTGAATAAACCTTGAAGAAAAATGATCAGTTCGAAGTACAACGTTGAATATTGGCGGTCTGCAAGTGCGACGTTTGACCAATGAAATGCAATCTAATATTCGGTCGCATTCCATCGACCGAATGCCAAAAGATATAATGAATGTCGACGTGCAATACGCAGCGTCAACCTGTGTACCAAATATATGATATACAGGAACGGAGATTGGGTATGTATGCCTATTTGCACGAGTGGTTGGATATTAATTACGCGAACGATTGACCTTCATATGTATATAGATAAACGTGTATATACGCATCGCTGTATACATCGTTCGTTCATGGATATCCAGTGCATAGAAAGTTATCGATAAACATGAATACCTATCGACAAACACCTGATGACACGGCGAAGTATTTGCAAATAACCGCGTTTCCACCTAGTTCATGCGGTTTGTAGCTGTGGATTTACGTATCTGGATTATTTTGTTTACAACACGTCTGCAATGCTTTTGTTTTTTCCCTAATTGTGTTTTTTTTTCTAATTGTAACGTTTAAAAAAATGTCAGCATATCTGATTTAAAATTGGCTCAAACTCGCTCGGTAATCAGACAATTTGAAATTAAATTACACAATAAAATTATAGCGTTGGGTTATTTCCTCCATGGGTTGAAATGGATATAAAAAAGATAAAAAAATTTTCTTTTTTTTTAAACAAACGGTGCAAAATCTTAGAGAAATCATTAACGCACCGAAATCGTCGATATATGGAACACGATTTTATTAGATCTTTCGACGTCTACAAGTGAGTGTGTAAAAATTGAGATTTTGGATTATTCCAGTGTATCTGGAAGTAATATAGAAAAATTAATGAGCGCAGCTATTTATTCCGTATATGAGAAAACTAACCAGCCTCATACGACCCTCGGTGTATCTTTTATTTTTGAGCTTTCTGTTGTTTTACGGTGAAGAGCGAGTGGCCGAACGAGTCAGAAGTGTGGTTGGGGGTGGGAAAAAGCGTGGATGGAAAAAAGCAGTGAATTCCGTGGCCGCGGAAGCCAGGCGTGCTTCTGTGTATCAAATGAATGAGGTAACTGAGGGGGTTGTCAATGATGCTGGAATATCCACACGTGTAGACTTCCGCAAGCTCGTTTAAATATATGCGGGTATTGTACTCTCGTCTGATATGCTATGAACTCTCAGCTGGGACAAATGAACCCAGAATTAATGGAAAAACTAAATTTTCTTTTACTCCTATTATTTTATGGGGTAAACAAAATTTCGAAATCGAAATTTTCCCACTACCAAGGAAGTCAATTTTATAATGAGCCTGCAGCGAAAAAATGTTCCATTGACCAATCGATCCTTAATATTTGTTTATGTACTCCATAAAAATCTTTTCAAAAAATTCATTTTTCCGCAATTCCCAGTCTGTTAATAAAAAGCATTTTATTAAAAAATAAAAAGAAAAAGTTTCCGTATATAAATAAATGAGAAAAATTCCCGCAAAATAACAAAGCACCTCCATTAGCCATTTATTTTAATTTGATTGGTCGTAAAATTGCACTATTTAACTAATCTATCTCGAGAAATATAATTCACTCGCATTCAATTAAATTTCTATAAACAGCTAAAAAAATGTCTAGGATATGTGAAGATAAAAAATGATAATTAACATCTAATTACGTATGGCATAAATAGGCGAATAAAATAAAGTACAAAATAATGGGATTGAGAAAACTCTTATACAAACATACAATTGTATCGATTTTCTCGGTTATATGCACAGCGGTGGTGCAGAGCGGGGCGAAGCCCTCCCGCTTTCGTTTTCCCTTTGTTCGACTTTCCATTTCACATTTCAACCATGCCGACGCTTTCGCGAAACAACTAATGCGCGTGAGCTCTCTCTCTCTCTCAGAGAGAGAGAAAGAAAGAGCCCCGAGCGTCCGTTTGTTTGTTTGTGAATTTCTGCTTCATGGCGCATAGAGAGTGCAGTACAAAAACTATATATATACATACATATATAGGTATATGTTGATGCAGTAGGTGCAACGACAGTCATTGCCGCTCTCCATTGTTGCACCGAAGTCTCGCTTGGCCCGCGACTTTTCTCGAACGCCGTTCGGGGCTTCGTGTACACAAATGCACCCGAACCCTTTTTCCTATGGTTTTATCAACCCTTTCGCGTCTCCTCTCGTCTCACCAGCGAATCGCTTCAGGCGTTTGTATTTTTTATTTTATTTTATCCAATTTCGCTAGGAAATGTCGAACGACGTTTCAACAATAGCTTCTATTTTTTTTTGTTTTTTTGTTTGCGACAGTCGTTAATTATACAACTTTATGAGGCTCTCGAAGAATAATACACGATTTTATTTTATTTTACCTTTTTTTTTATCGTGGGAGAAAATAAAGAATGCTGAGTAAGGGATGAAAAGGGGTGGGGGTGGCGTTTTTGCGAACTCCATCGGTACCAAGTAACTCGCGATTACTCCACTGCAATGTAGCAGTGCAATGTATAGTAACACGTTACAAGGAAAGGAGAGAATGCAGCGTGTGTACTGTGCACCGGGTGAACACGCGATGACGTGATTCTATCGATTATCAAACAAATATTATGCACTCCCTCGCTTCTCACTGCACCATCTGCATCGAGCCTCCGGCAATTCGGAAATGCAGTGCTTGCATGTATATCTATATGCTGTGTGTACGTGATACCGTGTAGCTCGTCGTAGCTTCGTAATCGCCGGGCGCCAAAAATTCAACGTGATTTACAGGTGCGCGATATACACCAAGAATCGCTTGCTAATGGTCGAGGAAAGATGTAAAGTAATACGGAATTTTCGATGCACTCTCAAAATATGGTAAATTAATATTTTTAGAAATATGATCAAAAATGATAAGCAAGATCGGCAGGAATTTTTTTTCCTCTGTGCATAAGAAAATAATGTTTCATGGATGTTGAAAAACGACAAAATCAAGATTGCGAAGTAGGTTATGTATTTTCAGTTTATTTTACTCCACCTCTTTTTTTTTCGCCTCAGAATGGAAATAATTTTGGGTATTTTTAAAACTCCGTCTTCCCCGCCGATTTTGGCGAAATGTCCTGCAACTCCAGCTCCAAGTATATTTTTGTAATTTTTTTTTGTTTTAAAGCTTGTGTGATGCAACGCGGTTGCCTGTTTTTTTTTTTAATTTTATGAGAATTCAAACGAAGTACGCTTCAAAATCGGTGAAACGATTTTATCCAGATTTACCACGATGAGAGGACGGCAAAAATGCCTCCGGCACACCACGCTTCGTAGTTATCGCAGTAATTTTTCCAACCAACAGCAAACAAGCACACGGAACCAACGGAAGTTCGTTCTGTAATGCTCTTTCACGAAAACAAATCCTTCTATTTGAGCGAACAAAATCAGTAAATAAATAAAAACAGATCACGGTTACATGATTCGCTGTTTTTATTTCGTCTGGAGTTTATCGTTTAATTTCAGTATCATTTTGCCCTGGATAGCATATCAAATCCGGTCAAATGTTTCGGGAAGTACAAAAAAATCTCACGCTGTCATACCGAAAAATCTCCTCAAAAGGTCTTAAAAAAAAAAAATACAAAGGTTCTGCCACTAATCTTCAAGCACTGGTGGCCCCTAATTTCACAAATCGTAAAGCAATTCGACTCTGATGTCATCGATGACAGATTCTGGACCTCTGCGTATCTCTACATTGACAAGGCAGTGCGTGATGTACCGATGGTATATCTCCAAGCCGAGGTTCGACCATCGGAAGTAAACGGCAAGGTATAACAAGCAAAAAGGACTTCGGCGCTAACGAAGTGCCTGACGGGTGGATGGGTAACCTGGCCAAGCGGTCGTAGCAATAATGTCATCGTTCCCGCGCTTGTCCGGTTGGCATCTCCCGGCCTCTGTCGCCCATTCCATCCTGTAAACTCTCGTGTTTGCACAACTCTTTGTCCCAGAAGCATAGCCACGCGCGAACCTCGTTGCACACTCACACACACACAATACATAGTCGAAGGTTGACGGTATGGGTTGAGGATCGTTGGAAAAGGATATGGAGATTCAGGTGGTAGTAAGCGAGAGGAACGAAAAGCCTGGAGGACAGTGGTAATGGACAGTTGGTGAACATAGACAGTGAACGAGCGGACAAACCGAAGCATCACACGAGAACAACGTCACGTATCCGCTCATTCACTCCCTTCCCAATTGGCCACCCACTCGACTCGTCTCTCGTTCGGACGTAAGGCCTTTTTTTATCCTAGTTACTATATGCATAATAGCATTAGGATTCATTAGCAATCAGAGATGGGCAACTGGGTACGTATGTAGAAATGGCCCTCTCCGATAGTTTGTTTACCTGATTCGACTCGATGATTATCCCTCTTGATTCTGGCCCGGCTACAATTTTCCGCAACCTCTCCATACACGGCTCCACTCCCGCCACGTCCTCTAGTTCATCTCGGATTAGGTGCAGACACCACTTGGCTATTTATCCATCGCACGAAAAGTCCACCTTCTCTTTTAAAAGATAATTGTCCTTGGAGTTATATGAGACCTGGCATTCTTGTGCATAAAACCTCATTTAATGACGGCTACCTCGAGAAATTGTGTTTCCCTAAACCTGCAAAATCTTCAGGTTCCAAACAATTTATCGTTTTCTCGTTGATATTTGTAGAAATTCTTTTGTCTGATGGAAATAATTGTGTCAAAGATTTCCAGTTGTCGAAGACCAGATCCCGACTGGCAGGTCAGATTTTTCATGGTCATGCTGTGCAGAACGAGTTCTTCATGGTTTCCGGCTTCCAGATCAGATTTTCCTGGGTTCTCGGGATCCAGTTTTTTCCATACGACTTTCATTGACATCCGAGTCAATGAGAAGTACTTTGACATGAAAATGTCAAGAAATTCACGGACCCTTGGTCGGTGCAAGCAAAATGAGAATACTCTTTACAAATTCCATTGGAATCCTTCCATGGGTAGCCACACACGTGAATAGCAGAGCAACAGAATTCTCATTGTCAGCTCGACATTGTTTATCTCATGGTGAGACAGAGGACGATGACAACTGGCGAGTGAGTTGGGAATGGGCAAAGTCAGAGGAAGTTCAGAGGCCAAGCAAGTGGCAAACGGCGCGGAAAATGCAAGTGCAAGCGACTGCTAAATATGACGGGACTTGGTGACTGTCGCGCTTGCTGCAGGGCTTTCCATGCTGCGGATTTTGTACAGCTCTCGGAAACTGCAGTTTGTTTTGAATGCTCCATCACCCCGCGTGGTATAAACTGCGTATCGAGAAGCCTGTACACAGTTTCGTTCCAATTATTGTGTACCTCACTCGCATTCGACTGGCGTGCATCGTTATCGGGAATATGCTATGAGGGACCGGAGCTGATGTATACACACAGTTTGAACATCGACTGTTTTGCCGGTGCTGCTGCTCACCCTCGTCTCGTTCACGTGTCGAGTCTCGACCCCTGCGAGGCTCGACAACCAACAGCAGAAAACAAAGCATCGAAGAGCAAAGTGTTGGCGAGTGTGCGTCGAAACGTTCCCTCTTTCACGTTCGAACTATCGACTAAATGCAACGGAGAACAGGAAAAACCCCATCGCACTTGTGCCTGCATTGTATTTAGCTAACTGTACGCCGTATGTTGTGAAAGAAGGACGTTTGGCTATCGACACTTCCTGGAACATTTCAGTTCTTACCGGCTCACTTGTATTAGAATATTTTTTTGTTTATTCAATTTTATTTATTTTCTTAGCTGACAACTATACACATTTTTGTCGTCACATCCTGCAGTGATTTTTCTAATCTTTTAACACTTCTGACTTTTTTTCCGAGGACAAGATGTTTTTCGCAAACATGATTTTTTGAAAAAACTACCCGTTGAAGAATCTGATCAGTTTTGTAATCACGAAACTTCAAAATGAATTAGCAGTCGACAAAAGAGCCTAAAAATTCGGTAAAAATCTCGACAAAATTTCCACCGTCGTAAGTTCCTTTTCCACGTATGTGAAAAGGTGTTTCGTCGCCTCCGAAGAGCTAGTCAGTTGCGGTTGGACTCGAAGACACGTTTCCATGTTGCGGTGTCGGGGAGTTCGTGAATTCCGCGTTGGTACCAAGGGCCGAAAAGGTGGTGGAGATAATTTTCCACCATTAAAAATGATATCGGGGCGTGACGCCGCGGGACAAGGGATGAAAACGCCCGGTTGCTTCGCCTCAGAGAGAGAGAGTGGGGCCAAAAGGAGAGGCGAACCGGAGGTAGAGAATGAGATGCCTGAGGGGGTTAAGCGGGTTCCCGTTTTGCTGCTGGGTGGTGCTCAGCTCTCTCGCCAACGCACAGGAAGAAAAGTTGGTGTATAAACAGAAGTTACCTAAGTACATTACAAACTGTAATGGCGAATCGGAGGTGCTTGGGCGGCGCACGGTTCGTCTACAGCGACGAGACGGAAAGAGCTCTTCAACCTACACCACCTTTCTCTCTTCCTCCCCCGCTTTCTTTCCCTCCCGCCCCGCGTGCTTTTCTCCGCGAGAAAAGCAACCCCCGACATTTATTATGCTATATTGTTACAAGGAAATTGCGTTTTTCTAAGTGAAGGCGGTATTACGATATGCTTGTGGGTCTGAACCTCCGGCGCAAGTGTATGCGTCTTGTACCTTCGGGCACTGCCAATTTGCGCGGCTACCCAACCACCAACTTCCTACCGATGGATTGGTGGACTTTTTGTCTGAAGTTGTAGCTGCGGCGAAAGACGTTTAGTGAAAAATTAAGGAGGTCCTGCCGATGAATACTGGCCAAATGACTGTCATTATAATTCTGATTTTATTACAATGGGCTTGATATTTTATTTATCTCTCACTAAATGACGCTTAATGAAAAATTAAGGAAGTCCTGCCTATAAATGCTGGCCAAATGACTGTCATTAAAATTCGGATTTTATTAAAATGGGCTTGATATTTTATTTATTTTATTTTGAACGCTAAACAGTGATAATACCTGACGTATAATTGTTTCCAGGTAAAATATGCAACAGATCTCATGGTGCAAAAAGGGGTTAATTTGAAGATGACGTGACTGAAGGTCAGAATTCCAAGTCGTTTTCATACACGTGATTGGCGCAAATTATATACGAATTTAATTGAAAGCGGTACTTAGTATTCCCATTGCCAACCTCAATGTTTAGAATTTGCAACGGATTTGCGAACGTTGTTAGCAGCGATTTTGCAGACGAGTGTACGCAAACGTCATTATTGAATGTGTCGCGGAAGCTTCCTAACGCTTTCAATAGCGAATACATTTATAAAGATCCTGTTGACTTCGTTCTGTATTTTCGTGTACCATGTATTCAAAAACATCTTTTGAAGGTATCACGATAAATCCGTCAATGCTCTTAACCCTTTCGTTGGCGTTGTACATAAACACGTTATAGGCGGTGAGCAGCTTGTGTCGGCGAAAGGGTCAATTCACGAAAATACTCCTTTTCAACGCTTTAGTTGTCTGCCTAGATTATTAGCTAAATTAATGGAATAAGAAAATTCCGTATAAATTCGCATTAATATTGAATGCTATATTCCAATTTTTTTGACAAATCAAAAAATCTATTTAGACGTAAGACTCTAAATAAATGATTTTTAAACAAATTTAAAACACAAAATTATATTTACAATTCTATGCCACGGAAAAAAATTATTCTACCAATTTCCAAGCTTACAATATCCGATAAATCAAATGAACCTCGAAGAACATTGAAAAATACTATTTTTTGCATTGCGACAGTTTAAGTCGCTTATGGGTTGAAAAGAAAAATTCAAATAGTAGTGAAGTCGTGATAGAAAGGGTATATTCGAAGCTACGGACGCTATAGCCCACATGTGCAGCGGCGAAGGGGTTGAAGGGGGTGCAAGAGGGCTGCGGCATGTTGCACGATCGTAAACACTTTACATATTCCTCCCTGTCCCCTGCCCCCGCCCCCTCCACCCACCGTATCGCTGGGCAAACTCTCGCCGGCGTTCTCTTTCCTATCCTCCCTTCGTGCGCCGCGCCTCGTATACTATAACGCTTTGCAATTATCTAAAATCGATTGTGAGAGCTCGCTGAGAGCCATAGAACCCGTTCCCGCCCGCCGTACTTTCATTCTTTTTATATAGCATAATAACAATACTTTTCCTCATTCTCCACCTCTCTTCCTCTCAGAGTGAGAATAAGAGAGAGGGAGAGAGAAAGCGGTTGGTACTATTAGCTGTAGTATGTATACAGCTACCCTTTCCACCCTCTCATTCGTTTCCAATTAATGGAAGGTTTATATCGTTTTCACTTGCTGCTGGATATAATAATGTATATCTACCCTCACCCTCCCTTAAGGCTTGTGGCTCGCGGGCTTCAAGTTGATTTCGTTGGGGACTTTTACCGCTCGAGACTCTGAGGGAAAAGTGCCGAATGAGCGTCGTCGTTGAGTCACCACGATAAAGGGGTTAACTAGCAATAACAATAACGTTAATACAGCTACGGGCACGAAGAAGGCGCTTGGGGTAGTTAGTAGCATGAAAACTTCAGCCACTTCGCGATTGTTGCAAAAAAGAAGGGAAAAAAAACGAAACGAGTGCTGTTAAAGAGTCGAAGTAAGCGGCGAGGTCTAAGCGAGAAACGGAAAAGTCGAAGAAAAAAGGAGTAAGACTGAATCCGGAACCGTGGCGGAGTTTAGATGGCGCGGCGGGTTCATTAGGGACTGGAATGCGGTTGGAATAGTGTCGTGTCTGAGAGAGAGAGAGAGAGAATTGAGGGGGAAGAAAGGGAAGGGGTGTGGGGCATAGCACCCCCGAAATCCCAGGGGGTGCAATAGGCCTCAGGATACGAGACGTCGAAATAGCGTCGAGGAAACCGCCCAGTCGACGTGGATGGGGAAGTTGTTGGCACGAGATCTGAGACCTCCGGCATTTCTGATTAACAGTGAATTTTTCAAGCCTTTTCAAACGGAAGAGAAACGTGTCTATATTCTACGCATTTCGAATTTTTTGTTTTATTTCTTACTCGTTTATTACGGTGCCTTCAAAAAATGAGATTAATTTTTACAAATGTGTAGGAATGCAATTTTACTGCGTTTCGATATCTGTGAAGACTTGGTGAAAACATTTTGTGATTTTTGTGGATATTTTTGTAAATATGGATGAAAATGAAAAAATTACATAAAGTTATGTCCATGTATGATTATGAACCCCAGATTTTTTAATTTATTTTTTAAGTGAAATTTTGTACTAAATTTACATTTTTCGAATATTATTATGTTGAATTACTAATTCTGAACATCATTTCCGTGGATTTTACATTTCCTCTGACCACAATGATCCGATTACTGCTTGAAGTGCCTTAAGAATTTATAGAAGCGGAGTTTCCTTCGTTGAAAGGGCAGAAAAAAATGATATTTTGTATCAAGACGATGTTGATGTGGTGGGCGTTCGCGAAACGTAATATTAGAGGGTGGAAAGTACGAGAGGATTGCATCCTCACCAATAAAATATAATTTTATTAGGCTCTTCGTGTAAGAACATGCTCTTCTCGGCCGCAAGAGTTCCCTGCATCATCCCTTTCCCTGCGCGTCCTTCAGCTCGCTCGCCCACCCTCTTCCCTTTTCCGCCTTCTGCGCTCGTCGGCTGCTAGCGTAGCCGCACTTCGCAACGAAACATTGGTTAAATAATATCCGTGCTTCCGAGCGTAATTATCTCGCTCTCAGATTTTCAGGATTTCTACGTGGCTCCGGGGCTACCGACAAGGGGGTAGGTTTGCTGCTGCTATTTCTGGTGCTGCTGGGCCTGAGGAAAGGGATGGGGGTTCAAGAGGGGAAGCCATAGAATACCGGGGAGTTTTCAGATTAAAGATAAAGACGAAAGTGCTATGCGAGTTGCAGGATTCTATCTCACCTTCCCGATTTATGAATAAACATGGAAATATGTTTTTTTTTTCGTTATAATTTGGAGGGATTTTTGTGGAATGCAAACTACTTACCATTTAATTTTTAATGTCTCGTTTATTTTATTTGGTAAAAGAATATTTTTGCATTCTGTCTCACCTTTTCGATTTATGAATAAACATGGAAATATGTTTTTTTTTTTCGTCATAATTTGGAGGGATTTTTGTGGAATTGAAACTACTTACCATTTAATTTTTAAGGTCTCGTTTATTTTACTTGAAGGAATATTTTTGCATTTGCGAATGCATATTTAAATACGGTATCAAGAAGATTTTATTGTATGCAGAGAATTTTCGTATAAATACAAATTCCAAGGTTATTATAATTTTATTTATGGTGGAAAATTTACCGGGCTCCAAAAGGGGCTGTTCGACCTAGCGAAAATGCGAGTGAAGATCGAAGGGGTTGTGCGTCTTGCCTTTATGATTTTCCTCATCCCTCGTCACCGCTGCGTTTATGCTCCATTTTCCCGTGCAATTTCACCGCAATCGGGCGTTTGGTCCCACGAAACCATAAGACTTATCTGCCACCAAGATCACGCACCCTTCCGGATCCGAGGGAAAAGTGAGCGAGCAGCGAAAGCGAGAAAGTCGTCCCGGAAGAAGCGGAATCATAGCCACGCACATAGCAATACCCTTCCAGCAACCTTCGAGGTTAATGCTTAGACGATGGTGATGGTGCGTTGTGGTTTTAAGTTTTACGACCGAATTACGAGTTTTCAACTATTTTTACGAGAGTTGTTTCAATTATTTCACCAATTTGCAATTAAAAGCCGTCGAGCACCCGCGCGCGGCTGCCGGTGGCTTGGAAGAGTACCGCCAGTACCAAAACTCACCCCCCAACCCCTTCCCTTAAACCCACCGTGAAAACCAGACTCTCTATACATATACTATTGCGGAAAAGTGTCGAAGGGAGAAGCTCGTCGCGCCAGTTCACGCCACTCGAAAACTTTATGGCGCCGATAATTCCACGATTAGCCAATTACGAGCAGTGAGATAAAGAGAAACAGATATTATGAAAAATAAAATTAAAATTCTGCTTAAAAAATGCTAACTTCCGGGTCGAAGATTCTCTTCATGGTAAAGTTATTATTGATGCATAGATAATCATGATATTATCGATAAACAATTTTCTAACGTTATTAAACATTATTGAACATTTTTTTAATATCTCAAATGACAGATTAAATTTACATTTTTCATTCGATCTGGAAAGAAGAGTTAACTGAAAATCATTTTTTATAAGCTCAAGTTACAAAAAAAAAACCTTTTGGGTTTATCCTGAAGAGAGGGAATTTATGTTCTTTTTTATTTTGATAAGGAGAGCAATGCTCGATTTTTTTTTACTAACTCGTCCCCCTTAAATAGCTTGCCATGTCCTACACAACATTTTTGAATGCTAGTGGCCGTTGGTCAGTATTTGTTCCGTTCGTGAACACCGGTGAACATCTAGCAAAGGTTGAGTCCGCGCAGAAGGGTGACTGCAGAGCGTGGATCTAGTGGAGGGGGTTAGCACAAGGGTCGAAGAAGCCGGTGGTGCGGAATAACCGTAAGTCTAGTGTTTATTTGATGGCCCGTAATCACGCTATTTTGTCATCAACGGTAGGCCTCTCCTTCCGCGATTTAGAAAGGTTGCCACTGCTGATGGTCGAAGGGGTTGCATTTACAGTTGAAGGATACCACCCCTCCTTCCAATCCTCATCCCTCTTTCCTATTCAGGTATTAATGTGTTTTCTGTTTTTTGTTTTTTTTTTTTGTGGAAAATTTATGTTGCCTTGTAATCAGGACATACACTGCGCTTAAGGGTCCGAAGGGTGTTATTTACCCTTGCTGAAAATTTTCCTAAACTCGGTCTTCCCATTTGATTACAATCATGGTTGTAACGACTCACTACTTTCGAACCCCGTAAATTTCATTTACTTATTCATTTATTAATTCATAATGGCAACACATTTTTTTGAACATTTTATGAATAAAAAATTTACATCCAAAAAACGATGGCAAATGACCCAAATTAAATTTAGCTAAGATTCTATAACAAATTTAAAACCCAAACTCATTTTTCCAAAAAACCAATAAATTCTCATTAATTCAGGTAAAAATTCAAAAAATAGACCGAGTTTGAAAAAATCCATCTTCCCAACCCTGACTACATTTGCTACCACTAGTTATTAAACAATTATTTTTCTCTATACTTCAGAAGCTTGTAGCGTCTTCACTTATTTACATGCGTTTCGAAACTGAAACACATCTCGGGAGAGAGAGAGAGAGAGAGAGAGAGAGTGAGAGTGAAAACAACGTTCGTGCCACAGAGTGCGTCACGGAAAGTCCTGATAATTAGGGTGTGCCAGTGACAAACGATTGTCATGAGCGTGTGTATAGATAAGCGGGCAAATATACGAAATCATGAGGGGTTTGGGTGTACAATCTCTACTTTCGTCTCTGTCTATCCCTTTTGTGATTGTATATATATATACTGCACTATAAACTGTGTACATGCGTACCTGTATACCCAGGTACGGCTATAGTATGAAGGTAATAATAGCTGAGGTGTGTAAACACACAGAGACACGACGGTAAATGTTTAGGTGAAACGAACAGTGGTACATTGAATGTTTCGCTGTGTCAGTGTGTTGCTCTATGGCGTGGCGTATTACTCAAATGCATAATTGTACCTCGTAATAGCGCCTGCCAACAAATATGCCTACAATTAGAACTCCCGCACAGCTCGTTTATACTAGTACAGTATATACTTGCTACTTGTGGGGCTGAAACAGCGCCCCGTAACCTGGATGGCCTCCCGTTCTACCGAACCCTTTAAAACCAAGAGCCCTAAGGATACCCGAGGTGTTCCTCGCCCGGGTATAACCGGTACCCGCCTCAAAACCACACGTAATAATGCGCTGCAACACGACCACTGTGTGAATCATTCTTGTGTGAGCCACAACTTCTCTCCAAACTGCTTTTCGTGTTTTCCCATTCCTTATATTCCCTTTGTACACCACAGTCAATACCCGGCTATTATGACGAAGGACCTATTAATTTTGGCAACGTCTTTCCTCATTCAAAAGAGAGATTGCCTTAATGACGATGTAAATGGTGTGTGCTGCAAAAAAAAAAAAAAAATGAGTTCATAAAAAAAAAGAATTTGAAGTATGATGGACTTTGAATAATTACTTGATAATTTAGCTATTGAAAAAGATAGCCATGAAACTGTGAGTATTAAAAATTCGTACTCCAATTGCTTTGGGAATAACCCAAGTTTTTAATAAATCTGTTTGACATTAAAAAATTAAGGAATCTTGAAAAAGAGTTAGTCATTTCTACGAGAATATTATTCTCCGGACCAGTAAAATTCAATTTGATGAAATACAATATCTCGAAATTGGATTTACATTTTAAATGTAATTGCCGCGTCACCGGGCCGCAGATATAAGTCAATCAGGTGTATAAATGTTTGGTCGAGTGTACAGAACGAAACTGGGTGATACGAGAATTAGAACAATTAAGGAGAACGAAGGAATAAAACCGGGTCGAAAAAAGTGAATACTCCAGATTTGCATTTAACCCTGTTGCTGTAAATAGATAAATACATGCGACAATTTTGGGAGAATACGAGTGATTTAATCGATATCCATCTTCTCAAAATATTTCGTGATGTCTATTAGTGGAGATTCTGCGGTTGGCAATTAAAAATGTTATTCCGAAGCCTTAAGCTGCAAACATAAATGTATATTTCTGTCACCGTGAGCAGGTGCAATCAAACCGACTTTAAGAGGCCCTCGTATTTCTTTCTGGTGTCGAAACAAATTGCGCGACTCGAAGAGTATTATTATTGCGGCGACCCGCGGTTGAATTATGCATCAAAGTGTAAGAATAAGCCAGTAGCAGAAGCAACTAGAGGAAACAGAAGCAGCAGCTTGCCCAGGCACGGAGAATTGAGTCGGTTGACCTGGGCCGGATTTACACGGGCAGAAAAGCATTCGACCTATAAATAATACTCGGCTTGTACACTGGTATATGGACAGTCGCCGCTATTTCCCTTTCGTACTCTCTTTGGCCTAATTTATTATTCCAACGTCTAGCTTATATCCGAAATTTATTTTCTCAAAGAACAGCGATGAAAATGCAAGTCGCATTATTCAAAGTTCATCGTAATAACATGTATCGAGACTATTGAGCAATGAAACGCTAACATGGCGAGCGCATTAGACAAATGTTCTTGGGTTAACCAAAATCCGGGTATGCTTCGAGCGTGTTCGATTATTTCTTTGCGCGGGAATTATTTCTTCGTAAAAATTACGAAGTGGCAATTCAAAGTAGAATTAAATTCTTTATAATACAGAATTTCATTCCAAGTTTGCGATCAATTATATCATCGGAAGCCAAGAACTTCTGACCTCATTAAAGCTCTGAGTAAATTGCAAGAGAGTCAGTCTTGATTTTTCGTGCATTCTTGAAATAAAAAAAACTGAACTGGATTCAAGCTGTTTTCGGATTAGCCACATCAAACGTATAAATATATTCTGCACTTCCTTCACAATATCTCGGAGATTCGAAATGAAAATGTGAGTCCAGAGCTGCATGGAAAAATCTCACCGAATTGAATGCTAGAAAAATAAATCGCCAGGCCCAAATCTTTTTGTTGTAGCGCGAACAGATCGTAATCGATATTTTCTTCTGTGAACCCTTCAGGCCCTTTCCTTCTCCACCTATTCATCATGTTGAACCCACTGATCCAACGTTGACTTGAGTAGTTGTTGCCGCTCGGGCCGCAACGAGACAGAGCAGATATAGATTTCGAGTCGAAAAGAAGTGGAAGAAGAATGAGCGAGGAAACAAGCGCAGGGAAGCAAGAAATGAGGCGAGTACAAGTGACGGTGAAGAGAGAAAACAGAGCCAGTGGAGAAAGCTTCGTTCCGGCTCGCGAAAACTTAAACTTGTACGGAAACTTCTGTTAGTTGCTCGCGGGCGCGCGCGATTCCGGAACTTGGGAACGCCGGTTTGCCAGTGTGCGGTGATGTTGAGAGGGTATAACCGGCGGTGCAACTGGGATCAGAGCTTCGCGGAGAGTGGCGGTACCGAGAGCATTATTGCGAATCGCTATAGTCGTCGTGGTTTGTCCGTGAAATGCACGGCCCGGTAGATCCACGTCGCTGATCCGTATCGCCGAAACGAGGTTTGGCAACAGCATTTAGCCCCCCTGAGACGAGTAGAAAAGAGTCTCATTAAAAGCGAGCAAAACTGTGGCCCCTGCCAATGGCGAAAGCTTCGGGAGAACGCGAACCTTGAAACGACGCGAAAGGGGATAGCGAGTCTGGGGATGTCCAAGGAACTTGCGAAATTCGTTCCGACGCTAACGTCACGTTACGAGACAGGCTTTTTTATGAGGCTCCGCAAGAAACTTCAGAGTTAAGGTCCCTACCACCATGGGCCGCGATTAAAATTCATTGGCAATAGGAGCATTGAGTGCACGAGGACCTTTTATGTATCGGGTTGCAGGAATCCGCATTAAATATGGGCCAATTTATCATTTCCGTTTTACTATCAGATTAGGTGAAATTAGATTAAATTCGCTGTCGTTCAATCTGGACATTTTTTCATATACAAAGTACCATGTTTTCCTAGTTTCCTATAAGAGCTTTTGAGTAATTTTTTATATATCAATTTTCCAGATTAAAATTTATTAGGAGAAAGTGCATTAAGTGCACGAAGACCTATTATGCATCGAGAGGCGGGAGTCCGCATTAAATATGGGCCGATTTATCATTTCCGTTTCACTTCCAGATGAGATGAAATTAGATTAGATTCTCTCTTATTTAATCTGGACATTTTTTCATATTCAAATTATCATGTTTTCGCAATTTCCCATAAGAACTTTTGGGCACCTTTTCGTACATCAATATTCCTGACGACGTCGTCACTGATTAATCTTCCAGCTTACCAATGAGAATGAGAAAGGCTTCAACTGCGACAAAATAAAAACTTGACTCCCCAAGTTCACGCAGTCAGATTTGTAAGTTTATTGTCTTAAAAAGGAGAAGGCGTATGAGCGTGGCATAGGTGGCTGGTACTTGTGACCCGTTTCGGGGCAAAGTGAGGGTTACGGTGATCGAGAAACAACGAAGGCGAATGCTTGTGTGGCGCAGGGAGGAAAGAGGCCAGATTTAATACTAGAAATGGGAGGGTGTGGCGGTGTAGCTAAGAGTTTAGCTCGAGAGGCCACGGGTGAGCGTGTCGTGCGGCAAGGGGTGGAAAAACGTTATGTGCCTCAGCCGTTACGCCCTCACCCCACGTTGACTACCTACTTCTCGACTCGAAGATGTAGTTTACCTTCGAAGAGCCGCTTCGCTGTATTACCCTGCAGTGTAGTGAAATATACACTGCCGGGCGCCTCAATACACTGACAGCATCACACTCGAAGCTCTGCCCACCCACGCAAACCCTCGATCTCCGTTTCGTATGCTTCGCCGAGTTGCATGCGTACAACCAATGCCATCCATTAAACGCAATAAACACGGAATCCAGCAATTCAACGTTTAACTACAGCCCTTGTATACTGTTTTCCGTAGGTGGGACTCTACGGTCGCGGTTATGACCACGGCATGGTCACCTATAGCAGTATGCCAACACCACGTTTTCCTTGAAAATAAAAATCCTAATTTTTATTTAGCCATAGATCAAAGATTTGAGTGTAGATATGAATTTTTCTTGAACATCTAAAGTACAGAACAAAAATGAAATTTTGAACATTTTTGTAAATAATTATAGTGGCCTTTTTAGAGATATTTAGGCTTCCTTATAAAGGAACTTGTATAATTCTAACAAATTTTATACGAAGAAGCAATGTGCAAAGTTAGACTTTGCAACGTTTTTAACTATTAGGCGAAACTTTGATGTCTATGCTGTCAATAAAAATCCCAGCATACATTGACTTTTCCTGCCAAGTGTAAGTAGCAACAATAAAGGATGTCGTATCTATTGCAATATTGTTCGGTGAAAGCAAATGAGGGTGCGGACAGAAGAGAACGCTTGTACGCTCGCTTTCGTGATCCTATATAGGTACGTTAAACTACACTAGTTAGCTATAGTATACACAGCAGTATAATACTGTAAAGCCTTGGTGTGGATCCTCGAAAGTGTAACACAGTTGCGTTCACGGATGGCAATGTGTATCGTTAGTATTTAGTGTTTAGTTAACATCGGGGATGGAGAAGCCGCCAGTGTTTGTAATTGGTGCGGGTTTAGGAGCGACGAAAGCGATTGTGTACCTCACAGATTTTAATCGGATTCCGGAGCTAGCACTGGTTCCCAGTGTCTTTTCCTTTCTCGCTCGCTCCCAAGTGTTTCTCGATGGTTTCGTGCTTTCCTGTTGCCGATTTCCAACACCTATACCGGACAAAGTTTTGTCCGCAAACACGACTACGAATCTCACGAATCCTCCCTACATTTTCAACCCCGTTCGGTGATTCCACGGGGTGGTAAAACGACGAGCCAGATGGCGCGGGTACATATCGCGGTCGTTACTACAATTAGATATTCGCCTCGGCCTGATCTCCAAATAATAACAGAGCTACGCGCATTTCCCGCGATCCCATCCGCGGCACACTGAACCACTCGTCCTTTCGTCCAATCACCATTCTCATCTGGACCAGTCACGAATCGTCCACATTGCTACGTCGACTCAAAATGTCGAAGGGATCGATCGTTTTGTTTGATTTTAATCAATAATTCGAAATTCACGGTCATCCGTAACCTTGAAAAAACAAATGGTTTCGATATTATTGCTATTTTTACAATCCAAAAAAATTTATCTATGATAGAGGCACATATATTTTTTTATTTCCCCGTGCGTTTTATTTTTACAAGCGTTGTTAACATATTTTGAGGGCAACGTGGCGAAAAATTGTCGGTGCAATAATTATATACACCATGAATGACAGGGAAAAGGAGCAGGGAAAATCCAATGCAAGTCTTTACGAGTTTCGTCCCCGGAAAAGCATCGAAGCCCTAGCTTCGTGTTCGCTGTCCTTTTACGTTCTTCTTGTGTCCGCACCGATTTCGTATTCCGGAGAGCGTGGCCTCACTTATTTGGAGATCAGAGAGGCTTCTTTCCCACCGAGGCACGTCTTCCATGCCACCCAGCCCATCAGATACCAGCTCATTCCCTTGCCCTCTCTCCTCTTACGTAGTGCAGATACCCTTCTACACGGGACACCCAAAACCCCGCGGTATATTTCATTTTTAAACAACAAAAAAATGCTAATGCAACAGCCGACGTGGCGTTATCGACGCGGAACCTCTGTATGAAATAATAAATAATAGCGTTAAGTCGGCGCTCTTTTCTCTGCAGCATCTCTTGCTTTTTTATATCCTCGTCGTACACGCAATTCTTCACTGCCTTAAATTTACCATCGCTCAGACTCGGCAATTTTATCTTGAAAGAATTATTGAAGCAGGTAATTTTTATTTTTTTTTTAATCAAAGTGCTCTTCCGGTTCTACCCAATTTCAATACCAAACATCACTTCGTACAATCGAAAATCACGAAAAAAAAATGCATGAAAATAAAGCGGAAATAAGGAGGCGGTTTTATTGAAATTTTATTTGATCCCCCGCATAACGTCAAAGCAAATTTCAAAGTCCAAGATGATTTGTCCTGGAAAAACTCTTCGCTCTCAAATGGACAGCAAAGAGATGTGCGAATCACGATTATTTGAAGAGGCTCGAAATGACCGTAGCGAGTATAACTCGTGCGAAAAAAAGGTCGTGCATACGAGACTTCGGGGACCCGTTGGCTCGACCGAATCAGCGTCAATCAATGGAGAGAGAAAGATATTGTGAGCCGAACGCGCGTTTCAGCATACAGAATAAAGGTGCGCAAGAGTTCTTTTGCGTAAGCTCACACTATAAGCCGGGCATCCGAATTCAATTGGAGCCTTTCGAATTTTCATGGAATACCAATCGTGTTTTCCTCCAGTTCTCACTTATACGGGTCACCTACACGATACCACCTCCATTTTCACTAATAAATGCTATCAATATTTATATTTATTTTATTTTTATTACACGCTAAAAAACGAGAAAAAAATCGTATCTATGTGACATCGTGGAAACGTTTTCAAAATTTTTCATCATTTCTGTTCTATTTAAGATTATTTTTTAATTTTTGTATTTCGTCACGCGCAGAAAGCTCTCTTCATTTCATTTTTTTTTTTCGCGTAAAGAGTGAGAGCAAGAAAAATATTTGAGAGCCGCGTAATGTTGTGGAAAGGCTAAAATAATAAGTTGCCTTTTATTTTTCATCCCTGCTTTCATTTAGGTTTTTTTTTTTTTTGGACAAGGATAGTAAGAAGGTGACGGTCGAAAGTTGGGTTTGTGCGAACGGGCTCCTTCGGCCAATACTTCTCGCCGAGGAGGGTCGTCGTCGTCGTCGTCATCGTCGTCGGGGTAGTCGGAGGCGTGGGGTGGTTGGATGGCTGGCGAAAACGCTACCCGAATAAAAATGGGGTGTTTATAAGCGAGTATCCAATGTATCACGCTATATTTACATACAGCCCGGGCCCGTTTACCGTAGTGTAGTATATTGTATGGTATACAGTAAAGAATCCAGGGCTTGGTGCTCCAGAACGTCGAGAAGTTGCCTCTGTGGGCTAGCGATGCATACAACGGCTGATATAATAAAAATTAAATATGATATTTCGACCCCTCTTGCGTTCTTCCTTCTTCCTTCGAGGAGCAGTGGAAAGAAGAGTCAGTGCTGCGTGTCTCCCGCATAAATAATTTTTTTTTCTTTTTTTTCGAAGCACCCTTCAACCGCAAAAATATAGTCTAACGCAACAGCAGCAGAATGTACTGTGTGGGTGGTGCTTCTATGCTCTTCCGGATCTCCTCGAGATATTTTAAGGTTATCGCAGTTTTATGGGGTTACTGCGCCGCGTGACTCTCCCACTCTGCTGGTCAGGAATGCAGTGTACTTCTCCTGCTCCTTCGGCCTCGACAAAAATTCGATTATCCTACCTACAAGCTGCAGTTTGAAGAGCGGAAATTTCTCGGGCATCGTACGGCCGCAATTTTCTCTCATCTTTTTGCGAAAGTGCATTTTTATTAAAACCCTGATAAAAATAACATTTAAAAGGAGGTTAAAAAGTGTTGAAAGTTTTGAAAAAAAAAAAAAAATGATAATATAATCGTAAGGTAAAAAAACGATCTACACTTTTTTTGTACTACCGATTTCAACATCGAGTGTGAAATAGTAAAATTTTAACAAATGGAATACGAAAAAAATGTTGAAATTATTACAAGTCCAATAGAATATACCTACGCATTTTTATTAATTTTATCCACTCAAGTATTTTAGAGCCATTGCAAATAAAATCCGCAAAAATCATGATGATGCTTAAACCCTATCTCTTGTTTCCTTAACGATTTTGACTCCAATTTAATCAAGGGTTCCAGCGCGAGGCTCCATTCATTCCGGGGTGGTGTACAACGACGAGTAGTAGACGTAGAACGATTTAACGCCAGTTTAGGGACGCTTAAGCGCTTGTCAAGGATTAAATCAAGATTAACAGTAAGATTGTCCTCATCCCCTGTGTCTAGCCACGTATCTATGTGTGTGCGTGAATGGGTATGAAAGTTGACTTGGTTCACCCCACGGACTACTTCCAGCGAAGGAATGAACGAGCAAGAGCGTCCAATGACTTTCCCTTGTACGCGCCGCTCTTAAGTAAATTAGACCGATCTACGTAAGGCTGCGACAGAGACACTACGAGGGTGACGAGCTTCGTGCTTTTCCCTCCCCCTCGGAAAACCTACTAATTCGTAATTGTATCTTCATGTACAAATCCAACTGAGCATCTATATATATCTATATATACACTCGAATTTCGTGGAGCTTGGGCCCTACGCCCCCCTCCATTAACCCCATCACATGAAAACCCCCTCTCTGGGCTTGACCTCCTTATTGGGGGTACAAAATAAAAATCCAAATTTAGGGAATGAATGAAAAATGAAAATGAAAATAAATAAATGATGCATTTTTTATCACACAAAATCCAATAGTTGTTTATCGATTATTTTCCATTGATCGATGTTTCAACAGGTGTTTCGCGATGACGACATGTCTCGAATAATTCTAAGAATATAATGAAGATTCTTAGATTAGATAGAAGTTTAATCAGGCTAACTTTTGATGTCAGTGATAATTATTTACTCATCATTCTTATCGTAACGCTTCAATCGCACTATTCGCGTAAACAATGAAACATTTTTTTCCCGACGTTCATGCAGAAGACGTGAATTTTTAATTAGACAAATTCGGTATCTGTTTTTGGAGACGATTGGCATATTTTTTTTTGGGAAACCGGAAACTAGAGGATGAATTGTCTGGGAATGAAGTAGTGGGGAGGACAAAGAAAATGTTCACTCAAGGGAACACAACAGAATGGACCGAGTGAGAAAGCGAACGACGAGAATGCGGAGAGAAACGAAAAACGACTTTTCACATGTTCGGCTGCTGTCACGTTCCATCGCTGTTTCTCTCCGTGTCGCTCTGTCTCATCGTGCCCGGCCAAACCGAACAAAACAATTTCTTCCAAAGCAAACACCGGCATCCGGCTTACTTGTGAATAAACAACACATTTATTTTCGGAGGCTAACGGGAGACCCCGAAGTAGGGGTACGCACGGTACAGCGGTTCGGTCTCATCGCATCTCGTTTCCCCTCTCTGTTTTCATGTATTTCTTTCTTTCTCCGGCTATTTACCGCTGGCGAAGCACGCGAGCTTAACGACGCTCCAAAAGAGTTTGGAATAAAAAAAAAAACAGCATTGTTGACGAGGACAAAGAAGGAGCGGAAGATAGAGAGACAAGAATGGGAGATAAAAACCTATAAGTGATTGGCTGTTTAAAAAAAAAAACAAATTTTGAGATCATTAATCATATAGTTTATTCGTAAGGCCTTGAAATAATTTTGCTATTTGAAATTTCAAAAATCATATTCAAAATATGTATCTTTACTTAATCAAAGTTTCGATCAAATTATTGAAAAAATGTGTCCCCAATTATCGACACTTATATCAATAAATTTTTTAAAAATCAAACAAATAATTTTAAAAAAATTTTCACGTACAAATTTGTGTATCTTTCTCAACTGAAAATTGAGAACATATTGTATTCTATTACCTGCATGATTCTGGAAGAAAAAATGTAAACTTGAAAAATTCGAATTTTATAGCAGTATCGTTATTTACCAATTTTAATCAATTCACGTAGATTTTCCTGTTACAAAAGGAGGTCACCTCGGTCAGCTTTGTTTACTTCCGTTATCAACTAGCGGCGTCAATAAAACATGCGCGATGGGCTAGTGCAAATAACGATAATAATTTTTGCTCGCATGGTATAAACAAAATAACTGAAAAATAAATATATTCGACAAAAAGCGAGCGGCACTTTTGGTAACAAGTTGATACGAGTGTGTATACATACAGAGAGGGATGGAGCGATAAAAAAAAATGTAAACATAACGGAAGCGTAGGAGCGATAGCTGTATACACTGTGCAATAAACAACACATGGAAATTTCCGTTTGTTAGTGCCAGCTGGTGGCATGTGTGTTATAAATCGGTCTATTGATTGGATTACACATTCGAAAACAAAGAACACCAGAATCAACAATGACCCCCCTTACGATCGATTGTAACAGGCTTTTATTACAGCAGATAGGCGAGAACGCGTGGGGGGGGGGGGGGGGGGGGCACCAATTATTTATTTCTATTGCGAATCAATAGATTCACATTTCTATTTTATCTCCGCATTATTTCCACTGGAAGACAATGGATACGCGTGATATCGCGAGCAGGTGTGTACCAACGGTAAAACGTGCATAAATAAAGAGCAAATATTGTCTGGCTTTTCACCGGATGGATGTGGAAATATATGTATATATGGCACGTAACGAAAGAAGATAATCATCGACACTCTCACGTCAGTAAAGCAGAGATATAAAAAAGGGCGTACCTACAGTACTCTTCTCTTAATTGTGCGATTTTTGGGAAACGCATTTTTTATTAAAAAAAAAAAATTCGAGATATTCTACAGAGTGAATTTCAATTAGAAATGCATCTGACGTTTTATTTGATGACTTGACATTTTTACCTAAAAAATTACGTCAGAACGCAATAAGTATGAAATTACGGTGAGTCGACTGTATACGAAGCTATAATACGACTTCCTGTTCTTATATTCCGTTCTTTAACGCGTGATCCTCTTAATGTTTATCGGAAGCTCGACACTTTTTTTAACACGAGTGCAAAGTTTATGAAATATGCAACTAAGCCGCAGGCAGAATAATAACGACGTCCGTTGCAGTTAAACTCAAATGTCATCGGTACGTAATAATGTGGTGATTAATTTAACGAAATCAAGGTCGAATTTTTGCGACCGAAAAGCATAAATAATTGATCCACTAATATTTCTGATAAAAGTATAACAATTACCGGCCAACACGCGAAACCCCTAAATATCTTGAGTCCGATTTGCCGTTATGCCCTTAACTCAGCGTCGGGGAGGGGATGACCCGAGG
This sequence comes from Clistopyga incitator, assembly GCA_947507545.1. Lineage (NCBI taxonomy): Eukaryota > Metazoa > Arthropoda > Insecta > Hymenoptera > Ichneumonidae > Clistopyga > Clistopyga incitator. The sequence continues at coordinate 10,462,476 of OX382173.1, read as the reverse complement.
TAGAGTTCGGGTATAAGGGACGGGCCGTCACAAATTTCACTGACACCCTTTGCATTATCGCGACGAGAGAGGCCGAGACGTGCGCAACGAGAATCCCGAGCAGCACCAGCGAACCTTCGCCACTTCGCGTAGTATCTCGGAGGTAGAAACCCACCCCCGCTTCCCCTTCTTCGGGCGGATATACCTGCAAAAGTATGGCTCTAACCGCGACCTAATTCGACGATAAGATAACGTATTTAAGTGCACGGTGCGTCGGCCCCTCGTCTGCGATACTACCCCGTGTTTTATTGCCGCGTGTGCCGAGCACAACCCCCTCCCCCGCCCATCCGCCCTTTCGTAGCTCTTCCTCGTTACCTTACTTTCCCCCTTCCCTTCGTGGCTCACCCTCTCACCTCTCGTTTTCTTTCCCTCGAGGGCTGAGCGAGATTTATTGTAAAATTCGATAGATATTGCCAATTACCCGTGAATTTCTGGCTGGAGGCACCTCTCGTTCGCTTCGAGAATTTTAAACGCCCCCCCCCCCCCCCCCCCCCCCCCCCCCCCCCCACTCTTTATGTACACGAACGACGTGACACGTTGCATAAATCCCCGAGCCCCCGAAAATATGATTAGAATCAACAGCACGAGCACGAGAGCATCGTGATTTTTTATTTCTCTTTCCGTTATCGCTTCTTTGTAGGGAAAGCCACATTTCCGTGGAGATTTGTTTCGAAATTTGCATTCCGGTATTCTCAAAGTGGGTCAAATAGGGAATGGCTAAAAAAATAATTTCAGAATTCGTCTGAATCTACAATATCCATCGTTATGAAATTCGGTATTTTGGTAATTCACTCAGAATGATTAGGGAACCTCCTCTTTCAAATCACCTGCACTACCGCACATTTCAGACTATTTTTAGTACAATGGTATCAACCCAAAAAAAAAATGCTCTCTGTGGAAGTAGAAAAAAAAAAAATCATTCTTCAAACAGCTAACCAAATACTTCTTCACTTTGACATCGCTCTTAAGCGCAAATTGTTTTTTTTTTCCGATTTTGGATGTCGTAAAGTGAACAGGTGAATGGAGCCTCCCAAGGTCAGCCGAATCAGCAGATGGGATCGCCGGTTGCGTGCTTGTCTGCCGAAGAGGATCCACTCGTTTATTCCTCGCTAAGCTGGGAAGTCACAATACTCAAAAGCGCAATATTCGATGTGACGAGACCGAGCGGGAGATATAAATACTGAGTTAAAGTAAGACGACAACGACGATGATGACGATGACGACAGCGCCGAGCATAACGAAGACGAGACGCACGATGCACGCCAGTAGTTCTCTGCTAATACTAGTACTTGTTTGCTTGTTTTGTTTGCTCGGGAGTTTTCTTTTGTGCCAGAGCCTCGCAGACTCGTGAGCACAGCATATAGTGCACGGTATGTGCACTAGCTGCGTGTACCTCTGTATACACTCGGTACAGTGTTATGTTTACTGTATACGTGTGTGTGTCCAGCTGTGCGCTGCCGCATTTCTCTCCGTGGCTCACTCGCTCGTTGGTCTCTGGCCCATGCAAATGAGGGGCACAATGCACGCCTCGATAGCCTCCACCCTGAATCCCGTCCACATATACATATACATATGTATACAACACATCACAACTAGTCCACAGCCTTCTCCTTACTTTGCTTTCCGTTGCTTGGTCGCCGTCGTCGTCGTCGACGTCGTCGTTGGCCTCGTCATTCGGTTACTATCCGGTTGGTTATTTACCTCGTCGACTGTTTACATCAACTTGCATGCTAAGGCTCAACTTTTAAATGCATGGTTGAGATTAGAATATGGGTGAGGGGAGGGGGGATAAATAAAATTTATTTTTATTCCCTTAATCCCATTCTGTTTGATTATTTTTAATCACGAGGCGATACTGAAAAGTCGTAGGAATAAAATGACACTGAAAATGGAAGACATTTAGGTTGGCAAATTTTTGGAGGTCCATTTTAATTAGAAGGTAGGACTCGAAATATTAAAAAAATGTAAAACTAATGTGACTCTTGTCGATGGATCATATTGATACTTTCCTATTCGAGGTCTTGAAAATGTTTCGCCCCATATTTATGACATTGTTCACTTGAGCACATCGTTTATGCATGTACGTCAACAGGAATGCATAATACTGAGTTAAACAATTTATTCTCTATCCATGAAGCTCATGGTAGTGACTCTCATTAGAGCAGCTAGATATCGTACGAAATTAGAAACTGTTCTCGGGCATTCGTCACTCGGATAGATGTAATTCGTGAAATTTTATTCGATTCCTGGTGGGATGAGATTATGTTCGAAGAGAGTCAGTGGCGGAAGATATACTCGAGGACAGAACAGGACCTCTTTGACGTGTAAAGATGAATCCAACGCTCGCTAATCGGTGCTTAATTTTAGCACGAAATTTCAGGTGTCGTGAAACTGTAACGACATTTCCAATGCATCTTTAGCTCGGAAATTTTCCGAGAAACGTCATCACTCACTTCGCAATCGACGTGAACTCGAACACGAAAGCTCGCGCGTATTTATGGATATTCTATATTTCGTGAATTTCGAGTGGCGAAAATCAGCCCTACAATATTGTGGGGCTATATTCCCAGACACCGAACGAGTCTTGTCACTCAAATCGCTAGTAATTACTGCCGTCTTAATTGCAACTGTCAGATTTCGTTTCGGAGCTCTTCCTTTTTCAGGCACTTCCTCTTTTTCTGTTCACTTTTATTTTTACAGCGCCTTAAATTGCACATTTTTGAAAATGAACGTGAAGCTCGAGGCAAAATGCGATTTTCATCTCAGCTGATCATCAGACAATTTTATTTATCCTGGAAACTTAGAAAATCGAAAAATTCAATATTGAAATTTTGCACATTTATGTGGTACTCAAATGTCCAATTTAATGTAACATTTTGTGAATAAAAGTTTGCAGCATAATAATACTATAATATATTAATTTAAAACACTCAAATTGGCTGATAATTACTGCCATTGCTAAATTGCTGATCTTATGACTGAGACGCCCAAAATTCGACGGAGTCTTTTTTATCCACTTCTTTTTTTGATCGAGCCTGAAATTGCATTTTTTTAATCGATGTGACGGTAAAGACAATTTCCATGTGGCATAATATAATAAACTATGTTGTGCGCATCGTGGAATATTAATATAATGTAAGAATAAGCCGAGAAACTGGGTATGGACGTGTCTGAGAGCGAGAGGGTGCGTTAGCTGGTCCAACCGAAGACGAAGCGTTCTCATTATTCCGTGTGATTTACGTTCGCGCGGGTCACGAGAGTTTTCTCTCAGTCGGAAGATTTCTCTAGGTTAGAAGTAAAGTTAAAAGAAAAATAAGGCTTATGGGGTGTAAAGTCGTGCTCGAGGGTTCAGGAATATATTATAAAAAATCCACTTTGCGCCTGAAAAGTCATAAATTTATGACTCGCCGCATTCTCATTTTTTTTTTTTTAATGGACAATTCTTAGTTCTGGAGTGATTTAATTTTGAGCCTCCTAAATACTAAGTAATGTGTGAGCAATATTCGAATCAAAATTTCTCCACAATTTAATGTATGACATGTAGAAATGTTTAAAAAATATGTAAATGTTGTTTTAATATCGATAATGATCGAATGAAATTATTTTTTAGAAATGTCTTATAAATCATACATTTTCGATGGCTTTTTTATACAATTTTATAGTGACGTTAAATAAACCTTGAAAAATTCTCTTGTATCCTGTAAACCAGTGCCGATCGATGTTCGACTCCTTATTTTAAAGGAACTCATTTTTTGTCACAGGGACACATCGGTGAAAGCCCGTTTGACAACCGATCTTGGGGAAAGGAACATTTTCAGCCCACAACGGTTCCCTGGCAGCTAAATCCACGCGGCCACACTCGACCCATCGTGAGTACAAAAAAAAAATGCATATGAAAAAAAAAAACACACCCACATTTAATTAATTTCTTCCGCATTATTGACATTATTTTCCGTGAACAAGTAAACACGATTATGTTTTCCGGTCAATTGATTATCGACTTTTATATTTTCATCAATCTTCAGTTAACCCTTCTCGAGAACTACAAAAATATAATCGCAAATTTGAAATCAAGGATTTTATGAATAATGGAAAACGAAAATACAAGAACAACATACAATTTAAGTTTTCCAAAAAAAATGTATAAAAACTTCAATATTCCAGTTCATACAAAAAAAAAAAAACTTCCACTGCCAGGCTTAAAAATTCCTGAACAATTCAACGACCTAATTAAAGCAAAATAAGTCAATTAACCAAATGACTGGATTATTGCATAACAAGCTTTCTACGAAGGGCCAATGCGTGGGCCGCGCTCTCGGGAAACCACCGCGCGTAGCTCGTATCTGTTGACCATTAAATTCCGTGGTAACAGCCCCATTCGCGGTGCGTTTACAGTCTATTAAACGGCGGGTTAAGCGCTCGCAAATCTCCGTACGTGGTGTGTTGTAACGCGTTCTATTGCTGTCCACGCTCTTTTCGCTTGGCCCTTTCGGCGACGAACGATGTTGTTGTCGATTGGTTATCCAGACCACGACTCGACCGATGAAGCATTTTTTTAACTACATCTACAAACTCCTTAAGGGTCGTTTTTTTCCCTCCCTCTCTCTCATTTCATCTTACGAGCAAATATGTGATTTCCGGGAAAGCATGACGTGGGAAAATGCCGCGGCTGCTCGCGGAAGAGGATTTCTTTTCTACTCGAGAAAACCTAGGACACGAGGTTCTTAATCACCCTCGGCACAATAAAGTTACCGAGTCCTGCGACGTTGCGTCTGAGCCGCTGCGGTAAAATAAAAAGAGCGGGTGGCCGGAGGGTGAGGAGGGGAAGGGGGAGGACGAAAGGAGCCCGAAATTTGTAATTCCGGCTGGTAAGAAGAACAAGGGGTGATCTGGAGAAAGGGAAGGGAGCTGCCTCAGTCGGGGCTAAAAGAAATCCGGCTTTCCATTGTGACACGGGAAGCAAAAGTCCCCGGCGTGGCCTCCACTCCCCGAGACTCGAATAGCCCGGTGACTTCGTCCGGCAAACCTCCCCAGATCTTGGGTCTTGGTCACCCTTTCTTTCTGCAGGAAAGAAACCAGCACGGTCCTTTCATTAAAATAGAAAATAGTGGAAGGTTAGGGTGATGACGAGAGAATTATAGTAGCTTGTTCTGAGCTAAACTGCAGCTCTCCTTAAAATTATGCACAGTTGCATCTGTCACGTTATTTTTCAGGTCAGTCTACTTATTTATTTAGCCGATAAATTTTTTTTTTTCGTGAATATTTAGTAAACGAAACATATTGTTACGTCTTTTGTTATAAATTTCTATAATTAGTCATTTTTACGATATTGAGTTTGCAATTATGGGCTCAAATCTGAGTTGGCGAATATTCATTACGTGAAAAAAGGGGTTATATTAAAAAATGATGGGAATATTAGGGTCACGGTCTGTAATACTATGCCATTGAATATAAAAGAAGCGTAACGAAATCGAACTAAATGAATCGTGTATTTAGTGGCTGAAAAGTATTACAACTCTTTGTTTTGCCAAGCCACGTACTTTGCGACATTGGAGAGCGAAAAAAAAAATTATATGATCCAGTACATCGTGTTTGCTGCACGTAAATTGTTCATTGCCATAAAAGTTCACGAAATAACCCGTTACCAGCGAGAAATAATGAAACGTCAGTGGAAGAATCGATGAGCGGTGAACAAAAAGTTTCGCTCGGTAGTTGCAAGCCCAACGGCTCATTATTATATTTATAAAGCGACCGGTTTGCTATATCGAAGGCTTTATCGCGCGAAGCCACGTACTCCGTTCGACAACATTAGCCTATTGCCTGTACACGTTTGTTTATCGATCCTCAGTCGTCTGCGGGGTGAGTAAGTCCCGCGAAAAAAAAACTCGCTTGTGTGGAACCGACTCACGCTTCAATAATACGCTTCAAGTTAACTGCCGGACGAAAAACACGTACTTACCGCCCAGCGATCGGTTTTCTTGGATGTTGACATGTGCTAACCTAACTTTTCCTTAAGTTGAACGTCCAACTACTGCTCAAAACTGTCATGAAAATTGATATAAATTTTTTAACCGATACTCATTAATATTTATCGATAGACTTTTGTTTAATTATATTTTTGAGGATTCGAATTTTTTAAAAATGTCACTTATTTCGAGCTGTCAATTTCAGAAAGTAAATCAACAAATGCTAACCCAACTCTTCCTCAAGTTGAACGGTCAAGTACTGCTTAAAACTGTCATGAATATTAATTAATTTTTTTATCGATACTCATTAATAATTATCGATGAACTTTTGTTTCAATAACATTTTTGTGGATTCGAATTTTTTTCAAATGTCACTTTGTTTCGAGCTGTCAATTTCAGGAAGCAAATCCGATACACTATTATTAACATATGGCTAAGTTGTTGTATCACATTAGTTATACGTAAACTCGCGACAATCATACGTGAGTACGTGACGTTATATTTCACTAGAACGATCCTCTTCCCATGCAGGTTCTCAGCTTCTCGGCTTCGCGCTGCTCGATGAGATCATCGCGCAAAATTATACAGACCGCGAAAATGCTGACGGCAGTATCGCGTAGCCGATTCACCGGCCATTTTATTTTCCATTCTCTTTCAGAATAGTATGCCACAGCTTATAACTGCATATAGGGGCATCGAACGGCTTAATTAATTAAAAGTACTAATTGCGCGAGAAGCAAAAACTCTCGTTCTAATTAAATTAATTACATACTCGGTCCAATTTGGCCATCGGATATTTTTCGGATAAAATAATACTACAAAAAATTATTTGTTCCGTAATTTCGGTGGCGAATTTTTTATTTTATTTTTTTCTTGTCGAGATAAAAATCAGAATGCAGATGTTAATATTCTCGATGGCTTTATTTCTGAAGCAGTATTTTCGGGTGAGATTCTATAATATATGCAGGACTCGGAGTTTCCTAGCAAGACTATTTTAATTCGTAGCGACGAGTAGCAGCGAAGGCTTTTTCCGTAGACCGTAGTGGAAAGGAGATAGGGTGCGAAAACGAAAAGAGAGAGAGAAGGGGAGGACAGAGAGCCAAGTCACAGAAGATCTACTTCTTGATTACAGAACTTTTTACCTAATTACATAACATTGTTACCATTTACAAAGTCGCGACGGTTCTGTCTGCCTTCTGACTACTAATTAGGAATCTCCCCGCGATTAGTGCCGCGCGAACGGGTTTCTTCGCCTGTTTCTTATTAGAATAAAGTATCAAAGTTTACCCTATTTTCGTAGCTATGTTTGTGAACATTCAAAATTAAAATCCATCGCGATATTTCAAAAACATTGATATAATTTAATTTTTAGCGCAAATTTTTCATTATTCCTCACTGAAAGTACAAACTCATTTTGGTAAATCAAAGTGTCAATTCTTGTAAGTAATAAAACTATTTTGTTAACGTTACAAATTTTTTATCTCGATTGCATAAATTGTCCTGATTTATCGAACATAACAAAACGATTCCCTCAATTCAATACATTACAAAATGGCGAATTAGGCTCGCGTCTGTTTTTTTTTCGGAATAAATTAAGCTACGAGATGCTGTGTAACAAATGTATCGATTTTTAAATCGTTTCGATTAAGACGGTGGCAATAAATTGCAATTATTCGGAAAATTGGGTCAACAATCATTTTACAAGTCTCTTAGTTGAAAAAAAAAAAAAAACAATGTTTGTCAAAATATCAATGTCCTTTGCCCCGGACTGAGAAAAAGAACGATTATATCCAGGATTAAATTTACAACCGGATATTTTATCGGAAATACGTTGGTGCGTTGGGTGAGGGTGAGATTTTTGGAGGATAGTTATTCGTTCTGGGCTGGGTTAAAGGGAAAGAGTGAGGGAGCGAGATCCAGACGTTGTAGACATTAAGACGTCTGGTCCTCGACCTCCGGTTTTCCACCCCTGCGGCCCACCAGCAGCTACTGTATACGTAGGGTGTATAGTTCCTTCCCCGGTCGAATAGGCAGGGCAGGAGGAGAGAATCCCGTCGTGCCAGAAAGCGAGCAGGTCTCTTTAGTCGGTGTGGCTTCGTTGGCCGTCGCGAGGACTAACCTGAGGTGCTTGGAAAGAGAGACTCTCTGGGCCCCGTACTCATTGTCCTCTAATTCTCATCTGATCCTCGCATTACGTAATTTTCTCTTTATTATTTTATAATTCCAGAGCCGCGTGGTCGAGACGCCCTTACAACCCCTGAGACTCACCGTACATACATATAATACGGTATGTACATATATGTACATGTATATGTATACACGAACGGTCTTGTCGAGATCCGTACTCAAACTCACCCCACGCGACGCATACTAATGCATTTTCGCATTTATTAATTATTCCAAGCTAGTTACCCTGGCTTTTCGACCTCACACCCTTTCGCCCCCCCGGTACCGTGAGGCAGCCTCGTCTCCCGAAATTCTCCTTTCGTTTCCACTGTATTCTCTTGATGTTCTTCAAAATTCTACGTAATCCTGACTTTCCTCAGCTGGCTCAGTTGTCCTCATGCCTCAAGTGAAATTCGAGCTTTTCTGGGCTCGTCGATTAGCCACCCTTTTTTCCTTGTACTCCAAAAAAGTAATGGCTGCTATAAATACAATTGTTAATAAAAATTCGGAATCACAGATATTAATGAAGGCTATTAGATACAATTGTAATGATAATTTAAATATAATAATATACGATAAAATATAGCATGGAATGATAATTTTATAACTACATTCGACTAGAATTAATTTAATGAAATGTAAAACATTGAGTAAAAAGTGAATCTCTTGACATGTAAAAAAATAATGCAATGGCATTGGGTATATTGAATTTTTCCGCCGATATCCGCGCCGTATCCCCGACAGTCCAATTATCAGATATTCCCTCAATAAAAATCAGCGAACTCGGAGAAAAATGGGGATGAATTAACCGGTGGAAGAGTTATTATTTCGAAGTCTTCGTATTATCGGAATACTGGCAACAGTTAGTTGCTACAAGGCCGTTGGCTACCGGAGTTTACTTCTTTTGATCGAAACCCCACCCGTGGGGTCTATAGAAGCCCCCCCCCCCCCCCCCCCCCCCCCACCAATATAGCGAACGCGGAAAGCATCGCATACCTTCGGGAATTTAATTTCCTTTTAACGCCGGGGCTATTCCTTTTCATGGCAATCGCAAATGTTTAATTGGCTCAGGTTTCTCCGCCAGTACTCTGACTGGCTGACTGGCTGGTTGGCTGCCGGTGGCTACATTAATTGCAGCGGATTGCTACTCGCCGGACGGTCACCGTTACCTTCTCGCTCGGTGGATTATGGTAGTCGTGGTGGTTCTTTCTCGCATGCCACGGGACCAGTTGGATTTTCCTGTAGCGCGCGAGCTTCGATTCAGGCTTTTCGAATTTTCTCACTCACTGAAATAACCCGAGACTGGCATTGAATGCTAAACAAAAGCTAATTTATATCCGGAGGTCGGGACTCCAGGAGATCGGGAGATGAATGGCCGTGCTCCTTGCATACCAATTGGACTCACTTCGCTGGAAGTCCTTTTCCCTGAAGCAGTGTACCACCCAGCGGGAGATTCGCAGGTGGAAAGAGCGAGATACACGAGAGAGGGGACGTTAAAGATCCTGAGGGATTTCACCCGGGGGATGGCCGCCCTTTTCCGCCCGTCCTTCCCCAGGAATCTCTTCGGTGGGGGTTATCCCGGACAGGAGAGCCGCGACTCCTCGGTGAACGACGTGTCGGCGATTCGCTCCCGATATATCTCGCCCTCTTCATCCCTTTCCCCACACTCGACGAATTATCGAAAGTTCTTTACTCCCTCACGTTCGACAGGGTCTACACGCATCACCATTTAAATTCACGTACTTCACTGAAAATCCTCAATTTATCGAACGCACTTTGCAGTCGGGAATTGAATTACATTGCTTTGGATTTGAGTGCACGATGAGGCGTTAGGGCATGTATCAAGCGAGGGATTCTTATTCAGTGAACACCCTTGACCATCAAACATCAATGTTGTCTATCTACTTCAGGACTCGTCATTCAATCACTTTTTTCCAAGTTGGGGAAATTAGAGAGAAATGGACACCGATATGGGCGCCTAGGGATGAATGTGGAGGAAATGTTGATTCAAGGTGAGAAGGAATCGGGAGTTTATAAAATACGGAATTGATGGTTCCGAATCGAATTGCACAGGTTAGATTGAAGTGAATTGGTCGTTTATCAAGAGGAGTTATTTTATTGAGTCTCTGGGTTATTCCTGGGTATTCACTTTGGTCATACTCTTTGAAGCTGATGGTCCTTTGAAGGAGATTTAGTTCAAGGTGTGTAGATATTATGGGCAATTCATGAATTTGATTCCTCAATGTGATTCCTGTTTAAATATATATATATATATCTGTCGAAAATTGCAATAGTATCTTAGACTTTCTTCGAACACCTTGGCCCACAAAGTAAATCATTGTACTATAGGATTTGGACGAAACTGTACGAGGTTCACCGAACTCTTGGCAATCATACATCCCCTTCAAGAATTCCAAGTTTTAGGTGGGAACCTCGAGAACCGCCAGACAGTGGAGCGAGAAATTCGTCTGGTCGAAGATGCCGGCCGCTTTAATCGATGAACGCTCCTGAACTTGCGGGACCTTTCGATTTCCTCCAAATTTCGTGTGGCATGTGTGCAAGGAAGGTTCATTGGTTAAAGTGCAAGTGTCATATGGAATTGGGCGTTGAAATAACCGGACTTTGATAGGACGTGAGGCTGACTTGAAATCCCATCTATTAGGAGAAAAGGCACGTTTTTTTAGGAGGAAAAGTGGGAAGAAGAGGGAAAGAGACGGAAGGTCCTGAGGGAAGCCTGTTGATTCAGGGGCTGTGCCTCGCATCAACGCAGCAGCAACACAGCACAGCAGATTTCGGGACAGCAAACGGGATGGGAAACATCGTCTGGCTTGGCGTTGAACTTTCTCAATACACAAGGCAACATAGCAACAGTGGGTAAAGCACAACAAGTGGGGGGAAGTGGTGGTGGATGAAGGGTGGAAAGCCCGATAGATATATACACTATAGTTGAGAGGCGCGCGTCGCTTGTGCTCCACGTGCTTTTCGTCCGAACCCTCCCTCATTCGTTCGTTTGCTATATACCTACTCACTGTCCTGTTACCTCTCCCTGTCCTCTTCATCCACCTTCATCCTTCGCATCCCGCTTGTTTGTCTTCTTCCAAACGGTTTCCTCATGATCGTCTTGCTTCGGATGGATCGGCAAATGCACATCTCTACCTGACATAACTCTCCCGTCTAATTTCAACTCTACCTGTAATAACCTAAAAACAGATCGAACTGCATCAGCAGATTGCAAGTCTTTGGGATGTATCAATTGCTAAAAATGAGAAAAAATGATATTTCTGTGAAACAGCTTCTTCGTTAGGCAGTTTTTGCTGTAACTGTCATTTGATTTGATCATGTAACAACCATTAAATTAAATTAAAGAGCTCCCAAAATATAGTCTTGATGACTATTCGTGAGGAAGGATTTTTTAATTTATTTATGAATTATGGCTATCAATGCATTCCATTGGTAACTATTATTACATTACCTTTGTTTTATTTATTTTTTTCTATTATTGACGTAATTTTGAATTCAGACTTTGCTAGAGCTGATTGTAGTTATCGTAATAATAAATTTATATGAATAATGAAAATATTTAATTGGCACAAAACTACCACAATTTCTATGATGTAATTAGTGTATTCAGTCAGTATTTTCCAACTGTGAGACAATAGTTCCAGGCAGTTATACCAGCAGTTACTTCATTAGAATTTCGTGCTCATCATCATGTTGTTTTGTCGAAGCATAAACTCGTCATGCCTAACAAGCGTGCGCTAACATAATTCTGCGATCCCTCGCATCTAAGTAGACCGAGTTGTCGACGAAGTTCACCCCGTGCATCTTATACGTGGTTAGAGGCGTTGTTGTACTACTCGCTTCCTTGCTTCGAGGGGCTACATGCATACCCACGCATGTCGATAATTAGGGACTTAATGAAGCCGTGTAGTTTAGATACACATTGCTCATGGTTTTCTTAAATAATCGGAAACACTGTAAAGCAAATTTCGAGGGATAAATAAAGCATTTTTTCAAATTTGTGACGAGATTATACGTAAATTTGTCCTACATTTTTTGCCACTTTGCTTATCTAAACGATTTAGCATAATTCAAGTTCTCATAGATTCAACTCGATTCAACTGTACATAAACAATAACATTAACGAATATGTAGGATGAAATTTCGATTAGCTCAACGAAAAGAGTTCGACTATTTTATTAAATTTAACTCGCCGTTTCGATTTTATTGTTATTTGGAAAATAATGTAGATTATAATTCAGAAAAATAGAAAAATAATAATTTTCTATTGAAGGATGGAAAATGAATATATTGTATTACATATGGTCCGAAATATGTCGAGCATTATGTCTATCCATTATTTTCCACCTTTTTTTTTGTCATTTTTGATAATCCCGAAAAATGAATTCAACTTTAATTTTGAACTGTTGTCACATTGCAGAGTTTTTAACCGTAAAAAGAGGTTTACAAAGGTAATCAAAGGTTATCACCATTCGAATGGAAAGTCATTTTTAATATTTAAAAAAATTGCTAAAGAAGCGAAAAACTTGAGTTTTCAGGAATATCGGCAACACTGCGAATCCTGAAAGATTTATGGAGCATAGTTTGGGAATTCGTCAGGAGTTTATGTCGTAAGCTTATCGTGCAACTTTTTACCCTCACTTTGCTTACTCAACTTGCTCTATAAGAATAGTGACGTAGTTCTATATCGACTTGCTCGGACATCGGCGCAAATCCCCGAGGCTCGACAATGCTATATCTGTTCACAAGAAATATTTCCTCCGCTATATGAACTGCGGGTAAAACGACTTTTTCTTTCCTTACTTACGGCGTCCATTCCCACACCGGCGACTTTATGTTCGAAGAGTAGTAAATCCGGGCTGCTCTATAAACCATTTGAATACGTGACGATCGTAAAATAGCGCTAGAAAAGGGCAGAGGCTGGTGAGGTTCTAGGAAGAGACGACATATACATTTAATTTGATGCAATGGTCGTTGTATAGACATTTGACATCTCATCTTTTTTTAGACTGCCACTATTCCTTTTTTAAAGCTCATTATTTTTTTAACGAACAAAAAGATCTTCTGCCCATCGTACACATAATCACAGAAATTTTGAAAGTTCTGACAACTATAAAGTCGCAGCTATTAATATTTTTTAACCGTTGCAGTTGAAAATATATTTTCATATTTCTGGAAATTATAAAATATGATAATAAAAATTTGCGCACAAATTAAAAATTAATAATTATAAACACTTCAACTGTCAAGCAGCTTTCACGTTATAATAAATAATTCTTCTTAAGTATTGAATTCAAAAAAAAAAATTGCTTCTCACTTCGTACGAGTAAATGCGTTTTTATTTTATGCAGTAAAAAATGCAGGATGCATTTTTGAGTTAATCAATATTCAAAAAGCAGAATGCTCCGAGTCTTGGAAGAAGACTATGAACGGAGATAGTATACTTAAGATTTCACTGTTATTCCTTTCCTTCTTTACTTCGTAACGCCCAAATACATTGCAGCAATTCTTCGACACGCCTTCAGCTTACGCTTCGACATCGCTTCAAACACTAACACACAGATTTTGGTCCGCTCTTTATATATTTCTCATTTTCTTTGGCATCCTTTCCTCAGATCCCTTCTCCCACTTTCTCCCACTCGAGACACACCCACCGATCGGATTTTCCAGAGGTCCTCCTTGTATCCTTCGGCTTGTCCAGTAATAACGCGAAGATTGATAGTCAGAAGAAAATCCTGACACTCAGACAGCCAACCGCAAGTTCGTTTTTCTACCGCTCACACCTTTCTCCCCCTTTCTCCTACTTCCTTCGTTTTGATTACGTGACTTTCTGAGGACCGAATCGCCGCGGTCACTATCTCACTCGGCTTTTGTTTCTAATATATGTTTTACTTTCTCCAACGCTTCTACTCATCGGAACAAATTTACATTGTCTAAAAAAAAAAACAAAAAATCGAAGAAGATGTCGGTGAACCTGTAACTGCAAACGCAGCATATATTTACATAGTTAAAACATCCATTTCGTATGAAATTTGTTTAATATTCACTAAAAAATTAATAAAAAAATATTTGCCTGCGTCCAAACTCTGAAAAAAATGGATAAACATGTTCCAACATTGTTGGGTATGCATCTTACATTTTTATTTCGCGAAAAAATGACAGAGGGTTAATAATGAATTTTTCTCAAGTGTAATTTTCCCCTATTTTGGCTTAGTTCACTATCAAGAAAAATTGTCATTCGTTTCATTGATCTTTTATAAATTCAGGTAAATGAATAAACAAAAATGCACGGTATCCGTAAAGAAAGGAGGCAGAAAATGGCGAAACGACGGTTGAAAATGTGAACGGAGGTGCTAGCGCTGTTCCAGGATGCAGCATTTTCATCCAGGATCCGAGTTTTCCGTAATGCGCCAGCGCACAATGTTCGTGCGCATATAATCATGCTGTTGGGAAAACACGCACACACAAATGCCATCGAATCATAGCACAGCAAAAGCGCTCGCCGACAACTTGCACATATACCAACACAGAGATGCACAGAAATTGCACACACGAGACTGGCATCTGCGGGGATCCTGGAAGGTGAAACCGAGGACACTGGGACGAGTCCGCGTGAGGGGAAGGCTGGAGGACGAGACGATCTAGCCACCGCCGTATCCGTAGAAGTAGAAGGAGCAGAGGAGAAAAGAGGAGAAAATAGAGTGTGCCAGCGTTGCGCACGATCCTGAGCATCAGCAACGGAGACACCCACACACATACACATACACATAAATACATATACATACACACCTAGAAAAGCTTGAGCAAGAGAAATCGTTGAACGTCACTTCAGCAACGAGAGCGAGCGAGACAAAAAAAATAGCTATACCTTCACCTTCCACTATGCTCTTCAAGGTATATTGCTATATACACAGACCCTCACACACACACACACACACACACCCAGTCACTCCCACTCACATATATAGTTGCTTTCCCAAGTGAGAGAGAAGTTGAAAAAGTGGGAGAGGGTCGCGTAGGCGGACCGAGTAAATTCCGGTAGAGGGCGTGTCTTTGGTGAGCTCTGGTGGCGCGCGGCAGGTGCGAAGGTGCGCGGTACCAACGTTCAACACCGAGAGTCACGCGCGGGACGCTGACCACGCCTTCCGCACTCTCAAATGCGCGTGGACGCGCGACGTCAGCTAAGCGAGCCTGTGCTATACGTATATATTGTACAGAGCATGTACATACGTATGTATATACATGGATATATATGTCTATGTATAGTACAGGGGCCTCGAAGAGGGCTGAGAAGGTTCTCGTCGACGAGGACGTCGACGTCTACGTCGGCGACGTCGGTGGTGGAGAGAAGACGCGGAAACGTCGCATACCCACCACGACAATGTAATATCTGGTCCCTCCCTCGCCGCCTTTTTCCACCCCGGCGCATAAATGCACCAACACACCATGGCTAAGACCCCGGGTTCCCGATAGCCGAGCCCTCAGCCCTTTATCTTTGTCCCTCTTTCTCGAACGTGACGCTGGAATCCTTCGTTGTACCGTACATGGGACTGCTCGTATGGTGGCCCTTGGAACCTCCGCACGTCGAGGGAAAGCCTCGTAGGAACTTAGACTGTATCCTTTCCTGAAGAGTACACACCTATCTTCACTCTCCCTCTGTTCTCCGGTACAGATCACAGCATTGGAGCCATTGTTTTTGGAGGGGAGGTGAACTCAGTGGATGTTTTAGGCCTCCGGATAAATTGCTATGGATTTGCCTAAAAAAAATTGACATGGAAGCTGAAGAAAGACTCCGGCTTCTTTCCTCAATGTAGATTAGTGGGAGTTTTTATAAAAAGGCAGAGAGGCTGGATTTTCGGTGGAACAACAAATATCTTAATCTTATTTTTCGAATTCATGGGTGGTAGAAAAAATGGTTGCCGAATGGACGTTTTAATGTTTGCAAGAACCTTCTATGACTTCAATTTCAAATTTTCTTTTACTCTGGTCAGACAGGTTGTGAGTAGAAGACGGGAGGTTGAATATTCTGTCGGAGTTTCATAAGAATTTTGCCTATGTCCTTTGCAAAAGGGGAATAACCATCTTTCCTTTAGCCATCGCTTCCTGCTTTCCCCTTAAGCACCACCGTTTCATAGCTTGGCATCTTCCATCGCTTTCACATCCTTTCTCCACCTGCAGCGACTTTCCCTTCTCCTTCTCTTCTTTAGCTGTCTCTGTTGTCATTCGCCTCCGCCAGAGTCAACGTCCCGACGCATTCCTGCCACGATATGCTGCTGCTTGCCAGGCTTGCATCTCCCTTGTCCCAGTATGAGCTCCTTTCCTGATGCTGGGACTACACGAACGACCTCGCACTGTGAGCTTCAGACACACCTCCCACTTCCCTCCCCACGAGCTCCTATCTTTGTGTGATGTGCTTTACGACAATAGTATCTTCCTCTCCTTCTCCGGCTACATGCGCCGGAGACTTTGCACATCCTTCGAGCTAGAAATTTCTGGAATTTTCAAAATGAATGGGACGTAACGTTGCGTCTCGTGTTTAGCATTCTCTAGAGTTATTTTCTCGATAAAATTGAAACTAAATACAGTTTACTTAAAGATTAATATATTGTATATAAAAAAATAATCATTCGCAACGACAAAAAAATCTTTCTACTGAGATAAAATTGATTTCATTGAGACCTTGAAAAAATAAAATAAAAAACTGAAATTCCATTGGTTCACGGATCAACGTTTTTAATCGAGAAGTTCGGCAGCAAATTCTAAAGAAATTCGAAAGACGTTCGAAATTTTTTTGGCTCTTTGGTTGACACGTTTTTCTGATTTGCGTACATAGTTAAGTGATTTGTCGAATTTATCAAGAAATTATAATTCAATTTCCTATGTAAAACGTTTTTGTAAAATCATGAAGATTTTTTGGAGTTACGTGAGTAAATGGGAAATACAAAAATTTTCTTGAATGAGATTCATTGAAGAATTTCGCTGGTTTCTTCTCGCAACCGCTCTCGGTCCGCCATTTTGAGAGCGAGGACCTCCGCCCATGCACCCCAGAACGCCTCTGCGAATCCTCCTGCAACGGCGGCTTGAAAGCTCGAGCTTGCGCTACTGCACATTGCACTATATGTCAGGGACAACGTCGCGAGAGGATAGATACTCGTTTCGGCGAGAGGAGGCGCGCCTTGTTGAACTATAACTCTCGGAGGATGGCAGTGGCAGCTATTACGTCGGCTGCTAAGCTATTACGGCGTGCGCGGAGAGAAATGGAACGGGTAGGTTAGAAAGAGGAAGAGGAGGAGGCGAGGAGGAGATCGAGCGAGGCTATGGATGAGACGAACGCCGAAGGTGCTGCTTCTCGTGGTGGCTATATGGATTGGGAGAGACTACACGGGTTAGGTGAGGTGATGTATTGAGATCCCATTGTATCCACGGAATCCCCCAAGATTGCCAAACGACCTCCCCTCGCGCCTCCTCCCCATCTCCTGTCTGTAATACGTCACCGTTATAACGTTCCTGTATATTCTACGCCAACCAGCCCCAGAAATACCGCAGTAACCCCTACGAGCCATTGCATATACTGAGATTCGACAGAACTGGCTATTTATTTTTTTATTTTTTATTTTTTTCACGGCTCCCATGAGCTTTTTTATATTTTTCGATGAATCAACCATTGGTTATGGTTTTAAAGGTGTGAAGAGTTTCGGATGCTTATAGTGAATTGGGAGAACATTTTTGTTAGGAAATATATCAATGGTTCACTTGTGCCCAGATGCTGGACCAGGGACACAGGATCAAGACATTGCTGCAATCTTCGTGTGATTCTGAACCATTGTGTAATTGCACCAAATAAAGCAGAGACCCTCTGATAAATTTTATGATGTTTTTGACTTTACGAGTCTTTAGAAAATTAAATATCTTCCTAGTCTAACCAGCATCACGACTCTTCAAATAAAATCGGACGTTTTCGAAGTCCACAGAAAATTGGCAATCCATGTCTGCTGAATTTAGAGAAACCAGCAAATCTCTATCATCAGTGAACTAAGTTCAAGTTCTAAGACTTAAGACTCATAGTAAATAGGAAATGGATAATCCTTTATGCTTCAAGGGCTCATGGCAGCCCTCATTAGACACAAAAATCCTGTGTATCCTGAAAGTCCAGAAAAGCAAAAGAATTTTCCGCTATTGCGGTGGGGTTATCGGTTGCACTTTATCCATCATAAATTAGACATATATATATATACATCATATATAGCACGACGATGTGCTACAACTCCCCGGAAAGGAAGTTGCTTGACCCCTAAAGCGAACTAACCCAACGCCCGAGGAATTCAAATTTTTCGTTCATATATGTATACACACGCATATATACGTACACGTCGACATCCGGACCAAAAGTTCTCTGTCGGAGAGCGTGCAATAACACCGTTTATTATTTCAACGACCCTGGCGACGGACCACAGCGCCGGTTCACCTTTGTTCCGAAGCTTTGCCCGGTATCCTACAGTGTGGTACACCATGATGGCCACCATCAGCACGGAACGACAAACCATTCTAAACTACACCAAGTACCGCCGCGAACGGTTTCTCTCGTTCGTCTCTCTGTACGCAATGTACGAATTTCAGTTGGAATGCTTAACGCGTGGGCTCGAAAAGTCTTCGTAGGCGTCGTTGAGCCATTGCCAAGGTTTTCCCCCTCGATATTCGCCAAGTGTGAGAAAGGAAGACACAGACTCTTGGGTTTCGATTGTTGATTTTGTTAGTCACGTAATACGCAATGTGTTGGCTCTTGATCGCCGCGCTTGGAAATATGTATACAAGCTTTTTTAAGCCGATGTCGTCAATTTTATACAGTGAGCTATTTTTGTCATGGCACATCATGGAATTCCGTTTGTTACAAATTTTCTTCAATATCACCAGCTCGAATTAACGTAAATATAATAAATAGAATACGTTTGAGGGATTCAAAGGCAGCGGATGTATTAATCGTATCGCCTAATCTCTGTGCACATAACGATTTTCTGTCGCCTAGTAGTTATCGTTCCAGCTACGATATCAATGCCTATTTTACCTTTACAATAAGTGCGCGATCGATTTCACGTGGCTCAACTAATCGTACAATACATTTGGAAAGGAAACTTAGATAGTTTTTGGGCAATCGTGGCTTTCAGGTTGAATGGAGAATATTGCCCACTTTTCGAAAATCGTTATTGAATGAGGTTGGAGTAGAATAAAATAAGCTCTATATTTTGAATTGCCAACTTATTGAAATCACCCGATGCCTGAATACATTCTGCATTATTATTTTATTTTTAATAACCGAGGGCTAATAAAATAAAAAAAATATTTCAGGTACAGAAATCCGTACTTCCCAAGTCGAATCATTTTTTGCAAACACGACAATGATATTTGATGATGCAATTTTTTTTTCGTATAGAAACATGATAAGAAAATTGTTATTTCCGGTCCTTCGAAGTACTTCTGTCTCAGCAGCTACCGCCCCCTCGATAAACCGGTCAATTCCAACCCCTCTACCGTTTGTCTCGAGGACAGGACAAATAGACAAGGAATGAGACGAGGGAAATAAGAGAAACAGAGACACTAGACAATAATGTGAGGAAGTAGGCGCCACGGTACACGGCCATCGGAAGGCCCGAGACATTTATTACGACTTTAACCGGACTTTGTGTTTATTCAGCGACTGTTGCTTTCGCTTAGTGTTGCAGCGCGAACTAACCCCGCATAGCCTCCACCCCTTCAGCCCTTCGCAAGCGCCTTCCTTCGTTTCGTTTCGGTTTCTCCTGTTTTTTTTTACTTCGCTCCTCCCAGCCCACAACGCCCGCTCTACTTTTTTTATTTTTTCTCTCTACACTCTATCGCAAAAGTTCGTTCGGTATGCGAAGCACGTACCGTGACCACCCCTTCACCCTATCCCAACTGCCGCAAGCTCGCGCCCGGTTTTCCCTCACGGCGGAAACCCTCTGTCCCCAGTCCAACCGAATTTCAACCCCTGTCGTGCGCCTGCGACCAGCGGCAACCCTCACGACGCCCTCACCGAGAATCTTTCACTTTATCCGTCGTGGACACCGATCCACCCTTCCATCCGAATATCGTTGACGCTCCCGGACGTCTTCCTGGGACTCTGACGAAAGCTCGACCCGTCACATCTTCGAAAAAGCAAATGGCACAGTCATTGGCACTTCAAAGGGAACCACGAAAAAATCTATGGTATTCTGAGATATTTTACTTATTTTTTTGGGGTCAATGCAATTTTTTCTTTCATCATGCAATGCACACTTTTATTCAAATTCGGTAGAGCAAAAAATTCTAAATATTTCATAAATTTTTCGCTCTGTTTTTCGCATAGCTGACAATTATTTGACAATATTTTAACGACCGGATTTGATACTTAAAAAATACTTTAAAACATTATTCTGGCTAAGAATTTTTTGTTCAAAGGACGAAACTAAACGGGTGAGAATTAGATGAATGAATATTAATAATTTTAGCCTTAACAAAAAAAAAGATTTGACGCTAAATATAAAAAATGTAGAGGATTTCTTTAAACGTTTACATGAAATTGTTCATAGTTCCGTGTACATAAAGATTAAGAAAGCTAACGAGGTTAAAAGAGTAACGAGGTTAAGGAAAGGCGAGTTAATCAATATTTGCATACTTGTGTGTTTTTCCTTACGTTGTATTTCTTATCTTATTGATTACGAAGCTACCAATAACTGGCAGGTGTCCAATGACTGTACAACTCACCTTTTTTCTTCAGCGCTGAAGCTCTGGCGACTACACCTATATATTTCAACTTCTTCTTGCCGTTCTATACCTTCGGTAGTAACTTTACACGACGAGATCCTCGTGACCACGAGTTCCTCGCAGCTTTGAATTTTTTATCAACATGACACGTCATATAGTCTGAAATCAAGCTGCTCCAATACTTTTCTTCTTTTGCCTTAACTCCAACCACTGCCCTCAACTTCTTCTTCTTCTTCTTCAAGTCTTCTCGCTTCTTCTTCACCTTCTACAGAAGTATGTCCCAGAACGGAATTCAAAATTTAATGAAACCTGACGGCGCGGCGATCAGGTTTTTCAATTTTTCAGAAGGCACACAAGGTACCTTATTTCATATATAACTTTTGGATGTATCCTCCATGTCCTAAGTTTCTGAAATCACAAACCTTCTGTAATTTTATTGATGTTATTACATGTATAGTATTAAATTTACGTTTTACAATTATTCGGATTTTTCAAAATATTTTTTGCCGTTTCTACAGCAAATAAAAATTTGTAAGTATTTTTTTTTTGCGATTCCGATAGATTTGGAAAAAAAAATTAAGCGAAAGAAAAAATATGAAACTTGACAATAAAATTTTCAATACAAAACGAAATCATCAGGTTAGTGTCTGACGCAGTGAAATGGATGCGAAAAGTCTTAATTATTTCCTCTTTAAATAGTGTTTATCTTTCCATCCCTTGTTATTCGCGCAGTGAATTTTCAGGGCACGTCGCAGCATTCAGCAGGACCTTCCGCAAATACGCCACTTTCTTTATTCTCTTATTCTTCCCGAGTCTCAACTTACTTCTCCCAGATCGCTGCAGTCGAAACAAAGTGAAGACAAACGCTTACAATTGGCACATGAAATTTAAAGAAGGCCCGTGGTGGATGTTGGGTAAAGTGAGGGGGTGGTTGCTCTCGAGGTTTCGAACGATGCGGGGGGAGGAAGGGAAGGGTGGTGGTAGTCGCTTCACTCAATATACCCGCGACGTTCGAGCCTTTATTCTTTTCTCTTTTCTTCCACCTCGCTGGAAATTTACATTTCCTCCATTCCCTTATTCCCCGCTCGAAACTGTCTGTTTATCTCGCTTTCTTTTTTAAGGAGTCGCACAGCGGTGGTGGCCTCTCGCCTGTCTTCACCCCCCACGACCCCCTGCTGCCCCCCTCTTTCTTTCTTCTCTTTCTTCCGCTTCTTCCGCCTTCTTCTGCCTTCTTCACGACCCTAACCCTCTTTTCCAAAGCCCTCTTCTTCCTCTCATTCGCCCCCCCCCCCCCCCCCCCCCCATTCCACAGCACCTCATCTTTTGCTTATACAGAAGACAATCCTCCATTTACGTCTTGGGATTACGCTCCGTTGGTCGATAATCGAAAATATGCCCTCGAATAAACGTACCGGATTATTATCAGCGTTTCTGATGCTGTGTCTCGAGTCCCCGAGTCCGTCAATTACATCATCGCTAAATATTAGGTAACTCTTTCTATTTGTCTATGTATCGACGGCAAAAAACAAAAAGGAAATGGCCTTTCTTTGCTTAGTTGTACTTGAAAGAGGAGGGATGAAAAAAATTACAATTTTCCAGCCGAGTGAACAATTCGGGAGGTTTAAGATTTTCTTGAAAAATAAAGAAGCAAGCATGAAGAAAGTTGGATAAAACGAGGAAGTACCGGAAGGAGCCTCAATAAGCGGAAGGGATCAGGGTTTACGATTGAGCTAGTTAATGCGAGGATTCGTGGACGAAGTCGGTGTGGGTAATTGACGCTATTTCTTATGTGCTCTTCTGGTTGTATGTGGAAATCTACCGATTTTGTGGTGGATGAGGATATACGAGATCTACAATCTCATCATCTTCTTTAAAAGTGCCTTACGTTTATCAAAAAAAGACATTTTTTTTTTTTTTTTTTTTTTTCAAAATTTTTATATGTATGATGGAAACACCATTAATTTTTACAATTTTTAGGTGAATTGATTAGATCTAAGCCACTAAATCAACGATGAGCCTGTGTATAAAGTATTTATCAAGTTCCAAGATTAGTAAATAAGCCGGAGATTTTTCCGGCCCCGTCTCCCGAGATTTGTTCGTGCGCCTAGCATCTTAAGGGACGCCTCCTCAAAGAAAAAAAAAGAAATAGTAGCAATAACGTGAGAGTGGTAGTGGTTTTCGTCCGGCGTGCGAAGGCAATAAACCCTCGAAGGAGGCACAAGCGGATGGCGCGGGCCACTGAGTTTCGAATTGAAGGGACCGCGGGTTCTGTTTGACGAGACGTGATAATTGGAGATTTAAAAGAAAGTCGCGCTCTTCGGGATAAGAAGAAATAAAGCGCGACAGGGAGTCCCTTCGTACCTTGAGCCTTGAGAGGAGTCACGAGGGAGTTCCAGGCCAAGAGGATCTGTTCCCCGGTAACTCGGTGGGTGGAGGTGGGGGAAAGGATCTGGAGAAGCAATTCAGTGGTTGATTCGCTCTATTTAAGTCAGTGCGATATAAAAAAAAAATCGTCGTCATTTGAGGGGCTTCGGGAAGACTGAAATAGTTTATTATTTAAGTCCCTGAAATCCGCCTTACCACACACACGTTAGTTTTATTTAAAAATATAAGATATACTTAAGGCGCAGCGTCATCAGAAAAATGCTCCCTTACGTATATAAACTGGGTCATAGAAAAAAATTGCCCCATGGAATAATCTTCGTGTGATGCTCTGTTGGCTTATTTTCGATGAAGGGACCAAGTGTCAGAAGAAGAAGAAGAAGGAAAACCGGAACTTAAGGGGTACGCGTCTGGCAATAAAGGGGGGCAAGGGGCACGAGTCGGCGGTGGTAGAAGCTCGCGATGAGGGGAACCGATTCGGTAATTATTCGCGGCAGGCATAGGCTTGAAAAATTGCCACCTAATCCTCGAATCGATAGCTCGAAGGTATGTGAGAACAAGGCGACGGAAAAAGGTGGCGGGGCACCCTTCGAACAGCATGAGGGTATCATCCTTAGCGAGGGAAAAAAAAAAAATAGGCTCACCCTTGTTAGGTGAAGAGGAACCCCCGTAGAAAAAGCAACGACCCTCTATCAGCTCTGCACCCCTTATCTTGCAGCGCCCCCTCCTCCCCTCGCCCCATCCCCCCACTTTTTCCCCATCGCATTATGAAAATAATGTATCGATATCGTAATAAGGGTATGATTGGATACGTCGACGACACACGACATTTTTTAACCCCTATTTCAAGGTTTCGCGCAGGGATACCCCACTATTATTCATCATTTTTTTCACGAGATCCCTGGAAAATGTCTTTACGCGGCATGTTTTATCACGCGGGGCTTTTCCTGCCTCCGGTAATACACAAGTGTAATATTTTTTTACCGTAGATACAAATTAGGATGAATTGAGGAGAAATAAAAAACAAAAAAAATCCTCAATTCCATCTGCAATGGAAGATAATGTTGCCACGAAATTTTTTTTTCGAATTAAATTTTTTAATATTTTTATCATTTGCCAAGTAAATAAAGAAATTTGCCAGGACATAAAAATTCCCTTTCTTCATATATTTCGAACGATATGAAAATAAATTCCACTTTCTCTTCGTTATTCCAAATATTGACGTCACTGAAAGCGTCATGAAATTTTTTAGTACCCTCTTCTTCAAATAATACATTCAAATAAATATTTCCAAAATTCCCTCTGTACCGCCAAAGTAACAACGACCACTTTCTATTCAGTTCTTCCGCCCGGGAGTTGTGATCGGTTCGTGGATACCCACACAATAGTCCCCGATCGTCGCGGTGTATAATTTATAAAAGGGCATTAAATCGTCCAAGTGTCGTGCGCTTGGTGGCACCCGAGAGCTCACTCCGGTATATCGTAGCCGGAAGAGTAAGGGCAAGTGGGCGAGGGGGTGCAGGGGGGCAACGGGGACCACGAGAATATACGACGGGGTTGAATATCGGGTGGGTGGAGGACATATTAGCTCGACTTAAGGCGCGGCATAATGATCCCAGCGCCAGAGCGAAACCATCTCACTTGCGGTGGTGGTTGAAGCGTTTCGCCTTGAAGAGAAGCCGCTTCTTCCTTCTCTTTTTCGTCACCGAGGCACAGAGACACTGGAGGGAGACGGAGGATTTGCCAGAGTGCTTGTGAGGGTGGCTAAGGGCAGTCAGGCGAAAATAAGTGCGACTTGGAGCCACTGCTCATTGTGAGCCAGAGCTGTGCAATAGAGGACTCGGCTTTACTAGTGGGATTCTCTTCTCCGCTAGCGTCGCTACCACTACGAGGTGACTGCGGGCTGCGCGGCATAAAATAATGTCTGGGGTGGAGGAGGACGCGAACGAAGACGTCGGAGAAGGAGGAGGGTGCTGTGGCACGAAACTCTCCAGGCAAATGGGGAAGCTCTAAAATCGGCATCAAACGCCACCAGGCCACCCGACTATCGCCAACCATGCACCGCAAATTTTTATTCATTGACACTACACGCCCGAGCACTCTCAGCTCATACTTGGAAAGTTTGCAGTGTGAAAAGTGCGACTTTATGAGCTTGAAAATTTTTTTTTTCATCCTCATGGTTCTCCTTGACCTTCCCTTTGAATCGCTATGATGTGTTACCTTTAGAAGAGACGTCTAAAATATTCGAGCAAGCGATTTCTCCAGTACTTCGATTCTGTAAAGTATTGAGCATTGGAGAAAAAAAATGCAAACACCGGAAAAGGTGTAGCCATGAGATTGATCATATTAGGACCATAAAACCATCGATCGTTTTTTCGGATCCAATAGAAATTCGATGTTTTTCTCGTGTACGAAGATCAGCGGTTCTCCAGCGCCGGAAATAAAACCATCGAGGTTAGGTCTGTCCGACGATCCCGGAAGCTCGTAAATCACATTCTCTTCATCGGTATCTCCTAAGTATTCCATCTTTCTAATTCAGGAGTTGGTCTCTCTTCAAAAACGTGCGAGGCCACGTGTGCCACGGTGAAAAATGTAGTAGACTCTTTTGGAGTGCGCTTGGGGTTGGCGCGATGGTGTATTAGGATCACGGGGTGAGTTTCCGCTAGCCTCACTTTATTTACCCAATGTGGTGAGCAAGTGGCTACGCTCAACATAATATACAGCGAATACAGGGAATCCAACCACGCCCGAGGCTGCTGACCGTT
This sequence comes from Clistopyga incitator, assembly GCA_947507545.1. Taxonomy (NCBI): domain Eukaryota; kingdom Metazoa; phylum Arthropoda; class Insecta; order Hymenoptera; family Ichneumonidae; genus Clistopyga; species Clistopyga incitator. The sequence continues at coordinate 10,436,381 of OX382173.1, read as the reverse complement.
CTCACAGTAAATACGTCCAGTGAGTTGCAACTTCTTTTTCCTAATCCAAACCACCCCTCGACTGCTGCTGCTGCTTCAGCTGATGCGTAGCCAAGGAAGAAGAAGAAGAAAAAAAAGCGTCTCGATCCTATTTGCACGTACACGGCTCTTGATCCACGACCCGGCGATAAATTTCGGCGAAATTTATAAGGATGCGCGAGCGCAAGTGCGATCTTTCTAACCTGGACAGGCTAACCGTTCCCCAGGAATTATTTATTCTCACGGGGTCTCCGCTGGGCGTGTGCCACGGGTCACTCTTTAACAGCGATAAAACGTATTGCCTTCTGCCCCTGAATTATTACGCGTGAATGTTTTTTATCCGTTTTTATCGCTGGTCCACTCTCGCGTGACGCAGGATCAACGAATCCGTAAATTGACTGTGATGGAGTTATTATTATCTTCTCTCGTTCTTTTTTTTCTGTTTTTTTTTTAGTATATCAAATTGCGGGAGACGGAGTAAACTGTCCATTGGGGGATGATTGGCAGGTGGTCATACATCATTCTCCGTGTTTTGAATGGTTTAACCCACCCGTCCATCCTCGCGTTGTCCCGTGGACAGCACACCGGCAGTATCGCATTAATAATTCTATCCTATCCACACCGGAACGCTCGCACTATTGTGATATCATCGACAACGAGCAGAGAGCGCAGAATAACGACCGCTTCCACATTGCTGGTGCACTCCTGCGGTCGCAAAACAACTCCCCACCCTACGTATCGATATGCCATTGTGGATCCTCAATGCACTCAAAATACCGTGCATCCAATAGTGGCCACGGGACCGGTGCAATTCGCCACGCTGCTTTATCAATTTCACTCGTTTTTGTTGGTTTTGTTAATCCCCGTGTCGACAAATTGAAATTTCGCGTTTTTTCGACGTGAAATATTCAGGATCTCAACACAAGTGCGGACAAACGGCGTTTGATTTCATGGCTATACAATATGATACCCTGAAATATTGATCAACAAACGTAATGGATTTTATTTACGGATCATGGGATTTTTTGGTTTCCCAAGTTCGTCAGGTTCTTGTTCCTTGTGTTTGGAGAATTGGAAGAACGCAATATGACTTTTCGCAAATTAATAGTTCTAAGATCACAGCTCTTCATCATTTTTTTACACTCAACATAATGTTCGTTTCTCTAGGCTAATTTTAGTACAGTTTCAGAAAAAATGAGTTATGAAAATAACGACGAACAAAGACGTCCGTTGGTGCGTCGTTAAATTCCAGTAAACCTCTTAAGCTTAACGATCACGCGTCCAACTAAAGTAGCCTTTTAGCTACGGGGAGAAAGACCAGAAGCAAGAGACGAGGGCATTAGCAAAACCGAGCTCACCTTTTCACCGGCCAATTATAGGAGATTTCGGAATAATCCTATTATCTACATTACCTCATTATTATATAAATGTGGCTGCGAGCTTATGAAGCGTTTATTCTCAGCCGTACGTCTGAAAAGACTCCGCGAGCCAGTGAACGAACGAATATTAACGTACGTCGATATCAAAATTAAACATCGAGATTTTACGATTATCCCGATAGTCCGCCGCCGAATATCTCCACGCTCTTCTACATCCTCTTCATGGATGCCAAATCGGAATCTTCGATGCAAGCGCAGCCCTTCGATTATTCAAGTCGCCTCGTCTATTGTCACTAATTCGGAAAATTCGTCTGATCTATACTAAACGAAATGTGTGACTACCGATATTCGATGTACCACGTGTTTCGATTAATCTAATAATACGAAAATTCCGGAGGATTTCCCAATAGAAGCTTAGACGGTTGAGATATGTACATCGTGTAGTATATTTTTTTCTTCTTCATCCGCCATTTTACGGTGTGCCGTATCAGTAACGTTCTAACAAGAGGATTTCACGTGCTATACACATTGAGAGGGCAAGTGGATATCCCGAGTCTTATCTGCTTCTTCGGAGATTTTATTTAGATCCCTTGCGATCGTCGAGCAATAAATGCGAAACGTTTCTTCGACTGGCTCACCGCCCGTTGGCCAATCGAGCTGGCCTGGCGATCGTGGCGAAGGGAGGCAAAAGGGCGAGTACGAGGGTGTTGGGGACGATTCGATGTCTACACCTCTGTTGTCAGCTAATGCCGGACCATTGCAAGGGGTCGAATCTCCTTCACAGAACAGTAAGACGTGTACAAAAAAAAACTAAAAAAAGAAAGATAGAGACAGAGGGATTGGAGGGGCAGAAGGAAAGAAGGAAAAACGAGGAGATGAACAAGGGGATGGTAGGAAAAACTGACCGAGAAAAGTCAGACGGCCCGTGGCGAGTATTAGCGAGGGATAGCTGACCATGTTCAGCAGCAGCAGCAGCAGCAGCAACAGAAACCCGAGCAATAGCAGCGGCTGAGTAGCCGAGTGTAGTCGAAGGAACATTGAAGCCCCTGATGGTCACCCCATGGAAGGGCCGCCTAGCACTCACCGTGGCGACTATCGCTTGACGACAATCCCGCCAAATCTCTTCCACTATAAACGGCTAAACAAAGAGGTCCATTCTTTATGGTTCGTGCGGCGGGGTTGCTGGCCAACGAGCAACACAGCAACGACCCACACCCTCTCACGAGCACGTCGACGTCAGCGAGGTCCTTCGAGACACGGTGACCAACTCCTCCCCACGGCTTCCCCGTAAAAGGGTATAGGATGAAGGAGAGCTAAACCCTTATCGGCCCCTGTCCACCACTTACGATCATTTATTCGGATTTCCAGCGCTCGAGTCTCCATTTCTGTGACGATCAACTGCCGGGAACATTGATGAAAGATGTCAATGTCACGATACACGGACTCGGAGGAATCGTGGCAGTTATTGACAATTGCGGTGATGGATATTCAAAGTGGGTCGGTGTAGGATTTTTACTGTTCATGGTTACCCGGGGACGGAAATTTTGATAGGAATGATTCTGGATAGCCGGACCAGTGGCCGGGTTCTAGAAAGAAACTGCCTTGATGGCCCGACTTACGATCAGAATCCAGCCAGAAACTATCTGGGTGATCCGACTTACGATTGCAATCAGCTTGGAAATGATCTGGGTGACGCAACTTTCGATTAACATCGACTACTTTATCTAACCCATCAATTGATACACTTTTGTGAAAAACAAGGACTTCAGTTCAGACTGGCATCAACAATTCAAATGCAAACTTTAGATACCAATGGATCTTAATAAAATGGTAAATTTGTCCATCTCTGTATCTCGCCAGAGATAATCTGATCGTTAATAATCGGAGTCGCTATTTGAAGATTGCATCTGCAAGTTGACAGATCTAATTTCGCAGAGCTAGGTTACAGTTAACCGAAAACGAAAACAGCTATTGGGATCAATATTTCCTTCGCGATTAGTGCATCCATTATGAAATGTTCGTTTCACTAAATTGCAACTAACAAATCGACATTCGAATTATTGATTCATCGAAACCGATAAGATGTTGTCTGAGGGACGTCTCTCCGAGGACACGATTGGATTTAATTAAACAGTATCGGAATAATTATCCAATAATTCGTTGCTTATTATCCAATAACCGCGTCTCCCAATATTTTCCATCCCCATTTTTCGTTCTTACGCAAGGCAATTGCAGGGCACAGTGACAAAGACCCGATTTTCGCGGGGATTGCATCGGGGATAAGTGACAGGATTGAAACAGAGAGTGGAGAATGAGATGAGTGGTACACTATTGGAATCGAGCTGGTATCCCATTCCGTAAAGAGTGTTTGGTGAATGGCGAGCCTCGGAGTATTCGGGAGGCCAAGTAACTCTCACCTTCTTCTCCTCTACTTTTCCATTCCCACCCACTTCCCGATAATAAAAGAAGGCAGATTAATGCCTTCGGTCTTGAATCCAATCAACATTATTCCGACAATAGTCTACCAGCCAATGCCCTTCGGCTCGGGCGCCAAGATCTGATATTATCAACAGCGAGTCCCTTCCCTCCCCTCCCCTCTTCTCCTCTCCGACTTTCCTGATTCTCCCTCGATGTCTTCCTCTCGACTTCAAGATTCCCATGGCCAACCACCCTTCACAAAACCTTCACACCCCTGGACTACTACGTTTCCTCTTAATTCCAAGCGGCTCGATGATAAGTATGCTAACAAGTGAGCTGAACGCACTTCTCCCTTACTTTCTCCAGCCGCCGCTGTTATCTATCCGGACCTCGTAGTGTCTCAAGCTCTCGTTCATTCTTTACTCATAGCCTTAAAGCCAAATTAACGCGCAGCTTACGTGTTACGTTAGCGAAAACGAAACCATTCTTCGTGCACGGTGTACCGTACCGTCGAGACTGGATTTTGCCATTAGTCCATCCAGTTTCGCGAGCAGGAAAAATCACCCCTGATCGCAATCAAAGTATCGAGAGACACGAATACATTATTCTTGGTTTTTTTTAACCCTACGGAAAATTCAGAAACGTTTATCTGAAGGGAAATTTTGCTAAAATGAACATCACATCCCAAAATAAATTGTATTAGTTTTCATATGCTACGTTCCCACTCATATGGCTAATAAAAAAAGTATGTCGAAAATTCAAATATAACGTATGTAGAAACTTCAAAGAGAGTTAAAAAATTTTGAGAATCGAGAAAAGGCTATCTATTGGAAATTCAGCCTGTTATATTAAAGTCGTAAAGATGGAACGTTTGTGGCGAAACGTTCGTATGCAGAATTTCTATTCAATTCGCCGGGTCCTGAAAAATGTCAAATGGGAATATTAGTGCGGACTTTGGGCGTGTGGCGTTCAACGCAGTTTGCTGTAAGACACACGAGCTGCTGGTTTAGGAAAACCACTGGGCCTCGCAGGACTTGGATATAAAGGAAAGTTTGAGCTTTTCCCAAGTGTGTGTGTGTGTGTGTGTGTGGGTTTTACGAGGACGCAACGCGATAATGCGATGAAAGATGCAAGCGGCGTTCGCTCATGCTCGAAGAATACGTGTAGCCCAACGTCCGCCTCGGTGGTGCTCGATTCCACTGACCATTCGCAGTGTGTGCTCTGTCCCTCGATCTTTCATGTTCTTCCCTCACCGTTTTACCCTGTCGACATCAACTGTGCGCCGTTTCTCGGCGTTGGACGACCGCACGTTCGTCGCCCATAATATATCAATTCCGTATTCTAATGTCCGGCAGTTAATCCGAAAAGTGCTAACGCCGCGGAAACCCGAAGCTTGCGGCAACCAACGATGCTTTGCGCTACGCTTCGCTGGGACTCCCGTTCGTGACCATAGTGTTCCTATTCTACGCTTAGTCGAAGCTCGGAAATATAATTTAAATTATAGCTCAGTACACGGCTTAGGAATTTATAAGCCAAAAATAAATTTAACGCAATCGTTATTTGTAAATAATAAAAATAATACGGTAAATTTAGTCACGAATATATTAAAAATACATTTCCACTAAATAAATTGGCAATTCGGGCGGTAATATTAATAAAAATAATACTTTTCTCAAGGATTGCAAAGTTTTAAGGCAAAGGAACATGGTTTATTGTATCGTCGACCGTAATTTGTTCTTTTTTTTTTTTGTTTTTGTTTTTCCCCTCCTTGGCAATTGTGAAAATTCTATTAAGCTTCGTAACTTTTTCGATAAATAATCCGCGGTCAAGGGGTTAGTTGAGTCAGTGCCTTACCCTTTCGTCGGGCCATTGTAAGGAAAAGTTTTTTGCCCTTTCGCCCTAACGCTGTGTAAAACGTGTACATCTCTCGGTTCCTCTTCGTCGCTCCTGCTGCTCTCCTGATCTCTTCGTAGCACTGGAGTGTGTCGCATTAACACTTTCACACGTAGTTCTCACTTCAGCCACTTGGGTAACGGGGAGCGGCCTTTTCTGCCAGGAATATCCCGACGGGACCACAAACACGCGTTTCCCCAATTATCGTCCTTTCTGGACAGCTTCGGGGGTCGACGAAGGATGCGCCCTTCCGATATCCCCAGTTCACCGATTTCACCGTCGCCCCTTATCTGACGCAACGAAATCTTGCACGTATCAGCAACTCATACGTGACGACGTGTGGTCAACGACATAACAGTCATCTTCTTGTCCTTTCTCACTTCTTTGCGCTCTTCACTGTCATTGTGAATCCTGCAAATGAACACGAACGAAAAATGACATTGTGCCAGTCGATAAATAATATTCCCCCCTCAGAATTGGCAATCGTTGTAAAATTTATTAATTTTCGCCATGAAATAAATATTCCGGGGACACGAGAATTTGTTTTAAAAAATAATTAGCAGTATGAATAACCGCGCGGACTAATTTGGAAAGTGATAGTTCGTTACCCCCTCCTTAATAATGCGGGGACGATTAATCGACGGCAATTTCACGTTAATTGAATAATTGCATGAAATGGTATCTCGTGCAGATGCGTGGTGCAAATTATATTAGAGATTGGAGTGGGAAAAAAAATTGTTCGACCAACACAAAGTTGCGGGGGGGTGAGAGGGGGGGCTAGGGATGTAGACGAGCGATTACCACGAGAAAAACAGGTAAATTAATCCGATAATAAGTTGAGCGGTTACGCAGGATGAAATAATTATAAAATGCATTTCGGACGGTTGGTCGGGGTAGCGACGGCGCTGGCCACGTTACATAATTGGCGAAGGCCGTGGCGTTCAGCAGCGGCGGCATCTCTCTTCTCTCACACCCCCCCAAATATTTTTTTTTTCTGATTCTCTTCTTCGCCCCCTCAGCAACGACGATCCTTCGTACGGTTTCGGGATGAAAACAAAAGTCCCAGCGGTAACAAACTATTAAAAAGTGTGCGTCGACTCAAATTTTCGGCGGCAGTAAATTGCTGCCCGGGTTTTGCTACCAACAGGCGCACGAGGAAACTCTGAAACGCTCCGAGAGACGAGTCTTTTTCTTCCTTTCCCTCCACACCGTATCCCACTGTCTCCCGGAGTCTCTCGCGGGCGGCGCTTTCCGCGCTCGCCGAGCCATTGGTAGCAGAGGCGACGCCGCAAGAGCACTCCCCGTTCTCCGTCTCATCCGCACCCTCGTCTTTCTCTCCTCCGCGAGTGTCTCATGAGTTAAAAACGTGCCTTCGCGCTCGCCTTGCGTCCTATCCAACATTTTCCATAGCCAGGCCAATAATTCGCTAATTACCAGTAAACGTTGGCCGCTGTATTGAATTCAGGACAATAGAAAGGGACAAATATATGCCAATAGTTGGAATATAATGGTTCAGGCTCAGTTTGCATTTTGTATAATCAAAATGGCCAGGCCAATAACTGTAGTAAGCGACACAGGTCAAATAGCCAACGATTGTAATAAGTGAGATAGCTTAAATAGCCAATAATTATAATAAGTGATATAGCTTTAATAGCCAATAATTTTTATATGTGATATAGCTGAAATAGCCAATAATTGTAAAAACGATAGGCTGGCCAATAATTGCCAATGCACAAATAAAACAAATTCGACATATTAAATCCCGCTTGAAAGTACCGCAGATATGCCAATAATTTTCGATGCGAAATATTAGACAATGTATTAAATTAAACGAGTAAAAAAATGATAAAGACATGCCAACGACTGTGATAATGAAAATATCTTGAGTAGCCGATCGCTGTAATAAAACAGACCTGGGTTTGCTATATGTTCGCACGTAATACGAAAACGCGGGAGTCTGAGATAAAAAATTAGCCCCCGTAGAGTTGCAAACGTTTTCACCTTAAATCATATATTTATCGCGACATTAATTCAACCCTTTTAGGTCCAACCCGGGTTTTTCTCATCCCTGGGACAACGCCGCTAGAACGTAACTCCTACTGCTTCGTCGTCGTCGTCGTCGTCGTCGTCGTCTCCGTCGTGTGTTTTATGCCCACACCCTCGACAACCCTCTTTTCTCTCGCTCTCGCTCTCTTTGTCGGTTTGCCACGTCGTTTCCTCGAGCTCTGCTCTCTCAGACCCTTTAGAACCAGCCCCCACCCCCTCGACCCGAAAGCGCCCCCCACCTCCGCACGACAGCCCGTTACCTCGCTAATTTCTCAGATTCAAGTATTTTTATGTAACGCCAGGAGGGCGAATGCTGCCAACACCACCACCACCCTCGACGGACCCGTCCGGACCGTCCGCTAAATCCTCTCGTTTATTATTTAGAGAGGACCGAAACTCGTGTGGCTTTTTCTTTTCCCGCTTATACTATATATGCACTCCCTACTCTCTACTCACCCTTGCCAACCCCTGCTCAACTTCCACGCTCAACCCAACGTCTCTCTGTATTAAGTTTATGCATGTATCCGACGATGTATATTACATACAAAATAATAACTATGAAGTTAGTTAAACCACGAGTAAAATATACTCATATATTAATACTGATATATGGGACCATATTATATAGTCTGCATAAATTCTATAGACAATCTATATACAATTTATATATATCACCGAAAATTAAGTTGGTTTTATGTTTAGACATTAATTTTTTAGGGATTAAATAAAACTTAACGCGTAAATTTTTTTTTTCAATTTGCCGTCAAAGTAAGTGAGAAAAGGATTTTATTATTTTTGGACATTTTTATTTGGTACATTAGATATGACGAAAATTAAAAAGTTTTTTGTTAGATTTTGTCCAAGTGCTAATTTGAAAAAAAAAAAAAAAAAATCCAATTATTCGTACACGTCTTGGTAGCATGAACTTACTCGGTGAATCTTTACCTCGGTTTAAATCCTTGTTGGGCGAGTTTCTCGTGCCTAGTTAACTGTTGTATGGTGGTTACGTTATGTAACAGCATTAATTAGGTCAATTATGTTGACTTGCCTGTCTGATCCATTGTTAATATCGTCTTGTAATTGGGTTGTTCATATCGTTATATTGTTCGTATTAGCTTTAACATTCACCTAGTCACTCGATCAATCCACATTGTTCTATGAATATAGATACATAATATATATAATTCCTACAACTATGTTATACACGAGCTTCATAGACCATTCACATGTGGTTATTTATGATACTCACTACACTGGGTATCTCTTTTGTTGTGATCAATTTTAATCATGATATGATCGCTTAATTAATTGCATCGTACGCGAATTAGGTCTAAGTTCGTTAAATATGAAATATTAAAAAATACATAACAATGTAACGCAATGAAAACGTAAAATGAAAATACAAAATTGGTGACATTTTTTTTGTAGAACTGGTAAGTGAGGAATTTCTTTTGGTAAAATTAATAAATCTTGCATATACTTTATTTCCATGGGGACTATTAATGTGACAGCCGAAAGAATGACATGTTAATTAATATGAGATAATTGAAAAATCGAATTTCATAGAATTGATATTCTGGTGACTTAATAAAATACCCCGACTATCCGTGCAGGTTTGATAAATGATAAAACCGATGAGAAACGATTTTATGATTGCTGAGTCGGAATTGGAAGCTGCTATTTAAACATTCATAACCGGAGAACGTAAATGACGGTTTTATGAATCAAGACTCAATTTTACGTTAAATTTCTATACGGTCCAAAGGTTTTAATGTCATTAGCTTGAAAATTCTACCTAAAATACCTTAAAACGACTTGCCCGCAAATGTCATTAGCACACAGGCAATCGATTCCTACTGCATTAAGTTATAACAAAAAATTTAATCTCTCATCCTATAAAAAGAATTCATAAAGTACGTAGAAAATTTGCTACTTTCAAACCTTTTTGTAACCGTTACATTTAGTGAAATCCACAATACGGTCCCACAAGCTATACATCAACATTTTATTACACTAGGCTACACTGGCCCGCGGGCCCGCGAGACTTTTTTGTGATCTTACTAAGCTTATCAGGCTAAAACGGGGTCACGAAAATTATTTTTCGAAAATATCGGTTTCTAACCCATTCCATCGACCTCAAGTGTCATATTAAACCCAGGAAACAAGGGTGACAAGCCTATTTTAGTTATTTTTGAAAAGACAAAAAAACATTTTTGATCGTTCTGGTGGTCAGAAATCCTAGATCCGGCCGCCGGGCCGAAAACTGCCCACACGGGGTCACGAAAATTATTTTTCGGAAATATCGACTACTAACCTATGTTAGTGGATTAACAAAGCTGATATTTGACAGAACTGTCAAAGTTACAAGGACAAATTAATAAACTGCTAATAATGCTTTCCATTACTCATGAATTTTTTAAAAGAGGGATTTACAATTTTCAATTTTTTTTTACTTTTATTGAAATAATTTTTGCTCACTTTGTCAATGATTACACGAGTACAGTTTTAGTAAAACTCAAATCAAAACAAAAAGTTTTAAAAATAGTTTCCAAAAAAAAAATTATAGCAGAGAATGCTTTATATGTACTTGTTACATATTTTTGTAATTCTCCCATATTGTTGAACTTTCCCATTGTCTTGGGCTTTTGAATTTTCCCAGGCAGGAAACGCGATATTCTAGATGGTTAAGTTTTGTAAGCAAATTCACGGAGAAAGAGACAACTATTGTTTATTAAATAAATACATATTTACGAACCAGGCCTGTTCGTATAAGCCGGTGCCTATGGTTATATGGTAGGGATACTCAATACGTATACACTGAATACTATGTGTAAAGCCGGCTGGGCCTTTATTTTTGACGGCTCGGTTTTGTTGTCATAGGACTGACGAGGCGGACCCGTTGGTAGGTACGTACATCGGGTTTCCCCTACAGAAATTACGACTGGCTGCATAAAACGTTCCTGTTGTAACGCTTGCTTTCGTTGCTTCCGATTCTGTGCCGCTGTTGCTGCGAGAGAATTTTATTCGACGTTGCAATCCCACAAGGAGCGTAACCTTGTTTCCACAACAAACGCACAACGGCTGCCAAAGGATTTCCGTCGAAGTCCCCACGTCTTTTTCGCTATCATATTGGTCCTAGTCATTATATTCTACACTTAAGTCGCGACGAAAATCTCGTCAGTTTAGTATAATGGAACCAAGAGAATATTTCCTCACGACCCTTCTTAACCCTTTATGCATCGTTCGGGACACAACCCTCGCGTGCATACGCTGCGCAGATCAGTGTTGACAATTTAAAATTGAAAGATTTTTTCTTTAATACCACCATAATAATACTTATCATTAATATCAATAATCAATATAAAAAAATAACCAACCATTATTCTCGTCATAATCAATAATTAATCAAGAACGCATTTGTTGGACCACCCCAAAATCATCACTAAAATCCTCCACTGTCACCGAAACCCATAAATAAATAAATAAAGACCAAACAATACCTGATTCCCGCGTTAATTAAAAAAAAGCTTCTCCTTGTTGTGATCTTCGCCGTCGTCGTCGTGGAGGTACGAAACGCAGAAGCAGCGGCCGTCGGGCCGGCTGTGCGAAGCGGAGAAGGAACCAACAAGCTGACGGACGATATAGAGAGAGAGAGCGGCGAGCGGGTGGGGGGGAAAGAGGCGCGTCGCGGCGATGACGATGACGCGTATAGGTACCGCTACATGCGAGTAGGGGGAAATAAGAGAGTGAGACGCAACGATAAGCGCGAGAGAGCTCGAGTGACTCGCTGCGAGGGATTGACTCAGCGCAGCGAGTGAGACGGATATGCCAGCTGTTCGACGCCGCTCGTGTGTTGCGCTCACTCGCTCGCACGCACGAACGGGTGCGCGCGGGCGGGAGGCGAGGAGGGGAACTAAAAGCAGGCCTGTTGGTTGGTTTCAACTATATTTGTTTATATTTACACAATAAGCAACAGGGCCCGGCGGGTATGCCCGTCCGCACAGGCGGCAGGCCAGGCGAGTAGCACCATCGGCAACCCGACTCGACTCTTCGTCGTCGTGCGCTCGGCGGCTTCAGCCGCCTCGAACTCTGCCGCTGCCTTTAGTGTTTAGTTGTCGCTCGACTAAACTCCCTCCGTAAAACGTTCCTCGGTGTATCGCTAGTAAAGTAAAAAAGAAAAAAAAAAACTTACCATAATTTTTAATACAAAGTGAAAATCGATAAAAATCGGTTTAAATCGATACGTCTGAATGCCGATTTTTCTCGGATCGGTCACGTGACCCCGGCTCGTTACCCCCTCTCCTTGCGACTCGCTAATTTGGCAGACGCGTGTTGCGTACGTGTCGAGACCGGGCGCACGTGGCTCGCGTATTGCATCGCGATCTATCGATCGGTATTGATTTTGTTATTCGAAAAATCGACGGATCGTTGTGAAATTTTTTGCCACATATTCCGCACCGCGAATTACGAAAGTGTTTGACTGTACTGATTTTTTATATATGTGTTTAAATATTGTGCTACATTTTTCGGGCTATTGAATATTTTGTGTTGAAATCTGAGAACACGATTTTTAATTTTTTTTAAAAAGTTAGTCTTTTTTTTTCGTCACTGCGCTTCAGCATCCCCCGCTACTGAGTTTGTGAATCTTTCTCTCTCTCTCCAGAGACATGGACCTTTTGGAAAGTGAGTTGTTTCACGTGTGCGCTGTATGACATCGTCAGAGGGATACCAGGAAGCGAGAGGAATATTTGTTCAGTGACTCGATGATTTTTCGGGTACACGACAGAGAACCTCTGTCGACGGGATTCATTTTTAAAAATTTCTAATTTTTACATTTAAGAGCGAAAATTGTACAGATGTGATTTTGAGAAATTGACAGGAATTACAGTGATTATATTGTGTGTGTATGTGTGTTGTGTGTACGTGTGGTTTTTTTCCTTATTTCTCCACGTGGGTGATTTATTGTGTAGTTGGTGCATGTGCACGCAGATGACGAGAAAAAAAATGATGGCGTGATTCCAGGACGATGGCATAATGGATCATGACACTGACGGTGACGGTGCTATCAACTTGTCAACGTCCCAACGACCCTCCGCCTCAACCACCCCCAATGGTGACGTGTCAGCCTACGGCCAAGATCAACAAGACAACGATCAGGTATTATTATTATTGTAACTAATTAAACGACTAACTGCACGAAAATATTGCATGTCTTGATTTATTTTTCTTCTTCTTCTCCTACTTTCCTCGACCTCCACCGGCGTTACAAACCATTTTTCCATTTTTAATCATTAATTATAATGGCTGAGAGAAAACTGACGTGAAAAAAATCTTCCAGCTTAAGAGCTTGTCCAAGATGCTGATTTTTAAGAATTTTACATACATAGGAAAAAAAAAAAAGATTTCTGCAAATTGTGAACCAATATGAAAAATCAAATTTTCCAATAACCTCCTCCATTCTTATGGCTATTCGAAATCAATTTCTCATCATCGGTTATTGAGATTTTCCATATGTCGTGTATTTTTGAAAATTTCTTGTCCGTGCGTAATATCTTTAGCCAACAAGTGCAAATAAATTCGTGAAAACCGAGGATATTAGAATATGAAATAAATAATGCGAATGACGCAATCGTGATAACATTTACTGCCAGTTTTGTGTGAAATCTACGCTGCCCCTTGAACCGTTTTGGGGGAGGTGGAGGGGGCGGTAAACCGGGGTGAAGCGATACTTTCTTGCGACTGTGGTTTGACATCAGAAAGCCCATAAAATCGAGCCCCCTGATTTCAAATTCAATTCAAAATCCCGGCGGGCGTGATGTGTGCCGCAAGCTCCGCGATCTTGAGAACGGCCAACGCTGAAGGGCTTATATAGGGTATGTATACGCACCTACTCGGTATACTGCAGTATAAAGCCGTGGCTAAAGTGGCGGCAAGGGAAACAAATGTTTTATGGCCCTTAAAGCGCTCTTTTCGACGGCTCGAACGCGCTCGCAGTCCGAGAAAAGGGATGTATATTATACGGGCACACAGGTTACCCGCACCGGGCCAGCCCAACGATGCGTATACTGCTTTGCCACAGCACCGCACCAACCACCGGCATCCAGCACGAGAAACGAGTGCGAAGCTCTTTTCCGCGTGAATGCGTGCATGCGCGCAACAACCCTCTACCATACTATGTAGGCTGAGATCTCGTATATGTGCAAAATAGCGAGGATATAAAAAACGGCGCAGTAAGGAATACTTTCAACTTCGACAGATGTAGAAATAACGCTTAATAAATGTATTGTATACGATTTTCTAATATTCTCAAAAAGACACCTCGTGAATTTTTTATAATTAATTTTTTTCATGAATTTGCTAGTCTATACGTAACTGTTAAAAATTCTCCGTGAAGTGAATTCCTTATTAAAAAATTGTTATCAAAAGAATTCAGTATTTCAACTGTAAAGGTATGAAATAAAAATCTAAATTAGATGTAATGCTACAGAAATGGACTAAATATCATAAATTTTCACTTGACTTAAAATTTACTACAAAGGTACATTCGTTCTAAATCATAATTGCACGTTTAGCTAATGTATATAAGTACTTCAAAAATGTTTTGACAGTTGTTAATGTCACCCGGAAAATAAATTCTATTTATGGTAGCGGTAAAAAATGTTACGGTTCACAATTCCTTGGATGTGAGCGCAGAAAATTCCCATTGGTAATTTCGGGAAACCGGAAATGGTCCGCCGGTCTTGAGAGCGACTCTTGAACAGGAGAGTTCGGATTCCAGTCCCTATTCTTGAATCTCTCTCTCTCTCTCTCTCTCTTCCTTTCTTTCTTGCATGCTCTCTGATACATCTGTCCCAGTGCATCGCTCCATTTTCGACAGATTTTGTCTTCAGCCCTTGTCAAGGACTCGGTGAGTTTCCTTGACGCCGTCATTGTTGCTTAGTTTCCTGGATCTTCCTGCAGAAACCGCAGAGAGCGAACGGCGACACAGGCACAAGATCAAAATCCCACGGCGACGGTGGCTGACACTGTTTATAATTTAAGGAGATCCACCGCGCGACTCGGCTCCACTCAAGAAGGGTGGCTGTCGAGGTTTCCGTCGCAAGCCTCAAGAGACGTGAGAACGGGAGTCAACTCGCGGCTCTCCTCTCTCTCTCTCTGTCTTTCTTTTGAATATATTCTCCAAGAACTCTCAGTTTTCGTTGAATCACCGTAACTTGCTCTCCTTGAAGATTTTACTGGTCTTTGATAGGGATTTTTAAGGTTATTAAGGTACAAGCATTCGAAGTCGGGATTTCAGTTAGTATCGATACGCACAAATAAATTGGGTTAATACATTTTTTTAACGTTTGGAACTGTGTTGAAAAAAAATTGTGAAAAAATATCCGGATTTATTGGGGTAACGTGAGTTACCATTTTGCAAAATTAGTCAACTTAATTAGCAGCTTCTCAGTTAAAGTGGTTAAAAGCAGTCTTTGAATCCCAAAATTTCGTTCACTCAACTGGATCGATCGTAATACCTCAAGGGCCGAGTTTGATTAGGGGAGGTAAAAACAGATTTACAAAAAAAAAATTCCAATTTGCGTCCCTTTTCCACGTTCTTCTTTATTGACAGACAATTGACGTATTTTATTCGAATAACGGATAGAGAATACATTAAAGGTTTTAATAGATCGGCCGAATACTTGCTTTGAAAAATTCACTTCATTAAAAAAACACCCGATTAAAAGCGCTATTAAAGTAGTACCGTTAAAAAAAAGTAAAAATCGCGCGCGTGGACGTGAACTACCCTTTAAAAAACTCGGAAAAAAACACCTTATTTTCAGCTCCCTTAGCTGTCCTACTTCCCCGATAAAAAATAAAACCCAAGAGAATACAGTCCTTCAATTTGCATCTGATTCGATTGAAATATCTCCGATAAAAAAAAAGTTGCTATTTAAATACCAACACAGAAAGGACGAACCAAATGTCGTGAACTGACCTTTGAAAAACTTCCAAAAAACCACCTTATTTTCAATACCCCCAACGATTCCTTTAATTAATTTATTCAATGAAAAACAAACCCAGATATGATACAATATTGAAATACAAACTTACTTCTCCAATCAAAAGGCCAAAAAATCGCCGTAAGAAAAAGTACAATCGAAATAACGTGAAATGTATTAGAATTTGGCTGGAATTCTCACCAAAGATTTATCCTTTCCTTTCATATCTCCGAATTCTCAAAAGTATTGACGGCTCTCCCCTAAAATGCAAAGAGATCTCGGCGAGGGTGAGAAAAAGAAAAGGCAGCGAAAGTACGTTGCGTGGACGGAAGAGAGAGGAGCGAGAAGAAATGAGAATCAAGTCTCTGAGTAAAAGACAAGCGAATTCTCACCTCTCCCTGGTCCTTTGCCTTCGCGGAGCCCTTGAAATCGCAAATTGCGGATAGGCTGTCCTTTCCAATCAAGCGTCTGTGCCGCTGGTGTTCGCTGGCCATCCCCTTTTCTTCTCCCGTTCTTTATCATCCCTCCCCGCAGCCCCTAAACCCGCTCGGCGTTGCTCGTTTCGAATCCCCTCGAAGTGAAAGAGCTCTGAGACAGGGAAAAGCCAACCGCTTCGCTGTAACACACTTTGCTATGAATATCGATGCCTCCGTTCCGTCGCAACAGTTACGAGAACAAACTCAAACGCGCCGAAGTAATTTCAAGAATTTCGGCAATTTTTTGCAATGTCCCATAATCAACCTGAAGAAGTAATATACGACATACAGCTGCTTGAGTTATAAACATTATTGGATGGTACGCGTGTCACTATTGAGATTACATTAAATAACAAGAATAATGCTTCAACATAAAATCCACCTGGAATGAATTCTGGGTCGAATAAAAATTTCAAACTATTTTATGTCATATTGTTCATTTGATTGGCCGATTAATTTTTATTTTTATTAATTATCGAATTTTCTATGTATCTATAATTTCGGTACTATTGATAACTAATTTTTGTCCACATAAGTCAACAGAATAATTATTTTCATTTGATAATTTATTTTTGTATTTTGTTTTAGATCTCGAAAACGACGCGATTTTTCTTGGCTGGAATGACAAAATTGTAACTTTACGTTTTACCGTGTGAAATGAGTCTCCATTAAGTATATCCGGTGTTCATAATTACCGCTCAGTTGTAGCAACGAGACGCCAGCTATTTCGAAAACGAAAGTACGCGATTCGATAAGTTTGGTATAGATTCAAAGATACGATAAAATAGTATCGTTTTGTGTCTCGATGGATAGCTATTTATGGCTCGTTACAATCGGCATCACATTAGAAGTGACAATTTGACATGGCCAAGAAAAGACGCTCGTTAAGGTTGGATAACAGAAATTATGTAAACCTTGGATTGCAGACGCACATTTGTTCTGTTGACATTGGAATTACAACCTATTATGAGTCTCTTTTGTGGACACAAAACAACTGTCCAAATAGTATTGGCTCGCATACTCAAAATCTACACTTTAGATTTCATACATTTCTCGAAAAACTACAATACAGAATTCGCAAGTAAATTTTTTAGGATCATTGAGAATCGCAATAATTTATCAAAATGTAAATACGACATTTAAAATCAAACTTGTTCAAGGCAATGATATTGAGTTTTAACGAGTGTTGACCTATTTAATGTTTAATTCAACGAAACATGCGACACATTCATGTTCGAATTGAATAGATGAATAAATCTTTACCAATCAACGCCAAAAATATGGCACAAAAGGAATTTAAAAAATTCCGTTGAATTTCATTGTCGTACCAACACGTAAAATTTGTTAATCGTTCTGAAGTTATAATCCAAAGACAATGTGGTTTATTTCTATTAAAAAATAAGAAAATTCTATACATTTTCTTGTGACTTCCAACCAATTTTTCCTTAATTAGATTAGAAAACACCGCGAATTTCTAGTTTAACAAATTTTAAAAAAATTCTCTAAAATCATAATTTTCATTTTACAAAAAAATATTCATAATTTCCTTGCATAATACATTTTTTGCAATATGTACAATTTTTTTAAATAAAAAAATCACTAATCATTTTTTAAAATAAACGTAAAGTCTTCACAACGCATTTTTCCAAAATAAATGTGACTGTTTATTAATGCTAGTACTCACATAATTTTCTTAAGATATTTACGTCGAAGGGGTTGAAGACAGAGCTTCAGACACTTGCATATTGTAGGGGTAACGCCTTTTCTTATAACATACCGTACGCAGAGCTGTCTTGGCTTGTACCGAGGGCGAGGTTTCCCTGCATTATTAATTGTTCGAAACCTCATGGCTGTGTACTTAAATCCAATCGAGAAATTCCAAGTGCCTCGGAGCTCTACGTACGCCTCGATCTTCCACCTTCGATTTCCCTGCCCCCCAGCAGTGCAGCAGCTATTTACCTATAGCTAACCATAGCCAGTATCGCTATACGTCTATAATAAACTATATATACACAGTAGATACATAAGGACAAGACGTTGAAGCTGCTTGTAAGGGCGATTACGTTCCATTATTCACACGCTAACTTCGTGCCGTTGAGTGATACCCGAGTGAAATCTCGTGCTGCCAGCCGATTTCAGTGTTTAGCGATACAATGATTTCCCCTCTATTGAAGTATCCATATCGCTTCCCCATCTGCCCATCTCCAACTAATGCTATGGTCTGCCATTCACGATTGTTTGTAGCACGATGAAATCTTAAACAGATTTCCTTCTCGATATTCGATCCATGTTGATGATATCCCAAGTTTGATTGAATATTTCATATCGATTTTAAGTGAAGATACCACGGAACAGTTTCTACGCAGTACAAAGTAAATCTCATTTTTCTTCTGTACTTCTTTTTTTGTCATTATTTTTCTTTTGCTTGGCATTAATAAATTTTTTCATAAAATTAACAAAAATATTTTGTCGATATTTTTGGAGAATTTCAAAGAATGAAAATCACAAAAAGGCTTATTAAATTTTTATTGGCAAATAATGTTCGGGAAATTAATATATAATTATAAACTGGTTTGTCACGTTTTATACACAATTGTATAATAATAATTAGACACGTTTTATTTCAATCCATCTATTTACGGTAATATTTGTTCATGACTTTTTGTTAACGTGTTTAATGTACTGCTAATTAATTTAATATTTCTCTCGTATATCAAATTCAATATTTTATAAAGCGTTTTATGGGGTGGAACGTCTGAATTGAGTATATCAATTTTAACAACGAACGTTTTTACAGTGACACAGCTTATGACTTTTGTTGAAAGCGTAGCTTCAAACCAATGTCGCCAGAGGGCTCTCGAAAAAAATAAAATAAAATCATAATCCGCGTTCACCGCACTCCCGCCACCTGAAACAACTCTGGGCCAAACATTTGTGTCGAGGCGGGTAAACATTATCAGTGGCCGTCCACCGAACGACGCGAAATCCTGCCATTCTTCTCGCTCTTTCCCCTCATCCATCGACCCCATCTTGACAAATGCTCTATCTTTCTCTATTAACCTCAAACATCGGGACTTCCAGAGTCATACACATACAAGTACATGTATACATACACACGAGTAAAAAAAGCCGGGAGGGGATCCGAAGAACACCTGAAACAACTACAAGTTTGCTGCTGCTCACTCACGATTTAAAAACAGCGTCGAACGTGTTCCTCTCACCAAATACGAGTAACTCTCTTTTCTCACTTTCCTTTCGCCTCTCTTCTTCTTCTCGTTTTCCAAATTTATTTATCAGCTTTAACTGGAACCGCCAAATATCGTAATTTAACTTTGTACTCGTTGATTGAAAAATAAAATATCAACATTTATTTATCGTTCGCAGGCTCGGACATTTTTTCAACGTCTGCTATTGAGGTGTTCAATATATTCCGTATATTGATAAAAAATTTGTTTGTCCTCCAAATTATTTGCAATTTTTAATTATTATCGTCGCACATTGATTCCGATTCATTGGTTCCAGTAAAAAAATTGTTTCTCAACAAAATGACTTGGAAAACAATTTTTTTGGAACTCTCTTAATTTTGCCATTTTTACTTTTGCCATTTTCTGTTGTTCACGGGGCTAGATAATTTAAAATCGTTAACATGACGATTTTACCTTTCACGCTTTCTACCTCGACTTTCATGAAGTCTCCTGATTCATAGTTTCGCGGATTAGAAGAAAGGAGCCTCGGACGTCGAGAGGGCCTTCGTCGTCGTCGTCGTCGACGACGACGACGAGTAGACACCGAACGAGCGTTTCAGACAGTGGAACTTAATTAAAAGCACGCGCGATGATTATTTGCGGAGTCGGGCGTCCGCCCGTTTATTTTGGAAATTGCATCCCACGGACAAGTAGCCACGGGTTTTCTTCCACCTCGGCGTCGGCCCATTCATCACTCTTCGGTAAGAGCGCCGCAGGGAAACGATTCTTCGGATACTGTTGCTTCCAATGCTTCGAGAATCCTAAGCAGCACGACCCTCACGTCGATTCTCTTCTAGTGACGAGTAAATCTGGAAAATAAAGCAAGCGTTCTCTCAGAAAATTGACGATATGCCCACAGAATCCAAAATTATAGGGTTTATCGATTACGAAAAATCGATAATTTCTTTAAAAAAGGTAAATTCTTCTACTAAGTAGACAATAACTACTTTAGCCAACAATAAATATTTCAGTAGTCTGTTATCATGGAATTACGTCTACAAGATTCATCCAAATTGTGACTTCGCGGACATAAATTTAAATAGGTATTATATAATAATAGGATCCAACGATAATTTAACTCGACGTTTCTCTTCGTGCTGAATAAGCAGCCGGTGCTTGTTTATTTATCAACTAAAGTAAACTATTATCGCACGCATCGGAAATTTGAAAAATAGTGAAAATATAACGGGTTCTAAAAGAGAATATATGGATAAAGTAAAGTATGCTTAGACATGTGTAAAAGGAGAATGGAGAAAAGGATAAAGAAAGAGAGTTGCTCGACGGTAAAGATAAAAAGAGAGAGAGAGGACGCGATGGAACAGAGAGAGAGAGAGGCAAGAAGCGGAAGATAAAGAAGGATAGAGGGACAAAGAGAGAGTGGGAGAGGCGAAGCGTCGGCTAGAATAAACACATAGATGTTTTCTTTGTTCCTCCAAACTAAACAACCAGCGAGGAATCTAAACAGAGGCCAGAACCCAAATTCAATTTGGTCGCCGGCTTCCTCATCGTCGTCACCGTCATCGTCGTCGTCTGTAGCTCCTGCAGAGGCTCTTGCTGTTCACGAGTGCGTTGTACGCCCGCTCGTCAACTAGAAGGACGAAAGGTATATCCTGGAAGCTCCTGAGGCTTCTTCCCAAACTCTTGTATACCTCCAGAATATTTACCGGACTCTATTAACGTCGTTCTACATATTCCACATACTTTCCCCAAAGTCGTGAGAATTTAATTATTTTGTGAACCGACTACGTGATTATTCTGTCAATTCTATCAATAGCATTTTCAGAATAATCGATTGATCAAATTTGGCGTTTTTGAGCATGAAACATGATGCCCGTATTTTTTTTACATACAGCGGAAACAATTATCCTTTTTTTTCACCTCGTAATTATTCTTGAAACAGTTTTCTGTTATTATTATACAACGAAAGATATATCCTGGAAGCTCCTGAGGCTTCTTCCCGAACTCTTGTGTACCTCCAGAATATTTACCGGACTCTATTAACGTCGTTCTACATATTCCACATACTTTCCCCAAAGTCGTGAGAATTTAATTATTTTGTGAACCGACTACGTGATTATTCTGTCAATTCTATCAATAGCATTTTCAGAATAATCGATTGATCAAATTTGGCGTTTTTGAGCATGAAACATGATGCCCGTATTTTTTTTACATACAGCGGAAACAATTATCCTTTTTTTTCACCTCGTAATTATTCTTGAAACAGTTTTCTGTTATTATTATAGAACGAAAGATATATCCTGGAAGCTCCTGAGGCTTCTTCCCGAACTCTTGTGTACCTCCAGAATATTTACCGGACTCTATTAACGTCGTTCTACATATTCCACATACTTTCCCCAAAGTCGTGAGAATTTAATTATTTTGTGAACCGACTACGTGATTATTCTGTCAATTCTATCAATAGCATTTTCAGAATAATCGATTGATCAAATTTGGCGTTTTTGAGCATGAAACATGATGCCCGTATTTTTTTTACATACAGCGGAAACAATTATCCTTTTTTTTCACCTCGTAATTATTCTTGAAACAGTTTTCTGTTATTATTATAGAACGAAAGATATATCCTGGAAGCTCCTGAGGCTTCTTCCCGAACTCTTGTGTACCTCCAGAATATTTACCAGATTCTATTAACGTCGTTCTACATATTTCACATACTTTCCCCAAAGTCGTGAGAATTTAATTATTTTGTGAACCGATTGCGTGATTATTCTGTCAATTCTATCAATAGCATTTTCAGAATGATCGATTGATCAAATTTGGCGTTTTTGAGCATGAAACATGATGCCCGTATTGTTTTTACATACAGCGGAAACAATTATCCTTTTTTTTCACCTCGTAATTATTCTTGAAACAGTTTTCTGTTATTATTATATAATGAAAGTTATATCCTGGAAGCTCCTGAGGCTTCTTCCCGAACTCTTGTGTACCTCCAGAATATTTACCGGACTCTATTAACGTCGTTCTACATACTCCACATACTTTCCCCCAAGTCGTGAGAATTTAATTATTTTGTGGACCGATTGCGTGATTATTCTGTCAATTCTATCAATAGCATTTTCAGAATGATCGATTGATCAAATTTGGCGTTTTTGAGCATGAAACATGATGCCCGTATTTTTTTTACATACAGCGGAAACAATTATCCTTTTTTTCACCTCGTAATTATTCTTGAAACAGTTTTCTGTTATTATTATAAAACGAAAGATATATCCTGGAAGCTCCTGAGGCTTCTTCCCGAACTCTTGTGTACCTCCAGAATATTTACCGGACTCTATTAACGTCGTTCTACATATTCCACATACTTTCCCCCAAGTCGTGAGAATTTAATTATTTTGTGGACCGACTGCGTGATTATTCTCGCAATTCTCTCAATAGCACTGATGGAATAATCGAAGAATATAATTTTACATTTTTGAGTATGAAACATGATGCCCATATTTTTTTTACAAACAGCAGAAACAATTACCCTTTTCTTTCACCTCGTAATTATTCTTAAAACAGTTTTCTGTTATTATTTAACTGGCCTTTTTGCATTCACGGGCTTGTAACGCAATTACAATGCGTATTTTTCGACCGAAACTTAAATTGGAAACATTCAAAACTGAATTATTTTTCAATAGCTCGAAAGAGATTTGAACAAAAAGAAAATATTCGGAAACTGTTGAGCGTCATAACGCTAATAAGCTACATATGCGAAAGGAGATTTTCGGGGAACACAAGCGGGCTAAATTTGTACATCCGTCATAATCGTAATGGATATGCCACGGGCAGGAGCTCAGCATTGCATTGATGTCTCTGCTGTGTTGTTATCCATGATGCAATGTGCGGATGGAGGATTGCGGTAAAGGGTTTGGAAAAAACTTAGGAAAAAACTGGTTGTCAAATATTTTTCCGCATTCAGTGAAACGTCACGTGCATGTCCACGTCTCGGCGAACGTCGTTCATTATTATTATTTTTTTTTCATTTTAATTTCTTTTTCGTTTTTGTCATGTTTCTGTTACCGTATTGGAGTCAAAGTATGTATGACTGTTCTCCATCTATTAAAATGAAAGCGTCACGGAAAACGGACGATACAGGGGAGGACGACGAACGTGTAAATCCTTCATAATCGTAATGGATATGCCAGAGAGCGCGAAGAGTATTTGATTTGCTTGTATTTATTCAGATGGCATAGCCACCATTGCTTCTGCTTCTGTTTCTCTGCTTCTGGGATGAGGTTGGATATGTATACGTTTATGTGTACGACATGCGAAGCTCCGAGTTAGCGGGGACGTCAACGGGGCCGACTATAACACAAAATGTATCCATACACTGTTGCTACATGATAATACTAGTATTTTACACTTTTTACTCTTCATTCGGGGGAATGAAAAATAAATTGTTACGAATTGAATAAATTCTCCGTGCCGCTCGTATTCCCGGATATTACACAGACATTTGGCATTATGGAAACACTGAAAGATCTCGTTGAACTCGCAGTTGAAAGATATTTTCATTTACCACATATTCATTAGATGACCACCATTGGATGAATTGCGAAGTAGATGGCATGAATTGTTGGATGAATTGTGCATTCATTGATCGTTTCACTTTATGGAAATTTATCGTTGTTTCAACGTACTGACTGATTTTAACTCGTGGTTGTGATGAACCATTTCTGGAATGGATTACAGGGAGAAAAACGAATGGAAATAATCTATATTTCGTGGGCCAATTGACAATTGGTCCATGGGGACGTATTTTTCTACACAGCTGCTCAATCATGCGATTGAAATAAAATTACGTATGTCACATATGTTCAATCCATATATCGCATTTACCTTATCAAGATGGAAAACATTTGTTTTTCTCGAAGTTTGGAAAAAAACAAAGTTTTTAATATTAGGATACAAGAAAGAAATTGCAGCTTTGTACAATTTATCGAGTTAAATTTTTTTTAGAATTGTGGTATCGCAGCATCAAATGATATCACGAAAAATGGCTGTTTTTGAGAACAACCCTTAAGGGTAAGGTAATCAAGAGTTTAATGATTAAGAAAGTGTTTGGGAATTTTCGAAAATATTTAAGACAACAAAATGATTCTTCAGCTTACGATTAAACGGGAATCCGAGGTTTTTGCGTGAGGAAAAATATTTTTTTTGTACAGCGTTAAAAAAATTATGAAATTCAACGGAAATAATTTATATCCTAATTAAAGGGCCAATTTACATACAACGTATAATCCCGAGGAATACACGCGAGATTTTTCGCCGTATATACGCAAAAGCGAGTATCCTCAGTTCGCTCGCGTAACCTCATCATTAAAGCGTTTGTTTGTACAAAAATAAATATCAGTCATTTCGACATCTGTCCGTTGCTAGGCGAGAGAAATACGCGGACACACTGGGTGAGAAAAAGACGGAAAGTGAAGAAGCGAGAGAGAGAGAAGGAGAGAGTACGAGAGGCTCTCGCTCGAAAGGCCTTGGCCATTCCGGAACGCGCTCGGCTCTCGCCTCGAATTGCTTGTTTCACGGATTTAAATATTTTTACAGTGTGGTAATTTCGTTCGTACAATATCCCGCGTGCCTCTCGGGTTTTCCACTCGCCGCATGGAGACCTGGTATGTATCAGAATCTCTCTCGTGTTTAGAAACTCTCCTCTATATCCGGCACTCCGTATGGAAAACTAGTAAGCAGTACGTGGTCCGAGAACTTATATCGCTGATCCTGAAGTGCCAAATGCGATTGAACTTTGAAACTCACTGCACGCGTAATTCCCTCGCGAGTCTCAATTTAATCCTTAATTTTTTGTCGATTTTATGACACTTAATTATATATATATACATACATATATTCAGAACGATTAATATCCTTCAGGTTCGACGTTTTTGTCTGTCAAAAAAAAAAATCTTCAGCTACAGTATTACTATTTGAAAAATGTGTTCTGTCTTTTTTATTTTTATGCAGATTTGAATGGAGAAATATACGCAATTTTTCTCAATGAACTTTTTTAAACGATTTTTTTAGGACTAATTCTCAATCACCGCTGTTTTTCGTATGTAACCTCAGCTCTTTCCTCTTTTTCTGCTAGACAAGTAGTGAAACACAGATTAAAAATAACCTGGAAAAAAGACTTTGAAGAATGTAATTTTTTTTTTTGAGTATTGAAAAAAGGGACAGCGACGCATTCACGAATTCACGTAACGAGTGGTGAGGCCAGTTTGGAAAAAAGAGAGAATGAAGAATGTTGAAACAGAATCGAGATGGAGCGTCCGATGAAATCGGGAAAAGCCCTCGAGGCGATGCTGGTACACATCCTTCTCACGCCACGTAAATACGTTATATTCTGGGAGCTTGTGCTTTTTATATATCTTTCACTCAGTCGTTCCTTCTCTAATTACCCTCGACTGTCTCTCCTTTTCGTTATAATCCCTTTCGGTTAATCTGCTTCGTGTAGCTTTCTCTCTGACAAGTGACTCGCAATGTACGGTGGCCTGGAAAGGTATAACATATATTATACGATAGTCGAGGAGAGACTACAGGAATGCTTGTACCTTTTTCGTTGCGTCTATCCCCCTTAAAATTTTATATTATTTTTATTTTATTAAAATGTACCTTCAATATCCAGTGTGTGTATTTTGTAACTGCGATTCTCCGCTGCTTCTCATCGTGCACTTGTCTGTTTTTCCTTCATCTCTCGCAATTTTTTTTTCTTCTCCATTTTTTTTTTCATTTTTTTCCTTCCGTGAATCTGCATAAAATAATGTAAAATAGAGAAAGAAGAAATGGAGTTGGCGGAGGCGAATAGTGAAAAAATATGTGTAGGTACGGAAGCAGAGAAAAAGCACCTGCAGCCAGCAGCAACATTTTCCGTAACGTATTCACTCTTCAGATTATGCCCTCTGTGAAGATTCCTGCTCGTATGATATTACAAAAAATAAAGTACTGATGAAAAATCATACGAAGATAAACAAAAGAAACGCTAAGCAGCCCTTGATGATAATATCCTTCATCCCTCTTCGGTATAACAGCCACGAAATAAAAGTACTTAGCATTTCTCAAGCACTTTTATTTCGAGTTTGCACGTCACACACAGTGCGCGATAAATTCTACAGGCGTAGGGTAACTCAGGGAGAGATTGTCATTTTTTTCTCGATATTATGTAGTTGATATTATCCAAAGAATGTTTGTCGAATTCCAGTCTTTGGAAATAGCAATTAATATTAATTTTATTATTTTACCTCGAATTTTACAAAATTTTTGTGCAAATAATTTCAATAATTTTTTTACATACTTCGATTTTATACCTAAGTAATTATACTTTTATCACAGATTTCAATCATTACTAATTCTAAACAAAAACAAAAAATTTCGCCATTTCTTAATGTTTTTTTTTTCAGTCAAAATTATTTTTAAATAAACTTTATTCTCTGAGATTTTTTTATATCGAAAGGAAGAGATGCATTGATTAAAAAAATTATGACGATTAGCCATCTCACCCGAAAACGCCCTATATCATCCGTAATGATAATAATGATAAATATATGACAAGAATGGTCGTTGGGGTTCCATAATTCTCTTCGTTCTCTCAATTCTTTTCACAATTGCCACACATGCATCGTATTATCAGTAGTGCTCCCCTATCTCCCGCTGCCTACATCGAAATACTGGCATAAGATAAACAAATACACATATGAGGCGTAGCAGAAGTGAGCCATGTAGGGAAAAAGAGTTTCGAGTGGAAAGTCCTCAACTTCGCTCAACAGGCGCGCTGCATATGAGAGTCACGGGATTTTCTGAAAGCTGCAAAACGGCATAATTAATTACTAATCAATTATCAAACTTTCATGCATCAAAGTTTATCGAATTTATTAATCAAATCAATCAATTTTTTTTTCGCACAGTAAAAACTAAACCATATTAGTGCATTTAAAAAAAAAGTCTTAATCCAAAGACATTCCCAACCTCACGATTTTTTATTTATTTTTTATTTCGCCATTGCCCGTACAATAAAATTTTATCTAAATACAAAAATATTTTGTTTTTTATGTCCGTGTGTATTTGGCACAGTTTTACATTTTTTTCTCCTGTTTCAAAAAATATTTGCAATTCGAAAAGATTCACAACATTTTTTTGTCATTTTTCATATGCAGGAAAAAAAATGATAAGAGATTTGAAGAATTGTCACTTACTCAACAACTTTACGTAATCATTTTTGGCATATTTTTTCTTTATGTAGATGTTGTGTAAATGCAACGTGTGTGTTAAAAGTGGCTGCAATAAAAGATGGAAAACAACGCGTTGAGCAACGCACAAAAATTTCAGACCGATTTCTGTCTTGGTTATTTTAAGTTTTCAACTACCAATGTCACACATCATGTTACCGTGAGCGACGCTTGGCTTCTCCGCAATATCTGTGTTGCCGTGTCAAACGATAAACCGTCACTTGTGGTTTACCGAAACAAAGTAAACAACATTATCTCCGGCTGTACTATACACTATGGTGTACTACGTAAATCCGGCAAGCAGCAGAAGGCTGAGAATGGCTCACTAGCTCTAGGGCAGGTGTGATTGTTCCCCTACCTTCGCTCACTCCCAATACGTATGTATCCACGTATCTAGGTTTCGGGTTACTGATATTACAGATCGTATTATACCCGCCGAGCTTCGTATCTACGATTATGATTCGAATGATCATATATCGTACAATCGAATGTACAACAGAAAAAAAAGAAATTTTCATCAAATGAGTAATACGACTACTAATTTTCAATAACGCCAATCGATCCAAAAGTCAAACATTACCTCAACATTAGCTCGATAATTTTCAAATTTTCATTACATTAAAAAAATACTAATTTTCATGGCAAATTTAATTGTTTTATTATAAAAACAATCGTCGACACGTATTTGTACACTTAAAGTGCAAAGAAAAAAAATGCAGATTAAAAAAAAATCGTCAACTAGTGAACAAAAAAATTTTAATGCGTACTGACCAAAATGACAATTTTTTTCGCGATTATTATAGGATGTGCAATGGATAAAAATTAACATGAGAAATATGAGTGCTGTATTTCCAATAATGCCAACTAACGAAGAGTCAAATATTGGAGTTTGCGAAAAATGATCTATTTCAATATGTGACTAGGTTGGAGATATAATGGATGAGCGACTTTGATTAGGAATATGCAAATGACGCGGAGAATCAGAGAACGTGGTAATCAGGTAACAAAATCTCCGCGAATGCAGTCGCGAGACGAAGAACGAAATACA
This sequence comes from Clistopyga incitator, assembly GCA_947507545.1. Lineage (NCBI taxonomy): Eukaryota > Metazoa > Arthropoda > Insecta > Hymenoptera > Ichneumonidae > Clistopyga > Clistopyga incitator. The sequence continues at coordinate 10,407,654 of OX382173.1, read as the reverse complement.
ATATCGGTAGCAACGCGGCACGAACGAGTCTCTCACGGGTACGTTCACTACTGGGAATTGTTTTCGAGTCCGACGCGCGCTACACTCTGGAGCTCATGGCGTTATAACACGTGCAGTGTGTGCATGTCGGCCACGCGGTAAAAATTTCCCGCGGGCTTCGTGTTTTACATACGCCGGTACAAGTGTTTTGTTTATCTTGTATTACGTTCGCTCGCGAGATTGTACCACCAGCTTCTCGTAACATGACGCAGACTTACAAAGAAAAGAGCATTGAATTTCATGGATAATCCCGGAGTGCAACAGAGCGAAATGTCGTTTATTCTCTGCTCGCTCAAACGGGGGAAAAAAAATTGTAATATTTCAATTAATTTTTGTGTCTTGTTATTAAAAGGTAAAATTCAATTTTTGGATTTTCATACAAAGTTTGCGTCCAAAAAATGTTTGGCCTCTGGAACTTTTTGTAAAAATTTTTATACCTTCTTAAATTCCCCTTCTTAGCAGTTTTTTTCAAAACATATAAATGAACAAAAATTATGCGGTCAAAAATAAAAATGACAAAGTATTTTTTGAAAATTTTGGAAAAAGAGCTCCTTTATCGCTTTTTTGTCATTCTCGTGTTGAATAATCATTGTAATCCAAAAATGTTAATATCAATTTACTGGATTGATTTAATATTTAGCATTAATTTTGTAAAATGTATTTCATGGGAAAAGCCTTATTTTTCAAAATTGAAATTGAATGTTTGAAGGCCTGAAAATCATAACTTTTTAGCAAAGATTGTGTTTATTCCCTCGACATTCCTTTCGTCTTTGTTTCGTGTCCGGAAGCAACTTTGAAATTTTTTCACCGAACAATTCAAACTTGTGTTATTACAATGTGAAGAAAGAAAAGCGCGAATGAGGCCGAGAGTATAGCTTCTTTATTCTAACTGTTGGTAGAGAACACAGAAGGAAAAGGAGCAGTGAGATCTTAAATTCTCCTTTTTCCTTCCGGTCGAGGGAATGCGTTGAAAAGATCGGAACGACGATCTATCATTCGGCGCGAGAATCGTGTCTCGGTCAGGGACGGCTTTTTGTCCCAACCGCCGCACGCTCGCGCCTCGCCAAAACTTTTCTCGCTCGCACTTTACGCGTTCTCCTTTTTTCCGGCTCTTCCATTTCTTATTATTTTTTTCTTCCATCCGGAGTTCATCATCGCATCTAACCACCGACTAAGACCAACTTTACGAAAAAACCAAAAAAAAAATCATAGTAAAAGCACCTCGTAACAAATGAAAGCATTTTGATGCATTTGAATTTATTTAAGTCCACAGAGTTAAAGCATAATAATAATTATTATCCTTTATTGGCTCTCCGAAACCAAATTTACTTTACGCCACACAAAAATTTTTCCGATGTCTGGAAAAATAATAACTGGAAAAATAAAACTTTTGAAAAATGCATTTTTTTACATGAACAGATTTTTGCCGTTTATTTATTCATGTCCAATTGGTCTCTTTAAATCGGGCTAAAATAAACAGCAAATAAAATATCTGAAGAATCGAATTTTATTTATTTTTTGACATATCATTTAACATTGTCGTCATCATTGTAATAGCAATTATTGTATTTAATTTTGGGTCGTTTTGAAAAATACTGACATCGCAAGATGACAGCAATACAACACTTCCACGAATGAACCTCTCTTCTAATGGGTTTAGAAACTTACTTCAGACGACTTCAAGCTTTTTTATCGAGTGAATTCTGACCTCGTAAAATGACGTCAGAAGTTATACGACTAGAAAACGTTAAGGCACTTAGTTTACCTAGACTCAGCTAGTTGGCATTGTGAGAGAGGTGGCAGTGAGGGGGTGGGTGGGTTGATAGTGGTGGTGGCCCGGTTTCATCGGTGGTGAAGAGCCCACTTCGTTTTCGAGACCAGCAGACGGGATCACTTAACTGCCCGCTCCCGACAATGGGAGAGTCTTTCGCATTACAACGTTCAGTGTCTTGAGGCCTATTCACCGGAGGAAGCCTCCGGGCTATTCTTTGCCATTGTCTGTCGTTGTTGGAGCTGGTTATGGGGTACCTCACGCTTCTCCCAACTGCACCACTGACTCCCCTTCCGTTCTCGGCACTCGCTCGACAGCATCACCAGCAGAACCATCACGAGGAACCATTTCGAGGGTCCCACCGAGAGAACGCGCACCATAGCCCGAATCTTTGTACCGTCATCTAATTAGTCCTGGCATTTAACGGCACATAAATAAGTTAAACACTATTGAATTGTTGATAACGATAGCGCGGAAGGGTTTCGGGCTTTCGAAACCTCTCCCTTCTTTGTATACTCACTCTTTGTGACTCAATATCTCTCGATCTGAGCCTCTCATTTTTTTTCAAGCAATTGAACGTTGCCATTGAATTTTTACAACATTTTTCAAGGCCACTAAGTCACACGAAAATCATAAAAAATAAAGATAGTTCATTGAAGCTGGTTCAAATATTTTTTCAATTGCCTTATGACTGAAAATACAAATTATTTGAATCCTGCAATCACAATAATATTATTAGACAAAGCAAAAATTGAAAATTGATCTAGGAAAAATGGCTTAAATTTTATGTTCCTCAATGAATTTCTGAGTCGATACTCAATCAAGTATCGGAGTCTGTGCAATACTAAAAGTCTGCTGCACTTCGTCGCTTGAAATTACGTAAATTATATACATCCTGTGATATACGATCGGTGTCGATGATAATGTAGATCCGATGGAGAAAAAGTTGGTGAAACACCGAAGCAAGGAAGTTCCTGGCTTTCTCGAACCACGCGGTACCGCAAGTTCGATTCCTCGTGAAAGCTTCCGGGAAATGGAATCTAAGTGGACAGAAAAGTGGGCGGAAGGGTGGAGGGTGGGGGCGGAGTGTAAGGAACAGGACAGGGGTGCTTTGAGATGACTTGGAACAGATGGCTGATCAGATACCAGAAATTAAGGGAGGAGCTAACCGAGAAGACTGTGCTAAGCACAGTAAAGGAACGACAGGGGAGAAACGAGGGACAGACTGCTAGAGGAACGAGAGAAATGTGTTTTAATTTTTCAAGTTTTTTAATTAGCGAATGTCTCGGTTCCGCCTTGCCGCACGGCTGGGACATTTATATTAGACTGCTGCTGCTGGTGGACTGGCTTCTCTCGCTAGTTCTCAACGTTCACCTCTTCTGCAACGCTGAAGAATGTCTAAAACCAGGGCCCGACGATCGCACTCCAACATGCTTGTCATTTCCTTCCTATCCTCCTTCATTCGAACCCAACTCCAGTGTCTTCAATGGGCAGTTTGTCCTTTTTCTTGATTTTAACGCGAGCCCGATGCCCTCGGTGTTCCTATATTTTTTTCACTTTACCATTCGCTCCTTCGCTTCGCCCCCCTCGCCGCTCCTGAAACGTCCAATTTGTTATTCGTAATTACGTATTAAATAATAATTATGCAGCGGAGAGAGGACGCCAGGAAAGGCTCTTGGCTCGGGTGTGTCGAATCGTGATTTATGACGAGGCGACTCCCAAACCCGAGAAAAGAATAATTAGGAAAAGGGCCGCGGATGTTAAGGGGGATCTGCGACATTGGGAAGAGCTCTGGGGTCAAAGATATAAATTTCGATTGCGAAAATATTTTTCAACAAATTTCCGTTATTTGCGCATAAATTTCGGTGAATCTCCCGAAGTGACTAATTGAAGAAAGAAAAAAATAAATAAAACTCTCGCGCTTAGCACGGAATATCTAAGCTAAGAAAATCGAAAAAATTCCATATTTTGGATCACATGGTAAAGAAATTGATCTTGTAATTTTTGAGAAATTAATTCCATTGAAATAAAAATCTAGCTTTTTTCAATGAACAGATTGTTCTGAACTGTCATATTGCTTGTACTCCATTAAAAAAATGAGTACGAACCACCAAAAAGGGTGGAAAGGGTTATAAAAAAATTAGCATCGACTTCAAAAGTGACAGATGGTTAAACCTCCCGAAGCCAAACTTTCCCCCATCGTCCGACAGCTTCATTTCGGCATAAGTGAAAATCTGTCGGTAGTCTCTGATCGACTCATCGACCGGCGTATTTATTGTTACCCGAGAGGGTATTTCTTGATTTTTGATGGGGTTGGCAGCGCTTCGACTCTTCCGTCGAGCCCGTCGTTTCAACCCTGAGCCACCCAGCGTCTCTTCCAACATTTTCCGCCCTCCTCCTCCCTTCGGGACACAGTCGCACCGGTTATCCAAGCGGGTTCACCTCGGTATCGCTGAGGCGCACTCCCGCCAAACAATGGCTCCCATATAATTGCTTTTATAGCTCACTGAACGCTAAATATTCCATACTTTTCCTTCTGCTTCGCGTATCTCCCGCAGCGAGCGAGCGAGAGTAACCAAAAGTAGTTCTTCGCTCGTTGGTCTCGTCGTTATTCCCTCCGCCTATGGCAACTCTTCTCTCGTCGCCGACTCCGATTCACGACGTACCTCCCGATTGGGTAAATACCGTTATTCCCTCTTACCCTTACGTCCTCACCCCAGCCTCTCGTTTATACGTGCAGTACGTACGCGTCTTGCCTCGAGGGACTGACTTTTATTTTAAAAATTGTTGGATATCCACAGGCAAAGTGGAATAAAATGGCGAAATAGGCTGGTGCAGTGTTCCCCGAACACGCTCACGATTCTTCCATCTTCGATAAAAATTTTCTGCCGCAAACGCGCGCTCCAAAGAATTTTTCCAATTTTTAACATTCCTCCGGCGTCTTCGATTTTGCGGGTAAACTGTGACTTCGCGAAGTAGCGAAGAGGAAACAGTAAACGACGCACGATCAACGAGGAATGAATAAATTCGAGACATTTGAAATCTCCGGTGAAAGAACATCTTAACTGCACAATTTTTTCAAATTTTTACTTGTATTTGTAAGCTGCTCCTTTTTTGACAGACTCTTATTTCCGATCTGCCTTCAGCTGTCAAATTCACAAGAAGCACGTCGTTATTTTATCGTCTTATTAAATTTGCCACTTTTCCCAACGTATAAAATCGACTTAAAGTAACCTGCTGTAATTTCAGCAATATGCCCAAAACTTGCATATCCGCATATTCGCACCCAAACGACATATATGTGACATTTATCTAAGCGTGGAGATGAAACTCCGTGACCACGACCAAAAAGCTCCCCCCCTCTCGACGGCCTGTTTGACCATTCACAGTCCCACCACCCCCTCCCCCTCTAACCGTGACTGCTCTTTTTATCATCAGACAAGCGTTTTTCGTACATCTCGCCTAGTCCCTTTGCCCTGAAAGCGACTGACCACCTCAGTTTCCACTCTCGCCCTTTTTCCTTCCTTCCGCGGAGCTTTCTCCTCGTCGACCACCCTCGCCAGTACATACACCAGCAGCAGAACCACCACCACCACCACCACCACCACCACCACCACATTCCAACTAATACACCCTCAGTCTCAACCCTAAAATTTCCCAACCCTATCCGATCATCCCCACGTATATTGCGCCGTCGATACATGACCGAGTGCTTAATGTCAGCACTTCGTACGTCGCCCCGCTCAGAGAAACCTGTTCAGCGGCCAAAAAGCATTTCGTTCCGTTGGAGGTCCGTCGGCGACTGTAATTTTCGCAACCACCACGAAATCAGGGACTTCTTTCACCCCTGCATCGTCGTCCGGCGCTCGTTCCTGCGAAGCTGTCGGGAAATCAAACTTTATTGCTAAATACCATCCGATCAGCGGAACCACACATTGCAGACGTGGGGGAAACCTTAGCACGACTGATTCAGGTCCGTCGGGAATCCGGGCGCCCGGAAGATTGAGGCATTTAATGCCCACGCACGAGATTCCCGACTACTGTCCATTTTCAACCCATCGAGCTGTCTGAATGTCTGCTAGACTGTTAAAAAAAATCCCTTGAATTAATAGATGTGCAGATTTTTCCCCCCTGAAATCGCTCTATCATGCTGAAATTGTTCTATCATGCATTCATTTTATATAGAAGTTTGATGTTGAATTTGTTACAGCATAAAAAACTACAAAATAGGAGTGAAATAAGAAGTATGGTGTTAATAACAGAACATGAAATTAAAATATTGTCATAATCCTAGACGTGTTATTGATTTTTCTAAATAAATTTTTACCTTGTTAATTAACGAAAATCAATCACTCTGGAATTTGTTTGAGAATCACTAAATCGCACACTGTTTTTTGTCATATCCTGAAAAATTTATTTATAAAATGAAAAATGAGATTTTTTTTAGTCGGATTTTGACATAACTTTGAGGATGATGTCGATGGGTACCTTCGAAAATTCTGCGGATTCCTAAACCCAGCGAATGTCTCTTTCGGTACCAAAACTAGAACTAACGTCCTTTTCGGCCTCTATTCTATTCGTTCCTCGGCCAACAGAGCAAAGCAGCGAGTAATTAGAGCTCGCGCTGCAAACCCAGATAATAGCTTCTCGATTAAGTCATGTTCACAATGGGATTAAAAACGATCGGTTGACCGCTGCTGACCAGGCACCGTTTCCAGCCATTCTCCATTCGACAAACTAACCCTCGGCCAGTCTAAGGCCAGCTTATAGATATATACCTCTGCAAATTCCTACATTTCTCTCGCCTGCGTTAACCTTCTCCAAATTCAAGTTATCGAAGTGCTTTGAAGGCTTTTGGGTTGAGCTCTCGTTTAACAAGAAACTACGACTTTTGGTGAAACCTTTTACATCAGAATCCAAAATTATGAAACCTTCATCCATATATTTCCATTAACGACCTAAACATTAAAAAATAATTTGCAGTCAATTCAACGTTTTTTTCCTATCCACTGATCAATTAAATTTTTTTTCTACCAATGATGTCTCACACATTTCCCATTGATTGACTATCACACGATTCAACAAAATCTTCACATTATTCTGCATTTATAATCACAATTCATTGTACCCTAATTCGATTATCAATTTGATTGTTTTCGTCCATGATAAAATACATTCAGGTTAAATTGCTTAGGATAGGAATTTAGAAATCGATGCTTACATTATTGATGGAATAGTGAAACCCTTTGCTGCATCTGATTTATCTCGCGGGGGTCACGTCGAGTTTTTCTAATTGACGCTAACTTTAACCCTTTTCTAATGGCTAGTGCGGGGCGAGTCCTCCTCGGTCCCTAAAGCCCAAATCCTTTCACTCACTCGTCCCGCGGACTCTTTTACTTCCCCATTCCCCAACTTCGAAGGGCGCGACGCGGCGTTCAACCCTTTTTTAAATTCCTTCGTCGCGCCGTCATGATCACCACGGCCACGAGCGGACGTGCGGCTCTCTACCTCCGCCGTTGGTGGATGGATGAAGATTAATTCGTTCCGTCTTAATCGCATCAAAGTTCGAGAGCCGCGGTGCGACTCTCAAGCTTGAAAACGCGCGCGCGCGCGCGCTCGGCTATAAGCTCGACTTCAACGTCTCGGCTATCGCTCTTTCACTTACCCTCTTTCAAACCGCTTCCGCACTTTTCGAGTCCACGTTGCACAGCCTCGAGCTAACCTGCCACCCGCTTTTCCGACGGACCTGCAAACCCTCTCGGCTATGCGGTAACTTTTTTCTTCATACGGCTTAAAATCATTCCGTAAAAAGGAAAATGCAAATTTACCTTATAATTAACCTAAGAGAATTCATTTTCAAAAGAAAAAAAAAAACAAGCCTCGAGCCAACTCACATTTATGGAAAATCCTCGCCATAACTTTTTTGCTTCATACCGTTTAAAATAATTTTGCGGAATGTACAACGCTAATTGAGCTTTTGATCCTCGTGGAAATGTCACATTTACCTGAGGACATATGACACGTGCATTAAGAAACAACAGTTTCAGTCCCTCAAAATTTTATGTCGTGATAAATGATAAATCGACGAAAAATCTAACGTCACAATTTTCACAGCATTTATCTTGGGCAGCAAGAAATAAGTCGCTTCCACACTCTTCGAGACCAAGGTGCACTGCCTCGAGCTAACCGCCCACCCACATTACCGACGGACCTGAAGATCCTCTCGACTCCGCGATTTTTTTTTTCTTTTACTTCGTGGAAGTAATTTTGCAAAATGCGAATTAACCTTCTAATCCTCGGGGAAATTAGACATTTGCTTAAACATTCGCGAACAATTCTTTGAGTATTTTGGAAATATCAATATTGAAAGTAAATGTCAAAAAGTTATTAATATATCAGTACGAAAAAATTAATTAACAGTTTTTTAGAACACAATTTTTTGCTATGAAGTAAATGAATTAATTTTTTGCTTCGAATATTAATTGCAAAGGAAATCCTTTTTTCGTTTCTTTGTGATTGTTGCCTGAAAATTGTACGCGAATGAGATTACAGATGCAGAATTTTTTTTATCTTGGAAAAAAATGGGGCGACTCAAGGAATTAATGACAGATTTGCAAATTTTCAGAAAATTGTACTTCCTCTTTTTTTGCTTGCCTACTACTACTAATCCTTCTCGTCCAGATATTCCACCTGGCGGATAATCATATATTTAATAATGTCCCGGTATTTTTCGTCCCGTCTTCCAAAGTTTATGCAGGGTGAAAAAGTTGGCGCGAAAAGTGCCTGCGACGAGGGGAAAATGTGCGGCGAGACGGCGAGACACGCGCGAAGGCCGAGAGTTCGAGGGGCGGAGGGTGGAAACAGGAGATCCCACGAATTCTACGCCCAGACTCCAGCTTTCCAAGTGACAACCCTTTTTATTTAGGGTGCAACTTTTGCGGGAGTGTGCGAGCTTGAATAAATCCAATATTGTGCCTCGGGCTCGAGAGGGTGAGATACACGGCGGAGGTACGCGGAGGGAAAAAGATGAAAAAGCATGGGTGTCGAACCGTATCAAATAAAACGGAATAGAAGAATGAAAAAATCGTTTTCGAAGCTACCCAGGTAAAAAAAAAATCTCGTCTTCCTAGCCCAGACGATAAAAATAACATTACATAGTCTCGAATTAGTTTCAGTATTAATCGAAAGAATCTAAACATTCAAAAAACAAAATAAACAACCAAATGTTTATAATAAGACTATTACAAAAAAAATGTAACGATAAATTTTACTAGAAAAATTGTCAACAATTCCACTCAAGAACGACAAATAATAAAATGATGTAAAACAAATAACCGGAATATATGACATTACAATAAAAATGTAATGATACATTTCATCTTAATTAACTTATATCGAAGCGAGACGTCAACTAATTTTGCGGTAAAGTCGTGAAAATGTAAAATAATCGTCGCCGAGGTAAAATCCGCGAAAGGTCTTGTGGAAAACGCGGGAGAATACAAAAAAAAAAGAAATTGAGAATTAAAGCTAATAGCCATGCGTGCTATATGACGATTGCAAAAAACTGCAATGATAAATTTTAAATACCGCCGAGATTGTGAGTAAATTCGCTTATAGCGTAGCGGAACACAGTTAATTCCACGCGAAAGTTGCGAGAATGTGAAAGAATCGACGCTGCGAAGAAAAACACAAAAGGTCTTGTGGGTAAGCGCGGGAAAAACTGTCGGCAAATCCCACAGCATGAAAAATTCGTCGTGTGTAGGTAGGTGTGGAACGTGTAGCTTCTATGGTTTCATTTCTTGACCGGCCGTGTTTGAGGGGAGGGCTAAGCGTCCCACTCAGCCACCACATAAAAAACATAAAAATAAAAGTGTGCAGAGTGGTGAATCTCGTGGCCTTTGTTCTACCTCCGCTTGCATTGTTTCCTGGTGTATGCCAACACACCGGTCCTTGCAGCATGTGCACTGAAAAATAATTTAAAAAAACACGCATGAAGTGCTTTACTGGAAAGAAAATATTCACTATTTATATTGCATTTCATTCGGAAAAGGAACCGCCTGAATAATATAACCATGAAACACAGTTTCGACAATGTTCACCTCAAATTAAATTACTAAAATTCGAATTGCGCTCCGCTTATGAAAAATTGTAATACGAAAATATCACTTATTTTTTTAGAACATGGTCAAATATGCAATGTAATCAAAATTTTTATTCTTGCAATTTTTTTTGCTATTATTGACTCCGGAAAGAATTTGACGTTTAAACAATGTGTGCAATTCTATATAATATTTTTAATCTGAAGCGTCTATTTATAATCATTTTTTCCATTGCTTTAATGTATGCACTGGAAGAGAAAAAGTGGCATGTAGAAAATACCAGCGGCTTTTCGTAGTGGTTCACACACTCAAAAATGTGAATTATGAAAAAAATTGCGAGCCATTGACCGTGATAATCAGTCCCTGAAATTGAATCCCCTTCTGACATTTCCACGGATCTCGTCATTAATTTGTATCTACCCTCCGAAATGCGCCAACAGTGCACGGTACTTTCGTTAAGGGTTGCTGTGGTTGCACCGCGAGGCGTCGGCAAGGGAGTTGCAGTGGAGGAGTCGAGCACATAGAGAGTCAAGCGAGCGAGCGAGCGTGCGGTGCGGGCCTAGGCGGTAAATTTCAGGTTGCGCGAGCAGGTTTACAATGGAGCTACACAAAAGGAACGGGGGTTGTACACCTCGCGCCCCCGCCGCCCGGGCCACACAATTTTGAGGAGGCCGGATGTATTTCGTGTGCTAAATTTTTCAGGCTTTCTAATTAAAAGGCTAGTTAAACAAGGCACATGCCGGTTCTGCCCGCAGGCTCTCCGCTTGCTCTGTCTCTCGCTCACTCTACGAAAGCTTACTTGGGCCACCGCGCGAGTACCACCACCACAGGATCACAACCAGGAGCTCCATAACCCGTAGCCATACTCCCTGCAACCCTTCTCGACATGACCCAACCACCATGGTACAGCTGCCACCCCCACAGAGCCTCCCAAAAGCTCTGAAAGCTACCGCGGAAACAAACATCGTTCAACGATGTGCGTTAACGCTTCAGGAACGCGGATGAGGCGAGGAAGTACCCGAGCGGAACCGAGAGATCGGCTGAACGTGAGTGAGACAAGCGAAAGCAGGTATCCTTTGAAGAACGTGGCAGTAAATATGTATTTTGTACATAGGGCCTGCAGGTGAAGGAAGAGGAGGCAAAAGTCGCGTTTTCTGGAGGCTCCTAATTAATCAAGGGCTGCTTGGGTGAGTTGAGGGGTTGGCGTTAATCGCTCTGCCTGCCGTGTATGTGATTCCTCTTCCATTGGGTTGAAAAATCTCTTCACTTTGGGAATTGACCTTCCAGGGTCGAGAGTAAAGCCAACGTTGGCAGTATTCTTCAAGTTCAGCCCTTGTTGCCGTTGTGTCGGCTTCCTGTATAAAGGGGTGGATATAAACACTGAAATTCCGCACGATTCTCCGGACGATTGCTTCCAGGTCTCATGGAAAACTTTTCCATGGAAGCATTAAACTAATAGATAGCTTTATTTGCCATGAGAGTTTACCGTTAGGATCATCCGAGTCAGACCCTCCTTCTCCGGCTGCTTTTGTATCGGGGGATGAAAGTTTTGTCCGGCTTCGCTTGTTCTCCCGCATATCTTTGATACTTATCTCTCACGAAACAACAGCGCTTCGTTTTTTTTTTGTACCGGAGACGAGGCGAGATGAGAAGTCGAGGAAAGTTGTTCGGAGATGATTCGTCAGGATCAGTTTGATGCTGTGAGTCCGTTCGCCGGAGCTCGTGAAAGATTCGGAGTGATATTGTTATCGATGCCAATAAACGGATCCTTCCATTTCGGTCTTGGTTCACGGGAAAAAAGAAACGATAAGGTGATCCTAAAGAAAAACAGGTTCGGTCTTCGTGGACACGAGCAAAGTTGTTGTATTCAAGTTACATGCTTCGTCTGATGATGGTCCATACAACCATCGGTGATAATTTGTCAGAGCAATCGTCTTAAATTAGTACAGTCCGTATAACTATGAGCATACAGATACTAATAAATGTCAGTTGGTGCTCACATATCCCAATTCATTTTGTAATCGTATCGTCGACGCGTTTCCTGTTCGAAGATAATTGATCTGAAGAACAACGTTGATCTTCGTCACTGTCTTTAATGACATTTCATGCAACCATCGGTGATATGTACCATCCCTTAAAGCAATTCAATATAATACAGTTGGTGATTGCAGTTGTTCAATTGTCTCGATTCAGTACAGTCCAAATAACTATATACGTACAGTCGGCACAACTATACACGTAAAGATCCTACTAAACGTAACCCAGTGACCACGTCCGTTGGACTGTTCATCTGGTCGTCAGTCCGGGAGAACGAGAGGGATCGAATCAGTGGGAATACGTATTCCGGTGTTCGCATATCCGAATTCGTTTCGAAATCGTATCGTCGACGCGCTTCACCGCGGAGCCACTCTCGACTTAATTAAATGCGTGGGGCGCACGGGGTGAGGGTTTGGGTGGATGAGCGTCGAGCGGGTGGAACAGTATCCCAGATATCGCCTTGCCAGCAGGAAGCCTGTCGCCACGACCTGAAAGGGTATAAGGTGCTTGGAAGCAGGACGAGAAGCGGAGAAGAGGCTACACACAAGACCCTACGACTATAGTTGGTTTAGTGATTTTGGCGTTTATTGGTCGACCGTGACGCCTCCCGGAAGATTGGCCCAAGCTGTTATAAGCCCGTTGGGGATGCTACTCTGTAGGTGTTTCGACGAGAGAAGAGAAGAGGCGTACCTTGGAATACCGCTTGGCTGAAGAAGGCAAAGGGCCACTTATGTACTTACGTACGTGGCACGCCGTCCTTCTCCTTCGCCTTGCTTTCGAACCTTCACTCTGTCGGGCCGTCTCTTTCCACGTTATTGGGGATCCCTTTTGTAGGGTCCACTTGCGTCAAACTTGTCGAGACTATTAGCCTGGGAAACTCATCTCGCTCTCGTGTCTTACTTGACATCATTATCTGTCGCGTTGATGCAGATGTTGTATGTCCATTTATTACCATAAAGATCTTGATCATTCAGTCCATCCTTATCCTTGCAAAATTCGTTCTGTACTTTTGTATCGATCACCCACGATGGGACAAAACAAATTTTCATAGTTTTTCTCATAGTCTTTTGATTTGTTGCACGGTTTCAGAACTCAAGAAATCACGAATGTATGTATTGATACAGAAAACATATTGAACATTGATTTGGGTATAAATTGATCCATTTGGAAAAGTTTTGGAAATAACATAATCGGAACATTGTTCCGGGTACCTGAATGAAATTAGCCCTTAAAACTATAACAAGGGTAGAGGAACTCTCACCCCCTACCTCACGTTTTCTCGTACCCTCCACCCCCTGTACTTTAACTCTCGATCTCTCTAGGAAACTTAACTGTCACGGCACTGCAGTATGTTACTAAATGATCCAACCCACGGCCATTATCCGCCCTTCTCCGCCTCCAATTTTCCCACACCCCTTCTCGATGGTTCCGCGCACCACCGGCATCAGCCTCCGCGCTAGCTACTAGCGCACCACCTTCGCCAACGTTGTAGAATACGCAATTTAATACTCGACCAATTACATATACGAAATCTTGTTAGCCACGGTTATACGACCGTGCATAGCCTGGTTAGTTCGCACCGAGTGAGGCGGAAGGGGGCGAGGGGTGGCACGAGGGGGTTGAGGACTACCGTGACACCCGGGGCATTCTTCGAGGGTGTCTTAGGAACGGAAGAGGGCCATTTCGTAGTAGGGCGGCTGGTTGCCACCGAGGGAAACGAGAGACATACAAACTTGCACGATTATGATCCTCGATTACAACTATAAAATGCGATATTGTCTCAGAACCACCCTTCCTTATACGCGACTCACCCTCCGCCTACAAGATCATTCAGAACCAAGACATTTCTTTGCAACATTGTATTCCCCGTTAAACTCACTTTTTTACTAACTTTATGAACACCGCAGTTTTATTTTTTAGTTTTTTTTTTTCAGGGGATCTTTAGTCAGCTTGCGGAATATATTGATTTCTTTTTTTAATTTCGCGTACAAAGTTGATCAGGTACAAGACATTTCTTTGCAAAATTCACTTTACAAGGTTTATAAGCATATAAACATTGCAAGTTTTGAAAAACGTATTTTTTCGGGTGTTTTTAGTCAGTTTGCGAAATACAGTTTTTGACAATGGAATTGTGTCTGTGGAAAGCGATTGAAGAGTTGGAGAAAAGGTACCATTCTAGTGTAGTGATTTATGGAGGTGGCTGAGCCGTTGCGCCGTTGATAGTCATTCATTAATCGCAACCGTACGAACAGCAGTGGTAGATACGGGGCACGATCAATGCCGTGAGCCTTATCCGAACGAAACGGATTGATAGGCCGACTTATCGATTCCCCGCGACGAACATTCGTTCGGTCACACCATTAGAAATGACCAACGGGTGAGAATACACTTCCCCCACTTTCAAGACCGAACGCATTTCCCGTTTGGAGAAATAGCGGTAATTCATTTTTTTTTCTTGCTCTTCAATACAACGGGAAGCTGCTGCAGCTCTTAATTTCTCTTGTACATTTAATGTCAACACTAATTTTTTATTTTTCATTTCTGATTTCAGGTAAGAGAATTATTCGAACGAGCTCATACTTTGGTATCCGGGATAGCCGTATCTCAATTGTAAGTAAAATAATTAAGGCAAATGTATTAATTTATACAGCAAGTTATGAAATGAACAAGAATGACACCGACACCAATTTTTTTTCCAATATCCTGTAATGTATAGGTCAAAAGTTGTCAGACTTTGTAGCATCGAACAAAGTTACGTTTTTTTTTTCTAAATTACATGACTTAGAAGAATAGAGAGTACGAACTTTCGCTTTTTATAGATCCTCCCTTTTTTCGTTTACCTTTGTCTAAATATTTCATTCTAAATAACAACCATTCATCAATGGACAATAATAAACCGTCTGACTTGACTTCTTCGTTCCCCTTCTAAACCATCCCATATTAAGTACATCAGAACTCGTCATCATCCTTCGCAACTTCGAACTCAACCTTGCATTTCCAATATTGAGTTCTCATATGATTAGTGGTTATAAAGTTTCATCCAGAAGATACTCGTTTCAACACCGTGTCTAGTGACATGTAAATGTTACTTTTTTCGCGTTTACCTGGTTTGAATATTTCATTCTTAATGCCAACCTAACCAACAGCCAATAATAAATCGCCAGACCGACGGAACCCTTTTCCCCCTTCCTGGAAAACCCCGTAATACGTGCACTAGTCCTTGATATACTTTGTATCTTGAAGTTGCATTTTTTTCACACTATTATTTATACGCCACGGCATTACATAGTTCCATACACAAGATGATCCCTTCCATGACATTTTTATAGATGCGTCATATACGATTCGTCAATAACGTCGCATGTGACGGAAAACAAGCTTGAGAAAAGTAATGAGAAACGACAGGTCAGCTCTAATAGCCGAAGTAGACTGCTAGACTAAAAGTGAGAAATAATTAACGACGAAGGGAAAGGGCGGATGGCGATCTGGCAGTAACCCTTCGCATCGTCGCCGACGACACCACCAGCCGTGTCCATTGCAGTCGCTCGACCCCCAGGGATCTTTTGCAGGGAATATAAGCTCTCGTTCCCAATAGCTACTGCACCAGCACGTGCAGCCCTGCGAAATCAAAAGCCCTCTTGACCCGAGTATGCACGTTGTCTAACCGGACATGGTATGTATATATACCATAGCAGCGATGGCAGGGTAAGCAAGTGAGACGTGTAGTATCCGGGACCAGGACGAGACCATGTGGACGACCTTCGACGTCTGCATCCCTTAAAGGAGCATGATTCAGAAACGTCTAGTTGGTGGCTGGTTCGCCCACTTGTCTGGGCAGTCCATAAAGGGTCACCAGCGATAGGTAATGAACCGATTAATCATTGATCCTACCCTCAGACAGTGTCAAGTGTTCTCCAAGTTTTTATTTTCCACTCGAGTGACATGGACTCTCAAGGAGTCTCAAGGATTTCACAAGTCCACTTGTGCAGTCTGTGCCCAAAAGAGTAACCCCTTAAATAACCAGCACACACTTTGTTTCCATCGGATAATCTTCATGCCCTGGAGTTTTTAATAAGTCCGATGTCTCAATCTTCGACACGTCGAGGTGGTCCTTCTGCCTGAAGATAATAGCCCAGGACTTCCTTTATGAAGTCGGCGAAATTCGTTCTTCTCTTTACACTGCCCTCTCCTGCTTTCTCTCCGCTGGAAATAAGAGCACTAGGAATAATGGAAACAGCTCCTGCTTCGCGGATTGAAAATCCGCTTATTCACGATATTCGGAGGACGCGACGACGAGACTTAAACAAACGGCAGATTTAATTGAAAATTGGAATATAATTGCAGACACACTGCGGATCGAAACGGAACGCCATTTCTTCTGACCTGACTCACTTTCCTTCGTGGAAATGGAGAACGACGAAAAACCGGAAAATTAGTAAGTGGAAGTGGAGAAAGCTCCATGCAAGAGAGCTTTGTTTGATTCGCAACTTCGGCAGGGACGAATTAAAAGCTCAATGTAGAGGTGGAATGACAGAGTTGAAGAGTATCTGCAAGTGGCCAGTCGAGCGGAAAAAAAAGTAAATGCAAATTTGGACACTATCGAATTAATGTCACAATTAATCAAATATGTTGTGTACCATGGAATGGGAAAACCCGCAGCTTTTACCCAGCATAAATTAGGGATAACTTTTGCCATACGAAAACAAATATATCGCTAACCATATTTATGGAAGCGTACCAATATTTCCACGTTTCATTTCCACGCTTTTGATTCCCAAAAAAGCATTAATTTTTGAATGATAATTCTGGTAAAGCGATTATGAGAATTGGATCGCCCATTTAAAATATATTTGTCATCAGAGTGACACTAAACTTTCCATCAATTATTTTCTGGGCAAGCAGTCCAAGGAAAACGGGTGTCCATGGTCTTCACAGTCCGACGGACAGACAGATCATCATCCGCGTTATGTCTTAGCCTCGCTACGTCGACTGGCTTGCACTTGGACGTGCTTCGGCATAAGTATTCGTACACTGCCATACTTCTACAAGTATCACTGTGTGCTATAATTTATACTATGTATACTATATCCACTTGGTATCCGCTTTTCCAAGCTCTTCGGGAGCCTCACTCTGGCGTTGGGTTGGCGAGAGCTTATCGACATTATATAATGATGTTTATCGTCGTGCCGTTGGGCTAACGCTGGGGGGAGGAGGGAGGGGGAGGGAGAACAATCGTTTCGAAGGTAAATATTTAACGTTATTTCGCGCAATGTTTCGCTCGTTGGAGGAGAAGGAGAAAGTAGAGATCGAGGGCTATGCTTGGGGTTGCTTTAATATGCTTTTCCCTGTCTTTCTGCTTCTCTCTTTCTCACTTTCTCACTCGGGATTCCTCCTGCTTTCGCTGAGATTGAGCTTGTTATACTGAGCAGGGAACCCACGGAACCACCCGACAAACGTCACGTCTCCGGCGAACACTTTTGTGGCTGCTGATCTGTCTGCCATTTATTTTTGAGGTGTGCATTTTTATAATACTACTCGTGGGCATCGTTATTTTCCACTCAGATTAATTTCGATTTTTCTAGCAACATCTACAGTAATCGACAGTAACTTTTTACTTATGAAATTATTTTCATAACCACATTATCTCGTCTTATCGATTTTATGGTAATAATGCGACAGTTAATGTACATACAAAATTCGTTACCGTGTTGACAAATTTTTCCAAAAATATATGAATTTTAGAGAGACTATTTATTTTATTTAAAAAAATTTTTGCGGTCAGACGTTAACTTGATTTTATGGTTTCCCAAACCAGTTATTTTGAATTTCGCTTCGAAGTACATTCGGAAATGGAGGTGAGTATATACTTTGGAGATTTTCAATTGGGATTATGAGACTATTATCGAGTTGATCGAATGGAATGAAGACTTGAGTTGAGGTCGATTTCAAGATCGCGTGATTGACTTTTTTAAGGTGTCGAGAATGAAAGGAGGATAGAAACAGGAAGGGAGTCAGCGTCCGGGTCGTGTACGATCGGCTAGGCACGATAGACCGCATCGCAGTGCCGAAAAAAACGAAGGAAAGAAATCGATCGGACGGGGTGGGTTGGTGGGCCTCCTCTCTCTCAATGTCTCGGCTTTATCGACGCTCGTATATCATTCCTTGCGACGACTATCTCGCCTCGAGAATCTCGAAACTTTCGCCCGCCGGGGTTTAGAGACGTACTACTACAATAGTGCAAGCAGTAGTCGTGGATATACCTATACTACGCCCGGAAAGCTTTGGAAGGTCTTTGAAATCGAGCTCGCGGATCAGCTTTTAAAAGTTTTCGTTGCGCCGGTATAAAATGCAATTTCCTGTTCCTTGAGAAGGTCGCCCGAGTTACCTCACGCGTTTCCGCTGTCTCAAGACACTCGATTCACGAGCATCATCAACAGATAGCTCAACTGTCGAATGAAACATTCACGATCGGATACCACCTCTTATAGTCACAAATTATCAAAAATATTTCGAACCCCCATTATTTCGCTACTCCAATGATTGCCAACTATTACATTTTATATCGACAAATTTACAGATTCGATTTATACCTAACAAAAAAAAAATTCTAATGCCTTTCGAGTGTTTCTCTAATTTTTTATGTTTCTAAATAATGTTTTGAAAAAAAAAACCATAGTTAAATATTGTTGAAGATGTGACTTGTTTAGTCTACTGGAGTGATAAAAAAAATTAGTAAACCATTCGAAAATACATGAACAAAAAAAGGCATCGTGTGTTATAAGCGGAGGACCGAGCTTGTACAAAGATAGTAGAATCGGAGGAAGCAGCGGCGCGATGAGGGTTGAGGTTTCGTAGCTGTGGGGTTCGTCGTAGTTGGAGACTTCGGTCAGCGAGTACGAGAACGGAAAGAGAGAAAGGAGCGAAAAGGATGGAATAAGAGGGAGGCTCGAGGTTGCAGACTGCTGACGTAGCACTGTCCAAGCCAAATGGTCAGCGAGCACCGTCGGTAATGGCCCAATAGACGCTCCTAACATTGCCGCAAGATATTGTTTAGGCACGATGACGGCGAACCACCCCCGAAGCGATTTCGCCTTGTGGTTCAGCTATACCGTAGTAGGTGTACTATTATTCCGACCGCCCGACCAACGGCCTCTCCTCGATATTCCGAGTTGCAAGGAAAAATACTCCGGCAGACAAATGTCTAGGAATATATACGATATCGGACGTTGAACGTCGTATCACTGAAATAACCACAGCGCTATACTACCACGTAGAAAAATGTGCCTATTCGCAAAAGATCTTTCCAATTCCATAAGGAAAAAATATCTATTACTGCCTCTTTGTGCGACGTCGAAGGTCCTCGATGAATGACAGACGACACCATAGCAAATGTCAACTGGGAGTTTCATCCAATCGAACTGGAGAGATGGAATTTATACATCCTTATCGTTCATTGACTGTTCGAGAGTAATGAGAAGCAAAGAGATTTGTGATTCACGATTTTTTCGCGTCATTGCTTGCTTAAGCTCACGAAAATTTCGACAATAAGATGCTCTTCATCATGTTTCGTGTATGATGTCACATGTTTGACGATGTTGGAAATTTAGCAGGGCAAGAATTATTGAAAATCCAGATGAAAGTTCAAATGAGAATCTCGAAAAATCCTGACCAAGGTTGAATCTACAGATATAGCAGCAGACTAAGGTTAATTTGTGCAAAATTTTTCTTTTTCGGTGTCCAGACGATTGAGTGGGTGATTTGGTGTGACGCGATGTCCTCACCCTCACTATTCCAGACCACTTTTTTCCCTCACTCGCGGGTCTGCGTCGCAAGGAGTCAAGTTCTCGGTAGAGTGCCCCTTGTTGGCCATTATAACTTCGCCAAGTCAGATAGTAATTAAGCCTGCAATAAGAAGAGGAAGACGGACAGTGAATCGAGTGAGAGAAAGGGACCGAGTACAGCTAGACTGGCTGTCGCGCCCATTAAGACATCCCAACGAATCGACACTTTGTGCACGGGGCAAGGAAAGGTCGAGAGTCAGAGAGGGAAACAAGAAAAAATAAAAGAAGGAGAACGAAAAAAAAAAAAAGGGAAAAGCTTTCGTCGAGCCGGTCGTCAAATGAAGCGAGAGAGGATCCGATAAAAACGAAAATTGTCAAAGGTTAAGAGAGAGAAGATTCAGAAAGCACGAATATACCGCCGGTGACCCCGAACCGAGTTTTCGATATTTCCAACGTGGTAATTGTCTCGGGATAATTATCGTTCATGGTAATGGCCACGTTCTCTCGCCAAAGCGATCGGAGGATCTCGGAAACGCCAAGAGAGAGAGAGAGAGGCAGATCAATTGTTGGAGAACTTGCTAAAAGCTTATATATTCGCTGTAGTCAGTGGCAGGCTTCCCAAGTATCCATCTCCATGGGTGAACCTATTTTTATTCGTCTTCAATACTGCATACGGTCGGATGAATAAATTAACCATAGTTATATGCCTGACGGATATTCCAGTTGAGAATTCAACGGGTGGGCTCTACGCCCGCTAGTATATTTACGTCCCTTCCCTTATGTGGCGCCCCCCCCCCCCCTTTTCCCTTGTGCGTTATGACGTTGTACATGTTACAAGGCAATTACAATTAAGTTGGCAAGCTCGCCGCTCGGGCGAAGTGGAAGTCGGAGTGGAAGTCGGGCGGAAGATATCCATGGAAGATACAGAGATCAGTGGTGAGCGAGTGAGACGAGCCCTTCGGTAAGGGCGGCAGGGGGAGGGACCAGGAGATAGTCCGTGCACTCACTCCTCCAGCTTCGCATAGTTCAAGTGAATATTTGCCGTTGCCATCCAATATTTAGCCAAAGTCAACATACCGTCTGCTTGCTGGCTATATCTCCTCATCCCCTCGCTCTTTCCATCCTGGTATCAGGCTGGGCGGTCCTTTTACCTATTCTGTAAAGGCTCCTCAAGCTGAGTAGAAAGTCGAAAAGGAAACGGGGCCGCGCGTACCGCGGTGAAAAGCGGAAAGGGAAGGTGTGGTCTCATCTCGTTTTTCCGACCTACGACCACTGAGAACAAGCATCCTGCAGAAAGAAAACCGGTATATGTCCATGGTCCACCGGCCGAGGGGTTTGTTAATAGAATAATAAATAGCCTCCTCTTTGTTTTCTCACGCTCTTAGTTTTTTATTCCGGGTTCTTGGGTAACTCGCGCTGTACCGAAGGACAACCAAGGGCGCTGCTGAGCAAAGTCCTGAATAAACTTTCAAGAGCCCCGGTGTACTTTGGGAGGAAGGATACGAGGAACAAAAAAGTCTATATAATCAACTCATGAGGTAGAATCTACCTTCAACACCGGCGTATCTATGTCCTCAGGAACTCGGTACACGTCTTCAGGAATTACTGATCTATCAAATGATTCAATAGCTACAGAAATCAGGGGTTGCAGGTGAACAGTTGGAAAATTTCAGTCTGGACGAGAATCAAGTTGGTCAACCTTGCAAATTCTCTTCCGGAAGAATCCAGGTGAGCATTTATAATGTACCTTCAACTTCGCGTCACATTTTAGTTAACCCGAAAAAAAGCTTTCTTTTTTCATGTCACAATTGACACTTCGAGGGTGATGCTGCTCACGTTGAATTTCTCTTTATTTCATGCGTTTGTCGTCTCCATTCCTCAACAGTATTTCTATGAGGTCACTTCCGTCATAAAAAACGGGATTGCACGAGGTCCCAGCTTTACATAAAAATCCTTTCACCTTTTACGCACGTGGCCTATCGGCAGTGGCATAGCCTGCACCTTACATCGTACGAGTTATCCTTGTATAACTATACCAGTACGTCATCCCACGGTAACCCGGGGTTGCGAGTCTTCCGGATGGTCCTCACGGAAGTAGGAATTCCGCTTCCACGCCGCCGCCACCACTGCCGCCCACATAATTTCAGAACGAAGCTTGGCACTGGGCGAGAGTGAAGAAGGGATGGCGGGAGGTGGTGGATAGTCGGCTACCTCGGGTTTTCACCGGTTAATATCTCCAGCCTGCTGACACCGACGAATAAAACATCGGAACGACGACTACGAGCGAGTCGACGACGAGGTTGCGGTGAGCTGCTTCCTCCGGTGCTCCTATGTTCGCACACAGTGTTGAGGTGGCATTTCTAGAAAGGCTTTTCTTTGGAAATGGTAGGAGAAAATGTGTACCGGTATAGATTCGGATTCTGCGGCGAAACGGGGAGCCGAGCGTTGATGGTGTCTGTGACGATGGTGTTGGCGGCTCGGGCAGAAATCACGACCACGGCCTCGCTTCTTCTCCACCCTTATTCTCTCTCCTTCGCCCCTGCCTATAATACACGTAAGAATACGTACGTACGTACCGCTCCCAGCGGCATAAGTATACGAAGATCTCTCCCAGGTATATATACGCTTTTTCCCCCGAACCTCCAAACTACGGAGGAAAGCTACATACATAGGTATACGTAATCCTGCTGGTTCTGCACTTTTTTTCTCTGCACCCTCAAAGTGTTGGCGATAAATACTGTGGCGAAGCCCTCGGCGTTACCACTCATGCCGTTATGGTTCTGCGGGTTCCTCGCCGCCTTCACCTTCGTCGCACATTCTCTCGCACCTTTTTCGTCAGGTTCTCATCACACCGGCGAACGAAGTTGTTGCATTCAGACCTACGAGCAGTACAAACCTGGGCCGATGAGAGAATCAGAAAATCCACGTGGTCATTCACATTTCGATGTGTCAGCCAAATATGGATTTGTGTTCATAGTTGCGTAAGGAAAAATCGGAACCTTGTACAGTGGGTCATACATGCATATGTATAGATAATCTACCCGGTCTTGTTTTTTTTTCATAGTCCTCTCGAACTGTCGGTCAAAGGGGACCAAATTGTTGAGCCCAGGCTCACCTGCCACCGAAACGAGGGGAGTTGATAAACCCACAAAAGCCACGAAATCTATGCGCTTCTTCGACAAATTTATGGTTGAACCATGGGCTGAAAGTCGTGGATGTCCAAAGCAGCGTAAGTCATTGAAACCCAGTAAAATGGGAGTGAGACCCAAGGATATTGTTATACGTGAAGCACATAGTGATAAAGAGAGAGAGAGAGAGAGAGAGAGAGAAAGAGAGAGAAGGAGGGATGAGATAGTGCAGAGTGCACAGAGACTTCAACGGTGAAGGAGAGTGCGCCTGGGAAGCACGTAGTGTGCAATAAGGGATTGCAAGAGACAGTGAGCCAAAGGATATCTACAGTGCTACCGGCCCGAAGCAATGGGAAGAGACGAGGTGCAGGAGCAAGAGGAAAGGAGAGGGATGAGACATTCGCGCATATCCGATGCAGAGAGGGGCTCGCTCGGGTACAGCGAGCGTGGGGATGAGGGAGCGCAAGGATGGATCCGGGGGTGTATGCTGTGCTGCTGCTGCTACTGCTACTGCTACTGCCGGTGCTGTTCGCTTGCCCAGAGGGAGGGAGATAAGGCTAACACAGCGAGAGAATGAGAATGAAGGGAGAGACGTTTCCACTATTGATCATCGAGGCTCAGAGTGTAATGCTAATCATGCCCCCTCGCCTGTACCCGTCCACCCTTCCCTTACTCTCTCAATTTCTCCCTCATTCCCTCGTCCCGATCCCTTTCCGTCTTTTCCTCTCTATCATTCTGTCCCTTAGCCACTACGGCTTTCACTATCCGTTCTTCTCATTCCCGACCCTCATCCCTCATCCAGACTCTCGACTTTTCTTTTCTCTTACCATCTCCTTCCAATCCTTACTGTCGGTCCACGTCCACCCCGCACGTTCACGCCACTTCACTGCACACTGACGTACACCGCATCGTGATACAGAAGAGGAGATATATCGGCTGTGACAAAATCCAGCTCTACCTTCTGGAACACCTCCGGAAACTAACCCCGAGGATGCGCTCCAGACTTTGGGCTGGAGAAGCCTTTGGGTGTTGAGGCATTGTAGTCCAAGGTATTTCTTCAGTTTAAGAGACATCGAGGCACTCGATGACCTACCGTTTATTCATGACTGGAATCTTATGTGGAAAGGGTCGAATGTCCTGGAAGGACACTGACCCGTTCAGGATAAAGTCTGGGTTCTCCAGGACAAAATCTGACCAGTTCAGGGTAGAGTATGGATTCAGATTAAAAATTACCACATCCTGGACTTGACAATTTTTATTCGAATTGGTCCAGGAATCGGAAGAGGAAATAGAAGAAAAAATCGAAGGCCCAGCGTGTTTTCTCCTTGTTTTTTTTTTTTTTCTTCCCTACTCATAGACGGAGTGGATTTAGACTGAGGGAATATTAATTTTGGGGGATTGTGAGGGAGTCGTGTGTAACGATGGAAAGGGATACGTGGATGGAAAAGGAAGGAAAAGAGAGTATAACTCTCGCGAGTGTCTAGACTGAACCACTGGTCGAGAGCTAACGAACAGCTGCGCATTAGCGTAGCAAATAATAAGAAGCTCTCAGCACTCGTTCGCCCTCTCACTCACTCGCCAACCCTCCCGCCCCTTCGACAAGGGCCAATATAATAATTACATCAGCATATCGGCAAACAGGAGTCAGCTTTGGCTCCATCGTTCCATAGTCCGTTCACTTCGAGCATTCGTCGCTCCTCAGCACATCCACCGAACCAACTACAAACAAAACTGCTGTTACGGTAAAATAAACAAATCATCTGAATAATAAAAAACTTAGCCGAAATTCCGTAGCTGGGCGAACGAAAAATACGTTTCACTGCATTCAGGTCGCCATGAATAGGAGAATATATTTTCAATTTACCTGCCGGTGCCTTTGTATTATTTACGAAATGGCGTAGCATTCACATACGTATTCCATGACCGACATTTACTTGATCATATTTATTATGTTGCCAGTTAAACTTTTGACCGATTTATGTTCATTTACACATTTTACATAGCGCTGAATTTTACGATTGTACAATGATGTCGCAATTGCACAATAGGAAATTAAAATTATTATTAAGCCGCCGCGGGAATTCAGGGAAAAATAATAATTTTACCGACGCATCCCATCCCTCTGTACACAAATATTCACTGCACAATGTATATTCGTAAACAATGAGCTCTCGCTGTTACGATTTTCATGTATATCATACCAATGTACTAATATTTTTGTTGCGCAAGAGAATTCAATGGCGAGCAGCTATTGTTACTTCCAAACATACATTTATTTGTTTATTTTCATCGCAACCTTCGCTGCATAATTATCTCGAACGGAAGTTGATAATGAGCCGGATGTTAATGGTGATAAAATGTTTAAATACGTTATTGTAAATGCAGTAAAGTGTATTTGAAAAAATAATGAATAATAAATGAATCTCGGTATGGAAAATATAGAAATTATTCAGAATATTATAAATCGTGATAAAACTTTTACGTAAAATATATTAAATATATTTGAAAATATCAAATGTTGTATGAAAAAATGGTAACACGTGCTTTTTCAAGACACTCTCGATGACCCGAAAAATAGTCTTTAATAAATACCGGATGCTTATCAACGAAGATAAGTAGATCCTTAGTTAAGGGCAGTTTTACGATATCGTTGAAGAAATCGGGGATTCCGTTCCTCATCGTCTCATTCTCTCAGCGGCCTTGCCTCCTGTACTATCGGAGCACGCATACATCGGACGCTATGAGAGCGGGAACGTTGAACGAGCCAAAGTAAGCCCCTAATTTCTCGCGGGGCTAAAAGTTGCCAGGCGTAAGCATTCGGTTCGGGGCTGTTCTGCGTAGGGCGCAAGAGAGTCAGTGAAGAGGGGATTCCCCGACTATAGGCGAGGGTCGGAGAATCGAGTCAATCGGCAAGGCGTCGGGTGAGAGAAGCGCGAGAGTAAGAGAGTGAGTTTATATTGGAAAAAAAAAAAGAAAAGAAAAAAGGGCAAGGAGGAAAAACCGAGAACGCTAGAGCAACACTCGCGCGCACCGAGTGAAACGTTTAAACTTTTTATGAGTTGCTGCGTCGCCACTCGAGCGAAGAAATTTCAATTTTGCCACCACGCCGGTATATACTGGCGCACACCCCTCAGTCCTCTCCTGCAATGCGCCAGAGCGGTCGCCCGTTTCGCACGACCAACTTCACCTTACTCTCCATCACTCTTTCTCTCAATCCTCCACTGATCTTATAGTCACTTTCCTACCTTTTTCCCCCTTCCTCCACCATTTTTGTTCTTGCACCAGTCTCTTTTCCTGTACGTCACATTGAATTTTAGGGCTTTTGCTGCAGAAATCGTGAAAAGTAAATTTATCGAAAAAACGTTATACTGTGTTTCGGAAATGCAATAAATAATACCTTTCCGCCTTGACGTAAGACATCATTAAGACTCACGTATAGATAAGTGACAAGGGAATAATCATTACATCGGAAATGGAAAGGGTAGATTGGGAAAGTACGAGTGAGTTTGGACCGGTAGATTTTCAAAGAATTCAAAATTCAATCTGACACAAAAACAATGAAGATTCCAGGTTTTACATCTTGTCTTTTATACCATTGAACGGGATGCAAAGCTGGAACGTTTGCACCTTTTTTCATCCCCCGAACGCTTAAGTTCCGAAAGTGGAGCTTTCGCTTGTTTAAATAAATGACAAGCGGAGAAGAATCATCGCGTCGAAAATGTCGAGTGCATGTTGGAAAGGTTCTTATTCGATCGCAATTTCCTCAAAAACGTGGATGAGCGTAGAGAACGTCTTTTCCTTATCGCTTAACTCGAAGAGTCCTGGGCGAAGCAACTATCCGGGAGGATCGTAGCTCACCCGGTGAACTCAACGGCCGGGAAGCCAGAAGCTAGTGTATACAGCGAGCTGGCTTCGGTACGAACTGGAGTACCCTTCCGATGAGGCGCTCTGAGCCCCGCCGTGCCAGAGAGTCATAAAAGTCTTGATGAAGACGTCAATGAATATTTATCCGCTCCATCCAGCGAGGCGAGTGAGAGAGAGGGAGAGAGAGAAAGTTCCATTTTGCCTCGTAACTTCGTCGACTCCATGATCTCGAGCTTTCTTTATTTTTCAAGCTTGCCCGGTTCTTCAACGTCACGCCATCAGCGACTCATCCCGGATATCGGCTGACCCTTGCGCCGCATCGTTCTTCCTCCGCGTCCTATGAATTTTTCCTCATCTTTTCCATTCATTCCGCGCTGTAATAGCCGGCACTGTTAATTCAATAAATAAAGATTATTCCCGGTCCCGAGTTCGCGTTAACGACAAAAATTGAATTATCGCAATCTATATACTGAAATAAAAGGGCGAATACTTTGTAATCTTCGAATTAAGAAAAATTAACGGTCCAACATAAGTTAACGAATCCGGCGATGAAATAAAAAAAAGTATATATATATATCGAAGCATCGGAAATTTTCAGAGTACATCGCGCATAAATTATCGAAGGGTGACTTCTGGTTGCTAT
Source organism: Clistopyga incitator (assembly GCA_947507545.1). NCBI lineage: Eukaryota > Metazoa > Arthropoda > Insecta > Hymenoptera > Ichneumonidae > Clistopyga > Clistopyga incitator. The sequence goes on along the minus strand of OX382173.1, from coordinate 10,380,292 downwards.
CCGTAAACCCTGGGGGACGTGCCATGGACTTTTTTCCGGTTATCCAAGGCATAATGTAAGAAAGAAGGAAGAAATAACGGGAGAGATAGAATAGGCAGAAGCGGGACACGGAATATCCAAGTGAGAAGAAAATCAAGAGACGGAATAAGAGAAACGCAGAGTCAGCATTGCGCAGGCCGTCTGGACCAGCCCCCGGTTTAATATGTTGACGCTTCGCGGAGGGCTCGATGGGTGGAGGCAGTGCAAGCGAAAGGGCGAGATGGAGAAAGCAAGGCGCGAGCAACGGAGAAAGGAAGAAACAAAAAAAAAAGAAAAATACGAAGAGGAAGCTCGGCGAGGACGAAAGGAGTGTCGGAAAGGACAGTGGAAGGGGTGGTGGCTGGATGCCGACGTGGAGAACGAAGGAAGGGAAGAAAGGAGCCAGCGGTGGTAGGGGCGGTAAAGGGGTAAGTCTCCGAAGGGAGGGAGTGAGAAAAAGAATGCCAGAGAAATGTGAAAAGCAGGAGAAAAAAGAAGTTTGCCGTAACAACAAAAGACGTTTGTTATTGGACAGCATTTGAATTGTCTCTGTGCCGGCGTAGCTTCTTATTGGCCGACCTCGAGCCTCGGCCACGACAGAAAGCTTTCGCCTCTCGCGATACCTCGCCGCGAAGTTGTGGTAGGGGGCGTCTCAACTATCCGGTCCAAGGGGTAGAAACCATCACCACAACTGCCACCCCCTCGGGAACCAGTACGGACCAGTACGAACCACGCCAACAAAAGAGGATCATGATGGTATAGAGTATAAAGTACTGTACATCATATGCATTATTGATATATGAAGTACACGGAAAAAACAAACAAATTTCACATGGTAATGATGCGTTACAGCAATAAGCTTGTTTGGAAAAATAGATACATCGCAAAGGATACAAAATAGACTTCATTTTTGGACCGTGTGCGATGAGGAAGGACGTTTATCTTGTGGGGCATGGCCATTCTTAGTTGATGAAGAGATTTGTCTGGGTGACTTCGATGAGTATACAGAAACGAATGTGAGCAAAGCAACTGCAGATAGATGAAACGATGATTATGCTTGATACCAGGTATCATGTCTTATCTTCTTCGCAGATAGGAGGATCTTGGCATGGTCCTATTATCCAGCACTGGCCTAGGACTGGGTTGACTTTGCAAACTTGGGTCAATTTCAGGCCAGTACTGGATGAACATTATGTCGGAAATAATCTACATAAGTTAGAAGCTGGATTGATGTAAACAAAATGCAGATTGACAGGTTAACTGGGTTGATGTGATCAAGGGGCATTGATAGCAGGTTGCCCTTTTTGCGGCATTTCCGGGAGAGATTCTTTTTTATTCATCAATGACAAAACCCCCGGTACCATTCAGTATCCAGTTAATCCATCTCGACATCAATGTTATCCAGGAAGACGCATAATTCGGGTCCCATATTATACAAAAGTCTACCAACTCTAACAATGATCATGAAGACAATCCTACAACAAAAATCCCCATTACAAAGCAAAGCAACAAAACGTAAACGATCATAATTCCGGTACCGCCCGCGAAGTTGATGCGCTCGGCGCGCTGCAAAAGTAGATGCGGTCCGCCCATTCAACAAACCATCGATCAATCAAAAATCGTATTTTTGATGATTATCCATGATCATGGTAACATTTTCTCCAGCTCAATGCCAATATTGACCAAAGAAAGTCGCATTAATCATGTCCAACATTATGCAAAATTCTACCAACTCTAAAAATGTTTATCAATGAAACCCTGCCCCAAAAATCATTAGTTGAAGGCAAAGCAACAATCCAAACCCAACAATTAAAGTAAACGCCCATAATTTCGGTAGCGCACCGCGAAGTCGTCGCGGTCGGCGCGTTGCAGTAGTAGATGCGCTCCGTATGAAGTCAGACGCAGTAGTAGCAGCATCATCGGGGCAGACGAGAAATAGCTTGTCTCTATCTCGCTCGTTTCTGAGGTCCAAGTGGCCCCTTGGTATGTCCCGCTTCGGCGTACTATCTACGAGCCTCGTCGCCCCACGTAGCGTCGGGCGAGTTGGATGCGGTGCGCCGCCTCTCCTACCCCCACTACCATTTCAACGCAACCAACCACCCTATATCGGGGTTTCTCTGTTGCTCCCGCATCAAATAATACAGCCCCCGTACAGAAACGCCAACGCGCCGGAGCGTGGAACAGTCCGAGTGAGCGAGTGAGCGAGATCGAAAAGACGTTGAAATGTGCCCGAGTGGTTGAGAATGCACCGGCGGAAAAGAGAGACAAATAATCGACGGGAGTAAAGTAGGGGAAGTGGCGAATCACCCCCTGAACGTAAAAGCCTCGTGTCCTCCCTCCCTTCGAGCTTATCCGCCGTTACTACAGTATAACTCTGTATACTGTACACCCCCTCACTCGTATTTCCCACTCGTCCACCGAGCCGGGGTAGGCACCCCTTTTACTCCCTCTTCTCCTATCCGCTATCTAACCCCCCGTCGCTCTGTGTACTATATGGCTAAATATTGCATTATTGTTTTAACGGCGCTAAGGAGGAAAACAGAACACAACCGGAGCTCGGTGCTCGCGCGTGGGCCGGCTCTGTCGCTCCTCACTTTCAAAGCCCCTTGTACAATTGTTATTGTCGTCGATATTTATACATGCATACTGCATAGTGCTTCGTACAATATAAACACAATCATACTTACATCATCTGCACACTTGTGTAGTGGCATTCCTTAAAAATAAAAAAAAAAACAAACAAACAAACAAAATAAACTCCACGTAAACAGTGATATTGGTAAGGTTATGTTAATTTTTTAAAAATACAATTTGGTTATTTCGTACAATATATAACTAATACATAATCTCCATCGTCATCATCATCGTCATAATAATTCAAACCATCAAAGGGATTTTCAAAGCCGTAGAAGAGGCTCCACGTGATGACTCCAGAGTCGGCCACGACCCAGTTGTGTATCGCGCATCTTAAGGGCGGTCTGTTTAGAGTCTCTCTGGAGCTTGGCAATATCATTTGCCCGCTGGAGGCTGCGTCGGCGTCGTCGTCGTAGTCGCTTGTTGGTCCTTGCCCGAAGCACCGATATATACATACGTACCGGGGGGTAGTAAAGCCCCATCTCCGCTTGGTAGCGGTATATCTCGGGAAAATCCGAAGCGCGCCTCCCACCTGCCCATCCATACATATATACATGCATACATACATACACACAAACCTACCTACCAACATACCTACCCTTATAGCCCACCTCCGTTAAAGCGGTACTGCATCAGCATCTCCACCTCCACCAAGTAGCAGCAGCAGCAGCAGCAGAAGCAGCAGTAGTAGCAGCAGCAACGGGCATCAGCAGTTGCAGCGTATACAGCGCAGCATCGTCGTATCTGGGGGATGCAAAGGGGTGTTCTAGCCTCGCCTAGGATCGGCGTCGTCGCCACGGCGCCTCCCTTGCTGCGCTCCTACTGCCGCGCGCAAGGCCATTCGAGAAGCCACCACCCCCGTGCGATGCACTACCGTTAGCATCACCAGCTAGAAGCAGCAGCTAGCAGCAGCAGCAGAAGCAGCAGCAGCAGCAGCAGTAGCAGCAGTTGTAGAAGCAGCAGAAGCAGCAACCCCCCCGTGGACGCGACGAAAAGGGAGAAAGGGAGGGTGGCTTCTCGTCGTCTCACCACCGCCGCTCTCTCTCTTTCTCACTCGCTTCCTCCCTTCCACCCTGGGCGCACTGTGCTTGCTGTGCGACGAGGAGCTCCCTCCCTCCCTTCACCCCTCGACTACGGCAACCCCTCCTCCTCCTCCTCCTCCTCCTCTCCCCCCTCACAGCAGGCATCTCAACAACAAGTACTCGCTACCCGGTAGCATCCGACACAACACAGCAAGTCGCCCTACCATACCTACCCACGCTGCCGCGTGTTACCTCGAGGCGCACCGAGCCCAGGCCACCACCAGTTTTGCCTCTCTCGTAACCGTCCGGCTACTGTGTTCCAATCGAGCTTTACTCAGATACAAACGTGTTTCTCTCGCGCATTCACATTAAACCGACTGTTTTGAAAGGTTATCGCGGCACATCTCTGACGGATAACACCTGTGCGGGCTTAAGAGTTATTAGGATATCCGGTCGGGATATCTAGGACTTCTGACACCTCGGTAGGTCTCACTCACACTCATTGATTTCATCTTGGATGTATGTACATACATATGTAATACATATGTATGTATGTATGTATGTATGTGGGGGTGGTGGTGGTATATATACACCCTTAAGTTTGAAATTCGTTCACCTGCCTCACTCACACGACTGGCATTCTCACCCTCTCATATATGTGTGTATATATGTGTGCGTATGTATATATGGATGTATGTAAGATCTTGTACATAGGGACTATGTATACATAGAAACTTTCACATCTACACATAGGCTGAGATTTCTACACAGGTATAGGCTTTTGCGCACACCGATGCAGGAACATAGGATTCACTCTCTCCCTGTGAACCTCCCCCCACCCACTTTTTCATGTTTCACACACATGTCATGCACATACACATATAGATGGTCTTGATTTTCTGTCTTTACCTCGCTCACCATGAAATTAACCTGTATTTTTTTCGTAATGAGACTCTATCCGTGAGCCTCTCGCTTCTATTTTAGTCTCGCTCTCTCTCTCTCTCTCTCTCTCTATCTCTTTTTGTGTATGGTGAGGATAAACAAGACAATGACTGCACATGCTGGGAATATCGCGGTGATAACAGTGCCTCGTAAATCAGTGCGGAATTTTCGGACTAACACGTGTGCTACTATAAAATAAAGAAGTTTTTAATTACTTTGACGGTTTGCAATTGAATTGAAGACGTTTTGTTGTGTGCTCATCGTGACGTGCAATTGTGATAACGACGTGAATATAAAATTATGATTCTCTAAAAAAAAGTGCATCGCTAATTATTGACAGGTGTGTGAAAAAATGTTCACGCGAAAATTTGGTTTTCGAGAATATATAAATGAATAAATAAATAAATAAATTTGTGGACTCTAAACGTGATTTCAATTTTCTAAACAATTTAATCAGCGATGTGAAGTATGCGACAAATAACGTGTGTTGATTAATCCATTGGCAGGTGCTTAAACCAAAATAGTTATTAATTCTTTTGATTTTTTACAAATAAAAAAAGTGTGATTAAAAAAAATCGTGCTTTGTAAAATTGTCTTTTTTGAAAATCGTAATTGAAAATCTGAGTTAATTATTGCAAAGTTTAAGGAACGAAGTGACTTATGCAATTATTGAATAATTTTCTACCAATACGAAAAAAGTTGAAAATAATGAAAAAGCAATAAACTGTGGATTGAAAAATTTACTTTATTAAATCAGTCACCAAAAATCTGTGCTGGATAACATGAAGTTCAATGAACGATATGACAGATTAGAAAAAAAATGTCAAGCTTGAAGCAATATATTCATAATTTCGGGACTGATTTTTTAACAATAAAGAAAGTTCGAGCATTTTTTTAATGAAAAAAATAAATCGTGCATTTCAAGATATGTTTGCAATGACCGAACATTTGTGCTGGTTAACGTAAAATTAAGCAAACAAAGTGATTAAAAAGATTTATCGCGGCTCCAACCGAAATATTCATAAATTCTTGACGAATTAATTTTGAAGAATTAAAAATTTTGATTGATAGGTTGGCATTTTTTTTTTTTTAGTGCGGTAACCGAGAAGCTTTGCTGTTCAACGCGAAGTTCAATGAACGAAGAGAGATTACAAAGATTTAATGCACAAAATTGGACAGCTGCGTATTATCGCTGAGTGACGTGCTGTGAGCTTCACAGGAATTAGCGTGTGTATTACAAGCAGCAGGTGAAAATCTACTCTGCAATAATATGATTTATTTCTGAGCACGACATTCCTCGAACGATGAATGAATTCGTTAGTGAGTATAAAGAGAGTTAATTCGTGACACATCGAGCGAGTGAGATATTCGCTATAAATCGACGAACGAGAAAAACTCTTCGCTTTTCACTGGAAAAGCCATTTATATCCTATTCATGAACTTTGCACTATCCCATAATCCGAACGTTAACTGTTTTATTCGATTGCAACGAGAGACACGTTTCAGCGATCTGTGATTATTTAACCACGTTACTTAATGCTGTGATAACAGCAATTCTACCAAAACTCTGTTAAACGTTCTCATACTTAACCCAATTAATAAGACGTGTTTTTTATTTATTTTTTTATCGATGTGACGCACAAATTGCAAACATTAAACTTGTGCAAGTAAAAATGACAGTAATGACGAAAGAATCACTCATTCGCGATTAAGAAATTAAACGGTACGTCGTACGATTTGCTGAGGGACGGGAATTAAATTGTCTTTAAATTTTAGGTGAACAGCAAAATCAAGTTTTCGGAATCCGAAAAACGCAAACATTCCTAATTAGATTATTTAAAAAATACATTAATTAATTTGTGTAATGAAAAAAAAAAATAACAAAGTTTTGAAAATCTGACAGAAAATAAAAAATAGTACTTCGATTATCTAAAAAGTTCAGTAACGAAAACAAATTGTAACATTTGTGAGTAACTCGAGTAGAACGTTCGAAATCTTTTCTGTCGTTTTGAAATAGTATATTTTTTACGTATTACGTGTACATAGATTGAGTGTCTAATTTTGCGTAATTTATTCTGTGCCTAGCAGATTAAATATTTGTTTAGTTTTTATTATAAAAAAACTGGTTTTGTTTTTTCGATTGACAAATGGGAAAATTGGTAATACTTTTGATGTCTCCGAGAATAGAGCAACAGAATAAACTTGAGTAACAAAAGTAGTAGTTGTGAAAGAACGGCACTTAAATAAACTGCTACTTGGCTAGAAATAGAAAAAAATGTATAAGTGGATTACGAAGAAAACGTAGGACTTCGCAAAACCTTCGTTCGTGCTTATTTTAACTCGTGTAGTTTCTCACAAAATGCATTCAATTCTAAATAAGAATACCTTTTTTTTTTAAAGTGGTTCTTGCAAACGACATTACTAAGGAAAAGCAAAAAATCAATAACTATTGAATAAAAACTCCTAGTCCAACTGCTCTAAAAAAAATCCTGCATTCTTACACAATTACACATTGCATATACGCATAAATCTATAAAATCAAGTGTTCAATATCATTACCAAATTACTCCTCCATTGTCCTAAAAAATAATTCATAAAAAAACTGAAATTAATTTTTTTTTCAGTAATTCATCGTGCGAACCAATTTGCAAAAAAATAATCAGAATAAAAATAACAATGTCATAGCAGAAATGTAAAAAATGTTGGGTCGGTAAAAAAAAAGTTTAATTCAAAAAATGGCATTGACAGGCGCCGCAATAGAGCGAATTTTTTTCTCGAGTGCTCCGTCAAAGTGCGTGCTTACGAATCGGGCGCGTGGCACACACTGCTCGTAGAATTGCCGGCGGAAAGCATTGGGGTTGTACAGCAGTGCTCGTCCATAGTATAGCTATACTACAGGTAGTTGAGTGTAGTACGCGCGGTCGGTTGTACAGTGTATCGCCGGGCGCCGACGCTTCTCGTCAGTGTTCCCGCCCCCGCCCGCAGGGATCATCTCGTGGGCTCGCTCGCTCGCTGCAAAACCGCCAAAGCTCGAAACTCGGGGGGCTGTGCGAGAGAGAGAGCGAGGCCGAGGGCTCGAAACACCGAAACCTGTGCCGTTATACGCAACAGAAGTGGCGTTGCAACTGTTCCGGCAGTCGCGTGGCTGCCGTCCCGCTGTACGCACCAAAAGCACTCGACGTACCTCGCGAAATTTGCGAAACACCCTTTGCAAGAGAAATTCGAGTGATGGGTTAATTTCGATCAAGTACGTTATTTATTTCGATCGAATAAAAATTGATGAAACAAAGTTTATTCGAATTGAATAAATTCTAACAGGATGAACATCAAATTTATACATATATATATACATATATTTTCAAATTTCAGGATAATAGGATTTTATTCACATTTATTAGAATTCATGAAGCTAAAATTAGAAAAAAAATTATATTCATTATACGAAATAAAATATGTATAACTTTTATATTAGACTTATAAAAATGATTAATATAACATAAAAGTCGCAGAAGCGCTCAAAATCGAAATTTTCTAAATTTACCAAAGACGACATTTCTTCATTTCAAAAATAAAATCGTAGCCTGTACAATATCGTACACTCAAAATCTTCATTCTCTAGAAAAATATCGTCCTTAAGGGATTGCATAAAAAAAACACACAACTATTCAACTCAGCCACTAAATTAATTCCCATCGCCTTGTATGGATAGTAAGTGAAGAATGCACCTGGCGAATAATTGTTTCACTCTCCGGTAGGACAGTGGAAGAATCGATAGGATTATCGTGGTAGCAGGAAGGAAATTGGAAGAGCCTCAGTGAGATTTCTCTGTGCTGCAGTATTTTCTACAATATAGCGGAGTGTGAGGCGGAGGCGAGTATTAAGGGGACGAGGGATGACTGAACGCGAAAACGAGGGAAGAGTGAGGATAGATCTGCCATCGAGAGGCTGGGAGAATCGAGACGATATTCAGAGGATTAGTCTCTCTCTCCAGCAGCAGCAGGAGAAGCAATAGGCGGAAGCGTCACAAACTGGGCCGTGACAAATCGCCCGATACTTTATGAGACAAGTGCTTCTTCTGCTAGCACTGGTGCTGCTTCTGCTGCTGCTGCTAATACAGCTACTCCGTCGTCGAGGCATACATCACATCGATATATTATATTGTCCCAAAGACATGGAAGTTATACTGGTCAGCGTTGTACGTACGTTTTCTCGAGGCTCACATGACTACGCGATAAGTGCGACAGAGTAATACGTACATCAGCCGAGAATAGAACCCTCATCTCAATCATTTTTCCTCCTGCAGAACACGATCTCTCATCGACTCCATACAGACAGTCAGCCGATATATTTCTTGCCAATCAATCCTAACATATCTCCTGAAGTGCGTCTCTCGAGCGTTCGTTCAGCTGCGAAGCTCTCGATAAAAATGGAGGACATTCGTTACCGTATATGGCTTGCTTTTTTTTTTTTTTTTTGGTTTTTCCTTGTTTCCTTTTTTCTTTTTTTTTTTCTTGTCAAAGTGGAACTGCAAAGGGTAGTAAATTAAGGAGTAGAACTTATGCTTCGTTTTCACTCGGTGATTTAAGTCGTCTTCTGATTTGTCGATGTTTGACGAGAAATTTGTCTTGATAATGAAATTTAATGCATTGCGTAATTTAGGGAGGAATATCTGCAGAGAGATTAGAAACCGTCGGGCTTCAAGAAATATTCTTTGTTTCGGATAAGGTGCTTTTATGAGACGTGAATATGATTTAAAAAAATTTTTTTGTCTTTTTTATTCTGAAAGCTGTGATTATTTGGTACAAAATAATGGAAATAAATGTTCAAATCCAGGATATTTCGCTGATTTCAGCTGAGTTACGAATAAATACTATCACAGCAAAAGTATAAGTATTAGACTCATGTCAGAATTTTTTCAAAAATATTTGGACAACCGATTTTTTGCGAACTTATGTGATATTTAAAAAAATGAGGACTATGAAATTATCTGAAAAATATTGAAAATTTCATTATCATTAGCCATGCTAATTTAATTGAATTTCGAGAATTATCTACATGACAGGATAATGACAAATCGCCGAGCTTATACCTAGAAAAAATATTAATAACTCATACCCATCCTGGAATTACCGATGCAACGGCAGTAATTACTTCTTTTTCATAATTAAAAATGTGTCTGTACCTATAGGTTCTCATATAGGAAATTACAGATACAATTCCAATAATTACTGCATTTTTATAATTAAAAATGTATCTATCAAGAGCCCTACAAAATTCTTTCCAGTTTATTTTAAACTCGTGAATGTGAATCATCCCTTTCAATCAATATAGCTATCCGTAATTTTTGCCCTGTACTCTAATTGTTCCTTCTGTAATTCCCTCGATAAAATAAATTCATGTTACCCACACACACACACATTTTTCTGATTCCACATATTAATGTTGTTGCCAAGGAAAGTAAAATGTCGAACTTTTGACGAAAAATCTCGCAAACATAAAAATTTCCACTCTCATTAACCATGTTAATTGAATTGAACTTCAAGAATTATCCGCATTACAAGATAATGACAAATTAATCAATTAAGAAGCTTACACCAAACAAAACAAATACCTTATTCCCGCACAGGTACCTGAAATTACCCTTCAAATACAAGTCCACTAATTACCGGCATTTTATAATTAAGAATATATCTATCGAGAGACCTATAAAATTCTTTCCAGTTGATTTTCTACTCGCAAATGTGAATCATCCCTTTCAATCAGTCTACCTGTCCGTAATTCCCGCTGTGCTTTACTCTCTCTCCCTCTCGGTCCTCTGTTGGCTTTCGAGAAATCGGATCCTCTCGACGAAACAAGTTCGGTTTGCCACATACACACGGGGCTCTCAGTCACCAAGAGGAGACCACTCGAGCGCATTCCGTTGAATCGTGGCCTGGTTGTAACTGTTAAAACGTTTCGAGATACAGTGTCACCAGAAGTGAGAGTGAGAGTGCAGAGTTTTGTCTGTCTCTTCTCGTGGTGGATTTTAACGTGCGTGGTGCACCTCACTCGTCCTTCTCCCTTTCCGTTACGCGTACGTTTGTAACGAGGGCGGGTGGGTGGGTGGATGGGTGGGCGAACGGGTCGAGGTGAGGGCAGCAGGAAAAGTCTTTAAAAGGGGCACCCCTGCCCTCGACCCTCCAGCAAGCCCCGTGAAGTGTAGGATGTAGAGGTGCGCTATAGGATAAAGAGAAAGAGAGGACAAGCGAGAGGGAGAAAGAGTGAGATAGACCAGGGGACCAGAGGAGATAGGCGAATGAGTATGTGAGTACATATTTGTTTAGCTAGAAGCACTCGCGCGCTCACTCTGGCTGAGCTGTTGCGCGCGCGAACCTCGGGATTTTGCTACGGCTCGTGCCGGCCTTTCTCTCTTTCTCTTCTTTGCCGCTTTTCATTTTATCTATCTTTCGCTCTGTTCGTCTGTCCGTAAAGGTGGATGAATGGATAAATGGACGCACAAGAGCTGTGTCGAGGTCGAGAGAGAGAGAGATAGGCAAGGGGCAAGGGGTAGGGGGTGTTGAGGGTGGATATATGGATTCCCTGTGTGAGCGCAAAGACCAAAGCCCCGACACGTATCCTCTTGAAAGTTGAGCTCGAATCGTCGTATTTATTATATCAGTAGGGTATGGAATAATTTGCATGTTATTCTTTCAATGGATTGGACCAACGAAGTATAAGTACCGTATCAACCCAATTTCTGTCCGGGGAGTGTTCTGACGTTTTAATGATATACGTGTGTGTGTGTTTTTTTTCGTCGGTTTTTTTTGTTTTCTGAAAACAATTATGTAAATCAAGGAGAATTATGTGTTCATGAGAAAAATGTTATCAGTCGTTATCTCGCCCACCGGAAATAAATATGTCACGTCCTCATCTTGCGCTCTCGTCTCTCGGCGTTTGAGCGCACATCAGTATTCCCAAGCTCAATATCGAGTGCGTAAAGTCGTAACTGCGTGAAATTCGTTTGTTATGTCGGCGGAATAAATTTTTGTCGCACAAGCGCCGGTTAAGTGGCTGGCCTTGGAAATCCGTGGGCACTTTCGGTGACGAAAAGTCGGTGGTTCAAGCACCTCGTGCGGCAAAAGGGACTTATGATATTTCGTGATTTTGGTGACGGATATCCGAGTAGTGACCGATAGATTTGCCGAGTGGAAATAGTCGCTGGTCGAGCGAAGCAGTGTGTGACTGCAGTATAAACGAGGGCGAGACGACGAGGGGCTCCGGTGGCAGGAGAACGTACAGAAAGGACTGCGAACTGGCCGGAGGGGTGAGTGGGAATCGAGGGGGTGAGAAGTGAGGAAGGATCGTCGACGAACGGCGAGCCGACGGGGCTTTCGACGAGGCAGATGGAAGAGGGTTATGGCCACGTCGTATATCGATACTCGCACAGCCCTCTCGAGTGTGTTTGCAACGATATTTGGTCCATTTCCATTTGGCGCACGTGGCGCGCTTACGTTTCACACCTCTTACCGTCCCGCACACGTTTTCTCTCACTTCCTCGCTGCCACTTTTCCAATGTTGCTGCTCTTCGCTTCACCGGCCCTCAGTCCGCCACCGAAACTCACCCCATCCCCGGTCACGACACCCCCCAACCCCCCTCCCACCCTCCGGATCTTTCTCACTCTTCTGAACACACACTCGGGGAATTCGCGCCTAATGGACACGCAAGGTGGTGGTCCCCGGTATGCAAAAGAGTATAGTATTCGGACGACCTTTCAACCCTCACCCAAACCCCTCCGCAGTTCACGTTACCGTCGATTAAACCACCACCTTCCCGCACCCGAACTTGCTACTATTTTTCGAAACAAACGTCAACATACTTTGTGGACATTCTCTCTCGCGGCTGCTTTTTTCGGGGACCATGGCGACGTGTGGTAAACAGGGGTGTGTTGATTTTTAGTCCCTTCTGAGATGGTGATTCATTCGCAGTTGCGATCAGCAATTGTTAAAAAGAATTTTCCTTACTTATTCATTCAACGAACGTTTTTTTATAAAGATTTTTCTAAGATCATTTATGAAATTTTCATCTATTTGGAAAATTGTGTTGCGAATGTTGTATAAATTGTCAGAAAATTGTTTATGGATAACTTCCGAAATACGCTACTCTGATTGGTCCATTTCTTCAAATTTATCATGCGTGTAATTGAATAACTGAAGCGAATTTTCAAAAAATTGCCAAGTAACTTTTCTCCGTACGTGATCAGTTATCACTTTGATAAATCATTCTGAATCACTCTGTATATGGGAATGAGTCCAGTGGTAAGGATTGATGCGCCAATATTTTGGTACTTCTAGCTATCCGTGGGTCCATTGTTGGAGGGGATGCAAGAAAGTGAAAATGCGAGGGAGTGGTTGGAAAAAAATTTAATATATCCAAATATATCACGGGGCAGCAGCAGCAGGCGACGATCGGCCATTCGGTACTGCTTTTTCTTCCCATCTGACTCCGCACTACACCTCCATTTCACGACTATAGTTTGATATGCAGCAGAAATGCTGCCTGGTGCGACAATGGGGAAGATATGGGGTTTCGGGGAAGGAACGATGGTGGATGACCATGCTAGCGGTATTAGCCTAAGGAGGGTCGGTGTTAGTGATGGGACGATGCCTCGAACAGATGAGAACATTATTCATTATACGACTGACCAGTGCTTTGCAGGAAATATGCTTTCCCTCGATTCCTTACAACGAATTCATACATTACACTTTGATATTGTCTATACTCAAAACGTTTGCCATGAGCTTAGCCTAATTTGCATTTTCACATTCCTCATACTTATCTTAGTACACCACGAAAAAAAAATTCAAAAATTCAGTGCTTTAAAAATGTTAGCAATAAAAAATCACACATTTTTGGATATTTTGTATAAATTTCTGCAAAAAAATTTGTTCCATTACTAATCATTAGCCCATGGAACTAATTTCAAACTATTAAGATCCACGCGAGAGTAATAATATTTTTCAGGAAAAAAATTAAATAACTACACGTTCATCTAGTCAAGAAACAATTGAAGATTTTTTTTCTCATGGAAATGGTACCCAGACCATATTTCGAAGTCAGAGTACGTATAGATATGCTTCCCGAGGCTTCGTCTCATCCGCCGCACCTTCATCCACGTCAGGATCTTTCCTCGTCTCCATCTTCGCGTCGTTTGCCCCCCTCCCTTTTCCCCTCTACAGTTGGCAGTCTGAAACGTGAATTATTTCGCACTATCCAGTAGGACGCGTGAGCTGCGTCGTCCGAAGGGTGACCAAGCGCTTCCCCTGCCATAACCATCCACATCTCGCACTGACTTTCTCCCTCTCTCTCTCTCTCTCTCGCTCGCGACCCTGGCTTTATGGCTTAAACAAAACATTTCTATATTACAAGTCTGTGAAATATGAATACGCTCGGTCTGCCAAAGGGAGTGCTACTGTTGGCCAGCAAGCGTTATACTGCTTCACGTGAAAAGAGGTGGAGAAGGGTTGCAGTGGAATGGCGCGTTCCTGGTGAACGCTTGGACGGAATGGTCGACGAGGTACCGGCCAGAATAAGGGTGTGAGAAGGTGGGAGGCCGGTGGATGAGGAAGCGGCACGTTCGGCGAGTTGTGGGGTGTGCAGGCCGACGGATCCGGTCAGTTGCCTGCCATTACGAGCTCTCGCGACTGCCGTTGGCAAAGCCAATTTGTTATCGACTTATAGAGGCCAAATTACTTACTATTACCGCAGATTTATTTCGTGCATTAGTCCTACGACGAGAGTACCGTGAGTAAGAGGGAAATATGAACGCCGAGCCACGCCCGGCCTCGTTACGTCTCCATTAATTACTCTCTAAAAACTCACCCCCCGCCCCCTAGAAATTTTCGAAACTCGACATCATAATTATAAATTACACCATTACTAAATCAAACGTTTGGATTATTTTCGTGTCGATCGGTTTTTCAATTTCCGCGCATATAAGAAAACAATTTTAATAAAATCACAGCGAATTTTTTCGGGCCGTTTGATCCAGTAGAAAATTTGCTGTGTCGACAACTATTTAAATCGTTAGGATGAAAAATTATCTGAAGGGCCAATAAAATCGATCTGCCGTGATTTTCTCCATATTCTTTATTTACGTAAAATTTGATTGTTACATTTACGGCATTTTCGAGGTTTACTCATTTTTTAAAAACGTTTTCATAAATTATGCAGATTTTCTGCAAGTCTCGCGATATTCAATTATCGCATGTCAATTTCTTTTTAAAAAATGTCATTTTTGAGTTCTACTTCTGGCTTCCATGGATTATGACGATATTCGCAGGTTTCTCGGTAGCTGATTACCCGAAGGTTGAAAAATTGTTTAAGCACACAAAAATGTCTAACCTCGTTTTGCGTAGCCGTACACGATTTCACCGGGCAGTTTAATTCGCGATTACGAGAAGATACTTTAAGCGTGAGAAGTGGAACGTTCCAGCCGTTGACCTCGTTGAACTAAGGCCACCGAGGCCCAGTGCGACTGACAACGATAAACGTACAAGTCGCTCGCGAGCATCGTCCGAGTGTTGTTTGCTCTTCTTAGTATTTTACAAAGGAACGTCAGGGTTCTCTTCGTCTCATATACGTTGGAATACACCTGACGCCATTAACGTACCGCGCCAAACAAACATCCTTTCGCTCATCCGCCGTTTCTTAGGTTTTCGTCAACCAGCTCGACGCGACAGAGAAATCGGCGCAATGAATGACGTACGTAGGATACCGCAATAATTTTTCTCCTCTTTCTCTTGCTTCTCGATATTCACGGACGCTCATCCGGAGAACCTTCGCTAACGTTTGCCGGAGGAATCTAATAAAGATAAAAAATAACGCCGCCCGACTTTTTATTCTCTCACGAAGGCGATCCTCCTTTTAGCATCCCAATTTCTCTTCGTTCCTCGGGTTATATTGAAAAATATATAGATATAGATTTTTTCCATCGACTGACCCGTCGTAGGCCGCATATAAACTGCCCCCTTAAGCCAAGGACCGAACGATCTTTTCCGCTGAACGATGCCAAAGAATTTTTCCTATCGCACTCTCTCTCTCTCTCTCTCTTCATCCCTCGTTGAAGAAACGGCCACGTCAATTGCTTCGGACAAGTTGCCGTACCGTTTTATGCTGAATTGCTAACAACACTGTTATTTCTTCGGCAAACTATCGGTCCTTACTTGCTATTCGTAATCGTGTGTAGTAGAGATTAGAATGTGCTTGAGAAAAATTTTCAAAGCATTGTTAGACAATTAAGTCGAATTACAAGATCGAATGCGACAGGTGTGAATTTCATCAAAATTCTAACTGATATCGATAAATAATTTCCAATCGAATTCAATCACTAATTAGAATGTTCGAAACATTAAATTCTAGCAAAACGAAACTGATTAGAATTACTGGTAATGCATAAAGTCCATTGAATGAATGATCGATCATCGGACGTCATAATATCATGTCAATAGTTGCTCCCTACTGAACATGGTTATTTGTTCCCTTCGAGAGATTAAGGTGACAAATTGTGCGCGTGATTTTAGCTACAAGAAAGGATTTCGAAGGTCTCCTCGAACCCTCCAACTTGTCATCTCAAGGGACTTTGTGTATAGTAAAAGCCAGTAGAACAGGTCGAAGAGGGTGGGAAACGTCGTGATCGGGGCGTGCCTGAATCCAACTCACATCGAGAGAAATCGCGTTGGTGGGCTCCGTTAACCATCTCCCAGATCACGTGTGGGACCGGATACGGTAACGACCGAAAATATTTTCACCCAGGTACACCCCGGGGATTTCCCGCCGAGCAGACAACTACATCGTCGACGTTTCTGCTCGTCGCGCTGTATCTTCGCAGTTTCTTGTACCGTGCCTCTTTATCTTTTTATACAGCTCGTGCAATTTTTTTTATTTTCTGTGACATATAGGATTCGAAAAACAAAAATGTTTAGTGGATTCGTTAAAGTTCAGGATTTTTTTAAATGAACGTTCTGTTGGGAAATTATAATCGTAATTATAGTCCACACGAGAAATCATTTATTTTATACTCAAATTAAAAAATTTCAATTAATACTGCTAGTACTCCGATCAATAATAAATTCAGCCATTTGGTCCACGTTCAGCATATCGACAGTGGAGATTCTATTATTTCGAAGTAAAAAAATCACACTACTTTTCATATCGCCTTTTTTGTTTTGCTTTATCGTAAAATTCTCAAAATTCACACAAAAATCTTAAAAAGCTGTATTTTTTTTTTACATTTTCGAGTAAAAATAAAAATCGATGCACGTGGGCATTTGAGGTTGATCAATTTTCGAATATCGAAATTAAAGCTCTCTGAACTCGGTAATTTGTTAAAAATAGTCTGAATTGATGCTGCTAATTTGACTGCGTTCAATAATAAATCCACAAGGAATATTCAATCCTCTGGTGCACGTCGAGCACATCGAGATCATACTTTCTGCACTGAGTGTCCTGTACGTAGAAGCCAAAGAGACAGGCAAGAATAAAGGACGAATATTTACACATCTGCTCTCACAGTCATCAGCGTCGCAATGACAAGAGCTTTGCGGTTATCCTCTTTCCTCCTTTCCCATAATTTCCTCTCTGTTGTCTCTGTCTTCGGCTGTTTTCCTCTTTGAGTCTCTTTCACTCTCCGCCGTACAAAACGCCGCGCAGCTATTATTTATTTAATGCCTCTCGTTCTGCGTTACACAACTATTTACCGAGAGCTCGACGTCGCGACGCTGAGGTGATGGCGGAAGGATCGTCGCATCCTCATCACTCGTGTCGTCTGTGCTCTGCTCTTGAGCTCTCGCGAGACTTTTTGTTGTGTGTAAACTCACGCGTGTGTACCAAAGCTCGGGCACCGGGGCCCACATAGTTTGTACAAATAATTTTGTCTCAGTGAAATATGTACTTGTTGGTATATTTTGCCTTGTGTATGCAACCAAGATTTTTCTCTCCTTTATTTCCTTTTTTTTCCGCGGAAAAAAAAAAACGTTCCGTACATTTCTGTTTACTCGGCGATACTTTCAGCCGACTCAACCAACAGCCAATACAAACAAGTACAAAACGACGTTCCCGCATTTACCGCGAAGTGAATTACATCTTAAAGCCACTAAAACACGTACAAGCCCGACGAAAAATTATTTTTATCAAAGTGTTAAGCGCTCTGCGAAGTTGAAACAATTTTTATTAACAACGTTATTGCAAATACCAGAGCTTTTTTAGGGCCACATTAATTTTTATTCAACGCGTCGATTGATATACCACTAATCGATTATTGCCACTTTAATATTAGCCGAGAAAACCAGGATTCGCATTGCCAGATATCGAGTAATATTGTATCTGATCTAAGATATACATTATTAACGAAAACATATTATAAATAGCCCTAAGCATGGATGAAATTTTGGTGTGTTACAGGTGAGCTCATACCATCGTCGGAATAATCGAGTGAATTTGGACAGAGTTGATGATCTTGATACCTCTCTTGGAAGCTTTTAGGTAAGCCATACCGTAATGACGTAATGACAAATTTATAAAGCTCCGCTGATTATTTAACATACTTAATTATGAGCTTTTCGGTGGATTCGGGAACGTCATATTTTCGGAGTTTCTAAAAATGAATGTGTTCGTCTTTTGCAATGACTGTGAAGCTTTGCCCCGACGCTTAAGAGGGAAACGACCCCAACACCAGCGATAAAATTGTTTCTTCTTCTTCTTCTCCTTCTTCGGGGTCCCTAACGGTATTTTCCATTGCTGCGAGTATCTCTTCCGTCGTTTCGTTTATCCGAAATTGCTTGTATCAATAAAGGAAACGATATAAATATTCGGATAGGGCACAAGTGCACCGCTATATCGTGATACGAGCTCGAGGGCTCGCAATAACCTTCTTTTCGGACACTCTGAATGCTTTGGCTGTGGCATATATGCCCGAGTAACAAGGGGTTGCGACTGCTGGCAAGTCCGACGATATTCTCTCCCGTATAATAGTATGTTCGGCGTCATATCCGACCTCACATCTTTCCTATATATCAATATTCAATTACGCGAACCTCGGCTAAAGTCCTCGAAGACGTACAATGCCATGTGGATCATAGGAAAATGGTTTATTAGGGTGCTCGAGCGAGAGCTCATGGCCAACGACCCTCCGGAGGAACCTCCAACCCCGGCGTGGATCCCAAGACGCGAGGAACTTTGGGAATTTTGCGATAAGATCTCACAAGATGTCTCACTTCCTCGGCAACCTTGATAAATTCCTATCGTGCTAAGTTAGCGATTGGAAAATTCGATGTCACCAGCCACAACATTGTAACACTTGACTTGGAATTTGGACATTGTGCAAGGTTGAAAAGAATATTATTTTTGAAATCTACGAACACTTCAGATTTTTTGATTCTTTAAAAAAGGATTAGCTGATTTGATTAATCTGAAAAAAAATTAAATAACTAAAATTTGTTAGATCTGCAAGAAAATATTTAGACAAGTCAAAAAACATTTATTGTACTAATAAAAAATGCCGACCAGCAAAAAATTATTGGAACGATAAAAAAAATGTAGATCATCCAAAAATAGTTATCAGCTTGGGAAATAACACAGAAAAATCATTTTCACGCGTAAAAATACAAATGTCCTGTTTGTTTATTGCACGAATACGAAATAGAGATGAAAAGTGATACGTTTGAGACAAAATAGTGCAAGTAGAGCAGCGGATTGGGAGTGAGAAGGGTGCAGAATGAATTGGGGCGTTTGGTCGCGGTTCACCCTGACGTGGAGAAGAAAAGAGCCCGGCGAGAAGGTGGTGCGTGGAAGGAGAGGAGAGGCGGTGTGCAGCGGTGGCTCGACGGCGCTCAGGAATCCACGAGCTAGCTGTACAACCCTTGAATAACGTTATAACGCCTCGCTTGGCGGAATTCGAAATTTGTTTCTTTATCGGCCATAATTTTCCGGAATCTACACACGAATAGGTTGCGTGTGGAGTATTCGGGGTCCCATACGTACAGCGTTATGGTATAGGTACATAGTTGTACATTGCCGCTACGGAGAATGGGCTTCCCTGAGGAAGTACAACCGCCAACTACCCTTGTATATCGGAACCACCGGCATATCCTCCGTCTGCGTTTCCACTTCGATTCCACGAGGACTCTAAAATTTTATCTTCCACAGCTCGTTCGTTGATTCATTTTATTTTCTCTCAAAACTTGAATTATTCTTTGCGATAAACACACCGGCTCCCAGAATATTGTCTATCTATCCATACTTTCATTTTCCAACCCTTGGAACTTTAAAAGTTCATCGGAGGCTCTCAAACGGCGATAAAAAAAATATTCATACATTTTTGAAAAATTTGATTTCATTTAAATGAAGTCACATTTACTTTTTTTTGCCACGATATTATTAACTAAATGTTTTGCAACTCCAAAGACACGTTGCTAAAAATCTATCCCGTCGACAATTTTATTCACGATCCTGAAAAAAATGTGGCTTTTTATATGACGCCAACGGCTTCAGACGGAAACGCTTTGATGAAGTTTTTGTTCGCCAGTTTTGAGGCTAACTGGATCCTCTTAAGTTGTGAATTGAGTCGAACTTTGTGATGTGCGCGAAAAAGAAAAGAGAAAGTTGTGTATGAGTATCGTTTGAAAGTACAGCTCTTTAGACACGCCGCCGGTGATGAATACTGGCCTGTTGACGATGCTGGAAGGGATAGCAGCAACAGAGGCGAGGAAGTAGGCCGAGTGAAGCGTCGGCGAGGGCAAAACAAACTTTGACCGCCGTTGGCTCGTGTTTACAGGTTGCGGCCGCGCCCCGGCGTCGTGTAACGACTACTCCACCGCATAAAACAGGAAATACTCCCTGGTGTAGGAATATGTGCCTCGTTATGTCTACGAACGTCTGTGATGTTCCGTAGTACGAGAAACGAGGGGTACCGACAAAGCTCGCTCCACGTCTCTGACCTTCGCGTAATAATTCATTTGTCTAGCTGTGAGCAAACTGACAATACTTGGACCTGTTTACCGCTCCATTTCAGGGACGGGTCAAGAAAAACCCCGTTAATCGACATGGTATCATTTTCCCCCGACGAAAAAAGTAAATGAAAATGAATTTCCCATTATTATCTTGTTGTGGCGTTTGATATCTTAATATTTTTTAACATTATAACTTTTTTTCATAATCTACAGTGTTAAGAATTTTATGCAAGAGCTGATGCACTAAATTTATTACATGAGTGTAGTAAAATTACAAAAGTCTACACCAAATGTCCAAATTTCTGTAGGATTTAGTGGATGGTGCTGTAAATTCACTTTTCTCTTCAATATTTTCAGTGTCTAATAATGAAAGTGTTGAAAAAAAAAATTATCTAATAAGAAAACAAAGTTTTACTTATCTTCGTTGGAAAATGCCATAGAAAATGTTGCCACGATAATGATGTGAAAAAATCATGACCCCTTCCTCGAACTTCTCTCTCATACTCGTAAATATTTACATTATAGCTGTACTCCTCGCAATGAATGGTAAGAGTCAGTGAAAATGCATTGCGGTCCCAAAACCCATACCACGTCGGAGAAAGGATGAAGAAAAAGTGGATGGTTCGGTAAGCAAGGAGGGGGGCCCCCTCCGCCCCCGTGTGTCACGTGAAATAAGAGACACACAAGTCTCTAGCGCATTATGTGAAAAATATGGTAATGATATTGCCAGGGCCAAGCAAAACAGGCCATCCTGCATGTGAAATATGCGAGATCGCTCGGGCGAGCCTCGCTTTCTTACTCTCAGCCTCTTCTCTCTCGGTGCAGCTCTCCAGCTCTCCCAGTTTTTCCACCCTGCGGATGAATCGAGGGCAGGTACTGCTCTTCATCCCCTCCACCTTAACGCACCCGTTTCCCCCACCTTCTTTTGCACCAGGCGCTTACTCCTTTTTTTTTCCTCTCATTCTAAAGCATCTCCGGTCTCCCACTCAAGGCAGCTTCCAACTCCCACCTCGAGAACACGAGATCTTAAAGCGCAGACCTGGATTCCAGAAATATTCCTGCTGAATACAAATGTCCAATCCTCGTCGCAAAGCGTACCACCCTCGCACGGGGAGGCCGGGTTAAATTGGGGTGAGGACAGCGTGCCGCGTGCCACGCAACCCCCACAGCGAATTAGCGGTACCAGGGGGTGGAAAAAAAATAAAACACAATAAGCAACAGCCGCGCGAATTCTCGTGATTTACTTGTCTCGACGGTATTATATAGTCGGAAGTTCATTTTTGTTGTTTTTTTTTTCTGTGGGTTAGTGGAACTCACCCCTCTTTATCACAGCTACCCGCTTAACATTGGAATGAACGGCGGATTGTACAATTAGGTGGGGTTTTTAAATTTCGAGTGTATTTTCTTGTCAAGATAATAATTTCTGAGTTGTGACCAACACATAATATTTGAACTCTACGTTTATTTCTCCCATACTTTGGCATTTATAATTTTTGTTAGCCCTAACGTCTTCGGTTAAAAATAAGAAAAAATGTATTTTTTGAACGACGATTGATAAAAATTGTTAACTGGCTCAGTGACTTTGGGCTCTTCTTGCAAAATTGATATTTAAAAAAATATATCATGAATATCATTTTTCTTGAGGTTTTTATATTTTGTTGCCGGTGTAATTTTTTTAAATAATTTGATATGTTTGTTGTGATTGATTTTATTTTTTATTTATTTTTTCTGCTGAAGGGTGAATGAACCCTCTTAAGGGGGTGGAGCAGAGTTATGGGGGCTTGAACTAAGCGAGTACAGAATAGGCTTGGGTGATGGGAAGGGGATGCAAATCACGAGGAAAATTGTCCGAAAAGCGATCAACTTATTTTCACCGGTTAATATTTTCGACGTCGACGTAAGCCGAGCATTAATTTTTTCTTTCTCGCTTTTTATTATCATTATTATCGTACTCGTTATATTCACAAGCTTTCCGTGGCGAGTACAAGGGTCGTGCACACAACCCCTCGCCCCACAGTAGACTCCCGTCTCAATCCTTGATCGATTTTCGTATAAAGCGAACTCCCTTTTTTTTTTTTCGTTTTGAGATTCATTTTGCTCTTCTCGGATATTCGTGCCACGCTCTCCTGGGAGCGTACTCGTGCTAAAACGATTAGTGACTTTAATATTCATATCTTTCTCCGAGTGTCTTGAATATTAATACCAAAATTATAAGTATGGCGAAGAAATAAAAGGAAAAGAAATAAAAGCTAAGACAAAAAACTAAAACACAAGATAAATTCGTAGAACTTATAAACGCTTTATCACTTATAAAAAAAATGTCGAAAAAATGTTCTCACACAATTTTCGATTTGTACTAAAAAGAACAAACGTTTTACCAATTTTTAGTTTCACCCAAAAATTGTTATTAAACGTATCATAAAAAAAAAGTCCCTTGTCGATCAAGTTCAAAAAATTGTTATTCCAATAATAAAATGCTTACAGGAGTTTTCCGATGCTTCTCAGCACTGGCATAAAAAACTAACTGCTCCCTTTGCATAAGATCTGATACAGAGTCAAGCATTTATCCGCAGAGCGATACTCGTTTAGCTCTCGACACTAATTTACTTCGTTTCAGCGTCCGCCCTCGTTCACCTCCTCTAAGCAGAATGCCGGGCCAATATTTCTCCGCCCGGATTTTCCGCCCTCACGAGTTCGCTATCCACGCGACCCTCGTTCTAATTTTTGTTCCTCACCGAAGCCTGATATATATATTTTTTCTCACCCCTTTTTACATCCGAAGGCCAAGCATCCCTTGGACCCTTTCTTCGCGAGGATATTTCCTCACTCCGCGCTCTCGGTGACGCCTCCCATTCCTCTTAACGTCGTGGCAAGGGCGTGAAAAATATTGGACAATTTTACGTCTCGGAAAACTCGCCTCGTTCATCTTCGCTCGCGTTCCACGGGCTTAATTGTATCATCAAGAAGAAGAGAAGTCGTGGCTCGAAGGAATCGTCAAGGAAAAGGGTTTAAGTAATACCATACAATTTTTAACCGCAATCTCATCCGGTATTCCCGGTGTTGGCTGATGGCTGACAAGGGGGTGGCCACTTTCGTCTAGCGAAACTCTTGCGAGTCTCTCGCTCGCTGGCCGCTCAGACTCAACTTCGGCTCTGCCACCGGTGAACCAGATTCCACAATCCTCAAACTACCATCTACCGTTATTATCACGATTAATCATCCCCCGGGCTTCACCGGCATGCAACCCCTTCGTCCTGCTATCCACCCCGCTGTGTTCTCTCAAGTTTATCTAATCTCCCGAGAAAAATCACCGTGTTCTGATCACTGCTTTGTAACAGATGCTCATTACTTTATTATTCGTTTATCCATTCTTATGGTGGCAAACGAGAATAAAATAATTCATGGTAATTCTGTACTTTGAGCAAACAACGCGTATTTCTCGTATTTTGTTCTCAAATTTTTTATGTGAGTTCCATTGGACCCCGGAAGTGGTCGAAAATAATTATGTCAAATTGAGATCATAATTTGAGATGAAGAAAATCTTCGAAGACTTCTGTTATTGCAAATAGTTTGATAATGAAAATTCATAATAACATTCATATTTTGACTAGGGATTAAAAAATAAATCATGACTATAGATATAATAAAATTTCACACGAATGCAGATTCTCTTGGGAAAGGAGGGTTGAAATTTTCGTAGATCCTCGAAATTTTAGCAGTTTGTGAGAGAAAGCGAGGGAAGGGAAGGAAGGAATTCAAAGTGAAGCAAAGTGGAGAGTGTGGAGAGGACACGGAGAGCCGTTTCGACGTCAGCTTGACGGACCTCTCGTTTGTCCAAACAAACCAAAATGGACTGCGAATAAATATGCGTCTGCGAGCGAGAGAACGAAGCGAACGCCCGTATGCTTGATCATGATCCGGAGTGTAGCACGTAGAGGGTTGTGACGCGGGTAAGTGGCCGACGCACCCGCTCCGCTATACTGCATATCTCGCTCGAGAGGGTTGGAGGGCCGACCAGTACGCGCTAGGGATTTACAGACCTTTAATGGACCTTCATCGAACGCAACCCAACGCGAGAAAGGAATTTCGATAATTGCCGATGTACAGAGTGATTCGGGATCAGGGAAATTCTTTACGCCAATAGCTCGACCACTTTCCGTGAGAAAAAGGAGCGTTAAGTGATAGCATTCCAAAAGGGAGATGAACGAGGTACGCAACGCCCAAAAAAAATTTTATATTTGTACTGTTTCTACTCGCCAATTTTCACAAATTGTTGTTTGCGGAACTTTGGTTCGGAAAATTTGAAAAAATAATTTTCTCAGCTAGAAATATAAAACTGGAAATTTATCATAGTATTGTCAAAAAATATAAAAATATAAATATTTGCTCAATTTTTTTTCTAAAGTAAAAAGAAATTCAAGTTTATTAAATGTCATTAAAATACAATTAAAGCGCAGTCTTAAGATTTTGATCGGTAATTCATGCCAACGAGAAAGAAAAATCTCCAACTCTAAACCGTAATTATCCTCTTTTCTCTTGGACCTTCTTTCCTGTGGTCGAAAGTTTCTGACGTCGATGAAATTTTTACGATCCCCGAAACGAAGAAAATATAAAACATATGGACCAATCGGGCGTCATATGTTTTTTGCCCGTCGTTACCAATTTATTTTTTCTGATAAGTCGGTAAGAGCTCGTCTACGGGAGAGGCGCTTATATTTCACCCTCCGGAAAGCCAGAGCAGCGAAGAAGAAAACCCAGAACCTTCATAATTCATGCTACCACTAATTGATACTAAATTATTAAACGTTACGAAAGTAAAACACGATGGTACATCGTGTGGAACGGTACGAAGAAATCACCCAATGGTGCGCAACTATAGACTGCGTGAGATACAACTATATACTTATGGATATGTACACACATATATATATATATATTTTTTTTCTTTCCTCGGACGCAGCATTAAGCACTTTTCCTTCTTGGCGATTCGAACAGCAATGTACCACAAATCGCAAGTGCATACGTCATTCTTATCGATCCCTCTGTCACTTCCCCTTCCTCTCAAGGTGAAAAGGCGCGGCGAGCTCGTTTGAAAACGGCTATACTACACAAACTTCTCGGTATTAATTCTTAGGGCAAATAAAAGAATGAGTGGCGTCGGTGCTTATTATTTCCCATTCCCACAAGAGTATTCCTCCATTCCTCTTTCTCGTTCTTTCTTTACTTTCACCATATACGTATATCTTTCAAGACTACGAGCGATGGCGGCAATCGAGAGATGGCCTGACTAAAGAAACAACAGAAACAAATAATACTCGAAACCTCCTCCAATACAAACATCAAACAGCGGCATATATATAGAGAGAATAAGTGTACACACGAGTAAAGTGTATTCTAGAAAGGTGAGGAGAACGATAACGAAAGCAATGAAAGATGAAGAAAAATAAAACCTCGAGCCCTGCCCATTGCGTCTTTATATTCCATTTCCACGAAAAGAGTGACGAATTTTTGCTTTTTTCATGCAGAAGCTAGAAAAAATTGAAAGTTAGAACAGAAAGAAAAAAATCAAATGTTTATATTAAATTAGAGCTCGATTGATGAAGTATTTCTTGAGATATAAGATTACATTTTTTATTTGATATCGAGAAAACCACGTTTTTAACTATTTTTATTTTTACCATTTTGAGGATCTTGATCTTAAAAATTGGTAAAACGAAATCAGAAAAATTAAGTTTCCCTTCCAAAAAAATTTAAGTCATGCGGCAAAGAATCGATGAAAAGAAAAATGAACATTCGAAGAGCCGAGGAAGAGAAAAGAAATAAACGCCGACAGGGCGATCTTGGCTTTCCTCGTCTGACCGTTAGAGAAGCTGATGCGGTAGTAGCAACGAAGGCAAAGGCTGACTAAGGCCAAAACGCGGCGTTATATTCCGGCTCCGTGAAATCTCACGGGGCTCCACGCAGAGCGGTAACGCAGAGTTGGACGGTAAAGAAAAGGAGGAGGAAAGTGTGGTCAGGGAGAAAGAAGCAAGTGAGGTAGAGAGAAAGAAAGCGAGTTAACAGGGAGCCAAGTGAACGTATAATTTTTCCGTTGTTTGATTTTCATTAACGACTTGTAGCAGACCAGGCAGCGTTAGCTGTTGGTCCAGGAAAATTCAAAGGCTCGAGTGTTTATTTTTCCGAGGGCTCAACCATTGAACAAATGAAAAAAAACATTAGTGTTATTGTTGACATTATTATGGCACAAGTGCTTCATTAACTGGATTGTTAAAAATTATACTTCGATCACCAAACTATACGAGCAATAATTCCAGCAATCCACACACACACACTGAATCGTTAATTTTATTACCTCGCGACCGTCGCTGCGAGGCTTGAAAGTAAAGTAAGGCGAGAATTCATGCGTCTCAAGGGTTGGCAAAATATAAGAGAATGAAACGAATGGTACTCCACTGTATAAGAATGACGAAAGGGCCTCTCAAGAGGGTTCGTGGTTTAGCAGAGGCTGTAAAAACATAACTACACACTTTCTCGTTCTCATGTTTATATTATTTTTTCATTACACACACCCCCGCTCCGTTTCTCTCTGTTTCTTTGCCCTGCGCACTTTCTTTATCGTCCGAATTACGATTCTCGACATTATATTCCAATAAACCCAATCTTAATAACAGCTATTTCTCAATATTTTCATCCGTCCACATCGAATATCGAGGAAATTTGCATTACGCGTTCCACGGTGGTACAGGGCAAGGGAGAGTGACGCTTGGAAAATCGACGAACCGAGAGGCGCGGAAGAGGATGAGTGTAAGCAAACCCGCAGAATGCCAAAATTACTCTCTCGGATGCACTCGCGCTGTATATACTCCTTCCTCCGATTGTATCCGTTTCACCCCCATCTCACCTCGTCATCCAGTCCCCCTCCCCCTCATCCTCCTCCTCCTCCTCCTCCTCTTTCACCCTTGCGAAAAGCTTGCTGTGGTAGCTTGCGAGAGGAATGAGGGAGCTCACTACCCTGCGAGAGTTTGGGGCGCGTGGAATCCTCCCTGGGCTTGCTGCGTCCCCGTTTCGCGTTGTGCGGACAGGGCGACAAACGGGATTGAGGCCCTACAACGTTATACGTACACCTAATACATACCTACAGCCGAGAATGGCCGGCCAACCGACCTTCTGTATCTCGCCTGGCCAGCTGCGACAATCCCACCTCTATGCGTTAATTCTTGTACACACAGACCCGGAGAGACACACTTGGAACGAAGGATACGACGAAGGGGAGAGCGGGAGAGGGAGAGAGAGAATTTTCCCGCGCGATGCTCCGAGTTTACCTTGCATAATGTCACCCACTCTTTTGTCTCAGAGCCCAAGCCCCGTGTTTTCCCATATGCGAATTTACTCACATAACATACTTCCGCACATCGCCACAGCTTTTTGTAATGCTCGCTTCTCACGTTTTCTTGTATTTATTATTCACTTTTCGCTTCCACTGCCTTCGCCTCTCGAACTCTGAGCGACGCTTGGATTTTCACGGCTTGGGGCTGGGAGTTTAAGCACGTGTTTTTGATATTGTCGATTCTCGGAAGCGGCAGTGATGTTGGATGAACATTGTCAACATGTCACAAAGACAATTTTTTCGCAAAGTGTTTCTGATTATTATTACATGGGTTATGTACAAATTTGTACCAGAAGCTTTAAGTACCTGCGATAGATTGATGGGAGATGCATTTTATACTCAGAAGGGTAAAAAAAAGGGAGACAAATGCAAGGGAATTGAAATTGGATGATACAGAGGTCAGGGTTAGTTTTATCCATTGGAAAAGCTCGAGGTGAAAGGGGTGAAATCGTCGTTAGCGCCGAGATCTTAAATGATTAAACGTCGACGATCGATAGCTGGGAAAATCGCACTTGGGGTCTTTACACTGATTGTCATAGTCAAATGTCATAGAGACAATTTTTTAAAATTATTCTCACGTTTCTTTCATGGCATTTTTTCGGGTATAAATAGCATGGGAGTTAGATTTGTACCAGACGTGTTTATTATCAACGATAGGTCGAAGGTCGATGCATCAAGGTAGAGTAAGGAAGCACAAATAGGGGAAAAAATCGCAGAATAATTTTAGCGCATGGTACTGAGGTTATGGCTAGTTGCGACCATGGAAAAGGCTCGAGGTGAAAGGAGTGAAATCGTCGTTGGCGCAAAGATCTTGAATGATTAAACGGCGACGATCGACAGCTCGGGAAATCGCACTTGTGGACGGGAAGAGGGTGACACGAGAAGGGCAAACGTCAACGTCCGAAGTGCGAATCGCATCAAACGCTAAGAGCAGAGCAACGCGAAGTCCTGGTGATGTATCAGCGGCTCCGAGAGGCGTAGTACTTATTCATAATCGCTTTTAATAGCTTCTTCGAATTATCGACCGATGTCAGAGATTTTTACTTAATTGTTAATCGTATGTATCACGTATAAATCATTCGCAAAATACGACAGTCCCACTTATTTACTTTTTTCGATTCAAAACTTGTCTTAGGAAAGGCTGTTGCAAAAACGTACATAAAAAATTGTTGCCTGATGGAACAGCACCATTATTCAATGACGTAATTCCTGATCAATCATTTCTGAGAACTTTACCTGAAAAAAAAAAAAAAAAATTAGACCTCCAAGTTTTACAATTAATTATTGAAGCTACTCGAAGAAAAGGGTTTAGTTGAGAATGCTACAAGAAAAAAGTGTAATGTATGAAATTCAACCTCCAAAATGTCATGGGACAAGGAGTCCGGAATTTTTTGAGCGGTTGATAGACTGATCAGCAGACAATCTATAATGTACACAAGTCCGTTAAGGATGGAAGATGGATGAGGAACGGAAGGTAGTGAAAACGGACGCAGGGAGTCGAGGTCAGAGACACTAGACATTGAATCAATGATACAAGGATTGGCAGTTAAGGCAATGCTCGGAATCCCAGTTATTGGCGTATATCTCTAGTTTTATTCATCAGATCTCACGTGCCATTGACTGTACCAAGGCTAAACGAGCTTCGCTAACAGGGGGATAATGACTGTACGTCGGTAAAACTTTAGGCTCAGCCATTTTCTGATTGGCTAATGGTCCTGCTGGCTTTCCTGGCTGGGAGCTTTCTCGCTGCATCGTCACCAGCGGAGACTTGCAACCCTTCTGCTTCTCCGCCGTCGGTCATCCCCAGCAGACGAGAGAAACCACGAGAACGGATGCTACCCGTCGAACGAGAATGGCCAACGCTTGCGGAATCGTTAATTCCATTCAATATTGCAGATCCTTTCAGAAGGGCCTCTCTCACTCTTGTCCCTGCCGAGCTCTCTTCTGTCTCTGAGTCGTTGTCAACGACGTCGGGCCCACTTTGGCTTCAATCGACGGTCTCGACGGATTTGATGCATCATCCACGCCACTCGATGCCAAACTCGTGAAGTCTGGACCAGCATCTCCTTTCGCCACGTCAATCTGTGATTTCTTTGTTTTCCTCTATTGATCTGAGGGCACGTTGTTTATTCATCGTTGAGTCGCTGCAGAGGTTTTTTCTTCTGGTTAATATGCAAGATGGGAGCCGGAAATCGACGAAATATCGATTTTTCTACACTGAGAAAAAAAAATAGTTGGGCCAACTACATTCTCGAGTATTTGTGCCGGTGTTTTTTCGAATAAGTTGGAACAATTCATACATTCATTGACCGAACCACTTCGAATAATAGCTTCAACTATCCAATGATTGTGGCTACTATTCGAATCTTCAGTAGCACAATATGAGATATAACCGGTATAACCTTACTTTTTTCATACCACTGCAATTAATAATGACGTCCAAAATATTAATAATGGCATTTGTAATTAAGTGTAGTAACTGCTTCCAAAACTTGTTACAGTAGATCTCTGTTTTCTTAGTGTTCAATGTTGAATTTTATCTATCGGTCCTAAAATGCACTCTTCGACAAGTACTGTCGAATGAACGTCAAATGCTAAAATTTGTTCATCGCTTTAATCTGAAACTGTGATAAGTGAAGCATTTTACTTGTAATAGGAATTTTCATTTCAGGACCAGGCAGAATCTTCCTTCGAAGAAAATTAGATGCTTGCAAAAACTGCGTGCTGCGTAGTGGTTCAACTGGAACTCTACGACAAGTTAAAAATGAAAAATATATTCGCACAGTTGACTAAACAAATATAAAACCCACTCAAGAAATCCTTTTACTTTTTATTCTTGCGTCAACAGTACTATATTTTACATCAAATTTGATAAATCAGAGAATCGACACTTATGCGTGTTTTTTCTACATAACCTCCAAAATGCATTATGCAAGGGAGCCGGTATTAGAGCCCTTAACCACTTAACCACTCGAAGTTGTATCAACCATTCAAATAGGTGAGGTGGCAATGTACATGGTTGCCGCAACTGATAGGGCTCCTACTAATAAGGCTTAGTTCGTGCAACCATTACTGTTTGGTTGTCATAAGTAAGCCGAGTTATTGGTGAATTAGGAAATGTGGTTGGTTGTGTCAACCAATATCTAAGTTGGCCCAAATAATTTTTTTTCTCAGTGTACTGTATCCGCAATATGGGGAAATTTGCAATGATCGGTGGCGACGGGATTCATATAAAATTCTTAGAATAATCTTTAGAATTATTTTTAGAATTAATTTTAGAATTACTTGTAGAATATTTTTTAGAATAATGTTTAGAATAATTTTTAGAATTATTCTTAGAATTATTCGTCGGCGGGTGACTGTGGAGAAAAACCAAAAACAGAAATAATTTTTTTGAGAATATCTATATTATTATTCGATGCCAGAAAAATAACAATAGTCATACCAAATGCGATAGAATTTGAACCTCACTTTTGAGATAATTTGTATTCAACATTTCTCCTTGCGTTGGATGGCGCTGTCGGATACTAAATATCCCTGCGTCACCCTTCGAGCATTTCCGCCGTTCACCGTCTCCCTGTTTTCCTGCGGAACCGAGTTCTCACGCAGACACACATCCCTGACGAACAACGTCTGATTATTCGAACGCATGACTGAGTGTAACGCGATTTAATATTAAAATATTATGACAAACGTCAACAGGAGTTGTCGGTTGGGTGCTGCCGCTGGTGTGACACGAAGAATCCGAGGTGGTACTGATTGGCCCGTGGCTACGTGAATACCAAACGACAAACGAGACAAACTTCATTCTATCATTTTATTCCGAAGATCCTTGACGAAGTACAATGGCTTTATCGGATTTGGATTTGTAAATCTGATGATAATCTACTAAACACAACATTTTTTATAGTGTTAACAAAATTTTCAAGATCAAATTAAACTAGAAACAATTTAATTGATGGTAATACCAATGGAAATCGATATTTCCATGCATAAATTTCTTCACGCTAGAAAACAATTTAATTTAAAAAAAAATACAACCACAAAATTGGTGATGTCACTCATTCACAAATCTGCAGTGAACGACTTCAACTTCTATGAAAAGTCAAAAATAAGGTACCGTTTACGAAACGATTGAACGTCGAGTTTACTATCACGATAACGTCCGCGAATCGCCGGTCGTGAATTATGATTCGTGCTATTATTTCATGTACGTGACATTAAGCGGAGATAATTCTCGAGTGCAGTCATGGATTGAAAAATCGTCGTCACGAACAAACGCGTAATTCTTTGACAAACGTTAAGAGATAGATATGTGAAAACTTTGATATGCACATTGAATAGCTGTGACTCATTTCTCATAAAATACGAGAGAGAGAGAGAGAGAGAGAGTGGGGGGGGAGTGAGTTTGAGTCGTAAATAGAGGAGGGTATATATAAGACCTGATTTTTCGGCGCTGTTACAGCAAGTGGAGCAAAGCGGTATATACACAAGGAGTGAAGGGCCATTGGGCCGAGGATGAGGATAAAGAAGAGGCAGGCTTTAAGTTGAGAGAGTGCATATTCCTATAAGGAATCTCTCGGTGATATACAAGCCGGGAGTACGAGAACTCGTGCGGTTGGAGCTCTTTGGCAAGGGAGAAACGAGCGGAGCTACGAGCGAATAAATCCAAACAGTAAACAGCGGTAGAAGGAGGCGAGTAAAAGTTGGCCAGGGGGTTCGTTGAGAATTCTAATATATAAAAGATATGAGGGTCTCTCGTCTTTGCCCCCCTCTTCACCGCAAGAGCCGCATACATTCGATGGAGTCCTCCTCAGGATTCAAATAAGAAGGACGAGGGAACGGCGAAGAAGGAAGTAAGAGGCAGTAGGTGATGAGAGTGGGATCAAGTAAGAAAGAGTCTTTCCTCAGGGCTCAAGATTCAAGATCTGGTCCTATACACCCTAGTGTAGTACAGGATGGAAGGAGAACCGGCGAAGAAATCTGAACAGCCAACAACAGGGTCACGTCGACCTTTATATTTAACCTTTTCTCAAGACAGTCTTAGAGCTCGTTCTTACAGTCCTCTTCGAGTTCCTCTTCTTTAGCGGCTACTTGGTCTCTTGGTCTTATCTGCGGACCGATGGTCCTTCAGTAAACCTTATACTTTTTCGTCATTTTCTTCAGGTTCTTCCCGTGCCCTCAAAACGATCGTTTGCCATCTTGATTTTTCTTTTTGTTCTTATTATTATTCTTCGTCTTCTTCTTTCCTTCTCCTTGGGTTTCCTCTCTTCGTTCGCCAGTGTACACACGAAATTCTCGTAATTTCGAACCACCGAGCCTCTGGAGAGGGTCGAAGACGTTCCTTCGGGACCGGCCAACGTCCCTTCAGCAATGCCGCTTCAGTCTTCCAGGCCAACTGGATAAAATTACTTTGAATGGGGGATTATTCTCAGGAGTCTGGTATTAATTAGCAAATTAAAACGATTCGAGATGCGGGACTGCGGCTTTTGACGAGGCGACGGGTTTTTTAGTGAATTAACCCTCTAACGGTCAGTGGGAAGAGACCCTTTGCGTTGCGTTTTTTTTTTTTTCAGTCTGTGGATTCAAAATTTCTCCCATGCAGAACTGAATGATTCTGATACAGGGAAAAAAGGCTTGGTTAAATTGACCCAGTTAAACTTAGGTTACCAAGTTAGGAACAAAAATTGATAGGTCTAACTAAATTACTACTTAGTAAAAAATATTTGACAACACATCCAAGACTTTGTAAGACCAACATCAATTATTTCTTCGTAACCAGTTATTAACCAAGTTCTTCTCGGTTCTAACTCTCTTTCTCCATGTGATCTTACCACATTTAGGATTAACGTGCCACAATTCGTTCTCACATAAATTCCATTCAAGGTAACACAACTTTTCGCTCACGTTTAACAATTTCGAATGATTCATTTACACTGAACTGTCACCGCTTGATTTTCCCTTGACGACGAGAAACCACGAAAAAAAAAAGTGAGAATCCTCGAGTGAAAGATAGAGAGAAAGTAAAATGAGAGAAAAAGCGAGAAGCTGAGAGCGAGATACCGAGTCCCTGACGAAATGGTACGGCGCTGACGCTCCTGACTAAACACAGATAACGCACGCCCAGGAATTTCTTTGCATGTTATAAACATACGTAATCGTACACAAATAAGATTAGCATAGGACTCGTAGCGCGTCGGATTCGCAAAAGAGTCAGATGGAGAGGAAGAAGGACGGAGGCAAGTCGGTGGGAGAAAGGAAAACGAGAAAGACACACTCACACACACACAAAACACACGGAGGCAAAGCACCGCTCCCCCGAAGAACACTCTTGTTTCAGATCCTAGCTCGTCTTTGACTCCGTTACACAGAACGTACGAAACTTTGTAGGGAAACGCGGTACGTGAGGAGCCCGAACTTCCATCCTCCTCTTCTTCTTCTTCTTCTTCTTCTACTTTGTTCACGCAAACCATTCAAGTCCTCCCACGAGCGAATTTGTTCATGGAGAACAGGATTTTGCCCAAGGAAAATTCGTTTTCCGCCCGGCGATGGGAGCAGAAGAACCGTCACTGCGTTCTCGATATTCCTTCGGAGATTTTTGGTCTAAAGTTCGCCTCATCTTGGGCTGTATCAAACTCGACATCCTTCCGCCAGACTCTATCATCATGCCCGCTTGGGATCCGTTTCGTTTGGCCCGGAAGCACCGCCGAATAACGGATAGTGTGTATGTGTGTAGTCGCCGCTGGAAGAGAGTAAAACGAATGGATGTGGGGAGGAGAAACGTCGGAGAAAGGGGATGAAGAGCCTGTTCTCCACTGGTCGTTCGCCATATCCTATGTTCCGATTCACTTAGTTTTCCCATCTTCTGTCCTCTCTTCTCGTCTCCTTTCCGGGTACACTCTAAAACCTATTTGATGATAGTACGAAGTTAATAAAACAAATCCTTCGTAGTGTGTAAACAGAGTTTTGGGGCGGAAGAACGCGCGAAACGTAAAGTCAGACAACAGGAGGAGAGGAAGCGAGTTTAT
The DNA here is from genome assembly GCA_947507545.1 of Clistopyga incitator. Taxonomy (NCBI): domain Eukaryota; kingdom Metazoa; phylum Arthropoda; class Insecta; order Hymenoptera; family Ichneumonidae; genus Clistopyga; species Clistopyga incitator. The sequence continues at coordinate 10,345,277 of OX382173.1, read as the reverse complement.
ACATCCGTTACATTGTATACTCGTCGGAGACCGAATTTGTCGTTGCTGAAGAGCGCGACGGATCGTGGCCGCGTTCGGAAAACCTCGTAGTTTCCTACTCGAACGCCATTAGACAAGATCAATATTGTTCGAAATACGGTACGAGAGTTTAAGGCACGCGGTTGTACAACTGCGAAAGCGAATTCATTAACGGACCTATTATTACCGCTGCGATTCGCCTCGCGAGCTGCCTTTCTTCATCCCTTTTCAGAGTGGCTCTCAGAAACACCGCTGTGGTTTCGCTTGCTTTAGCTTTTAATGTTCCACGTATATATTCAACCGATTCCCATTACCGGCCTCCTGGGAATGCACTCTTGCAATTTATGCTCTCGAGGTTATGCAATATGGATGTTACAGAATAAAAGTCCAACTGGAAATATGATTTTTAGCTCAACGACTTCAATAAATTATTTTTGAAGAAACTGAGAGCATCAATGCGTTAAAGATTCACACGTATGAACTCAATTTCATGTACACGTTTCTTACCATTCATTGATCTTTTTTTTTTGTTTTGATATTTCCTCACTTAGGATCAATTCTACTAATTATTCGAACAAATAACAAATAAATTCCACTGTCTCACTGTGTATCTTTTTTTCTTTTCAGGCGAGCACACTGTTCGCAGCCCTGAAGCAACAACAAGCCAGAGATTCAGCGTGGGAAAGAGAGACTCGAGACAGGGACAGGCAACAACACTGCAGGGATAGAGGTGGAACTGATAACGATCAACAACAACAACAATCGTTACAGTTACAGCAACAGAATCAACAACATCATCAGCAGCAACAACAAGAGCTCACGATCGAGTATCGAAGCAATGGGAAGCTCAGTCCCGCTGGGCACGCAGTGACATCAGCACCCATGACCCAGCAAAAGCAACCGATAATCTCACAGCAATCGCAACAACCGAGCACCGGTGGTGGAGCACCGGGATCACAAGCCAGTCCTCGTCAGAGTCCACAAGCCCCTCAACGGGGCTCACCGCCTAATCCCTCGCAGGGCCCACTGCCGGGAGGACCACCTGGGGGTCCCCCGTCGCAGACACCTTCGCAGATGATGCTCAGCCCGGCGAGTGGCCTACATCAGATGCAACAGCTTCTGCAGCAACACTTACTCAGTCCAACACAGTTGCAGTCGTTCGTGCAGCAACACACGCTCTATCTTCAGCAACAACAGCAACATCATCAGGTTACAATCTTGACAATGTTTTGGTTTTTATTTTTATATATTTTTTTATTTTTTCATTGGAAAGTGGTTGCTCAATATAATCTTCCATAAATTTCAACGTCGATTTACTCTTCTTAAATATCAACAATCCATTATCGTAACTTCGTTAATTATTTACAGGAGTCGTCGGCCGATCATGGTTCGAATCACGAGCGCTTTGGGTACTTTTCGTCCCTGAAAAACGTGAGTAAACGTCACATTGTAATTTTTACCGTGTGATCGTCATTCTTCCCTCGTTGTACTATTTCTTCGTAAACTTCTCTTCGCGGTTGGTTTCTGTGGACCGAGCAAAGAAAGCTCTCGAAAAATGGACCCTTCGTCACAGTGAAGAAAAGTATCTGGAGAACACCGCCCCTTATCAACAATCCTCCTTCCTTCGTTCGGTTCAATCAGTAATTCTAATTACGAAAAGTATAATCATAACAGGGAACTCTCCGGGCGTGTTTTTCCTCAGCATAGTGGCGTCAGTTGGGAAAACACTTGCCTAACGCGTCTGTCGAATGGTTTCATCCGACCTTTATTAAAAAAAGTACATTAATTGATATTTTAACGAAGTGGTCGTATTATGTGAGAGGGGAGAAGCAGTTTTCTTGAGACGATATTATTATTATTCTTCGAATGTTACACCAAAGGCGATTCTGAAAAATGTTTCGCTCATGGCCATTTTGCGGCTGGTCAGATAGTAGATAGAAGAAATAAATAATAAAAAAAGGGTACGATAAAGTGCCGCGGAGAATCAACGGGACTATGTGGATTAGCATTTTCAGGGAGTACCACGAGTTAAGCTGCGGAAAAGTCCATCGGGGGTAGGAACTTTCAACGGGCAATGGGGGTGACTACGAAGAACAACCATAGCCGCATCCCCGCGCTATCCACTTTTTGGAGAGGGTTGCGGATGCTCGGTCTGTGTAAACAGCTCGGGTCCCTCGCTATATCGTTATGATAACAATACTTGCGCGACGGCTGCGGTGGCATCAACCGCGACTACCCCAACCTCGAGTCTCGGGGCACGTGGGGTACAAACCCACCCACTTCTTCTCGGAATCCCCAGAGTACAGACCAGAAGAGAGCCCTCGAACACCCCCAGCCAAAATTCCTTCTCGTCGCTTTTCGTAGAAGCCACGACTATTTTCAAGCTTAAAATTACACAATTTCTGATGAGACAACAGAAAACGACGATAAAAACGGTTGTATAATATACATTTTTCTTAAATAATCTAACAATGTCAATGTACTTAAGACTTTAAAGATCGAGGTCTTCTCCTGTAAATAAAATATAAAATCAGACAAAAATTAAAAAATATTACTTGGCAGAATAAGACTAATCTTAGATGTAAAAGATGTCCAACTTTCATTGACATTAATTTTTGGGAAACTCATGTAAAAAATTAATTTGGCCTAACATTTATGTTTATCGTAGTTCCGATATAATTTATGGAGACCACGTCAGAAAACTCGTGTCCATAAATTATAACGATAAGATCTTGCTGACCGAGGAGTAACAGTACGCGAGAGGAAAGTTGTAAAGACAGGATTTTGATTGATATCTGTGGCATTCCTGTTGTGAAAATCCTGGAGAATCTTCCGAGTTATCGGGCAATGGGAAATCCCGTATTAGGCTGTCCGATCATGATCGACGCGGTTCGTTTAATGCGGGATCTTGTCTGTGGCACCAGGAGAGCACTGTGTTTACGGGCAAGCACGAGGAAAACGATAAGGTTCCCGGACCACTGGACCCTGATGGGCTAGGGGTGGATTCGAGAACCGCAAAGGCGACTGCTCTCAGCGTTGGGATAAGGGACGCGCGAGGCTGGACGGTCTCTCCACTTCCTACGGTATATATTTTCACGGGGGCATCCAATATTTATTCAGCGGTTGGTCCTCGTACCCACAGATATTTAGATAGTCCGGCTGTCCGGTTTATTGCGATCACGCGTCTACCGTACTCGTAAGACTAATTACGGTGGGAGCTATCTTATTCTCTCGAGCTAGAAGTGGACCAAGTGTTTTCAAAATTTCCTTTTGTCCTAAATCAACGAGAGGCAAGTGCGATTTTTTATGCATCGTTATGGTGAAATTCACCATAACGATGCATTTAGTCCTGCAAAAGCATCGTTTCACCCAACCGAAGAAACGTTTAGTTTGTAAAATAAAAAATGCCAACCGTCGTTAACATTGTCAACAAGTCCGTATCTCATTGGGTTCTAGTTTCGCTTTATTATTTATGCTGATGTGATAAACGGTTCGTGGCCTGACAGCGTCTTCTGGTTTTCTCTGTCTTGAAATATTCCCGGAGGCTCGGAAGGAAAAACTAGGGTTGGAATTTCGTGGTGGAGAAGGATAAGAGGAAAGAGGGTGTGTTGGCCAGCCAAGGAATGAGGGGTGCGGGGTTAGGGGTGGCTGTCGGAGGGTAGGATGAGTTGGGCAATTAAGCGACGCCGTCAGCCGTTGTGTCTCGTTGTTTGTCTTCGAGGTATCCCATAAAATTCTACCCTCTTTCTTCTGCCGAAACTCCGGCAGTGGCCCGGACGCGCGACTCTTGCCCTCCCCTTCTTTTTCCCGCTTCTTCAACTTCTTCTTCTTCGTCTTCTTCGGCTTCCTTCACTCGAGGCCGGTCGCGGCACCCTCGTGATTTATTCATCACCGTCGAGACGCAAGCGTTATTCTTTTGCATCTGCTTTTGGCTCCCGAGTGTTGACGAAACCTTTGCCTTGTGACGAATCTATTTGTGTCTCGAAACGAAACGGGCGGAAGCTTTGATTGATATATATTCACTTTATTTTTATGACTTGCAGCATCAACACCAGCTCGCCGAGTTGGGTCGAAAACAATTGGAGCAGAATATGCAGCAGTTGCAGGAGCAGCTTCAGGTCAATCTGATTCAGCAAACGCACCTCCTGCAGACCGCCGACAAGAAGAAAGCCTCGGCGACTCTTCAGCAACTGGGGCTGCATCAACAGCAACTCATTCAGCAGCTGCAGATCACACAGAGACAGTATTTGCTCCAGCAGGGTCTCGGTCTTCAGGGTCATAATCATTCATCAGGTGAAATAACACTTTGAACGTTTAACATTACTTGATATCCAGATGTTATATCATGCTGCGACCAATGCTATCACAATTATTACTTTAAAGCAATATTGTCTTTTTTAAATTTGATAATAATATTAAATTAATAATCATGTGTCATTTTTATATTTCGGATGGTAAATAACCTGTTCTCACATTTTTCAAAATGATTAACAGGTATGCAGCCGGGAGATGTTTTGCCGTCGTGGAAATCAGAATCGTCGGAAGGGGGCGAAAGTCTTCAGAATTCAAGTCCGCCAAAATCCACAGCAGGATTAAATGGTAAATGAGCCAACGATTTGAATTGTCCTTGTTTGAAATTTCCGATGCGCCTCGATTATTCTAATTGCGGATATCAATTTATAGGTCTCCTGAATTCGATTGTTTCGAGTCGTCGGCCGGACGTTAATGGAACGTCAACGTTGGACGAGAAGCCATTGGACGTTTCGTGCAATGACAAGGCCCATCCGCTCTACGGTCACGGGGTTTGCAAGTGGCCGGGCTGTGAAGCCATCTGTGAAGATTATCAAGCATTCCTCAAGTGAGTATCGCCCTCCCCAATATCACACTCTCATCCTTGTACGAAAAGCAGTGCGAAGACAAAATCTCGTTACGAAAATTCGCGTCGCCTGCCACAATCGTCCAAGTAATCACACGATGATCGTCGAAGCGTTCGTACCAGCCTGGCACATTATTTATTAATTACAACGAACCGTTTCTGCTAACTGGATAAAAATCTTTGATGGCAAAGGAGAGCGGAAGAAAGCCGAGGGAAATAAAGAAGAAAGCTTGCGGTGGGGTGAGCTGCTTCGCTGAGGGATTGGATGGAAAGAAAGTGAGGAAGAATCGCTCGCGTCAGCGTATCTCATTGACATCCGGTTTGCCTTCGAAGCCGCGTACCAGCCAAGCTTTCGCCTCCCCGCCCTCCACCGACCCGGCAATCCCTAGTAATCACGTAGCCGCCCCGACCAACTCATCCCTTCCAAACAAGCCGTTACTTAAAAAAACGCTAATTACCTTTGTCTCATTAATATTCACGACATTCGACCGCATCGTTACGGCTCTTCGTCTAATCCCACCTCCGTCATTTCTCTTCCACGCTTCTTTCGCCCCGCTTCTGCTTTCTCGCATATCTCCCAGCATTGAACCTTCCAATTTTCGTCGCATCTTCAGATTTAACAAGCCACGAAGTAACCACGTCTTCGTACCCTTTATATTCACCTACGACATCAACGAGGGAGGAACGTATCCTTTGTAAATTTATGGATCGAATTTGTAATTAGAGTTAGCCATGTTCAATGTGATCAAACCGTTTCAATGTCTCTTATTTGAATTTAGTTTTTTTCTTTTTCTAACTGGGGATTGATGTTTCAGACACCTAAACACCGAACACACGCTAGATGACAGGTCGACGGCACAAGCGAGAGTACAGATGCAAGTTGTCTCTCAACTGGAAATCCAACTGCAAAAAGAACGCGACCGACTCAACGCGATGATGCATCACCTGCACGTTGCGAAGCAAATGGCTTCACCCGAACCACCCAAGTCATCGGAGTCGTCAGTGAGTTGGATTGACATTTATTCGCGTTATTTTTTTTTTAAATGCGGCCTTCGTATTGAAGGGTTTTGAATTATGAAACTTTTTTTTTATTGCCATCATTAAAGAATTTGATTTCTTTGTTATGAAACGGACGTATCAATTTTTGGGATAACTATTAAATGAATCAAAGGATCAATGTTGATTCAAACAAAATATCGAGGCTTACAATTTTGCAAATGTATTTGATGAGAGTGTTTGTCGAGAGCCAACGAAATTTTCAGTGCAACTTTCGTCGTCATCAAACAAACGATGCATTAATATGGTAAAGGATGTGGGGGGTAATGATGCGAAAGTTTCTCTTGTGATATGGCGTATCTATAAATCGCAAAGCCACCGTACACTTTATACAAAATACACAGAAAACCGCACCGCGACAGTTGGCGATTAACGCTAAAATTTTACGAGGAGTTGGACGACAAGTGGTGGTAGCATCCCGCGTCGCTTCTCTCGACGTCGGGCAAACAACTCGCCCTGCTAGTTTCGGATTTAACGCGTTGACTATATACCGCGATGCGAACCCGCGGACCACCGAGCCGCGCTAATTTATACACCAAGTTGTAATTAATAATTCATCGCGGACCCGCGTTCCTCCGAGCTGAGTCCTTTGCGCCCGTCGCGCGATTTATATCGCCTTAATTAAAACCCCTAACAAGTTGCGCAGTCGGAGAATACCAATATCGCATTAGCCACAGCCGGGCAATATCCCTCGTTGTTCCTCGACCGAAACTCACGGTGCAAAAGCGGAAGAAAGAATCGGAGAAACTCCGTCTTCCAAGAGACTGGGGAATAATTACGGCGTTGTTTCCGGAGATCTTATTTTTACTCGAGGACAAAAGTCACCGTCACTAACCACCAGGAAATCACTCATATCTTCTTGACTGAGAAAAAAATGCAGAAAAAAAATTGCAAATGAAAATTATGATCCTGGGTAAATTGAAAATACTTTTATCAGAAAGAAAATATTGAAAAACGACCTGTTTTTGGGCCAACTCTTTGCAGACCCCTTGATAAATGATTTCCAGTGTGCCATTGCAACAGTCATTCATTTGTTTACAATTTATTTTGCAGACGGGCTCGAGTTTACCAAAGCTGAGCTTGTCCTCGGGCTTGATGAGTCAGCCACCACCAAACTTCGGTGTGTCCCAAGTATCTCCAGTGTCCATGTCAGCCCTTGTATCGGCGGTGAGGTCACCAGGAGGCGGTCAATTGCCACCATGTGCTGGAGTCGCCCCGATGCCACCGATGCCCAACATATCGAACATGCCGGGTATGCCGCCAATGCCTAACATGCCAGGCAGTATGACCACCATGGCAGGCCCAATACGAAGAAGAATCAGTGACAAATCAGCGCATTCATTGGCTGGTGGTAAGATCGTTTTGTTCAGCACTTGTTCCTAAGCTAACATAAATAAAATCATTCAATACTAACATAAACCCACGCAGTCAAAGCTTGAACTTTAGAAAGAAGAACAGGTTTCAAAAATCGTACCGTACAATTTAAACAAATACAAAAAACGAGAAAGTGCCTTTTACCGGATTGGTCAACTTTTATTAGTCAATTCTTTAGATTGCACAGTTAAAATTTCAATTTACTTTTCACTGTGTAAATTCTAACAAACTTCTTCCTTGTAATTCATGAGCTTTCCATTGACGTCTCGACAAACTGTCAACTCTATCTGTCAACCTTTAACCACCCATCATCTCTTTTTCTCTTACCAATGCTTCTCTTGTTTCTTCGTTTCTTGTGCTGCCCGCCCTCCCCACCGTGTAGGGCTGCCCTACATGCTGGAGCGTGCTGGCCTTGACGTCCAACAAGGTACTGTCAACCTACCATCCATTCGTGACGTTTGGAAAATATATCCTTGAAGAATGTTCCTTGCATGCCACGAGTCATTTTCCCTTTTTCGAGTTATCGTTTCCATCATTGCTAGTCACGATGTTAAACCAGACGAACAGAAAGAGAGAAACGAGTTAATGCTTCTTTGGCACCAAAGATACTTAAATCGTTAGTTTACTTCAAGATCTGAGAGTCGCTTTTTTACGGCAATACTTTCTCTTTTTACATACCTTGTATGTGCTGAGAAAGCAATTAATTGGAAAATCAAAGAAACTAATATATTATAGATTGCGGCATGCAACGAAATAATCCTTCTCGAGTATCCCTTTTCCTAGAGCATTACGATCATCGATTACTGTAATTTGCTCACGCGTTTTATGTGAAAGCACGAAGCGTGGAAATAATCGCAGTACGTTTCATACGCTCAACTTGATGATAATTCACTGTTAATAATTGTTGATAATTTGTTTTTTTTAGAAATTCATCGGAATCGAGAGTTTTACAAGAACGCCGATGTCAGACCACCCTTCACGTACGCCTCGTTAATACGTCAGGTCGGTTACTGATTTCTAAGATAAATGTGAAAGCTCGTCGATTGATCGTCGTATGAGTGAAGTTCAAGATTTTTTAATAACTTTGTAACGTCATATTAAACGACTCTAATTTTCAGTCAATCATCGAATCACCGGACAAGCAGTTGACGCTAAACGAAATTTACAACTGGTTCCAAAACACCTTCTGCTACTTCCGGCGGAACGCTGCGACGTGGAAGGTATACTTCAAAATCACAGTAAAACAAACGTAGACGTTTAAGACTTTTCAGCTTAGGTTCCTGATTATCCCAAAGGAATCGTCATTTCCGTGATCACTAAGAGGCAAAAGGCCAAATCAATTAATTCGTGGTACTTCGAAAAACGTAATCGTCCAGGTGTGAAATGTGAATTCTCTGTGGCTAAACAAAATCATCAGCTCACTAAATCCAGATTGTGTTGAAACAGACGATTTCGCAAGGATTTCAAGACGATGTCGTTGTATTTTTCTATCGTACTCATCACCGAGCTGATTCGCGTGTTGGAATCTCTCACAATTAGACTTGGGCTATTTTTCATTCGGAATTGCGGATGAAATATCGAATAGTGAATAATCGGTATTCGAATGACTATTCAGCCGTTTCTTGTATTACTCGCTGCTCGAATTATTCTCTATTTGTCTAGATTTTTATACATTCCCTACCTGCGGTTTGTGTTTACTGATCTTTGATCAAACCATGCGAATAATTATTTTTTCATTTTTTTTTGTATAAATCAACACTTTCGTTTCTAGTCAGCAAATTCAAATTTAATAAATATAACATATTTTCTCTCTGTAAAATGTTCATAGTACAAACCACTATCAACTGATTACTTGATATTTTGCAGAATTATTTCAGAAAAACAATCATACGAGTAATACGAGAAAAAGAAATGTTTGTTCGAATAACGTTTGATTCTGGACACAGTAGCAAAGTTATTTTATTTATCTAGGAATTGGAAGTGTGGAGCAGTGTTAGAATGCATTTCGATTCCCTTCCGGGCTTCGATACGAGGTGCAAAATATTTAACAAAAAATACGAATAATCTCAATACCGGAAGTGGATTGCAATGCAGCAAATCAAAAAGTGATCTACTTTTGGCGAGAATGTGGGCGCGTTTGCGTGAGTGTGTGTGTGAGTGTGAGTAATCGACGTTTGCCATAAAGCTTCGCCTCGCATGGTTCTGTGTTTACAAAACGACATAAAAAAAAGCAAAAACAGAGAAAAAATTAAAAACAAAAAAAGCAGTATGGTACTTAGAAAAAATCCAACAGGCTAAACTACATAGCAGGTTTATCGCACGTCGAAGGAAGTCCAAGGAGCTAAGGTGATCTGGAAGAGAAGCTGACCGAAACATCGACATCTTGGATCGTGATTTGTTCTCGGCCCTGCGGCATGAATAATTGTTGTTGTTTTCCCTAGATTTAGATACCTAGCTCTGCATTAACAGATATACAGGAATGCCACATGCCGTGTCTCTATCTCTCTATCTTTCGATTAAACGTTCTATATTTTTTTCTTTTTATTTATTTTTTTATCTTCTTTCGTTGTATCCTTTCTTGAATTCCAACACGAGTATACGAATAATTTCATCATTTTTTTACAGATTTACTTCTATAACGAATAACGAATACCAACGTCAAAGCAAAACAAAAAACAGAAGTATTTTATTTCATAGAACCGAAATTTCAAATCATAAACAAATTTTTAAATATCACCAAACTCAGAAAAAATGTAAAAAATTCTAATATCAGTGAAAATTGTCTTTTCACTCAGAAATATCTTTCGAAAGTATACCAAATGCATTACAATTGTTTTTCTGTATGGAAGTGAACCTGTAAAATCGTATAACCACTTAAACGCGACCTCCATCGCTCTCCATTATGATTTTTGTTGTATCTATTAACTATTGGTTGTTATTATACATACTGTACATGTTATACGAGCATCACAATGTCCTCAAACTCATGACCACACGACGGACCGAAAAATCGTTCTCATTTGACAAAATCGACAGCGACACGTACAGACACCTACAAAACTATATTAAAATGATTGATTATCTCTTTCGCACAACTCATAGTCATCGACATCGTCATCATCATCACCACTGTCACAACTACTAACAGCCCGACCGCCGAGTCGTGAATTGAGTTGGCTTCGTTCGTTTTTGCGTTGCTTATTTAGTCTGTGTATTATTTTGTATAGAACGCAGTGCGACACAACCTGTCTCTCCACAAATGTTTCATGCGAGTCGAAAACGTGAAAGGGGCCGTATGGACGGTGGACGAAGTGGAGTTTTACAAGAGACGTCCTCAACGCGCTTGCAGCACGACTGGGTACGTTACCCCCGACACGCGCGTCTATCTTTTTTCTATCTATTTCTTATCTATCCTAAAATATATATATATCTCTCTCTCTATCTTTATATTTACATATATATATATATACATATTTTTCAATTTAATATTTATACGAATATTCTATTTACTCTCTTCGCTATCTTTACCACCACATTACAATCCCAACAGTCAGACCAAAACCCCAAACCTTTCATAACTTTCCTCTACATTTTAGCCACTTTTTTCATCAACTTTTTTATATCTCTCGTTTTTATATATATATTTATATAATAATTTACATATACCATATATATAAATATACACACCTTTCATGACCTCTTGCCAATTTTTCACATACTTGTTCTATACATTACCTTCGATATTTACGTCTCTCTACACTTACCTTTTTACACTCTCATTAGATATAGTGACGTTTTTTCTAACTGTATATCTCTAACATGTCTCTTTACATATTTATATATATTTACAACCTTGTGCCTATCTTTGATGTGCGTGTACGTGTATATCATCGTTTTTTCATGCCCATTTTACACACCGCGGTAATTTTTGCCGCAATAAAAAGCCCCGCCATACATTTTTAGAAGCATGTTCATATACACACGTGCGTCACGTATGTGTCTATATGCTCGTGCTTATTGCTAGATTACTAGGTGTACCCCAATCTTTTACCAATTTTTTCTATCTTCTCTTATACTATATATATGTATATACCTTTATACACTCAAATTTGAATTTATGCTACTATATATATACCTCTACATATACTATTTATATATATATATATTTAGGTCGTATTGTCTCCCTACTGATCGTCGCTTGTGTTGTGTCCGTCCGTCTGTCCGTTTTTTGGGCCTGGACCCTTCGAGTAATTTCATCGGAAACTGTGTAATCAAAGTAAATAGTACCGGTAAAATTATGAAAAATTAGACTCGATCGAAATAATTGAAAAACAAATCGGGTTCTTCTGAAGGAACTCGAAGGGCCCTCGTCTCGTCGACGTTCTGTCGTCTTGCGTGCGTGAGACCGTAAAAAAGTTGCCCGTTGTGTTGTGTTTTATAACGCAAGAGATATTTGGAGTGATTGGGGAAGGGTAAGAGCGAGGATATATGATATGGACGTGAGCGAGCGAGCGAACGAGTGGGACAGTAGTAGAAAACGTGTGTGCTTAACAAGCATGTGGGCTTTGCAGCGACTAATAAAAAAAGGAGAGACTAGCGGAAGTCTCTCGCGGTGAGAAATATATAATAATGACAAAGAGGGCCCTAAAAAGGAAAAAACAAAAAAAAAACAAAAAAATTGTACGAGGGCCCTTGCGAACCACCGAAGACCGCGAGACGATTTAATGTCCCAAGTTTCCAATGGAACTATGGGACACCTTTTTTTATTTTCATATATTACATATGAAGATATTTTGAAGAAAAGCTTTAAAAAAAAAACATGATAAAAATACCGAAGCTCTTATAAATCGAAGCGATAATGAAGTGTGTGTTGCACGTGCGTCAGGTAGTGTGAAAAAGGAGGCCGATTATATACAAGAGCCACAGCCACAGTTTTATATATTCTCCACACCCACTTCTTTACGATTTTCTTATAGTACTGGTGTTGTGTCGTTTTATTTAATTTGTTTTTCACTCTCTATCTCTCTCTCGTATTTTAATATTATATTATACTACTACAAACTACTACTACTACTACTACTATTTGTTATTGTGAATTTGGTGACGAACTGCGGGCCGCCGGGATGACGGAGCAGCCACACCGGGGAGATAAAGAGACGTTGCTCATTCGATCTCTGAGATCGGCAGCAGATTATTAAATATGAGAAACGTAACGAGATTAAAAAAAAGAAAACGGAAAAATGCCTAAATGAGATAATGGAAACATCATCAGAAGATTTGACAAAAAAAACTAAAACAAAAAATCTTGACTCTTTTTTACTCTCTTTTCTCTATTTCTTGGTGGTCTTGTCTGTGTATACAGAACGCGATCCGCACCAATCTATCATTGCACAAGTGTTTTGTGCGCTTTGAGGACGACTTTGGGTCATTCTGGATGGTGGACGACGCCGAGTTCGTAAAGCGGCGGCATCTGTCCCGCGGCCGCCCCAGGAAATATGACCCAACCCCATCACCCACTCCACCCCACCTCTCCGCACAGTAAGCACTACCACTTTTTAGAATTCTGCTGGCTGGCTGACGCGACGTTCTTACCAACCGTTGATTAATATTATTTTTTATCACGGTTAGGAGGAACGAATCGCTTGGTCGTTGTCTACAACGCTCAAAAGAACAAAAGCTAGCCTGCTGCTCGTTCCTTTCATACGTCACTTAAAATCTCGTGGATACTATAAATGGCACTCATTGCAGCACATTCGTCCTTGTTGCCGTTCAGCTGGTCGGTTCATCGAATCTCAAATGACTATTTTTGTTCTCCACTCGTCCTCAAAGCCCCGTTAACTTAATCCCCAAATTCTTTCGCATTAGGATTCTGTCCTGGAAGCAAAAAGCTTCTCCCATTCCACTGTGACAAAGTTTTAAAGCGCAAACGTAACACAATCGTCTGTTTTCAAAAGTATCGAAGAAAGAGGATTATAAGTGGCGCAAACTTTCACCCTATAGTTTTCTAGTTTCTGGAATTAATTTATTCCGAAGAAATTGTTATTCCACGAAAATATTTTATTCTAATTTGGATCTTCATCTGCATATTCGCTTACTTGGATGAAAAAAACTTTTTCCCACTGACAGTGACTCGGTTCATCAGGGATGTTGGCCCTTAATTGTCTTCCATTACCTCCCAGCGAAAAACAGCCACAAGGACGATTAAGGAAAATTATGAGAGTGTCTAAAATAAAATGTTAGATTCGAGAGCTGTAGAGATATTGATTATATATGAAACCATCAATGGTCCTGGGCAGCAGGATATAGCTTAACGCGGTTCATCCCCTATTTAAAAAAAAAAAAGAAAAAAAAGACGTTGAATTCACGCATCATGCCTGCCTGGACCGCCTCGTAGAATCCTTCGCCCACCTCAAAAACTTATTTCTGTAGAATTATACGATGTTCGAGAAATAAATATCCTGCTTGCCTAAGCGCCGGGTCTCCGCAATATAAAAAAAAGCGTATTTATCCTAGTAGTTGCCGACTGGCACTTAGTGTACTTCCGCTTTCGGTTTATCGTTGAAACCCAAGTACAACCTCAGCCGAAATTCCTTGTCATCCCCACCCCCTGCTTAAAAATACACATAGAAAACTGAAAAAAAGGAAACGAAAAAACATTGCTGTTGCATTACAATGTGGTAATTAAAATAACAATAATTTATCGAACCGTAGAAAAGTAAGAGTAAAAGTAGACATTCATTAATGTCTTTTACTCTGGGTGGGATAAATAATTTAATATGCAAACAAAACAAGATAATACGTAAATGTTGTGTGTTCAATGTTCTAATATACATATATATATATATATTTTTTTAAAAGGAGTTTATACGTTGAAAAAAGGTTCTTTCTATTGTATTTGAAAACTACCTACCTCACTGCAGCTGAGAAAAAATTCATCAACGGAATGTTGGTTCGGTAATTGAAATTTAAATGAGGCCTTGTTTAATTTGAATCCAAATTCTCTGAAAAAAATTGACACCAGTGGAATACCATTCGAAATATATCACAAATTATTATTGTATAAAATGAAACACACATTTACACGTAAAAACTACATTTTTTTGGCGATATAAGCAAAAGTGAGGTAGGTGAACTTAAGCAGGGTTGTATATTCCCGCGGGCGCTTAACGCTGCAAAAACCCTTCTGCACGAAAAAGAAAAAACCTTACAATAGCCCAGCAACAGGACGATTGGAAATTCGCTGCAGAACCTCCCCCCCCCCCCCCCCCCCCCCCCAATATAACTTAGATCCGGCTGAATCACGCATGGGATATAAAAGACAATAAAAAAAGCACAGCGTCCCAAACCCTCGTTTCCCTCGAACTCGCCGAGCTTACGTGGTGCTTTTGTGGTGCCGTTTTTTGAGTTAGTGTCTTGTCATAGCAAAAGTGTGACTGTGTCTTCCCCAGTACGAATGACAGACCCAGCAAACCCATATCCCATTTTAATTGTGTACCAAAAGAGAATTCTTAATTTTATGTTGCCTTCGAATTTACGTTTTTGAAATTTAAGTGTACGAGATCCAAATCCTCAGAATTCGTTGTCGACATTTATGGTTTTGTTTGCTTAAGATTTGCAATATTCCTATGGTATGAACGTGTAGAGGAGCGGATGATCGCGTTTTAAGGCTAATTGCGCATGAGTAAAACGTGTAATGTGTGTGTTAAATATACGAAAGCGGATGAGTCCTCGGAGCCCGACGATCTATAATGTCTTCGACTTTTTGTCATCCAGGTATCGAAAAAATACTTATTGGTATAGTGAATTTCTTTAAATCCAATTTCTATGTATTTTAATATATATTTATATACTTATCGTCGTGGATAAGTATTTAAAGAATTTTTTCAAAATTTTTTATATCCTTCACTCTTATATACACTTTTTAATACATTTTTACTCTTCTTCACACTTTTTCTTATTCGCTTGCACGAACGCTCGATTTTATTCCATAAACGGCCTCAGGAACAATTTTATTCTTCGCATGTAATTTTTTCCTATTTACTGACAAACGATGGAAACAAAAAGAAAATATAACAATGAAATGTAAAATAGAAGAAAGCATCGTTTCCCAGTAAAAATAACTGCTCGTTGGATTTGACAGCAAGTCGATTTCTACGAGGAGTTCTCAATGCTCGGACTCTTAAAAAAAAAATTGATCAATGGTAACGATGGACAGGTGGGTACAGGTAATCCCGAGCCGTTTATGAATTCAATCACACATTTTGAATCGATAATAAGTGTACAGTTACAATTTTTCCATTATTTCGGGTTGTTGTAACTGTATACATACATTTCGATTGAAAAAAATGTAAGCGTTTTTAGATTTTAAAAAATTTTCTTCAATCTAAACTCGCTCGCTCACAGCCCATTCCATGGTTGGCCCTAACACGGTTATATCATCCTGGTAAGGATTTTTTCACATTCTCTTTTTCACATTTTTTCCAATTTTTCAAACTTACGTAGCATATTAATATTTTATATGTAATATATATTTCTCTACTCGTCTTCTCTTTAATCCTTTTATCTCTTCTATTCAATTTTTCTCTATCTTATTCATCCTTTTTACATGTACTTTACTATTAATATACGCTCCAGTACACACATCGTTCTTTCTATAATATATATATATATATCTATCTTTCCTTCCCAAATTTCTAACGAATACTCTCCTCTTTCACCTGTACATATATGTTTTACATACGTAAATTTCAAGCGCTAATAACAACTCTTTCAGGATATTTATATTTATATTTACAAAGTTGTAATTGTCACTTCGTTGTTCACTCATTGCTTGTTTTCTGTCGATGAAAATAGGGGTGTACCTTCGAAGAGTCCCACACTGACGCACAGTCCAACCATGTACGGTGATGCTCTCAACGCCAACCTCCAGGTAACTATCAATATTATGAATCGACTAACGAAAAAAAATCAATCTCATGCTACGTCGATTTTATGCAGAAGTCCCCATAATTAGGTTAGCAAAAAATGAGTGATTCTGCTACTTGCATAATTGAAAAAAATCAATTTCAAGTTTCATGATAAATTCCGAGGAGACTGGGATTTTTATTCTATTTTATTGGTGTCTTTTAGGTAGACGTCGTTTTTGCTTTAAGAAATACCATGCATAAAAAATATTTGACACTATAAATTTACCAAAATTTCTCTACATATTGAATAACACGTTTGGGTGAATATCTGTAGACAAAACCTTTTACTTGCAATTCAAAAAAGGATCATGATTAGTTTACTTTCTGTGTAAACGACATTTCAAAGTTCAACAGAGCTAAAAATAAAAAAGGTAATTTAAATAATTTTCTTCGCGTTTTTTCCAATGACTGTTAAAACACCTACGTTTCTAATGAGATGACAACTAATCGTCTAATGCAATTTGAGTATTTTCAGGCTGCGCTTGGTGAGTCGAACATGGGATTTCTGAACAATTCGATGTGCACATCGACAGCTACGAGTCCTGACAAGGAGCACGTTCTATCGCACAGTGACTTGATGTAAATAAATGTTCCAATAATATCATCAAAAAATTTTAAAAAAATTCAGATCGTTTATAATGTATCTCATTTAATATTTGACTATTTGCTTCGAAGGTCGCCACTGGATGAACCAGGAGTGCACATAAAGCAGGAGGGTCAGAGTCCAGAGGGTGGAAAGCTGTCCAGATTAATAAAGCGCGAGTTGCTCGAGGCGCCCACGGAACAGGAGCAAGATGACGACGGCGTCGACGAGAGGGAATATCCGGAGAGTCACGGTCAGGATTCTGGTCAGGACGAGGACATGGCCGAGGACCTTTCAATGGCGCCTGACATAATGAGTCCCGAGGACCAGATCGAGGCGTAGTACGACACGACTCATCGCCCCTAAATATATACGCTCAGTTTGCGCTGCAAAAAAAAATTCAGCAACAAAAACTAAAACGAAGAATTAATCACCCCAACTCTCAAGAGCAATCGAAGAAGAAACAAAAAACCAACTCACTCACCATATCCTAACCGCGATTTCGAGAGCGGTTACAAAGACTTTGAAAAAGCTTATAGCGATTAGAAATTAAATGATTAAGGAGAGAGAGAGAGAGAGAGAGAGAGAGAGAGAAAGCGCGAGAGATAGAGAGGAATGTATGATAGTGAAAAAGTGAATGAGAGATTTAAAAAAATAATAAAATAAACGTAGCCAACGGAAGGCATGGGCGCCAATCGAAGATTGGCGAACCCCCGGCAATCCATCGATCCATATCTTTATCCAAGCAATTTAACGAACAACGATTTGTATTTTTGTTTTCCTTTTGAGGCTTCGGTTTCCTGTATATTTCGTACGGATTTATGTATACATATAGATATTACGAAATTATCTATAGTTATACATATGTGTTATATACATGATAGTGTTACGATTATGACTCGTAGCTTCGAGGTACTCGGCACCGTGCGAAATTTTCGAATGAGCGGACGCTCCGAGTCGCTCTTATATACATATACAATTTATTGCTGACGCGAGACGTTTTTTTTTTTTTCGAACGGTGCTGACGATCTCGTCGTTGGAGATTAAGTCTCGACGTACGCTCTAAGGGTCCTCGCAGATTCGATGATTTTTTTTCTGTCAATTAAAAACGAAACCGATGAAAAAAATTTGGTTTTATCGAAGTGATTCGTCATATATTTTTACTTGTTCTTTTAACGAGATGAAATTTTCAAAATTTCAAAAATCATATAAGTATTATGAACAAGAGAATCCGATTTTACAGAAGATCGAAAATTTCTTTTTAAACAATCGGCAAGTTCATTTAAATCGAAATGACAGTGGTTGACAGACGCGTCGAATCGGCGATATCCTTAATTGGCGTTGTACCGTGTACACATAAACACGTTGTAGATAATACTAATAATGATTATAATAATAATTATAATAATAACTATAATAATAACTATAATAATAACTATAATAATAACAATAACGATAATAATAAAAAGATCGTAGAGCGTAGTCAAAGTTCGGTCGATGCCAGTCTGGCGTATGTTTAGGAATAAATTATGAGAGTGCCGATGGGGCGTGCGGTGCCGTTTTAAGTCGGTAATACAAACCGTGAAATCCGATAGAATCGACGGTTGTATAGGTTGCGATTATCGGCGTGATCGTTAAGACGTTTCTCTAATGAATTTAGCAGAATAATTTATCGGTTTAACGAGAGAGCCACGTGATCATCGGGGTCTTGAAGGTCCAAAGTACGAGATTCGTCACGTTAATTCATAGATATTGAACTTGAAGCGCGACGCCAGGTGTCTTTGTAATATTGAACGTTTAAACACCTGGCGTATCCATCCAAAGCACAGAAAGAGAGAGACAAATGGAGTAAGACGCAAGCAAATGAGACACATCTTTGGGATAGCCTGTATAGTAGTCTAGTTTTTATCTAATAAGTAGTTTCGTATTCATTCATACCGGATTAAAAACAAAATATATAATAATAATAATGAATAATAAAAAAAAAACGAAAAGAAGAAAAAAACGAAGTAGAATTTGTAAATTATACGAAGGCTAAGGCGAAAGAGCGAGCGTACGTGCGGATGAGAGAAAGAGTGAAAACTGGAACGAGCAAAAAGCGCTTGATATCGTTAGTTCCGTAAGAAACAAAATGAGAACTGAATAAACAAACGAAACAAAAGGAAACCTCGATGAAAATTCATAAACATACGAGACCGGCCCGAGATCACACGTTTTAACGACGACTATACATACGAGAATTTCAATAAAAAGAAGAAGAAAAAAAAACATAAACTCGTGCGGTATAAAATCAACTAAATAAATTACTGTGTATGCATATACATATTATACATATATATATATATATATACGTATACGTATATCGGGATATAACGGTTAGATGTCAGCTCCCCGTCCACTATCGACAAACCTTTTCCCTCCTTTTCGATCCTAATCTTCTAAAAAAAACGTCAAGAATTTCATCGATTTCGAAAAATTAATCGAGATGTTTTATACTCGTACCGAGACAACGCCGCGGTGAATAATATTGTTTTATAGAGTGATTCTATTTCGCATTCACTGGAATGTAATAAACGGTGCTCGCTTTTGAGACGATTCTTTTGAAATTATTCGAGATGACCGTCCGCTCGCCGGTTCGTTGGCATCTATATTTACGATAAATTAATCGATATTACCGGATATATGTGAATATATATTATATATCTCTCATATTGCACGTGGTCAACGAGTACTGGCGTAGGACGGGCAGAGTCGTCACCGCATCGTTTTCTCGGCTTATATTTAAATGGAAAAAAAAAGAAATTAATACATAAATAAAAAAGTCTCTCGACATCGATCCGTAAACGTTTTCACGTGTCTCAGTCAGTAAAGATATAAATAATATCTCGTGACGAAATGTTCGTCGCGATTACACGTCCCGCACAAAGCCCCCCAAGCCAGGACCCAAAAATCTATAACTTATCGTTAATATATTACTAAAAACAAATATTACAAGTGGTAATATCAGCGCGAACGTGTTTCACGTCGACGATCAACACTCTCGACGACGATACTAAACGAGATATGACCGTGACGGAAGATTTACTCTGCCCTGATGGCACTGAACTCGCATTTCTTATATCTTATGTTCATCCATATTATATTCTCTTGTTTTTATTTTCAAACGAACAATTCGCGAGATTTTACCCAGGAAAACAGTAGTTACGCAAAGATTTCTCGATAACTCTTGCAATTTTATGTGGGATGTATTAGAATTCGTTAAATAATTTTTATTTTCTGAACGTAGTAAATAATTCGGTTTCTGGACTCATCAACATATATTTTTATACAAAAAAACTATTTTCCATATGTGTCAAAACGAAAAGTCTTCAACCGCAGAAGATTTCAAGCGAAAACTTCCATTAAAAAAGCATCGACATAAAATATCTGGGTATTTTCTTGAGAAGCTTCTAATTTCCGTTGATGTTACATTAAATGTAATGGCAAAAAGAGCCGGAAGCCCGAGTTTCATTAAAGTTTCGTTATATAGTAGAAAAGATTGAGCGAAACTCTGTGAGACGATAAAAATTGTGAGATTCCGTGCCGTTCGGGCCGCGTTTCACGCATCGTACTATCGCTATCTCTAAGTCTATGTATTGTGTATAATGAACTAAGGACTTGATATACTATAATAGAAGACTTTCCTGTACATAGTTAAAGAAAAAGAAAAAAAAACAACAACAACAACAACAACAAAGAAAATGATTGAGGCATTAGGAATTTATCGAATACACAAACATTTACGAACTACGTTTTTTTCTTTGTGATTATTATTGTTGCTCTCGTGTCCTACCTGCATTTACCATAATTTAGTAGGCGTTATATCAATTACCGAGCTTTCGTTTATAACATTGTTGATTCTCAATTAAAGATAAAATTGAAAAAAAAAAAAAAAAATACGAACAAAAAGAATCTTATTCATAGTTGTTATCGATATTGGAACGATACAACCGGAAGAACCGAGCAAAAAATTAAAGAATGCATCGTCGACGGATCTGTGCATTTTTTTTTCAGACTGTGATGATTTATTTGAATTAAATCGATTGGCTCGTGAAATGGCTCGCGATACGACCAAAATCTTCGAAAGTTCTTTTGCTAAATTTCTCGATCCTCTTTTTGTTAATCCTCCCGTGTTAAATAATATATAGATAATGATCTTCGAGTGAAGAGGTGCGAGAGCGTGAGTAGTGAACGATCCCGTGCAAACCATATCAGCTAGAAGCACAAATAGAGAAAGTAAATAGTGCCAAAGCGATGCTAATAACGTGTAATTGACGTTCGTTTCTCATTTAGCGTGCGGCGAGAAAACGTTTGTCATTTCTTAATTAAGTAAAACGATTAATGAAGAATTTCTTTCAAAAAACGATAATTTCTTGTCGCACGCATTGCCTGGTCAAAACTGTGTACGCATGTATAGTTCCTCGATTAATAGAAAGAAAAAAGAAGGAAACCACAGCGCATGACTGAAAAGCATAGAGTCGACATTGCCTCGTGTATCGATCGACACGATATTCGTGAAACACATCTGTTGCACTAATCCAAGATAAAAAGAATAAAAATCTTCATTCCCTCGAAGACGATACAAGATGAAATTGAAAAAATAAAAAAATCAACAGACGATACTTTGTAATGCCGAAGCAAATAAGCCAAAGGCTCAGTGCCATTCTTCCGATCGAAGAGCGATTTTGCATCATACCAGTATTATAGTTAATACATCGTATGATAAAAATAATATTGCTAAAAGAAATGATGAAATAAGATGGAAATAAGGATTAAGAAAATGAATAAAAAATAATTAAAAAACACACACACACACACGACGATTGAATAAACGACTGGAATTTAACCGCGAAATGGGCCGTCTCGAGGTCTGATTTAAAATGCTGTGCTGATACCGGCTTAATTTTTCATTTTCCTGTGAAATACGAATCGTTTCCGATAGATCTTTATTGATTACATTATTACGTTAAGAAGTATTGTATGATAAGTTGCCTTGTAAAAATGTACCGATTTTACTAAGAAATTAAATGTGTTACTAAAAGAAAAACAATAACACGTGAGGAAAGCATGTTCGTTGGTGAAACTTGCGAGGAACATTTGTGAAGCAATTGCGAGATCGGAAACGCTTGATGGACATTTTCAACATTTAGCATTCAGATAATCTACGAGCAACAGAGCTGGAAATCACGATTATTTGGGCCTCTAACACGCGAATCAACCCAAGATGGCTGATTTTATTACACCGCGAGGAATTAACTGGGTTTCTTTTTTTTTTTCTTTTTTTTCGTCTCTCGCATCGATCATTCCATTCCACTGAAACCCTTCGCCGTGCCTCGGAGACTCAGTGAGCCTTGTCGTTCCGCGCACGACGCCCGCGAATCGTTCCGCTCTCGTGATAGCTCCGTTCAAATATACAAACACAAAAAAAAACTTTCAAAAAATCGTGATTTATTATTTATAAATTGTGTCAGGTGATGCGATGGGTAGAAGTCACAAAAAATTATTCATAAAAGTGAGTGGATACTAGTGAGTCAATAAGGGGGATTGATGATTGTTTACATTTTTTAATTGGAAGAAACTTGACAATTTATAGGGACTTTATATTAATCAGCAAAATATTGAAAAATTAGCACAGATAATTTTAATACGTAATGAAAATTACTGTACTAAATTGAAAAAAGGTATTGGAAAGTTTTTTGCTGCCAATATTGTGTATCCTTTTATTTTTCAAAATGATGAATAGCAAAAAATGAGTGGAGGAGTTTTATGTAAGTAACCGAGAAATTCATAACGAGTGAAAATTATTTCAGTGCAGCAGGGAAATTACTGTTAAAAAATACTAATTCTTATGAAATTTAATTGAAAAAAAAAATTTAGGGACAGTATTTTCGCAACTGATTGAAATGAAACAAGTGAAATATTACGGTTGGAAGTAAAGGGTTTTTCAAAGTTTTTTATTTTTATTTTTGAGAAAATAATGTAATAATAATATGGAAACGTATTCTGTTCGTGCAGAATGGATGTAAGCTCGCTGGTGCCAGCGAGTCTTCAATCGGGATTAGATCTGTGCGTCGTACCAGCTGGTTACAATAAATTTTCGGAAAATCTTCGTAAGCTCACTCCAATCGCAATCCAATGCGCTATATTCTGCGGAGGTTCGCGATGCAAGTACGAGAATCCAAAGGCCTGGCGGCCCGTCCATATGGCGATAAAGGACATTTTTTCTCATTGGTAAGACAATTATTTAAATTTTAACTTTCTGAAAAAAGCTCCACCTACCAAAAACAAAGTTTCTGCACTGCATCGTTAAACATCCTAAAACGAAAATCACCAAACTTATTTTCAGGGTGACAGACGATGTCCTAAATTGAAATTACAAATATGCCATCCAAAAAAGCCATGAATATTATATCCCCTAAGCAACGAACAAAAATTGGATTATTCTTCCATAACTTGATTGCTATAATTTTATCCACATTAATTAAGACTCCAAATTATTTCTGAATATAAACATGCTCCAACGTTTTTTTAAAAATCTTAACTCACTTGTCTATGAAATCGAAAATTTCCTAAAAAATTAAAAACCCCAGCAGGGGCAGAAATAACTAATTCAGTAAATTATAAAAAAATGTGAGCCCGGAAAAAGTCGTTTTTTCGTCGTCTAAGCTGTCCACCGAATCTTCATGTTCTACAAATCGTCGAATATTGAGGAACGAAAATCCGCAAACATATTTTCAGGGTGACAGACGACGTTCTGGCGATGGCACGACCCAGCACCGCTCAGCTTATCAAGAAAAACGTGATACCGCAGTTTCAGGGATGGAGTATAAAGACAATAATAAATTTGCAGACACCGGGTGAGCATGGTAGTTGCGGTGGTCCTCTGGAGGAGAGTGGTTTCACTTATGATCCGAATCATTTTATGAAGAACGGAAGTGAGTATTACAAGAAGATGACTCATTTTTCGAGACCCCATCACTTGACCATTATTAAATTAGTGCGGAATGAAGAGATGAAAGGAATTCATTTGACGAGACGTCTGCGGTGGCGAAGGTCACGTCTCGTCCTTGCCAAAGCTCGAGGTGGCGGTTCGATAAGGAACGAACTGTCTTGTCCCCGCTGCCCCTAAACATAAGCCCCCCTCACCGTCCAACAGCCAGATCGAAGAAGTCAGGGGAAACATGCAATGCACCAAGAACGTATATCTATACATTGAAAACAAACTCCTATTACCCTGGTGAAGTGACGTGTGAGCGCGGATTGTGTCTCTCCGAAGGAATTGGCATACGGCGAGTCCGCAACCGCAATAAACCTCGGCGTGCCCCAGTCACATATGCGCATACATGCACATGTGAGACATTCCGTGTCGAGTTCCAAATATTGTATTCATTCCATTTTTGGGGGTAGTTTTTAATGAATTTCTTTGATGATATCAAAACGAGCTTTTTCATTTAGATATTATCATACATTTATTATTTAATCTCGTACCATTAACGGTAAATGTTAAACAAATAGGCATGATATACTATTATACAGAAATAATTGTTCAAATGTGTTTGCAATAATTGTTACCCAAAAAGAAAATTAAAAAAAATTCTTTTGTTGATTTCCAAAAACAAATCTTTAAATTTTAGGTGAAAAAATAATTACATAAAAAAATTGCTTCACTGTTATCACGATGTACTCAAATTCTTATGGAGTAATTATTTTTTATTGAAAATATATGGGTAATTATGTATTTTTTGAATGCCCCGAGACGTCACTTTTCATTGTCGTCGATAAATTAAGTTTTTTTGTCACAGTCTATTACTACAACTTTGCTTGGAAGGATTACGGCGATGCGACGATGAGCAAACTCCTGGACATGGTCAAAGTCGTGGCCTTTGCTGTGCAGGAAGGTCGCGTGGCGATTCATTGTCATGCCGGTAAAAGCACTTATCTCGAAAGTACTTTTTTTATTGCCAAACTCGTGAAGTTGGATAGACAGATCGGTAATCGATGAAAGGCCGTTTTATCGAGTCATTATACAGCTGCTTCTCAAATAAACCAGAAACTCCACGACTGACCTCGCGCCCGTATTATTACTATTATTCGCCGCCATAGACACTTCCGGTATGTTGCCCTAGACTCTATACAATAAAAAATAGCTCGAGGAAGTTGGAGCAATTTGTCGAGAACAACGAGATAAGAAAATATCGATCGCTCGGTACTGGACGGAGGCATTAACATTGCTGCCGAGGCATTCGTATATACTATGTGCACGAATTAGGCGGAAGTTCTACGAGCAGAATTATACCCTTCCTGTTACTTTAAACTCAGATTATTGTTGAGTTTTTTTCATAAATCAGTTGACGCCTACTATTTCGTTATGAAACAAGTGCGACAAGTCTACTTTTTTAGAACTTATCGCACGCCA
This sequence comes from Clistopyga incitator, assembly GCA_947507545.1. Lineage (NCBI taxonomy): Eukaryota > Metazoa > Arthropoda > Insecta > Hymenoptera > Ichneumonidae > Clistopyga > Clistopyga incitator. The sequence goes on along the minus strand of OX382173.1, from coordinate 10,319,949 downwards.
GTGCGAAAAACCTCCTTTTCAGCACTTTTAGCCTGCCGCGTGGCGAAAAGTTAGCTTTTCCGCACTACTGCACCACGATAGTGTATAAAAAAAGTGCAGATCACGATATTAGGCATAAGTAATCTTTTTTCCTCGCTTCTAAACGAAAAGCACAACTTTTGTCACGTGCTGCAGCAACGAAAAGTAAAACTTTTTGTTCATGTGAAAAAAAAAAAATTGCAACGCTATAATCTTTAATAAGTGCTTAACTGACGGTGCAAATACATTTTTTTCAATTTCCGCCAAGCGATTGGTTTGGTACAGAAATATAAAAATGATGATTCAAAAAATACCCATTATTCCCTGCACTGTTTTTCCGCCCCGCTAAAATGCACTCGCATCAGGGTGCCCTATTGTCGCGTGTGGCAATGTGTGTAAATTTCAAGAGTATGTAAACAGGCACACATAGAAATGCTGTTAAACATAAAAAATTTACCGCATGGCGATTATCAACGTCGTCGCCCATGTGGGGTCATATCTCAGTTCGCCGAGAACGGTACCTACGATTATACAGCAGATAAAAATATGTTTAAAAGTAGCAGGAAATCCATAAACCTGTTGGCCCAGGAAGTGAAGGTATTAATCTTGAACTTCGTCAAGGCCACGTGTGAAAATCTGGAAAATAAAAGTACCAACCAACGCTCGTAAAACAAAAAATGTCACTATCGTGACGTTGCAAACAGAGTGCCAAGATTTTTAAGCGATAGGAAGCCCTTTAAAAATGTAAGCTAAGCCAATCTCGCCAGAAGTACTCAGCGCTAATTACTCGCTGAAATATTTAAGGGGGTAAAATATATTTATGAAACCCACTGTAACGCGACGCGTCCACGTGCTCGTGTAAAAATATCTGGCAAATCCACAAATTCCTCATTTTTTTGGCCCTTATAATTGAATGTAGTAGTAAAAATGAAAAATACCACCATTTAATTAATTGCAAGTTAAATGATTCACAAAATCATATTTCAAAATACTAAAAGTTATTAGTGTCTGCTGGACTATGTAGCAAGCCTATTTAGACACAAAGTAGCGCAAATTAGTCGAATAATCGTGTGGGATCGTCACGTCATGCATTTAAATTTACAGCTAGCACGTCGTTCGTATTATAAAAATTAAATCAGCTCGTATCGTCACGAAATCTCGAGAACAAGCTGCGTTGTGTGATATATATTAAATATTCACACAGAACTCGACGATCCGAGAATATCAATGGGTACAATGGGAGCTCGTGGGTGCACAATAATAAAATCACGATAAAATACATTGAATGAAAGCTATTTTTGTCGATATTGTATTTCCAATCGGGGGAAATCTTGTTATCGAAATTATTGGCGACGTGACAGACATTGTAAAAGCATTAGTACCTTGTTGTCGGTGAATATTATTCATAAATATCGACCACTTCGTACTCAGATTAACCTTCAATTACATATTGAAGAGTTTATTTGCATATCGATTCGATAGATTGCAGAACGGCGCAACCAGAAGAAAAAGGAGAAAAAAAAATGATAAGTGCCTTCGAGCTTGTCCGGTACTATGATAGTAGCCATATACGTACTATTCGTAGCTTCCGCGCTGTCATTTATCGGCACGCGAAGAATTTAATATGAATACGCGGTATTCTCGGACTGGTTTGTTATGTACATTCATAAATATAATTTAATAATTGAGTGCCTTTCGCTGTTGTCTCAGTGAATACCAGCAGTAATCTCTCAATTTAGGAAATAGTATTCAATTAATCGTGTCATGAACAAGATTGTAATTGAGCATTATGAAAATTTCTTTAATTGTATACAATTGGGCTCGAGTTTGGTCTCGGAGTATTAATAAATGGGCAGCAAAATTGTTTCTTTATTGCTGATCTCTTGATACATGTACATTTTTTATTTCGGTCGATAAATATAAGTATAATATTAATGATATGAATATATTTTGATAATTAGTATTGTGGTTGTTATTGCTATTTTTCTTTTTCCTTGACAATCCAGGTCTCGGAAGAACGGGAGTTCTTATCGCGTGCTACCTCATTTATAGTCTCAGAGTGAGAGCGAGCGACGCTATCAGATTCGTGCGAATGAAGAGACCAGGCGCCATCCAAACCCGAGGCCAGATTCAGTGTATTCAGGAATTCGAGCACTTCATACTTCCGCAGATGATCGTCTTCCCGATGGGAAGCAACCTTCCCAATCGAAAACCCGTCAGTCTTCAGTCTTACCTCAAACAACAGTCGAATGTGCTTCACGGCTATGAACAACGATCGTTCAAATACATTCCAAAGGTTTGTTCTTTCAAAATCTCTCAAGTACCCACAAAAAAAAATTAGATAATGTTCTACTGAACATTTTTCTCTACACTTTAAACTTTTTTTTATAAAATAACTAGTAGATTAAATAATCTCAAACAATTTATATATGTAAAAAGAAAAAAAAATCGGTAACTCAGTGTAGTCGATTAATTTTGGTACTTACAAAAACTTCTTTTTTTTCCGAGTTATCAGCTCATATTTTTTTAAATTCACATTAGAAAGCAAGAAAAAAAAAACTTATTAATTAATTCCAGGACGACAATTTCGTTGCGTGTTCAATTTTTCTTCCACATGTAATAATTTGATTATATTAACCGGAGTGAAGAAAAAATTCACTGCATAAAAATAAGGATTTGTATTCCGACTAATGCAGTATATGCACCTTAAGGTGAAAGTAGACCTTGAACTATCTTGAACAGCATACCCGCGGGTAGTACGTGTAGCTAATTACACCCTGTGATGAATAGCGAGCAAGATACAAGCCACTGTGTAGGTCAGGTCATGCACGAGGCAAGCCCGTCAGATAATCTGATTCCCTGTTACCTTCAGCCCGGCAATTATTCTAAATAGTGATAATTGTTCACAGATTGTTTTCGTAATATGTGAGAGAATTCTCCAGCTTTGCGACTGTCAGGATGACAATTCTCCGGCCGAAATCAAATTTAAGCTTGGCAACGTGTCGTTCACACGTAAATTCATTTGCAATGTGTTGGAAAGGCTTCAGGGAAAGGAAAATAATATGAGGCACTCGTATTCCTGGGCTGAGTCATTATCCGACACTTCGTTCGATTGCTCGGGTAAAGTGAATGCTATTAGCTATATTTGTGTCAATGTAATTTCATTGATGCATCGCGAGCTCTCAGAATTAATTAAATTTATTGCAGCAGCATCGAAAATGGGAGCGGACAGCAATTCGTCCCGCGATACTTCGGAGGACATCAGGAGACTCGAGGATGTTTTCTGCGCCTCCCCGGAATCGCCTTCTTGCTCCACTAGTTATCCTGGTTGATATTTATTTAATTATGATATGAAAAATTATTGATGTAACATTTAAAATAATAGGAGCTAAAAAGAATGAGTCAGGAAATTGATTTAATTGGCGATGCTTTTCGCTTTAATCTTTTAAATGCTTCCAATAGAATTTTTTAAAAAATCTTTTAAAAAATCTTTAATTATAGGACATTTAAAAAATTGAAACAATACAAAAATGACACTTTTCAAATTTCTACGTACACATGCAATTTTTATTCATCGAAATAAAAATCTCAAATGTATTCCTTATAAGATTGCACTGTTCGCATTTTATAATAGACGATAGTGTAAAATAATAAGGTGGCAATTTGCAACATTGCACATTTTAATCGATAGAACATAATTGTCGCTGTGAAAAATTATTATCAGTCGATCGCTTTATTATTGCAGTCCTGGATGACAACTTTGTTGACGAGGTCCTAGGCGATGGGATCAGAGGACAGGAGCTTTACGATAACGATTGTTACAAGGAGATACAATCGCAACTTAATTTAAAAGTTGCTGCGGAAAAGGAGAATTTCAATGTTGTCAGCGTCGACGAGGGTATAAAAGCATTGTTGTGTGATCATGGCTCGTTGCCGGAGGAAATAAAAAAGAAACTACAAAAGTATCAAGTGCGTCATCGTTCTCCGATCTGCTTGTGGGACGAATGAATTGCATCTATTTCGGCATTCAGGCGTTGTTTCCTGGTGTCATTAATATCAATGAGGAGACGTTGAATTTTGGTGGTAATTACAGTTGTCCACATTTGTTTCAGGTCGACCTGAATAATAAATACTCGACGTGGCAACGCCTGGAGCTGGAAACGGACCTTCGTGTTTTATCGGGACTGTTGTACGAATGGCTGGAGACGTTGAAACGTCCTGTTCTCGACGTGGATGCATTGAGCCAGATAGTGATAAGGGGTTCAAGGCCTAGGCATTGCCTCCAGAAATTGGATGTCTCCAATCGATACCTTCTTGAATACCTACTGCGTTTCGTATCGCGTCTCAGGCCGATGACTATGGATATCCAAAGATTGATTATTAAGAGGATAACAGCCTCGTTAACGCACCAATGCGTTTGGATTAAAAATTCACTAATACCGTCGGGTAAATAATTTGGACATTGTGAATAGATATTTGTATTATCAAAAATAGAGATATTACATGTAGGAGCAAAAATAATAATAATAATTGCATGGAGTAAAATTACACTTGCCGGTATTTGACTCAATTTTTAATTACTTGTTGCTTGATTTTTTTTAAATATTTTATGTCCTGTGATATTAATTACAGATATTAATTCTACGTATATAAAAATAATAATATTTCATACGAAACATTTTTTAAAGACGAAGTAAAAGTGCATTTGCTGACTAATTTGGAATAATTATTGGCCCATTCGTGTAGAAATTTGAAATCCAGCAGTTGAAAATTAATTTTAACGATTAACAGGTAAAGATTTCCAAAAACTGCGCAGTGGCACTGCGGGCAAGGTCAACGATTTCTTCATACTCGTGATGAATTTAATCGAGGAGATAAACACGCAAGATCTCGATCGATCATGGTCAAGATCGAGGTGGGAAGTGGCGAATCGCTTGCGCGGGCTCGACAAGCGACAAACTGAATAAAAAAAACTGCTGAGTCTTCTCGAATATTGATACTCATCTATCCTTTTGTGTATAAACTTAATTAATGTAACTTGTTACCGCGGTATGTTATTTTTTAGTATTAAAATAAATTAATATAATACAAAAGTGCGATTCGGGAGTCTCTATTTTTTATCTCCACTCCAAAACCTTGCAACACGTTTCATTATCAATAAAACGTTACGCTGTATTTGCTAATCTACTTGATCGACTGCCCGAATACTTTTTGTTTTATTGAAAATCGTTAATCCAAAATTGCATAAAATTATATAAAAATGTATACATAAATAAAAATCGAATCAATAATCAATAAAGAAATCAAGACGAACCATCGATTTTTCAAATTTATTTTATCATTTTCTTTTTTTTAGAAAAGCTTTCGAAATTTTGCTGTGCGGCTAACATAATTCATATGTGCCGCCAATTCGGGAAGAGCGACAGCAGCGCCACTCAAGCGCAACCTTCCTTCAGAACATCTCTGAACAGACCACGACGTTTCCACTCCGGAACTGCAGCATTGGTCACATCGATGAAACTTTCACGTCACTCGTTTGGACGTTCCGGTGGAACAGTCGATAGGCTACAGTGACGTACGTGTCGCGAGCAAGGGCTATCACGTCGCGTATAACGATGTCTCGTCGGCTTTAAATAATACAACATTAAAACCCATCCTTCGCTTCTTGATCGTGAGGAACAACGCACACAGCGTCCGGTGACAAGTGATTCGGAAATAAATAATCCAAGCGCGCGATGTCGGGCTTCGACGAGAATCCCTTTGGCGAGCCAACTGTCAACGATCCCTTTGCGGTGAGTCTAACGTGTCTAACAGTTCACTTATGTCGAGTGACAGTCGTTGATAAGCCATACGTTTGTAATTGGAAACGCGTTTCTTCAGCATGTCTACTTCGCAATTGCCCAAAATTTCTCCGCAACAAAAGATAACGCACTATTTTCGCTCATAATCATATGCACATTCACCATGAATCATCGTCCTGTATCTGGAACTCGACCACCGAATACGCAACCACGCAAACCTGATAACGGTCACGGTCCAATTTTTTTTTTAATTCCAATTACTTCGCACACTTTTTTATTATTATTAATACTCTCCTTGGCGATGAAAGACTTAGACGTATGGGTGATAATGATAATAATAATTAGAGTAATGAAGAATCGAAATACAACACTTGAGTATTGATTTTCGATTGATAGCTTATCAGATTTCGACGTAGTTTCGTCATCACGTTGTTGCTTTATTTTCATCAAGAGCTCACGGGAAATAGATCGAATAATACACGGCAATTAATGTGGAATGGATGCATGCATATAGCGATTTTTGTGATGGTTATTCGGTGATATTTATAGGTAGAGATTATGTTTTTTTACTATTTCCTACTGATAAGATCACTTTGACACCACCTGTTTCTTTTGTACTTAATTAATTCTTCACCAATTTATGTGATTTGACTTTGTTTTTCTCTCAAATTTAATTTATAAGGTAAAAATGGATTTTCAATATTTCTCTTCTTTTTCGCAGTTTTATTGTGAATAAATAATAACAACATTGGTCAATACTTTAGGACAATATGGGTGCAATTTCACAGATTACCAATGACTTAATCTTCCATATTTTGCTAACAATTTTCTTGCATATTTTTGTTAAGGTCTGTTTACTTATGCATTAAAAAATTTTAAAGAACTAAATTGCTGTCTAATAAAAAAAGAGTAACCATGATGTTTAGGGCTTTTTTGTTTTGCCTTTGCGATCGATGAATGCAAATTAAGATTGTTAGTATCAAGGTCCATGTTATTTTTATATAAAGATGGTGCTGATCAAACGACTGACAATTTTTCAGGATCCTGCACTGAGAAGAGCTGCAGGAGGCGGCGTTTCAGCTGGAGGAGTTCCATTTAACAGAGGCATTGATGATTATAATCCATTTGCGGAACCTAGTTCGCAAGGCGCAACTCAGGTGCGAGGTGCCGCAAATCCACCACGTTACGGAGCGACACCAATTGGAACGACACAAGAGCCAGCGACGTTACAGCCAACGAGCCAAGAAGTTCCACCTCCGGCTTATGCGCGCAGTCCACAGCAAACAGTTCCTTCTTCCAATCTTGGAAGTCCCCCAGCTTTTAGTGCTGAGGTATTTTAAAACATTTAACATCGTAGAGATATGCACATTTTTGGAATAATGTTTCTAATTTTTTTTTTTTTTTTTTCCAGCAACAAGCAGAAGAAGAATGGAAAAACAGAAGAGAAGAGGAACTGAGAAACACATCGTACTATCGTGAGCGAAATTGATCAAATGTGGCGTGCAGTCGCTGTATTGTATTTTTTGTGATCTCATTTATAAGCTCTATCATTTTTTACAGAGGAATTATTAAGTAAATATGGCTAAAAATTTCATACAATAATTATAAAGTGTTCAAAAAACGATATCAAAATTATGTTCAATAGATAATGTATGAAATTATATTTACAGAAATAACAAAATATTCAAAAATGCACGCCACTAAAACACAATATTTACATTTCTGTAGACTGTACTAATTATGAAATTCTCATGTTCCAGCAGGTCGAAACAACTGGCCACCGTTGCCGGAAAAGTGCTGCTTTCAACCATGCTTTTATCAGGACATTGATGTCGATATTCATACAGACTTTCAAAAAATCGTCAGACAACTTTACTACCTGTGGATGTGTGAGTTTTTATCAGTCGACTGACGAATCGGTTAAAGAAGCATTATTGATATTCATTCAAATAATATCCCGTTGAAACGCTACCTAATATCTTGATATACGCTATTATTCTTTCGGTAGAGTCGCACAATTGTCAAGTCATTCTTAGAATTGGGTTTTTCCCGATTATTTTACTGATAACGAAATTGATATTGAACGATAATAATCATGATCAAACAGATCCACTTGCATTGATTAAAAACGAAAAATATTTAATTCTTTTCTTCAATAAAAAAATGTATGTTGAAGTCCTAAAAATGCAATAGAAAAAAATGTATTGAGATTTACGTTATCGACGCTTTTAAAAATAGAATAATTTTTTTTTACGACGAAGTTAAGTGTCGGATAGCGAACAAAATTAACTTTTTGAGTTTTTTTTTTAGTCCACGGACTCGTGCTCGTACTGAATGTCGTCGGTGGATTCGCGCTGTTGCTGTGCTACGAAGAGTTCAACACTTTTGGACTTGGTATTCTATACCTAATTCTCTTCACCCCGTTCTCTTTTGTATGTTGGTTCCGACCAGCATACAAGGCTTTTAAGTAAGTCGCGTCGATCATATCTACGTGAGATTTATTACAAAAATTTCAGCGACTCAATAAAAATTTATTTCACAGGAGCGATAGTTCAATCAACTTCATGGTCTTTTTCTTCGTTTTCTTCTTCCAACTTGTCGTGACGGGCATCCAAGCGATTGGAATTCCTGGCTTGGGCACCTGGTAATTTGATTAATGTATTTTCAATATCTTATTAACAATCAAAATTTAATTTGCACTCTTTTTTATCTCAGTGGTCTCATCAAAGCCATCAGTTGTTTTGATAGCTCCACCAAAGGTACTTTCGTCGGAATTCTGCTTTTGATGATCGCAGGTTGTTACTGCACTGCAGCAGGCGGCGATCTTTTGCTTTTGACCAAGGTACGTCCACGGATGTTCAAATTTATAATACTGATAATACAAATTATTACACAGCAGTGAAAAAAATTTCTAATTTCTGAGTATAGCGTTTGAAATCTGAAAAAATGGGATCATTATGTTTTGACGACACAGTATAAAAATGTGAATACTAGAACGGAAGTAGCTGCGAATGTGCTCGACATTGGAACACACAATTTTTTCAGTTTTTGATTAGTTACTTATAAAATTGGATTCACGTCAATTTGTATCGTTTCAGATCCACCGAATTTACCGGACGTCGACTGCGAGTGTGTCGAAAGCACAGCAAGAGTTCGCAACGACGTTCCTGAGGAACGAGCACGTCCAAAATGCGGCCGGAAACGTAGCCGCGAGTGCGGTCAGAAATCAGATGGCGGGCGCGGCTCAGCCTCGTTATTAAAAGAAAAACTGATTCTAAGGGGCCGAGGATTCGTCTCCCGAACAGGTATCGCGTCCTGCCCTCAATCATCATTGAGCAAGCTGTTCGATTTCCTCTATAGTATGCGGGATGAAAAAGACAAAAGCAAAAAAATAATAATAAGAATAATACACGTGCATTGGTTGCAAAAACAAAATCATATGCAATTCTACCGCAACAGCAAGAATTCATTAACACTATAAGGACGCGCATAGTTAACGAACGAGAAGAAAAACAAATGAAACCGAAAGATATTTCATATGATCAACTCATTGTTTACTCGTTTCACGCTTTTTCTTTTAATTATTATTATTTCTTTCGTTATGCATAACATTGATTATGAAGTTTACTCAACATTTAAAGAATTATTTAGTATTTGTGAGGTAACAAACGTTTTCTTCGCAATAACAGTATTTTAAAAACTTGATTAACGTATTTGCGTATGTTGTGCGTTATTATGTGGCACCAAATTCCTGCTCTCTTCCTCCAAATTTGAGACATAACCCGTTTTCTATATGGACTCGTGACTCTGACTCACGGCTCTCACCCACGACGTTAGACCATTATTTTTCCCTTATGTGATTATGAAGCGTTCAACGCTTCTTCAGATCTCTAAAGTCCCACTATACAGCAGTGAAAAATTTTTTTTTTTTTCTGTAACGTTAAGTAACGTTAAGGATCACGCTAAATAAAATCGATTTCTGTTATGTAAAAAAAAAACTGGGAAATCTTTATTGTACAAAAAAATATATCTCGTTCGCGAGTCAGTCGATTATCGATGGTACTTTTAATAAATGAGGGAATTTCTAATGGGCGAAAATTGAGAGTATCATGACCGTTATTCATAGTGAAGTCAGCAAATTTTCGAGACCAAGTTGTTCCAAAAGTTCTGTGGCTGAAAGGAAAATTATGAATAATTAATGACACGGAAATAGATACAATAGCGGACATTAAATCAAAGTGACAAATTTTCAAGATGGTGTGACGTACCTTTAAAAACTTTAATTGGTAATAAAATGAAAATTTAATCAGAGGTGATTCATCAATTGAAATCGGATTGAGTTTAACTACAGAGTGAATGAATAGATAGACACTATTTGCTTTTTTTTTTTAATAATCGGCATCGTTATCAAAAGTTGATTACATTTTCAGGCACCGACCGCGATGTGCGACTTAACCTTAAGACGATATGCTACTCTTCGGTCGGTAACAAACATTCCACTGCAAATATCTCTATCACCGAGGATATTCTCTTATTAGGAATATAAAAAAGATTAAAGAATAATCGGCACCGCGTTTCAGCTAAATTATATTTTCCGAACTCAACAAAGCCAAAGCTAACCAAATTACTTTCATATTATAATAAAACTGGATTTCATTATAGAATCTTCAGTCTGTAAATACAATTACCTTCCTGACGAAAACTTGCCATAGGATCAAGAGGAAAAGGGCAGCCGATATTAGTTGAACTAGAGGGATGAGTACCAATGAGTTGTGCCGCGACAACAGCGTCCACGGTATTAACTTCACTTCTATACATGAGACGAGCGTGGCCCTCAGCTAATCTGTAAAAATTGATAAAATGTTTACCTGATGCTTGTGCGGTTAGTCACAAATCGACATTATTCCGTAATTTTCCATACTTTACGAAACATTGATTACCGTATCAGACTATCTAGAAGTCGTATCGTCGTTCTTTCCTCTCGCCTGTTCGGATTCGATCTGTGATACAAAAATACCGCACTGAGAACTTTTTCCGCATCCTGAGAAAGAACAGGCCTCAAAGAGTGCACGTGAGCCAAATATTCGCGCAGACTATCCTCCTTCCACAAACCCTCGGACTTTAACAGATCCATGTGCTTCTTTGATTCTCTAAAGGAAAAAGAATGCATTAACCTTGCGCTCGTACTTGTAACTAGTGTATTCAAATCAGGAAAATGCAGAAACTTATCTATTTACTATCTAGCAGAAATGCCTGTTTAAAAAATTTTATATAAATGTAGGATGCATCTGCAATGAAATTCAATTGCTTGTCAATTTTGCTCTGAAATTTCTCAGGAATTTGTATGATAATCAAAAACGATGTTTCGAAAAATCGGCACTCTTCTCACGGTTTAATTAACTTTGGATCTACAATAATTAGAAAAACTAGATTTCGCATTTTCCTGACTTACTGAAAATTTATAAATTTGTTCTCAACTCGTTTACATTTTGTTGTTCCTGTCGAAATTTTCGCAGGCGGTTTTCAATATGTGATCCGAAGTCATTCGGTCCCATTCCGGATTTTTGTTGTCCTTGAGAAGTAGAATTAGATCGAAACGCGAGAGTAAAGGATCGCCTATACGGGTTTTCATTTCCTCGCCATCGACGAATTTACCTCCAACAGGATTTATAGCCGCCACGACGGAGCATCGTGAATTTAGTGTACAGACTAAGCCGGCTTTGGCTATAGATATTGTTTGTTGTTCCATTGCCTCGTGGAGAGAAGCTCGATCTTGCGTATTCATTGTCGTGAATTCGTCGACGCAACAAACACCACCGTCGGCCAATACCAATGCTCCGCCTTCCAAGTGCCAACCATCGGTGTCCTGGAATACGAAATTTGCTACATGTGGCTACCAGTTTTCGACTTCTGATTTAACATCAGCGTGTAATGCTGCTGCTTGATTGTGGAATGGGCGTTAAACCGGCGACGAACTTTGACGGCTGCTGCGGTAAGTCCCGCTGCTGTAGTTCCGATTCCCGTTGTAAGCACCGAACGAACCGCCAAACGTGAAGCTGCACGAAGCAACTGCGATTTCCCAGTGCCCGGATCTCCGATCAGAAGCAGATGTGGCTCGCCTCGTACACGCGTACCTTTTATCCAAAGTAATTGCTATTACAAGTGAGCTTTAAATCGATCCAAGTTAATGAAATTTAAGTGTTCTTTTCTAGTTCAATCGCCGCTGGATTTTTAAAGCATTTTAAAGTTGTTTAACTTTCTCAATTCTTAATGAAATGTGATGTCCTGGTAATTTGTTATAAATTCCTTGGCAATTGAGTTAATATATAATAAAAAAAATAGAATCAACGAAAATTTCTACCTGTTTCATTAGTTTTTGGCACTCCGCCGGCAAGAACAACCGCTAGCGCTAGTTTAACAAGATACATTCCAAAAATCTGCAAAATTTGTTAATTTTAAAATTTGGGTAATGCACAGGATGGATTTGAAGAACTAAATTGATTATCGAACTTGAGGGCATATCGACGCGACAATGTTGTCCCTTGCAACCAAAGTATTATCGCCGTACTTTTCCCAATAATTCTTGAATATTTCTTTTATTTCGGTTGACGAGTATTTGGATTCCGATATTTTTCGACGGACGGAAATACTGTTGGCCATCATTATCGTCGTTGATTCTATTCTGCGACCTTCTGCCAAAGGTCCTGTACGTCTTATAATAAATCCACTGATGGGAATGGAAATTATGATTTAATTAGAAAATTCATTTACTCAAGCATCGAAGTAAATAATTACTTGAAAATTATAAATGCAAACCTAACATCAACGTGATCGCCTGGTCTGCACTTATCCACCAAATCATTCATTAAAATAACTTGTAAAACAATTGTGTAGGAATTAGTTGTGTCCGTTTGGCACTTTTCCTGTTGTGTGAAAGGAAAAAAAATTGTGTTTAAATAAGACTCTTTTCCAACATAAAGTTAAAAAACCAAATTAAAAACTTCTTCCAAATCATGCAATAAATTAAAAGCTTGCCTGAATCTTTATTTCTTGATAATCTGCACAATCTTCTTGCTGCAAGGAAGATTGTACAGAAATGCTTCTGGCATGGCAAGCTTGACATTCCTTGACTTCCGGAAAAATTTGCCTTTCCCACTCGAGCTGCACAATTAAAAAAAAAAAAGATGTTATTCTTCCTTTCCTCGAAACCTCTGATTCAAAATGAAATTGAAAGCAAAAAACAAACTTTGACGACTGTGACATGATTGCACTTGCGACACTCAAAGCGTTTAGCAAGCTTCAATACTGTAGGCTGTGAAATTCTAACTGTGATTCCAGTTGTGGATACGAGTTCCCCAATTTGGCCATGATTTATATTGACAGGAACGGCAGTTATTCTAGTTTGCACCTGTAGAAAACTGCATTTACAATTCTTCTCATGCCATGTTATTGAATTATGAAAATAATCATATAATCTTCATCCCAAAACAGGGCGGATTAACAAAAATCGATAATAATTACTCTTCGCTTGACAGTCTGCTCCGAAGTGAGCAACGATTCCTGTGCCTTAATAATAGATTCGTCGCACAGTGGCAAAAATTCTCTGGGGCGATGAAGTATTTTATTGGCGTTTTCAGAGTCAGCCTCGAAGAGCGAAACAAAACTGAAAGTTCATATTTCATTTTAACAATGCAGCAAACACTCTGTCAACAATTAATAGTCATTTTATATTGACCCGTTGGAAACTTACTTGACGTATATCGAGTAGTGCGAATAATCTTCGGGAGCATTCAATATTTCTGTCAGTTCGAACGCGTGGTGTTTTAAAAAGTAATCTGTCAGCATGGTGCACGTGTAGTGAGCTCGTTGTGTATTTGTCGTTCGTGGTGGAGGTTAGTAGTTGCCCATTGATGGATTTCGAGGGCGGAAGTGCGCGCACGTGTCGCGACACCCACGATATCGTGTTGTTGTTTTTTTCCTCCTTCTGACAGATGTTATCCGAACATGTGATACCGTAGGTGGGCGAGAGTTCATCGATTAACTCGAGGAGCATCTGTCGTCTGCAAAAAGCACGTCATTCGCGGTACTGCGAATGTATCGAATTTCGAAAATTGCCGCGTTATCTGGGCCGGCAGTACGCTCGTAGCGCCCTCTGCATACTTACCTGACACTACGCTTCGCAAAATTTCAAAGGGTTTCCGGTCAAATTGTCGAAAACAATCGGAGGTTTTTCCCCATTAACAACTTTAGTGTTGTCACAGTGTTGAAAAGTTATTCGAATGAATTACACATGTTTGCCAGAATGTCACTTACAAAACATCTTATATCCGGAAGTTAACTTTTGGATATAGGGTAGCATTTGCGCACAGGAGATAATATTTCAGCGGACATACGTAAGTCATTCGGATAACTTTTTTTGTAAGGACATAAAAATTGTTATACGTTATCGACATCGGGTGCGATAGTCATTCGCGGTTATTTTTAACAGTCAGCCCTCGCGAAAGGGTGAAATTGTGGAATAGTGTATAGATTCACAGTAATACATGATGGTGTATGTTAATTAACGTTTTTGTTGTTGTTATAAATCGACAGTATGATTGTGTGAAAACGGAAAGTGTGAAATGTGTGCTTCGTCGTTAGTTGCAATAATATCTGAGTGAATTCACCGGGAGAACATTTCTGCAAGCGGAAAAGGCGGGAGGTCTCGATTGACCCCAACGACAAAGGTAGGTGACCAATAACATTTAGGTTTCCCCATCATTCGAGCGGTGCGCATCCGTGATGCCAGATAGAGGGTGAAATCGCGTGGCAGGATTTTTTGTTGGGCCCCCGCGAACGCCGGCGAGATTTCGCGAGTTCCAACAGGATCAGACCTGTATAGCTTGGCTGGGGGGTGGGGTAGGAGTCAAAATAGCGAATGGCTAAAATAGCGAATTTCTTAGTGACGGCTATTGCCGATTCGCCTGATATTATTTTGTAATTCGCTGTTTTGAAAATTATCACTTATATTTTCACCCCCACCCCTCGGCGTGACGTCACACGCCACGCCCCACCCCGCACACGCTGCCGCCGCTACCTGGCCCAGCATAATTTCAGGATATAATAAATCATTAATTAATTATTCATTACACAACTAATCGATAAATGAATAAAATTAACAAATAAGATTTTCGAGTCTAAATATTTCGTGATCAATGCATCTGCATCATCAGTTATTCAAGATTATTTTTACTCTTCCTCTTCGAGTGTTAAAAAAAAAGCTGACGAATTGACAAGACATAAACAGTAACATTACAAACTTACGTGGAACATCCGGATTAAAACGTGAGTGTATCAACTCCTCTCCCCTGCCTGAATTTATTTATCGAGTACTCGGAAGAAAAAAATTGTATCTTTATCGTCCAGCGTTGTTTGCGAGACAAGATTAATAATTTAACAAGCTTAATTCTCTCCAGCAATATTGCTCGCGGGTGTTAAACTTTTATTCGTTGTGGATATCGCACGTTATAAGCTTCGTGGACGAAACAAGCGCACCATGTGAGGTAAGAGGTGTAATATATATGGGCATAAACATATAGCAGTGGAGAATACGACAAATTACAGCAGAGGCCATAACTCGTTTTACGATCTCACTTTACAGGGGTCATAATCCGCGTTATAATCTTCTTTTTATAAGGGTTCCTTCGATAGAGAACCTTCTGGCCATCGCGTGGAGCGACCGAGGTTCGCTTAAGACGATATGAAACATGTATGTACGCAAGAGAGATAAACCACATGGAACTTACGGCAGGGAGAGAGAGAGGGAGAGAGGGAAACACTGAGAATATGTTTCGCAGCGCCCTGAATCGATTATTCCAAACCCCTTTGGTTAGCGTATAGAATGCTCATCAATATAAAGTGGCAAAAAAAAAGAATAGAGGATAAGAAAATACACGCACACAATGCGGTTTATTTTTTTTATTTTTTAAATATTTTATATAGGCTTGTATATCGCTTGTATATTGGAATATAAGGTCAAGGTCACGAGTCTGTTAATCCACACAATAAGATAACACATGTCGAGCAGAGATGCATAGAAATATTCACATAAATTCCCAATTCCTTCTATAAATATTCCCCTAATTCCAGATTATTTTAAGACCCCCATTAGCCAGGGCGATATTATTCTATATTCTTCTTAGCTCTCCGGGCTCTGCTTATTCGAAATCTCTACGTCAGTTCGCACTGAGAACGTTTGAATATTTTATTTTAAACGATTCGTATTATTAAAACAAATTTAAATGTTTTTTTTTTTTTCAAATAAAATTAATTTAACAAATTTAATAATATTCGTTTCTCAGTGCGATTAAGTGATTACTATTTCTTTAAATAACATTGTCCGCAATGTATTACTATTTTTTAAATCTTATCTTTATCTGACTGTAGGTTGTTTTCCCGACGCATATTATATACATTTTTTTAAAAATCGCTTCTGAATTCTAGCTAAAATTGTATTTAAAAAGTCCGCATTAATCAGTTCATCATTGACAATTTTAATATCCGTCGAAAATGTCAATAACTATTTCCTTTGCAGGTGTCGATGACCACTTTCTGCAAGCAATTTAAAAAGTACTTCATTTCCGTCTTAAGAGTTGTTTGGTTTTTGTGTAACTCTAATGAAACTGTGCAAACCGAATTTCCCACGATTTTCTTCAAGAGCATTTACGTTTAATTCATTCTGCGAAGAGAGTAGCGGCAGCAACGGCAGAGCAAGAGAAATAGACGCAGTCGTCACCGCAGTCTCGGTTACTTTTCACGAAACCGCACATTGGCAGCCCACCCATTAATCAATTCCCCGTTCCCTCTCTTGTCTTTCCCGGTGCTCCGTGCTCGTCTCTTTTTCGCAGTTCACCAGATCTCCCGTCCATTCGAATCCGCGTGGCCGTCGTCGTAATTCTGTTTCGTGGTTTCGCGCGAATCTCTGCGGTAAAAGTTGCTCCGTCGCTACACCGGAATCCTTTTGTGGCCCCGGTAGCCACTTTTCATTTCTCTGTTACTACTGGGTCACTCTTCTCCCCTCCCTGACACTCGCCGTCCCCTGCTTCACCACTTCCTCATCCCTTTTTGCCTCCCCCGTAGTTCTCGACTCAACCCGGTGCTCCGAGATACCGTAGATAACTGCGAATATGCAGAAATTAGCGAGTTTGCAGAGATCGTTATTCACTGGTCGCTACAGCTGCGTCTTATGCTCCATACAAGTTTACCATTTGTACGCGAAACCTGTGTTACTTGGCATGCACGTGAACCACGTAATAAGGCTGTTTTGTCACAGTAATTTCATGTGAGTGAAATAGAGTTGTAAGCCTCCAGAGTTTAAGCGTGTACGGTGTAATTTATTTTACAATTCATATTCTAGAACGACATTTACAAGGGATCTTAATTTTTAATTGGAAAGTTAGTACAATAATCATGAAGAACAAAGAGCTAGTTTTTTGTATAAAAGTGAACCGCGTAATGAGGCTGCTTTGTTACAGTAATTGCATATGAGTCAAATAGAGTTGTAAGCCTCCAGAGTTTGAACGTATATGATGTAATTTATTTTACAATTTATGTTCTATAACGACATTTACAAGGGATCTTAATTTTTTATTGGAAAGTTAGTACAATAATCGTGGAAAAAAAAGCTAGTGTTTTGTATAAAAGTACCGACAAAAATCGTTTTGATTAACAATTTGATTGATGGCAGTGTGAAAAAAAAGTGCTTTAAATTTTATGCACATGGACTGGAATTTTTTAAAGAATTTCTTTAATTTCATTGCAAAAGTACCTTAATTTTCTATGACAATTGTACATAAAATGTAATTGATTAGCTCATTAATAAGAGCTTCTAGACTTTTATTACAATGCAGGCCAAAAAAATGATTTTTTACGTCGCTTTGTTTTTTGTCTGTTCGACAGAACATTGATTATCAGTTTGCAAATAGGTGTTTCTCGATAAAAAAAATTGCGGGGTGTCTGTAAGACGTGACTCACTCGTGAGTGTCTAATAAGTCTGTAATCCACGTATTTTGTCTGAGCCACTGTCAAGCAAAATACGTCGGATTTATGAGCGTCCCAGAATGTGGCTCATAAAAAATGTTGAAAGCTTAGCTATTTTATAGGCGTTCTGTGGAGTTTCATCAGGAAGATAATCCTCTACGTGGCAGCGGAATACAAAATCTACACCTGACGAACCTCGAAGGTTGAAAACTGACGCGGGGAGGAAAAATGGCGACGGAATTTAGCCGAGTGTACGAGTCCTGAGGTCTCGTTGATGCGATAACGTGGATGCATTTCTCCCTTCGCCAAAAGTCCTTGCGTCTTTCCGCAGCGGAGAATTAAGTGCCCGTTGTCGGGCAGGTAATGCGGAATAAAGTACGTACTTCCGCTCCGAAATAACGATCCCATATTTATTTTCGAATGGGGCCTGGAGAAGAAGGTACAAGGACAGTGGGAAAGTGGAAAGTCGTCGTCGGGCATGGAAAAGGGGCTGAAGACGCCGGGTGACATATCACGCCAGTAATTTTCGAAATTTCCATCGTGCTATACTCTCCAGCTCGTCGAGATGAAGGCCAGAGGCAAGCCACGTGGGGATGCTCGCGAAAGTACCAACGTTCTATGTGCACGAGGAGTTCTCTTCACCCCGCAGGCCTGCACCGGTATCCCTCAACGAATAATTAGTCGCAATTACGGTAATTCCATTCCATCGTAGATCACTTCCTCCCCCCTCATCAGGATTTGCTCCAGGCGTATGGAGTTTCGCGCTCCACAATCTCTCATTCGCAAAATTATTTGGATTTTTTTTTTCAAAGTATCCACGTCTTGAAAAAGTGCAAATGGAAAAATGGGTTTTGTTTTTTTTTTTTCATGCGTGAAGAGTAATAATTGGTTTGTGACAAAGTCTGAATGAAAATGGCCAATATATTACAAAAGCGACTGAAAGTGTGCTGGGATATTTTTTCTGGATCGGCTGTTAAACTAGTTGGTTTTGGTACCCAATTCGTTGGTTGCTAAATAATTGGTCCGCGAACAATTTCATAATTATTTTGAAATTACGAACGTCTGATTTTTCGCGCAAATTAAAGTAAAATCGAATGAATTTTTCAATTCGTAACTTTATAAAAAGCGATGAGCATTTTTACGGTGTATTTTATTTTCTGCTGTTTTTAATTTTCAATATAAAATCGTTTATCAAAAATCCAATTGCTCAATATATCGGAAGTGGTATTCTATGTCTCTTCGCCCCGCAGGGCCCATCGTTTGCACCGGTATCTCTCAACGAATAATTAGTCGCAATTACGGTAATTCCATTCCATCGTAGCTCACTCCCTCTTCCCTCGTCAGGGTTTGCTCGTGCGCGCGTGGCGTTTCGCGATCTAGAATGTCTCATTCTCCGCCCCGCCGCTCGCATTCTCCATGTTCAGCCCACCAGGAACATGCATCAGCATCAGCATCGTGCGCTGCGAGATACCTACGCTACATTCTACTTCGGTACACACGCTGGCTGATGCTAGCCCCTACAACAGGAGCCTTATACCGCTTCGTCGTACCGTTTCTCCACTGTTCTCCTGTTTGTCTGACAATCGATGCTCCCGCTCGCGAATTAGTTCTCTTCCCATGTCTCACTCCCCACTTATGTATGCGCTCCCATCTATGAGCAGTAAATGCTGGAATCTCCAAGAACGCGAGCATCGAAGATGGATGAAATATCCCTTCGAGTGATCTTCCCTTTCATATGCGCGTCTCTTCATTCATTATCCTTATTCCACCTTCGTATACCTTTAATTGCACCGCTTAGCAGTACAGGAACCATAAACCAGACCAAATTACGTATATCGAGTATTCGCTGTTATTCCGTGTTTCCGTGTTGCTCGGAAATATTTATCATTGCACCGATCTAAATACTACACGAAAGTACTTTCTCTTTTTTTTAAATATTTCATCCACGCAGTCATTATTTTTTAAAATTGTGCCGTGGAATTTTTTTAAAGTAAATAATGTTAATGTTTTAAACAAAATTATAAAAGTAACAGCGTATGTATTTTTGCATTTAAGAATGATAAAAAAATCAACAATTTCTAGTGTATATCCTTTTTTTTTAAATTCGTTTAGTGGCGTCGACTGCTATATGTCATTAGCCGGTATATATTCTTGTGCTATTTTTCCCGTTCACGAGGAAGCATTTGTTTAAAAATGTAACTCTCGAATCCGCAAGGAAACCGATTTTTAAAGTAGCACTAAAATTTGGTTAATTATTTGAAATATGTGAAGAGGAAAAAAAAGTGTCTGAACTGACGGGAAATTGCGATTAGCAGTGCGAAAATGATGTTAGTGTGTGTCTGTAGCGAGGCCAGGAGCGGAGTTCCCGGTGCAGGGTTCGCCCACGTTGCTCCGTGGCCAATAATCCCCGTGTGAATAATTTCTTCTCACGTCGTAGCTTTCCCCGAAGTTTCGTAAAGCCCGTTAAATGCACGGTGGGAAAAACGGGACGGAAGTGCAGCGCGAGAAGTGGCGAAGATATACAGTATAGCAGAGGGCACGGTCCTCAGGCTCTCGACCCTTGCGGAGTTTAGCTCGTCGTCTTCCTCTCTCCGGCATTCTCTCATCCTCCCACGCCCTTTCCAACCCTCTCATCTACTTCTCGGTACACTGGATACTTTAACCAACGATTCTACTCGTTTAAACGGCGAACGAGGACGCTTCTTCTACCACGTCGCTACTTCAATGCCCGTAAACTTCACGCAGTTTCACATCAGTTTTACGGACATTTTGACACTTTCCCGCTTGAGTAGCTTCACCACTGCAAGCAACCCTTGCCGTAGATATCAACGTACGTAAGTGCACCTTTGACAAGTTCATTTCAGTATCATTCACCAGCTAAATTAACTTTGTATGCACTTAAGAAAAATGCACGTGAAATTCAAAATTGGTTGCGTTAAATAGGCGGGCAAACAAATCTCTTAAATAGAAAAAATAAATAAACCGTAGTGTTATCTCCGATGTTTTTATTTTAATTTATACAAAATAACTGTGCATAATATACACCAGATTTGTTCTTATATATGTAACATTATTTTGACAATAATCGAAGTCAATTATTTCTCTCCCGTATATTTTTCCCTCGATGCAGAAGTATTGTAACGGTATTCATCTTCGAATGACAACGAAATTTCCTGTCGCGAAGATAAACCGAAGTTACAATACACGAATAGCAATTCTTTTGAATTGTAGCTGCTCTATGTGTCATCATTATATCGCAGTCCCGCAACGCACGATTTATCGTCGTATCGGTGATCAAATCTGAAGCCCCAAAACAATGGAAAATGAGAAATACCGGGGAACGACGATTATATGCTTTTCCGCTTAATACAGGAATAAATTTGAAGATGTCTGCTCGAGACAAGTAGCGTGTCATGCGAATATCTCGACCGAGTGGAATCGCAAACTTATTGGCAAAGAACCCTCGGCCGACGACGCATTCGGCGACTGAGAAGTTGAAGTCGCGGGCGCCGGTTTGCGATATATATTATAGTATGGAAGCGAGTGGAACAAGCTAAGATTTCATTCTGGACGGGCCAATTATACCACCTAAATATATCTGCTCCCACGTGCGACGGATGATGGGAGCCATGGGTTCGCGAAGGGAGATAGGTAGAAGAAGCAGGAGCGAGAGGCGCTGGCGTTGCTCGTAACGCTAATTAGAATGCTTCCTTAGCGGAACGCTGAGGAACAATCCATATAACTTATGAGGCTTCGTCGTAAAGGGAATCGTCGCTAATGACATCATAAAACCGATACTACAGGTGCGATCGTAATCCCGATCATCGTCACGGTTAAAAGTCCAAAAAACAATACTCAATTTCAGTAAACCGAAATTTTGTCCAATTTTTGTTTCCACTCAGCACAATTGATACAATCTCAATTTTCCTTTCCAATCTGTTGAATGCTTATGTAGAAAGCGTCGCTTTGATGAAAAATGTTATTTGGGATCACTGAAGGTGGTCCAAAATTTATTGTTATTTTACGGTGACTAATCTGCCAAGCCGGTTGAATTTTTGGTACCTACGAATTTGGCCCTTTTTTGCGTAGGAAAGCAGGGCTGTAGGTACTTCGACGTGAAGGTGCCAAAATAATTGGTGTTAAAATAATTTTCTATTTCTACGATAAAACGAATATTTTTCGTGTTCGAATTAATTTAGTGGTCTATTAAGTCTGTGGCAAACTGAAAATGAAATTATGTCAATGGTGTTTGAGGTGCTCTTCGAGTTCGTGCGATGACGAAAGTTTCAACGTATGCGTTTTATCGAAGTTTAAGTTTAGATAATCGTCCCAGGAATAGTTTACAGATTAAAATATAGATTTTAATGGCTAATCGGTGTAGGAATATGCATTTATTCAAAACTCGCTATTCGCTTAGGAAGCACGTACGTATAATAGGAGCGAAGCTGTGGGTACTTGGACGTAAAGGTGCCAGGCTCACGGAGCATGTCAATTCTGAATACAGTCGAACGTCTCATAGCTTACCTACGATTATACCTAGAGTATATTTTTCCGCAAATATAACTTACACGAATGTGAGTCATGACTGTTTCTAGTTTAATGCTGGATCGAGTAAAAAATTCTCACGATTGATTAACCCTATCGAGATACATTAAATTTCGTATGTTCACATAAACTTCCTAATCACTGTAAAATGTGCATTAACAACACTTCCGGTATTAAAACGTGGCCATCATCCTACGTTGCCCTATTTTACCTTGTTCCGTTGAATCACTTGAGAAAAAGATATAAAAAAAATAGTTACATGCACGAATGGAAGGTTTAATCGTCGAAGTGAAAAGGGCCGGAAGAGGAGGAGAATGAGAGAAGCGAAAAAATAAACGAACCGGTGGAAGAGGATCGATTTTCCTGGAACTATAAATAAGGGCAGCCTCCAAACGTTGAACTATAAATGCCTAGGGTTTCGTTGCAGTCTAGAGCGTCGGAATTACAGTAGAAAAAGAAGTCTGAAGCATAGAGACGGAGCATACGAAAGCACTATAATGGGACAAGTAGAAGTGGGTGGTTGGGCGGTTCTCCTCGATTTATCCGCCGATTTGTCCATTGAGAATCCGAGATTTATCATCGCGCTAATGCGCGGTTACGTCCGGTAGAACGTCCCTTTTCTGGCGGAGCCCTACGAGCTCGCCAACCGCGTTCCTGCGATTTATGGACATTTCAAAAATTCAATTAGTCGTCGGGAAGAACGAGAAAGAATCGGAAAGGACAAGAGTTCTCGGAGATATCTGGATGATCGTAACCGGGACTGACTTTGTGCCTGCGATCTCTCGTTTCGTGCCTCTTTTTTTATTTCTCTTTAATCCCATTCTCCTATTTCCTTCTGTCTGAGCTTCCGTGGATTCTACTTTCTACTTCGCCTCTAGTGAAGCCCTTAAGGAGAATCTGGTGAATGACGTACTTGGTGGAGCTAAATGAGTAATCACTGAAACTACGCTTTTTTATGCGCTTCTTAAATCCCATTAAGATTTATCGGGATTCGTGTTTCCGTTCCCACAAAATTGAATGTGGATATCTTGATGCAGAAAATATTATTGACTCAAAATTTTTACAACGAAGACTCTGTGATGTAATGTCAATTTTAACTTACATGTTATCAGGATGTAAATCGATGATAGCCTTGAAATCTCAAAATGTCTGAAAATCATGAGATTTGTCGACAAATATTATCCCAAGGAAAAATAGAATTCCGTGAGACCCTATAAATTTTAAATGGCAGAATCGGCGCCTCTGGTTTTTCAAATATCAACATAAAAATTGTATAAAAATTCAAGAGAATTTCAAAATTTATTCGCAGTCGAAAATGGTTTCGAAATTCGCCGAGACTCCGAATAACGATCGCCCTAATGTGTATTCTTCGTGTATACTCTTCGGGTCCTCGATAAAATCCTAGTAGGTCACGCTCACGACACAATGACCATCACTGGATCGTTAAGAGGAACGGATGAGAGTTGTAAGGGCCTACGAGAGGGAAAAGCACGAGAGCTAAACCGTAGGGGATGAGGATTTCACATGGTCGAGCTGGTGTTGGTGGTGCTGGGCGAATAGAAGCGAAGCAAGGGCGTGGTGGTCGGTCCATCGTGTCCAGCAAGAATTCCTCACGCTGCGTGCCTCCTCCTTTCACTTCTCTCGCGAAGCCTATCGTCCCTTTAATAATACACCTCGTTCCTAGTCCATACCAGCCGTTAATCACTCTATGAAATATAATTTAATACCCTGTCGTCGTCCCCATGCACATACTCATGTGGCGGTGGTCGTATGGACAACCACCGTGGGCAGCTGTGAGGACCACTAAAAATGATGTACGACCAGGAAACACACGGTGGTCGATCTCACTTATACGTACATAAACGCAATCGATTTGTCGACAAAGGATTATGACGTGAGTTATATTTCCGCGCGACCCTTTCTCGACGATTCTCGTCGTTCCGAATTAAAAGGGTGCGTCCCAAAAATCCCGATCCCTTCAGAAAACGAATGGACCACTGCTACCCACATTCCCAAGACAGACTTCCTTATAACGCGAGTTCCATTTGGATCAACTCGAGAGGTCCTTGCGGATAATCATTTTTTTTCTTGTAGCGGAGAAAAAAAAATGTTTAATCCAGCAAAAGCGATTTTAATATTTTTCTTGCTGTAACTTGAACTTCCTTTTGATATGTTACATTCGCTGACGGAGCAATTTATTTCCTACAGCGGTTGAGTGAATTTGTCCTGGTAGCGAATCAAAGGATATCTCAGCTTTCACGGTTTTGCACATAACATTTTTATTCTGCAGCACATTTAGTAATTTCGCAGGAAATTAATAATTTATTAACAAATAACTCCGAGTCACCTATCTTTGATTAAGCTGATACATTATTTGATTACAGTGAAGATAGGAAAAGAAGACTAGGGTAAAATTAAGGATAAAAACGATTTTACTATTTTTCTTGCTGTAACTGGAAATTTCTATTGCCAGGTTAGATTCACTGACGGACCAATTTATTTCCTGCAGCAGTTGAGCGAATTTGTCCTGGTATCAAATCAAACGAGATCTCAGCCTCTACTGTTTTCCAAATATAATTTTTTTTTCCAACGAGTTGGGAAGATATTAATAATTTAATAAAAAAGAACTCCAAGTTGGGTATCTTTGATTTATCTGATACATTATTCGATTTCAGTGGAGATATCAAAATAAACTCTGGGGTAATCATCGATCAAAAGCCCATAATTTCCCTTTAATTCCACCCCCGCTTACAACCATCTGCATGATCACGTGCGAACAGAATTTTTTATGGGACGTAACAGCACATCGAGCCATCGAACGTGACAACTAATCGTATAAACATGATTATTGCTTCGGGCGTTGGCTCCTTTCGTTCGAATAGGTTATTACTCGCAATAAATATCGCGGGGTTTATCCTCAATATATATTTCGATGATTCGCAGTTTTCGTAGGGATTATCGCTAAAGAGCCAGTTACAGTTGAACCTCGGATAGGGTACCAAAGTCAGGTATAGTATTCCCATCGTTTCTTGCGTATGTGGTGATGGCACGTGTATACATGCGAGATGACCTACTTCCTCTAATACTCATTGGTACACAGGTCGTGTATTATGACGCCCATCATAAATAGAGCCATTACCGATCCCACGGGATGATCGAAACCACTCGATCGCTTTCGGACGTTACCATAAACGTCCTCTCCCTTTCCATATTTTGGTCCCTTTCTCTCTTTCTCTCACGCTCGTTCCCTTGCACGAATTTCAACACTCTCTTCATGGTAACACGTCCCCCTTTCCATGATGGTTCCCTCAGTTATATTACATATATATATATCTATGGATTTTCGAAATATCTACACGAACCACTCTTTGGCTGAGGCAGGACAGGACATCGAATGCAGAGTCTGCATGTATATATATATATTTATTGCTGAGTGGGACAGTCATTGTCCACTCCCAGTGATTGGTAATCTCTAAATCGTACAAAATGATATGTTAGTGGTGACGATTATCCTTTGCTGTTATGGCCAATCGCTGTGCCGTAGGCCCGAACGTTATACGAGGCTCAATTCGTTCATACTCGTTTCCTTGCACGATTTTCAACAATCTCTTCATGGTGAGATGTCCTCCTTTTCATGGTGGTTCGAAATATCTGCGCTATCCACTCTTTGGCTGAGGAAGAACAGGACATCGAATGCAGAGTATGTATATTCGTATATATATATATTTATTGCTGAGTGGGACAGTCATTGTCCACTCCTAGTGATTGGTAATCTCCAAATCGTAGAAAATGAGAGATATGTATGTTCGTAATGACGATTATCCTTTGCTTTTATGGCCAATCGCTGTGCCGTTGATCCGAACGTCGCACGAGGCTCGAGGGGCTCATGGGATCCGGTAATAAAGATATAAGAGTGGGTTTTATAGGGCGATCGACTGAGTACTTAAGGTCAGAAAGCTGACCCATAACTCGTGGGCAATGTCGCCTACTCCTTTAGGGATTCGTGCAGGGAGGGGTGAGAATCAGGCGAATGGAAGAGCTTTCGAATGGTTTGAGAAATAAATGTGAATTATTTAAATAATGTAATGGAGAACGGAAGTGTAAGGGCAGTTGAAGTGAATTGATTGGTAATGGGTAATTAGACTTCTGCAAATATTTCTATCATTCCGTGAGTGGCTTTGATTATTCAGGGACCATTTTATTCGAATTTCGCTGATTTCTGGATAAAGCGGATACAGATGAGTAGAAATTCTGTACGTGTACTATGGAAATTAGGAACGTTACTGAAAGGAAATTATTGACAGCTGTTAATCTCCGTGATTAATTGAAGAAAATAACTGAAACGTTCCGAAAATCCCAGTTGCGCATTCGTTGTTTTATTTATGGTACAAAATAAATCTATTTGACTTAAATTGTGCATGGTTAAAAGTTTCGGTGGCCCAAATGACTTCGTTGGAGGAGCGTTGCTAACTTCTATGCTATCGTTATCACGGTAATTTCCGGGGAACTTTGGCCAGCGAGTCGGAAGTTTCTTCACAAACGAAATAATATACAGCGATGTTTGGTACAAAGTTTTGTCAAAATCTGTAGAGTATTCCCGGTCGTAGAATTTTTTTTCCCATTGGCCTAATCCAATTTCTCTTGAGTATCGAGACAACGAGCTTGAAATTCTCGCAAACATCTGAAATGTTGATGAATTTTCGGTGTTGACCTTAGCCAAAATCGATGAAAGCTCTCAAATGCTTAATTGGATTCGTCTTCTGATTTTTAATATCTTTGCAATTAAAAATAGAGATCAAACAAATGCAATCATTAAAAGCGGTGAAAGCTCAGATATTTTTCCTTTGACCAGAGCAATTTAAAAGCCTAAACGCGTGAAGCTTGGAAAACGGATACGAAAAATACGAGCTTTTTATGAAAACGCATTAGTTCGAGAGCGAAATCACTTACCAACGTGCCGATTCAAAGTACAAAAGACTTGTGACTGAAAATTATGATCAAAGGAGCACCATCGTAAAAAGGGTGTAAGGAGATTTTAGTATCGTCACTTCAATGTTTTCCCTTTGGGCAGAACAATTTAAAGGCCTGAACGTGTGGAGCTTTTAAAAAGGATACAAAAATAAGGCACACGTAGCCTTTTTGTAAAAACGCAATAGTTCGAATGAAAAATCACTTGCCAACGTTCCAATGAGAAGTAAAAAAAAATTTTCATTAAAAATGAATATTAAAGAAGTACAATGGTCAAAAGTTTGTGTGAAGAAATTGTGGCATTGTTATTTTCATCCACAATGTTGGCAAGGGTTGAAGCAAAGATATACATTTTTCTTTCGTTCTCTAAACGTTTTGCCACTATTTCGAGTAATTTCTCGTAAATGCAAGTTTGAGGACCTCGCGTCGCCATGACGATGCTATGGTGGCTCTCTTCAGCATCTTGTATTACAACGCTGCTTGTTCTTTCATCTCATCCTTCACAACCTCGTTCACCACGGTCACGGTAATGGCGGCTTTGAAAAATTACCCTGATATATTATTTCTTCGATATTGCCAGCAGACTGCTTTTCACTACAGATATAGTAAAGTTGACTTGAATCCCATGTCACATTGTAGCTTACTAGAAAAAAAAAAGAAAGAAAAAGAAAAGTGGAAACGAAAGCGAAATCTGCTAGAATATCGAATTTTTGTTGACGTGTAAATATGAATCTTCGCTGCTCTGCCGAAGAAAGTGGGACAAAACATCCATGTGAGACAAAATGGACTGCCACATGATTTTTTAGGGCTGCAAAAATAAAAAATGGATCAGGACTTGAAGAAAAAATTCTATTAAGGTTTTTGTAGATAAAATTATTATTAAAAGAAGTTAGTGGCATTGTCTGAATATCATTAGTGAAATCAGTAGTGAAATATTATAGTTTCTAGACCTCCGACGTTTTTTATTTATTTTTTTACCACAATCTCGAAGTTTTGTTTAACATAGGAGAATTCCGTTTGTGGTAAGAGAAATATTCGCGAGTCGTACCGCGAATTTATTCACGGCAACTGAAAGTTTGAATCAATTTTCCGGAGTGAGTGCTGTAATAGACATTTTCTGTTATAAAAATTGTGTAGTTATTGCTTGGAATGATAATAAAATGGGAGAAGCGCCACGAGCATCTGCACTGCAGAACTTCTATAATTTAATGGGTTTCCGTGAAGAAGAAATCGCGGCATACCAATGATATACAATATCGCGTTGCATTGCAGCAACCACAATCAAATATTTTTTCCATAAATTTAAAAAAACAATTTTTCAAAGGGACTTAGCAATTTTCAGTGAATGATAAATTAATAAATATATATTACCTAAAATCTTCAGTGATATTTATTCGAATTAATTCAGTTCTGTTTTGCAGGCATATAAATTTCTCTGCTTGCAATTTGATATGCTCTTTCACATCTTAAGTATATTTATCTCTGAGGGCTGTGAGAGAGACAGGTATAGAGGTAGAGGAGGAAACTGGAGAACAGAGTAAAGGGCATCCGAAGCAGCGGGCGGCTCAACTTGCTGCGGAGGCACGAGCGAGAGTTGCACCCCATAAATTATATCGGCAGGAGGGCGTGCCACGTCTCTGGGTCGAGCACGTGACTACTGCGAGAAACGATGAGTCCCTCGCTCTTCATCTCCCATTCTCTTGGTCGTTTGGAATTTCGAATTACCGCAGACCAGAGAGAAGACGGAGCTGCTCTGGACCAATGCGGCTTGACACCCTCCACGACAACTTCCAACTTAATATATGAAGAAAAGGAGGCGAAAAAGGCGGACACGACATCTTACAACTGGGTGAGGTACTACATCTTTATCGTAAAAAGATGCACAAAATAAATTTAATGTAATTGGACATTATATTCTCGCACATTTTAATGCATTTAAAAATGGTAATAAGGTCCCGATTAAATGCGAGGAAAATGTAAATGTAAACTGTAATTGTGCAATTTGTTAGTTTAAGTTACAGAGGGCAGTAATAATTTTTATAATAATTTTCTGCAATTTTTTAACTCACACTGTGCCTCGTGATTCTGGAAATACTGAGTTTTTGAAAATGTTCTGGCACTCGTTTGTTCGTTGATTGTAAAAGTTTTGAAGAATTATCTGAAAGTGTCTTAACAATTTTCTTGAATTTTTTACAAACTTTTTATTGGATACTACAACTAAATTTAATGGTGTTTGAAGCTCAGCATGTGAAATAGTTTGGAAAAATGTAGATCCCGGTGGTAGAGTAGGATTTATGTACACCGGAAATTCTACAACTAATCAGGAGTGCTGTCCATTCCACAGACCACGGATAATAGAGTGGAGCCATGCCGCCTGTCAATGCGGACGATATACTTGGTCGACAACACCGACGAAGTCTCCTGATGGCGAACACCAGGTGGCCGAGCTGACAACGTACACTCATTTACATTCTATACTCGACAACACCCAGCTGATGTTCTGTATGGTAATTTTTTAATGCATCGATAACGCCCACTGATGATGGTGAACGGAATTTAGAAAACGTCTGAACGTGCCAAAGTCGTAGAGCATGAAAAGCAGAATGGACATGAGGTTCTGAAGAAAAACACCGAAAAAGGGTGGACGAAAAATTGTGATCAAACAAAATACAAGAAAAAAGGATTTTTTTGCAAATGAGCATGAGAACCTGAAGTAAATAACAACAAAAAAAGTGCAGACAATAAATGTCGTAGAAATAGGATAGAAAATAGGCCTTTCCTCTAAGTTCTAATGCAAATAGACATAAGAATCTGAAGTAAACATAAAAAATATTGCCGGAGGAAAATTGCTGACTAAATCCAACATTAAAAAAAATAGTACTTCTCTCAAAAGTTTCATGCAAATGAAGATGAGGATTTGAAGTAAATGAAGAAAAGGGTAGAAAAAATGGGGAATGAAAAGAAGATGGAAATGTACGATGGAGTTCAGGTAGTAAAATTCATTGTACATTATAGTTAAGGAATGTCTTTTGTCACAAAAATTCATATCTTGGAGAATGAATTTTATCAAATTGTATCTAAATCCATTTGTTAAGTTGTATATTCTTCATTCGATACAATGCATTGGACATTGAATGAGAAGCAGAGTAAACTATAAGAACAGAGGGATGATGAATGCATAGAAGGAGAGCATAAAGCCTGTTAAAACTCATATAGCATGTCAGACGAACAGAGGGGAGTGATAGAGCGTGATAAATGACTCTCGAGAGCACCAAAAGATTCTTCCTCTCGTCGTTCGTGAAATTAGATCCGCATAGAGCTTCACTCTACTTTTATTACATATATCAAATTATCGAGCAGTGAGCTTTGAGGCGCATGGATCTGCTCACTGTAAAGTCTGGCTGGCTGTGCAATCTCCATCATGGGAATGTACATTTCTTAAATTATTAGGAATTTTTAAATTAATCAAGGATGAAAGATGAATCTTTGCATATTGTTTCCTCAATATTTATCATTTTTTCACAAAACCAAATTATGAATTAATATATTGCAATAGTACCAGTGTTACATTATTCCGAAATGTCAGATTTCAGAAGCTGAGTTTGTCTGAAAAAATGAGAAATTAATGACTGAGTTGACAAAAAAATGTTGGTACCCGCCACGAATTGTACACTGACCAAAGTATTAACTTGCTCGAATTAAAAAGAATTGCAAAAATCCTAATAATCCACGACACCAAAATGTGTTATTTTTCTGCCCCCTAGTTTGATTTTGGAATTTCAATATTTTTATTTACTGAAATTTCGAAAGTAAAATTAGGTGAGTAATTATTGACGTTTGGACCGAAAGATTTTGGGCCGGGTTAGGGTATTTATTTTATTTTTAGATAGATCACTGCTCACAATTTAATCACTGTAGTCACTTGTCTCTTTCCACGTAATATTATTGACCGCGTGGCATTCATCTGTCATTAATCTCTGTCTTTCTCACTCCACAGGCGACTATCTCCCTCGGTGGCGGTAAAGACACTCCGCAATCATTGGATAATGATAGGATGTCCTATTCGTTTCCATTCGGTTACAATCCCGTCTCTCCCTTGATGCCAGCGCGCTCAAACGAACGAGCGAGCGAGCGGAGAGCCGAGTCATCATGTCGTAACGGCACACTTAGCGTTCCCGCGATATCCCGCGTGCAGCATACACAGCTCCAGCTAAACAGCTTCCGTACGAATAAACGCAGTGGATCCATACCATCAGTGGAGAACGCTGATGGCTTCAGCACACTGGCCTCAATCGAGAGAAGCACGTTCGTTGGCTCCCGTGGCTGATATTTCCATCGTCGATGATATTGTATCGATTCCGATTGGATTACCTTCAACAAAACGCCATTGGTAATGAGATTTCTTTCGATGGGCTAATAGAAACACAACTAAAATCTAACTGGAATGACATTTCGACCCGAAAAATCGACTCGTTTGTTTTTATGGAAATCTGAGCTTTATCTGTAACCTCAGCCCTTTCCGACTTTTGCTACTGTGATTGTCAGACCTTATAGAAAAATTTCCGGGGCTTCATGTTGGGGTGGAAAATAGTATTTGCTCGAATTATTCAATAAGACCAATGTCCAGAGAAAAAGAATCTATAATTGGGCAATTATTTTTGAGCATTAGAAAAACTTCGGGGCGGTATTGGAATATTAATGAAGGAATTAAGAAATAAAATGTGATAGTGCCCTTGATTTAGGGAAATATCACGAGGTACGTGAAGTATTGGAACGCCTTTGCGGAGAAATACATAATTTGGCATATGTCCAATGCCCTGCTGTAAACATTAATGCATTCTGCGATTATTCATGACTTTTCACTAATAATAACGGTCGCTTGATAATAGACGCTTTGAATCGTGCTGGAGACATTACTTCGCTGAATGAAGATCCATTCCAGTTTAAATTTCCTCTGTATGGTTACAAGTTGGTCATAAAGTCGCTGATTGACGGTCGAAATCGACACGAAATCGATATGAATGTGAACGCAATTAGTATTCGATTGATTTCGATAACAGTCAACTTTCCAAGCCTCTTGAAAATTACAGCTTTTTTGCATGTGTTTAAAGTTTAATTACAAATCTTCAATCAGCTTCTCCATAATTAAAGTAACCATTCTCAAATTAACTGAAATATAAAGAAAAGGGTTTCGAATATCTTTGAAATAAAAAAAAAATTAATAATGTCGGACCTATATTGATGAAAAGTAATAAAATACAGGCATAGCGTTAACTGATCCTGGATGATGGAGAAAGGAAGTAGGGAGGCCGAGGATTACCGGATTCAGAAACCTCCACCGATCGAGGAAACCGATACCGTCTTGATCGGAAGATCTAGAAGTTTGCTGCTGCTGTTGCTGCTGCTGCTTCTGTTGATCCACTCCTTTATCTTCTCCCTCGAATTAATCAGCGCGTAGCCTCTCACCCGACACCCAAGTCCGCCGTTGTCATCGTCTTCCTCTTAGTCCATTCCGTCGACCAGTTTCAGCCGGCGGGAATTCGACACGCCGGGCGCCCGGAGATATCGCGGATATTGTGTTACTGTATTTCATTACCGGACGACGAGCCGGACGCGAAGCTCACACTCTTCTTCGGTATATAGACACTACAGTGTTTTGTATTATCTTGTCCTGCTGTTCGGCGCCTCCTGTCTCTTCCTGCTGCTTTTGTCACAGTATGTCGTTTCACCTGAGAAATCACGAGATAGCCTTTTGTGTCATTTACTCGCATTACTTCGGATTGAATGACAGAATCTGTGGCACAAAAAGAGACAAGAAATCTTAGCAGTAAAATCGACGGTCCTTTTCTTCAGGGTTCCAAAGACGGAGTAGATTTTGTTTCTGACTTTAATCAACAAATACAAGGTTTAAGATTTTTTTTCGTGATTTGTGACGGTATCTATAATTCGACAGTTGTGTGAATTTTTTTGTTCCATTTTGATTCATTATTTCCGTTATTATCGTGGTTATAACTAGAAGTTATTTCTGCAGGTGTCTTCTGTGACTGTGCACAAGTCGAAAGGCTCAGCCCCCTCCTGCTATCTACTATGTAGGTGAACTGTGCAGCCCTCATTCATTCAATACCCTGTCGATCATTACTTCCGCTCCGTCCTTCCTCTTCGCGATATCAACTTACGGTCGCCGGGGTTCCCGCTGTCCCCGTGGACGAGTAACTGTCGCACGGAAAGTTTCCATTCCAACCAGAACTGCAATTACAAAAGAACTTTATCTTTTAGTGAAAAATATGAATTTCCCGCGCTATTAAGTATGCCGTCATAGTCTCGGGTCCCCAGAGCAACAATAACGTGCAAACAGAGGCCTTAACTGTTATCAACACAAAAAATCGTAAAGCGTTAGTCCATCAAGAGCCACAGCGCCGCCTGCCAGGAGCAAAGTCTTAAGCTTTGTCGCACGCCTCAAGAGGGCGCAGTGTTCCAAGGTCCCTCTTTCTCGGTGTCGCCGCGCTCGAGGATTATCCGAACACTATTACTCACTGTCTCGTTTTCCTCCACCAATTCTCATCCTCGGAGCCTCGTCTTCCACGTTGTATATCGCGCATCGCGTCCTTTGCGACCGAGTTAAATCCTGTTAACCCGCGGACGAGGAAGTAACCGAGCGACGCTTGGGATAGAGGGCGCTGCTTGTGTCGAGCTGACGATGCTGGTGGGCTCATAGCGATACACGTTACTCCGCCATCAGTGCCACCTACATTCGACTACTCGAGGACACAGCATCTATAATACCTTTAGTCGAAGTAAGAACTTGCGGGATATCTGTGTCTAGGTACAGTAAATACTTCCGGGAGTAACAGGCTCGATAATAATAAGCCTCGGTTGTGGTAGACAAAGGCAACGGATGTATATATGTATATTCCCTCAGCCACTACGTACACCGCGGTTTAGGCATCAAAACATAGTACGTAGTATAATAGTTCTCTGTATAGTTTCAGGGCTTTGAAGGAAGTTCGGGAGACAATGGATAATAGCGAATAGTGTGTAATGCGTTTAGATAAGTATTATAGGAAGGAGGGACGAGAGAGTGAGATCGTTTCCTCGCGGGACGCTTTCGGATGGGTACCTAAGTAATGTACACGTACACGTCGCGCACTGTTGCGCGATCGTTCTGTGCAATTAAGGGTTGTAAATTACCGAAGCTCAAGAGCTCCGAGCAAAACTCTGAGTTACCTCGGCAAGGGACTGGGCGAGGCTATACTCGGCTCGCTGTTGTCTTGTACTTGCAACGATCATCAAAAGGTATACTAAAAGTTGAGATGGCGACAGAGAGGGAGAGAGAGAGAGAGAGAGAAACAGAAGAGGGGTGCAATTGGAGAGGGAAAGGGATGCAGAGAAGTCTTGAGATTCCACGGCGATAAAGAGTGACTAATTCCGGACACAACGATAACTTGGTTCGCGGAATGCTACTTTAAAACCCGATGGCTTTGGTTAATAGGCAAGTCGTGGAAAGCATTGTTTTACGTGTATAGACTATTCGATGTCGGATATCTTAGTTTTTGTACCGAAATAATACAATCATTTTTTTACCGTTTTCATTTTTAAACGAAATTGCTTTGGATTATCCAATGGAAAACTAATCGAATGTTTTTCACTTTTTTCCGATATTCCAAATTTACGAAAGTCGAAATTGTTTGACGAATTTTTTTTAATTGTCTTTTTCGCTCAATATTTATTATTTTGCGTACGTTGTCAAAATATTTATTATACAATCATTTTTTACCGTTTTATTTTTTAACAAAATTGTTTAGGATTATCCAGTGAAAATTAATGGAATGTTTTACTTTTTTCCGATATTCTAAATTCAGGAAAGCCAAAATTGTTCTTCGAATTTTTTTGTTAATTGTATTTTTCGTTCAATATTTATTATTTTGCGTATATTGGCAAAATATTTATTACTCTTAATGCGATCATTGAATTTTTGGCCATTTCGTGAGGAATGGAAAATTTAATTGTCGTGAATTAAATAAGACAACAACGAATTCAAAGGATTTCCTGGCAATTAATTACCCGTCATTTGGCAACGCGACCGCAACGCGACTTTTGACTCGGAGAATAGACATTGTTGCCCCTTGAGTGCACTTTAATGCATCTTCAACGTACGTACATGCATATATTCACATAGCGATGAGAAACAGAAATAGAGGAACAAGCTCGGAAGAGAATAGAACTGAAACGGGCTGTCTTTTCGTCGCTCCCGTCCCGTTATAGCTCTGCTGTGTGGCGAGACCTGTAAATTGGAGGGAAACCGTGCGCTTCGCACTCCCAGCTCGCTGATCTCCGAAACGACGGCGACGACGACGGCAGATCCCCGGGTGAAGTCTCCCCGTCGCCTTTCCTATGCACCTCTTCGCATCGTACATACTTACTCGCTGGATATGTGAAATAGCGTAGTAAGTACTCGAGAGCGTAAATTTACACACACACACACGCATATACACAGATTCCCGCCTGGGAATAATAAGGGACGTGGGAAGGTTCGTATTTGCTACTCTCTTGCACTTTTCTTTATTCTTTATGCTATTATTTTTAATCCATAAGCAAATTACATCTTTTCTACTACGTTTTAATTGCACTGTCTAAATGTTCGTTTATGTTCTAATTGCAGATTCCAAGATAAAATATAATCGCGATATTTCAAGACATGCTGGAGGACAATTGGACTTGATATTTATAAGATTAATAACGTATATCGTAAAAATATACGAAAATAAAAAGTATATGAATTTTTGTTGTTGCTATAAACGAATAATTTCTTTAATAATTAAAATAACTTTTATAGTAAAGAAAATAGAGACAAACTGAGAATCAATCATTTTTTTCAACACTGATTTATTTTTATTCACCTGAAAATTTTCCCAATTTTCAGTTTCCCAAAGTAATCGCTTATCAAAGGCGATCTGGAAGAGAAATTGAGAAACAAGCCGGACTCGAGAGAACACATAAAATAAGTTTGAAAAACGCGCAAAAAAAAAAAACATTTATGTTTCAGTGAAATCATGGCATTAAATTGCTGGGGAACAAGGAGGAAAACTTTTCTGTCCGAAGGATAGTTGGCTATGGTTCTCTTCACTGATCCTCCTATAGCCGAATGTCCTATAGCTGTGGATTACACACTATAGCATGACGCTGATGGCCAGCAGCTCCGCTTCGCCGCTGCTGCTGTTCTAAGATCCATTTCTATTCATCTCGAAAAATAAAGGCGTACTCGATCGAGAGTTCCGATAGCTATGAATATCTTATCTGCATAATATCTCGCTTGCAGGTTCGCTCGTCCAGGAAGCGGCTGCTGGTGGTGCTAGAAGCTCGGGTGGCTTCCTGTATGTGCGCTGCTCAACGCATTCTCGAACAAGTCGTAGCACACACGCTCACACGCCCTGCTGATCCGTTCGTCTCCATATACCCACGATTTTCGTTGTAGTGAAGATTCTGTATGTACATATATATATATATATATACATATATCACTCATATGGATCCTCTGTGATGTGGTTGGTTTTGGGGGCGTAGTGTTTGATATGCAAGCGTGGCTGCATCTCAGATGTACAGCCTCCTTCGTATTCTCCTCTCGCTCCTCTTATTTTCATCCTTCGTCATCTTATTTTGCTTGCGTGAAGTCCATGCCGTTCCGGACGCCTCCAAAGCGCGAAATTGTCGGCTGGTATCGTTTGTGAGAAGACATTCCTCACGGCACTTCAGTGGGGCCTCGATTCTCAAGACTCATGCACTGGACGCATTCACATGCTAATTTTTTGACTATTTTTAACACACACTCTCGAAATACTACGAGACCTGAAGGGAGATGTGTTTTTAGTTAAACGTGTTATTGAGGGGACTGGTAACTTCCAAATAAAAATAAATAATCAATCGAACATGGAATATAGTTTAATAAAAAAATATGAATATTTGTTAATGTTGGATATCTTTAGAAAATTACGATAGTAGAAAAAAATGCACTTTCAACGTTTTTACTTTGTGAACCTTTCATAGAAATATACGATGCATTTTTAATGGGTTTCACAGTTTGTCAAGTTCAGTGTGTTTTTTCAGTTTCAGGCGAAAATTTACATCGGATGATGTCAGTGTTGAAATAAATTCGCACTTCTCATCGGTGCCGCATATTTTTAAATAACATTTTTTAGATTTATTTTGGGAATGAGATTGAAACGATCGAAAGTCCATTTTTTTAAAAGGTTGTGCATACCGCAGATTAAATGCTACAAAATTATTCTGTCCATCAACAAAAAAATCCGACATATTCTATATATGCGCGTTGAATAAATATGACGTTTATTAATTCCGGGGACAAAAAGTGTAAAATCCTTTCATACGGTCGGACGAATAAAAATGAACGTTGATTTATTCATTCTATCTCGGTAGTAATTTAAGAAAGAAATGTTAACAAACGCAGCAACCGAACAGCCTCATAAATTGAAAGGTAAAGATCCTCTTAGTCCTCTTACGCTCTTGCCTCGTCTTTCTTTCCTGTCTTCGTATTCATATTGCACTTAAGCAAAACTCACGACGTTCCGGACATCACTAAAGTACAAGATCGTGTGCTACTGTTTGTAGATCTTGTTCCTTATGTTCCTCCTGCGCAGAGTGGTCTCATCCTCCACCCACGTGTAGTGGAGACCGGGGCCAATTGGATCAATTTTCTCTTTTGATTTTTTTTCCAATACTTTAATATAATACCTGAGTTGATGGATTTAAAGATGAAGCTATGTTCTTGTACGGATCATTAGCTACGTAATCTAAATTTTTGAGCCCTGATGAAATGACCAGGTTCAGGATAAAATAAATTGATAACGAGATTCCCAAGAATATGTTATAAAAATGACACACGAATCTTAATAATAGAGCTTTATATATCAAGAATTTTATAGAGCTTAAAAAACAATGTATGGAGTGTTTATTATTGTATGAAAAAAAAAAAAAAAAAAAATTATTAACGATGAGAAAATGAATCCCCTTTTTATTCTGTTTGACGCTGAAAATCGTCACAAGTAAAAAATGTCATCACGTTGGACGTGCAATTATCGCGTTACCAAGTGAAGTTTTAAATACAGTTTTTACTGACAAATACGTTTTTTTTTTACCCAATTCGTCCCGTCCGCGGTAAAACCACTTGCGTCACGATCCACTACTCTATACATAATTCGCATGGGCCTAATTAAGCAAATGGGTTTTAACTAGTCTCTAATTGTCGGTAAATAACTCAGTCACCGAAAAAAAAAGTTTAAACTACGCACGCTTAATAGCCTCCCTTTCAGAAGTCTCGTATTGCTCTCAAGTTTTTCTCGCTCACGGTCGAATCGGTTTTATGGGTTTATTTAAACCGAATACACGATCTATTTAAAATAAACAGAACTGTATTCCAATTGAATATCAAAAAGTACCACGAATTATTTCAATGAAACAAATTCCTTTCATTTAAAAAAATCCTTTAACGCTAGTAGTCCAAAACGAAAATTTATTTAATGCCCGACCTCCCAGAATTTTACTTCAATCAAATACAATTTATTACACACGAATAAATCGTATTCAGGTCAAAGGAAATTTGTTGAAATAAAGTTTCATATATTTTGGAATAAATTCCATATTTTATACAGATATAACCATCAGACCGATTTATCTGGGTGTACCGATTTTTAAACAGTCTAAAAAGAAAATTGCTCCTGACCCGAATCGCCCCGGTCTCCTATACATATGATACTTAAAACACGTATGTGTTATGTTACAGTGAAGGCTACGTCGACGACAAATCTCGTGTTCGCTACAGGGGCGACACGCACCAGTGTAACCAGCGCTCGACGGGGGCCTTTGAGACTGGACGATCGTACCGAAAGCAGAGGAGAGATGAGAGAGAGAGAGAGAGAGAGACTTTCGTACAGAATAATTTACATACGAGAAAGAAAAGGAAAGAGGGACCGAGATGCAAGGGCGAGAAAGATCGAAAGAAGGATGAGAGGAAGAGAGAAAAAATAGCACGCCTCGTGCACGCAGTACTGCACGACACGCCGGTACGATATATGTATACACACGCTACGTATCCACCGTAAAAAGAGACAGACACAAGTTTATTGTTGGAGAGACGAGCACAGCAGCCACGGGAGAACAGAAGTGAGAGGGAAAGAGAGAGAAAGAGAGAATGTTAACACGCGGTGTACGCCTCGACCGTCGAGATTTGAGGTTTCAGTGCGTCTTGTACGCTTAGACCGGTATCACGCGTGTTCGGTTCTTCCACATCGATTGAAAGGCGTGAAGTCGAGCGGTTAGTGAATCTGTCAGCGGTTACTCATTTATGGGCACCCATTGACTGGATCGAGAAGTTCTCTTTTATTTTCATTCTGAGGCAATATAATGACAGTGGTCGAGTGATTTTTTTTTGTAACGTCATTAGAATTGTGTATTTTTTTAGTGAGTGGGTTTTCACTGCCAGGATAATCGATTTGTTGGAGTTATATTTACGAAGTTGAAAAAATGTAAGAAAATTGATTTTTGAATTTTATGAGGAATGGAAAATTGGAAGGATGCAGTCGAGTTGATTATAATATTTAATTAGATTTATTTTTACGTTTTTTTTTCCGATAAAAAGAAAAAACTTGATGCTGATAAAATGTGAAATAATATTAATCATACAACGGATTTCAATTAAATTTGAAATAATGAAAGGGTATGAACTGCCTCATTTTCGCGCCCGGTGTTAACCCAACAGGCTCACCCGATTAATTAATTAATAACCCATGGCACACACACATACCGGAATTATTTCTACTCACAAGTTTCACAAAAATGAGGAAGAAAAAAGCTATCGCCTCGCTACGAAATTGAACCTGCGTGATTTGCAGTCATGATTGTGAATCGATCGCAAAGTCGCTAGAATCGAGGTTTTAGTGCAGATCACAATTTCATTCAGCCCCGTATCTTGTTCAATTACACCCGATATGTGCCACTTTATTGGAGTATAAGAGGCCGGAAGTATTGGATATGGCTCGATGTTCCCTTTTCCAGTGGCGAATTTCTGCCGGCATCAATAGAACCGCCGTAATGTAGGTAGGCACGCTTGAGCGCGATAGCCAAATTCCGTATTAACGTGGAAGAGCAGGCTTTATCCTATCGGGCGCAGATGGGGATGAGTGCCAAGTGGAAGGGGGCGCCCCGGTCGGTCGTTGGTGCCGAGGCTTCTGTCCAATGGGAAGAGAGTGTGCGCTAAACGAGAAATTAGGATTTCGAGGACAGCCGAGCGTTTCGCTTCAAACACGAAAAACCAATTGCGCGAAAATACTCAAG
Organism: Clistopyga incitator; assembly: GCA_947507545.1. Taxonomy (NCBI): domain Eukaryota; kingdom Metazoa; phylum Arthropoda; class Insecta; order Hymenoptera; family Ichneumonidae; genus Clistopyga; species Clistopyga incitator. The sequence goes on along the minus strand of OX382173.1, from coordinate 10,279,255 downwards.
TTCTGGGATACGTTATGGCACCGAGAGTTTGTGTGCGCTCCTGCTAAACACGGACATCTAGCGGCGTGCAACTGTACTACCACACGCAGCGCCATCTACATAAGCGGGAAAGAACCTTAGCCACTGGTTCGATGGGAACCCCGCAAGTGGAAAGAGAAAAATCGGAGAAAAAATCCTTTTATTCTTCTACACACACGAATCGGTCAGCTTTTGAATTTATGTGCGTGTGTAACACGTGGATATATAGCTATGTGGTCGTTTGGCATGCAAAGCTTCGGTGCAACAGTCATCCTTTGATCAAATACGGTTTTGGCCGTCCGCATACGAGGCCGATCAAGCTGTACAATACCTCGAAGCTATTTGTCGGGGAATACGAGAGCGCGCATGATTCAGAGGCTCAAGCTCACTGGCTCTGGTTAAAACTGCGAATTTGCACGAGCGAATTACCACGGTCGCGCGACGTGACCGTCACACGTAGAGTGAGGACGTTCACGGTGATCGATACGTTGCTCTCGAACATTTTCTGGTGTTCTCTCGTGACAGTGACATATAGATGCAAAACACCCTTTGATGGCTTAGAACTAAAGTTTTGAAAAATTCCTCACTATAGAAAGGGCTTACCACTCAGGTGGTACACCGACGAAAATTTCTACAGACAATGTTCAACGCCTATAGGGCTGTCTCTCTTGCACCTCATCCCACTTTTTGGTTCATCGATTCTCCTAAAGAAACGTCTGTGGATATCGAAAAGCCCGAAGTTTAGCCCAATTTTGCAATTCTTCCGCACATTCTATCAAAATTTGAGCTCTTTCTGCCGAGTAGTTTCAGAGAAAATAGGTTTCAAAATTTTTTAAAGTGGTCGGGGAAGTACCACTGCCTCTAAACGCTCAATGATACACCGGTGAAAATTTCTTCGCTCAATGTTGAACGCCTATAGGGCTATCTCTCTCGCACCTCATCCCACTTTTTGGTTTATCGATTTTCCTAAACAAACGGCTTCGAATATTAAAAATCCCGAAGCTTAACTCAATTTTGCAATACTTCAGCACATTCTATCAAAATTTGAGCTCTTTCTGCCGAGTAGTTTCAGAGAAAATAGGTTTCAAGATTTTTTAAAGTGGTCGGGGAAGTACCACTGCCGCTTAAATATGCGAATGTCCACATTGTTATGCACACTTGCAATGTCTTCATTTTTTAATTCGGTGTTATTCGTGACTCCCGCAGGGTTGAAAATATTTTCAAAGCAGTTTTTCGTAGTCCACTTATCAGATCTCTCCTAAACGTTAATTTTTATATCCTGTTAGGAAGCCTTCCTTAGGGTCTGTTTTATTTGAGAGCTTGTATGATGACCTCTTCGTTTCCATTATTTTTGGGGTTTCGAATGAGGTGAGGAATTCGCGTGGAGAGCTGACGCATTATGGAATTTGCATGCTTCTCGTGAATTTTTTTCTCGCAAAGCCTAATAAATCGTGAAACGACATTTGTTGTTGGCATAGATATGTAAACCTTGCTCCGTGTGGACTGTCAACATGTAATAACTGCTCTTTCACTCTGACTGCATAATCACTCAACTAACCAACCCATGCCAGGACGAAAAAAATCTAGAGTGAAAAAAAAAACAGTTATCGTTAACGTGAAAATTGAAAGTCCACACGCATACGAGGACAAAGTAAAAATTATACAAAAGTGGTCCACATCAATCCAAAACAGACCATCAGGCTGACACGCGGTGGTTAAACGATTAACTTTAAAAAATCATTCTGACAGAGTAGAGTCAAAATAGAGCTTTATGCTGAGAGCGAAGCTGTCAACAGATGCAAAATCCAAAGCCACCGCCTCCTCTCTTGCGTCTCGCTACTCTTGTCACTGTTGGCAACTTTTTGAGAGGATTGTTACTGAATAGTGAAAACGCATTTACTGTGTTATATACGCTTATATACATGACGTATACACAGGGCCATGTACTGAACCCATGATAGCCTGCACTTTTATGCGTTACTCTGATTCGGACAGTTATATATGGGGCTTTCCAAACCAATTGCACCTGGGTCTGACCCTCGAGGTCTCGGATTTGGTCGGTGATTTTTTATGTTCCTGTTTCAACTCTAAAACCAAGGCACAATTTGACAAAATGTTTTTTCACTTATCACTCTTTTAAAAAAACAGTGTGGTTTTTATTTTATGAATAATTTGCAAATTTTCTCATTACGACCAACAAAGAAACGTGCAAGTACAAAAAATCTAGAGAAAAATCTGCTTCTCTTTTAGAGTTGGTACAATAATACAAAAAATTATCAATCAAGTCTGAAAAATTGAGGGTCAGACCCAGGTTAATTTGGCGTGAATTGCCTTATGTATATATATGTATATATATATATATAATTTCAACACGCACGAATGCATAGTATACCGTAGGTCCACGCGCTTGTTAGTTACGGGTGCTGGTGCATGGACCGAGAGGTTTGTTATGTAAACGAGACTTTTGCATAAACCCAACTGTTTGCCGTGATACTCGAAATCCCAATGTACCTCTATATGCTACTAGGCAGTATTGTAAAGTGCAATTTGAAGGCTGCGCATACTACGACATTAGTAGTAAACACGATTTAACATACGGAAATAATATGTATTCAATTGTATTCCGAATGAATTAATACGAGTGACTGTTATTTCAATTGCTTTACGATGGGATATTGCGACCTTTTTCACTTCAGCTTCAATAACCGCGATAATAATATTATCACAACGATATTGTCCTATCATGTCAGAGCTGAAATCGGAATATTGGGAATGTCACGAAATCCAAACTCCATACAAACAAATACCTGCCATTAACACGAGTACTTGGAAATAATGAATTATGTAGAGATAATTAATTCATATGCGGTAACGAAATATGTATATTTTTTAACTCTTTTTAACTCGAGCATACAACATAATTTATAACATCAAAATTATGTAATTTAGACATCTTTTTGTGTTAATCTAGCAGTGGCAAAAAATGGTAAAGCACGCCTTTTTTGCAATTGTAAAAAAGGGAGTGTTATAATAGAGTAACACATTTGTTCGTAACATAAGATAGAAAAAAATCATGCGAAAGCAGTACAAATTTTCGTTTTATTGAAATCACATAAATTTTTATATCCCGTGTTATATTGAGAAAAAGTTTCACTGAGCATCTGTGGCCACAAAAATTTGGTCCAAGTTACAGGCATTAAAATGTAGCTTTTATCGTGCAGATAGTAGCGGAAACAGTTTGCATTAAAAATGTGCCTCTTGGAGAGATAATTTATAATACACTCGTTGGCAAGGGTAACGCTATAAGGGTAAAAACATTTTCAGTGAATTAATCGTACATAGCTCCAGGCTTTTACGGGGAGTTGATGGGTTTTTTCGCCGCATTCTTTCTTTCTTTCCATCTTTCGCTGTGCATCGTGCTCCGTGTGTGCGCCACTGGTATGCAACTCGATGTTTTAGCACCGTTTCGCTAATGCTTTCCCTTGAGCAGTGCACGCGGTGCATAAAAACCGTTCGAAAATCCGATGACAGAAGCGGACCTCCTCTTTCATCTCTCGAAATGCCTAATTAACTTTGGAAATTAAACATATGCGGGCCCGAATAAATTCAATGGAAAGCTCGGTTGGTGAAAGGGCTTTTGCTTTCGAGAAATCGGTCGAGCTTGAAGGGCGAAATGTTGATTGCGAACACTTTGTGAGCATGTATTTTTGATTGCGTGTTGTGAAATTGAAAATGTCATTAGGACCCCAGTTTTCGGTCAGATAGCGTATAAAGCGCTTCACGCGAAATACACAAATACACACCGACCGAGTGATTTAAACTCAATATAGAATAAACTCAAATTAATAAATCACTCGATTTATGAATATAATAAATTGGATCAGAGTTTCGTTGCGCATTTAATGATTTCCATTCTTCTCTCAAAAAAGAAAAAAAAAACAATATTTTTTGGAAAATCGAATTTTTTTATTTTCACATATACCAACATAGTTTTTTCATTGACCTAAAACCCGGAAAGTATTTCTAATAAAATTACGTTCTTCGTGGAATTTTTCGAGAATTTTTCCATTGAAAATAAAAAATATACTTTGGAAAATATATTTTCATGCGATGTAGCAAAAATTTCAAGTTAACAGTCGAGGGGTAATGGAGATCATAATTGTTCAAGCACCGAAAAATTCTCTTCATTTTATCTAGCAGTGGAATGTGGACCATCGTTATTGATAGTCCTAGTTTCGCAGCACCGAAAATTCTCTGAGAATAAAAATACATTTGGATGCACACGCTGTGCACTGGCGAGTCATTGGACTCATGTTTAGCACGGAAGTTCGTAAAGTGTTGCTTTAGAGTTCGAGGGGATTGTCAGTATGCCAAGAGCCGACGATTGGGCAGCGCCAGTTGGAAGGATTGCGAATCGCGTACACACATAGTAACGGCCGTTGCTATAGTCAGTGTCTGTAGTTGCGGCGCACGTGCGCCTTGCTCTTCGCATGCGTACGCCTCGTTGCACCTGTGCAGCTCTCCGGGCATTATGCTGCGGGCAGATATATGTACCCTACGCATACCCTATTTATAGAGCGTGGGATTAAAATTAAACATGGTTCTGTAATTTGCGGAGATCAAAGAAATGCATTATTAAGCAATCTCAAATTTACTTCTCCCCGGGTATAAAGCATTCTCTGTCAATTCACTCATTTTTCTCTCAAAAACGTCAGATCCGCATAATTGTATCATACTATCATTAAAAGCCACTCTATGCGAATTTTTTCAGATTTTTTAAATCCAATATTTTAGGTTGTTTTACTTGAAATTAATTAAACAATATCTCGGAAACGTGAAGTTATCGAAAAAAAATGTCTGCATAAAATATTTAGGCACTTTATTATTACAATTTATTTTGACATAGTAATTTTTTTTATTACAGGCTACATAAAAAACGTGCATAAAAGATTCACCGGAAGGATCAATCAGTAGTAACATTTTCACTACCTTAAGAATTTTTAGGGATGTTTCAAAAAGGCAAGGGAAAAATTTGCACGACTTAAATCGTTGCCTTGAAGTTTTTATCAACAAATTAATGAATACTTCCTTCTTCATTTATTCTGCATAAGTATTTGAAACCCAACGTGTCAAGAAGTAATGAGTGAAACAATACTATTAACCGAGCGATCTTTTCGTGATTGTTGAAATTACACGTGATTTCAGACGTGAACACTTGTAACTCTTGCAGTTAAGTGTGAGATACTTGATAGCTTGCCACAAAGTGAATAGTCGTTCATCGCGTCAAGAACGAAACTTATAAAAGTCTCGACGAGTATAAGTGGAGTGCTATGTCGCGTATATACAAGAGAGCGACCGACAGGACTCGCGTACCTAGGCATTAATTAACGCCAAGATGTAATTACCTCCGTACTTAGCTGTATTTCAATTCAAATTAGCTCCCACCTCTCGTTCTCTTTCTACCCTCGTCTCGAGACTCGTGATTCGTACGCGAGTTGATGACATTTCACGACGAGAGTCTTTTCTTTGAGCAACTCCGAGACGTCGTTCTCGTTACAAGTCTTGGCCCTCGGCGTGGGCGTTTAGCACAAGCCGGATTGTGTGCTCGTAATGAGTATACGCGAGATCCTAGCACTAGGTGACACGACGGTTGCCGCTCGGTGCTCTCCGCATTGACGGACTTAATTAATTGCGCAGAGTAGATTTTCCTTTTCTCTTTGGCACATGTAGAAGCCTCACTTTGACTAAGCTGAGTTAATGAGAACGGAAAATTCTCGGAAGAGTGCCTAACTATGCTTTGTAGAATTATACATTGTTTGGTTTTGATTCTGCGTTTGTACGCCGTGCGGAAAGCCGGCGACACTAGCGCCTCCAACGGGCGCCGCGTTACTTACTAGGTAACGAGGTATTTCCTTCGCCTAGAAATTAGAGCGTATCGAATAATTACATTGTTGAATAGCTGAAGAAATTGATGCATTACCTAATAACTAAGAATTACGCCGCGAGGGGGCGACACTGTAATATTATATGCGCTCAATTTTCGCACGTACAGAAGTCAAAGTGTTCACTTTGGAATGGCGTGAACAAATTCGACATATAATAAACTAAGGTATAATAATTTCAAAGTATCAATGAATTATTCGATAACCGTTATCCTGAAAAATAAACACAATTGCGTCTCGCAACTCCGAAGCGAATAAATTCAAATAAATGTCCATTAATCAGTCGGTGCTTTGCTTCAAATAACGGATAAATCATTGTTAATTTTTCGCAGCAGATTTATTGTTTAATTCACCTCGAAGACAATTTGCAGCGTGTATAACGGCGGCTTCACACGAGTGTATCCGAGTAGTTATATGGGACCATGTACGTGTACGCACCATGACACTCTTCTAATTGCATTAATTAATCGATGGAAGTTTGGCTCGCAATAAATATCATTCGGTTAGCCGCAGATAAACAGAGTTAAAAATATAAATTACGAGTTATGCATAGTTCCTCTCTTGAATTATAGGTGTACTCGCGGTGGACACATTGCCACGATGTTTACCATACGGATATACACATCGGACATAAAGCCATTCGGCCGAGTTATGTTTATTCGAAATTGTATTTCCGTTAGTCGGTTCGCGACCACTCGCGAGGCTTGAGTGACAGCGGGTTAAATTTAACCTTGACGAACCAGCGGCTCGTGGATGTCGGGGGGACCCTGGGGAGGGTTCGCCAGGCTAAAGCGTTTGCCATCGGTGCTCCGAGTGAGCGAGTTAATTTATCGGCTCTGAAACACGGCAATTAACGTGATTTTTCAATCTTCGCTCTAGCGTGGAACGATACACGCACCAACGAAGCCAGTTTCTCGTTTCGAATATCGCACACGAGGCCCCCGAGCCACCTCCTATTTTTTCTTTTTTTTTTCAACTGTTATGCTTATGTTTTTTTTTTTAATTTCGAGAACTTTTTTTTTTCCCCGACATCTCTCGGGTTCGCAGTTTTACACGTGAAATCATTTATTATGCGAGCGGCACGCCGACCGCCAGGCCGGCAGTTCATTTGTCAACTGACTCCGCTCGCCGGCGAGTCGAGTGACGCGATTTTTCAATCCGCGGGAAAAAAAAAAAAACTTTGCGGATCGCTCTTTCACGCAGTTCCATGTGCAGATATATTAATGTGTATAGATATATTAAATGTATAACTGCGGCGAGAGCGGTGAGGTAACCACCGGCCGTCATCGCCCTCTCCTCTATTGTTATTTCCCACCAGTTTAGAGCGCTGCTTGATCGATGCTCATGGATATTTTTGTCACTTTATTTACAGAGACGCCGCGCCGCTCCACGACTATTCCTGGGGCACAATGACTCGGAGGAGGACGCCGAAGCTGGGAATGTTCGTGAACAGAGATAAAAGTATTACGAAATAAGCCACCCGGGACACAGGAGCCATTCGAAATGTTCGTCAACGATGAGAGCGACAACGATGATGTGGAAACTCTCGTTAATTTCTTCGGAATCGTTTTTCGATAACATTGCGACTCCCTCGAATACCAATCGAATAATTTTCGGCTTTTTTTTTTCCACCGCGTTTATATTGTAAACAAAATTCCACTGTAAATTTCCGCGGATGAAGGTATTTGTTTTTACTCCCGCGTGCTCGAAAAATAGAACGTGAGCGGTGAGAAAAAATTCAATGTGAGTGGATAAAACGGCGAGTGGAGTGGATTAAAAAAAAAAAAAGAAAAAAGTGGGAATAACTGAAGCGAATGGAAAGATTGGTGGGTTCGAAGCGCGAAGTAATCGTATTACACACGGACGATTATATCTCCTGTATGTAAATCTTGAAGATTATCATTTAATCATTAAGGCGGGTGCGGTAATACGCGTTCACGTGAGGCTGAGGAAGGGGCGAAGATAAGGTTTCCGTAGGTGGCGCAGGCCAAGCGCCGAATGACGTATACGTTTGCGTGTCAGGGAGCAAGTGGTCTCGCGTCGTTTATTGAAATCCTCCAAGGGAGGGCTTTCTAATCCCCGGAGCTCGGTTTAACCGTTAGCTCGCGGGCACGATTCACGAGGTACGCGGAACGAAAGCTATGCGGCACGAGGCACGACGATGAAGGGGCCAAGAATCGGTGGCCTACCGAGCTTCAGCCGTCGACATCAGAGAGAAGAGGCGCTGGATTACTGCCAAGTATCAGCGTGCCAGCTTCGGGATGGACGACGACGAGCGTCGATCTACCTACTGCCTGCCCTCATACTCTGTTGCTGCACTTTTATTCCGAAGCCGGCTTTATCTGGTAAGCGCAATCGTCATTTATTCGATTAGTATTATCGAGTTGACCTTTTTTTTCTTTTTCTTTTTTTTTACCGTAGTGTTTATGAACTCTGGAGAATTGCGAACGAGAACGATACGAATATTAGGTTGCTGAAGACTCTGAAGTATGGAAGAGAAATTTAATGCCAACGAATGCAAGGAAATTTAATTAATTTTGTGAATCGAGTACACAGACTTTTCAATTGACTTTTATTGTTGATGTGAATCTACAAGAATTCGACGATATTTGATATTTGAAAATTACAGTATGAGTACTACAATGCTCATGGTGATATATCAATGATGGATTTGTTAATGACGAAAGTATCATACCGATCACTTTTTCGTGTGGAACATTATTATCGAGTTGACCTTTTTTTCTTTTTTTTTTACAGTAGGGTTTATGAACTCGGGAGAACTGTGAACGAGAACAATACGAATATTAGGTTGCTGAAGACTCTGAAGTATGGATGAGAAATTTTATGCCCACGAATGCAAGGAAATTAAATTAATTTGATGAATCGAGTACACAAACTTTTTAATTGACTTTTATCGTAGATGTGAATCCACGCAACAGAACGCAAGTAATTGACAAGATTTCATTTTACAGATTTCCTTTTCCCTTCATCTCTCCAGGTATCACATACAACGAATCCTGGGATAAAATGAAGCTTGCTAATCCGCACATCGTTGGTTCAGTCACTACGATTGTAGCCGCTACTTTCACTCAGCAGGGATAATTCGACTATCATCCAACTTGTTCATAATTTCTGCTATAGCGGCCACTGCTTTTAATGCGCAAACAAATTTGGAAGTTGGATACGTCTGTTTCTCGTTTGCTGTTCTCTCGGGCATTCGGAGCTTGCGTACGATAACCGTGTCCCTATTCACATACATATTTAATACGTATATGAATATATACACACGTATACGGAAAATACAAAACCTCTACGTGGCTTGATAACAAATTGAGAGGCTTATTAACGAATAATCATGCGCATACAATGTACAACGTTATACTAGGCTAATCGCGGTTTGGTGTATACAGTACGTGGCGCCAGGATTAAATTCATATCCGACGAGGGAAGCGGAGCAATGCACACCGGACTCCGCTCGCGTTCCTTTCATTCTGTACCTCTCCCAACATGTATATCTATTTCCCTCTCTCTCTCTCTCTCTGTCTCTCTCTCTCTCTCTCTGTCTCTACTATACTCACTGACCGTTTCTACCTACTCTTCTATTTTAGTGAAACATGCAGCAAAGCCAGCGGTATATGCGTTATATATCTCGTCGTACACTCGGTATGAACATGCAAACGGTGGGCGGTCAGGCCACCACTCAGCGAGCCTGTCATACAAGGATTGAGTGTGTGAGAACACGAAACGGAATTCCCTCGGACGTAATTGCCGGGTTCGCGGCCGGCTGCTCGACGTTCCTTCTTACCCGAATTGGCGTTTAACGTCGTAGAAGCGAAGCCGCAATAGCGCGAGGGGAAAGAGAAAAGGCAGAATTTCTCTACGTCGTGACAAGTGGAGCAAATAATATAGACATTCATTTTCGGGGCTTCCATTCGATTTCCCATCCTCGAGGAGCTTCAATTGAAATTTCTACCAGCTCTCGTTCATCGGTGCACTGAGAAAAAATCATTTTATTGGCTTTAAGGAGTAGAAGGGTTGAATTACTCTCATTGATTTTGATGAAGTATTTTTTATTTTGCTTTCAAAGCGAATATTGTATTGGTAGAAAGAAATTCGTCGCTGCATTTCATTGATTTTGAGTAATTTGAAAAGGAAAAAGACATTACTGACTCAAATATGTTACTTCTTAATCCACTGCACAACTCACGCAATACGAAAATAACGCCGATAATAATGAGAAGCAGAGAACTTTCGAAAAGATTTGCTGCGACCCAACTAGATAGCCTTAAGCCTCTTTGCATACGATCCACCCCAAACGTAAACCGTAAATTCAAACACCCCACGCGTACAACCTACCAGCAATTAGAACGAATAAACGATGAATAATCCCTAATACATCTAAAACCGAAAAAAAAAGAATTTAAAGAAAAAAAGAAAAACAGTAGCCGAAGAATTTCGGTCGATGGCCAATTGTCAATGTCAATATCAATATGTTATTTCATAGACGTCAAGAGAATGTTTAAGTTGCCGGGATTTCAAGGAGATTTCTTTGGATGAAGAAAACTTTTTCTCTCTCGGTATGTGGAGATTTTCTCGCAGTTAAAGTAGCAAACCACGAGAGAATAAACCGGGGTACAAAATGCTTATTAAAATCGATATACGTTAACGTGGGGTGAGTGTGGTACTTGCGGTTCGATGTTCAGGGGTGATTTCGTGGAATTTCCGTGTGTCGGCGAAACCAGAGACTCTTTTACTCAATATATTGGCTAAAATATCACGTTTTCCCGTACCTCGATGGATTACAAACTTTCAACTTTCCAGCGCGCTGTTTTTTTTTTTGCGACTTTTTTTCTCCCAGCTGGACAAGCGCGAGCGCGGGAAAAGCTCAGGAAGATAGTTTAACACGAGAGGACGGAACCTGACCGAACTTTACAGTGAACGATTTTTGCCCGTAAAGCTACGGCACAGGAGCTTCCAGTTTACTCGGTAGCTGGGATAAGTACTTTCCAAACTACGATTAATGTACACCTCGGTTAACTCCTCGCTCCTCTCGTACCTATTAGTTAATGCAACAGCATTTCCGAGGCAGCTTTAGGCTCGCGCGAAAGTTGACCGAGGTTTGATAGATCCTGAAGTTTAATGGGGCGAACAGCTGCGGGGAGGGGCCAAAAGTGGCGCGGGGACGAGTCGAAATGAAGAGTACATTCGTGGCGTTTTCCTCGGATCTCGTTACGATAATAATATCCAAACAAGAGTTTGTTCGACGTCGTTTGAAGTTATATTTATTCATAATATTATTTTATTTGTCAGTTAACCGAACAACTTTTGAGGGCCATCGAAGTTTGAAACTGAATCCAAAAGGGCTTTGACAATTTAGTCGCGAAGCACGTTATTCGAATGCTTCCGGAAGCTCCCGCGAGGACTTTTTTAAGCTCGGCGACAGATACATAATTACCAGTTCCACTAAAAATTACATAACATTTTGTGAGTTCGGTTTCGGTATATTTTTAATGATATTGACGTCAGTTTCATTTTTTTCTTCGTGTGCGAATATTGAAATATGATATTTATCTCAAATATTTTATTAATTAAATTTAAATTTCGTTATGCCACTATTGTATTACAATTGTTAGATTGTAGGGCAGAATTTTTTGGAGAATTCAGTTTATACGACATAAGCGTATATTGTGGCATTATCTTCAATCTTACGTTTAAATAAATTATTCTTACAAAAGGAATACTGTCTTCTTAAATGTTTCAAACTTAAAATGCCACAAGAGCTTAGCAGGCTTTTGTGTTAATCATAGTTTCAAAGAAATTTGATGAAGATTACCTTGATACTTGAAAAAGATTTCGCAGAATTGCTCGTGAGATGTGAAGTACTGGACAGAAAACGAAGAGTCGTCGTAACCGAGGCGCTGGCGCTCTCGAGACTTTCCCACTTCCATCCCCGGCAGTTACTCACGTTTAGGACAATTTACCTTAATTAATTAACCAGCGTTGTGACGGGGCGTTAATTTATGCTCATGAAATGATTCACTGCACTCCTCAGGACACCGTTAACTGCCGCCACAGCGAGAAGGCGGTTTCCCACCATAACGGTGGCTCCTTTCACGGTAACCCCTTTCTTGGACATCCCTTACCGCGTCTCGTCATCCTCCGCAAGTGAATTGGGTCACGAATTTCTCAGGCATCATATATTCAGCCTCAAACGGAAATTTCAAGGTAGTGCCTGACCAAATTATTTTGTTTTATCATCCCACAAAAATTCTCTTTAACCTTTTTGAATACGTCATCTAAACAACTATGAAATAAAAATAAAAAATCTACCTCTCTTCAAAAGTCCCTGCGCAAATCTATAAAAGTGTCGAGCAATTTGTGTGAGAGTTTGCAAAAACGCCCTCAAGAATTTCCGAGAGTCTGCGAGACATAATTTTTTTACTGGCACAATTTCCAGCAAAAAAAATGGAACATTTCACCACGGATTTCCAGCCCCCCCCCCCTTTCTGTTCTTATTACAAAATAGTTATAGAGAAAAAAATATCTTCGAGTAATACACGAGTAAATTTCTTGCGCATGGCTCCCGATAATTCATGATCGGAATTTCCTGGACCTCGAGCCCGCGGCTTTTCCGTAGATCGAGTTGGCCAACGAAGAAAAAGGTTGGGGTGGAAGCTGGCGGCGGCCAGATCCATAGTCAAGAGCGGTGAATAATATAATGAGGCTAGGGGAACGGCAAGGAGAGGCAGCAGAGTTTTCGCTCTAAACTTCAACTTTAATAACAAAAGTAGAGAGAGGGAGCGGATATAACTGGGTGCTGATATACATACATATATACACACAGCACATGTACGCGTACATGTAATAAGTTCAGAGGAGCCTGACTCCTCTATATACACACCCACACACGTATATACATAATGTATATGTAGTCGCGTGAGTGTATAGACAGTGAGCAAGACTAGCAATGAGTTTCTTCTGTGTGGTAGATGTCTTCCCATCCGGTGTAGCCGCAACTGCCGGTCGGCGAGATGCGCGAGCAAACTCGGTGAGCCGGCTTTCTAGATATTAAAATTACCTGGCCGAACCTCAACCCCCCAACCTACTCAACTGTTGAGCGACTCTTCAGTAGCCACGGTGTAGGTATCACCGACAGTCTTTGGTATTAAATTCTCTCGAATGCAATCTTCCGAATGATCCCTTCCCTTGGCTTTTCCTCACTCGCTGATGCTCCTTCTTCCTCCTCCTCTTCTTCTTCTTCTTCTTCTTCTTCTTCTTCTTCTTCTTCTTTTCTCGTCACGTTGTCTGTTACTCTATCAGTCTTTTTCGTCCCTTGTGGCGGAAAATACAATCTTATTTTGTTTTACCCTGTACTTATTTTTCTGTAGGTCGAAATGAAAATCTTGCACGCGTAAAAGATGACAATTAGGGTCGTCGTGACTTTATTATTTGTTCATCAATCATTGATCGTTTGAATGATGAATAAAAAAATGTTGGTTCACGTATTTCGTTGTTAAACTGCTCCCGGATTATATATTGGCATTGTAAATGTTACCCGAAGAGGGATACGATTAGAATTCACAAAGAAAAGTGTTAAATAAAAAATGCTGGATATACCGGCTGATAGGTTACGTAACAGACACGATTACCAAATTTTTTTTTTTTTACGAAGCCCCGAGCCGCTAATAGTCCGGCTTAATCCAGCTCTCGTTTCCCTCTCGTCTTTCCTCCCGTCTGTGTACACACTCAGGGTCTTGAATTATAGAGAACTTCGGGAGCCAACGCTGCGGAGGATAATTTCTTAATCCCGATTTCTCGGCTATATATAAGACCGGCGGGAAAACGTTGGCGTGCGTGCGGCAACTCAAACACTTTAGTTTCTCGATAAATCTGCACAGTGAGAATATTACGTGTACCGCGAAGAGAGAACCCGTGATATCCCATGTATAATATACTTAGTGCGGCAAGCTACACGAAAATCTACGAGACACGTGCACGGAGCTCTCAACTTGTGTACAGCGAAGTGAAGGAATTAGACGCTCAGAAACAGAGAGTGAGAGAGAGAGAGAGAGATCGAGAGAGTCTTTAAAGAAAACCACGGGGCGTATGTCGCCGGCTGCTGGCGGAGATAGGACCGCGACTCCGACCGATATTAAACGCTTAGGCAAACACGTAAAATCGTTAGAAGCGCCTAGCGTAGCGTGCCGGTAATGTTTGCACAACGAAGCAACTGCATCTTGACGCTCGATCGACAGAGATTCCTCCCTGTTACACTTGAGGCTCTCTCGGTACTCTTGACTTTTCATGGGGGGGTTTATTCTTTTTGGGAGCATCGAAACTGGCAGTCGTTAAGGATGTACCGCGACACACTTTGCCGTACACTTATGTACGGTTTCTGTCCGCAGTGTGTCTGTGATATATATATATTGGAAAAGTGTGTGTATACAGATATAGAGAAGCACACAAATAGAGAGAGAGAGAGACTAGTTATCCAGGCCGGGAGCAACAGCGAAGTAGTTCATGTCGCGCTACGGAAGCGGACTTCTCTCGGAGCTTTCTCGCCGGTAAAAGTTTTCCCGGTTTCAGAGTCGTGGTTATGGTTTCTGTGACTCTGCTGCTACCGCAGTACCACAGACTCGTCGTGAAACTATGGGCTGGAAAGCAGGCAGTCAAACGGGGATGGCGCGAAGAAAACTGGGGAAGGGTGATGTGGCTGTTACAGTGGCCGTTGGAAAATTTTCGAAACTTCGAGAACGAGAGTAGTAGCAGGGGGGAAAGCTCGTCGTCTCACGGCTCCGGCGTGACCGGCTGGCGTAATACCAACCATTTGGCGTTTATTTTTATTTTTGTTTTTATTTTTTATTATTTCCTTTTATTTTTTACTGTGCAATACAGGATGTTCATATGGCCGGTGAAATTGGGTTGTTATGGAGGTATTTATAGGGGTGACTTTGTTGGAGTGGAAAATATAATTGTTGTAACTTAACGAAATCAGGATGGACACGCCGTTTCAGGGAAATTTAACGAGGAGAGGACGATAAAAATCGTTATAAGTCTGTGAGAAATATTCATTTGAACCAGTCGTGGAGGTTTGTATTGAAAGTAAATTATGGGAATTGCTGAGAGAATGTCTGGGAGAGTGTCTCTGAGAGTGTCTGTGAAAGTGTCTGTGAAAGTGTCTGTGAGAGTGTCTGTAAAAGTGTCTGTAAGTGGATTCTCGAGAGTCGTTGTAACAATGTCTGCAATAGTGTTTGCAGAATTGTTTGTGAGGGTTTGTGAGTGTGCTTCATGTCATTCGTGGTAGTGACAAAAAGCTGTCAAATTTTTTTTTCGCCTGACTTTCGAGACTATCAATTCCGGTAGACTTTACATCCACGTGTCGTCACCTCTTTATTCAACTGTTTATCTCCAAAGTGTACAATCTATATAGAATGTAGAACCTCTCGACACGTCGCTCTTATCGATTGTAATAAATGCACCGACAAATCCACGATCACCTTTTATCGATACTCTTGGTGAAGACTGAGCTTATCGTCACTATGTAACGTATCGTTAATATTTGCTATGGGCATTAGGCAAATAAGTATCTCGATGCGGGAGGATACACATCGAGCTACTAAATCGTAATATACTATGAATGACAACCTTGTTGGACAGGTCGGTTTTCCTGTCCGTGGTATGTACCTACGTACGTGGTACGTACTAACCGTACCATCGACAACAGTAGCTAACTGAACAGTATCGCACTATACATTTTGCAGTAGATGTACCAGGAACCAAAACCTGTCCAAATGTCGATATGCGCTCATCATCCCAAGCCGGGCTCCTGATTTTCCCAGGATCACACCCATGATTAAATTCGGCTGCGAGATATAGCTTGATAGTTCAACATCTATGGCATTAATTAATGCTTAAGTGAGAGCTTGCTGCCATATTATGTGTTCACTCGATCCGACGAGATGAGTAGGTAAACAGTTCACTTGTGTGCGCTGGACCGTTCACAATTAGTTCGATTTTCTAAATATTGGCGTTCCAAACGAAATTGGAGCTTAATCATGAAACAGAGGCATGAACCCGGTGAATACTCGAAGCCTTTTATTTTATTTGTCGACGCCGAAATACATTTTTATTTCCTTTATGTCATTTTTCCATAGAATTCGGAATTACCGAAAATTCATATAGCCCTTTGTTCACGACAATACAGGAGAATTCCTGAAAACTCGCAGTACCTTCGATACATCAGCAACATGCATTTTTAAAAAACGCCATTATATCCAATATTCATGAATATCTGAAATATTTTGATATCCATTACACAATATGATATTTCCACCACAATTCAATAGGACAATGAAATTCCTGAAATGGTTACAGTGGAAAATTAGC
Source organism: Clistopyga incitator (assembly GCA_947507545.1). Classification (NCBI taxonomy): domain Eukaryota; kingdom Metazoa; phylum Arthropoda; class Insecta; order Hymenoptera; family Ichneumonidae; genus Clistopyga; species Clistopyga incitator. The sequence goes on along the minus strand of OX382173.1, from coordinate 10,262,909 downwards.
AAACCACCTTTTTCGTTGCTGCGATTACGAGGAAAAGAGAATATGGAATAGGCGTGTGGGCGATAAAATATAACGCGCGTCATGAGGATGAAATGTTAATGCATCCAATTAATCCATAAGCAGGTGGGGACATGTTCAATTAAAGGGCAAAGGTTAGCGAGTGGAAAGCCTGAGTAAAGCGAAAATCCAAGCGGACGAGCTGGTAGATAATATACATCCTGTGCAACCTCGACTGGGCGCTACTCCGCTATGTATTAACTATGTACTGTCTAGCGAGGCAGCAAGTTGCCTGGTCCTCCGGCGTTGCAACGCTGCTGCGCTCCACGCGCTTGTTGATTTAGGGCTTTCGTGTTATTTCGGGCATTGTGAACAAACGAATGTTTTCCTGTTCATGTAGGTCGAATTCCCAATGTAATTCGTCCTCCCCTCTCTCTCTCTCTCTCCTCTTCGTATACTATTGCACATCTCCATAGCCAATGCCGCGTTGGAGTGCAATGCGTCTCCGACGTTTTTCGTTTTTTCGTTTTATTTTTATTTTTTATTTGTCCACAGTTTCGTCCTCGTGCCATGCATTTTTTTTCAACGTTCTCGTTAACGGATTGACTGCGATTTCATCGATGTGTACACGGGCGTTTGAAAGACGACTGCCGGAAAATTTATCGTCGGCCTCTGTCGACTCTCTCCCGGGAGGCCAAACTTTTTCCTCCCCGAATTCTTCGTCTCATTCAACACTGCCAAGTTTTTAGCTGCAGCCCTGGCTTTCGAGAAAGGGAGACTTTTGCATTGAATTTTCTTGTTCGTTCGCTTCCCTCTCGATTCTTTACACGAGGGTCCATTAAACGAGCGGAGGCTGCTGCTCCCGGCTCTCGTCGCGTTTATCCCAAGTACCACTCGAGCAAGTCGAGAGTGACTCTACCAATTATAAAATACAATTGCAGATTACAGGAAAGAATTAGTAATGTCGTCAGTTGTCGAGCTTCGGGATTATATGCTGAGGGACTGAATGCAAATAATGGCGGTGTGACTCATGAATCAACATACTTCCTCACCTTTGAACATTGGTAATTATTTTTTTAAAGGTATTTTGTATGAAATTGTCATGAATTACATAGGAGAAGATGTTGGTTGTTATTTGTCCAATTTGCTGCACTCAAGATTTGGGAATTAAATCTTTGAGACAGAATTTTTTTGGCTGAGGATTCATCTGACATTTTCTTCTATTTTAGCCGGCCATTTTGAATTTTTGCAATTTTTCTATGTCAAATGATAAATCGAATCCCCAATAATCTCAGAGTACACAGATTAACCAAATATGAACAACTGGGTCGTGGAAAACGCGTCATTTATGTGGCCCTGAGCGGCACGATTTACGAGCATCGGTAATATCGAGCGGCATGTTTGATTCACTTACACCCATTTTAGTAGAACAGGCAGTAAACACGATTGATATTCAATTTAACATTCAAACTCTTCACTCGTGTTTTATACACGAATAGTCCTTTGGACTATTTGATTATACGACTGTGATATTCTTGTTGCCCGTAACTGAGTGAGGTAACTAACTATTAAAGTGTACCGTCGAGTTTGCCGATTTTATTGTCAATGTAACGTATCAGTTCACGCAACTTTTAACGAGATTACAAAATAGCAAATTGCTTGGACGACTCGCTCTATTTTCTGTTTCCAGTGTCGTACAATTTTCCAGAGCTGTGATGCTATATTTTTAGTTCGTGCTGAATACATTTTTTTATTGAAATATCGATATCGGTATAAAAGAAAAAAATTACAGAGGCATCGATTTGTAGTGTATGTAAAAGTTCTTGCTATTGGTATACCACGACGTGCCACGTAGCAGTAAAACTTCATCTATCAATTCGTGATTACTTTTTTTCCATTCTATTCTTTATTCGTTATAAAATCTCTCCGCTCTCGATAAATCCAATCGCGTGATTTTTTTTTTGTGCGTCACATGTCTCCACATCGTTCCATATTCCTTTTTTCGTATTTGCAATATATGCTTCGGTCGAGTTTATTAGTTTTGAGGTGCTTTGGTCGATGACTCACTTTTCTTGTTACGTTTCACAAATGCTTGTAATGAAATAGGGGAAAAAATATATACCCTTAATTATCTTTGTACGTAGGTCGAAACCGTGTGACCATTTGAACGCTTCCGGCCACTTGGTAAATTCTTTTGACTCGTTAAACTCATTAATTCAGATACGAGAGACCTCAAATACTCAAGTTAAATTCGTTGAATTCTTTCAACTGCGATAAATCGATGCATTTCTCTCTTCCACCTGTTTTTATTCGTATTCAATTGTTCCCTGAGAACATTTCATTATCGTCGATTACGTCTATCATCACTGAATTTACTGACTGAATCGTAACATCATCAAAGTGGTACATGAATTTCGAAAAAGATTTTCTACGGGCGATTCTGCAAACGATGCATGGAATTCTGTATTTGTAATAATTCATATTACAGTTTACGAGCATAAATACATTTTTATTTACATATTATGAAGTTCATTGAATATCCAGGCGAATCGCAAAATAATTAGCAGTCACTTTGCAGTAGCCAATAGCAGATTTTTCTGTGACAATGAGAATGTTCTCCAGCTGCAATAACGCGCCCGGAATTTCGACAATGTGACGGGGTACGTTGCCCGGGTCCTTTTCGCGAATAGTCGAGAATTTTCAAGGGGGAAGAGAATGCGACTGCGTTGTTGTTTTGCTTCCCCTCGTTTTTTTCGAAATTTTTCAAGAGCTTCTCGCCTCTTTCATTCGTACGTTCATCCAATTCTCCAGCTCTCTTTATTCTCCAGCGGAGCTTTTATCCAGAGCTGCGTTTGCGCCGAGTTAGCGAGCACGCACACGTTCATTCATTTTCTGTTCTTCCATCCACTAGCTTCTTGCTCTTTTCTTTCTCAACGACTTAGAAAACGTTATCGTAACTTTTCGGCAAATACGCCGAGGGCCACGACAGGGAGAACGTGGTGCCTGTGCAAATCTGACATACAAGCGCAGTCCTTACTATGTTGCCCACAAACGCGCCTTTCCTACAATGTACATTCTTCCCCTAAGCATGCATGTATATATATGTATATGTATACACACACACATACACAAGTACGTGTAGCTACCGTCTATGTACGTACGTGTAACTCGAAGGCGTTACGACCCTGCCGAATATTCTCGGTTGAGCTGGTGGAGGAAAAGACGTAGAAGAGAATGAGGTAGAGTTGTAAGGAAGCGAAGAGAAAGAAGTAAGAAAGAGGATTGGAAGGGGGTAAAAATGTGAAAGAGAACTGTGTGCTGGCAAAGAGGGCGAGAGTGCTAAAGAATTTCTTTCGGCTGAAATCATCCACCTACTTCCACTCCTGCCCGCCTTTCGCACTCCCTGGCTTTTCTTTTTCCCCCCTGAGCTCCTTCTCTCCTCCTCCCGCTTCGTCACTTATATATTTCTCACTCTCATTCTTCCTCCGGTTTCTTCGTTGCTCTTCACTCTTCCTCCTTCATTTTATTCTCCTCATCTGCTTGCTCGCTTCACTCACTCCACCCTGCACCTGACCTCCGCCAATTCTTCCGGTGCACACCCTAACCAACAAGAGTTTAAGCATCTCTTTTCCCCCCCTCTCTCAATCTCTTTCTCTTTCTATTTCTTGAAACTTGGTGCGCCAAGAGGCAAAGGCAGTTTGGTTTACTTGACTTAGTTTTATTAGCACCAACCAAGTGTGTTGCTACCTTCCTCACTGTTTTATCTGCCCTTTTCCAGCTTTTTTCCTTCACCGCGTGCTGAAGAAAGCAACGAATTTTCGACGAATGGGTTTTTTGTCTTGAAATTTTAACACATTCGTTGGATTGTGACGTGTAATCGACAGAATATTTCAAGAAAGAGGTATTTTTTTTTGTTTACACAATTAATTATTGTACGTTTATTGTGATATTAATTTATTTTTAATACATTTGGGTTTAATTTCAACAAGAAAACGTTTTTATTTAAATTTGAACGAATTACGTTATGTTTATATTATGATATTTGGCAGCTTCCCCCATGAGAATGATGGTTGTAGCTCTGGAAGAAGTGACTTCGTAAATTTGATGTCAGCAGTTTTTTTTACAGCCTCGATGTTTCCTGTTCTTCTGTAACTGACTGTGTTGTAGCCCTTCGGGGACCCCGAGGTGGAGCGTCAATTCCGACCTCCACTCGTTCCTCTTTCCTCCATCACGTTGGGCGTCTCTCGACGTCGCCAGAATCTCTGTCGACGCGTCTTTGTAACTTAACGATGACGACGGAATGACGGAGACGCTCCTCAGCTCGCTATTTTGCCTTAGGCGCATTATCCCTCGGAGCACCTTTCCGGCCGTACATACTTAAGTACCCTCTTCTTCGGCGACGGGAATTATGTCATTCTCAACGGGAAATCCCGTCGTACTCTGTCGCTCATTCGCATGAACTTTAACATATCCGCATCCTCAAAACAAAACTTTGGCAAGCTATAGTATTTGAATTATGATAAAAAGAGAAACAAAATTGATAAAGACCAAATGGTTCTTGTCAAAATCTTGAGATGCACGATTTTTTCGTGCTTCCGGTACTGACGACTCCATCTCCAATTGCTTAGTTCTTCTCGAATTGTTTCCTTCAATATTTTGAAGCTTTTTACTCTTGGTCAAATATTTTATTGTTCCAACAAAACCTCGTATTTTTTCTTTTGGTACGGATTATCGTCTCCGCTACGAACAAGCCAAAGTTGCACAATCAAGAATCTCGTCATGTGGGGCATAGATTTTATTTTAACTCGGCATCGAGTCGCTCTTGATTTCCCGAAAAAAATAGTCCGAATTAGGGACGACACGCAAAAAGACCGCAGGTACACAAGACTCCGACGTGGTGTGCTGTAAGCACAGCAAATAAAAAAACTTCGTGCATTTCTGAATGAGTGAGTATTTGCGTATCCGGATCACGTGTCGTTAGTTACGAACGTGCTTTTGAAGTTGTGTGTTGAACTCGTCAAAACTGTGCTTTACGGGAGGACAGCTCGTTGGTGTGTGACGGTTTTGTGCTGTTGGCGTTGGGCACGAAATTAGCATGGGTGGTGGTGGAGGAAATGGGTGGATCGGCGTTGTCGGACGGAGCATAAAATGTTCCCTAGCCAAACTGACTCAACTGTACTGCAAGCCCACCGAACGATGAGCGTTACCTGTTTACCCAGTCTCGAATAAATAAATAAACGAGCGTTTGCGTGAATGTAGGTGTTTGTACATTAGTATGCTTAACCAACTATACGTTATCTACTTTTTTCGCTGTACCGTTAAATGGCGAGGGGGAGCTTTAAATGGCTGAGCGCTAGGCACACGTGGCGGCCACGTGCTTTAAACGTGCGAGCTCTGTGACGTTTCTCAGAACAAAACATCATCAAGCTTAACTCACTCGGCGTTGAAACTTTTTTCTCCTCCTCGTCTTTTCCATTTGCGAAAAGTACTTAAAATCCACGAGGCTCGAGGCTTTCTTCCTGCAGGAACTCGAGTACTTCCGGTCCCCCCTCCACTTCGCATTCCTGAATTACAAAATGTTGGTGTTCTTGGAACGTCGCTCAAATAAAAGAACCCCAAATACATTTTCCACGTACAACGGTGAATGAATGTTGCTGAAGAGTCAAGATCAAGCGACAGTCTGTCACTTCTCGTACATAGACGCACTAAAAATCCTGATTTCAATTAAATTTCCACATAAGACAATGCGACGGGTCGAGAATTAAATTAAAAAAATTGATTTGTCGAGCTTTTGTGTGCCCTTGATGCATTGATAACTCAATACATCATCGAACATCACGCGGTGGGCGTTTTCCAGGATGAAATGAAAGCTGAGTCATCACTGCCACAAATCACGCTGACGCAGACGAGAGTATCCTTTACCCGACGACATATAATACTGTATACACGTTGACTCGTATAGTGTAACCGCACTTTATGAGGAGGGTGAGCTCGCGGTTAAAATATACGATTCTACCTCACTTGGCTCTTTCACTCCATCTCCCCCCATCCCTCTCACTCTCTCTCTCTCTCTCTGCTTCTCCGTGTTGCCCTTTTCTCTCTCGTCCTTCTCACCGCGACTGTAAACTTCGTTCTCATTGTTTTGAAGAGGAAGCGGCCGTCGTTGCGGGTGGGTTTGCCCCTGTGCGCCACTGCCGCTCGGCTCAACGTCGGTTTTAGCTGGGTGGTAGACCGCGAATCGTCGCGAATCCAGTGAAACGTAAGATTAACGGCCTTTTCATTTTATAATCCTGCGAGGCGAGTGGACGGAGGACGAACGATGGAATGGGGAAGGTCCGGGATGGCGCGGAGGGGTGAGGGGTGACAGTGGAGTCACTCGGACTGAGCCGAAGAACGGGGAAAGGGTTTCGTAGCTTTGGATTCGTGTGTTGGAGAGCGCAGAGTACAAATTCACCTGGTCCAGCGTTTGGCCTGCAGTTTTGCTGCACACACGCGGGGGGCGGCTCGGGAGGGAAGGGGGCGCGAGAAAGAACGCTCTCGGGAGCAGAAAGGATAGAGGGATGAAGGGTCCAACGTCGCGACTGTACGCAGTGGATGTCCCAGTAACCAGGAGCAACCAGCACCAACGCCCACAGCATCGGGAATTTACGAGGGAAGAAGTGGCTCAGCTGAGTTGAAATGAAACTACTCGGGGTACGCCTCGTTACTTGTTAACCGAACTGGAATTTATTTCTCACCGTTGCATGTATAGGGAGGCTATCGCGCGATACGCGGATACAGATGCAAAGCTATGCGTACACATTTGTGTGTTTTGTACGTATTTAAACGAATATATGTGGAGAGAGAGAAAAAAAATAAGTGTGTGGTTTATATTTATGCCGCTGTCTGTGGAAATTTTTAGCGCGTATGGGGCATTTCGCGATGAGCTGGCGTATTAATGCTGTGGAGAAGGAACAATGTTTTTTGCAATGTAACTAATAATTTTCGGGGTCCTGGTATTTTTTCATTTTTTTTTCATTCATACTCATTTTTGCAATATTTTTGCTATGTGCTTTTCAAGTTCGAACTTACTTGGAATCACCTGTACGTATTTTCTTTACCACACATACTATTTTATTTCACGCTGTACGTTAACTTTACAGACGTTACTCGGCTTGAATACTGTATAGATGAATTTTTACGTATGTAAATACCAGACGCAATATGCCTGCGTGGCCTTTTTCAATGCAACCACGAAAAAATAGTCCCTTTACAGACTACGACATTCAGCGACTATGGCGATTTTTTTCGTGCTTGAAAATTTTGCGTATTCAATGAGCAAAAAAACTCCATAAATGCAGCTGTCAGCTCACGTGTTTTCACCGAATCACAGAAAAGCAGGATAAAACGAGTTAACTTCGTTTTTTCACTCTATTCATTGTAAACATACAGACAAATAGTATTAGTTGGCATTGAAATATTTTTCAAAGACAAATAAAACATCAGTACAATGAACAAACTAGCAAAACCAACAAAACCAACAAATGGGTTGAACCTAACCAACGAAAATTGGTTTTCATAACCAATTACTGCCAACCACTTGACATCAATTATACTGCTAATTCTCATGATTAAACTTTTTTAACGGTCCAATAAAATGTACGAGAGATGAGAGAAAGCAAATGATTTTGGTGCGAAGCTTTTTTTTTTACCGACAGGTGGAAACGAAGTTTGACCGTCTTTATTATTATGCAAGCTGATGCTCTTCGACGGCATAAACCATCAGTTAAAGCGATTACGTTCACTGCTGGTTCTGGTGTATGAGAGAAGCTCTCGCGTCTCGAATTTTCGCGTCTTGCGCGGACGTCGTCGTTAACTCTGATGATGATCGATGTCTCTGCTGGGACCATAAGTCCGGGCGTGCCACTGGTGCAACCGGCGTCCGCGTCACACTGTATTAGTTCGCATAATTTTATTTGAGCTTGGCGAAAATGCGAGATGTCAGTATCCTGAGCATCGACGTCGATTCGCAAGGCCAGCAGGTCAATAGTCACGATTGAATCTTTATTTTAATGCCCCGCTTGGAAATATGACATCGCAAGTTTTTATTCAAGCATATTATCCTCTTTATTTTCAGCTCCGTACCAACTTCCCGAAGAGTTCAGGGAACAAATGCAGAATCGACAACTCGACGATCTCGATTTGCCGGTTTTCGAGCAAACGGCACCCAACGTCACCGCCTTCGTCGGACAGACTGTCTATCTGCCCTGTCGAGTTCGGAATTTGGGCGACAAAGTGGTAAGTGCATTTCTTTGTACGAGAAAGTTCGCGGGAAATTAAATTCCCAATAACATCTCATAACGCTAATAACTGTGTTATTGGCATAGCGAAAAACGGGTGCCAAACTTTGCTACAATTAAATCCCAAAGTTATGAAATCATTTATCATCGTAAGCACAAAAATTTACATAATATTTAATATTAAAATAATGCGAGAGTGTACCAAAATATTTTTTCCATTTTACTGATAATGTAAAGAAAATACTATAAAAAAGGTGAGCTTAAAAAGTGATATTTTCGCTACTAAATTAACAATGATGAGGAGGAAGGGAAATAAATGTCACATCAACCGCTCGTGGGAGCTTTTTTTTCAAACGTTTTTAATGTTTTACGTCAGAAATGACATAAATAATGATAATAATAGAATTTAACCGGGCTCCTTTTTTTTCACCTCCAAGATAATCCATCTCAATATAAAATTCAACGTCCATCCCGAACAGACGGGTTGATATCGTATTATCCATGGTATAAAAATTTATATTTATAAAACGCTCTCGATATAATCCTCATCGTGCTTTCCACGTTTATGCGGACCTCTTTGTGAGAAGCGTGGACCTATTACCGAAGTATTACCGAGGTCGGTGTTATCGTTGCTACGGCATTAAAAGCCGGAGATCGAGGAGCACTCTTTGGAAAGTGTATGGGGTGGAAAGGTCCGGGGGCGCATCGCGAGGTATTCGATCATTCGTGACACTCGCCAGTCCGCGCGTCAAGAGTTCGTATTCCTTTTCTTCAAGCACGTGCACCACTGTCGCTTCGCTGGAGGCCACCATCGCTTTTCTCTCCGTACACTAAAAATAAATATACTGTCTATAACTGGTGTCTATATCGACAAACATATTGCGCAGCTGAAAATCATCGAGGGAAGATTTTTTTTTTCTTTCTTTTTCTACATGCTATGTGATCCGACAATTATTTGCACAAAATAACAAAAAATGGTCTAATAATTGTTGCTAAAATAATTTTGCTATCACAACGCTGCGATTTATGTAAACACATAATATTCTATTTCATTTTAAACCGCATAGACAAATGAAAAAAAGCTCTCCAAATGAGCGAAACGATGATGCATTTTTTACGATTTTTAAAAATGAATCCCCAATTGTTTTATTTGAAAAAAAACTCTAGATGAAAGCTCTGCTAAAAAATCTCTTGTCTCGCTGGCAATCAACATAATTCAGTCAAATGAATTTCCGACCATGCATTATTACGACAGCCAGTACTGTATTCGACATTGCATATGAAATAGTCATTCCGAGTGACCTGCTTGTCCAAAGTTCGCTGGAAATTGACTCGTAACTCGCTGACTCCGAGCACGTCACACAGAAGGTTTGCGGGGGTGCACACCCCATCGGCCACGAGCCTTTAACTTGATGGATCGCCTCCAAAGGGCCTCGTGTGTACACCCTGACGTTCGAGTCCGATCATCCCTCTGTCCTTTGATTCTATGCTCTGGCCCATCGCATTTCCCCCTTGACCCCCTGACCCCCGACCCACCCTTTCGCTTACACGGTACGTCAGCGTCCTCGGGCGATGGAATCGAGTGTCGGCTTCTATAGTTGAACTTGCATTCTCATTTCCCTCACTCGCACTGTTCCGGTTCGTATGCTCACTCGCTCCGCTGTTTCCACACGGCATAAATTGAACGACCGCGAATCACCGTGCATTATTCATGAGGACCGCGTGGCATAGTGGCACTCTTCTGTCGCTCTCTCCTCCACGTCCACACTTACGCGAGTAAAGGTTGCGGGCCCCCTCCGGCTAAATATGATTAATTTCCCGTCCGGTCCTCGCGCCCCTGCTGCCGAGCAGGTACCGCGCCAATTTCTCACTCTGTGTACGAGTGCTTGAAAAGGGCTTATAAAGTGGTAAGGAGCGGAGAAGGGAGAGCGGGTTAGCTACGGGGGAATGAGTGGGATTGTGAAAACTGCGTTCACTCGGGTAGACCGGATTACACTCTCACTCTTTGAACGAAGATCGTCTTGAGATTCATAAAGCTCGCTGACATTGAAGTGCACGGGACTCCGATGAATAAGAGATTCGCGGAAATAATTCCATCATAGAAGCAGTCGTTAAGGCAAATCGTCTCGCGTTTGTCATTGCGAGTTATCTTAACTGTGTCAAAGAGTGACTTAAGTATTTCATGCAGGTTTAATGTGTGGGCTGGTTATACAATAAGGGTAATTTCCACTTCGGGGAGAATGAAGATTTGTTCTATCGCGGTTTGAGGACAATAGTTTAACTTTGATGAATTGCTTTGTGGATTTTGTTTTTTAATGCTGATTTAACTAGTTGAGTGGAATTGTAGAAATCACCACCGATTGGATCAGGCGGATTTTGGTATTTGTTCTAGGATCGCGAGGTGTACGTTAATAATACATTAGGTATGTGTAAATCGTTAATAATTAGTTATGTATAAAGCTGCGGATGAAAATAGGGCGAAATATCGTTGAAGTTAAATGTGTTTGTTTGTTCGTTTAAATAGAATATTCAATTATTTTGGATTGGTAGAATTTACGGCACTTGGAGTCAATCGAGTTCACCATGACATTCACTTTAAACCGACACTTTTATTTCATTTCTGTTGAATTTAAAATATGTGAATTGAGAGGAAAAATATTTACACTTTGTAGCAATGCAATAGAATTTATAAATTTGATTCAATTTGTTGTTCATCTTATTCAGATTAAGTTTCGTGATTTGCAACGCAAAAAAAGCGACTTTGAAACATTTTCCGACGTTTGAAAGAAGTTTGCATTGTTCATTCGCTTATGAAGGAAACTTCTGAGAATCTTAAGTTTTTGAATATATTATGTAACGACCTATCTGATATAGAATAAGATAATAATTCATTATTCCCATTGTAGATTTTATAATTTGTGAAAAACTATTTTTAACATCACTTTCTTTGGTCAACCAATTTTGCCGATTAATCTGATTGAATTATTAAATTTTTATAGGTTTCATGATTTTCACTTTCGTGGAATATAAAGCCCGACTTCCTGGTACCCTTAAGTTGTAGGTCGTTATATTCTCCTTTGGCTGTAGGTGGCTCTACATCACTTAAAATATTCCCATGGGATCCTTTATAGTGAAAAAAGCCCTTGGACGAGGTAAAGTCTTGTGCAGTTAAATCGTCGCTGAGGAGGAAAGTATAGCCCATTAAACTCGCCACTTTTATGGAATCTCGAAGGAATCTCGGCTACAGAGAGGCTTCACGAGAAAATCAAACTGCAACGTGCAACGACATAAACGTACCGAGTTCAGTCGTCGGTGAAATTCGAAAAATTTCAATTTCCAAATTATTTCGTCGATGCGTCCGATGGGACAGCCACGAATGTGCAAGACGTAGAGGAAGAGGGAGAATTTTCCGTCAGATATGGTATCACGATATCGCGTCACGTACAACCGATGAAAAACCAAGCACGTCCACTGTTCGTGCGGATGCGAATGTTTTTCGACGCAGAAGCAGCAGTAAAAAGAAGGAAATTGGATTGAGAGATGAAAGTAAAAGATCGAGAGGGAAATTGGAGAGATGAGCGGAGGTTACTTCTTTTATAGTTGAAGCGAACGCTTCTGCGAAGCTTTTCCAGGAATATACATCGAGAATCGAAGCGCTTGAATGCGAACTGTGTTTCTGTGGTCATTCAGGGTTATCATGAGGAAAAGAGGATCTCTTTTTCCATCGCGATGTAATATCCGATACGTGGATGCCTCATAAAAGATGGAGAGAATAATCGAAAAGAAAGTAGAGTCGGGGAGTTGCGAAAAAAGCTTTCTATTGTCACGTCATGTATTCCACGAAATCCGAGATTACACGCGCATCTCGGCGTGGACCTTGTCCAGTAAATGCTCTTTTAGTATACGTATGAAGTAAAGTTAAACCCTAAAAGAAACAGCATTTTGCCATTGACCGAAGATTCAATCGTGAAAGCCGAGGAAAAACAAATTCGAAAAAAAAAACTTGCGACCTCGTCCACTTTTTGAAATAATATGTTTGCATAGAGTGCCTCTCGCGTTTTCCATAGGCTAATAAGGGCTTAATATTTGTAAAGCTTTTATGGTGAATTGAATGAATCCTTTGAGCAGAATGCGATTCGTACACATTTTGTCCCATAAAAATATTAATCGTGCTGGATTTCCAAAATGTTGACTGCTGAATGGACCTGTTTGCAGACGTACATTGTTTCAGAGGGTTTCAAGGGATAATCTGGTTTTTGTCACTGAATATTTCATGTCCCATGCTTCGTTCTGATTCCCATTAATCGTTAAAAAATAAAAACAGGAATCAATAAAAGTAAGTGAAAATTTGGTAGTCGTCATTACTGTACAGTAAGTTGACCCTGTATTTACGATACTTGACCACTTAACCCTTTACTGCAGTAGGAAACATGTCATCAAGTTCTACCGATACAATCGACGTGCCAATGCGTTAAAACGGCCCAAGGGTCAAAGTGAGATCTGATACTCTGTCCGTGTACGTCCATCAATTCATCTGCATACTCGGGACTGGAAGCAGCACGCCACATTAACATCATTGAGGCGCGTTCGGCCGCGGAAATTTCGTAATTACCTTAATAATGGGTCATCGTCGCGTAATAATTAATTTGAAAATGTTTGTCAGGTCTATAACGCAGCGTTCGGTACGGTGAGGGATGTGCTCACGACTACGAGCGAGCGGCTCGGACGATTCAGCCGAAGGCACTGCGTTACTGTCGTTGATGTATTTATGAGAGTATTACCTCTGGGCTTGGGCTCTATATCTGCTCTAATTGCACCGAAGTGGAGAATGCGATTGGGATAAATACATACGCATTTGCGTCGAAATACAATTCAACGCGTTGAGCAAATTGCATACATTGTTAAAATAAGAGAATATTTTTTGTGGGACCTATAAATAAAACAGGTTATTAAAAAGAATTACGCCTTAGGATAATTAAGGCCAACGGAGCTCCCAAAGGATCTAAGGACAATTAGGGACTGCAAGAAGGCTCTTAGATTTATTATAATTAGAGATTGGCACGCCACTAAAATTCTGCTAAAATGGCGTGACACACAATGATGAATGCAATTTTGAATAGACAACGAATGACGAAGCTAATGGAAATTACGAGACAATTAGAAATTCCGATGCAACGACAGGATGATCCAATATTTTACAAGTTCCTCTCCTTGAGATCCTCCCGGTACAGAACGACCACTGTTTTTCTCTCGGGCAACGATTTATGACCATGACGTATTCCATATTCTAATATCCACGAAGCTTTTCACCGTCGGCCAGAAGATTTCACGTTGGAGAGACGAAGCGAGACAGTGCCGCGGGTCGAATGGATCTTAATTTACGAGGGCGTCTACAGGGGCTGGTTAAGCCCCTGCCGGCCGCTTTCATCGTCATCGTCCACATTCTTGAAGCGAAGAACTTTCCGCGCGTCGACGTCGTTGCTCTCCTCCTGGAGAACCTTATAAATTAACATAAATTAAAAGCTGGCAAAGAGAGAGAGAGAGAGAGAGAGAGAGAGAGAGAAAGAGAGACGAGAAAAGAGTTGGCTAGTGACGTTCAAGATGCTCGTGTTGGTGTCCGTGTTTCTCGTGTATGGGAACTCGATCGGTAACAAGCGAAACTTGTGCTAACAGCTTTTCCCGAACTCGCCCATGAAACTTTCGTCCCCACGTCACATGCTCTGTGTTTCCCCTCGTCGGAGTATAAGCCCAGTTTGCAGGGACACGCGCGACTGGAACACGTTGCTCGTAATAATAAGAGTACCTGTATAGCGCGCCCGCGATTTCGTACAGAGATTCTGGCAAGTAGAATCGTGTATAAAGGTTCCACCGAGGGGAAACCGCGAATAATCTTTACGGGTCTCCGTGTAACGAGCGGTTGTCGGTTGTTCGCGTGACCGGGCCACTAAATTCTACCTCTGTACGTACCGTATCCCTGGCTTCTCCACCAGAGCGACTGGTTGCTGATGCTTTTGGCCAGCATGAGCATATCCCTTTTCACCGCGGTGCTATGCAAGCGTGTAACACTCGAAGCCTTTCCAGCGGTTCTCGTGATGCCTCAAAGAACAAGAAAGAGCGAGAACGTATCCGCGCAATGAGGGTAACCGGATGAGAGGGATGGTGAAAGAAGGGTGAAAAGGGACGAAAAAAGGAGAATTGAGGCAACGACAAAGCCACGAAACTTATCGGGTTAACTTCTCTTGATAAGATTTCGTGGGTTGGAGTTTTGTTACGCGATTGAACGCGAGGAAAGCTGGCACTCACTTGGCTTGCGGTAACTTAGGAAAAAAAGCGCGACATGCTAGCACGATTCGGACAAGAGTTTTCTGTAGTTAGGGTAGGTAGTAACGTGTATACAAAGCAAGCAATAGCCCAGTGCTGTGTGTGTATATAGATTTGCTTTTATCCCCACGACTGTCCAGCGTTTCCCGAATCTTCCGGTCCATAAAAAATTCAATTCACCGGAGCTAACAGCTTCGGAGGCAAGATCGAGATCGTCCCAGGAGATTCCACCCTATCTCCTGCCCTTTGCCAAACCGATTCCTACTCGTGGTAGCTGGACAAGGAGTGTGTTTCTTTGGTGTCCATCCGACTTAGTGAGTGGCGAGAAACTATTCGAGATTTGTTGGTACTCTGCCCATGTTGCCTGGTAGAATTCCGCACTCTTCGTTGAATCTCAACTTCGAATCCTAGTCCTATTCTACATGACAGACTACAGGCATTCTCAAAGCTTGGCCTTCATTCGGCGACTCCAAAAGTTATCGCGCTCCGGTGGACAAGTGCATCGATAGCCAAAAGTGCTGAAATGCAAAAGGGATTTTTGTGTAAAAGGGATTTTGCAGGAAAGCTATGTTTGACCATCACAAAAGTGAAGTCTTCGGATTGAACTCACGGCAAAAAAGGCATAACAGTCAAAAAAAGTCTAAACTCTCGGTAAATGTCTTCAGATTGAAACGTTGCCAAAAATGTTGCGAAAAGGACATTGCATTCACGAAACATCACAAGCTAAAAACAACGTGCATTAAAGCCTGTAAAGAGTGACCACAATAAGCAACATAGGAAACAACAAATTTGGCTTTAGCTTTTTTTGACTCCCATGATAGTATTATTCGCTGAATGTCGGTTTCGAAATTAGCCATTAAACTTTACCGAAACTGTGAGCACATGAGCACTAACATCTTCAGTGCTTTGTGTGACCAGTACGGAAACGATCTACCGAAACGTTTTGCCCTCGGCCTTTCGTGCTGGCTCGTGGACACTATATGTTTCATCGCCTTGGCTTTTGCTGCTTTGAATGGACGTGATGGCAACGTTATCGCGTTAACCACACGCGCCAACTCCTCACCAGACTCCATTACCATCCGGAATACGATAAATGGTGATGTACACCGGTGACCGCACTACACACAGAAACATCAGAGAGAGGGAGAGAGTCAAACGCTAGAGATTACACTCGAAGTTGTTTGCATTGAATAGCGGCGCGCTGACCACTCGTCAAGCCGATCGCAGCTTTGTGCCACTATGCCAAAGCGATTGGGTTTCGATTCGAACCCCTTGCATCTCCCATATCGGCTCCAATCTTATCGGACTTTTATCCACAGCGCTATTTGGATAAACGGACAACTATCGGCTATCGGAAGAGAAAGATTTGGGGAGCTAGATTTCGCACTCTGCTGTATATTTGTGGCAATAGTGAAATGTATATGGCGTACATGTCGTATTCGGAGGTTACAGAAGTCTTTCTTTTGAAAATAGAGTCTCCCTTCCTTAGCAGGCACTTACTTTTCTGTCTCGCTATAAAATCCCATGAGACAACCACATTTTTCTGAGACTGTCAACGAGACACCTTCACGAAGATTGATTTTTCTGTCACCCCATGAGACCATTCCCCAGGGCCTGATTTTTCTATGTTGCCCTTTCTATGACTTCCTGCAAGATCCCGTTCCAAATATTGATTTTTTCCTCACGTTATGGGACTTTTCCCGGCGATTTGATATTTTGAGGTCACCCAAAGAGTCGGGCTGAAAAAATGTTAATTTCGTTTTGCATAATTAGTAACTTTTTGCTTGCTTTGGTAATTTTTTCGTTCGTCCAATTTATATAAGCAAAATAGACGTTATTTTTATAAGCCACTTAAGTATCGAAACAATGGGAATGAAAGAACGAGATTCCTTGGGATACTTGTATAGAGTGCTATGGTTAAGTAAAGTACGTACCTTAAACACTCGGCAGCGCGCGACACTTTCATTCTTCTGTACTTTCAATGAGCTACAGGAAAGTCTGTCCGCTCTAAAAGTAGCAAGAGGACAGGCGAAGGAAAAAGACTTTCAGCTTTATAGCTCACGAGTTGCGCCTCTCCAGCTGCTACGACCGATAATATTTTTCCACAGTTATTTCAAGAAAAGGAAACGAGCGTACGTTAAATGGTGACTACAGGTATACCCATACTTAGGCTTTACTTATCTGTGTCGCTATATATATGCGCTTCCGAGGCTCCCGTGAAAATTCACTTGTGGCATTTTATAGGTGGAAAAATGTGGCGCTTGTATTTTTCTATTGTAGTTTGTAAAAGCGAAGACCTTCCCACGTTTGGTTGCATTAAAAAATCATGGCGTTACCAGGAAAAACGAAGAGGAAGCTAATTTTTTTTTTCCAAAACACGTGAAAACATTTGGAACCTTTTGATAACCGCTGATTTTGGTACAACCTGTAGAATAAGGCATGTAGCAGAGGAATAAAACAGACACGGTTTAGTGCGTCAGAGCGAATGGTATGACCATGGTCCGAGAACGAGTCGTACGTTTTCCGAGGTAGATACCATTTTAATTACAACCCAACGTCCATAAGTCAATCCGTACACGTAACGCCCCGGGGACAAAAGTTTCGCGGTTCGATCTCACGCTGCTGATGGTACACCCCTGCTATACTTCTGTAGGCGGTCCCCCCAACCTACCTCCCCCACCGAGTCCGCGTTCTCGTTTCCGGTTCCCAGATTCTGTACCTACCGGCGTTTTTACTGAGGGCAAAAAATATAGTTTGCCATACAGTGAGACTACAGGAAGGAGAAAAGAGAACACGAGAAAACGACGCGTAAATTCCCTTTTTCCAAGTTCCTGGAACCATGGATAGCGCCATGGTTAGCTGGGGTGAATTTTTCTATCAGCCTACATTTTCTGTCGTCCATATATAGTAACTTGTACCCGCGCTAGTGGTTCTGTTATATCGGGAAAAGCTCATTGAGTTCACCTTGCAAAGAGTGGGAGTCACGTTGGTTATGGTTATGCAACCCCCGTGGAGTTACGGGAAATTCGATACACGTGGAAGCACGTAAGAACGATGCAATGAACGTTGGCAGCCTTGCGGTTCTTAGCCACTCTGGGTGGGATGGTCTATGAAGTATAGAAGACACGAAGAGATTGAAAAATTTCAGCGTCTGATAATTGGTCGTTCGTTTAAGGCCGATCACTGTACCGCTCAGCTTGCAGGGTGAGCGCGAGCTTGTGGTTGCTCTTCGTAGTGGTCGTCGCGCTCGTCGTCGTTTCGCGGCTCGTATTATCGCCGCATTGTTACGGGGAACGATATTTTTGCTTGGGATGTGGACTGAAACGAGGTTTCGTCTCGCTTCCTCTCGTTCATCGAGGCTCACCGGAATCTGGGCACGATGTACCAGAGAGAAAGAAAAAACAAAGAAAATGAAAAGACGGAGGAATAACCGGCGAACGGCCAGCGACCATCGTCTCCCATTGTGCAGGTTATGTAAGTCACAGTTGACCAGCACGTAAAATTTAGCAGCAAGAAAAATCGTGCACTTATATTTATATATGTATAAGTTAGCATATCCATGCAACACAAATGCATAGCCTCTTTCTCTTCATCCACATGCACCAGTATTTTCGCCAATAGCTGATCATCCCAGCCCAAAGTCCGTGAATATTCCGCAGACTCGGGTTTCCCGACTCTCGATTCCACTGGCCAGTTACAAACGATGACGCCGGTATTATTTTATTATTTATGGTTTAGAATTTTGCCGCGCATTCGAGGTAAAATCTTCCTTTAGGCGTTGCAGGGGGAATATCCATTCTATCCGACATCCCGCGCCGTATAATAACACACCAATGTCCGGGTATACGGTATATGCGGGAATTACGGCGGTGTGAAAGGGGAGGATAGGAGAGACGTGCCAGTGGGGCTGTGAAAACGAAACGTCGGAGGGATGGGGCAGGTGAGCGCGTGACGTTTTTCCGATTTCACGGGATTAAGTTACCGGCGTGGCGCTGAATTAAAACGCTAATAACGAGCGGCGATATTTATTGGACGGCTTTGCGGGTGGTTGTGGCCCCTTTCACCTGACATTATAGAGGTTAGTGCACGCATGGCGCTCCGGGATAGTACCTCTTCACGCCGTTAGTTGGTCGCGCGTGTGCAGAGGGCGCTGGGCTCGCTGCGGCGACCCAAACGGCGAACGCCGCAACTAACACTAGCGGAATATCCGCATCACCGATGGCAACCGCAGAAGCAGTGTCTGGTGCAGTACAGTAGCAAAGACATTGAAAGAGGCGTATAGTGTACATCGGCGTTGGTGGCGACGCCGACGGTAGCTTCCGACCGCCGTCTGCTTCATTGTTTCCCAAACAGGGTCCTTACGACTTTTATGAGGGAGATTTCTGGCTTAGCCGGCCGGATAACTTTGCAACTATAGCCCGGCGCTCATCCCACCGCATCGAGGAAGCGGAGAAAGAGGGCGCTTTACTTTAACCAGCCGACTGTACGGCCACTGCGAGGCTTCCCTTCTCCATTACCTCGTGGCACAATCAACCACTCTCACCCCTTCCAAACGGCTTTGCGAGATTTTCATCTGAACAAAGGTTCCTCGTTTCTCTTTCGTAGGTAGATATACTATTATGGTGTACCTACGTGTATACTTTTGTGTACTACGACGGGCAAAGTCGTTGGATAGTTGGTTGGAGGAAGGACGAAAAAAAAATATATATATATCAAGCTGATCGGGCTTTTTCTCCGTACCTTTTGCTCGTTTCACGATCGGTTACGGAAAATTTTTCACCGTACTGCGAAATATAAGTCCGTTTCCAACGGTATAACTGTATCCGTTACTTAAGCTTAATTTATTCATTGACGAATCCGTGAGGTATTTTAAACGTCGAAGCCCCATCGGCTGTATCGGCTTTTCGAATATTGCACACTGCGCCGAAACGCTTCGCGCTCCGATGCTGCTTGTGCGGCTGGGAAATGCCCGCAAGGTTGTTTCATTTATTGCGTATCAACTGCCGACTACGGATTGTCTGGTGCTCCGGCATTGTGACTCGGAAAGGGGGGGGGTAGCTCTGTGTATATGTGCATCGCATCCCTGGTATTTATATCTTTTTCATTCAATCGAACATATTTGACAGACTGGGTGTGAAATCTGGAGCGCTTTAACTCGATTCTTTTTTCTCGAGGATTGACATTCTTTAAATAGTTTATTTCCAGACTAAATGAAAACGATAAATGAAACAAAGATAAGCAATATAATTGTTCTCGTTTCTCTATTCATTATACACAAATTCTAGAACCTGCCCTACCATTTTCAGCGCATAATCCGGACCAGGCCAGACCCTGGCAAGGCACGTTCGGCGCTGATCGGGCCCCGATCAGAATCGAGTTAAACCTCGCAAAGTACTGAAAATATTCTGTTAGCTTTGTCTAATTTCGTTCCTTGTTATATTTACCTATCCTCGTCCGTTTGTGGAAACATGGCGTGCCAATAAATGTTTCATGCTGCTGCTACTGCTGCAAAAAAAAAAGAACGGTTAATAATTCAGTCACCTCTGGGGGTTATGATCTTTTCCCTTCATTCCCTATTCTTTTTCTGTCTTTCGCATCCAGGTTTACGAATACACGTGTATACACCTCGTACCGCTGTCACCATTGTTGCCTTCCCCTTTACGCGACTCGGCAAGACGTGGTTCGGAGAAATAGCGAGTGCATGTGCACTGAACGGTGCATAAGTAATAACAGAGTAAATATTGTAGAAACCCCATGGGCTCGGTGCTGTTGCTGTTGTACGCTGCGGAAAGAGCCACTCACCAGGGGGCTAAAATTAGAAGCTGGGTGAAAGTGGACTTACCGAAGCTGACGGTAGATGAGTGCAGGTAGAGGTGAAGAGTGCGGAAGCATAGAGAGAAGGGTCGTCAAGTGGAAAAGGCTTGCTTCTGGTGATGGTGATGGTGGTAGTGTTTCTGTTTGTGGTTGTGAGGGTAAAAAGCTGGTGAAGGTGGGATCGTCTTCTGGTTAGCTTGACTCGGGACAGTTGAAGTATTCGCTCGTTTCCCGGTGTGGAGAGATGACGAGCGATGGCCAAGAAAATAAGGAGGCGAAAGAGAAAGCCACGGCTAGACAAGGCCGTAATACATTCACCTCATAATCTTCGTAACAAGCGCCTTCTTTAGGTGGCTTTTATTCTCCGCTCGTATACCTATGGTAAGTATACGTCAACGACGAAGACGCAACGTTCCATGTCATCCCCTCGGCCTCCTTTCTCCTCCCCGCTTCTAGACGAAGGGCCCTCTTCAATAAATCAAGCGCGCAAGAGTTTCCACTGGGAAGACCGCCACGCGGAACGTTCTGCCGCGTGTAAACAGGGCCGAGTTAATAAATCTAATTATTCGAAGGAGCCCGGACGTCCCGAGGAGGTTGAGAAAAAATAAATCTCGAGATGAAGAAGCGAAGGGGCCGAGGAGTCAGGACTTTAGTTGAGAGATAAGAGCGTAGACACGCGAGAAAAATAATTTCGGCCTGCTCTGCGAATGATTATCGATGCCAATCTCGGAAAAAGCGAAGAGGGAGAATCGAGCTTAGTGGATCTTCCGTACGAACCTGCCGCAGTATCTGACGCTGTCTCTGTCTCTACGTTTATTCGTTAATCTCCATAAAAAATCACGCTCCCGACAAGTTTTCTCGCTTGCATCGGAGACCCGGTGATAAATATTGATTTAACCTCAGGCTTCTCCACGGAGGCAATCAAGAAACTGCGAAACCATTTGACAATCCATGAGCACACTGTGCCATCGATATCTGCGCTGGGCTACTAGACTCTTACCGGTGGAGGTGAACCATTATAATGTCTTCATACCTACGATATTTTAAAAGTTGCAATGCATTGACGAGTACACCTCCAGACCCTATGCGGATTCCGAAATGATTCTTTGACTCGGGGGGCGAGTGTGCAGATCCGGAGCGCCTAGTAATCCGTGAAATAACGACCGCTGGCTAAGCCCTTTGCAGGGTGGATCAAGAAAGCCACTTTTCCTCCATTCCACTTCCCCTCCAAATCTTTGTCTCCTTCTTCTTCAGCCATGCCAGCTCGTTGGCAAATTCCCTTTCTGTTTAGCTCTCACGATTTTCGCATTTTCCTTCTCTCATTCCCTTACCTTCAACTCTTCTCACTCCACTCTCTCTCTCTCTCTCCTTATTTTCTGCATTCACCAACCGCCTCTGTTTCTCATTCCAACGCCAACGCTTCGCGAACAACCTCACCTTCGATCTTTCGTCTTCCATCCCCCAACCTCGCAACCCCTCGCGTCCTCTTCATTCCCTCGAGAAGTTCCTGTTCCACCGTGGAACTTCTTGATTAGGGATTTGATAGTGTTTTTTACGAGATTTCCTCCGGCACTGAATTCAACGTGGGTGCTCGCCGTAGTGAAGCAAGGCGGGGTAATCGCGACGAACTATCTTTAAATTTAGTTCTTCATCCCTGAGCAGCAGGCAGCATGCTGGTACGTCGATCTCGAGAGCATCCCCCTCCTCACCCTTTAAAATCCTCCCTCTTCTCTGTCCTCTTCTTTCGGCTCTACCGGTGTACTTTCTGATCTCTAAACTGAGTCTCTTCTACTCGGAGGCGCGCGGTGGATTCACAGATTAAAATCCAGAAAGTCGCGAGAAACCCAGCAGCGGCAGCAGCAGCTTCTTCAGCGAACCGTTTAGTATAGCACACCATTCGTTATCGCGTCAGACAACTGCTGAAAAGCTGATGGACTCGGCAGTTAGGCTTTACACAAAAAGAGAAAGAGCTTTAAATCCACCGTTATCGAGTCGTTCGTCGTAGATACGATCAGCCACCGAGTTCTTCAGCAACGACTAAAAGTCTGAAAGTTAAGAGCCCCAATCTTATGCTCGTCGTCGAATCGTTTACAAGTGGAAAATAAGCAAGCACAAGAAGGACAAATTTTCCGCGACACAGTTTTGATGATATTCAAATGTCGAGATTTTATATTGATGTTCAAAATATAACTTCAGGAAAATTGCATTGGTAAATGAAAATCTACTTGGGTGATGCGCTGGTGTTTTTTTTTTCTCCAAGATTGCAAATGCAATTTGCACAGTGGTCCATCATTCTTTCTTAATGCTTCAGACGGGTTGCTCTAGAAAAAATATGTTTTGATGAAATTGGTTTCATCTACTCTGTTATTTTATGGTGTAAAGTGTTCCAAGCATATTGAATTACAAAATGTATTCAAGGAAGTGGGATTTTCCGTTGTTCAGGGGTCCACCGCGCTCAAATGAGCTAAGGACGCATTCGTATTTTTATCATTGACTCCTGGGAAATCAGAATAATCAGAGGCCTAGGGATGAGAAGAGATATTTTAATACCGCAGAAACACAAGAATACAAGCTTCATTGCCATACGAAACGAGTACCGACGTTGCCCATTAGCGTTTGTAAAAAGTAAGACGATTCAAAAGTGCAGCCATTTCCTTCTTCCTTGCCGCCACGAGCGAGTCTTGAAAATTATCCGTAAAGTTCGACAGTCTGAAGAGGTTCATTTTCTTGTGAGCCAGCGCTGCAGCACCATCTGTTGAAACTTCTTTACCACCACCATTCCCGTTGTAACACGAATTACGAGGGTTAAGAAATAGTCGGTAGTAGATTAAGTAGCTATAAAATGGGTTATAAACAACGTTAAGGGCCCGGTGGTAAAAGCAATAATAGCTGGAGAGATCCGAAATCATCCGATCGTGAAAATGCGAAGTGGGTAGCCATTTCATTGCAGCCTACCTCACCTTGCTTCATAAAGCCTAGGGTCAAGTGAACGAAAATCGAAGGAACCGCTAGGTAAGGAAAGTTTACTAGATACAGCGCGCGGAGGCGATCGGTAGCTCTGTTAAAGTCAGCCAACCTTCGGCCCTGAGAGCGTCTCATACTTTCATTCTTTCTTTCCTTATTCTTTTCAGCCCTCTCCTCATTTCTCCGGCGCGAAAGCCACCGAGCCAACCTTCCTTCTCCGTCCTTCTTTATCCTTCAACATCGAAACTTATTTCCCGGCAGGCCGTGGCATGCTGACTAGCAGACTCGATGGCTGGTTCGCTGGGTGGGTGGGTGGCTCGCTGATTTCCTGGCTCGCAAGCTCTTCTACTCACAAGCTACCTAGCTGACTTGCAGTCTGCTGGTTAGTTCCTTCTCTCTTCTCCACTTCCTTTCCCTCTCAGCGAATACCCGTGCGCGCCTCTCCTGTTGGTTTTATGACATTATTTTCCTCTCGCCCTCCAAACTTCTCGATTACTTTTATTAGAATGCAACTCTGAGAATTAACGTGGCGTGAGAGGAAAGAGGCAAAGGGGGAGAGATGGACTTGTTTGCGAGCTACGACTTTCACATTATAGCTCGGTGGAGAGGTCTTTCAAACCCTTGTCCCCTCTAGTACTGCACCATCGCATCGAGACTCCCTTTCGTCCCCTTTCCTCTCCCGAATTCCCATCGTCACGATGCACCACCAAGACCATTTATACTACGACTGTCACAATCATCTCAGTGCAGAATTCGAGGCTTCCATCTGTCACCAAAACGTCCTTTCCGACCTTCTCTCTGTACCACCTAAACCGCAGTCTTCGTTCAATCTTTCTGCATCTGACTCTACTATTCTCCATCTTCTTTTCTCCTCGTCCGTATCCCATTTCACGACACTACGTATCTGTTTCTCGGATTCTTCACCTTGATGTAGCTACCAACGGGCCAGTTCCCACTTTTCAACCCAAGAATCTCCTCTCGACTTTGTTCCTATCTTCCCGACTGCTGCTCGTCTTTACTTCGCCTCGAGTCAACTCTCACCGTATCATTCCGGCTCTCTCACCCTCATTCTCGTCCTTCCTGTCCTCGTTGGCCCAATTCGACCTCGGCCCTCGCGAGCTCCACTTTCCTTCTTACTGAGAAACCGGAGCACAGGAACAGCCTTCGGGTGACCGAGATTGTTGAAGATATGCACCCCCGATACTATCGTGTCTGCTTTACATGCATCACGGAACACAAATCACTATTTACAGGAAGATGCATTTACAGGCCTAAAACCAAAATATAGGGTAATGTCTCTCTTTTTTTCGAAGTTACATGGCTATTTATACGAAGAGTCCGCTTCGTACCAGATGATTTACTAGAACTAATGAAGTTATACTTTTTTTATTGTAAAATGATAATACTACCTATTATTTAATGTCACTTTTCGTTGTACAATTGTAAATCCAAGTCCTATTTTGAAACTTCATCCGGATCCACTGCAATAACCTTTAGTAAAATCACGTGTAAAGCTGTGCACGTTCAGATACATATTTTCCGTTGTCTTTCCGTTTCTACTTGCAGTTCTTCCCGTTTCGAATGATTTCGAGAATGCACCCCGGTAAAATTGGGAGTAACTTTCGCGTGGACGACTTAGGACGTACAAGACAGTAAACTCGGCGGAAACTTTAGATCGGTAGCGGCGTGGATCTCCCGGTAAAAGTCGTCTCGACGTCGCTGCCAGGATCATAGCGTATAGTGGAGAAGGTAGAGAGAAAGAGGTTGAGGAAGAGAGCCGAGAAAAGCCGGAACTGTTAGTAATGCGTTCGCCCTTCGGTGCCAAATCGCTTGGCTCCAAATCTTAGCGTCCGCCACAGCAGACTCGAGATCGTCTCCACACACCGACGAACCTATTTCATTGTAGTGCACCATACGATACGGTAGATTGGTGTCGGGTACACTTGTGTGTATAGTATGCAGCGATGAGGGGAAGGGAGAGACGGTGGCACGTCGACCCAACCGTACAACGACTCCATGAACTTTACCGTCGAGCTGCTGGTGAATTTTTCGCGTTAGACGGGCGACGATCCGACCGCTTCGTATCCCTGGAATCGCCAGATTCTCATTCAAACTGAATTTCGCATTCGCCACGGTCTCGCGCCCTCGCCAACCAACCAATCGTTCCATCCACCCACCAAGCAATCGCGTCTCGTGTCCCTCACCGCCGTGGACCTCTCGAATTAGGATGAGTGCTGCTGCTGGCGATGCTTGCTTCCCATCCCGGTGCATCCCCCCGAGTTTGGCTTTACGTACAGATCGAAGATCCAGAGTTACGAATGATCGAGCGAAACTCCGACAACTTTGTCCCGAAAGCCCAGGGTGGAGATGGAGAACACGTATACCAGTCATAGTGCGGGTACACGCTTCGTCGATTTGCAGAAATTCTCGCCGTTTCGGAACGGCGAATTCAGTGCCGTACTAGGTTATGTAGTTGAATGCCTCCGTTATACTATTCGGATCTCTCAGATTCCACGGTTCGTCGCCTGGTCGATTGTCCACCTCAGGGACTTCGTATTCCTAGTATCGTCTACCATTGTTCGAGAAGCCCCTTACCAGCGGGATTTTCGTAACCAAAAATCGATCCACTTCGATTATCGCTCGCGAGAGATAATTACGTAGTGGATCGCACAGATCCACTGCGGAAAATCAGAATTTCTCCGCACCACAAGGTTTCGGGAGCTTCGGGAAGTCGGACGCCCATTCGCGCTTCGGATGCTTCGCACAAATGTTTGAACGTAAAATTTTATTCGATAAGAACACGAGGTTTCTTGTCAATAGGAATGAACTCGATGGAGCTGCATCAGCCGGAACAAAAAATGGTACTTTTTACGTGATAGTCTGAAATTTCAAATGAATGTATTCTCTAAGGAATGGAGTAAGGTTTTTTTTTCTGGCAACATGGATCTGGTTAGACCAATCGACTGCTTCTATTTTTTAACGATTTCGAGTTTTTTCTGATATCATTTGAAAGGGTTTTCAGCAAATTGCTACATTTATGAAAAACGAAAATAATTTGTTTACCCTGAAATACTGTATATCGATATACTTCATATACAATAAAAGGTCAATAATATTCTAGGACTGCTATTGTCGAGCTATTGCGATTGCTATTGTAGAGCAGATTGTCGAGATATGATAAATCAATAGTCGTCATTATGTCGATAATGACTTGAAGCTTTGCGTTAAGGATGGTTCGTCCAGGATTCGATACTGCTCAAATTTCGCTATTAACAGGGAAATGCTATACTCGCTTCAAAGCTAGACATCGGCATATCTAATGCCAAAATGGAATATCTCCCGGTTCAAAGGACTTATGCATTTCGGAATTAATACATATTAGATACACTGATACAGTAGTATTTTACTGATGGATACCATTGTATGTTTGTTTATGTTTGCCTATATGTCTGTGACGAATAGTCACTATGAGCTTCGCTGACATTAATACCTCAGTACAGCACGTTGACTGGTCCCCAATGGTCACCATCGGTGGTTAGCATTACGGGATTGAATAACACATAATCACACTGACTGAAGCGAGATGGAGAATC
The DNA here is from genome assembly GCA_947507545.1 of Clistopyga incitator. Classification (NCBI taxonomy): domain Eukaryota; kingdom Metazoa; phylum Arthropoda; class Insecta; order Hymenoptera; family Ichneumonidae; genus Clistopyga; species Clistopyga incitator. The sequence continues at coordinate 10,235,941 of OX382173.1, read as the reverse complement.
CGAAGTGATTATTGATTGCCTAAGTCCATGTATGGAAATCATCGAATCGAAATTACAATTCCAATCATTTTCCCATTGATGACATGATAACATGTCTTAAAAAAAATCTTGACCCTTTCTCATACACAATTCGCAGGTTCCTCTAGTTGTTCCCTTGAGTAATAAATAAGAAATTCAATACGTATGATGACAATAAAACAACCATCACGATTTAACGAAAAAAGTAACTCTATTTGAGATTCTATTCTGGATGGAAACTGAATAAAAGTCATCGAACTTTAGCACAGGAGAACGATCAGCCCAGAATAGTCCGTTTGACCATAGAAGCGAGTATCCGAGCTTAAGCTTGATCCGATCCCCGGTGGCGCATGTCTCAAGCGACATGCTAACGGATAAATAAAAAGACACTGATGCACCTTCTGGAAATCTCTATCTGGGCCGTTCGGGGGATCTGGATGACTTCCAGCTTCGGTAAACAGGATCGGATACATCTTGGAAGCCGTCCCTCCGCACGCTTCCTCCGCTGCACAGCGTTATGCACTTCGTGGAGAAGAGTCGTCGCGTCGGGTCGCATGTCCTACCCTTCCATCCCTTGGGTAGGTGTATACGTTTTGCCTTACCAGCCGCTTCGCAAACGCTTCGACATCCCACTCCGATGCTTTCGAGTCTTCTCACTCGACGTTCTCGCCGAAATAGGCGAAAGTTATCTCGTTACACTTTCAAGACCCGATGTTTATGGTCCGTACACACAGAGCGGTTGAGTCTCTGGTGTCGATATTGGGGGTTGCGGTGGCGGAGTCACCATTTCGCATAGTATCAACGTTCCACCATGTATGTTCCGACGTCAGTGATGCGAGGGTAGTTTCACACTGTATCACACCCTCTGTCCCACTTTCCCTTTATCGCAGCCCCGCGAAACCCCTCACTCCACGATCCATTTGGCGTTATTCAGCTTTCAGCGATTTTCAGCGTAACCGCAGCGCCGGCGGTTCGTCCACAGAACCGATTCCGCTTGCTCGTGAATCCGGATTCTCAACACCAGTTGAAGCCTTCAACGGATATTTTCACTTGAACTCAGCGGCGTGTAAAGCTCTTACAAGCTAACAAAAAAGAGCGAAAAAAAAAAAAAAGAAAAATGTTGAAAGGAAGTCAGTGAGTGAAGGAAACTCGAAATATCAGTATTCCGGACTGAATAACTTACTCGCTCCGCGCTCCGAGTTTCGCGTTATATTTTTTCTCCTTTACCCCACAACATATACATTTATGTAATAAATAAATGTGTCACCCTCCGAATTCGTGACTCACATTCTTACCGAGCATTACGATATTATCCCGATTTTTCTCCTCCCATTTAAATTCACACGGGCTTTCGAAAAGTCCTTAGTACGATATTTTCCGATGCCGATAACCGGAGCGCGGAGGACAGTCCCACGGGATGCACATCACTGAAGATAAATATATTTTTAAAGCGTCGGGTTGACGGGTCGGCGGTATAGGCGAGCGACCGAGTCATCCGAGGTGTCAGAGTTCAGGAAGAAAGAAAAAAAGTGGCTAAGTCGACGGGTCGGGAGGAGGAGAAGGAGGAGGAGGATTCTCTTCGAGAATGCCTCAAATCCCTCGGTCATCGGCATGACAATGCTGTAGTCGGAAGAATTTCCCCTTGCGATTGGAATCTACGAGGCAGAATAAAATTGGTGTGCGCACGAGAGACGAGGACGAGTCGATATCCTCCTTCGCCACACGTTCGTCGTTTTCTCCCACTCCGACACACGTGGACACACGCTACCAAGTGTCTGAGCGTGCACACACGCGTGGGGCTTTGTTGGACTTGGTTTTCGTAGTGGCGCACACGTGCCGGAGTTTCGAACGAGACCGAACAGCATCGCACTCGTCATCAATTTTCTTTCGAGTCGACTATCCATTGCTGGTCGTGGTGTGCTGCGTCTGGCTGCCACTGTAAATTCAAAAACCCGCTCGAAGACGCGGAGGAGGCGGTGTCAACCTCCGGTCGCGCTCGCCGAGCAAAGTAGAAATTTGTGGAACGACCACTCGTAAATATAACCCACCACTGCGGTAAATACGACGTATAGTTAAACGGATTGCGACTTGTATTTCTCGATTTTCTTCCAGTGTAGTTCACTTATCGTCGCCTCGATTGCATCGGGAAAATCTTCTATATCGTCTGTTTATTGGGGCCAAGTGAAAATGTCCCAGTTTCGGAACATTTAGATAAGAAACAGTTCATTTGTTGCGACGAAAATTCTGTAGCATCTATTTCAGCGACCAAGTTTCGTTCGAAATAAGTTCTTGCTTCGATGTGGATAAGGTAAGACAGTTCAACGGTAGCTGAAGTCAAAGGAATTAACAAGGACATTTTTTTATTCGTCACATTTGATATGGATCTTCTTATCGTTAAAAAAAACTACGAATATAGTCCTTGGTAAAATACCAAGTTACAAAAAATGTTACATCCTTTTTATATGAAAGACCAATTATTAATTCGACAAGATACGGAGTTTTAGTGGTCTCAGTTTAAAACAAAAATGAAATGAGCTCAGGTTACCAGGTGTTTACCATTCAATTACCTGAAGAGCTCTCGCAGTGAGGCGAGAAGTGAATATTTAACATTGTGTGCAAACTGAAAACATTCAGTGACTGAGTTACCTTTACGACTGACAATAGTTTCTTAGAAACGGGCGGTAAATTTCCCCGGTAACATTTCAATCCATCCTTGAAGAAGCGCCTTATATTGGATTAAGCAAGACAAGCGATATATAGGGAACATCCAGAGTTCGTTATAGGAACTGATCAAATTTGCTCTGGTTCGCTTCCCTCGTTCTTGTAATCTCAAATTGAGTTTGCCTTTCCTGCTTGACTCCTCGATCCGCCATGAGCCATTCGTAAAACTAAGAATACAAAGATATACCATACGTACGGTATATGGGGTAAGAAAAACGAGTGGTGAGAATGATGGCCGAGAGAGCGAGAGATAAAATAAATGTTATCACATCCGAGGTTGATCCGTCAGGCTTCTGGGTTATGGTTTGCCTCTGGAGTTTTATGTAATTCAGTCGTTGATGTCTGTTGGCTTTGCTGTCGGGACTGAAGAAACAAAACATTGCAAGAAAGTCTATCTGTACTCTATTTGACTGGTAGAAAGCTCGGAGAAGCTGAAGAGCTTCGCCGGTTCGTCGTCCTATTTTTCGCACGTGGTTCATGATCACGCCTTCGTGTAGGTGGCGTGCAATACATGATATATACATGTAGTGCGTCCTTTTTACGGCATAGCATTTCGATGAAACAGTGGTAACATGGTGGCGTGTGAAACGACGGCAATAAAGCTCATCGAGTGTCGGTGGAAGGAAACAGTCGCAAGAAAATTCGGCTATCGGAACTACGGACCGGGAGAAGGTGTTGGCTATGGTATTGTAGGCAGTGCTGAGGTTACAAAGCGTCCGCCGAACTTCACTTCTCACTGAGCTAGTATTCCCACATCCGCACCTCCCTTTCCCTTCGCGCACCCTTCTTCTTCGTGGTTCAGCTACGTCTCGGTCTTTCTCAACTCTCTTTATCGCTTCGATCATTCTCCCTGTCGGATCTCAGTGGCAAAGCTCTCTGTTAAGTTCCCCCTTTTACTGTCCCTTCCAAACGCCCTTTCTATTCCTCATCCACTCTACACTCTCGGGCTTTACTGTACAATATCGTGGTTTAGTTATGTGTCCTCTCTTGCACACTATGTGGACACGGGAAACGACCTCTTTCATTGCATTGAAATAGAGTATCGTGGTGGTAACATTTACAGTTGCCAGATTCCCCTGTTATCCATATGGGGAAGACTCGGCATGGTGTTATCATCGAGTGCTGGCTCAAGGCTGGGCTGGTTTTTCGAACTTTGACCAGTTTTGGGTCAGTACCGGATGATAAGACGATTTCAAGAGTACAATAGACAGGCACTTGGATTTTATGGGAACTGCATGCAGTGAAAATGATTCGTAGGTTTGTTAAAAAAATGAAAAGGTAAAGTTCAAATATACAGAGACACTTCGTGGAGATAAAAAATTCCTTCTCCATTTTCAAAAGGAGAAGAACAAAAAAACTGATGAATGGTATACTTTATTAATTACATGTTGGTTTGATGACCCTCAAAATTTCTGCATCTTCAAAAAAAACTTTAGCACGCTGTAGCGCCGTGACATTAGTTCTGAGAGGAAAATGTTTACCACCTTTTTGTTTTTCGTTAAATTCCCCGATGGCGGATATTTTTGAAAAAAAAAAATTATTTGAAATGAAAACGATTACTGCCAGTTGAAAACTTTAAAACTTTAATACTTCTTCGCCCTTAAAAAAAAAAAAATCAGGCGGAACCCGCCACTAGATAATCGCGAGTACTACAGAAAAGTCCTTTGGCATTTTTGCCTATGATCAATATTCTAGTCAGGAACCACTGTCAAAGACAAAAGTCCAAATAACTACTCACACATAACCGCCACCCGAAAAGTACGAATAACCGCCACCTCAAAATTCGAAAAGAAAGAAAATGTTTCCTACAAACTTTTCTCTCCGAGTCAAAATGAAAAAGATGCAGCGTGCCAAAGTTTTCAACTCGCAGTAATCGTCTTCATTTGAAATAATTTTTTTTTTTTTTTTCAAAAATATCCGTCATCGGGGAATTTAACGAGTAACAAAAAGGTGGTAAACATTTTCCTCTCAGAACTAATGTCACGGCGCTACAGCGTGCTAAAGTTTTTTTTTGAAGATGCAGAAATTTTGAGGGTCATGTTGGTTTGTAGTCATAGAGCAAGTAAAACACGTAAACATTTTATCACTCGAGGCATATCAATAAACGCGATTGGAAGTTACGTAATTTACAGACAACACGAGCTGCAAATACATCAAACCATATTAACAGAGCTGCGATATTAACCACTACTCAGTTAACGTCAATATGAAAATTTTGTTCAGCGTCACGACTGTCACGATACGTGAGCGATCATTTAGCATAATATTTACTAGTCGTGTTCCGTCACATTTAACCTCTAATTATACATTCCTGAGTTCACTCATTTACATGCAATCGATTTCTGGCATCCAATCAATGTAGAAAAAACTTTTTATTGCCCAGCAATATACATTTGCATACCCTATAAAAAACGATTAAATAGACAATGTTTTTTCCGGAATTAAGACGTCTTTGCCTTGGTGGAAATATTCCTGGATTCGAGTTGAATCCAGAAACCTCCTTTGGGAATCATGCTGATGGTGTTTGAACTTAACTCGAGAGGCACAACAGTCTTCGGACTCGGTTTCAAGTTGCACTGTGAAAGAAGATGGAAAATCATTACTTTCGTTTCAAGCAAAGCGAATCTATTTCCAATGCACATTCTCGGCCCTTCTCCGAAGGGAATGAATGTTGCAGAATCGATTTCGTTTTTTCTGTCGCCTATAAATCTGTCCGGATCAAATTTATCCGGATTCGAAAAATATTTTTCATCCCTCTGTATGGAGTATGCCAGAAACAGGATGTTTTGGCCAGGTTCGATGATCACTGATTTACCGCCTGGAAAAGCAGGCGGCAGTTCGTAAGTTTTAACGCAGAGTCTATCCAAAAATGGAGTGGGGGGGTAGAGTCTCAAGGTCTCGTTGATGACAGCGTCGAGATAATGGCATTCGTTGAGAGCCTCGTAGCTCGGTTCGCCGTTGGTCTCCTCCAAAACTTTGTCGACTTCCTCCTGAAGCCTCTCCTGGACGTCCGGATTAGTCGCTATTTCGTAAGCAACGAGGCCCATGAGTATCGAAGTGGTTTCGAATCCACCGAAGAAAAATATGAATGCTTGGGCCGTCATTTCTTGGATGGTTAATTCACGATTTTTGCCGGACAATTGTCCACGTGTCTCCATCATAAGTTGAATCATGTCGGGCCTGACGATCCCTTCGCGATCTCTCGTCGCGATGGTCTCCTTCACAACATTTTCAAAAAAATCTCCGACAACTGGATCGAAGAGTTGGAAATTGAGCAATTTTGTGACCACCGGAAAGTTCCTCATTAAAAAGAATTTTAGTAGCTGCCATCCGTTTATTCTGCTCGCTTTTTGGCCCAGTACGTAAAAGTCATTTTTCGGATCTTTCATGGAATCGACGCTGATACCAAATGCGCAAGTGGCTATTACGTCGGTTGTGTATCTACTGAATGCTTCCTTCGTGTCCAGAACGTATGGTTTCTCTTCGGAGAGTTGAGTCAAATGGTCGGTAAAGTTCTTCGCACAATTCGACATCAATATGAACATTGATTTCATCTTGCTGCTGGTGAATGCCGGAGTCAAGAGATTCCGTATTTCCCTCCACCTTTCGCCGCGGAGACTGACCAAATTGTTGCCGAACAAAGGTTCCTGTTTCGGATCCATAACGGGACGATGATCAACGAAGTAATCGAAATGCTTGATGGTGATATTCTTCATCAACTCCGGTGACCTAACGATTATCACCGGTTCCATAAAATCGTAAAATCCCACGTATGCAGCATCATCGTTCAGTCTGTAGATTCGATCCAATAGTTCGACGATCGATGTCCGTGTTGAGAAGATAGCAAAACTATTGCCAACTATCGGCAAAGGTCTGTTATGCAAAATTCCAAGTTTCTGGAGCTTATTGATTTTTCGGAAGAACAAGAAGTAGATTCCAAGCAAACTGACCACCGTGACCAGTGCCCAGGTTAACCACTCCATTGTTATGCGCCAGTGTTCTTTTCAACGTGGCACAAATATTCTACGCACGATTGATATGAATGTCTCACGTCTTAATGCAAGTTACGTTGTTGCTTGCTGTATCAATCGTCCACGACTGCATCAAAGACGATATAATAGAACATATGATCTTCGAATAGCATGTGAGGGGGGACCGAATAACAAGAATGTGCATCGGTCAAGTGGCCTTGCCAGTGAATGGGTGGGGATCAAAATAGCAAATGACTGAATTAGCCAATTCCAAAATAATAACCGTCTGAATCCACAATAGCCGTCATTAAGAAATTCGCTACTTCAGCCATTCGCTATTTTGATCACTCGCTATTTCGACCTCCACCCCCCAGTGAATGACAATTTATCTGGTCGATAATTGTGTTTGCTATATTATCACGATGAGATATCAAGCCGATCAGCAATATTTTTAATGAATTCTAAAACACTTCTACCGATCTCCACTGAATTGCGTATCTACCATCACTGAAAATACTTACTTTCACGAGGAATATTTGGGTTCGCTATCTTGAGTTTTGCGAAATTTCATAGGATAATGTACTTTTTTTTACATCTTCAATTTACGTCATAATTTGTACAAATTACGAAATTATCGTTTCAAATTTAAAGTATTGATCGAGAATTTTGAAATAGCGATATGCGCAACCGGAATTGTCATTGTGAAGGTCGTAGGAACGAGTTCTATCCAAGTGACTACGAATTTTTTTGACTCGCTCGCCGATTGTAACATCGATGACAGCGATTGGCCAGCCGTGCAATTTTAACAGGCGACGAGTCGCGCTGGCCTCTTCACTGCACCGTTCTCCAGTCGCCTTTCTCTCCCAAGCCTTCTCTTTCGTCCTTCCCATCTTTACTAGTTCACTCTTGCATATATGTATGTCGTTATGGTAATTTTTTTGGCCGCGACTACCGTTCCATGCCATTCGCCCTTGAATCCTGGATATTTTCCGTTTTTCCCGACCCCGAACACTTCGACCCATCCTCTCTGCACTTTCCCGACCGGTTTTCACTGTCTGTTTTCTATATCTCTCTTTCTACCAGCGCTTTACCTGGATTTTTATGTGTCCTATAAGCCTCAAACAAACGTCTTCTTCTTACGGTTTCCGGAATACGCTTGACTTGTTATTGGCCATTTCCATTTTGCCTATTTATTACCAAACTCTCGCTCGGGGTGTCCATAAGGTAGATCTTCTAGTTCAAGCAATCATTTAACTTTCTAATCCACTTTTCCGCCTTATTTTCGTCTCTCAAAACACCGAATATGAAATTCATAACAAGTAGCATTTTTTTAAAACTGTATTTATGACGAAATTGCATCTTTGTAGTGATTATTGCGCAAGGGAATGTTTAATATCTTCATGATCATTCTATTCTCATCGAAAACCAATAAACTTGTTACTAGAAACATTGTTCACAGAATTTAAAAAAATAGCGATGTTGGATGAAGAAGGTTAAGATCCGATAGGTCAGTTTTTTTTGCACTTCTGGTCACAACTTTTTACCGGTGATCTGAGGGTGGTTCCTGTTAAATCCTGGTCAACCTGAAGCTGAGAATAGATGGGGGTCTCTGGCGGGATGTGCCGTTCTGGGGGAGATGAAAACTCGATCAGTGCCGCTGAGTTGAATCGAGACGGTGAGATGAAAACTGCGGAGAAAGGATAAAGCGAAATAGAACGAATCAAGCTGTAGTCTCTTGGGTGAACAATAAAATGAGACGAAATATATAGATTCGCATAGAGCGTGTGGGCGTTTAGATGGGCAGCAGTGCAGACGTTACGTTTCGCTGGTATTGAGAAGGAACGAACGTAGATGGAAGCAGGTTTCACAGACGTAGTAATATAACGTACAATAACGGAGGTAAGATCGTATAGACAATTGTGAGGTGTCCAGAACTTCTACCTACCATCGAGGATTTCTATCGACTTTTCGCGCACACCGTGTCCTTGGCCGAGCCGATATCGTTATCGAATGAAAAAAAAGAAACGAGACTGGCTACAAGAAAAAAAAAAGAAAACAGAAAACAACGAGGGAACCGTGGTTTGATTTCAAATAATCCTGTGGAGATTTCGAAAGCGTGGGTTGAATGAAAGGAGAGGAGACGTTTAATAAAAATAAGATAAAAGCAGAAAACGAGGGTGTGGGACTTTGGAGAAGTGGAGAAAAGGAAAGACAAAGACGATGAAAGTGAAACGCATTTTCCAGTGTCCTCGCTTTGAGTTCTGTATCGTGAAATATGTACAAAGAAGCATCAATGCTTTTCATTCCTGTCAAGCACGTCTCTTCTTGCTCGTGAGGAAAATTGAATCTCCGGTGGACAGAACACATTTACACTTCAGTTTTTAACCCCAACCTTCCCATCATTTACTCCTACGTTTTTCCCTGTTTTTCTTTGTATTATTTTTTATCCCACATGGAAATAAAGTATATGCAAAGATATAATTTATATACATCAGATATATATCATATATATATCACATTTTATATCTTGGCATATAGAACTTTTTGCCGCATTATATATCTCAAAAGTATACCTGAAGATATATAATTGATATATAATTTATGTTATCACTATATATAAATTGTATATCTGGAATCTACAACAAATGCCTCTCTAATTTTGAAATTATTTTTGTTTATTCGTAAAAACGTAAAAATACATATATTTCGTCTCGAGGATTATTTATTGAGACATTGTCAGTATTATTGTATGCAGGAAAACGGTTTTTATCGATGAAAATTTTTGCCTATACCGAGATTCGAACCTACGACACTGCCTATCTAACTTCCTAACAACAACATCGCTACCGACTGTGCTACCGAGTACTTGCTGATTTAGAGAGTCCAAATGGCATAGTAGGAGTCGAAGCAGAAGATAGCGAGAGATACATGAAGAAAGATGGGGAGTCGCAGAAAACAAAAAGTTTATGTCATGGCGCTAAAACTACTGAGTGCTATAGTGAGAGAGAGAGAGAGAGAGAGAGAGAGAGAGAGAGAGAGCGCGCGCGTAGGCACAACGTTGCCTGTCTGAACGCGTTGTTTGTTTACATCGCACTAATGCTTCGAGACGCACGGCTAACAGAGTAACGCGCATCTTTAAGAGGCAGTAGTACTTCCTCCACCACTTTTCCAGCACAGCCCAAAATTTTCAAACCTATTTTCTCCTAAATTACTCGACAGAAAGTGTTCCAATTTTGGTAGAATCTGCGGAAGTATTGCAGAACTGGGCTAAGCTTCAGGCTTTTCAATATCCAAAGCCGTTTGTCCAGGAAAATCGAAATTGTACAACTGAAATATAATTTTTTAATTTTTGCAAGTTTAAACTTTACTTTTCCAAAAGTAATAAAAACTCTTAAGTTCAAATTTCACTTTTTTTAAGTGTTAAATTAAAAATTCACTTTTTTAGAGTTATCTTCACTTGGAAAAGTGTGAAAAACAATGTCACTTAAAAATACAGTGAAAATTTCCCTTTTTCAAATTTAGAGAGTGCATTTATAATAGATACATGATATGTTTGGATATATTATGCACACATGACTCATGTATATCGTTTATAGACAGTATTAAAAAAGTTATATATTATCAAATATACGTAGATATATATCTGCTAATATATACAGCATATAGTAAATTTATATCGAATATATATCACAATATTATATCCAATTATATATCTGATGGATACATAAAAGATATATATGAGATATAGAACTTTTTGCCGTCATATATGTTGTATATAAATTATATATCTTGCTATATATCTGACATATACTTTTTTCCATGTGGGATTCGTCGTACTTCATTTAGTTTTTCTTTTTTTTTTTTTTTTTTCGCTCCTGTCAAGGCTCGAGACTCCTTCACGGTGTGGCACTCTGCATTACGAGTCAAGAGCGAAGTGTGCTTTAGAAATTTAACTGGAGTGTGTCTCGCCGGTGCAGTATTCTGACGCTCGCCGGTTAGGGTGCACCGTCCTACGTTACAAACGACAGGATTCACGATACAGTGCTTCCGACAGCACATCTCTCGTTACGGAATAGATGTACGGGTCGAGGGTCATGTAAACTTACATAATAAGTGGAAGAGCAAGGGCGGAAAGTGCAGAAGTACTTGGAAAACGAGGATAAATAGGAGCCACGTATATTATACGCATTCAACTTGACGACACGAAAAGTACTTTGCCAAGCTTCGTTAGCTCCAGTTATCAATGTCTGAATCCGCTTTCATTCAAAACTTGGTCGAACATTCGTGTATCCACAGCAGCAATGGCGCTGGGGACCGATAGACCGCAGTTCCAGAATGTGAAAGTTTAAAATGAGAGTACGAACGACCTTCTCTTCATATGGTTTAATTATTTATCACTCGAGATGTAAAAATAAAGGACTATTGAAAAAAAAAAACGGAAATTTAATAGTACCAAACTCGAAATACCATTCTTGATAATTAATGCATTCTGTGGCGATGAAAAAGAAAAGGCCAGAGCAGGATATTTTATATATCCTATAATCTTGGATATCCTATATTCGGTCCGAGCAATAGGGGAGTAACCATCGTTCTCTTCCTTTCTTGTGCTCAATAACAGAGAATAATGGCGGCGTATAATGGCGAGCGGAAGTAGCCATCGTAAAACGCTGCTGCAACTTTGTACCGATTTCAGCACTTTTCCTATTCAGCACTGTATATATCTCATTGTGCGCATGACTCCCTCACAGCCGTCTGTAGTTTCGTCCTTTTAACAGTTTTCTCTTCTATCCGAATTTATTTATAATTTATGTGCATTGTTACGATCACTTAAAGTGGTTCTTTTGGAGTGTACTCTGCAAATATATGTATATATATATATATACTTGCGTATATCTTGTTCTACAGCAATTAAGAACACTGTGTAGTGATGGAAAGTGTCGAGAGTTCACGTGTACTGAGTTGGCGAAGTGTAAGTAGTATCGCTTAACCAAGTCAATAGACAAAGTAGGAGTGAATGAAGATGGGATGGCAAAGTGATGCAGGATAGAAAATGAAGGACGGAGGAAAATCTACTGCTGGGCTGCCTATAATAAACCGAAGATGCACAGGTCAGGGGGCAGGGGATCCCAAAGTGAAACTTGGAAATGACAAGGAATTGCTCGGAGAAAGGAAATGGCAGCGGAGTGCCTCGAAAGTGGCCTCATCAGTATGCAAAATGTACGAGTCCTCGTCTGCATCATCATCGTCGTCGGCTTCGTCGTCGTCGTAGTCGTCGTCGTCGTCTTCTTCATAGTCTTCATCGTCTTCCCAAGGTGTACGCGTGTGTCGCTCATGGTGCGACTGTCCTCTTGTGACCTCCATTTCCCTTCGCATCCATTCTCTCCACAAAGGGATAGGTACCTTTTCCCTCCCCCTCTGTTTTTTATCCATTCACCCTTTGCCATCGGCACGACCATGTAGCGACATAAACTTTTCGCCCCGGTTTCCCCTCATCGCGCGCGTGTTGCATCACAGATGCGTAACCTTATTCCAACGATGTGTACGACAGGCGCTTACTGATATACACGCTACACTGTATTCTATTCCTCGTGCGGTGAAGTCGCTTCTTGTTTGGTATAATTAACTTCGTTTCCTGCCTTCTCCTTGTGTACTTAAACGAAAATGACGTTAATGCTAATGAAGCTAGGCGTTTTTCTAGCAGCGGCAAAATGCTCCTTGTCATTTCGGTCAATATCGTTTTTCGCCGTCAACTCCAAGACAGCAGCAAAAATATTGAAAAACTGTATTGGTTTCTCCTCTTCCCTCGCCCACACTCCTATTTGTCAGTCCGCTTTTTTCCAGCGACTTCCAATCGCGGGTAAACGAGACGAATAAACATCGTTGCGATAAACCCACAACCCATTCGCCAAGAAAACTGTGGAAAACATTTGCCGACACGGACTCAAGTGCCCCCCGTGGCGATGTAAGGAAACTCGAAGCGCGTTCACCGGAGCCAATCGGAAAAGCGCCTCCTTGCGGTGATTCAGTTGAACTCCCTACGTGAGAGACCGTGCAATTCGATCCCCTGACCTCCGCTCGAAGGTATATATTTTTGTAGTACTAAATCTGGTTGGTCTGACAACAAGTTTCCCCTCCACATTACGCGGCTACCGACTAAGCCCTATTCACGGAATATTAATACGATGTAACAAGAGTTACGACATTCGCGGGGCGACGTTATAGCACAAGCGTACGTGCTAAATCCATGGTGCCATCGTGGTGACGCTGTAGTCGGTCCGATGGTGCGGGTGACCAGCAGACAACGCGTGTAACGCAATAAACGCGGAATCGATGAAAGCCTGGTGACCCGACAGGGGTTTCGAGCACGGTACGTCACCCCGCACGCTTCCAGTTCGGACGGTTTGCTCATCCCTGCTTGCCGGATTAGTTTAGCTCACTACTGAGTTTAGATATACCGGGTTGTTCGTCAGTCTATGTGCGCTGAGCGGAGTGCCCTCTCGCATCCACGATTAATTATCCGAATTGTCGGGGATGTTGTACTGTGTCTTTTGGCGCGCAGCAACGTTAGCGAGACAGCGAAAGCTTGGACAACCAAAAATCCAACCAACCCCTTTTCGCCCTCGCTCCGTACACCCTGACCATTCCCCTCCCCTTTTCACTTTGGATAGTAGTGACTACCGCCCACCACCAATTTCTATTTCACCAGATCTCACCGAGGAATATACGTATAGCGGTAAAATCGTCGCCACGAGGACTAGGAAACGTGGGATCGATGGGTCGTGGGTGCGAAAGGGGTGAGAGGAGCTCGTGCCATTGTCCCGGTCAACTATCCGTGACGCCGACATCGCGCTTGCACTCACTGCCCTTCCAACGGCATATCGTCAACCCATAGTGAAGTTGACCTCGACAATTCCGTGTCTGGGAGGAATTTTGTTGGGGCTCGTGCAGTAAGCCGATCAGTTTCTCCGCGAAGCTTGCCTGGATCTCTGCGTCCGCGCCATTTTCACTTCTATAGACGTCTACTGTACCGTCTTCAATTCAAATATACGAAATCGCGTTCAAACGTTTTTCCGAGTGCCGCGAGATAAAAGATTCGTGCCTGGGTGTCGAGAAAGTGGAGAGGAGGACCGAGGAAGAGGAATAAAGAGACAGGAGAAAAAAGAAACGAGAGAGGGAAGAAAAAGCACGAAGCCATTTCAATAAAATCGATCGGCTTGAGTTTCCTACTTTTTCCCTTTCATGTCTCTTCATTCTTTTGTATCTCCCGCTGCTTCCTCTCTTCATCTCGAGCTTGGACTTTCTTTATAGTTGTCGTTTCCTCCGTGCCTTTTCACTCTTCTTCATTTGTCTTTATTTTTGTTCTTCCGAATCTTCTGCCTTTTAAGATTTCGTTGAGCGAGAGACATTCATCTCTTGGAAAAGCACCGGCGATCTCATCTTAGCTACGGGTCGATGAGAAAGAGACAAGGAACTCCTGATTCCCTTTTACTTCCTCTTCTTTCGACTACTTATATTCCAAATCCACTATATCTATGTACTTTACAGCAATACCGTTGTAGTACCTGACTTTCATTGACAAACTTCTCTCTGTTCGCTGGCGCTCGGCTGCGAAAGGCGCTCATTGCGAGGCTTTGTTCCACGTGAAAGGCGTAAAGCGTTGTCGTCGTCCGCGTCGACGACACTCACACCCCCGAGTCCACACCGAAGGCATCCTTGAGACGCGAGAGAAGGTAAAAGACAAGAATCCCAGCAATTTCACCAAATAATCGCTGACGCTTCGCTGAAAGCGATAGTTACATAAACCAGTGAAGGCATGTCAAAATTGTAGGCCTTAAAAGCTCAATTCCTGCCCATACAACCCTTCCACCTGATTTGAAATAAAAACCTACGAAAATCTACCCTATACTGAAAAAATGGCTATTTCAGCTATTTCCATCATCATACTAATTCCGGGGCAAACTTTTGACCATGTTCATACTCAACTACCATAAAATGGAGCCGTTTTATTTCCATGGACCTGGACATTTTGCTCACACCATTCTTTTCGCGTTGTGATCGAGGTATGAAGAGTATTCAACAAAAAATGCATATTCGACAAATGCGCAGTATTTTCCTTCAACTAAAGTAGATGGACGGCAAAAGCACATAATGTTCTACTAACAGTGCGCAAGCTTTCTCTCGACTTCACTTTCTCTCTCGTCATGTGGCAAGTGAACACATCGCTTTGATGCATTCATGCGTGGTACCGGTACAGGCACCATCTGCATGCCTGCTCTCCTTTTTCCGGAGGCTGAAGCAAATGCTTTCAGAGATTACGTTCACCCGAACGACGATAGTATACCGTATACACGCGGAGGCGGCTTGGCACGGCATTCCTCCTCGTGTCTGCACACCACTCTCGCTCTCCTTCCACTTCGGGTTCGAAAGGGTGGTGTGCAATGTGCCCTTGCCTTGTGAGATAATGCTGTCAAGTATATAGGTACATACTTGAAGTAGAGAGCGCGTTAGGTGCTAGAGATTGTCCGTGACTACCTCTGAGTGAAAGTACCTTGGGGAAAACGCAATTTCAAATTTGCGTTACGTTACATTGAGGCAAAGGGTGGATCTTGCAAACTCGGAGCGTTCTAAAGGCATTCACTGCCGTTCTGCTGAATGGCTTTGTTACTTCAGCATTTTCTTTTATTCCTCTTTTTTATACTCACCTTTTCCATTTCCAAACGATATTTTCTCTAATTATTGCTAATGAATTCCTCGTATCCAGAAATGGAAAGCATAGATGCCGAGACAAAATATGAAAACCACAATTTTTTTTCAACTTTTTTAGAAATCGTTTTGGCAGTGCAAAATTCGTGAGTCCATTTGATTGAAATAAAAAGTAGGTTAAAAATAAAGGATGGGATTTCGGTAATGACGTTTTCGGAAACGTTTGAAAGAACCTGCGTTTTGTTGGGTGTATTTGAAAATACTTTTCTCACCGTACGTTTCCATAATCTACCATCATCATCGACTTAATCATAATCTGCCACATTTCTGCAACCCCTTGATATCAACTTGAGAGTTTAGAGCGCATAGCCTTCCGCAGTCCTTAATCCCACACCTTTTCCATGTCCTCCTTTTTCAGTCATTTCCGTCCTCTCAAGCTTTCTTGTTCTCCATATGCACCTCCTTATGCTTCCATGTTTCACACGCGGAGCTCCTGAGGAGGCTGCAGCAGCAAAGGCTCTTCCCGGTCTTACGGTCGCGCGGGGTGGAGGGTTTCTCAGGTCCCGGAGACTTTATCCTTTCCTCGGTAGAAAATTCTTCTACAGCGGAGCAAAGACCGGAAGAAAGTGGAGGGTCGCGCGTCTTATAGGCGAAGAGCGAGATTGTGGTGGCAGGAGAAAGAGAGGGGCTCATAACAGACACGGGAAAATGGGAAAACGTCTGCAAGTAGTTGCGTTTTAGCCCCTCGGCCCTCCCCGAACTCGTCGTCATCTTCTACTATCGTCGTCGCGGTCGCGCGGCCGTAGCAGAGATGAAAGCGGTTATGCAGCATTGCGCTATTGCCATCTTTTGTCTCTCATCCCTTCGGTCTTCCCGCCTCGACTTTTCACCGGTGCTTCTCTCTCGGTATTTCTCTCTTCTTTTCTCCTTAGACATGGTCAACTTGGGAGGGGGGCATCTTATCCAAAAACTGGGAAAAGAGATAGAAGGCAAGAACGAAATCGACGGAGTCACAAGCCAGCGACACTTTTGCAACACTTTGCCCGGCCTCGAAGCGGTTCTTTCTCTCGAGGCTTACAGTCTACTCATATACCTACCTACTTTTATTCGTTATACATTCTCGTAGACACAGAGAAAATGGCTAAGAGAGACAGAAGCTTAGGATACAGTGTAAGAAAGAAGCATCCAGAATATACAGTGGGCAAACGTTGAATCCCACCGAATAGAAACTCTCACTGCTCCGCTTCTCTCGTTCTACTCCGTCAGAGAGCGTAACCCCTTTTTGCCCGTTTCCTCATTCGCATTCTCTTTCCGTTTTCGTGGCCTCCTTCTCCACACGTATACACGCCGCCTTTTTCCATCACCGAGCTCGAGCTTCGTGGCGTTTCCAAGCTTTCCCACTTTTTTCGCGACCTCAAAGCCACCACCGGTTCTATTTCGGACTATCCAACGCTGCACTGGCGTGCGACCAAATGCTGAGCCGTTCCGTGCTCCTGCCGTGTAAAACCAAAGACCATACTACACCGCGCATAGCACCACCAGCACCACATAACACCACATCTCCTTCTGCTTTCCTCGTGTGTGCAGCAATATTTCGATGCTTCCACATGATGGCATAATGGCATATGAGCGTGTTGAGCTTTGAACGAACCCTATCATCGCCGTGTCCTCTTTGTGGTCTTTCTTTCTACTGACGTTCTCCGGTTTCCCGTAACATCCTTCTCCTTACCATGCTTGGACACCTGTAATACCTTTATTGGCTCTCCGTTTTTTTTTACTTGATAAAAGTTCTTTAGACAACTTCTTTCATAAGTCCTTAACAAGTTTCTGACGTTATCACTGCCATAAGTAATTCTATCGATGAAAATGTGGACACTACAATCGATCGAAGAATTTGCTCAGAAACGATTTCTTCGATCGCGTTTGTTCAGTTTTTAATCCAAATACAAAAATTTGTTTAAATCCAATCATTGAGAAAGAAACTTAAGAACGTTTGAGAAAGCAAAATATTTATTATGCACAATGCGGATAATTCAGTGTCTATGTCCTTTATTCAATTTTTGGAATATCCCGAAGCTCAATAGAGTTTAAATTGATTGTCAGACAATCGGAATTACACAATAGTTCAGTTTCAATCGAAGATTATTAAATTTCGACAGTCACGTTCATCCGGTCATCGTTATTCATCGTTTGTGAAATAAATCAGTGCACGACATGACATCGTGCTTTGGTTGTACAAAAGATAACAACAATATTTCCGGAATTGAGGGGTGGGAGATGTGAAACACGGGAGCTCGTTATGGTTTGGGTGACACTTTAGCCGACGCTGAATGCGAAAGTACCGATTGCGACTGTTTACGGCCACTACAACTGGTCACGACTTTTTCTGTTTTTCCGCTGTATCCTTTAGCGAAGTGTGAATGTTTCGCTGTCCCCGGACGCAGGAATACAACTGTTCGGCCGATAACCGGATATCTAATATCCGACACCGCTCGTATGGCCAAAAACCCAAAAATATGAGGTTCCGATAAGCCTTGCCCCTGTTTACTGTCCACGTATACGCTCTGCATCCTCTTTGCTGTCTTTCAAACGAAACCATTAATGGTAATACAACCATCCAACCCAATTTCCATACCAGGAAAAACAAAGCGTTGACTGCAGGACGGAAATGGAGAAAACAGAAAGAATTCGTGGGTCGTAACCCTCTACATTCAGGCTTTACCCCAACAACACGCATTTTCACTTGCTCATAATCTCCAAAATGAAACTTGTCACGCGCCTCGTTCGCATTCCCAGTTCCTTTGGGGATCCAATCACTCGAACGAGAAACCACCCGCAGAATGAAATGGAAAATCCCAAATATCATCCACCAACGATTTATGGAAGTTATTCACTTTTCTCGACTTCCGGTGATATGAGAAATGGAAAAACAAAAAAATAACTGAAGACTTTTCATGCTCTTCATTATATATCAAGCGAAAAATTCGACTATTTTGTTCGTTTTTTTTATGTGTAATATTTGATTGCTTTATTATGATCATTTTGATCATGTTATATAAATGTAAAAATCATAATGAATGAATGTAAATTCTGTACTGTGAATGCTCAAATATTGAGACCGTACTTTATTGGACCATTTATTTTGTAGATATCTGAAAATACGTTGGCATGAATAAACCAGAATATACAGTTTTATAAATGAACAATAATACGTTACGAATACCCGGTATTGAATGGAATGATCAGTATTAATGTCAGTTTGCAAATCACGGATAATTGGAATCGTATGCGTGTATATACGGGCCAGGAGTTAAAATCAAGCTTATGTAATCATAAACTGTGATTATTAAAAACAAACGTGGCTAGGTAATATCAGTATTTCGTTAAATAAAAAATATAATTAGTGACGAAATGAATCGTGGATTTTTATTTAATCATCAATTAGTAACGGACGCTTATCGAGGATTAATTGCTGCACCAACGAATTTGCGTTATTCATAAATCCATTTTATCGTTACATTAACAATAAGCTTTCACAAATATGGTATTCCGGTGAATTTTATGTTATGTCATAACTTTCAGATTTTTCTTCAAAACGTAATAATGGAAACTTGGAACAATTAATCAACATCATAATTTGATTTACATTGTGATACCACCTGAATTTCTCAATTACGAATAATAATAACACTCTTGTGAACTCGGGGCGTAATTACTAATAAACAGCTGGTATATTTTCCTTGAAACATTAATAATTAATCGAAACCGGTAAAGAATCAATGACCGCACAAACGATAGCTTTTTATTCATACATCCATTTCATAGTTTAATTGATATTGTGCCACCTCGTAATTTTTTCAAGCTCCTCACGAAATAAATCTGTGTCTCTCGTTATCTTCTTTTGGTCCATCGATTAATCCCCTCGCGGGGCAAGAGCCCGGAAGTTTCATTGCCCCGAGCCGAGCGTTCAGGGTCGTGAAGTTCGGGGCCTGCAATTCATCATATCAGATGGACGCGATCGCGATTCCCCGAGGCGAGCGAACGAAGTGAACAAACCATGAAAAAAGAAAGAAAGAAAAAAAAGAAAACGAGAAAGAAAAGAGAATGGGAGTTAGCTTAAGACCTCATTGATCGATCTGTGCGGGTTATTATTTTCATGTTACCATTTCCAGGTTTCATGGATGCGTAGCAGGGATCTCCACATCCTAACGTCCAGCGAATTCCTGTTCAGTTCGGACCAGCGATTCGGACCGGAACACATGCCTGGAAGCGACGCCTGGACTCTACGTCTCGATTCCGCGAGGAAATCCGACTCCGGGAGGTACGAGTGCCAGGTCAATACTGAGCCCAAGATCATGTATGCCGTTCAGCTCTCCGTGCGAGGTGATTGTCATGGTCTGCTATTTCGTGTCCGTCTATAGCCTGCCTATCCTTTTCCCTATCTTCACGAAGGTAGTCCAACGAATACATAGATGCAGGAAAAAAAGAGCGGGTAGGTCGACGTCCCGAAGCAATACGACCTGATTTCACTAACATATACGCGAATATATCCGACCGTTGATCGAATAAACCTATGGGTATGTAGATGGTTGTTCTTTTACCTTCGTCACCGATCCGCTTACGGCAATTCTCATATAGGAAAACCCACTGCGGCTATAAACTTGCCTACAGGGTGTCCTGAAACGTTTGACAACTTTGGCCTTATAGCAAATCACGGGGAATTTTTTTTTCGTCGATTTCCTTAAGGATGAATTATTTAAAGGTGGCTTAAATTTAATGTGGAGATTGTGGCACCACTCAGGATATTTTGTTGGTGGAGGTTTTTTTTTTTTTTAATTAACAATTTGATCTGCCTGTGAAATATGAGGAAAAAAATGTAGGGCTCCGCCATTTTATTAATTTTGGGGATATCGAATTTTCCATCGGTGGTACGATTGACGTGAGTATCCGGTTCATAAATATGTTCGGTTTTTACAGTTGCAATGATAAAACGTCAACGGCAGAGTAACAATTTCGCTGGAGTGTACTTTTGGGGTGGGGAGGCGTGCACCGCAAACAGAGTTACAGATTACAGCGAATATTTTTTTATGCACTCTTCAATATGTGTTTATTAACGACCTGAATCAATATATTTTTTCCTTTCCATTGTTCGTTTTAAAAAAAAAAAGCACCGACGAAACCAACGGAGATACATTCACTTTTCCTGCCGTAACTGCGATGGCTTCGTCGGTAAAAAATCTATAACTCGAATGCTGCGATTTATTGCAGCTCGAAACAATTTTTATTTCGTACATGCAATTTTCTATCCAGAAATAAAAACAGTTGTAACTGTGGTTATTTTTTTATTCCGCGAACAAAAGTCGTTTCTTGCGTTTAGTGTGTTCGGGTGAAATTCAATCCTGTTAGTATTAGTTTTCAGGACTTGCTGCAGCCACCCTGTATATCCGCGTACGGATACATCCTACATACGGATTTCCGTCGATACAAGCTTTTGGTGTCGTTCTCCCTCGACACCTGATCGACCTTCGTCACTCTCCGATTTCTAATCTCGAGCCTCAGCGACGCTCCTTCTTTGCGAACGAACCACCCGATCCTTTATCCCTGCAATCCTACTTGCGAACCCAACGAGAATCTCTATCCGCAGTCAGGATGATCCACTGGATGCTGGCCTCAGAGAAACACGCTCCATGCCCATCGCACGATATCAACTCAAAGTCGCTGCTGTAGTCCTGTGTTATTTGCCAAAAGTCCAGAGACCCTCCGTTTATTCCCACAAGCTCGCTATCTCTCCGCTCGAACCTCCGATGCCATCAGTATACACCATTCTACCACTCTTTGCCTGGTTTCAGATCCCGACAAACCGGAGGGTTACGACCAGCCGCATTCTCAGCAGACAAGGATAAGTAAGTTACTACATTAGCTTTTTTTTTTAAATACCACTTTGTTTGATTTATTTTTATTCGCAGGTTAAGGCAACAAAAAAAGGAGAAATGTATTGATTCGCTTATTTCGAATAATGATAAATTCAAACCTCATCAATTACACCATAATTTTCTGTAATTCTCAACAAATTTTAATATTCGATGTCACATTTTATCATTTTTGTCGAAGCCTGTCGTGTTGACTTGATTTCAGCTCACAACGTTATCACTATCTTTTTTTCCCGGGAGGAAAATTCCGACTGAATCCCAGAGTGACATGTACATTTTTGCAGTTTAGAGAGTTATAAAAACGTCATAAAAAATCGGGACGGAAAGAGCCATTTTTTGAGTGGATAATAAAAATATCTGGATGTAGCAGAATTTTATCGTTTTCGCATACGGAAGAGAACGGTGAATGAATAAGTGACTTTTATTGGAGTTACATTGACAAAGAACAATATCATAGGTAGAGAGAGAATAGTAAAAAAGAAGAAAGATCCGTTTTAACATATTTCATTAAGGTGCTTTTAATCAATAGCACGAGTTTATGATAACTGATGAGGTATGAGTAATGAGACCAAGCTGCGGTTTGCCACATCATCGATCATCTCATACAGGGAGCGATGATCGTTCGTTAATATAGTTCATCCCTGGCCTCGGTCCTTCGCGTAATCTGCGACGTCGCAGCGACTCCCCCTTCGTTTATCTGACTTCATGTAGAGTCTCTTCAACGGTTTTCCCTGTTAGCCCCTCATAATGTTGAGTCAAGTAAGGGGTCAAAATCTCGATCCACCTTTCCCCGAGCGAGGGTTCAGCCGACGAGGGTGAATCGGCTTGTATATATATACCAAATTCGTTTTTGCGATCTCACTTTGGCAAAACTTTTCGCTCCGGACGAGGAAGAAATTACTTTATTATTCTTGGCGCGTGAAAGTAAGCGCTCCATAGTTTCTCCCTTTCTGGTCGTTCTTTTTCTTCCTTCCTCTTTTTTTTTTGTTGCCCCTTGCTACCGGTCGAGTCTCTCCTTCTTCCTTCAACTTTATCAAGAGCGCAATAATAAATATGTCTGGCCCTCTGGATGATAGCAGCTGACTTTTGCCGCTGCGTCGATGAATACCCGATTTTCAAACACCAAGAATCTTCAGTCTCGTTGCATCGTCATGATGAAATTTTGTTTCAGGGTGTACGTCCGGGACGGGTCCGTTCCTAGACCGAAAAGAGAGACATTTTAATTCTTTGAAAGAAGTTTGAATACTCGTTTCTTCGCGGGAATGAAGAGCGCGAGGCATTTATAAGTCCGTCTACTACTTTTTGCCGAGAGCTTTACCGGTGGCGGGGCTTGCTCACGGAGGCCGCCCTCTCGGCTCTTGTGCTTTCGATTAAGCTCCGCTGGTACTTAAATGTGACCGAGGTCGCGACCCAAGAGAACGGAGCGGGTTCGAAAGCCCGAGAAGTGTGTGCGAGATGGATATAGAGGGAGGTGGAGGGGATGATTCGGGTGGGGTAAGAAGAGGGTGGAAATCCAGACCTCGAGACCCCGGACCGAAGTATTAATGCATATAGTGATAATAGTATAAACGTAATATTACGCTCGACGAATGCAGTTCCCGTGGGATTAATTTAAGTCCAATAGGATTATCCTTAATCTCGGTAGTCCTGCACTTTTCCTCTGTGCTCTAAGGACTTGAGGGATGCGATGCGCGTCCATTGCACCATCGTGCCAACCTCTGTGTTCACGCGCAGGGCGCCGGACGGAAAAGCAGCCAAATTAAATTGCACCTAATAGTGAATTTTCATTCCTCGCTGTGGGATCATCAAAATGGAGAGCGAAAACAGAAGAACCGAGGACAATAACAATTACCTGAAAACTTTTTCTTAATTTTCAATTTGCTAAGAAATTTCTGCATATTAAACAAATAAAAAATCAAAAGTCTCATTGTGTTTCTGATTAAACTCTCTTCACGAATGGACCATCCAATTACTCTCTCCCAATCCCCTGGGAAATTAGTTATAGACAATTTCAAGCATTTTTCCTTAACGTTCCAATGACGAAGCATAACTCCCCCAGTAATACATGCAAAACGATAAGCTGGCTTAGATTGTATCAATGAGTGTCACTCATCGGAGTTAAAAGGAGGAGATCGGGAGATTTCCTCATTGAACGTCCAACACTGAAATTATCAGTAATGGCTTGAACTCCCGATTAGCCAGTACGATAATTAACCGCTCTCGCTAATAACACTCCAACTAGTCGAGACCGACGGGACAATGTATTTCTCCTGGGTCGACTGTGGAGCGATTATGTATCCTACCAATTCCGATTCCGTGACCACCTCGAATCAGAGATGATGCTCTAACTGTCACTCTTATCCTCCGTCACGCTTGTGCTCTCCACCATCTCCCTTGGCCTCTGGCAGCCATGTGAATTCAACAAGCTCGCGCTTTCCGAAATGTAATTACATCGATGCATGCATTGGTGCATACACCGACCGGTGTATACGCAGACTGGTGTTGCCACAGAAGCTCGTCAGAAACAAAATTGTGTAACGAGATTTCGTGTGGTCGTCACGCACGTAACAACGTGTCAGCCGCGTATCGTAAATACGTTAAGACTGGAGGTGACAAACATACACGATGAAATTGTTTAACATTCCGGACACCGAATCCCGAGCCCTCGTTACTTCATTGGTCGCTTTTATGGAAACGTGTAGATACGTTTGCACGTGAGACAATAAAAAAGACTAGGATAACGAAAAAACATTTTTTTGATCTATAAAAACATTGTATACATGTGTATTGCTTTATAAATTTCAGGTTACGAGAGCACCGCACCGGTAGCCACTATAATGGGTCCCCGTGAGCAAAGGGTGCCTTCGGGTGCGACAATCACCCTGAGGTGCGTCGTAACATCTCCCTATCAGACTCGTCCCATCAGGGGCGTGCAGTGGCTCAGGGACAACAAACTCCTGACATTCCAGGTAATTGAAGTCCGGCGAGTCAACTCGTTGTGTTAACCATACACTATATTCTGCTATATACTTTATTATACCCATTTACGTTGGTACAGACATCACGATTTATAGCATGAAGCAGTACAGTAGCTGGTTTTTTAAGTTCGCAAGTAGTTCTTTGGTTTTTGTAATTTTTTAAATCTTCTTGTGGAAAGTGGATTCGATGAAAGTGAAATTGAATTACCGAATTTTGGTGTTGTAATCGATGGTACAGTAATTCAATTGATTTTTAGAAGATTCTCTTAAGGATCCAGCTGGCCTCTTTTAATAAATGTGAACTTACAGAGGGGCTACTGTATCCCGAAAGCTATTTCTCCATTTCTCATCTGTCTTCAACGCATTGCTCGACTGTATTACATAGAGTTGTGGTATATAGAGCTAGTATGTATTACATTTCCGCCCCCCAAAGTTATTATCTCGGACGTATTTCCGCGGCTCTCTGACACACGTGGGAATAAGAGGTATCTCGTCTCGTTCTGATTCCACAGGCAGCGCGTGGCGGGATAAACGTCGAGACTGAAAAGGACGCAGCGCAGACTGTATCTGTGATGACACTCGCTTCGGTAACTCAACAGGACGTTGGAAAGTATACCTGCCGACCCACCGAAGGACGAAGTGACACCGTTGTTCTACTCGTCGAGGAGGGTGAGATATTACTACATAATCACATTCTAATGTACATTGCTTGCTGACAAGCACAGGTTTTTTTTATTACCTTTTTCACCGTCGCTATCACTCTCAAAGCCTACACCACACCACAGAATTCACTCATTTCCAAACTTTTTTACAGCGAGCTGATCTCTGACAACGACCAATGACAGCGTCTCAATGTTTGGAAGCTATCGAGACACACAATTTTTTTATAAGGCGACTAATTTTGTGACCTTTTGGCAAAACTGTCGATATGATTGTGGCAGTGATGCTATTATAAATGTATAGAGTGTGGTCGAAAATTTGTTTAAAAAAGGATATATGTGACAATCAGAGGAGTTTATGTTAGTCTATTATTTTCTTTGCAAATATCTTCACCGATACGTACGAAGCACCGAAAGTGAGACTAAGTCTCGTGAAGAGAAGCCTGTCGAAGAATACCACAGACTGAACAGAACGAGAGTCTAGCGCTGCGCCGGGGACGAGCTGCGAACGAGGACAAAAAAAAATTAACGAGCCTGTTCAACCGTGGCTAACGACCATAGTCTTTCTGCCTTTGCCACAGCTCCTGAGCACCAGGGTATCTTAGAGATTGCGTATTCCAAAGTCCTCGAAGGATTTTAAGGGAAGGACGGTATATCACGTTGGAGCTATTTGTCTAGCTGATCCCCTGGAAAGGGGTTGGTATGAGGTTGCCGAGGTTAGGTTGATTCCGTACTCCGTGTGCGGCTCTCGGAATTTCAGAGTCCGTGTGCTCCCGTTGCGAAAAAATTGCTGGTTATCTAACGACCATTTCGTTTTTACGTTTTTTTTTTTTTTTTGACAAAGTGAGGCAAGTTGGAGATGTCCATTAGATCCGTTGATAAATATATAACTTTGTCATATTCCAACGCCATTTAAAATGGACTACATATGTTCAAAGTATATTCAATGCATCAGTTACTGTCGTCCCGTTGTCATTTTTTGTCAGGAGCGATTCAATATTGAGTTTCTTATTTAAACCCATCATGCGGTTCATTTATTAGTGAATAACACTTTTAATCACCTTGCTTTTGTGCTGGCTAGAGGATAAAACAAGTGATTAATATCCAGTAGAATTTTTAATGAATTTCATTAATCAAATGTGATGATGACAGTAACAATAATGGTTGTAGTTGGATGTAGTACAAATTGGTAAGACAAATAATCAGAGGTTGTTGATGCAGGGAAGCTGTAGTACTGGGAAGTACGTTTGCATTCTAGATTCACAGGGTGGTCTCTATTATCGTGAATTTTTCTTCGGAAGTTATTGCTCGAGCTGCGTGGCGACGGGGAGCGTCGCCGGGCGACGTCGTAGTTGTCGTCGTAGTCGCATTTTTCCAACCCCGACCGCGACGTCGTTCTCGTTCAACCGCTTCTCTTCCTCCGCCAAAAGCTCGTCCTTCTTCTCACGCGCACCCACCCCACCAGTCCTCACTCTCCTTTAGCATTGTGTATACGCAAATGTGCTCCATAGGTATGTGTATAGCACGGGACGATAAATCAGAACTTCAGTGAGACTCGTTTCGCAGTTTCGCAGATTGTGAATTTACGCGCGGATTTAACAGCAAAAGTAAAAACAACGACAATGGCCTCTTACAATTGTATCGCGATAACGGATGAGGCATTGGACGAGATGAAATAGTGAAATGGCCAGTGTCATCTAATACAAGCGATGGGACGTTTTCATGGGATTGTTTTTTTCGCACCCTTTCATGAGGGTTAAGAAATAGGACATCGTATGAATCTTTCTATGAAATTTAGATGTCACTATGATCCATAGCATTAGTCAATTAAAAATTATGCGACTTTGTTATAGCTCGACCGATATAGAAAAATAACTTTATAACTTATCACATCGATGATTCAATTGAACGTTATCATAATCAGTGAGTGATAAATTTGATGTACAATCCTTCAAAACGCTATCACGATAAAAGGTCCCAGCACAAATGGTGTTACACACTGCGGTATAAAAAGTCGTTGATTATTTTTCTCATAATTCATAATACCTACTTTCCCCGCAGTTCATTATCATAATTATCATAAAAATCGTTTTTCCACTTGCAGAGGGCCGTCGTATAATAATTGGGTTGACACAACGGTGCCATGCTCGAGGAATAGGCCGGAAGGGGAGACACCAGCGAGAAATCTCCATTAACTCCGGCTCAACGAAACCGTGGGTCTTAACGACATTGAGGAACCGCCAGAGTTGTGCTCGTGCTCTCCGCGGTATACGTTGTCGAGGCTTGGGACTGTGCTCTGGTAGCTCATTGCGGGCAAGAGAATCTCGTTGGCGGAGAGAAGAGGTGCTGCCTTCGGCGGTGGTGGCGATGGTAGTGGTGGTGCAAAAACCCACGCCCTGGTGCAGTCCCAGACAGTCCATGGTGGAGGCGAGCTTTTTGCTAAACTGTGCGGATTCGGTGCGGGACGGCCCGAGCTAATTCTTATGCGATCGTAAATAACGTCGCGCATATATCAAAACTTACAACGACTCCCAACCCCCGAGAAGCAGAAGCAGCACACTACCGCCACCTTTCCACCGGTTGGCGTCGTAGCGACCCCCTTGATTCCGCCTAGTCGCAGCTCTTCCGCGCTCGTGAGGCGCCGCTCTGTGTTTCCTTACATCTCGGTAGGACCTCTCCATTCCTCTGGTTCTTCTTCGGGGCTGCTCTCTCTCTCCCTCCCCCTTCTACACCTTAACCAAGCTTTCAGCACACTGGCAAAGTCTCAGTTCTGCCAGAACCAGGCAGAAAGAAACTGGAAAAAGACGCTGAAGGGAGATGCAGAGAAGAGGGTGAACCCGGTACGACTTCCACCATCCTGCCAGATTAAAGATACAATCCGGCGATTCTATTAATTAAGAAAGTTAATTACGAGAGAATTCAATTTTCCTAATTGCCCATCAGCGAGTTTTTGCGTGTTTCTATCCGTCCTGGTCTCACCTCTGCTACACTCGATCTCCTTCCCCTTTATCCTCTTCCTTTATACCTCTTTACTGGTACTCTTCCCAGGCCAACGCCACACTTTTTTTTGAAGATCCTCGCCGAAACTTCTTGCCCCATTCTCTGTTCTCACGATCTCTTTCTCCCTCCCCCAACACACCAAACTATAGCCTCTTTCATCGTTTTTCCCCTCTTTTTTTTTTTGTTCCTTTCTTTTTTACTTTGCGACCGCCTCCAATCTCGACTATCGCCCCAAATCTGAGTCTCTTGTCCCCTCTTCTCCGAGAGTTCGACTTATTTCTCTTGATTTTGAAGAGGGGAAGAATTATATTACGGCCTAGGATCCGATGCCCCGAACACTCCGTTCAACTGTCATGTATACCGACATACCGAACGAATTCAGCGAATCTGAATTCGGGCGGGAGGAAAGGATGGATGATTGCGTTGAGTTAGTCGCGTTGGCATCGACAGTGAAAACTTTTCCCTCGGTTCACCGTTAATTCGGCAACTTCACAGACTGGGAGGAATTGTACGTGACTGGTATTTGTTCGATTGCTTCTGAGCTGATGTTGCGGTACTTAGAACTATTGAAATGTGTCTTATATTAGTTGATGTTCCAAGACGTGACAACATTGAAAGTCAGTCGCAATTGGTTTCAGGAAATTCATAAATTTTCGAGAAGCCGTGTCCTTTGATGTAAAGGAAATTCTTGTGTTTCAATCTGTTCGCCATTTGAATTTTCATCAACCGTTGATTAGACGATTGTAATGATTGGCTCGCATCAATGTATGGTATCGTTCAAACGCATCAGTTGTTCAAATAGTTCCTAGGTTCTCCGTTGGCCTTTTCGTTCCTTTTTTGTTCATCCCTTCGCAATTCTTTTCCCAGTTGGCATGGATCTGCAGACGCTTTAGTTCAATCGACGGTTACCAGGTTCCATTGCCATTGTTCGCGAGATGCGAGCTCTCGAAGCCAGCGGCGATTCGATAGTCCGGGAAAATTCTATCAGAGTCGCGCTTTACAGTTTCCTCTCGCCAGCAGCAAGGTCGGCTCCCGATAGTACACCAAACTTTATGCCCCGTACGAGCGAAGCACTCGAAAGCGTTGCACATTAAAGTAATTACTTTACCGTTCGACGGTATTACTTTTCGCGTCCACTGCTTCTATATATATCCAGTGATGCCAAAGGTTCGCTGTATTTCCGTGCCAGTATTGTCGACCACTTTGATTGTATCCAACACTGCACGAAGAGGAAAGCTTTTAAAAAAACTCGTACATTTAAACCATTTCAATTCCTGGATCTCTTCCGTATTATCACTTAACGATTTCGGACTTCATTATCAGAGATAATCCGGATCATGGTCGGATCAGTTGTGTTAGGATTTAAGTTTGGATTTCGACAAGTTGAATTTTTTTAAAGTGTATGTATGCGATAATAATTTGTGCAAGCTACAATCTTTTTATCATATTTTGTCTACATTATTGTAGTCAGTGTCAGATAATCACATTGAACTGAACAACTTTTTGTTCTGAATCTTCTTAGGCTTCATAGTTTCGTTAGTAGCGGGTTATTCGGATGAAGATCCATTGGGCGTTGGGTTTTTAGCAATTCAATGCTACGATAGGCTTCCAGCTTGGTTTAATTCTCCTATCATGAAGGCGTTGGTTCATAACGCTCAATAGTACCGGCATAATCCTGGATGAAACATTTCTCAGTCTATAGTATAGTGCAGATACAGGTTATTGACTCACCCGACTTTCATGGTCTTTCTCGCTGGCATCCCATGGTAGGTGTCCATGCGTTTATCGCCCATTTACGCGAATTTAACGCGAATGCTGCTGAAAGTCAGTTAATGCCTTTTCTGTTCAGGTACTCAATAGTTGGATTATTCCAGGGTGAGCACGTAGTTCTCGTTATTCTCCAGCGATACCAACTCGTCGCGTTGGACCTCTATCTGCGTTTTATGTCAACTTGGCAAGGATGTCATCTGGAATATTTTATGACATGCTACTCTATGCTATACTGCGCTATCCACATAAAAACATATTTATACAAAAAGCTTTCGACTGTAAATTCGACTTTAAGATGGCAATGAATTAAACTTACAAAATTGGATTATGCTTAAGGCATGAGTGCCACTTAAAGTATAACGGAAAGGTCGTGTAACTGTAAGAACGGAGATAGAATTTCTAGTAAAAACTTCATACTAATGGGCTCTTTAAAATCACCCCGAATTCAAAGAATCTATTGACTCATTTTGAGTTTAAGATTTTACTCCCGTTTATCGGGGGATGATCTACAAATATGAAACTTCACAGTCTAAAGTACCATTCTTTTAATTGTGCTCGAATTTCTAATGAATCAATAACGATAATCACTGTTTGATCAAATTTGGCAATTTATGAGATGCAAAAATAGTGATTCCAACTTGTAGAATTTTTGTTTCATGTTACAGGAGAACGTACGGAAGCCATGCAGCGAGACGCTAGCTACATTTCTTCCGGAAGCGGAGCGAATGGTGGAAACAGCAGTGGCAGAGGCACGCACTGCTGCCGGATACTGTTTCCGCTTCTACTCTCTGGACTTCTAATTCTCCGGCGTAACGGCCAAACTTTCCTGCATTAACGCAACAACAGTATTTTACACGGTGTATATTTCGTTGGTGTTGTTCACTCGCCGTACGGTGGTCGGGGGAATAAGCTTACTATACGTTTAACGCGTATACATATAGATTAAAGAGAAATATACGATAATATTAGCGTTAAGTTGTGCGCTCTGGTCCACAAGTTAATTTGTATGTATGGCAACAGCGTCTGCTGCGAACGATCGCATGTATGTCGTATAAAGTACAACGGAGAGTCTGGTTGAGAAAATGAATTTATATATTAATATGTCACTGAATTACCAATTAAATTAATAGAACGTCACGATCATAATAATTGTATACTTTAATTCTTCCTATTCACCAAAATCGGTAAAAAAAAATTTCGACCAGAAAGTAAAACGATAAAAAGGTAAAAGCGTAAAACGAACGAGTTCATACAGCTCCGTACGTAGATGATAGGATTGCAGTTACCCACGATCGTACAGTTAACTTTTTAATGCGTTTTTTATTTTTATGAAAGCTTCTAGCTGAATGCCAGAAAATAATCTCGATTGTATAACGTTTGGTACTTGGGGCGGAACATCCTGGAAAAAAGATGTTTGTGCTTGCTTCAAAATCGCTCATGGATAGAGAAGCCCGTGGATTTCAACGTGATTTAATTACAGCAGATGAAGAGCGACGGAATGCGGGGAACTAAAAATCACATGAGGAAATCGATTACAGCGAAATGTGGATGTCGCACTTTGACACACGGTGACCCAAAAAACTTATCGCCGTGTGAAATCTCTTCGGAAAACGGCGCTTTACATAAGAGTTATCTGGGACAGTAAATTTATGACGTCGTTGCTTTTACGACGCTTCAGAAGTGACAGAAACATGAGCCACTCCGAAGATTTGCATGGAAAGCACATGTATAACATCGACCATGTTCAAACAGGATAATTGTGGGGCCTTTTGGGTTTCGAGTTGAGTTGGCGTACCATGAAATCATGACTTCGATGGATAAGACAATATATGAAGTAGGATTAAATTGGAGAGTCCAATAAAAAATGATAAAGAGCTTTCGACGCGAACGAGGACAAATTAAAACTTCATCACTGATATAAATATTTCTCATGTCTTTATTCTGTTCTATGTAATATGTACATTCGTGAAGATAATTCGTGCTATAAAGTTTTAATTACAGCCCATACCACGTTTCGTACTCCAATTAATTTCAGGAAACACCACGAGCGGAACTGCGGAATCAATCGTGAGAGAGGAAAAGGCTCGAGAGTCTCGACTCTGTACTGCCAACTTGGTTATACGCAGTTATTCTATATTTATAAAATGTGGGTGTTTGTATAAAATATGTACATGTGAATGTATGGCATCGCCGACGGCCGCTACATGTCGACATAAATATTGTAAATATATTCCGAATGCATTTACATAAATGTTGTTGGTGCAGGGTATATATATATATATGACCAACATTGCTGACATTGTACATGAAGAGATAGGAACAAACCTAGTAGCAATAGTCCGCGATGAACGTTGAAAAAAAAAATGTAATTCGTGCAATTGATGCTTCAACTTCCTGGAACATACAGCAGAACATAAATATACGTTTTTGTAAGCACATAACGTACCTGCATTGCCTGCTTGGCCAAAAAAGAAGCCTTTGAATTTTTCGCGTTGCTTTCAAGTGGATTCAGTCGAAAAGTATTTTATGTTGCCTTCAAAATCGAGAGTCCGTTTTTTACAACGAATAGAAATTTATTTCGTTACACAGTACAAGAACTCAAGTTATGAAAAAACCTCAACTAACGTTTGGGTATAATATGCTTTCGATCGGAAAAAAACTGCGCTGATTTTTTTGGCGTTTTTATCGATATATTTACTTTCATAAAGGCTACTATTTCAAAGCATATTTAATGGCAATTTATTCCAAGTACACTTTACACAGAAATTCAAATACTCATCATCGCAAATAAAAATAATAACGAAATTATTTTTAAAAAATCATACTCTCGTATCACCTTCAATTTTTCAATATTTCGAATTTTCACTATTGCCAAGAATTATAGCTGGAAATTGATTCCACGTTCTCTCTGGAAAGTAAAATTTCTATTCGCTAATCGAATGTAAATGGCTATTATTACAAGGTAATATAAGCCAGAATCAATTATCAATCAGCAGTTATTTCGAAATCCCTTGGAAGCTCCTTTCCATCGCTGTTCCATATTGTAATAACACCGAATATCCAGTCGCTGACAAAATAGACGTAACGTTTTCGTTTTCCTTGTGTTATCAAAATTTATTGATAGCAAAAGCTAACAATGGCAAATAAAGAAAAGTGTAGCCGTAAAAAAAGGTTCCTAAAATTCCATTTTCATAACAATACACGGTCTTGGTTGAGGTCACAGGAGCGATGAGATGCGGGAGAGAACATCTTCGCAAATGAATTCCCACTGCCTTTGAACGGGTCGACTGGAATAACCACCAGTAGGAGTCTGAATTTGCCTTCCTTGCTGCTCGGCCCGACACCAGTCGACGTGGGACACTCACTTCACATAAATGTTAATAGATGCATTTCACACGTTGTCTCATTGCGAGGGTGTGAGCGTCACAGTGTCTGCCGAGGGACAGAGGTGTGAGGGATGAAGAGAGACAAATTGAACGACAACATAGAGCTTGACGATGCTGCGGCGGTCGTCGTACGCATGAGACGAGAGTTGCAATCCGTTGGGACAGTAGATATACATAATACTATTCATAAGCACGCAGCGAGGAAAAGAGGTGGAGGGAGGGTTCAGTCGGGGTTGTGTAGCTGTCCGACAAGAGATGCAACTCTCGTTGCCATGCAGCGCTGTCGCTCATGTTCTATCCACTAGAAAAATCGTTCGAAGCTCTACAACCACAGTGACGGTGCACGCTCGCGACGAGAGTTCTTTTTATTTCGCCTTTCACGTATATATATATATATATATATATATATGAGTGTGTGTATAGATGTACATTTTTTCTCTTTTACTTCAATCTGCATCGTTGGCTCATCCACTGAATAATTCATTCCCGATGAACAGCCAGTCTGAGCCGTGCGTGGACGCAAGGATGTTGAGTTTCAACGAGCCAGAACCAGAGTAAAGAGAATCTGAACTAATTATAAGTGAGACAGTTGGTCGATAAACCAAACGCAAGGCTTGTCACGAATTGGCATATCGAGCTTAGGTGCTCAATTTTTTATTCTGCGATTAAAAGTCACGTACGAATTGAGATTTAAACCAAAAAAAATAATGGTAACGACTATCAGATGGACTTGGGCAATCGGAGCGCATTGTTTTTGGACGAGAAAAAATGAACGTTTTTTTTATGAATGGTAGTTGATTGCTTGTAATTCGACTACCCGAGCCTGTTTGCCTCTTGTCGGGATACAAAAATGTGGTGTAATTGGAAGTTATGTTTGAATTGGGCTTTGAAAATGGTATCGATATTTTGCTAGACTTGGTCCACGCAAGCGAATTGGTTATTGGCAATAAGAGGAAACGGTTTTTTTCTAATGGCATATCAATATCAATTTGACCTGATTGATTGACATTTGATTACCTGTGAGGGGTTGAATTGAGTTAAGAAAATGTGAACTGATCATAAGTGAGGCAGTTGGTCGTTAAACGAAAACCCAGCGTTCGAAGAAATTGGCGTTTCGAGCGTCGCTGTTCGATTTTATTCCTGTTATTAAAAGTTACGTCGTTTTAATCGAGATTCGAAAAAAGAACAAACTGGTAACGACTATTGGCTAGACTTGGTCAACCAAAAAGAAATGTTTTTTGACAAAGAAACAAAAAAATCTGGTGACGAATAGTAGTTGATTGCCTGTAGCTTAACTACCTGAAACAATTTGGCTCGCGAATCAGACGAATCAAAAACACGTGCAAACAGCCATTTTTTACGGACCTCTTTTTTCGCCCTTTTGGAGCATTCTGCGTGTCCTACCATGATTTTTCGGAAAAAATGTTATCCCGATAACAAAATTCTCACTTGTCTATCATGAAGGAAAAATGGTGAATTTTTCAAAGCCGCGACTCGCAACGTTATTAAAACAGGAAGATCAACTGTAGAAACGGAAAATCGAATATCTCAGCAAAACCATCGCTACGACTAATTGCAGGATCCCCACCAAGCATCGCGCGCTCGGTGATCCCCACATTTTCAGGGAGCTTGAGAGATGCCCGTTATTATCGATAATAGTTTTCAGCCCGTTAATGGAACGTTTAAGCGGGCACGCGGAGAGGGAAAGGCTTCCCAAAGCCGGAATAAAATAACACTAAATTCGGGAGTGGCCGTGAATCAACATGCTTTATGATTGTTCGGGTAACTATACGCGCCCGGTCGAAGTGTGAACTCTGGGATGGTCCGGGCCGCGAACCAAGGGATTTAATAGAAGGTGGCGTATATATGCCGTATACATATATATATACAATGTATACGGCAAACTCATGGAGGGAGGCGCGCTGTTTCCCGGTCCAGGATCGGGTGCCCAACCGACGATCGTCCATACACAGAGCGTGAAAATTGGAAAACTGCATTGTCCGCACCCGAGTTCCCTGCTCTTATGGGACACATTGGCTAGTACGGCGCAACTATAAATTTAACCCTGGAGCTTCTGCCGCCCCTTCGTCGCCACTCGTTGCTGCCCCTTCTGCACTCGATTTCTCCCAAATTGAAGGTTGGTTTATCCGCAATGTTGAGTATGAAACGATGACGTTCGCATTCGCTGGCGCCGTCACAAAGCCTCGTCATAGTTGCTCGATTGTCATTAAAAAAAAATTTCCCCTTCACGCGAGAAATGTTGATAGTGTGGGAATTCAGGAGACGGGGCTGGAGATTTGGTTCGGGCTTTAAACGTCAACTGCACTGCCATTGTCGATGAGCAAAATTTTCAATCAGCTTTTATTTTTTGCTTTGAAGCCGAAAGTTCCCGGTTTCGAAACGTGCAGATACGGATTGCTGTCGTCGTCGTCAACGTAGAGTAAACGAACTTTTTGGCCAGGGGAAAAAACCGGGGAATACCTATCAATCTGCATTGTGGAGTGGTCAAGGTTCGCTAAAGCTACACGAACACGCTTCACGCTGCTAGCCTATAAAAATAAAACGTACCTTCGGTTGGAATGGATTTTTGTGGCTATTTCATCGTGACTGCTAGTTTTTTTAGTGTCTTTTCAAGTGTAGAAAAATTGGCAAGTCGTGTACTCATCTTTCCAGTGTAAAGGGCTGCAATACTTTCTTAATCTCATCTTCAACATAAAATTGAGTACGTTTTTTCTATTAATTATAGTAATTCAATCAAATTAGTGCAGTATGAAATGTAATTTTTCTCGTGTTTCCCATTGAACTTTATACATTTATTTGTGGGTTTGCGACTTGAAAGATGTCGCAGTATTTTCGATCGAAAAATCCTGACGATTCTTCTGCATCAGTGACAAAAAATTCACGATCTCTGTACACAAAGCCATTCCAACATTCTACGGTAGCGCATAGGACACGAAAAAAAGCATGTCGCTTTTGTTTTTTTTTTCCCTGAATTAATCCAATATCCCTTTCAGCAGTGAAGCGCCAAAGAGGTATTTTCGTTTGTCGCAGTACTATAGCGCTCGGCGGAAAGCTAAAATTCGTCAAACGAACGGATGGGAATGAACAAACGAATAAAACAAAAATCGGGTTTCAATGTATGTGCACGGTAGTGTATATCGCTCCGGCTCGAGACCCCTCATCGATAAAGAGTGTTTGCCATCTTGTACGGTGCAATTCAATTTTGGGAAAACAAATGGCCCGCTTTCGTATAAGCTGGAATTGGTCCGGGCTATCGAAAAACAATTAAACCAGTAAAATATCGACAAACACGACTCGGACCGACGGTTGATATTTTATCAGCCAATGAATGGAGCCGGAAAGTGGAAATGAGCGTTCGAGAGTGATAGGATATATGTGGCAACCGAATGCCTCTGTATCCCCGTGCGCCCTTGTGACTGTGGAGCCATTCGTCGTTTTATGTACGTGAAAGCAGACTGCGGATACACGTGAATGTGAATTCACCAGGGAGTGAGTGAGTGGTTCAAGCAGAGGATTGCGAAAAAAACGTGCGATCAGTTCGTTTTGCCCGGTGGATTCATGCGTAGGCATTCATTTCGATCGTCGGCTTCCCAGCGACTGGCTGTGCTAAATGCGTCTTCTCTTTTTTACCCCTTTTTTCCTTTCTTTTTTTTTTTCAAATTTCCATCACGTTTTTTCCTGTTTCATGCACGTTTCATCGTCCGTGGCTGAGTGAGTGAATGCGTACAGCATGGTTGAGCACATTTTGACCGCTCGATCGTATAATGTCTAGTGACTACACGGTGACTAACGCGCAGAAAATGGGGGCAAAAAGGGAAACATTGGTAGCCTCGATGTCGGACGAGAACACAGCATTACACATCTGTTTCCCTCTTCCCAGCAATTAACGGACAAACAATTTTAAGCTCTCTATCATTATAACTCAAGCGACTATCCTTTGGTCTCCAAACGTCCGCAGGGACTGAAAGTATTTACCATACGTCAAAGTCTCGATGCTGTTTTTTCTTTTTTTTTTTAGACTGTGCATTAAAATACTTTTTATGTGCCGGTCGACAAGTAAATCACTGTATAAAGACTATATGTACCCAATTCTATGCTTAAAACTATGTAAAAAAAATACTTCACATATGATTTCTTTATTTGGGATGAACTAAAGTTTTGTTTTTTCTTACTTACCCCAAGAAAATGAAGTAGCAGTAAGTAATTCGTGCGTCTACTCTTAATCCTTTGAATAACTGCGACTACACTTGACAGATGAGAATGCCACGCTAAACCTTTTCATCATAAGAATTGTTGCCTTAAGCGTCCCCTTAGCGGTTTCGTCTCCAATAGCAGAGCAGCACGTCGAGCTTCGTTTCGCGAGAGCCTCGGAGGCACCTTGTAATTACATACCACGTCTCGTTGCATGGAAATTAATTCTTTCTTGAGTCGAGACTCTGCCCATACTCTCTTGTATCTCCCGTGCTTCGGTGTAAGGAAATAAGGATGCAGCAACGCTGTATTCCTGTCGTAGTCCTCTATAGTTTCGGTTGTCGAGGCAGCTAATACCAACGGCAGCACCGACGGATCTCATTTTGCGAGTTTGGTGACTCCCATGGGCATTCGCCTCGGTTAACATAAGTAAACTCTGTCGAGCCGAATAAAATAGAATATTTTGACCATCTATCCGTAATTTGTTTAAACTAAAA
Source organism: Clistopyga incitator (assembly GCA_947507545.1). Taxonomy (NCBI): domain Eukaryota; kingdom Metazoa; phylum Arthropoda; class Insecta; order Hymenoptera; family Ichneumonidae; genus Clistopyga; species Clistopyga incitator. Next base: position 10,198,096 of record OX382173.1, on the reverse strand, counting down.
CGATTTTATTTCCTACAATTTTTTAATAATTTTTATTCAGAAATGACTCCAACATTTATGATTAAAAAAAAATTATAAAGGACTTTGGCTATTAAAAATTTTAAAGGAATAGTGAGAAGAGACATATATATATATTATACTATGGTTCGATAATTAGCCATTCAATGCAAAAGATCTCGGAGATAAGAAAATAAGAATAAGGAATCGTTTTTGAAAGAAAAGAAGAAAAAGGTAGGAAAGGTGGAAGGTATTAATTGTTCTCGACGACGACGACGACGACGTCTCCGTTGAGTCCAATAATGAAAAATGTCTCTTTTCATCGCTCTCGTCATAATCGTTACATTTATTTAAACAGTAGTGTCACGTCAAGGGATATTTTTTGTTCGCTTTACATTACAGTATTCTGAGTCGCACATTATTCATCATACCACACGCAACGTCACGACTCATTCGACCTTTCGCTTTCTCACAAACATGCATACACATTTTTATTCATGTTTCCTTCCTTTTTTCGGTTCCTACGACATGATATACAATTATCACGGCCTGGCTTTCCGGGTACGAATGTTTGTTTCACCGCTATTATTACTTTTCTCTTTTTCCTCATTATTTACAATGCGGTGAACCAGATAATTTTTCTGTTCCTTGTTGTACGAAATAAAAAATCTGCAGTCTGGACCAATTCAGGTATTAAAAAATTCGATATTTAAGTCCCTCCGGCGATGATATATTTTTCTCGAAAATTTCCGCTTTCATTTATTCGCCAATATCTGCATCCCACTCATTGATTTTCACTACCGTGGTAAGCGGTGTAATAATTAGCAGCTACAATATTCCCTCAAAATAAAACGAAACGAATTTTACTTTGGCTATGAATCGAAATAATGGAAAAAATAAAAATTGAAAATACGTTTGAAATTCATTTAAAGATCATTTACAATTTTACCAAATTGCGAATTATTACTTTGTCTTATATCAATCAATAATCAATAATTGCATTAAAAGTCTCAAAATACTTTTCCTCATATCGACAAATAACATTGTGGTAGTAGTCAATGACTGAGACGACCATCTTTTTCCTTCGTTCTTATCTACAATTCCATTTCTCTTCCATTTTCTCCTCCTTTCTTTTCATCTTGCGATTTCCCGTTCGCCAGCGGTAAGGCGTCAATCTGGTGTGCGCGAGTGGATTTTGCCATGAAGAGACCCACAGCGGAACGGTTCATGAGACAGAGAGAAAAACAACCCTTATTTGCGCGTTGATCGATCGATCGAAATTAGCGCTATACTGGAAACATCTCGTTAACCGAGTTAACTTTGCAGAGCGGAAAGAGCCATGAAAAATCCTCCCCTCATACATTATTCACTGTCTCCGTTCTGCAACACTATAGACGAATGTCTAATTGACTCATTAAACAATTCACTGTGAAGCGAAACTGGATCTACCCTTGTTATTTTTTCGGCTGGAAAGAACGAACAAAACAGCTTTTTACTTTGATGCTTTATTTTCTTCGTCAATTACTTTGATGTTTTTTTTTTTCTCAAAGTGCCAATTTTCCAACGTCGGCAGGAATGGGAAAATGTTATCTTCGTTACTTGAGTGAACAATTTGCACCAAATGACGGGTACAATTTTGTAAAAAAATAAAATAACACTTTCAACATGCCGAAAATCAAAGACGTTTTATTATAAGTCACAAAAATATTGAGCGGTTAACATGATTTAATATCAGATTTTTGTTCTGTTAAAAAAGTAATTTTCGATAATTTCGCTGTTTTTGACATGTTAACTCACTGAATGAACAGTGTCTAAGCATGTGGAAAATCTGGTATCGATTACTATAACCCTTTATCTGCCAACGTAATATATGTGCATCTTCTCCAGTTTTAGTTTTAAAAATGTGTAAAAAGTTGATGAACTGTAGAATTCTATTAGGGATGTTGTCTATGCTCCAATTTCATGAAAGGAGAACGCATTTACACGTAAAAATGTGAGAAGTTATTTTTACAAAAGTGACATTTTTCCTCTATTTTGATTCAAAAACGTGTGCAACATTTAATATTTTTTCGTTGATTGGGAAAGAAACTTGGCTTGAAGAGTTAGAGTGGTAGCAATTAATTTCAAGTCCATGCGATTATTAATGTATAATTAACTATAGGAATATCGTTATGACTATATTGAAGTTACAATACCTGTAGAAAATAATTGAATGGGCCAAAAAAGAATATATGTCATTTTAGAACTGCCACGACTTTCACGATTTTTCCGAATGATCCTGATCCCTTTTTTTCATGAAAAATGAAAAAGGAAGTACTTATTGAACTGAATTTTCCTGATAATTAGTGTGAATCAAATAGCTGTATCAACAAGGTATTAAATTTCTGAATTAATTGTTCGTTGAATTGCCCAATATTACATTCCATGCTGAAATATTTAATTTGTAACCGTATCGAGATTTCATTTTTTTAATTGATTGCACTACATTATAAGAATTTCAGATCATTATTAAAAAAACAATAACTAACCATTATTGAAAAATGCTTATGAAATGAGTTGCGGTTTTTACCTCTGTCTCCATACCTCGAGGACATAAATATACACCAGTTGTCATTGATTTTGACAATACCCCATATAAAGTAGTGTAATAAAAGGAGCGTTCTTGTGTCTGGATTGAATTTGCTAGTAAGATTTCTCTCGTATTTTTGAGCCCTATATCATTCACACCTCTAATACGTCCATAATCATGAGGCGAAACAAAACCGTGAGCGTCTTGTCGATCCCATAGCAGTCTGTAATTTCTCGAAGGATAATTATCCGTCTCGTAGGATCGAGAAACTATTATGTTTATCTTACCTTTCTCCTTTCTCGATTCTGATAAAGCCTCTTAAAAATCATCGACCTTCGATAAACAAACCGCATACAGATTTTTCTGTCAATCGCATGTATCGCATATTTAACTATAACATTTCTTCAATATACAACGAATAATTACTTCTTTAAATCGTATTTAAATATTTATATATCTTCGTAGTCGTATATAATTGTCTATTTTATGCATTTATTTTTCGATCTATCCATATAGTTCCGTTTTCTACGTGACGCCACGTCGCACGATTTTTATTCGATATTCAATATTTTTTCCCCTACAACGAGCCTCGATATTAATGACCTTTTGATTGTTTTTTGATCCAGCGGCAAAACGAATTTGATTTTCCATTTCCAAATTGAATAACAATCATCCCAAACGAATGAGAGTGAAATAAAAGGTTCGAGATATCGATATTAAGAAGTGCGTTTAACGAAAGGGCATCTAGAATGGATAACATAGTAATATTATTTTTTAAAGGACTTTTCCTGCCGTACATATTTTTTTTATTTTACACCGGCAATTTTCCTATCGTATAAACATTCTTTGTTTGCATTCCAAACCCCACATATTTACCCAATATACAATCTAGCCCTGAATGCATTTCCAACGGTCGTTAGTGAAAACAAACTTTTCCTTGCATCGTCAAGAAATACGACGTGACATCTTCGTTTAGATATACAATGGACTGTACAATTAATTTAATCGATATACTATTACGATCTACCGGTGGAATACAATTGAATCCGTTCATCCCGATCTGCGTAGGCTGCCAAAGATTTACTTCTAATCGACGAACAGGTTGATTTTTTAAGAGTTATTTCTCTTTCATTAAGAAATCTCGAATTTTACTTTAGCATACCACAGAATCATTGTTTTCTCGCCCTAGACGTCACATGCATACCCTTATTTTTTGATATCGTTAGGCAACACACATGCGCACTCAAACTCACGCATCCAGTCGTCCAAACTTACGAAAGTGTTACAATGTAATCTTATACGATTAATATGATTTATTGAAAAACAAATGACTTAGGATTCCGTGACGTGTGCAAAAAACCTTTGCAGCTATTTCAGCACACACACAGTTTTTAGTAATATCATTATTATTATTCAGTGAATTTAATAATTATTCTACAGATAGTCGTCAATGGCCTTCTCGATAAATCACGATCAAATGTTCTCGATAAATGCACACTTTGCTATAAATATGTTCACTTTATTTAAACCGCAGATTACCCGCTGTTTTTGTTTCTTCGTTTCGTTTTTAATTTAACTTGCTCAAATCCATGTACTGCCGATCGATGTTAGCGATCGAACGGCGTTTGTGCTCGATGTGCTCGTATTCGTTTTCATTTTAGTTTCATTTTTTCAGGTAAAACGTTTGTTTGTTTTTAATCGATTATTGAATTTCTCACTCTTGGACATCGCGCGGCGCAGTTAACTCGGTTACACTCCGGGAGATGGCGCACCGTACGCGCGCATGCGTGAGGCATCAGTCCCCCACTCCTGCGCATCCCATTAGGCCTCGTGAAAACTGTGCAGATTCGCTCACCTTAGCAAATTTGCAATAAGTAGTGTGAGAGTTGCTAGCAGAATCGTCGGTGTTACACCGCAACTTCCGCCATGTTGCATCGCTGCCGGATGTTCACCTGTAACATACGATTGGAAAACATTATTTCTCCATTTGGCGCATATATTTCTTGTAGTCATACAAGAGAAACTGGCGATAATACCAGCGGGAAATTGGTATAGAGCAAGAAAGTTCTCGCCTACAAAGACAATAAAGCTTTCAGAGCTTCCCGGTTTCCTGGGGTGAGTGGTTAATGAAAGGAGACGAAGGCAAGCGGTGATTGTACGTTGCCCCCGAAAACAATGCTTATTCTCCTGCTGGCTCTCAGACTTGAACGGCCATTAAGGATAGAGGACTGGATAGAATTATTATATCAATGCAATTCGGAAGTTATTGCAAAAAAAATTGATAAAAATTAGCAGTAAGTGAATTAACTTAAGATGAATTTTCAAAAATATGTCTTTCACTTTTTGCTACAAATATATCTAACATTTGAAAAACATAATTTTGTTTTAAGCGAATGGGACTAATGTCCATCGATTTCAAAAAATTATATATTTTACGTTAGGTTATTCCACCAGAAATTACTGTTGCTTCCGACGTACATCAATTTTGATGCTTATACTGAAAATAGGGTGAATACGCATAACTTCATACACGCCCATAAACCCATGAACTGCAGCTCAGAGCAAGTGGCGTGGAATAAACATTTGTTTACGGTTAGGAATAGCGAGCGACATGTATATATATCAATACATACGCACGCACACACATACACACATGTATATATATATATAAATTGCACGCGTAAGGACCGAGAGTGAGACCGCAATTTACGATCGAATTGAAAACCTAATCCTGTGTCACGGTGCCATTACACGCACGTTTGCTCTATGTACTTTCGCTTCTGCGCCATAGAGAAAGACACAAATTAAGGTTATAGACAGGGTGTTGGACGTAGGCATCGGAAGGGTGCGAACCGAGGGGCGTTATCGAAAAATAGCACGTGGCAATTCGTAATCGCGTTAATACCCACGGAAAGGAGGCGTACGTGTGGGTTGCGGATAGGACCATCCAGTAGTTCACTATAACAGTGTATACAGTGAACTCTGTATATAACAAAGCAAGGGTTGCGGTGGTGGTTGGACTGCCGGTGGTCGTCGACACTCTCTCGCTCTGGCCGTATATCCATGGAGCTATGGTTGCATCGGGTTTATCGTGAAATAATTGAAATTTGCGGTCAATTTTCCAGTGTAATCAGCTATGTTTGAAATAACGTCGATGGCCAATGTGGCAACGTACGTCCTGCTGCTGGGTTTAAATTAATTATGCAGACGAACTGTGCCGCATTAATTTTCATCCTCAGCTCTCGTCGACTCACACCTCACACCCCGCCATCATGTCTGCGGTGTACAAACAGAGACCTGCTCCACTCTCGCATAGTTACATACGTGGGCACGTATCATTCCGAAGGTGTATTGTCCGTTTAGTACAAAGGGGGGTGCTGTTGCGTACACGGCAACGTTCATACCCGCCTCAAGCTTTAAGAGTGTGTCTATATGTATGCTTAATCCGTTCTGTTGACGAAATTGGGGAGAACCGGTAGCTCGATGGATCGCCGGATTGCTCTCGAGCTTTCCATTGTTGTATTATGCTACGGTATATACCTAAGCGCATTCGCCCGTGCAGCAATTCGAAATGGTGTTTCTATCGATCGCCAAACGCCAGCGTTGAGACTGCATCAACCGATGACTCCCTTCGCCACCCCCTCCCCCCCTTGACCCCCATACGGACCACAACTCTCTCGCTCTCCATCTCAGCTGCTGAGGTTCTTGATTGCTTGCACTCTGCTAGTTATTGAGCCATGATTGAATTGCGATCAAGTTTCATTTTGTCATGATATCGAGGATCGTTGAAATTCGGACCTCGCCACTTTTTGCAATTCTCTTGAGTGGTGACACACCAGGAAAACAATGGTTTTTGTCGGTGATGCTTCGCTGACTTGTGATTCTACCAAAATTGTGCTTACGGGTTGCTTATTATGGCTTCTTGAGTCGGTGACGTTCTTTTGACTAGTTTTGGAAAAGATTCAAAATATTTTTTTTATTATTAAAATCATAAGCGATAATAAAATTTGGCATTCGCAATCCGTTCAACCATTAAAATCCACGAGCTTCCGAGTGTTGCGAAAGAGCCTAATGAAGGATTAATGCAAACCGGCGCAAGCTTCGCTAGCTCGTGAAAAATTTAAGCTGTTGCGCTCAAAGTTCCCACATTAGTTTTCTTACGAACAAGATGGTCTAAACATAAGTTATGCTCAAATCTACTGTCTATGCTAAAGTTATAAAATTTAATACTTCAGACGAGTCCACAACATCGAAAATGATACTTTGCTTTCTTGAATAATAAAAAAATCAATGGGCGAGGTTTTATTTTTTTTCGTAGTCATAAAAGGCGCAAGAAATATATCGCAGAGTCTAAATTTTGATTTTTATTGAATTTTATTTGTTTCCTAAGCTGATCCATTTTATTTATCGACGATTAGACACGAAACTGTTAATTAATAGTGATCATATTTTAAGGGTGGTTATGGATAATGTGACGCGAATTTAACGATAGCTTTAACCCTCCGTATAATAGATCAAGGGCAGTTTGCGGTGTTAGGTGAAAATGCGTATGCTCATGATTACTATAATGTACCAGTGAGTAACGTGGGAACATGTTTGCGGTTAACGAGACGATGATGCGGTAGTGAGGGTGGCTGGAAATATTGAAGCTCCAGGTGTAAGCTTATCGCGTCAATCCCCTACCGACATTGTCAAACTTCATCCAACGAGGCGTCACGCCAAGCATCTTATGAACGAACGTACTCGGGCACCTAAGTTATCATGCTGAGAGGGTAGAGAGCGTTGGAGAACGAGCAGGAGATAAGGTAAAGAGAGACAAAGAAAGTTTGCCACTTCATCGTTAATTTCTCTAAGCGACGCTGTCACGATTGCCTTATAACCAACAAGATCATTGATCTTATCTACAGAAGAACATATATATATATATTTATATATAATGTGTTGTACTTGAAGTTAAAAATCTTCACAAGATTAGTTGATAAATATTGATCATAAAAATAACTTAGCATTTATCACTTTGAAGTTTTATTATTTTCAAATAATTATATCTTTCAATAAATGAGCCAATTGATAAAAATAAATTTTCAAAACGAATGATAAATTGAAATTTTAATTAGCAACTCACCAAAAAAACACAAAAAAATCCAAAATAAATTGGAAAAGAAGCTTCGTTTTAAATACTTTTTAGCGATCTAATTTTACTATCCTGTGATAATTTTGTCATTTCATATGTCTTAATAAGGAAGACACTTCGCTTCGAATAAATTATTAATTGTGATGTTGAGTGTAATAATTGTTTTGGAAGAGGGAAAGATAACGAAAAATAAATCTAGGGAGAAAAAAGTGTTTTTAAAACCTTTAATCTCGGGGCTCCTCGTTCACGATAACAACGGTTGTGGGAATATTAAACTCCAGCGTATATAGCCGCGACGGTGTACCACTACATATATTTTTTCACGGAAATTCTTAGTAGCGAATAAAATATCTTCCCGACATTTTCTCCCTTTCGTTCTTCCTGCTGGCTCTACCGCTTTTCTGCTTCGTGCGGAAGCGACGAAAACTCGGCAAGCACAGCACTCCAGCCGGAACTTCAATTCCAAGTAGGTCAGCCCCGATAACGTCAGACTACCCTCGTCCCGCGTACATCGCACCACGGATGCTGCGATGCACACGTAGGTTCACGGCGCTATACCTACTACTACGTAGCTTTAGAAAAGCTCCTACAAAATGCGTCAGTTTACTGTGCTTCTCCAGCGACTCTCACTTTAAGGTGGTACAATGAGCACTCTTAAAAAAATTGCGTCGCACACGGTAATTCTCAACATGAGGACGAGGCAACCCCATTCAGCTTTTAACACAAAAAAAATAAAGCCTTTTAATTAATGGCTTTATGGGAGTCCCAGAATTGGCTGTGTTTTGCCATAAGTTTTGCAGAATTCACCCCTACATAAAAAAAAATACTACACGTTTTTATCGTCAATTAAATCTATTCTAAAATTTTAATAAAAATGTATACAAGATGAAAATGTTGCCTGAAATTATCTCATTGGTTTTCACAATTGAAATTTTTCCTCAACTTTTTGTTTTAGGAATCCACAATTACATATCATTTTATCTGTCAATTCGAAAGCAGATATTTATAGATATCTGCTACTCTTTGGAGTGTTTTTAAATCGAGAATAGTTTTCGCAAAATGAATGAGTGTTTTTGTCGTTGGATCGAAATAAACCACTTCGCGATGATGATGGGAGAAAGGAATATTTTCGGGATTCCGGTGGAAATTTAATAAGTCCGAGGGTTGCTTTTTCACTCGTCCAGAATATCATGACGGTAATGTGGATTCTGCGAAAGTCGGGCAAGCAGCGGGAGAATGAAGAGCGGAGATAAATAGAGAGAATGGTATTCCAGGAAGTGAGTTTCGGGGGCCAGGGGAATCAGGTCGGAGCGGTCGTTATTGGCCGGGTGCGCACGTCCACAGAATTGAGTTAGATTAGGTCAGGTGGCAGCTAGGGACGATGGGCAGGAAGAGGCGACACAGAAGAGAGTATATTGAGGGGAGGGTTCGGGCGGAGTGGCACAGGAGTCGCGCACACAGGCCGAGTGAACCGAAAGACCGGTTGGGAGAATGGTAAAGAAGCTACTTACCATTCAGCACGTGGACCATTACGCTCGCAGGGTTCGCGTTGCTTGGGATGCAGGTGTAATTTCCGCTGTCGCTCGTTCTGGCCTGTGTCACCAGAAGCTTGCTCGTCGTTCCGCTCTCTGTTTTCTCCGTTTCCAGGGAAACACCGCCCCTGTGGTGAATGCTGCGTATTATCAAACATACTATCGTATCCACCTCGGGCCTCATATTTTTTTTTTTTCACGCTAATCAACTAATTTTCCAGCATCATTAATCTCCGATCAAAGTGGACTGAAGTCTCTGAAGTTCCAGGTCAACACTGTCTCTATTTTATTCTGACTCGATTCGCAGACCTTGATCTGTCATTTTAGCCCTGAAGAGCAATTCGTGATTTTAAAAAAATAAAAAATAATCCGCAGCTATTGATGAGGTACAATTCCTCTTCAAACATTTAAAATCGTGAGGTTATTGCTCGTAGAGGTGATTGAAGTTTGGTTCACGATACACTGAATAATCTGTGCGATGGTACGATTTTTTAATAATTTAATCGTATGCGCTGTATAATCGTCGTACATTCAGTTAACTGTGAAATTAATCTCAGGCCTTTGATGGACCGTGCACTGAGAAAAAAAATCTTTGAATCAAGTAAATCAGCATACGTCCTTGTTCAAGAAAATTCTTCGTTGGAGCAATCAAACGTTTAGTTTCTTCAATAATTATTGGTTGCCGAAAATGTATTTGCGATTATAATTAAAAAATATTTGTCGCACCAACCAAAAATTCATTTGAACGAGGTACGCTGATTAGTGAATTTAAACACTTCTTTTTAAATGTCAGTGTGGTATTTATTTTTTGCGCGTGTTTGACAAATATAATGTAAACCTGTAAATGGCAATACTGTGAGATAATCCGAGCATGTATGGATTAAGCGTAGAGTTTTAAAAAAAACACAGAAAAACGTACCTGGGACTGTCGAAATCCACGACCGCGCCACCATGGTGCCACTGTACGTTGCTCGGCGGTGTACTCTGCACGTTAACCGTGCACGTGAGGCTTATAGTGCTACCCTTCTTAACGTATAAGTCTTCCGGGTTCAGGATTTTCGCTTGCGCCGCTGCAACACAGATTAGAGCGCGGTGCCAGGCTTTAATGAGAGTTTCTTGGTCCAATGAGTTTGGCGAGGTCGAGGGTGAAAGAGGGCGCTGCGGAGGGGGCGGCGAAGCTCGCTCTCGCAGGAGTGCAACAGCACATACCCTTAGAGAGAGAATCCCGAGGCATCTTTGGCTTTACGCGAGCGTCGAGAAGACTCGAAGGTTGCAGCAACCTCTTGCCGCCGCTACTGCTACTACATCCCACTCAACCCCAACGCAACACCCTCCCAGCCGTTTCAAAATAGTTTGCCTTGAAACGAGGGATTAAACCTTAATTAAAACGATATAAAATAAGAAGCTCGAGCGTGCTGGAGTAGAGTAGCTTTTGGAAGTATAAAATTTGCCATGCACTTCTGTTACCGTCTCGCCGGCACACATGCCTGCCGTAGGATTCTTATATAGGATTCTCGTACTCCGGGTATTAGGCTAATGCACATTGTTCTCAGTTTTCCAGTCGTGAACTTTACCAAGTTTAATCCAATCGCCGTTGCGGGAGAGTACGGAGATATTTTTCTGGGGCGGTTCAATTATTTATAAATAAAGTTTTGCGCAGACCCTTGTAATAGGCGCACTTTGCACTCGCGTGGACCGATGAAAAGTACATTTTCGACCATATTTGGATAGATTTTACGATATGAGGCCATGAAAAAAAATCTACGTGGCTCTTAGTTTTCCAGTCGCGAATTTTGACAAGATTAATCCAATCGCGGTGGGAAGTAATCGAGATCTTTTTCGCGGGAACGGTTTAATTATTTATGAGTAAAGTTTCGTGAAGAGACTTGCAGTTGTCTTTTGCACTCGTGTGAACGGATGAAACGTTCATTTTGGACAATATTTAGATAGATTTTATTAACTAATTAGCAGCGTCGGATTCATGCTCATGTTCTAAGACGCAAATTTCTACTCCGCAGGAATTTTTTCAAATTTCTTGGCTGGCTAGCAATTCGCATTCCTGACATTGAATTTTTATGTGGGATTTTGATACTCGATTGAATTGACAATTTGTTCATGGAATACGATTAAAATAGTTTGTTGAGTGACTTCGGACTGTTTAATTTTGCGAAATGCATTCGATACAAGACACGCAACTCGGTCTATTATTGGTTCGATGTGTGTTGACTGCATCTCCGAAAGAGGGTTTTCAAGAGAGAGAGTGTGATAGATTATTGGCTGGATAGTTTGATGTACAAGATGATGCAGATTCGATCTCCGATTCCCTCTGCGCGTCCACATCTTTGAGCACCATCCGATAAATTGGCTATGACGATAAAGCAGCGGAAAAGATGCGGTCAAACCTCTGTAGTCTCTCAGGAGGAGATCATTCGAGTTCCCTTCAAAGACTCATGCATGGGAGGCACCGATGTATATGCTGCATTTGCTATTGAGCGTTATTCGGGAGATGAAATACCGACGGAATTGGTGAAATTGTGTTAGCATGACCCGATTATCGTTTTGCCAATATCAGCACTGAATTTAAGCGTTATTATTTATTTATATCTTTAGCAATCAAATTCTACATGAAGATCATAATTAATCTTGAATTCTGTAACTCATGAAAGCCAAATGTCAAAATATAATTGCCATCAACGTGCAGATTACAATTTAAGTTTAAAAACTCATTTTCCTTAAATCAGAAAACGTCCCATAGATAAATCATCTCCCATATAAGAAATAAAGCACAGCGCATGTTGTTTTTGTACAATTAAGCATAAAAACTTAAATGCTGTCGTTACAGAGTGTAACGCGCTGGAAGAAATAAAAAAAAAACGAGCCCTCTTTAAACTCGCCGTTCTCGTCGTCAACGTCGTAGTCACACTACGTATTGCAATGGATTCTAACCTGATGAGAATGTCCAGTGAAAGGCTTTCGTTGTTGTGGCAATGACAGGGGCACTTTCTGCAATGGGATGAGAGAAAATACATCGAGTTAATCGAGACTCTCGGACCGCGCTGGTGTCAGCTACTATAAAATTTCATAGTCGCATCTCTGCACCTTTTGTGAAGAAGTATTGATGAACGATAACCGAGAATTTGGGTGTGGATTAATGACATTGGATCCGAAGTGATGAAAATGTTATTACTACAGAATAATTCGGCATCAAAGAGCAAGTTGCTTTTACTGTGTCACAGACGTGTGTACGAATAAAGGAATTCGCCCAAATATTTAAACCCTTTTGGCAAATCTCATTCAGGAACGCTGATCCTTTCAAATCTGCATTGATATGACCAATAGTAAAAGAAAAAAAGTCATAAGTGATTACAGAACATATAGCGTCATTTCAAAATGATGATTATCATCACAAATATTTTTCATTGAATTCGTAGATTGTCTACCGAGAAAGAAAATGAGCTATCACTCGAGGTGATCGAAATAAATCTAAAATTTTGTTCTCATTCGAAACATTATAAAAATGTGTTAACAGATTGGCTGACTTTTTTTCTAACTGAATTTTTATACATTTGTTCTGATATTGAGTTTTTTTAAAAAGCAGATTTAACTAATTTTACCACTTTCTTCATTAAGATGGTTTAAACCGATTTCTAAATCTGTAGCAATCAATTCACGTGATTGTACCTCAAGGGCGAGCAGGTGTTTAAGATCGCATAAGGGTGAATAGTTGGCCGTGCGTAAATTAACAGGGCTACGATAAATGGTGAGGTGGGTAAACAACAAGTGGTCAGATGCAAATGTAGCTGTATCACGAGTCCTGTTCGCGCCGATGGACACGGCAACACAACCGAGGAGGTCGTGTTAGAGAAGCTGAAGAGGACTCGTGTGACCGCTTCTCACTGAAGGCAATTGGATCACAATTAACCGCACGCAGGTTTCGTCGTCTCGTTTGCTCGCGAACGTCCAATAGCAAGGAGGACAACGACGCAGGCGACGAGAAACGGAACAGAACACAATTAACTTGAATGAATTACCTTCGACTTTGAGCGAGAAGGCCAGGTTCATCTTGGGCTCTGTGTTCACCTGACACTCGTAGATGCCAGCATCACGAGACTGCACGAAAGCTATCGTTAATTGCCACTCGTCGCTTGTTTCCGGATGCTTCACCGAAAATCTTGCATCTCCGGTGTACGTTATTATCGACGACGTCAGGATATGAAGATCTCTTTTGCGCATCCAGGAAACCTGCAATCAGAATGAATGGGATCCGTTAGTATAAGATGGTTCATTAATCATTTTTAATTGGAAGAGATCATACAACTTGTTGCTGCAATATGCAATTTTTTTCAATTTCTCTATTTCTTAAAATCCTGAAGGAAGTTCAATCGATTTATGGACCAATTGTGCAAAGCACCTTGATGTCCAGATGTTGGAATGAATGAAGGTTGAGCGTGCTTATAGATCATTCAAGATCCATCATATTTTTGTTTACACTGTTTCATAAAAAAAGCCACTTTTGAACTTAAATCCGAAGGACCTAACATAGAGACACACAGTTTGACTGAACCACAGAGCGTATAAACGAAACTGCTGGTGCAGCACATATAATAGTTTAGTGATGGCTCATCAGCCAGTTTATCCCGCAAAGCCTGGCTTCGGGTTGACCAAAAAAGGCCTTTAAATTCTCCGGTCATGGGGACCATATAGTAGTTTCGAGCATTTATGAGCAGCAGTTAAAGATTGTCTCAGAGCCACCCCAACAATTATAGAAGTACGTGCTCGCCGCGCCACCCTCCGCCGTTCACCGACGACTCGAAGCTGGCTCCACATCTACGACGTATGGAAGCGTGTGCTGCACCGACACGACGTGCTTCCGTTGCACTCAGCTTTTACGTTCAAGTGTGCACCTACGTACAGCCCGTAGCCCGACTCCAGGGCACAGTTTCCAGTCACTGCTCGACGCTGGGGTCGTTAAACGTATTTTCCAAAGGGTAGGAGACATTCTCACCCGCTCGTTAATTAGCCCCATGGCACGACTTGGAGTCACGTCGTTTACCGGACGAGTGTCGCATCCCTCCCTCTTCCCGCCTTACAGTCATTCTGCTTTTCATTCCGTATCTTTTTTTCTTTTTCGTTTTCTTTTTTTCGACTGTCACGAGGTGGATAAGATGGAAAAAGGTTGAAGCGTAACAAATTCAGGAAAGAGAACTTGGGCCGGAAGAGGTGGAGGGGGTAATGATAAATAAAGACTTCGCAGTCTGTACTCAAGCAAGCCAAGATGCTTCCCCGAGAAAAAGAGTTAATGTTAACATTACTTTTCGTAGAATGAGTAGGCGTGGCGTGTTTGGCAAGGGTTGAAGTGCGAAAAAGGTTACGGCGAAATGTTTGCTCGAATAAATCTTAAAGGCTGAACTGGCTGAAGAGTTCCCTCGTGGATTCTTTGTTCATGCTCCCCTTTTTAATATCCTGTAACGCGTATTTGGGAATGAGAATTTTTCGTTGTTTTCACAAAGTAAGATACTCCGCGTTTGGCTGATAGATGAGTTCAGTTATTGTCGGGCTTTTTAATTAATTTCAAAATGACTGCGAAGAATTATTAGAGGCGCGCGAACGTGGCCCGACTATTCAAATTTTGCGGTGGCGTATACTGGTTTAACGCCAATGCGGAGACACGTTTTGATAGTAACTGCCTGACATTATGGGCCATAAGTAAGGCAGTTTCGCTGGATTTTTTTTTCTTTTTTTACTGCAGCATAAAATTCAGGCTGTTTGCTCAATCGTTGCTTATTCTATCTCATAGATTTACATATTAATACATTTTTTTCTTTCAAACTTAAATATTTTTCCTTGTTGGTAGAGTTTGAAAATGTTGTTTTTTTTTGTAATGTTGATGAATGTGATTTATTTTTTATCTTTTGGTAAAAAAAACATGGCGATATTTGAGGTTATCCCAAAACTCAATGAAGAATTCAGACTTTGAAGTCACCCGAAGAATAATTGATAGTTAAATTCAAGAACATTTTATCCGTGATTTTAAAGCCCAGATTTGCGAGGACATAAAAGAGTTAAAAGCCAATTAAAGCTCGGCTATAGCGACGCACTTTGTTTTCGTGTTTACCGGCAGTCTCGTTTTTTCTGTGAAGAATAAACCAAGTGAATCGCAATTTGCCAGGTGGTAAGCAGACGCTACGAGGATAAGTGGTGCACGGTGTCGTCGAGCATTCAGTCGTTCGCCGGGCGGCAGCCATCCTCCCTCAAGATTTGCCATTTTCTGCTTAGGTCAACTCGAAAGAACCCTCTGAAATACTCCGGGCTTTCCATCTTTTTCTCCGCTGTCCCGTTGGCCAGGTTCGCCGCTATTCGCTCGGCGAATCTTCATTTCCCTTTAATTCGTTGGAAAAGCGCATGGCTTGCTCGTCCTCTTCGTGGTCGTTTCACTGGGGGGTTTTGCCGGTCTATGAGAAAAGAGTGAAGAAGGGTGATCGATGTGCGCGGAGATAGCGAAGGAAAATATAAGGGTGGAAAGTGAGTTTGAAGCAAAGGAAAGAAGCGAGACGGACGGACGGACAGACAGACACAGAAAGAAATCGAGCAAAGGATACGTTGCAATTTATCCGAAGAAATATAAGCAGCCCAGCGCACCAGAACTCCAAAGAGGGTTGAACGAATTTCAGCGAGAACGGAAGAGTGAAAAAAAGAAAAACACGAAAAAGAAGAAGAAATAAATAAAGAACGAAGCAAGACGACCGCAGCAAATTCCTCTCTGCGTCTCTCATTCGCGTAACACCCTCACAGAATATTTTCCAATTCTCGCTCTTTTCCTCCCTCTAAGTCCCGCGAGTGACAAGTTTCCATCGAACAGCGTTTTTCAAACTCTTTTATCTACAGGATGTACGATTGCATCCCGGGAATCCGAAATGGAATCTTTCCGGGCCCCGAAGCAGTGTCTCCGCGACGAACCGGTTTCGGAATTGTCGCCGATTTGTATCGGTGCCTCTGGGGAAACACTATTTTCCGAACTGGATATGTGATAAGCGTTGAGGGGAAGGGCCTACCTTTTTTTTCTCTCCTCTTTCGTCTGTTGACGAGAAGGAAATTTTAAAATACCGATAAAACGTATCAGCATGCATACATATATTTTGGAGGTAGCACTGAACTCGTCTCGTCGACAGTTGGGAATTATTTCGTGCGCTTTCAATAATGAACTTCGATCTCATCACTTTTACAGATATCAGAAAATATATGAGAATTTATTCCAATATTTTATTACAATTAAAATTAATTTTCAGACCGATTCATTAATTTTCCATCCACAGCACTAAAACACTTACACACTTTATTTTTATCTACAACATTCTTCGACGTATCAGAAAAATTCAATTAGTATGATATGAAAATTTCGGAAAAAAGGGAATTTAAGGAAAGCCTTCTCTAAGAGAAAATAAAAAAAGATATCAAAACAAATTCGCTTTTTGTCTCGGGAGACCTTATCATTCCTTCTTTTGTAGAAAGTATAAGATCTTGGCGGAAATCTGGGAGTGTAACGGTGAGTGTAGCGAGGTGCGAAGGTTCGCGCGAATATATCTTAAGCAGATAGTGGATAGCGGAGCACGTATAATGCGAAGGATCGTGTGGATGTGATGGTGGAAAGCTCGGGAGTACGAAGAGTGAAAAGGGAGAGGAAGGGGCGAGAGTAGACAGCGAAATGCGCAGAGAGTGGAATAGGGTGAGGTTCAAGGGGCTGGCCGATGGGACGGGGCTAATTAGTATTGGACCTCTGTTCCTCTTGCACGCTCTGGTGAGCAGACAGAGGCGACCCCTTGGAGAGAGTCGAGTGGGCCGGTGTGGCGAGCACCGTCGGTTCGAAGGTGTTGCTAGGGGTGTCTTGGGGGTAGTTCCCGTTAATGAGCCTCCGGTAACGACGCCTTTTTTCATTCGCACCCATATATCCTGTTCCAAGGGAACCTCGTGCCCATCCCATGACCGCATCGCTTGGCCCACAGACACCACAGACGTATTCACTACCACGATTCCTGAGGGGGATGCCTGCACCCTCCATACCACCATTTTTCTACCCTCGATGGGCACGAAATGGATGCCATTCTTTTTCACTGGGCTCCCATCTTTAGAATAAAAATTCTGTGTTCAAAAGAAAAAACAAAAACAGCCACATGTTTATAGGTGGAAATAGAGACAGAGATTAAAATAGTATACGTGAAACGATTTGAAAATTGAAATTTCAAACTTTTTTAGGTGAATCTTCATTTTTGTATCACGACGTTAAAAGACAAGTCATTCATTTGACATTTCAATTTCGTAGTTAGTTTCCATTATTAGTATTGTACAGAGTTTTTTGATTGAAGTAAAAAAAATATTTTTCTAATGTGAAAAATGTCCTTTTTTTGCACCTGATGTCACGTACAATTGAGGTAGAAGAATTTAAATAATGCTCTATCAGTATATTGAATAAAGAATTCCATTATCTTTTCTTGTTGATATGACCCCCAATAATATGTATTCAGTTCTCAACAATTCTACAACTTCTCTCTAAAAATATTTCAAAAAATTACTTTAATAATGATTTATTTTTGCTCTTTCTTAAAATTTCGGTTAGGTTAGATCGAAACCCTCTCATGTACATGACATATATATATACATGGATGCTCCAGAACGGGCGGTGCTGCACACACCAAGTCGTAAATCAAGTTGCCGTCGAGAGGGACCGATAAATAAGTTTCTGCGCCGAAGTATTTTGCAATTTTTCTCGCCACCGCCATATCCGCCTGGGCCGTCCGCTGAGCTCGGCGGCCCGAGCTATTGTTTCCTCTTTGATATTCCCGGTGGCGAGTCGTCGGCGGTCTGCTCGCCAACCACTCGCTCCTGTGTCCCGGTATATGGCATCCTGCCCCCCCCCCCTTTGGCCCTTCGCACACTGTCGGCTAGCCAACCCACCGAAAGAGTGCGAGAGAGAGAGGGAGGGAGAAGGGCCTGTCCATAAATCTGGGCGATTGCGTGCACTCGGCACGCGGCCAATAAGTGGAACGTGCAGCCTGTAACCAAAAAGGTGGAGAACCGACGATTTCTACTGCGGCTACCAATTCTACTGCTGATGCTGGCGAGGTAACGTGACGCCTGGGCTCTTTTACCGTGCAGCAGTTAGCGAGTTTCCTGTCTGCAAGGGTATATGCGCATGCGTCCAGAAAAATGAATGCTGAATTTCAAGAATTATTTTCTATCCCCGAAAATATCGACTCCTGAAATCCATGATCATGTCTGGCCTGAAAAAAAAAAATTGTTTACTACTTGAAAAATGATCGTTTAATTTATTTATACAAGAATGAAGTATATACTCATTTAAATATAATTTTGTGGAGCATGTTTTAAGGAATATGTTAAGATAACTGAGTGACCCAGACCTCGATAGTTATTCGGTCTAATATTATTTCGAGAATTCGAAAAATCTTCATTTCGAAGGACATTTAAAGTTAATTTTGAGAGAACTTTGATCAGGTGGAAAAATTACGAATTTACCGGTAGGAAAAAGAGCTAAGATCGTGAGGGGAAAATGTCGGGTGAAGCTCTCGGTGCAGACCAGACATAGTTTAGCTGATGACGTTGCTCCATGCAAATTTAACTTTTCCTTTCAAGCAAGGCAAAAACGTGCCGAGAAACTGTAACGAGAGAGACGGATAGTCGCTGACGAGAAAAAAAAAAAAAAACGGAAACTCCATTAGATGCGCCTTTTCGACTTCGACACTATTTTCCGCCTGTTCATAATATTCTTGAGCAGACGAATAAAAACTGGTTTAGCTGCGCGTGTGAGAAATATTCTTGCGGGTCACAAAAGAGACCTGCGCGTATGTACACCCTTTAATTCCTGCAATTAAGGTTCTTCAAGCTGTCGCATTAAAAATGTGACTCTCTTTCATCCTCAATTTTTTAATTTTAGCATTTAACCGAAAATATTGTTCCTTGCCGCGAGACAATCAGTTTCGTTTAGAGTTTAGAATTTTTCTATTATTATTTTTTTGTTGTATCATTTTTTTGCAGTATTCTTATATCGTAGAATGTTTGAAAAAATAAAACACTTTCATTCTGCACTGGTGCAATCAAATTAATGTAGGAGGTAATATCCGTTAATTTTATTTCGGTCATATTTTATGGTTAGTACTGTAAAAACTCTTTTACTGCGCGCAGTGAAATAACAGCCGCACGAATATGTTCTTTGTGCTTCGGTTAATATGTAATAACTGAAATATCATTTATCCGGGTACTCTATGTGGCTCACTTATAATTGAAATTCTCATTGCGCTCTCGTAGATTCAACTTTTGCAAAAGATAACATCGAGAGCAAGAGTTTGCAAAGATTTGAAGACTCGCTTGCACTTTCGTTGAGTGCTTTGCGACAAACCGTGTTCGCTCACTCGGGCGGTGGCTAACTCACTGTACGTAACTCGCCATCATCACGGTTTCTCGTTTCTAGCTGCTTCGTTCACTCCTGACGATTTTTCGTCGTGTTTGGTCTAAGCCGCTAGCTTGGAAGGTTTTGTTCCGCTCACTTGATCACAGTCATCATTTCCATGAGATATAAAAAAAAGTGTAGTATAAAAAATGTTTTTTTGCATAGTTGAATATGATTATACCTTTGCATTGTAAGATTGTTGAACAGTTGCTGAAAACGATAGTTAACTAATTCATTGAGTCAGTAATTCATCAATTTATAAAGCCAATTCATGAATTCGTTAGTTCAACCAGTTGTTCAGGAACTAATTAAATTATTGGCCAACCAATTGAGTTGCCTAGAGTCTATTTAATACATTTGATATAGACATTTTGACATACGCTACGGGGGACTAAAAAATATCTGCAGAAATTACTGGCTCAGCCAAATATGATTAACATCAGCGAAAGAAAAGCATATCTCACTTCCATAAGTAAATTAATTTCGATGCTTCCTTCGAATGATATGTGGAAGGTAATTAATTAATTTTTTTAATACTCGAAGACATCAGAGGTTTTTATTTTATTTTGGCCATGGTAGCGTGTGTTAGAGATAAAATATATATTATTTATAAAAAGGAATGGCAGATAAATTAGCACTAATTAATTAATTTTGATGAACAAACAGTCCTTCCATTCTGGCAGAGGAATCGCAGGGGCCGGTATGTGAGATAATGTAAACTCTGGGTTTTTTCGCTTCCGGAAACGGAGATGAACCAAACATATACGTACATATACAGATACTAGATACTCAGTATTTTACCTCTGATAAAATTTTCTCCGCCGCGGTTTAGATCAGTAAATACAGGCTCGTGGTTTTCGAAAGTTGCTACGCTTGACATCGTTCGCTTGAATACGTTTTCGTATTAATTATTCGTGCAGGTCAATTAAGTCCAAATTGGTGAAAGTTCAATCGTAATTTTCACGTTGAAATGAACTTTCGCCAACATGATAATTTAATTTCACGACATACGGAAGTTTTTAGCGACGAGACCGCTACACGAATTGTTGCTATATTGTTGCCAGTGTCGCATCACTTTGATGTGACTTTCATATGGCTGTTATCTCCGATATTAAAGGTTGGTGCTTTTCGAAAGTTGGTATGCTGGACGTCATCATTTTATATATAGTTTGTTCACGCAGGTCACTTTACTGCAAATTCAGAAAGTTTCATCCTTATTTTCACGTCAAAATGATCCTTCGCTAAAGTGATAATTCAGATTTACTACATACGAGAGTTTTTAACAATGCGACCGCTACGCAAATTGTTATTATATTGTCGCCGGTGGCGCACCACTTTGATGTTACTTGCATGCGGCTGTTAACACCGATGTCAAAGTTTGAGGTTGAGAGCTGTCTCCACGGTGCAGTGGAAATTCGTTACAAGAGTTTTGTTCCGAAGGACATTTCCGGTTAAGTAATTATAATTTTTTAATAAAATGGCACAGGGTTTATTAAATTCGTAATACGCATAAACGTTCAAAGTTACAAAGGTAGGCAAAATTTTATTTAGATATTTTTAATCATATCGTTCCCTTAAACAAAATGTTTGAAAAAAAAAAGAAAAAATTGAAAAAAAATCCTTACCCCCATTTAAACATTTTCAAGCCTAGCAAAAAATAGAACACAGTAGTCAAAAATGCAAAATGGTCGAACCATCTCGCAGACGAAAATACAAAAAGTTAGCTTGAATTTTTTAGGAGTATCTTCATTACTATAAGAATAGTATTTCGTTCTTAGAAGCACTGAAACTTATTTCAAATCTTAATGCCACAGCCTAGAAAACAAATCTAACACGTGTTTGTGGTTATCGAGAGTCTCGAGGGGTATGCCAGTATTCTGCAGTGTGACATGGACGCCTGTCACCACGAATCGATAGACAGGACTACAAATAGACGCTTGAGTGCGAGCGAATCTCGGAGGTCTTCTGGGAGATCCGGTTCCATCGGGGAATTCCGGATTTTTCCCATCGACGAATCTCCATCGGGAAGATGTGGGTGTGAGCTGCGCTGCACTTGGAAGAGTCGATGCACGTCGGCGGATGCAATATAAATTTATAATGCTCGACCAATATAGGATAAATTCGCCGTTGCTGATCTTCTTCTCACGCGCGTCGGTTCGCTGCGATACGCTTCAACTGCCTACAGCGACTACCTTTACCGCCTAGAGCGGAAGCAGATGCAGTGGAGACCGAAAAAAATAAAAAGAAAACGTAGAATATGGGTTTGACGGTAGAACCGAGCGAGAAAAAGCTTCGACAATATTTTCTACCCTCTGGCTTTACGTCAAAGCAACTCCTTTCCCTACTCTCTGTCGAAATCTTCCAGCAACTTTTCGACTGCGTGACATATATTTATTTTTTTAGCTTCACGAAAGTGCACTTTTAATGGACCATCATATACATTTTTTTCTTCATCACATATGAATTATGAAAAAAAAAAAAAACACACACACAAAATAATGTTAGAAATCAAAATGAAATAATTGATTTGTTTCTGCCTGTGCCTTCTGGAAGTACAATAATGTTTGTAAATACCTGTGGAATGTCGATAAATTCGCTATGTGATTTTTGTGTGTGAAATTTTATTTTCATTTAATTTTTCAATAAAAAAACCTTCGTTTGTTCCAACACTTTACCTGAAATTTCAATACTAAGTTTGTCAAAAATTCCTTTTTTGCAATTACCACTGGTTAACATATACATACAAATTTCAAAGCATCTTTGGGTTTTTATTTTTTTCGTAAAAAGCTCCATAATCGTATTATAAGGATATGGCGTGTGACAAAAACGATGAACGTATTTCAGACTGTCATTGCAGGAGGAAGAAATGAAAAAGAAATATTTTACATTACAGTATCTCGAATGCGGTACGAAATGCCCGCGGCCTGAGCCCGCCGTTTTTTTTTTTTTTTTAATTGAAAAGATTCTTCCATCGCACTTATATCCCTTCCAGGAAAACTCTTCTACCGATCGTAAAAATCTTATTGGTCCTGTGAGCCGTTGGGCTTGATGGTAGTGTTACGGCCAGTAACGTCGCATGTAGTGACGTTTGTTAACGTTGAATCGGGCTTCCCTCAGTCGGGAAATAAGAGGAACAAGTCGAGAACGAGGACGATGAGAGAAATATCCTTTGATGTACACAGGAGCGAGGATGCAAGGGAACATAGCGTAAAAGCGAGGTGCTTACTCCTTCCTCAAGAATTCTAGGGCATATCAAGACCGGCCCAACTTACCTCCTCTTATTTTTCTTCTTTGCCTCCCCCCTCCCCCCGCCCCTCGTCGCCTCTTCAACCTTTCCTCATCCTTCTTACTGGCAGCTCGTCTACCTCCCCCTCATTCCACCCCTTCCCTCCTTTCAATTACGCAGTCGAGAAGTGCCAGGAGCATCAATTGATTTAAGAGCCACCTTACGAGAGAGTTGAAGGAGCTCAGAGTTAAAGGTTGATGGCTGTTCAGTAGAATAAAAGGATGGCTTCGCCTTTAGAAGCTACTGCAGCTTCTTCGGTGAGCCAGTGAAAATTCAGGCTTCCGAAACCGTCGAGCCAGAAGAAAATACACGAGCATTGGAAGGGTGAAAACCCCACACTCAGGTGGATATCCTGGTAAAACGTGAAATGGGGGTAAATAGGAAAATAAGAAAAGTGGGAACGAGAGCGAAAGTAGGAAAGCAAGCACGAGCCACGTAACGGTTGAGAACGGAGCGTTAAAGGAGTGAGAGCGTGACAGTCCTTTAGGATTAAAATAAATCCTAATCTAGCTCGGGTCGTAAAGTCAAGAGGTGATCGCGAGCACGGGGATTCAGTATATTCTTCGGCACGGATGCTGAAGTCGGCAAGAGGACAGAAAGTGGAAGAACTTAAATGGTTAACCGGAAAGAGCAGAATTGGCCGTAAAGGCAAAACGAAATGTAATATCATATTTGCAGACGAAGAAGCTCTTTGAAGCACCTGGAAAACATGGGAAATATGCTCGAAAAAAAAAATCTTGCATCATTAGCAAAATGGAGTTGATGACATTACAAAATGAATCTGATTTTATTTACTGAAATAACCTTTGAAACAGTTTTTTTTTCTGGAGTGGAATATCGATAAATATTCGATTTCCGTACTTGACAAAAAATTACATTATTGATAATGATAGATTTCATTATATTTCTACAAATAAATCAATTAATTATGTCACAATATGAAATTAAGTTTCAAATATTCATCACAAATTAAAATTTCGATTAGATTCGATTAGATTTTTGTAATATTTCGGTATAAAAGCAATAAAAATAAGATGATCATTAAAAAGTGGTTGAGCGAATGAAGGTCTCAATATATAAATTCACAGAGCAATGTCCATGCGCAGAGCGACTTGCACGTGACAGAACGAGTACTGGCAGTAAAGTCTGGTGAAGCGAGGTTAGTGATGGTCGAGCACTGGGCAAACAAAGTGTCCTCTTGTCAGGAGGTTATTCCACAGCAGCGACGAGCCACTATTCCAGTGCGAAGCGGTAGCCAGATCTTCTCCGGGAGGGAATATTGAGCTAGGTTAGTGCACAGTAGCTAAAGGTGAGGACAGGACGCTGCTGAATAGTAGACTGGCTGTAGAGCAGGTCGAGTGTTGTATGATATGGTACTCAACAAACGGCTAAGACCGAGGCCAAGAGCCTACGAAAGTACGGAAGTCACCAACTTCCACGGACCTTCCACTGCTTCCATATACTACTCACATCTGTCGCGACACCCCTGGTTATATACAGCACACTATATAAACACTTGTGCTGCAGTATATGCTTCCCCTAAAAATAAACATACTTCAGTTGGCGAGAACTAGGAGCAATGGCTGACCAAATCTGCACCCTTACTACTGCTACGAGCAGTTCTTCATGCCTGTACTAAAAATAAACATTCTTCAGTTGGACTTCACTTGGGCTTCAGAAAACAAAATACAAAGGCTGACCAAACTTGGTACTGTACTACTGCTTTATGGAATACTATATGCCTTGACTAAAAGGAAGATTCTTCAATTCGCGAAAAGAAGATGTAATGACTGACCAAAATTGTCCGTTACTCCTGCAACAAGGAATACTATATGACTCGGCAAAAAAAAACATACTCCAATTAGCGAGAAAGAGATGCACTGACTAACCAATCGTGCACTTTTACTACTGGTGCAGACGACGAGGTTCTTATTTGACATCCAAGTTGGTTGAAGAACGAATTTTTTCACGATTACTTGTTTCCCACATTTTAGGTAAAGTCAAATAAACCGTAAAATTTTTCGACTGAATTTTAACATTAAAACGGCATTTTATGAATCGAGGTGTATTTCAAAATCAGGAAATGCCACATACCTATATATATAATATGTACAGACGATTTTTTCTGGATTGTGATATTTTGTTTGTAATACTTCGTATATGACGAAAGTTTAAAAAAACAAAGTATGGTATCGATGGAAAGGAAAAATTGCGTGAAGAAGAAAGAGGTGTTATGCACTTAACCGCTTTTGGCTTCTGTCGCACACATGTTCACACTCCACTTAAACCTTGACACCCTGCATATCCTGGAAATTAAATTTTCGTGCTCCACTCAACTTCCGTTTCGATATTGTATTTTTTATTTTTTCCTCCCTTTCTCTTCTCTCCATCTTTCACTGAGCTTGATGGTTTGCCTCTCCACGGCAAAAACTTGGTTTGGTTCTTTCTCGTCCTCGCCTATCCTGTTGGTAAAAACGAAATAGTTGACGGACAGCCGATAAACGGGGAATAGTAAATTCACCGAAGCTCCCGAGGGTGCGCGACGAAGACGCTCGAGCAATTTTAACCGTAGAACAGAGATGGAACGATAAAAAAATGAAAGAAAAAAAACCCGATGCGGAGGTGAAATTCGCTCAGGACGCTTTGTTTGTCGTGGAATCTGATTTTTCTTCAACGAGTAAATCGCTATGTATCGGTGTACTGTGCTATAAACCGAAAAAATGAACGTAAAGTCCCTGGTGATGAAGTCTGCCGATTGCTTTCCGCTAGGATATCGATTATTCCATCATATCCTGTGATTCGCCATATTGATTGACCATGCGGTAGGTCGAGAGAAAATTAATGTACCGGTATTATAGATTTTTATACCTAATACTTTGACGTTGTTCTGAAAACATGGCAAATTCAGTACCAATATTAATATTCCGTTCCGTGACTAAAAATATCAAAAATATTTCTGTGCATGCATTGTACGCTAAATATCGAGGATTCACAATAGTGCAATTGTAAAAAACGTTTGCATTATTCGCCCGATTGAAATAGAACAACATAATATTTTAATAATCGCAAAAACCGTGAGCATTGAAAGCCATTCTATATAAATTAAAAAAAAAAACACCTTCAGCGTAATTACAAAAGTTGTACTCATTCATATTTGAACATCACGACCTGTGCGACTCCCAATTACATTCAGAAATCCCCATTATATTTTTAAACGCCACGAATAGAAATCCGCTAAGCCCGCGCACAAAATCATTAATAAAGTTTTATGAATGGAAAATAGTCGAGCGTGGGAAAACAGTGATTAATAATAATAATAGTGCCAATAAAATGTGCCGGAGCTGCGAGTATAGCGTAGTGAAATATGTGAACGGCGCTTTGATGTGGTCAGCGGATCGACAAAGGAATCAAGCGGTGGAAAATATTTTGCGCTTTCAACAATACGACCACCCCCTACCCCAATGTGTGGGTGTGTGGTTTTTTCTTCCTCCTATTATATAATATTGAGATTTTTTTGGATTCCCCTCCCTACACAACCGTGAGTTACCCATGGCCCATTGTTGATGCTCCTGTCACCCCTATAACTGCGGCGACTTATGCAGACCATTGTCAGTGTGCGCGCAAGCCTCGGCAATTTAGCGGGAATTATTCGCTGGCTGTGAAGGCGTAGAGCATGCTCGCCGCGTGAGGGGCGGACGTTTATATTGCGAATACTATCGCAAATTAGTTCCAGCCGGAGTCGCCAGGGCGTATATCTTCCTGTGGATGACGTTAATGTAAATGTAATTCGGCATATACATGCAAGGCGATTATATAAACGTATATATCGTTCGAGGCCGATTTATTAACGACGCAATTAATTATCGAAGGATGCACACGGGGTGGTGGCTGTTTAATCGGGCGGGGAAGGACTTTCATTCAACTCGTTAGCCACAAGCTCGCTACCGTTCTGCTGTACAATCTCGTTATGTCTGATTATTTTTCGGCTCGATTATTCATCCCGTTCCCATTATTTTCCATTTTTTTTTTTTTTTTTTTTCGTTCTTTTCGTGTACCATGAGAAATCGCTTTCGCCATCCTTTCATTTATTTGGTTAGCTGAAAAAGCTCACCACACCCTCCAATTGCACTTCTATACCATTTCGTCGCCCTCTACTGTCTTTTTCATCTGTTATTCACAGTTCACCGATTTTTAAAAGAAAAACCCACCGCCCTCGCAATAATTACTACCGTGGGCAATCTTTAGCCCGCATTCAAAGAAAAATCTTCTTCCTGCGCTCCTGCGCACCACGAAATAAGGAGCCCCGAGTGCAATGGACATACAGCTTCGCTTTTGCGACTCACGGGTCGGCGCCTCGCGATCTGCTCGGGGCTTCCAGCAAACCGAACGGGGAAAAGCTGAAGGCGGAGCAACGCCAGCGGCTGAGGCCACAGAATCGCGAGGTGTGAGAGCGGGGCCAGAGGGGAAAGAGAATCTCGACTCGGAATATAATGAGAGGTGAAGCCTTTCGGGCCGTTTCTTTTTACGAACGTACTATATATATATTCGGTTCATCATTACCGTCGTTCCATCGTTCGTTTTCCTGCATTCTCTCGGATCTATCCCTCCCACTTCACTTCCGGATGCTGCGATATTTTTCATTCGGCGATTTACTTTACTTCGGCTTTTTTATTATTTTCATATCGCTTATTTTATTACCTCTTTAATAATCGCAATGTGTTATATGGGTTTCTATTATTACACAAATTGCTCGTTCTCCATTTTTGTATTTTATTGTTTTATAATCGACAATTACGAGTTTATTACTCGACCCAATTCGATGTGCACCGTAATTATTATTTCCCGAAGAGCCAATGAGATTGCTTTCATTGTGAGCTAGTGATCAATTATTATTATTATTTTTTACATATTATAAAAACGATTGAGAGTAATTTTACCGTTTTAGTGGTCCAGAAAAGGCAAGATAATTTGCGTTCATTTCTACTGTAGAAATAATTGAAAGCTAGATCGTCTCATTAACATAAGATCACGAGAAAAAAGAATGGGTATTAAATCACAAATTGCGGAAATGCGTCCTATTATATAATAATCCGGAAAAGAGGAAGAAGAGCGGTTTTTCCGGCTGCGTAACACCTCAGAGGAATTTCCGTCGTTATTCTTGAACAACGTCCGTTGAGACGCAACCGAGAAATGAGAGTCGGTGGTGGAGGATGAAGACGAAGAGAGAGAGAGAAAGAGAGAGAGAGCGGGACGAAGTTGTGGGACGAGGATACGATTTGTCTAGGTGCTCCGGTGAAGCCCTAGGAGATCCTCTCGAGTTCCTTTTGTCCTTCCACAATTACGAGGTTTCTATTCAAAACATTCCCATGATTGTTATGCACAACGAGTTCTCTCGTGTCGAAGTATCCGCAAGGTGAAAAGGCCGTGGCTCGCAAAATGTGCAAGGAAAAAAATGCGAAGAAGGACGTCAAGGGCAGGAGAAAAATATGAGAAGAGTGGTAACTCAACACAAGGACAGGACAGTAGAAACAAAGGGAAGAACTGCCTTTGTATAATCTAGAAAACGACGAGATCTCCTCACGTCACGTTACTCACAAGCACAGCATTCGACCCTGAAGAACTTCAACAGAATCGCGTGATTTCGTTTGACTTTTGTCATCTCAAGCTCCGGCCCTTTTTCCTCTCGTATCTTTTTCGCAAGCCCTTCACGATATTCAAGTGGAAATGTAGGGCCTGTCCTTGCAGGGAGAGCGAAGAATCATAAATTATTCGCTGCCGCATCACCGTGCGCGCCGTCGTCAACGTCACCGCGAAGGGTGGCTCGGCCCTTTGAATACTCCGTGTATCTGCGTCAAATCCAGGAGCAGAATTTTACACAGGGAATAGAGGGACGAGAATAAACCGGGAAAAGGTATAATTCCCTGTGACAGTAAAACATGAAAGTTCGTGACGTTGACGACGAAGCCCTCAATGCAAACGTGATGGTTTGATGTCCGTCACTGAGACTGTTTTCAGCTTGGCACTTTCAGTTTACCAGGAAAGGGCAATGTATTAAAAATACCCATGACAGATGAAATTTTCCGCTACAAAGTGTATTATGAACAATTGGGACTGTGATGTGTCTTCCGGAAATTGTGGTTTAATTCAACAAGCAATTAAAAATATGATTGGCTCAAACAAAGGGTTCATTTGGATATTTTCCAAAGGGTTCATTTAAAAATTCAGTTATCCAATTACATTTTTTTTTTTCAGTGTACTTTTGTGGTGATAAGAAAACGACAGTGATGTAAATCTTATGACTTTTCCCATGTATCCCGTTTGAATTTTTTGCCCATCCGCTCACGGCGAACTTGAAACGTACAGTGTATTCCCATCGATGGTTCCACCAAGCCCATTAGCGATTCAATTTGTTTGGGTAATATATCCCTAGGTGCAAAGTACGTTAACGCCACAATCTTTTCTTCTTCTTCTTCTTCTTTTTTTCATCCCGGAGCTCTTGAATCTTAACGAGGCCAAGATAAAAACCCGACGACAATGAAAAATATGGTTACATCTATTTTCAAGGACGAGACCCGACACAACGATAGGGATATGAAGGAGGGTGAGCGTATATTATAGAGTGGGCCTGCACCGAGAAATGAAAAACGTCGTAATTTCGTTATCTCTTTGCCTTGGCTCTGCTTTTTCAATTTCTCTCTGTCTTCTCAGTCCCTACAACGTCCCTTTGCTTCTCGTACGAGTGAGCGAAAATATATTTTTCCAACGTCGTGGAATATTTTGCAGCCAACCCTCTTGCCCCCCACTATATATCGTGTCAACTCTATATGTCGTGCAATAAATAATTCCCCGCGACATATTTCATATTTTTCTCGTGTTGTGTCACGGCTGCGACCAGTCAGCCTGTCCAGATTACACCTAATATCCGAATGTTCACACACACGTGCACACACTCACACAAAATGACATTCTCGACTATGGCATCATGCTCACTTTATTTTCTGTATACTTTTGATTTTTTTTTTTCAGCTGCAATGAAAACATTTCTTCTTCAAAATACTCTCTAGGATATCATAGTCGAACAGATTCCAATTTGGCTTCAGGTTTGCAGCTAACAGTCGGAGCTTTTTCGCTGCTGAATCATGATGATCGATTGGGAAAGTCGTTTTCAGGAGGAAAGGGGAAAAAAACGAAGAAGAAAGACACGACGATAGGTGTGTACATGGAAGAAAAGAGCGAATGGTGAAGTGGTGTGCCGCAACTGTTACAGCGGGAACACTGCAAGCTCTGCGGATCTGGCGCTCGGAACGGTTTGCTGGAAGGAAAATGGAGAAATCGGGCGAGACAGACAGACGCGTATATGACGTAGGCAGAGCGTGCTTCCGCTGATGATGCTCGTAATATTCCTGCAATCGTTATTACGAGGGTGAACCAGAAAGAACGTTCAGACTGCTATATCCATGTATCGTGGAAATGACTTGGATGCTTCGGTGTTCGCCTCGACGGAACCCTCGGCATCATCGGTCGTTGCTGTCTGGATGTGAAGCTTTGATGCCGCATCCGAACCATCATCGTCTCGTTAATGACTCTCCCCGTCGGCGTACACAATTGGGGCGAGATCCGCAGGCTAAAAACGAGACAGGGACGGGATAAAAATGATGATGATGAGGAGGAATGACGAGGATGGTAAAAGGTTGAACGACGGGGCGGACGGGAGAAGAAAAATATAGATTGAAAGCACGAGGCGGACAGATCGTACCGATCATTTAGTAATGCCTTTTAGTCTGGGCGCTCATTACGTATGTAGGTTTAATCTCACTGATATTAGCTCCACGATCATCTGGAAGTTTGTCGGAAGAGCAGGTCTCCGGATTTTCTATTGTGAAAAAAAAAAAAAGAATGGTTGATGGACCCAATTATTAAATGGGCAAGAGGTACGTTAAATTTATTACTACAACGAGTTTTTATTACTTGGCTTGTCAGGCGATTAGTTAGGCTGATAATTGATTAGATGGATTAGCAACTGACTTTTGTTGGGTTAAGGTAAGATCCCATATTTTTATTGTGTTTGGTATGGAAGAAGCAACAAAAATATTCGATGCATTCGCGCATGCAACTATTTTCGAGTGAAATTCAGTCCATGTGCGCGGAAAAAACGCATATTACAATGGAGCAGGGGAAATTGTTTTTAGCTAGTGCGAGTTTGTAATAATTGCACCAGATGAAAAATTATTTGTTCGTTCGTGACTATGACGAACTTTTCCCGCAGCTCCTGCATTTCCATCACACGCGACAAAAAATATTAGTAAGAGAAAATTCTGCGTCAGACAGAAAATTTGAAGAGAAAAATTATTCGTCGGAGTCGAAACTTCAACAGCGAAAAATTCAACTTCAGCTGAATAATTTGAACGAAAAAAAAATTTTGCATCTGGCAAAAAATGACAGTGCTGTAAATGTGGCTTGATAATTCCGCGTACAAAACGCGTTTTTAATTCGAAATTTTCAATAAAATCGGTCTAATTCTATAAAACCATTTGTGCATCAACTACTGCATTACTTTTGTGCTCGACTAAGCCCAAAAAACGTCAGCACTATATTCTTCTTTTCATTACCATAAAACTTTATTTGCCTATTATTCGGTCATCGATTTTCCGAACGACGTCTATTTTCTACTTCCGTTCTTTCTTCTCTACCGGGGGCAATAAAAATAAAGAAAAACACGTGACATTCAAGCGAACGGTCATTGATCGTAAACGAAGTCGTTCGTAAATTTACCAACATTGAATTCGAAATGAGGTGGAAAATTCCAAGGAAGAAATTTCGAGGTAGCGATACTCGAGGCATATATATTTCGCTATTGAAAAGTACGCACTAAATGTGTATACCGTGCATTCAACAATATACTATATACGCCCTGAATGTATATTTTCGGGGTGCAGAAAAGTTGGCCAACCCGTTACCGTTACCGACTTACGATAAATACTTCCGCGCAAACTTTTCCCCTGTCTTCCTCGGCTCCGCTACATAGAACCTCTATTCTTTCCCTCCACCTTCTCTCTCGCAACTCACCTCCGAAACTCCTCTCTTTTTGCCGGTTAGAATTATTGTTCGGTCGGTAGTCTTCGTGGTATCTCAGCGATCCCTGAAACTCGCCCTGGAGCTCTTCAGCCCTCACCTAACTCTCCGGGAGCGCGAGAGCTTCACCAATCTCCAAGAAACTACGACCTTTCTGATCTCGTAGCATCGCAAACGCGCCACTGCGATTCGGCAGCAACTTGGTAAGATTTAGGTGAGGTCGACCTCTCATTTGGCAGCCAATTACAATGCCAGAGGCAACGGAGTCGATTCGAGTGAAGGCATGAACCGACGGTAAGGGTGGAAATATCCGGGTGGTAGAACAGTGGTTGAATTGGTAGCGACGAATTTCCACCGCCGACGAAATCCTCTTGTGCTTTCGCCTTTCCATTCTCGTACCTCGTGCCAGACACCGATGTACGAGCAAGTTGTTTGATTCGTGGTGCAAAGGATTCCGAGGGTTTCGTATGTTTGCAGCAATAGGAAGTTGGCTGGAACAGGTCCATGCCGAGCCAATGGGAAAGATAGACCGAGACAGTGTAACCGGAAGAGATAGACGCACAGACAAACAGACAGAAACACGTATAACCACTGAGGTAAAGCTCTTTAATATGGAGTCTATGGTTGGATGGGTTAAGTGGTAGCGGTTAGATTGCGGCTACAATGGACGCGCAATATGGGTATGATTGGATGTGTCATTGAAATACCACTACCCTGGATATAGTGATAGCAACTACTGATCCGGTGAGTTGCACCTTCCATCCCGAAATCCTTCATAAGCCTCGTATCAGTGAAATTATTGAGGACACTGTAATCTCTCTCTCTCTCTCCCTCTTCATGGCTTTATCTGACTACCTTCGTTTGTCCTTCTCCGCCTCTCTTCGTTAATGCTCACTCCCGGAATCCTGCACATATATTCACTATCTCCATCTGTGTGATTCACTACGCTAACTGGCTCTCCTAGCGGCCACTGTACCTAGGTTGTGCTCCGGCACTTTACCTTTACCACGTCCTCGGGCCTCGACCTCGAACTACCCTTTCCTACATGAATTAATCCACGCATATGAAAGCCTGAAGATCCCTCGAATATACTACCTGGTCTGCCTTCCGAATTTCCGAGATGTTTTGGCGAACGCCGCGCGGACGTCATAAAGTTTGCAGATATTCGTGATATTACTTTGCGATAATAAGAGGCGTGCCGAAAAAAAAAAATCAGTTTGTACTTTGTTTATGTTTTATATGATTTCTAAAGGTGCGACTGTGAATAAGAATTATGGGAGAAAATATAGGAGTTCTGTCGAGGATCGTACAATAGAATTATCGTGAAAGTGATTTGATGGAAATTCTACACTCAGAACTGGAATGCGTAACAACAAAATTCTTTACACGGAAACGGTTAATTACAAATGTATTTGCTAAAATGTATCAATCTCAAATTTTACTTGGAGGTCGATGGGCATACTTCCTGTGTAAGTTCTGACCCAGCATCCACGACGAACTCTTGGTAGGACATTTTCCAAAATGGTTATGCAAGACTCTGTCCGAAACTCCATCCAATACTCACTCCAAGACTTGGTCACAAGTTTGTGCCAAGTCACTTTGCAAGAGTCAGTTTTTGACCCTCGAAACCATTGAAATGTTCACTAAAAATAAAAAACGCAACAGCAGTTCGCATTAATTACGTTATCCGAGGCTTTGTGTTTTACTATTCATAGCCACCGATAACCGGCCTT
The DNA here is from genome assembly GCA_947507545.1 of Clistopyga incitator. Taxonomy (NCBI): domain Eukaryota; kingdom Metazoa; phylum Arthropoda; class Insecta; order Hymenoptera; family Ichneumonidae; genus Clistopyga; species Clistopyga incitator. The sequence continues at coordinate 10,164,314 of OX382173.1, read as the reverse complement.
TTTTCATGTGAAAGTTCCTAAGATTCTTTCCAAAACGGTTATGCGAGACTCTGCGCAAAACTCCATCCAAGATTCTTTTCAAGAGTCTTTGCTACATGTTTGCGCCAGGAAACTTCCCACTTATTTTTTTCTACACTTTTCCGTACGGAGACCATTGAACTATTGAAAAAAAACATAGAGCAGGACGGTAATTACCATTAATTACAGTAACCTCGTGATTAATGCGTTAATGTAATTTCTACACGATCCTACAAACGTACAGTCAACAACAGCATGTAACGTCACGCTAACCGGATTCCTCGTTCAACATATATTTCAATAAATTAACACGGGAACAGTTATTCAATCTCTCAACGGGTCTTTACATTTCAAGGTACATTAATCGCTGATTAACGAACACACAAAATAATTCGCATTTCGCTTAACCTCCAACGATTACAAAATCCGGTAATCCGAATCAGGGACGATCAACTTTTCGAAATGTCGTGTAATTAAATTTTCAATTCCCTTCTCAAAATAATTCACCATCATCAAACCCATTTTCGACAAAGGTTTTTTGAATCGTCGATAGAAAAGTCATTGTGTACATAATTCCGTGGGATCGAAGAGAAAAATGGCGGGAGAATAGAGCACAGAGAGAGAGAGAGAGAGAGAGAGTGAGAGAGAGAGAGAGAAAACAAAACGAAAGTCTCTCGTAGTGATGAGTGATTAATCGTCGCACTCGCGAGTTCTCGTTTGGAGGGTTCCATCGGATGTTTCTTCGTACCCAGCGCCGTTTCCATCTCGCTTTGTCACCCCATTCTCTCTTCACTACTGACAGTCCGCAATCTCAATCCTGAGGAACAAAAGAAATCCGCGAGATATGTTAACGAGGTCGGTGGTGGTAAAATAGTACAGAAAGAGTGTATACCGCATTCACCTCGTTTTCCTATACGTGTACGTACCTATAACACGTCCGACGAGCACTACCAAGAACCGACACAAGAGACTGTTACTGATGGAAGAGAGGAAATGTTTTCTCATCGGTATATGTATATACGGGGACTCATCGTTTCGCCAGAAAGCTTCAGTAATTCACGGACGAAAGCGAGCTTGCGAACTGCTGATGGTGCTGCTGCTGCTGCTTCGAGTAGTTAAAACGAGAGTGCTCCGCGCTGAGGGAAAAGCGCGACAGAGGGAAAATCACCATCGCCTCCTACTGTTAGCACCACCGTCACTACCACAGGACAGCTCATCTCACCGGTGTTCGTGTACACAGATGCGCATACAACAAAGAAGGGGTAAAAGCACGAGGATTCAGAGTGTGAACACGAGCGCAGCGGAGAGATCCAAGCGAGGGAAAGATATAGAGCCGTTTTCCGGGAGGTGAGCGGATCATAACCGATTGTCCTTTGTTTCGTCCCTTTGTTACCCCGTACACGCGTTTCCCACCGCTCGTTCGTCGCACTTTCATTTGTCCAAGCGCCCTGGTCTTGTTTAGGGATAGGATTGGGTTCTCGCTTTGCAAACTTCCATCCAAACAATTTTTGGGGATCACACTTTCAATTGGCAAGATCATTTCCTCAACACTGGCTATTAGTTGGCAAGATCATTTCCTCAACACTGGCTATTAGTTGGCAACATCCTTTCTCGTTGCAATGATTTTTCGAATGTTGGACATGCTTCAGGGTCGCAATATTGGAAAAGGCGTTTTTGAAAAATGAAATTTGTGAGTTTCCACATTTAATTCGTTTTATGTTACCGGAAGTTCGAATATAGATTATTCGATATTTCGCTTAAACATCATTGGCCGAATGTGTAAATGCTAAATCCTCAATGAATTAGACTTGAAGAAAAGAACAATGAAAAATAAACATTACTTCCCACATAACAAAAACAGCGACTCGGTGAGGAAGGGCTTCCCGACACCGTACAATGTATATCACGTTCCATAGCTGATTGGAGACAGGAGAGCGGAGGAGGGACGCGAAGAGGGCTTCAATGGGAAGTTTGTCGATGAAACAAATTAAGTAAAAAAAGGAAATTGGCTAACGGCCAATCTAGAAGCTCTTCCATGCTCGCGCTGCCCGGGAAATCCGGACGACTAATAATAAAGGCGACAAGCTCGGGTGCTAGAGCCGGGGATATCTGCTATAATACATGACAATAGCCCCCGTTGAACACTCGGGGCTGTGCACGATAAATTTACAACGATTTACTTCAACGGCCCTGGACGCAACGGGCGTTTTCATCGGAAATGGTGCTACATGTGACCGAAACTCCATGAGAGCTACTTCTCGTTACACGTTGTTAAACTAAAATTAAATTATCGAGCAGCGATTCAAGAGGGTCAAAGTTTCGCAAAAAAAATTTTTTAAAAAGAAAAAAAAATGAAAAATACGAACCTGGTCGTGAAGCTACTCGAAGTACTCGTAGTTAAAAGCGACCCTTGTCGATTTATTGGTATTAGCCAGTAACGTCAAATGGTAACAAGGCATTACTGCCACTCTGGATGGACAGCAGCGTGCATGGATTTAATATGCCGAGCTTCGAATCTCGGGCGATTATGAAGTACACTAAAATTACTTTGACAGCCTCGTAAAGCCGCGGTAGATTTAGAGACTCATAAGTATTAGTTTGCCATTTTTAGACGCGCTTTTACGAGAAATACTGTGAATTCAAAGCAAAGAGTCCGTACAGCAGTTTGTAATTAGCTGGAATACGGAATTAGTGGAAAAGCAATGGGACTCTGAGGGAAGATATGCAAACTGCGAGATCTGCCGTGAAATAAACGCGAACACAGAGATGGTTAAGTTTGTAAGTTGAGGCGCTGCTGGGAAATTTCATGCACACTCACGGAAAAGTAGTACGTGGTGGCTGGCTAATTGTAGACGTTAAACGTGCCGATATAGTGACACAGACTCGCGCTGTTATAATTTTGTACAGTCCTCCGAAATTTACTGCTCAACTCATTGCTCACTCTACGTCATTTCAACTGAAAATTTACTGTGCGCTTCTCCTAGATTTTAAATAAAAGGGTGAAACGATGAGTCTTAATTCTGCGCTCACCACATTTTTCACATGTTGAAACGAAATGGATATATATATATATATATATATATGGGACAAATGCAATCCTGGTAAATTGGAAAACAAAATTATGAAACGATGTTTGTTGTCACGGCAGCTGAAAATTAATCGGTGCGTGTGAAGCATTTATTTAATTATTCCGAGATTATTTTACCGCGAATACGCAACGATTACTCATTTTACACTTTTCCGAATATTTTTCATAGCAAATAATCAATAGTTATAGTAACTGTGGAATGTAGTTAACGTTTTTTCATACAATGTTTAAGCTTGGAAGCGAAACGTTGGTTAAATAGGCTCGGGACGTATAAATTCGTTGGTGTCAACTAATTAATTTGTTAGCTCGACAAGTTAATAGCTTGCGTAAGCAAGTTAATTGGTTGGCAAACAACAAATTTTCTGAGGCAACGAACAAATTTGTTGACAGAAGCAATTAATGAGGTGACATCAACTAATTTAGATACTCGCAGCCATGCATTTTGATCTGGCCAATTAATTCGTTTTTTTCGTGGTTTTGAAATGTTAAATATTCCTGTCATATTATAATATCATAACAATAGTTGTCAACGTGGATGTTGCAAATTCATCAACTTTGTTTATTTTAAAAAAAATTCACTGTGTAGCCTTAAATATGTTTATGATAATACACAACTTAAAAGAAAAATTGATTCACAGTAAATGCAGGAAAAATGTTATACACTCGTACATCAAATTTTCATAATTTCCAGAAACGGTGTAAAAGTTTCACGGGAGCGACCTCGAAAATTCGGAAATCCCGAACAGTTAATAATTTTGTCCCATGAACTTCGTGTTTCCCTCGTTCTAAAAAAATCAATATTGTCGGTATAGCCAATGTTGGTATTTCTCAGAACTTTCCTTCGCTTTAACTTTAGGTTGGGAAATAAGTTTTCACACAACCTCTTCTTAATTGCCGACTTTTCGTGTCTCATTAAATAGCGCGAGTCGAAAAAGATGGCTTTCGAGTTTTGCTCGAGTCCAGGTGAGAGAAAGTAATTTGGAGTCTGCAGTGCGACAGAAAGTAGTGGAGCTCGGCGTCCGGGCTGACGCGACTGCCGCGCTACCCCAGGAGCACAGAAAGTACGGTGAAAGTCCACCGCTAACTACGTAGAAACCGTAACTATCGAAGCTCCATTTTGCCGCGGCCCTAGGCACTATAACGACTATATATTTCACTGTAGGCTTTACGCGATACCGAGACGAGAGTGAGAGGTAAGACAGTCCATGGAAAGTAGAGAATTTCATCGGGGAAGGGTTATACGACCGTGAATGTCTTTCCGCAGCGTTTTCCTCGCGCTCACTCGTGAATAAACTCTCTCTCCGGTTGCGCACTATGCCATAATGTATTAATGCCTCGCGGCGAAACAATGCTCTCGACAAAAGTTTACCACCGCCACAAACTAACCAACAGAGGCTTCGGGCTGTTGTTCTCCATCGCGCGCCTAGCTAGTTGCGCGGTTGGCTATAGGTTCTATTACTTCACTACCACTCCTCGGCCTCTGTATCAATGAGATTCTGGACCAGCTCTACAGCGATCGCTGTACGTGAGCACGTTCCGGCTGAGACGCTCCGGGCTTCTGATATAAGCCACTGGCGAAGTTACAGTTCGTGGCTGGTACTTAAGTATCGAATGGCTGCAAATATATATTTCTCAACAAATCCCAGCACAGGAATCCTTTCTCTCGCGATTCTCCGCACGCATTGATCCTATAAGTCATGTATGATGTACCAACTGGGAGAAATGTATAAGTGGATAAACCGAATTTTCAAATAAACGATTAATTCGACATCTTTTTGAAGGAATCATTTATGCGACAGGATCCAAATAAATTTTTATTTTAACGAATTATATTATATTATTACTATAATATGTTATTCATTCACATATCATATTATTTAAAAGGTTATTTTATTGGCTCAAGAATTTTTTTTACCAATGTTGGAAGAATATTTATTTCAAAATTGACTATCATTATCAGGATCATGTGTCTGTTTCTGTGAATTCATTTGTTGATCAATTGTTGAACACGCGTTAAAACAGAATTGATAATACTATAAAGTGGGATCTGCAAAGACCTTGCATTGAGGACATTTTTTATCGAGGACATTCACGTACATTTTCTCACCACTTACAAATCACTTTACCCTTCATTCCGGGCTCTGAACGTTGAAGAGGATAAACAGATTAAAACGCGGTCTTTTCATGGGTGTCGGTAGAGAGAGACGAGACCTTTCAGTGCGCATTCGACGTAGGTCTTTTCGTCGCGTGTCTACGTCACGAAGTACCGTGAATAGAATTTTTGCGGGGGCACTACAAGAGTATCGCCTCAAGCGCGAGAGGGTTTAATATATTTTTCGAAGGGAACGTCTGGGTTAGCCTGCGCGATGCCACAGCGTCGTAAGGTCGGCGCCGAATTGAAGGCTCTCCGTGGCGGGTATTAATGATGTGGGGTGAAAACGCCTGAGGCCGACTTCTGAATAGCTTTTCGTATACGACGGTACACAGATTCAAAGCTTCGGAGGGTTAACCGGTGGATAGGTTGAGTTATATTCAACCAAATCCCTTCATTGTTTTTAACCTCTGTGTGGAGGGTTTCCGGCTGGCGACCTGGCCGCAATTAAATGTCCATTCGATCCTGATGAACAATTTTAAACAGGACAGAATGAAAATAATAAAATCAATGCTGTATTTGTACCGTAGTAATTTTTTCACGGATCAAATGTCCATAACATTTATTTCAACATGAATAATTCCATCGCTTATGTGCAAAAACCAATAAAAATCAAATTAATCCATATGTTTGTTTATTCTTATTTGTCCGAACGTATTTTTGTTCATGTCAGCTCGTCATTGAATTTTGATTGACACATTCATTTATTTATTCTAAAAGTCCATTTCGGATGGTCAGAAATGGCAGACTGTCAAGAAAAATTACGATAAGAAAGCTCTTCTGTAAAAAAAAGGTGTAAAAAATTATTATTTTAATGAGCTTGATGGAACTGGTTGTGCAGCTTCTTAATATCGTGGAACTTAAAATTTCGCGGGTGAATTGAGTGCGCTACTGTTTATGAAAAAAAACGTCCCTTTTTCATCCTGCCTTTCAAGCAGATGGTCGCTGAAAAACAAAAGACTTTTTACAAAACCGTCGAGTGCGGAGGTGGCTATTATACAGATCGATCGATGGATTAGAGGGATGATGAGATGAGAGGGTGGCCGCGAATGAAGGGGTGATAACTACGCCATTCTCACTTGGCTGAGACACGCGACGAGATGATGGAAACTGTTCACAGATCCTGTTCCAACCCTCACCTCTTTGTGCTCATCTCCAGCGCGAGCTAACGCTAAAGCGAAATAGGGGCGGGTGACAAGCAAAGCGGGCATGCTCGTCGATCCGCCTTCGAAGTTTTAAGCTGCTTATAGATCCCACAGCGACCTTCGTTCACGCAAGATGAAAGGCCCCTAGAGACACGTGTAGCGCGTACGTGAAAAGCACAGGGATTTTAAATATTTATACGTCTTTACCCACGCCTCGTGTGTCAAATAAAAAAATATAGCAATTGGATAATAAAATAGCTAAAAAATATTTTCGTTCTCAAAAGTAGCACTATTGAAAAATAATGTTGATTCAGATTGATAAGAAAAAATTATTAGAACTATCTCCCAAAAATATTTTGTTAAACGTCGTGTACAACATTTTTTAAAAAGCACAAATTTTTCATTGGGACGAAAATATTTGCCAAGTCTAAATAAAATTTACAAAATATGAAGATGCTTGAAAAGAAGTTTTTACGTGAATAATTATTCCTGCAAAGATAAGGTATTGGAATCCAGATACCGACGACTATATTTACCCCTCAAGAAAGATCTCAAAAAAAAATCTCGATAAAATCACGAAAACAAACTCTCCTCGACACGGGAATAAAATGGAGTAGTTTATTAATATCCCTGTGTACGCGCTCATAACATTTTTTTCCATGTGCTTCTTAGCACATGCTTTCAAATAAATTACGTAGTGAGCTTCCATAAAACGAGACTCACGTGCGTAATTAAGAACGCCCCGTTGACAAAAGAAAAAAAAAACACGAATGTCACGTAATACAGGTTTTTTATCTCCCGAGAATTTAACAACACAAAATTTAACGACCTACACGATGAGTACCACGGTATAACCTTTCATACAATCTCTATATATCTATGTACCTCGCAATCCCGAGCTACTTTTCCTTTGTGTACAACGGCATTACCTTTTCTGGGGATTCGTCGATTTCACTGGGACATACGTGGTTCGAATAGTTAAACCACTGCCTTGTTCGCAGTAAAAAATTCCTATTGAGGTAGATATATTTTCCTATTGAAGGGCACCTCCACATATATATATATATATATATATATCTCAACAGGAATTATACATGTGCATATATGTATACACATGTAACGGTATAGCTATCCTATACATAGATACTACGTCGAGCGTAGGAGGTTCAGCATACAGTAGAACGTTCGCATGAAATTCCAACGGTAAAATATTCCACTGACACGTTTTTAGAGGGAGCGCTGCCCGGGAGCCAAAGCGGGTCTAGAAAAGGTAGAGAAACGATGCATAGATACATAGGAGAGCCCAGTACCGCTATGCAATGGTGTGAAAGTGCTCTCTTTCTTTACGCCGATGTTGCAGAGGTGTTCCTGCCTTCAGGGGTGATGTTGCCACCAGTGCGGAACCATAGAGTGTGTAAGGAAGGGTGAGTCGTTGAAAAGTAGAGGAAAGAGTGTTACTGGGCGGCAGAGTCGTCGAGGAAACGCGGCAGGGAGGACGCCTCGTGAGGCAATAAACGCTCGACACTTTCTAGCATCTCGAGAATGTTATATAAAAGCTCATAAATAAAATTCCCATACACCTACTATTTTTGCCCTCGGCAACCATGGCGAAAAGCAGCTCCGCAACGACGCGCCTCTCTTCCGGAGGATAAGGAGCCTTTTTTCTTAATTGTTTTCGACACATCGTTCAAGTAAGTTGTAGGTATGAGATTTTATAGTACTTATGGCATCTCACGAACGAGACGCAATATTCTTGAAGGAAAAAACGACAATGAGAAGCTACATAACGACGATAAAAATCCTCGGTGGCCGATTTTATCTCGACGTCGCGATGCCGTTGAAAATGCCCAACGACGTCGACGAGGAGGACCCGAAGAGCCTCTAGATCCTCGGACCACAACCGACGATTCTCTCTTCGAGAGACAGTCTGCCAAAGTATAAACGTTAAATCCACAAACGCCCTCTTAATGGATAAGAGGCACTTGCGAACACCCGCTTATATCTTTTTATATGTTATTACGTGGATAAAAGTGAGGACAAGTGGTGGAAGTGATAAAAGAAGTCATTGGGATTGTTGGTGTACTATATTGACGCTGTTCAGACGCGCAAAACGCGAATATAGAGAAAATTAAAGATTTATATGGATTTGATTTTTCGTGGATTTAAAAAAAAATTTGTTGACCAGAGAAACAATTTTTTTAAAAACCAAACCTATTGGTAATCTGCTGAGGGTTTTCTGTATTATTTACCAGACCAGCAAATAAAATTTTTTAGCCAAGCAAAGATTTTTATGGTCAGGAACAAATTTTAGGATTTCGTGTCATATTTTGATTTTTTTTTCACTAAATATGCGAATTGTCGGCAAAATTTTATTTGACCTAAATTTTATGTACTTAAAACCTTTTTTTGACATTGGTTATTTATTCGGAGTGATCAACTTTTTGCTGGAAAAGTGACGATGTAATTTTAATGTGGTAACCCGGTTGTATAAAAATTGTAATAATTGTGAAAATGCTATGAAAATATAACGACGTACAGGAAAAATTCACTAAACGGTTAGTGTTATGGCGAACGAAATAACGAGTTATGCCAAACTTTTTTTTCTGAACGTTTGCCAGGAGGCCAACCGAAGTGGCCTCGGAGGAGTTACAAAAAGGGATTCAGGCTAGACGGCGGATAAAAAGCGACGTTAGGGGGACGCGCCAAAAAAAGCGAAGAAAATCTGTCCCTCCGTTCATCCTTCCATCGCCTGGAAATTTTCTACCCTTGGCTCTTAAGTTAAGTTTGCCCCTTTTTTCAGCGCTTCGCGTTCTTCACTTGGTCTTTTCGCAGTTTCTTATTCGCTCTCACTGACAACTTCTCATTAAGCTCATTTTCCGTTTAATACTAAGTGTCATTGCTGCACTTGAAAGAGCGGCTGGAAATGTACGGTGCCACGCAGTTTGACTTTCCCTTTTTTTCACGTCACTTTCATCTTTTTTACAACAGCTATGAAAAAGTGACCTTTAAAACTCGCGCTATTTGTTAATTTATTCCATTAATAATTTAATATTAACAACTCTCTCAAAATGTTCTGCTACATCAATCAGAAAATGTATAGAATTTTCTTGAATCAAGTCGAAAGTTTTCCATGAAAATTCATTTTTTAAATGCCACGAAAATCCAATGGTTTATTTTTTTTCGATTACCCATTATTTATTCATTTTGCATTTGTTAATTATCTGAAATCTACGTCGAAAAATACTCTGTCGTTTTTTGTTGTTGTAAAATTAGTTATTTTTTAATTACGTTTTCACAGGAAAAATGTCGTTCTATTTGCAACAAAAATTGTATTTTACTATTCTCTCCAGCTCTCTAAGCTGCAAACATTTTTTTTTAAAACCAGTGCATCTCGTAGTCGAAAACTAAAGTTGGTGCCACTGAAATAAACCGGAATCCACGTATGATTCAAGATTTGTTGTAGACGTCGATTTTGCAAGGTAAAATAAAGGAAAAAGCTTATACGCGCGTATATATCTTTCAGTGTCTTTTCCGTGTACCAACAAAACGGATACGGATGAATGGGCGGGAAAGGGATCGGCGATGGGAACCAAGAGAGGAGAGCGTATAAGAGAGTGAAATGGAGAGCATTTTTTATTATTATCTGCCGTTGTTTTTTCCTCTTTTTTCGAGCGAACAAATCGAATGTAACAATACAGTGCAGCAGTGCGAGTCGAGCGTGGATCGGGAATGGTTTTGCGATATATAGCGATCCTCGTCGAGTGCTAGAGAGAGATATAAATCTCCCAATATTCGTTTCTCCGGTGGTACACGCTCAGGCGGGCTTTTACCACGCGTAAGCCGGTTCCCTAAGCCATTCCGGTTGGCATTGATTTAATGCGCACCGCGATAGGCAGGTGTGTTTCGCAGTCGCAAATTACACGTCTACCCGCTATTCAGAAATCTGTGACAATTCTAGGCGCTGGCTGCTGCTGCTGCTGCTGCTGCTACTGTTGGTTCGAGTAGGTCGCGAGAAAGAAAGTGGAGGAAGCTGAAAGTTGATGGAAAGGGTGAGGGGGGAGGGGATGACGAGGTGGTACGAAAGGGCGACGAGGTGAATCAGCAGCGGAGGCTGCTACTGTAGTTTTACTCTGCCTCGCCATTCCAGTGGATGAACGAGGTACCAGACTAAAATCGATGCAACGAGTACCGCTGCCCCAATGCTATTGAATTATTCGTTGGGTAACGTGGAGAAGTGCCGGAGGTACACCGGCTTCCTCTCTTCTATCACAACACGGAGCACACCGGGGCTAATTGAACCGCTGGCCAGTTGAAACATTCACGAAGAAAATTGGCATTTCTGACCCGACAAATCTTTGGTTAAATCGCGACAGATTATTGTATGTGCTAGCATGATAGAATCATTTTTTCAGATTGTATTTGTAAAGTAATTTGTTAGACTATCGAAAGAATTTTTGAACCTTACTAAAAATTTTGAAAAATTGTTGGAAGATGTAAAACCATGAGTGTGCTAACTAGCCCCGGTCTCCTCTACGTGTAACATACACTCGGGGTAGTACACGATGCAAATACACTATGTAGATCGAGCTTTATCTAGGATTTTCGTTAAGTCACACTGCATGCTCAATTAAATTCTCCCCTCGAGCTACGACACCAAAATCCCCTCTGCATATTGTATGACGCTTTGTCATAATGCAAATATTTTGGAAATCCGGTTTTGATTGCTGCACAGACGGAATATTGAAAAAACTATTAACGATGAAATACCGACAACGAGGAATTTGGCAATAACTGAAATTCCAGCACTTATCGGATAGGAGATTTTTAATGTGAAGTTGGAATTCTGAAATTTGAAGTTTCGATATTTTTTTGTTCAGGCACATTTTCTCTGTGGAGAAATCGTCATTTTTCGACACAACCATCTTTGAGTGAGGAAAAATTTACATTTCCTAATCCGAAGCCCCTAAACTTCAACCACCATAAAAAATGACCAGGATAATTACATGTGAAATTTGGAAATTCGTTTCCCGAGTCGCTGAATTTGCTGAAAATCTATGAAAGATCTATGGGATTTTTGTCCATTTCTATCGATTCTTATTGAGATGTTGAAACAGGGCTAGGAATCATCATGCGGATAACCCGAAAGTGCTTTGTCCACATAATTCGGTAACCGTGCCACGACCTCTTTCGAAGAAAATTCGTCTTGTTTTGGCTGACAGGAACAAGAACGGTGCCACAACGCCGCGATTAATCTCTGGCGACGACGAATCTCACTATTCCGCGCTTGGATGGAATCGTGTGTATGTGTGTGTCTATATCTGTGCCAGGCATTAAACAATGCTCGCGTGTGCTCCTCTCGTCTCGTCACGTCGATCTTTTGCTCCGCTTTACCGGGAGTGAGTGTCGACTCAGCGTTGCTGTTAGCTCTCCACTACTAAAATGCGAGCACAGCTAGCATAGACTAGTGTGGAATAAGCGCCAAGCAGTGCAGCCATTGCTCGTCACTCTGTCTCGTCACCCGAATACTGGCAGAGACTGACGCTGACATTCGATCACCGCGTTGATGAGCGTCACGGCACCAGAGGATCGACGGAAACCATTAGAGCCATGGTTCAAAAAAAAAAAAAAAAAAAAAAAAAAAAAAAACAACATACGATTAACAAAGAAATAAAAGTTGAACAGAGGAACGCAACGTACATCTTCAATTTATGTCAATATCATTCGATCATCCGTTTTACAATAAAATAATAACGTACCAATAAAATATCAAGGAAATTACAGACAATATCCGTGACGTTCATTGATGGACGTTTTTTGTTTTCCCATTCTCTTGGTCAATCGTATACAGGATCTTTTTCTATGAGGAAGCTGAAAGATAGGAAAACAATTGAAAGCAATGTGCAAGATTGTACGTTGGAATTTTTTGTGTGTATTTTACGTTTAAGACAACGTCCAACCCTAATATTGATATGGATTCGATGGTTGAAAGAACACTGTGTAAGTCATAAGCGGGTCTAATTGAAATCTACAATTGCCCTTGGGGAAGATGCTGAATACTGTACAAGCATTCTCATCGTGTGCTGTATTAAGGACAAGACAGGGTTGATGGTTGTTGACTAGGGCTGGAAGATGTTGGCTGTAGCGTAGACGAGGGAGTAGGATACCACTGCTGAGACCCGGTACTAACTATAATTTTGTCTCTAGTGCCTTAGCCTCGTACTCCGTGGTACACGGATCTCGAGCTCCGCAGTCTCTAAGACAACTCGACACGTTTGCCAGCGTCGCGGTAGTCGCTATGCTTCGGTACCTTTCTCCTCGCCTTGAATACCGAGAAGACTCGACTCCAGAAGCTGTCATCCTCTCGGCTATCCACTTGTTAGCTATCTCCATTCTTCTGCAACGTCGGATTTCACGTACGCCTTCGATGTCAGCTGAATTTGTTTCCTTGGCTGACGGTGAAATTTCAATCAAACAAATTATCAATTAATTTTCACTACCGACGACGTTCATCAAGACCGATGTGAAAAGTCTAGACAAAGATGGTTTTCGATGACAAATCATGACTTCTATGAAATGGTGGACACTTGAAGTCATAGAAGTCATTGAAATCTACTGTCGCTCTTGAGGAAGATGCTGAATACTCATTGTGCGCTGTATTAAGGAAAAGGGAGAGTTCATTGGCGTTGACTGGGACTAGAAGATGTTGGCTCTAGCATAGATGAGGAGGTACGATACCTTTGCTGGAACCCGGGACTAACTAGAATTTTGTCTGTGATGCTTTAGCTTCACATTCCTCACTACACGGATCACGAGTTCCGTTTCTGCGACAACTCGGCACGTTTGCCAGCGTCGCAGTTGTCGCTATGCTTCGGTACCTTTCGCCTCGCCTTGTATACCGAGAAGACTCGGCTCTAGAAACTGTCATCCTCTCTGATCTCCACTTGTTATCTATGTCTCTTCGTCTGCAACGTCTGATTCTACGTATGCTTTCCTTGGCTCATGCGGCTGTGTCTTTCATTCAAATGTAAGTTATGTCTCTTTCGTATCCCACCGTTCGTACAAGGCTTGCATAAACAATGCAAGCATGACATGCGACCGCCTTGTGTGTTATGTCAACATACGACCGAGATCAATGTTGGATTCGGCTTAAATGCAGACAGCAGTGGTTGAAGAAGAAAATGTTCCGAGTGCATGATACTTTCGTTTAATAATATGGAGTTGGGTCGCTTGGATTATCTGAATTGGTGTTCGCTCATGCAAACGGACGTTTACGGGCGAGTTTATCTGCTTTGCGATATTTTTATCAGTACAGTGCAGTCTTGTATTCGTTATCAACTTGGAGAAGAGCTGATTAGAGCTGGAACTTATTTGACAACCTGAATGCTCCTAAAAATAGCGATGATGGTCAGTGAAATTGCACATTGAGTGTATTGTCGTGTTACTGAGTTCTTGAGTTGGCAAGAGCCAATCATCAGCCCTCATTGGCCCTTCCAATTCGGTGGACCAATCAGAGCGCAGAGTATATCCTTGTGGTGGGAAATGTATCAGCCGACAAAAAAGAAAATGCTGGCAAAACCGTGTTTCCACTGTACGTATAAACAGCTTGAACGGTGTACTTCAGTTTGCCTATAAATAATGGCACGAAAAAAGGTTAACATGAAAAATAAAAGCGCAGAATAATGCAAGCGTCTTGATCCCCTAACTGAAAGAGGAGCGAAATAAAATTCGTAAATACATTACCGGGTGAAATGTCTGACCGAAATTTTGTGGAAAATTGTGGATTTAGAGTGGCGGCGAGGTGAAGTGGGATGGGAGAGGAGATCCTCCTCGGTCCACGGGCATTTCAAACGAAGCTGAGAGACGGAAAGGGAAGGCGGATGAGAGGAAGAGAGGAAGAGAAGCCGCGGTGGAAGCGCCGCTGGTACCGTAGACCCAAAACAAGGTCATGAGAATAAACGAGCGGGTACGCCGGGATAAGGGTTCGTAGGATCCTCCCTTCTACCAGGGGAGAAAAGGGGTTGTCGGCTCGTCTACTTCGCTGTACAGGAATTAGATTAAATCGCTCGATCCCCAGGTATTTGCATTAGGAATCGACTCCTCGGTCGGGAAGAGGAAGTGAGGGGCGAGGATAGGGGCGTTGGGGTCGAGGGAAAGCCTTGGGTTGAAGGGGAAATGTTGGCTTCCAGGAGGAGCGGCGGGTTTGAGGAGGACGGTGCACTCTGAAGAAGGAGGCGTCTCGAAGGTTCGTCGTCTTCGCCAAGAAATCTTCGACTCCACTTTGTTTGTCCATAGGATGTAATTACAGGAAAGCCTGGCAGAGGGCAAGAGGGAAAGAGAGGTGGAAGGGATAAGGCAAGACTATTGCCGGGTATTGCCGCGAGCTCAGACGCGACACGTAAGCCGATCGGTCAATCAATTTCAATTCTCTTTCGGACGACAGTGAGAAGTGGAGAAAGCTCGGCTGTGGAAGAGAAATCCCTCTAAAATACGTGACCCACACCGAGATAATTCTTTATCTATCGCCTGTGAGGGAGGCTAGAGGGCGCGCGCGCTGGCTCGAAGGATTTTCCGGTTCAATGAAAGGAGAGAGGAGAGGGAGAAGTTGGTCAGACAAAATGAGTTTGCCAATGAAAAAGGAACGAGGGATGTTGGAATCGATGGGCAAAGAGTAGACTGAGATGAGCCAGGAGCCAGTCGATATTGTTTATCGTATATCGACTGAAGAATGTGATAAGAAAATTCCGAAATCCTTATTCTTAATCGAGTCTGTGCTTTGTAGCTTTCACTTTCAAAAAACGAGGAGAGAGAAAGCAGACGTCGGTTATTAAATATTGTTGTGGAGTTCGGCCGAAGAGAACTCAATAGCATTGTACTTATTGTTCAACGTAACAAAATTAAGAGAGCCCGGGGAAAAATAAATTCTGAATCACTGAATTTTTTTTCTTGGCGAACTGAGAAATTTCAATCAAACGTATATCAATGAATTAATTCTAATGGAAAACAATTATTTTTCTTGAATTTCGGATACTTTGTAAATCAACGTAGCGGAAAAATGGCTTTGGAAAAAATAGTTAAAAAATGTTTGACGTGTAAATATATTTTCTTTGCACAAAATAAAAATATTGAAACTGATCATACGAAAATTGGATCGTTTGGTGAAAATTATTAGAATTTAAAAAGTCACTATTTCTCCCATTTAGGAACTCCAAAAATCAATTAAGAACTAACTGGAACGCCACGTGATCCAATGTCACAAAAAGGTTTGATAGAAAATTAATAAAATGTTCCCGTTTTATTGAGGACTAGTGGGATACGGTTGAGTGATTACAGTGATCGAAGGTTCA
The DNA here is from genome assembly GCA_947507545.1 of Clistopyga incitator. Lineage (NCBI taxonomy): Eukaryota > Metazoa > Arthropoda > Insecta > Hymenoptera > Ichneumonidae > Clistopyga > Clistopyga incitator. The sequence continues at coordinate 10,148,567 of OX382173.1, read as the reverse complement.
GGGGTGACGGTTCGACGTATGAGAACATTGAGTGCCACCGTTTTTCATTCTCACACCTCTTCCATTCGTCGATCTTCTTTCTCCACTCTATATTTTCCAGTGACTTGAAAAAGCTTCCTACCAACTCGACACCTAATTTGCCGCATTTCAACTCTAATCTTACCTACTCTCCGATCGTACCTAACGTTCACACGAGGGAAAGTATATATATATATATGGATTCATCGACTTTCCTCCCTCCTTCCCCTAAAATCTGACACTCTCGGCTGCTTACCTCCGCATATAACTCCCGAAGACTATAGACTTATCCCATGGCAATCTCGACACTTCGAAATCCCAAGGAACGAGGATCACTTATTAACCTCGAACTGTTCTCGAGCGAATAACTTTATCGGTTCATAATTTATAAGTAGGTAAATCTTCTTCGAACACTTTAAGAGATACTGCACTGGCAATTGAGAGCTTTTGCAAATACGAGTTTCGTTTATAAAACATTATCAGGTTTTCAAGATCTGCCGATGCTTGGAAAGCTTTAAATAAATTGAGGATTCCGCTTTTTAGATCGTGTTTCAATTTTAAAGAATTTGAAGTAACTTGTTCGACGTTAAAAAAATAATATAAGAAGAAGCTCTTTTCTTTGTGCCTTTACAATGTAACGGTTCAACGATTTTCAAAAAAATTTCATTTTGTAAAATTGACACTAATATAATTTAAAGTTAGCTGTCTGGCTAACGTATTTTCCCAAAGCAGATTAATCTTATGTTATATTTAAAGGATTGCAATTAAATTTGTGCAAAAACTACAAAAAATAGCCTAGTCTTTATCCAATTTCGAATCTCGTGAAATATCGACTCCAATAAAGATTCAATTCAGCGAATAAGGAAAGAGGATACATTTTTAAATTTTTATATGGGAAAATCTGCATAACATATAATTTATTTTATTCAATAAATAGAGTGTCAATAATATCTCTCTATATCAAAATTTATCCACTCATTGAATCGGAGACGTAATTTTTAAATTGACTCTGTTGATTGCTTTTAGTTATTAAACGGAAAAAGAGCAAGATAGGATTTTTTGCAGAAGAGGAGTATATAGATATAGTTTTTCGAAGGGTGCCAATCCACCAACTTACGAGCGAAACGTCGGACTCTGGGGCATCCAAGCAGGCTCTCGATATAAATCGTCATGGGGCTCTAATTCTCGCCGCAGTTTATATGTTATTGCATTTATCACGAGTACGTGACCAGCACGATCAAGTCCCGTCTACTGCTGCTGCTGCTACTATTGCCGGGTGGCTGGCTTGGTGAAACGTACCTGCAGCGTAAAACCCACCACATTGTTACCACCACCGACGCCACCGCGGACACACATGGCGGACGTGAGAGGTGTTCAGTACGTGAGAATATACATCAACCTGTCATACAAAGGAGCTGCTGTGGCCGACGCGTACACAGTGGAAAAATGAGAAAAAGAAAGCCGATTTGGCATTTTTTTAAATCCATGTTTTCCAACAATATTTGTCGTGCAGTACACGCGACCCTCTGACATATTAAATTGAATTTGTAAGCAGTTGTTATCATCACGTTCAATTTTCATTTATAGAAATATTTTTCATTCCACGCAACACAGGGAAAAATATTTCGTCCACGAATATGAAGTGAGTAACAAAAAATATCAGGTGTATCGTTTAAAGTACCAAGACTAATCATGATTAGTTTTAGCAGCAGCATAATGCATGATAAAGAACTGGATTAAGGCATGAGTTTACGTAAAAAATTTGGAAACAGTCGTGATAAAGTTAATGCCGCTGGTAATGGAAAACGGTAATGACAGCTAAAATTTTAAGTAGTTCGACAAAAAATAGCTGCTGTAGATATTTGTCTTTTAAATATAATAATTGCGACTTTGTTGAATTATTAACGTGACTACAGAAATAAATGTTCGATATTACATATTCAAAGATGTCACTTTTTAGCTGCCGTCGGTAATAAAATTGCTCTATGCACTCAATCCATGCATAATAAGCTGCGATTGCAGTCCTTTTTTTTCGTCTAGCTTTGTTAACATAAAGTTGCTCGTTTTCGTGCTCGTTTATATCGCTAAATCTAACAAAGCCTTTTACTAGTCGTTCGCTTTCCACGCTCGTACCACTTCACAAACTGCTGTCGTGAATTAGCATAAAAAGTACTGGGAATCGGTGCATCACTCGAAGAGTCTATACGTAGAGACAGGAGAAAGGACAGAGATCCAAAAGAGCAAGTGAGCGAGCACCCGTCTTTCGCCTTATCCACAACGTGGTAAAGGCACTGAAAGTTTGCTCCGGAGTTCAAGGATCTGATTGCCTTTTCAAGTTACACGATACGAAAGTAGATAATGACTGCGCACGCTCGTGCATACTTTCGAGTGAATATAACGGGCCAACTCTACGAGCCTCTTTGCATCTCCGCTGGGGTTCCGATTATACGCGAAGTAGTAATTTTTTTTCCGACTTTTTCTTCCCCTTTTACCTTCGACTATTCGGCGGAGAACTTTTCAGCTTCACCATTTTCTTCGTGAAAATTTTCCACTACAATTTATCCAAAAAGGATCAAAGCCTGTCGAAATAAGGTGAGCCATATTAAACGTGGGCTAAAGCAAATGTTCAATATTGTTTAGGTCAGTACATTCTTTGCAAGGAAGTACTCCGTTGCATTTTATTCGCTTTTGGTACGTGGCGTTTAATTCGCTTTTTCAAACGCATGTCAACATGAAAGGCTCTGACGTTTTTACGTTTTTCCTTCCGGCCGGAAGAAATTCAAGGGCGTGTACACATTAAGCTACTGAATTTGATAACATTTTTAACAAGACGTCGTTGCGCGGGAATTGGATTTTTCTTTTTTTGTAAAACCTTGATTCAGAAAAATTGTGGCGATTATTTTCAACAAAAAAATTGTATGTGCAGCACAAATAAAGTTATATCTATTTGAAAATATTCTGTACTCGTTAGCGAAGGTATTTTTATTCGTTATGTGCAATGACACGAAAAAAAAGTACAAAAAATTGGTCGTTTTTTCAAAATTTCGATTGCTTTAATAAAAAAAAAACTAAATTCGTAGATTATTATATATACGTAACTATACATGTAGAATTTTGTATTATACTTGCGTTCGGAGCATTCTGACCAACTTTGCGATTTTGTACTCACCTGAAACATAAAAATCGATACCACTTCGTTAATTTTGCAATCGAAACGCTATATTGATATAAAAAATGTGCAAGTCAAGTTGCAGAGCACGATTCAAAATTCTTCGTTTAAAATTTGCTACAAACAATTCTTTTCAGGTATTACATTCCTCTCTACAATGTTTCGTACTCGTAGCACATCCTGTTTTCGCAAGTACGAGCAACCAGAGACTCTAATCTTCATACAGTGACTGCATTAATTAGCCGCTGACTTGTTTTTTCTTCAGGTCTGCCAAGAAACTCGTTACCTCTAAGCACATTATCTTAGTTTTAATACAAAATTGTGGAGCTTGTGCAGGGCTCGGCAAAACCATGTTACGACATTATCAAATGTTGCCCGTGTTGAGTACACATAGCGCCTGCAGCGGTAAAAAATTTTAAACCATCTTTTTGCACTTGGTGAAGAAAAAAAAAATTCTAAGGGCTGAAATCTTTATCTTGTAATTCGAGAACTCATGACTTCCGGCTTTAATATAATATATCGTTTCACTAAAACACTCTTCATACTTTTTGAGTGGAAGAATCATGTTTCCTTGTATTACATCGACGTTTCACAGATTTTTCCTTGCAGCATGAAATTCTCCAGCAGTAATAGTAAATTGACAATAACTCTTTTCCGATATGAAATGTTGAGATTGCTGCGCGGTTAGTATACAATCGTGAAGAAAAGCAGCTTGGGATTTTGCAGAGTCCGTTGATCCATCGAACAATTCTACGCTTGCTTCGTGTTGGTTTTCCTTAAAAATCGTAAAAGTCGGGAAAATCACAGAAAATCACTTGCCCTTCCTCTGAATTCTGAAACGTTGATGGAGTGACCGTAACTCATGGTCGCCAAAGCTCAAGCCAACGTCTGCAAAGTACCTCGCGTAGTAACGCACAACAACAGAGTAGCGGTGGAGAATTCGAGGAGAAAAGGACGGTACAATAGGATTGAGTGTTTTGTCGAAGAGGCATAAAGGAAGAAATAGTGAGAATAAGGCAAGAGCAACAGTCGAGGAGAATGTCGGGCTCTCAGACGGTGGCCTATGCTTTCCACTCGATTTCCGATTTCTTTCGCAACGCATTATGTGAATAACGCTTTTATTTTCTTTTTTTCTGCAGATACGGTGCTACCCTCTTTTCCCTCTGCCGTGGATCAGGTTTATGTTGATAGTCGAAGGTGAAATGGGATATTTTTATCTTTTCGCCGATTGGCACATTTTTCGCAGCTTGTAAATTTACAGTTTGTTCACAGGTGTTGAATTCCATAAAAAGACCAAGCCGATTTTTGTATTAATAAGACGTTAGCAACTTCTGTTCAATTCGAGCCTGACGATCCACTGGATCCACTGGATTCGTTGGATCCACTGGATTCGTTCGATCCACTGGATTTGTTGGATCCACTGGATTCACTAGATTCGCTAAATTCAGATATTCTACTGGATTCATGTTGTCGGGTGCACTCCTCGGAGCGAACGCAGGTTCTTGTCTCATCGTCGAAGAATAAACCGTTGGCGCATCTACAACCGCAACGTACGCATGCCTGGAATAAAGTTGTGAAAAATATTATCGGACTTGGGAACAAGATCTATCAACACCACGAATAACTGGCTACTCACGAATGAACAAAATGTCGGATTGGGAACGCGACAAGTCGGCTGACAAGTTCCGCCACATAGTGCAGGTGTTGCATTTGGTCCACATGTATTTGCTCCACATAGATTATGGACATGTGCAGCATCTGTAGATATAGACTTGAGGATTATTCGATGCACAGTTTTAACAGAAGCGATATTACCGTCGACACGACAGCTAAAAAAAAGTCTGGGACTCGGAGAAACAGGTTTAGTTGGGTGACGCTGAAAATCGTAACTATCCGAGTGGTAATCTACCCAACCATCAATAATTCTGACTAACTGGTAACTTTAACTAAACAAGACTAGTCGAAATACACAAGCAGAGGTAACATATGAATATTAGTATTATTATTGATGAATTTATTACCTAACACTTAACATAATTGCAATATTTCTAAAAGCAATATCGTTTAAATGATTATTTTGTGAAATGAGGTGATATATTACTAATGTAACCTATTGACCGTGGTTCTTCAGGGCTGATTTTTTTTTCTCGATGTGTGTTTCACATTTTTTAAATTTTAATACGATGAATAAAGACTTATTGATTACTGGACTAACATAATTTTTTATGATGATACATTGTGCGTGTAGGATATTTTTGGCTGCGGGTTACATTTTCGCTGGGACAGAAGTGAAAATTAAGGTTATTTATTTATATTGCAGCTAACAAAACCCAAATATTTACATGTTTGTTCGCTGAACTAACAACTTTTTCCGAGGATATCCAAAGAAAATTCAAGGTTGAATCCTACCTAACGAAAGCACCAGAGCACACATAACAAACACGACAATGCAGAACTTCATGGTGTTATGCAGTGATTTTGAAACACTATGGAAAATAGCGGAATTCACGGCTCTTTTATTCGCAATGCACTAATGAATTTTCCTGTTGTCTCGTTTAAAATTCCTTGTTGTGAATCTAATCAATGCGTCATGATACCTTGTAACGCCATCTATCCTTACGCAACGATAACAGGACGTTATCTTTGACAACCAGATGTCTAGAGTAACAAATTGCAAGATAATTCGATTTCGATTAGTGACTTGCATTCCAGAGCCGAAAAAGCTGTTTTACATATTCGCTGTAAGAATGATAAGAAAAATCCATCTGTTTCAACATTACGATAATGCGGTAATGAAAAACGTCGATTTACGAGCCTGTACGAAAAAGAAAGTTGCAAAACTGGAGAGTTTGCAATTTCAAGTGCACAGGCAACGGAGTCATAAGCTTCAATACGTTTGAATCCAATGCTCGCAGTTTTTATACTCCTTTTATCGGATGAGGAAGCGTGGCAATTATTCTTATCTTGGGTAAACATTTCACAGTCTCGACGCCAAGTGTCAAGGAAATAAAATCACCAAAATCTTTTTGGCCTTTGGTGTGTTCAGTTTTTTTGATTTTGCTTTGCGCTGGTATAAAAATATTTTTTATTTTCATAATTTATTGATATGTGCGTGTTAAAATGTACTCTTTGATTCGACTTCGAATTAAATTTGAAATAACATTGGCAGAATTTTTTATCCACTGTAAAATATTATTGTTTATTCGCAGTTTCTAATACCGGATTTTTCGTTTACGTTATTTTGTGAGCGTATATCGATTATTCAGTGGCAAGCCTCACATCGCCGTTTACTCGAAAGGATGTAGGGAAAAACGGCCGCGGAAGTCATAGACGCGGATAAAATTGCTAGGAAACAATTTCCGCGGGAAAAAAGAGCAGAACCATTTTCTGGAAAAACTGGTTGAGAACCCGGAAAGAAATTTTCGTTCCCAACAGATTGCGGAATGGAGAAAATATTTTTTCATATACTTCCCTCCGCAATCTGTTGCGGTAAATCGGCCATTTTACCCTCTTGCCATTTTTCGTACTCAGCGTTTTTTTTTTCGGCACCATTTGTTTTTATATTGAAAGAGAGGTTACGATTGCGACTGACTTCAAGGTTGTCACAAAAGTAGCCGTACGACGGAAAAATAATAGCATGCTTTGGCTGTTAACCTCACCGTACTTTGTTTTTCCTTAGACTACGTTATCACCAACTTCTCACAACAACGTACAATTAACGTTATCGTGTGTTATGTTAAATGATCACCTCAGGTGAATTTCTTTAAGTACTTCACAAGCAAATCGGCAAGCCATGCAGACTTCCTCGTTGCGAAAAAAAATGAACGAGCAAAACGAAAGTGTGTACAAAATCAAAGCCGGAAAATGGTGAAAATGTATAAAAGCTAGTCGCTGAAAACAGGGTTTCATTGTGTGAAGGTAACTCGTAGTAAAAAAAATGAACGAGCAAAACGAAAGTGTGTACAAAATCAAAGCCGGAAAATGGTGAAAATGTATAAAAGCTAGTCGCTGAAAACAGGGTTTCATTGTGTGAAGGTAACTCGTAGTAATCATGATGAGACCTTCAATTTTAATAGTACTCGCTGATGTAGTGATGGTTGTTCAATCGGGTGAGATTTAAAAAATATAAAAATTACGATATTCATAATTAACAGAAACGTGAATTACTAAAAAATTTTGTTTTTAGCTATTTAATTACTACAGATCGCGGCACCAGAAAATGCGGACTTAATCAGATTTGGAACGATTGCGGTCGTTGTCAGCCATCATGTGAAAATTCTGTTATCCAAATCTGCAAAGCCGTTAGTACTCATAATTAATATCAAATAAAAACTCGATATATTTCCACTGTAAGCTAAAATGTTGCTCACAAAACATTCACGAAACTATTTGTTAATTTTACACAATAATATTCAATTCACCATTCGATATATGGTTTTTGGAAAAAATAAAATAAAAATGCAATTGGTTGAACTAGAAGTGTCAAACTCGAATTTTCAAATATTGTTTCGTAATTTATAAGAAGATTTGTCGATCTTCGCGGGCAAAACCTTTTTGCTAACAGCACAAAAATTCTAATAGTGGTTTTACTATGCATAAAGTTGCCGGAAAAATATTCAACTCGCTTCAAATTACAGGAATGTGTAATTGGCTGTCAGTGCTTGCCTGGATTGTATTCAGAACCGGACGACTCCTGTATTTCTCCAGACCAGTGCCCGTCACATAAATCGGAATAAAAAATACTATGGTTTCTGAGGTTAAAGAAAATTGTGATAAATATTATAACCGTCGTCAGTAAAAAATACCTAAAAATATCGAAAATCAAGTACGTCAAAAATTCATTTATGTAAATATTTCTTTAAAAAACTGCAGTCAACTGATGTGCAAGAGTATGTGAAACTGCTTGTTTCTTTCCGTATTGAAAATTCGAGTTCGAGTAAATGCAACATCGACTTAGTTGAGGAAAATAGTGGGTAGATAACAAATGTTTCCGATACAAACTAAGACACTTAAATAATGCATTCCTATAAAATGGCATTTCTAGCAGGTTTTGTAGTGCAGTCGTTTCGGACAAAGCAAGAAGTCAACATCATGAGTCATTACGCCATAATTGTACTCATCGTTGTAGCGGCAGCACTGCACTCATGTAAGGAATACTCGATAGTAACTATTCGCATAATTTAATACCAAGCATTTTCCAATTGTTTAATAACATTCCGTTAGGTGAAGCAGCAGCAGTTGGAAGCCAATGCCCACCAAATCAAACTTGGAACACTTGTGGAACAGCTTGTCCACCTACGTGTGGGCAGTCATCTCCTAGGATTTGCACCATGGTTAGCACTTAAGATTTGCTTCTTCCTAGATATTTTTATAACGTAGTAGATATTTGATATTAATCGCAATGATTTATTTTTCAGCAATGTAAAATCGGTTGCGAGTGCTCGCCTGGATTAGTTTTATCACCGGACGGCTCCTGCGTTTCCCGAAACCAGTGCCCATAACATAAATGGCTCTAAATGATTATAACCGTTATCATTAATTTTATAATTTTATTATTTTTTTAAATAAATATTTCTATAAATACTATCGAAATAAATAAAACGAACTGATGTGTAAAAGTATGTGTGATTAGAACTGAAATAAAATGTTCTCCTATCAATGACGAATTCTATGCAACACTTTAATCTCATAAAATAAATCAATTTGAAAATTGCAATTATTTCCCTCTGATTCAAGGTTTTTTCGTCACTATATTAAAGTGTGAAAGGCTTTCTTTTTGGACAGACAAATTATTCAGATGTTTCTTCAAACAACAGTACATTGTTAAATACGAAAAAAAATATATAAACATACTGCCGGGTAATTCCGAATTTGAGCAGCTGTAACGATTTGATTTAGTTACCGATAAAAAATATCACTGTCAGAAAGTAACACACGTAAATAATACATTCCTATAAATTGACGTTTTCGGTAGGTTTTTATTATATTCGTTTGGAAGAAAGCATTGAGAAAGCATCATGAATCACTACGCTATCATTGTACTCATCGTTGCCGTGGCATCACTGCATTCATGTAAGAAATAATCACTAACAATTATTTGAATTATTGTATCACAAAGATTTTCCATTTTTTATTTATTTAAAAAAATGTTATGCCTTTAGGTGAAGCAGCTGCATTTGGAGGCAAATGTGGAACAAATGAAGTTTGGAAATCTTGTGGAATTGCTTGTCCACCAACGTGTAAGGAGCCATCGATTCGCAAGCCTTGCACTATGGTTGGTACTCGCTATTTTCTCCGTCCTGGATATTATTTTGAAATAAAAATTATTTAATATTAATTGAAATATTTTATTTTACAGCAATGTGTGATTGGCTGTCAGTGCAAAGACGGATTCTACGAGCATGAAGGTTCCTGCCTGAATTCTCGGCAATGTGCGATGTTATAAAAAAATATTCATGACAAATATGTAATGTCTCTGTTTAAGAATGTACTCGACGTAGTTAATAAATTTTTGTTATTCATGAAAATTATTTGCATTATTGAACTCCTCATTCCTTTTCCCTGTCGATGTAGCGATTAGATGTAAAAAAAGGCTTTTGCGACAAAATAATCGTTGTAAATAAATAAAATAAAGTCAAATTAACAATCAATTGTTCAGTTAGTCATGATAATATTTTACACGTTTCGAAAAAGCTTTCGTTCAATTACTATTACATTCACACTATAATTTCAACGAGGAAACATCACTCTCATGAGATATTAATTTCAAGCCTTTTTTGTTTCTAATTAATGATAATTAAAAGATTTATCACTCATTATTGCATAAAGCTTTACTCGGTGGAATAGAAATGAATAAAGATTTTTCACTGAAGTGTATATCAAAACGTACTAATAATAAAGATATTCGATTTTTTTCCATATTGCAGTATTTTATGGTTCGGTACTGGGGTTCGCTTTTACATAATCAAACAGCTTTTTAATTACTCCAAAATAAATGAATTACTCTTAAATTGAGTACACATAAATAATGAAAATTGAGCAAATTTCTTATTTATTTATCTCTCGTCATGCAAGCAAAGAATTGCAAGGACTTAAAAAAAATGGCTATTGATTATCAATTGTATAAGCCACAGTGATCTTTAAAAAAATGAATTAAAAAATCACGTCAACCTCGCTTGACTTCAAGGATTGTTTGACGTGATCTTGAAGTATGACATTTTTGAAATTTTATTGTTTTCTCATTATCCAGATGTCTGATTATTCTGTTTTTCCTTCAAACAATAATATGTCATTGCGTATGAAAATAAATTAACGTTACCATGCTGGGTAATTCCAAGCTCAATTATAATTATAACAATCAATTGTATGAGCCACAATGATCTTTAAAAAAAAATTAACTCGAAAATTACGTCAACCTCGATTGACCTCAAGGATATTTTCACGTGATCTTGAAGTATGACATTTTTTAAATGTTATTGTTTTCTCATAATGCACACGCCCGATTATTCTGTTTTTCCTTCAAACAATAATATGTCATTGAGTATGAAAATAAATTAACGTTACCATGTTGGTAATTCCAAGCTCAATTGTAATTATAACAATCAATTGTATGAGCCACAATGATCTTTTAAAAAAATGAACTCGAAAATCACGTCAACCTCGCTTGACCTCCAGGATATTTTCACGTGATCTTGAAACGCATGACATTTTTTAAATGTTATTGTTTCCGCATTATGCAGACGCCCGATTATTCTGGCTTTTCCTACAAACAATAATATATCATTGAGTATGAAAATAAATTAGCGTCGCCATGCTGGGTAATTCAAAGCTTAGACAGCTGCGACGCAGATTTAGTTAAGATAAATAATTTGCCAAACAATAAACCTCGCTGTCAAAAATAAAGACCCGCAAATAAGGCATTCCTATAAATTGGCCTTTTGATCCGGTATTTAGTATATTCATTTTGAACAAAGCAACAAGACAGCATCATGAATCATTTCGCTCTGACTGTACTCATCATCGCAGTGGCAGCTTTGCACTCATGTAAGAAATAATCAACAATAACTATTCGAATAATTCGATCACATATATTTTTCATTTTTATACAATTTTTTATCCTTTAGGTGAATCATCGGCATATATAGAAGAATGCGGACCGAATGAAACTTTTAACACTTGTGGAACAGCTTGTCCAAAAACGTGTGAAGAACCAACCATTGGACCTTGCACCTACGTAAGTCCTTAAAATTCACTACCTTCCACCATTTATTCACACAATATTCTCATCGATATTCATTTTTTTTTCTTTTTGCAGAATTGTGTGATAGGCTGCGAGTGTAATAAAGGCCTTTATAGACATAATGGCGCCTGCATTTCACCACGTGCATGTCCGATGAACAATGAAATTAATTGAAAATATGTAATGTCTAAGTTTAAGGATTAGTTAATATAATTTAATTAGAACGACATATTCAATAAATATATGCTTATCAAATGAACATATTTGTTTTATGTTAATATTTTCGTTCCACTAAAAATGATATTCTGCAGTACAAACGATATTTCAAGTTAATCTTAAGGTAGTGCAAACTTTTTTTCTACGTAATTTGACATTGAAACACACTTTTATATCAAAGCAAAACTGATAACACCGTTTGTTTTTCAACAACGAGTTTAAAGCCACCAAAGCTGTGTAAACACCACATATTCTTCAAACACATTATTTCACCATGGTCGAATTGCATATAGCTTTCACTCGGTCGAATTAATGTTACACTGATGAAGAAAATGGGTTCGTTCAACCGAAGCTGTGATAGATGAGCTTTAAAATGAATGTCCAGTAACAGTACAGGTTTTTTTGTGTCACGTCAATCATTATTTGGTTCAGTGAATAAGCATATGATCGATTTGAGCCGAAACTTACTAAATATGTTTGACAGCTCGTGGCCAGTATATTTCATCGTAACTGAGCTTTTTCTCTTTGTGCAATAAAATACCGGAACAGCATTGACACATATCTACTAAGAGTTAACAAAATATTATTAAAATGCAGACTAAAAAAAAGTGGATACCTTGGATCTCTTGGAAATTGATCATCAGTAAGTATAAGACAGAGAAATTATTCTTCACAATCCAGAAAAAAATGTAATAAGATCACATAAATTTATTCTCGACGTTTTTTCTTTAATTTAACTAAACTTATTTGATAGAACTAATTTTTTTTGTCAATGACTTAGTCCATTATTTTAAAACTGCACGATACATGATTTCACATGTTAGCAAATATGTGAGTTCGCTGATAAAAGGGACTCAGCACAATAATAGATTAGCAGAATGCGGGCCTCCTGCAATAATTCAGAATTGGATGTGAGCTCTACTGACAAATTATCTGCCGCATCGACAATCTTTGAATGCAAGCACATCTGCAACAGAACATATAAAGCGACGTATTTCTGCTAATTGGATTATCCATTGCAAGGGTGAAACAAAGGATTGCTCGTGAAATTGCAGTTCATCGGGTTTGGATTGTTGCAAATTGCTTCACATGCTCGGAAACAGTGAGTCACGCTGTTTTATTTAACCGAGAAGTTTGTTCAGCATTTGTGAAGTCTGGTAGCAGATACGAAAACAATTTTTTTTCCCGATTTGATATAAATCTCAATGTACAATGTGAAATAAAGAAACAACATTGTCCACAGTCAATTGGTCGTGTCTGATTAAATATACGAAATATTTTTACTATGAATGAAAAAAAAATTATATCAAAGTCATTAGCGACCGTAAATAATTTCAAAAGATGCAAAACGTCATCATAGCTCCTTTGTTTCAAAATCAATCCACGTGCCATATTATTATTGATAAATACGTGACGAATAATAATTTTCCTAATTGCAGCTAATAATTTCCATGTTTTCATGGCAATGGAATCCGGTTATCATAACAGGAAAGTTTGTAGGTACGTGTCTTATCTCGGGCCAAACAATTTGCGGCATTAATCACACTCAAATCGAGTTTCACATAAAGCATAACCATATACGTATATATTAGCATCATTGAGAAAGACGTCATGAGGAAATTGTGCTGTAAATGGCGTCAAGCGATGTAATTACAGTGAAAGCTCTCACATATTTCGTGATTCGGAAACAAGGTATACATGTAAAGGACCGAACTTTACCACGATAGTTTTCGAGAGATTCCACTGTGATCAGTAATTTTGTTTCAAAGTATAACAGAATGCAGCAATCAGTTATGATAATAAATATTTCTGAAATATATCGTTTGCAATCCGAACACATTGTCAATGTTACACTATTATTTTTGATATTATTATTATGCACAAAAATGGTGGGGGAGTCAGTTCGTCTGAACGTTTCTATAAATTCAGAGAACTGAAAGAGTATCTCCCAGTTGACGTTTTTAAACAAGCAAACAAGGAAACATTATGATTTGTGTTTATTTTATATTATTTATTGCTGCGGTGTCCGCAGGAAAATATGGTAAATTTTTATAGACCCGGTCTGATGCTAAAATCTTCATTTCGTTCCAAGAAAAATGCACTTGACAGTAGATTCCATGTTTTTTCTTCTCGAAAAAAAATTTCCGAACTATTTAATTGTATTAAATTGAATTGCACGTTATTCAACTTCATTTCAATTTGATTGCTGCCAAAGATTCAAAATCTCTTGCTAGAAAGTCCACAAGGTCTGTTTCAGTTTTTAAAAAATGATTTTTTCCCTCATCAGCATAAATGTACTGTGCATCGTATAATATTTATCTTTGAACCTTCTCTACTCATTTGATATCGAGCTTTATATTTTTTATATGACTGATTTTTGATACCCGATACTGCTTTTATTTGAATTATTACCACCGAATCACCAGAAGAATGTGGTGAGCATGCAACTTGGAACGAATGCGCGAATCCCTGCAAGGAACGTTCATGTGACGAAGAGGAATCGATGGTCTGTCCTGCCGTGAGTATTTGTTCCTTCAAATTGTATTAAAAATTCAACAATGTAAGGACAAATGATGAATTATTAGCTACCGTTGCAGGTTTGCGTACGGCAATGTACATGTGATCCTGGATACGTCAAAGGACCAGATAGACAATGCATTTTAGAAAGAGATTGCCCACCAAAAAAAGAGTGCTGCGAGAATGAATTTTGGAACGAGTGTGGATCCGACTGTGAGGAACAGTGTGAAGAACCGAGTGATCCAAGGGTCTGCCCTGCTGTAAGTATTTGTTGCTTTTGATTATGTCAATAATATGACAGTCGCAGAACAAACGGTATATCCTTCGCGGTCAATGCAGGTTTGCGTGGCCAAATGCTCATGCAAAAGTGGATATGTCAGGGGACCAGATGGAAATTGCGTGGCGAAGGAAGAGTGCCCACCAAAAGAAGAGTGCTGCGAGAATGAATTTTGGAACGAGTGTGGATCCGACTGTGAGGAACAGTGTGAAGAACCGAGTGATCCAAGGGTCTGCCCTGCTGTAAGTATTTGTTGCTTTTGATTATGTCAATAATATGACAGTCGCAGAACAAACGGTACATCCTTCGCGGTTAATGCAGGTTTGCGTGGCCAAATGCTCATGCAAAAGTGGATATGTCAGGGGACTAGATGGAAATTGCGTCGCGAAGGAAGAGTGCCCACCAAAAGAAAAGTGCTGCGAGAATGAATTTTGGAACGAGTGTGGATCCGACTGTGAAGAACAGTGTGAAGAACCGAGTGATCCAAGGGTCTGCCCTGCTGTAAGTGTTTGTTGCTTTTGATTATGTCAATAATATGACAGTCGCAGAACAAACGGTATATCCTTCGCGGTTAATGCAGGTTTGCGTGGCCAAATGCTCATGCAAAAGTGGATATGTCAGGGGACCAGATGGAAATTGCGTGGCGAAGGAAGAGTGTCCACCAAAAGAAGAGTGTTGCGAGAATGAATTTTGGAACGAGTGTGGATCCGACTGTGAAGAACAGTGTCAAGAACCGAGTGATCCAAGGGTCTGTCCAGCTGTAAGTATTTGTTGCTTTTGATTATGTCAATAATATGACAATCGCAGAACAAACGGTATATCCTTCGCGGTTAATGCAGGTTTGCGTGGCCAAATGCTCATGCAAAAGTGGATATGTCAGGGGACCAGATGGAAATTGCGTGGCGAAGGAAGAGTGTCCACCAAAAGAAGAGTGTTGCGAGAATGAATTTTGGAACGAGTGTGGATCCGACTGTGAAGAACAGTGTCAAGAACCGAGTGATCCAAGGGTCTGTCCAGCTGTAAGTATTTGTTGCTTTTGATTATGTCAATAATATGACAATCGCAGAACAAACGGTATATCCTTCGCGGTCAATGCAGGTTTGCGTGGCCAAATGCTCATGCAAAAGTGGATATGTCAGGGGACCAGATGGAAATTGCGTGGCGAAGGACGAGTGCCCACCAAAAGAAGAGTGCTGCGAGAATGAATTTTGGAACGAGTGTGGATCCGACTGTGAAGAACAGTGTGAAGAACCGAGGGATCCAAGGGTCTGTCCTGCTGTAAGTATTTGTTGCTTTTGATTATGTCAATAATATGACAGTCGCAGAACAAACGGTATATCCTTCGCGGTCAATGCAGGTTTGCGTGGCCAAATGCTCATGCAAAAGTGGATATGTCAGGGGACTAGATGGAAATTGCGTTGCGAAGGAAGAGTGCCCACCAAAAGAAGAGTGCTACGAGAATGAATTTTGGAACGAGTGTGGATCCGACTGTGAAGAACAGTGTGAAGAACCGAGTGATCCAAGGGTCTGTCCTGCTGTAAGTATTTGTTGCTTTTGATTATGTCAATAATATGACAGTCTCAGAACAAACGGTATATCCTTCGCGGTCAATGCAGGTTTGCGTGGCCAAATGCTCATGCAAAAGTGGATATGTCAGGGGACTAGATGGAAATTGCGTTGCGAAGGAAGAGTGCCCACCAAAAGAAGAGTGCTGCGAGAATGAATTTTGGAACGAGTGTGGATCCGACTGTGAGGAACAGTGTGAAGAACCGAGTGATCCAAGGGTCTGCCCTGCTGTAAGTATTTGTTGCTTTTGATTATGTCAATAATATGACAGTCGCAGAACAAACGGTATATCCTTCGCGGTTAATGCAGGTTTGCGTGGCCAAATGCTCATGCAAAAGTGGATATGTCAGGGGACTAGATGGAAATTGCGTTGCGAAGGAAGAGTGCCCACCAAAAGAAAAGTGCTACGAGAATGAATTTTGGAACGAGTGTGGATCCGACTGTGAGGAACAGTGTGAAGAACCGAGTGATCCAAGGGTCTGCCCTGCTGTAAGTATTTGTTGCTTTTGATTATGTCAATAATATGACAGTCGCAGAACAAACGGTATATCCTTCGCGGTTAATGCAGGTTTGCGTGGCCAAATGCTCATGCAAAAGTGGATATGTCAGGGGACTAGATGGAAATTGCGTGGCGAAGGAAGAGTGCCCACCAAAAGAAGAGTGCTACGAGAATGAATTTTGGAACGAGTGTGGATCCGACTGTGAAGAACAGTGTGAAGAACCAAGTGATCCAAGGGTCTGCCCTGCTGTAAATATTTGTTGCTTTTGATTATGTCAATAATATGACAGTCGCAGAACAAACGGTATATCCTTTGCTGTTGATGCAGGTTTGCGTAGCAAAATGCTCATGCAAAAGTGGATATGTCAGGGGACCAGATGGAGATTGCGTCGCGAAGGAAGAGTGCCCACCAAAAGAAGGGTGTAGCGAGAATGAATTTTGGAACGAGTGTGGATCCGACCGTGAAGAACAGTGTCAAGAACACGAGGCTCCCAGCAGCTGCGCTGCTGTAAGTATTCGTCTCTTCCGATGATATCTGCAATATGACATTTCCAGGACAAATGTGTACCATTCGTTGTTAATCCAGGTTTGTGTGCGAAAATGCTCATGCAAACGGGGATACGTCAGAGGACCAGATGGAAATTGCATTGCAAAGGAAGATTGCCCCCCACAACACATTTGTTCCGATCCAAATGCAGTTTGGAGCGAGTGTGCGAGTTACTGTGACCAACATTCCTGTGGTGAATCCGACGAACCGAAGTTCTGCCCTGCTGTAAGCATTTGTTGCTTCGAATAGTCTGAGAACTATAGCAGTCTGAGGACGACTTATGTATTCTTAACTTGACCATTGTAGATGTGTCTGCGAAACTGCACATGCAAACCTGGATATGTCACAGGACCAGATGGAAACTGCATCTTAAAGGAAGATTGCCCACCAACGTGTTCGGATCCGAATGAAGTTTGGTCGGACTGTGCAACGGGCTGTGAAGAAGGATGTGAAGAACCTGAACCTGGAACAGACTGCTCTGACGTAAATATTTGTTGTTCCTGGTTATACTAAAGATTCAATAATTCTTCATCACACCGTATAACGTTTATTGACGTTCTAGACTGGTATATCGAAATGCGTGTGTAAACCGGGATTTGTCAGAGGACCACATGGAAAGTGCATTGCGAAGGACGACTGCCCAAAAAAATGTCCAGGCATAAACCAGTTTTGGAACGAATGCGGCAACGGCTGTGAACCAAGATGTGACAAATCCCATTTGCATCGAGCTTGCGCTGCCGTGAGTTTCTATCGCTGTGAATGATATCAATAATATCACTTTAAACACAAATTGATCATGTTTTCTGCTGTTACCCTAGGTTTGCGTGAAGAAATGCTCCTGCAAGCGTGGATATTTCATAGCTAACAATGGAGACTGCGTTAAGGAAGAGGAATGTGATGATACTTGTGAAGAGTGATTGAAACAACAAAAATCTCGATGACTAAAAAAAATGAGATAACCTTGGGTACAGATGCAATTTTACTCAAATCTGTCTACGCTTATTTTAGTGATGTAACTTGTGTACAATTCGATAAAAAAATATTAGTCCTAATTATTATTATTGTACATCCCATTCTTTGTTTATTTTTTTTTGCTAGGTAAGCCTGAAAACAATATTAATCGCGGATAAATTTAGATTTCTTTTTTACTAAACAGACAACGTTCTCATCGCCCACTTAACACAGTTCCATAAGCTCAGTTCGCAGTTGGATGACCCGAAACGAGAGAGAGATTTACTGCACTGATAAGCACGTACTTGTTGCGAAAACAAGGGTGACGACCTTACAAAGTCCCTTTGCCATGTAATCTCGTCGTCGCACGAGCTTCGGGTATCAAGTAGGTACGAATCTGCAAATGCAAGTGACAAAGCACTTTACGCGCTAGCTCGTTAAATCGACCGCAAAAAGATAGGTGGAAATGAACGTTGCAAATGTAAAAACAAATAATACGTATACGGAAGTAATAGAATTGCTATTGATCTCCTAATTATCTCTTAATCACTTCTTGCCTAGCGTCCTTCAAAATTAAAGCTCCCTACTACAAAGCTGTATTATTTTTAATGAAGCACCTGGCAAGATAAAAATAAACTTGGAACAAAAAAGAATGAAACATGAAAAAACCTGGAAAGCTCGAGAATGAAAGGGAGTGTCATAAAAAAGGTAAAAGCAAGAAGTGGAAAAAGTAACGATAAAAAAAACAGGAAAGCGCAAAAAGGTAGTCAACAACTAGAAGACGCGTGGAATCTCTTAAGGGTGGCTTTGCGTTTTTTGTTTTATTTGTGCGGGCGGGTAATTTTCACTTCAACCTTCCTCACACTCTCGTGTTTCTTTCTAGTTCATTTGTCCCTCACAGTCTCATCCCCGCGCTTTCTGCACTCTCTTCCTCCGGGTATTTTACTCTCTCGCGACAAAGTGTTGGACACGTAGACTGAGTTGCCACAAATGCGGTACGAGTGTACATTTTCACGCGCAGTTCGAACAAACGTGGCTCGTTACTCGGCCACCTCACCTCGTCTACCAACAATACTATTAGTAAGCCATGCCGGCATAAACCCGGACCTACGGAGCTCACCTCACACAACGGCACAGTAAACTTGGTGTGAACCGGAGGGTCGGATGCAACGCCAGGAAAACATATCTCG
Organism: Clistopyga incitator; assembly: GCA_947507545.1. NCBI lineage: Eukaryota > Metazoa > Arthropoda > Insecta > Hymenoptera > Ichneumonidae > Clistopyga > Clistopyga incitator. Next base: position 10,129,378 of record OX382173.1, on the reverse strand, counting down.
CATGCCACACGAGGAAAACGAATGGCTGGACTCCGGCGTGCCACATGAACGGGAGCATAAAACGGTAAAAGAACGACGTAAAGGTGGAGGGTGGAGTGAAAAAAGCTCGAGGTGTAAAGTACCGCACACAGAGGACCCGAAAGGACTTGGCGAAATATTCTTGGTTGAAGCTATGAGTGAAAAAAGGAAAAATAAACAAAAAAATACGTACCCTGGGTTTTAGGTGAAAAAGAACAAAAGGAAAAGCAGCAGCAACAGCGGCAATGGCATAAGGGCTGAATTTCGTTTTTCTTGCTTTGTGTGTAACACTTTGTTTCTCTCACTTGGAATAATAAAAATGGCCCTTCACAAACTTTATGAGAATTGGCTTCTGAAGAATCTTGAATCGGACTCTGAAGAAAGTGCCACTGAACACCTGCGAAAGAAAACTGATGGTTTACGTTGAAACTTAGTGATAATATACTGACCCTCGACCTCTTGGATCTGTTCGGTGATTTTTTATGGTGTTGTTCTGATTCTAAAAGAAAAGCGGAATTTTTTTTACAATGAATTCACTTTTGGAACTGACTTTAGAAAAATCGTAGATCATTCATCAAAATCTTGATTTCGGTATAAACGTGGTTAAGCTTTAGATCGAAATCGATTCGAATTTTAAAAAAATGTTAATGTCGGTGAATGTAAAAGTTAAAGCAACGACAAAGGTTTATGGAATTTTTCTTTCGGAAAAGTGATTTTGCTATGATGATTGCCTATTGTCTCTAGAGACCGAATACCCTCATCATCTAAAAAAGTTTCGGGGCACATTTTGAATGGATTGTGGGTGCAAGCGAACTGCGGTTCGACGGTGAACGATGGTTTCGATGGGGCGCGCCTACCAAATAAGAGTTCCCAGTGTTCGGAAAAGTAATTTATCGCTCCGGAGTACACGGTAAATCAGGACCGCCTCAGCCTCCCAATTCGTCGAGGGCAGCTGAAAATAGTTCGATTTGTCAAGTCTTATGTTCGCGGTCGGTGACGCGAAATCTCGACTGTGTCTCTGCAGTGTAATCGAGAAAGTGAAGACGTTTACCACTTTCGCGTAACCCAACAACAAAGTTGAAACAGACATTTCGCGTAATGGATTTTGTTATTTCACCAAAAAAAAAAGTTCACACGGGATGTCTCAAGAGACATCAATATTGGGTACTTTATGGTAAACTTTAAATTGCAAATGTAATAAATCTCCACGTTCCATTAACTGAACAGTTGTACCTATTTATCGTTGGTTTTGTGATTTACGAGAGAAAATGGAAACAAAAAAAATTGTACAAGAATGAAAAACCTGTATTACGAAAGAAGTCTCTCCAGATTAGATTTTTTTAAAAGATAAATGATATTTTCTGCCTTCGGGAAAATAAACTTCATGTGAATTTGTAAATCCGTAATTTTTTTGAACGTGATATTCAATTTTCTTTGTAACTCGAATGACTTCATAATTTGCATTAGTCTCGTCCAAAATTCATTGTCGAATAATGACATTTTTAGAGAGGATATTATAATTATTATGGTCAATGCAATGGAATTCTCGATATGACGGAATTGTAATTTATTCCTATCTCGGTGGGAAGAAGGACTTAACAAAGTAAAAGCTCATCTCGAGCAATAAGAGAGCTGGGTTATCGTCGCGATAAGGCTTTTCTCGCCTTTCAGCTCACGGTTAGCTGGCTACGAAAGGAGCATGGAAAAACGTTGATTCGCCGACTGAACCAGGCAGACTGTGATCGAATAACCCGCAAGCGGAATGAGGCGACGAGAGTGAAGATACGCCTTAGCCTGACTATTAATTAGGGTACTCGGACCCTGGGTCCTCTTCTTTTTCTCTACCTCCTCTTTTCACTCTTCTTCTTCATCTTGAGAGTGATGAATAGTTGATTGAGTTTCTCGTCTGGAGACGGTGGCAGTACCAGCAGCAAAAGCTGTATAGTACGAAGCACGTCGGTCTTTTTCTCGTCACTCTCGTCTATTATCTCTAGAAACTTTTGATAAATTTTAATATTACTTCTGCCGCTGCCAGGTGCTCATCAGCGCCAAGAATTCTGGTCCGTCATCAACGATTTCTGGTATAATTAATATTGAAATTTCCATTCTTAACAGTCCCCGCGAATGTTTTGTTATAAAAGTTGCAGGGAAACGTGTTAATCAACGACCATCCACGGATTTTTATCGCGAGGATATGAATTTGACTAAATCATATCGGATAAAAATTGAAGAAGTGGTGGAGGATTTTACTTCACGGCATGAATTATTCAGGAATCGGCTTATTAATCTCTGAATACTCTTTTTTTTTGTTCAAAGATCAATTTCACTGTGCGTGGATAATAACCATTTTATCGTGGGGCAATAAACGAACAATTTTTAATAATGCCTACAATTGTTTATAATGTCATTGACGAATCAAATTTTATTTTTTAATGTTTTTTTTATTTTTGCAGAGTGTCGAGTTCGAATTTTGATTCCAAGAAATAAGAACGAAAAGACTTTCATTTATTCCAATAAAAATTGTAGTGCACGCGACAAATAATAATTTTCTTGCAGTATATTAAACAAATGATTGTTAATAATGACTTTAAAAATTTATATACTGTCATCGATGAATCAAACTTTCTTTTTCATTCTATTTATTGCAGAGCGTCGAGTTCGACTTTTCATTCCAAGAAATAAGGAGAATAAACTTTTATATCGGGTCGAGATGAAAGGGTTACCCGGCAACTTGCGCATCAAACGAATTGTTGCAAAGTATTTTCGCTGCGAACACATTCGAAGGAAGCATCGAGGTGTTAGAAGTACGCTCCGCGTGAAATCTTCTTTCTTTGAAATTCGGTACTTCCTTGAGGCACTAACGCGGATGTCGTTTCAGAAAAACCATATCCCAAACCTCTCCAATTTAAGTTTCTTACGACGGATGAACCGGCGTACCTAGATGGAAATACTTGAAAGTCTCGCGTATTCAGGCAAAAAGGGAGAGAGAAACGCGCGCAACTTCACACTAAACCAGATATCCGGGCGAACAATGAAAAATATACAGCATCGTTCTCTTCGCGACTTTTCGCAGTCTTAACTGCATTCAGAATTTCAAACTTCACTTCCAAACTGCTCGCATTCCATTCGGGAATGAAGTTTGTTCAATGTACGTAAAAAACTCTGGCATCGATTAAATTTTTCTCAACGATCAAACTATCCAATGATTAAAAAACAAATACTCCATTGATACGACTAATAAAAATATGCAAACGCATTTGAAATTGTTGAAGTGATTAATTTTTTTTTTTTTTTTTTTTTTCAAACGTAAAAGCCAGTTTGGCCAATTTATTCTGAAGTACCTGCAAATCTCAAAAAGCTCAAATCTGATTTTCCATCGAAATGGTTAAAAGCGGTACATATTCAGTCGACCATGTATTGATTCAAGCATAATACTTGTTTCCATGTATCAAATTGACTACGTACCAAAGTACATGTTTAATTCAAATATATCAGCTGATTTAGAAAAAAATTGAACCCAACCAAAAATAATTCTCGCTGCTTGACTCGATCCAAGATTTCAATCGAAAAGCATAAGACACAATTATCTTCCGCAAGAACGTTTTCCTTTAATTCTTGATGCCAAATCCGAAGGTGTGCTCCTCATGTTTGAATGGAGGGTAGTCGTCGTGGCGAGGAATCGTTGAAATTCTATTCGGGTCCTTTTTCTGCTGTAACTCGGCCTCTTCCCTCTATTAGATGCGCTTAATCCACTTAGGGTCTAATTGAACGAGTATGGGGCGAAGGGTACGATGGTATTTGCTGGTTAGGGTCGAAGAGCGAAGGGGTTCAGATAGTTCACGCTTCTCCAGCAGCAGCAGATTGGATGACCGGTCGAGCAACTGGTGGCAAACGTTTCGCCTTCGTCGAGGAAGGCTCTGGAAAAGTGCGGACAGGACAAGCCACCAAGCTGACTGTCCAGGCACGTATACACACACACATTCGATTCGTGGATTCAATTTCAAATTTATTAGAACACGAATTCACTGCGGCAGTCAAACACGATTCTCCCGATTTTCATCGGCAATCAATTTGGCACGCCGGGCGTGAAAAATTTTTTTCAACTCTTTTTTTCATTTTCATCCATCCGCCTTTTTCCTGGACACTTTATCCTAAATTAAACGGTGGATTTCGGGTGTAGAACACCAGACACCAGGCAAACACAGTGTTGATGGATAGCGAATTGATGCTCGTCCGAGCTTGTAAACTCTCGGATGGAATGGATCGTGAAAATCCGAGTGAATGACGGCTCGCCACGTGAATAATAAAGAGTGCAAATGAACAAGCCTCTGTGAATCACAACAATTAAATCCTAATGGTGAAAGGCTTTCGTTCAAATGAATATTGACACCTGATGGGAAAATTTCCTCATATGGACATCTTATCTTTAATCGGATGTGATAGTCGTTTCGTCATGAAATATCGCGAATGGCAAAAGCATGTCACAAAGTTGGAGTGAAAACTGTAATATATCTGCCGTTTTCATGATTAAAAAGTACGGTAACCATTTTTGTTCAGCACTCTTCGTAGTTTCCCAATTTCCAATTATGGCGTAAATACCAGGACGTTTAATATTCGCTAAACTCAACACCACGCATGACAAACGTGATGATTGGAAACGTTGGCAGCTCGCGAAATAATTTTCTGCCGTTCAGATGAAAAAGTGTCCGACGAAACCATCGATACGTTGAACAAAATGAAAAGCGACGCAATTGCGACGGCGTCCAATGATAAATTATCACGAGAAAATGCGGAAACATTTAATTCGTAATAGTTCTAGTCGTAAAACTACTAATTTCAAAGTGGCGTTGTGAATGTGAGGAAAATTCGATGAAATATATGGGATTGGATATAAACCGGGGAGTCACTGGAACAGTGCAATCCAGAGAGGTGCGATGGTCGGATTTCCATTTCGTGAAGCATTAGCATATGTAATAACGTTGAGAAGGTAATATCTGGCTGTGGCGAGAGAATCTACAGTACGACTCGGGGAATTCCCATCGGTAATAAAGAGTAACCCTTACTCCAGAGTCTCTCCAGACCTGCCTTCACCTCTTTCCTCAGACCCGTGGAACACAGCTCGCTAAGATCGAGTTCCACGACGCTGGCTGCACCAGGTTGCAGCTCGTGAAGGATGAAATACGAGGATGTAAACTTCCGTCGCTATTACCCCCAAAACTCACCCGGGTTCCCATCGCAACGCCCGTGTTTCCTCCATTCCTCTCGCTCTCGGCGTATATCATCTCCCGTTCCTTCCCATTCGCAATGCCATTCAGTGTGGCTCAACTTCGACGTAAGATTCCACGTACGATTCGCCGCTTAGGAGTTTGCCCATTCGGTGGAATAACTCGCTGGATGCTGTGCCGGTTGATGCTGAAGGTTTCCCCCGCAGGGTGTAGTTATAGTTTAATATATTAATGCAATTCTCGTAAGCGCCGCGGAGAATCAAGAAGTTGGTGCATTTTTGTATTCTCTCTGTTGGAAACTGTTGCCGCTACTCTCACTCATACCGTCACGCTGTTTTCAAAATGAAATGAAACAAAGTGGTAGTGATTGAGAGCCCACGGGGATTACAACGTTCCTGTTTTCGGCAATATTGTTTCTCCTCTTCCATATTTTACCTTACAGAGATTCTCGTAAAGAGATTCCGGAGTCTTGGCGACTGGCGCGATTCGAGAGACATACTTGCGCCAGTTACTGGCCATATCCAGCACCCAACCACCCAGAAGTCTTGTACGTTTTTCTGAACAACCCCGCCAGGCTGCGTATCGTTCAGGGCTCTAAAACGAGGAATAAAAGTATATCGATGCAAGTGGCAGAAGGAATGTGAGGAGAAAAGGAAGAATATAAAAGCGCGAAGGTGCTCGCGAAGGAAGGAAGCCAGAAGAAACCCGCCGGATATGGCAAGTGAATGGACGAGGCAGTTGATAACCGGGAGATAAAGTTCAACGTACATAATTCGTTCTTGATAAAAAAAAAAAAAAAAAAAATTCATCGAGACAACTAGGAACCACTACAAAGTATAGCAACGAAACCTCCTGGTTTCCGTGTCGTGTGCTTAAGAATCAACCTAGGATGTCGGTAAAGATGTCCTAAGGGGATATCGTGGAAGAGAAAGAGAGCAGGTTTAAAGAGCGTTGTCGAAGAGAGAACGTAACGGAAGGAGAATCGGGGGAATAGAAGGGCAGCAATAAAAGTGCATTATTTCAATAACCGAACCGATTCTTCCAAGCCAACGGTTCACGACGACAGGAAACAACATCCCCTGGCAAACGGCCAGCTCGTGCGGGCAAAGAAATGCCGAAATCCCGTCTCCCCAATAATCGGATGTGTTCCTGCAGTGTTCCTGGCACAATGCAGTTATCCACTTGAATGAATTTATCCTTCTTCGAGGCCGAGCTCCTACCAACTCTTTCGTTATACCCTCCACCCTGTGCTTCTCCTTTTCCTATATACCACCAACATTCCCTCCATCTTTTCCTATTTCACAATCCTCCACTCCTCCTCGCCAAAAGTCCTCCTTACCGAGCTACCAAAGTCACCACCCATGAAGGAAGTTTACGTTCCTCCTTCGTCGTAGTACTACGAAAGAGTACAGCCACCGCGAGGGTCGTACATTCGCCGCTGAACTGAGCGTATACTACACACAGTAATGGTACAGTAGAATTGTATGCCGTCGTACTCACTCCGTTCGCCTTATTCTCTCATTTCCTCGCTCCCTCATCGTATACCATGGACCCACTAAACCACGACTTGGAATTTGAGATTTTTCTCTCCAGCTCGAACGAGAGGGCATTCGTCGGAAGACACTCGAGGACGAAAAGACACCCGCCGCGAAGGAACCGAACGAGCAGACTTTCGGTCTTTCCGCCCTTTATGTACCTCTGCTCCTTGCCGCCAGCTACGGAATGGCCCAACTGGGTAGCCTTCCAAAAGACTGCGCAATCGATAGCCCTTCGCGGTTCTTAACCAGTTTTATAGTTTCTTAGTACACTTTTTTCTACAATATATATCTATGGGATTTTAAATACGCGGTAAAAACCAGAATACATTTTCCGAGCTTGAATTTTATGTACAAATATGCAAAGGTTCGAAGGATCAAAAAACATCTATCCTATAGGAAGTACACAATGATTGGTCAAACTTTGTACTGTCTGACAGAATATTTTTCATAAAATTTACTAGATAAATCAGATACTTCATTTCCCAAATATATCGATCAAATAAATATTCCACGATGAGTCAAAATTTGCTATTCCTTCCTAATCGTAAAGAGTCACAATATGATTTAGTTGAACTTACGTTACTTACGCTCAGCACGATACATATTCTTTTTTCCTTTTACGACATTGCCGTTTTTAGTATCATTTTGTCGTTTCCCATTCTATTTTTCCGTTTTATAGTGTCATACGTACTTCCGTCGAGGTAGCCGAAAAAAAATGTGATATACTCGACGGAAAAGTTTATGTTTTTCGGATGGGAGTACAGGCAAGAGCCAGTGCGTTCGGTTATATCTACGAGGATTTTGCAAAATGCTGTGGGAATTCGTGATTTTCGGGAATGGCGAACGCGTACGTTCGTCCAGCCTAAACCGCAGCCATACACAAATGCTGTGTGTATGCCCGAGCGACAGGGCCAGAGAAATTGAATGACGTTCGTGAAAAGGCACTTCGCGTATCCAGGATAGGAAACGAGGCTGCGCTTGGCGTTCGTGGTACTTACTCACCGCGTTCATCGGGTTCGTTCACGACGACTACGACAACGACGAGGTCGATAAACCTTCGGCAGTCGAGTTCTGGAGAATGTATATGTGTATGTGGGCGTGTGTGTGTGTGTGGTATACATCCCTTCACTACATATATGTACATATTGGCGCGTAAAGGTTCCCGAGAATATCGAAAACGTTGCTTTACGAGAGGACATTGGTCCCTACCCTTGGGAAGGTTCCAGCATGTAGCAGACATATATACTTTAACCCTTGCCCTGGATTTGTATAGAACTAAATCCGGAACCATATGGTTCCGACGTGTGGCATATGCCGAGCAGGTGCGTAAAAGGGCCATTCTCAAAAGGAAGTTTTTCCTTCCACAACTGGAATTTTATCCGCGAGCTTCGATGGTTTATGGCACACCATAAGGGAGGAAATCGATTCAACTAACAATTTCAAGAGTTGCATAATAAAAACTATTTACCTTAGATCATGTTCTTTGCGAAGGCTATTGAAAATTACAGTATGAGTAGCTGAAGAATTACGCTAAAACATGACGATGGTTTTAATGCTATATGTAGAGTAGATTTAATATAAAAAATTGTAGAAAAAGTGATCCGACTGGCCCCGGTCTCTTCGGTATTTTGTTCAATCGGTTCATTTCACAATTAAAATACATTCCAGCATTTGCAGCTCTTCAATGTCCAACCTTTTCACTCTTTACCACAAATTGCTTTTCACGAGTCGACGAACTTTTCCAACCAATTATCGAGCCAATAATAATAATTGTAAAAAAACATGATAATGTTCGATGGGCTTTGTGGAAAAGTTTGAAAGGTATTTTCTCTTCTCGCTTGCTATCGTTAGTGAGCGCGTGTAATTTTCAGGTGGTGGAGGTAGTGGTTCTCTTGTATTGACGGCTTTAACCCTCCCGATCCTCGCCGTTCCAGTCGTACTCATCTGCGGACCGGTAAATTCTCATCCCATCGAACACAGACACTAGAATCAATATACAAGGCTATATCGGGGTGTTATATGCCTCACGGCCGTATCATATGATCGATCGTATCATCGGGTATACGGTATTATAAATCGGAACCACGAGGTATGCACCGCTTTTCCGAAATGTATACAAAATGTATTGCAGAAACGAAAGTATTTAGGTCAGCACGGCGATTTGTAGCGAGTGAATGCATTCGCATTCCCTCGATTGACTAAACAAGATTATCAGCGCGGAAGATATTGCGAAGGATTTAAAATCAATGAAAAAATACACGTGCCAAATATTATATCCGATTATTGAATAATGAAATTGAGACAGCGTTTCCCTTTACAGATTCGTATTGCCACTATGAATAATTGATATCTGCTAATTATAATACGTTATTCGCAGGGTATTACGTGGAAAATATACATTAATAATTATTGGATGAATAGGCAGAGCATATCATTCATTAGCGGATAAATTTTGGTCTGGGTTTGATCCGATTCGCAAAATGATTTTGGTTCTTTATTTGTAATTTAAAAAATTATAATCGATCGTACAACAAGTACCACTTCAAAGCGGAAACAGGCCAAGTAGATGGTAAAAATAACCGAATGGCAGAGTCAATGAACTTAGAAAGAAATATGTATTCTAAGGGAGTAAATCTGGAACAAGATTGAGAGAGAAACAGAAAAGGACATCCAACTATCCAGGCATACGATATTTCAACGATGATCGGCGCGATTTTTCTCGTACGAATTTCCCCAGAGGGCGACGCCGCTGGCCCTGCGACTGCATACAGACTCGATCTCGTCGACGGATCAAGCTATTTCTTGGCGTCATGATTCGCATCCTCCTCTCGTGGAAAATCGTCAGACAAGTACACGTAATCTCAAAATCCAAAAAGTGTAGAAAGGGCTGTAAGAAAATATAGGACAAAATAAACTCCGGCCTCGGTTCCCAATAAATTTCTAAAAATTGTGACCCGTTTCCGTTTATTCTCAGAAGAAAAGTGTGTCAGCGATAAAACGATTTAAAAAAATTTTCAAAAACTAAATTTACAAAAAAAAACATCAATAGCATGAAAACCACGCAAAAAGACTGCTGATAATCTTTATAATCTCAACTTAAATTTACACAAAATTCGAATCAAAATAATGCTTGAAAATCTCATGTGTTTGGCTCCAAACAAATCTGCGCGGCAAAGTTGTTGATTTATGATTTTTTAAAAACTTATATACCTTTGTCTGTAAGTACAAAAAAAAATATATATATATTTTTCAACCACGGTAACAATATCGGTGTTCGAATTATTTTTGTTTGATCTCATCTTCTTACTATCCGATAATGCCACGCTCAATTTTGTGGAGCAATCAGAAGCCAAAGTAAAAATAGGTGAGGATATCCCAGCAGTGGTACTTCGACGTGAATCCGGACGCGGGAAATACCCATAAGTAGCGTTCAGTAGAGCGTTCCAGTAGTTCAGCAATCTCGGCTCAACCGGCGTATATACGTGCTACAAGTTGATCCCTGTTCATAGGTACATGTACATACTCGTTGAAGACTGTTACGTGTATGTATCTATCCAGGACCTCGCTTCCAGCGCCCTATTCGCCTCTCACTTCCCGAGAGTGTCAGTGTATATTTCGAGCAAAGGAGATATCGAGATTTCACGGATGACGATTCAGGATCGATCCGAAAAATCGTGAGGGATCACAGAAAGAGGTATATGTACAAAAGTACGTAGACGAAAGGTGCTGACGTGAAGATTTCTGGAGATTTTCCCTCTGTGCGCACTTTAGCCCTTGGAGCGTGCAGAGAGAAGCTGGAAAAGGACATGAGATCGTTGTAAGTGTCGAGTTGTTTTCGTTACACGAGTATCACGTTGCACCTGCCAACAAAGTGTTGGTACTTTTCGCTCTGTGAACGTCATCTTCATCCAGCTTTACATTCCCCTCCATATTCTTTTCCCACCCGAGTGAATCTGGCAGCACTATCATCGCCCCGGCAACTCCCGTTCGTAGACATTGGACTTCTTATTGCAGTGCTCTTCTTTGACTCCACCACTCAAGCTGGCTTATAGAAAGGAAGAAAGGGAAGTGAGTTCATGATCGAATGGAAGTTTGTCCTCGAGTGGACTCAACGGTGCTTGAATGCTGGACAAGAGATGGGAGTCCGGTACAAAAGAGGGACAGAAGCCAGTGGAAGTGAAGAGAGATGAATGAAATGGAGAAACAAAACAAGACAAAAATCGAAGAAGAGAGGGTGGAATCTTGAAGATAGTCGGCGGAGAAGTAAAAGGAGGAAAAGTAATGGGAGAATGGGAGATAAAAGCTTGCAGCCGGAGAGAGAGAGGGAGATAGAGTAGAAAGAAAGTAAAAAGGAGAGTACACGAAGAAAGATAGAACGAGTCGATTTGCTGGGACGGGTTGGAGGGGTTAGGATGAAGAGCACACGCGGTTCCGCATGAAGTAAAGACGGTCAATATCGGGCCTCTTCCTCATCCACTATGATGGCTACGGGAACGTATTGAGAACGTCAGTTTGCGATGATACCGCTTCGTTGCTCTCGAAATCTATCCTGTACTTTCCTCTCCATCTCGATGGCTTATCAACTACAAGCATAACCTCTCTCGACAGCGTGATGTCATATGCCAATATACCTGGACTATTGTCCAGCTTCGAAGGATACTATAGAAGATTGGTAACAAAAGACAATATCTCGGATAGTGAACAACGTAATTTTGGTAAGAAAGAGTCGGTTTCCTCTCGGAACATGATGTTCCGGCGGTTATCCGGACATTGAATCCATGCGGTAATATCTATCGATGATTCTCGTTCGGTTCAACCATTTCCTGTCTGTCTCTTACCTATATATCGACCAACATAACGAACTCCGTTTATTAAATGTCAAAAAAGCATGACCCAAGTGGGTGATTGCAGGAGAGACAAAATATAGACACGTTACCGGATGCGATATACGAGTGTCCTCACTCATATATTCCAGCGAAGTTAATCAATAAAATCTTTTTAACAAGTACTTTCATTGTGCAATTTCGTCTTCTCATTTGCGGTAACTACGTTGACTCGGAAGCCCCAGTGACGAGCTTCGCATTTTTCATTCCGCTGAATTCGGCTCAACTTTTATTGTGTATGTATGTATATACATTTTGCACGACGGGGCATCAGGTTGGAATGGTCCGGTAGCAAGAAAGTTGTTCGTTTGATGTGACTTGCTTGGACGACGGCAAGCCCGGCCGGAAAATTTACGATCGCCACTGCACACTGTGGTCGAGGCGACTTTCCGACGTTTTCCCAACGGAATGAGGAAACGCGTTGGCCTTGCTGTTGGTGGTAAGGTCGAATTGCGCAATACAGTAAGTACGAGAACTGTAAGTAGCACAAACGTGGCGAGCCATCGACGAGACAGGAATCTTGGATCAGTCCAATTAACGAACGGTACGTGCCGACCCGTGGCCATCTCAACGTTGATTGGCTCTGTGGAGATCCACTGGACCTCCAGATCATCCTTTGCTTCCATTTCCTCTTCGTCTTCTTTTCTGTTGACTGTGTTTATAGCCTCGAGACAAATCCTTGTCTGTTGACAGGTTGTTTTCAACTAGTAGGGCACCTGAAACAATCGAGATCTTGTTAGTCAGAATATTGTGACCCATCTCAAGGCATTCCCATAATACCAAGTCAATTACCATGGCTATTTGGAGGAAGTATGGAATCCTCATGGAGCGAAGAAGCTTTTGAACAAACGGAAGATCACCTTGTTTCCTTGAACACTTCAATGAAACAAACACCTATAGCGAAACAAGATCCTCGTGAACTGCCGTCTTCATCCAGTTGTTGCAGTATTTTGTGGAGACGACCACTGTGACGTAAAAGGAAGTTAAAGGGTATGGGTATAGGCACTGGATAGGTGCTGGCCAGCTTTCCGCACCAATAACCGAACTGACCATTCGCGAGTTCACCAGAGCGAACGGCGAGAGCAAGCGGAGGGATTTTATAGCGCATCCTTGGCAGGAAGTAGTTACGTCTCATTGAAGCGTCAATGGTCAGATACTGGCGGCTCGGTGCCCATACAAGCTACTATTCACTCGGTTTATCCACTCTTACTCTTTTTCCCACAACCTTTCGCGTAACTACCCCTAAGGCTGTACAGCTTTTTATTGCGAATCTACCAGGCCGGCAAATAGTTACTCTTCTGTGATCTAACTTTTCTTGTTTTTCCCCCGATTCTGCCTTTCGACCTTTCGGCCCATCTATCTATCGTCTCTGACATTTAGTTCGATTGTGCGAGACGACGTTTCGTCTGCAATTGACGTAAACGACTGATGGTCGAGGCTACACGAGTGTATACGAACTTTAATTCTCTATCTTACGGATTTACTGACCAACAATAATCTAACTGGAATTCTTGTCTGTTGACAAGATCCTTGAATGCCAGGCAGTCGCTTTGGGTGATTCGCTCTAGCTAAACGTCATAATAGGACGTCGTATAGGGATTCTCAATCGATTTTGATGACCTGGCCTTTTCTTAATCGTGGATCTAATCAGATATTGCTCGAACTCATCTCCCCTGGCCCAGAAACAAGTGCCACATTTTCTTTCTTTGGGAAAAATAGATTCTGTACACAGGGCTAAAAATATTTACGTTTCCAACGCAATGAAAGTGTCCTCGATCAACTTTTTTCAGTGGATCGTACATTTGAAATTTATGACATGTCTAAATGTTGCGGCATTATGCTCTCGACTACAATAGACGTTCACACTCGATTTCACGCTCGTGTGCAGTAGGACTTCTCTCTACAGTCTATGCATTTGCAGAGAGTTGGGATGGCAAAGCATGTTTTCACCATCGCGAGTTCCATCTATGAATATATTTACCAGTGCACTACCTCCTCAAGTACGAACGGAGAAAGAGAATGACAAGAATAATGACGGGTGTTTGTGAGCCTGCTTCTGCGGAGAGAAATTGTTGCCGATACGATGGAGGATGAAGAAGTGGAAGAACCTTACTACACAAAGGAAATGTAATAATCAAGCTGTGCAAGACGCACGATGGAAGACCTGGAAGCAGGATAATGGTCGTAAACAAGTTTCAATACAACGAAGATTGGAGAAACTATAAGTTTAAACTGCAACTTTTGGAAGTGGAAGCTTCGCTTCCATGAAGAACAAAATTAACATTATATTTTCAAGCCCGGCATAAATTCGTAGTTGTACGCACTGCAAATGCCATAACCGCAGTACAAACTTTTGGCAATGAAAAAAAAAAAAAGAATCATAATGCAACAATCTGCCGGATTGTATTGAGCTATTACTTTTTGCTGCTCCTATTTCCATTTACCCGGCTAGAAAATATGTCGAAATTGGAGAAGCTTCTTAGTCACTCGGCCTCATCGATGATAACCCTGCGGGATAGTCTCGAGATTAATTAATCATAATGACGACAAGAGCCATAGCTTCTGTCAAGATATAAATCTGATCTTCCTGCTGAACTCTGCAGTAAGAACGAACGAGGGGCTGCGTCGCCATAGCTGCAGTACTGAAAACTTATCACCTCTCAGCTCGCTGAGCTGGGGTAGTTTCCGTTGTCGGTCTTTTCTCTTTCTCCCTCGCTCTCAATCCAACCCTGTGTACAGTGTACAGCTGAGAATAAACGAAAATAAAGCTGGTCTCACCAATCTTAATTTGGAGCAATCGGTGGCGATATCAAGGCGCCGGTGAACTGCACCCCGTGCGCTTCCCTTTCTTCTTTTACTCCTCGACAGCTGCAGGGGGTGTAGATTCTCCAACGAATAAATAAAACGACACCCACAGAAACTACGCCTCGATGCTATGGCAGAAGGAGACCAGAGGGTCTCAAAAGGGGTCTCGAAGAAATATAGTATCGTTAATGGCTAACACCGCATGGTGCTTTACCTTCAGTCCGTTTCTTACATTTTCTCCTCCGCCTCCTCAACAATAACGTCAGCTTCAACCTCGACATGACTGTACCGAAGAGACGTATCTAAGGGGAGCACGAGCAATTTGTTACACGTCAGATTTCAATGAAATAACAGACTGTCTCATCGTTTTGCCCAATCTCGACTTGACTGCTAGTCGAATAGAGCAACGAAAGAATCCTCTCGAGTACGGAAAAGTAGAGAAGAACGCGAAAGAGTCACTCGCAAATTCTGCGCTTTACTGTGCGAACGTACAATAAAGCCAATTCGTCGAGGAAGCATTTCTTCAGTTCAGTTTCTCCTTCTCCGTAGCTCCTTCGAAAAATCACGATTTAACATCGTTGAGAATAGTTTGTTGAATAGGGAGTCGATGTAAAGCCACCATCGATGGCTGAAATGCAGCTTTAAATCCTGATCACCTGATTTGGCTTCCAATTTTGATTTGAACCCACGAAGAATGTGAATGATGAGTTCTGATGGAATGCGAGGCTCGATTATAATTCGATAAGTTCTCAAAGATTTGATAACGTGGGTAATGAAAAGCTGGTAATCAATGGCAATGAAATGAAGTTAGCTGTGGATGAAAAATAAATTATTTTTTATCAATTGTGCCTTCCAAGTTTCATTTCGTCGGCAGCCGTAAAGATAATAAACGAAAAAATGTCGTATCTTCGTACTTCCAAAGTGATGGAATTACGGAATCAAAGATAATTTAATACAGGACACGTAAAAGCGAAGAATACAATCTTTTGCGTGCTAACCGCAAACGTTTGTTCGGGGGTAAAGGCCAAATGGATCGAGAGTTAATGGTGAAAAACGATCGGCCATGTAATTGAAATTTTAATGGACTGCTGGAAGAAAGTTGGCATTCCGGCCTCGATGGAGAGGGATTCGGGTTTGCGACAGAAAGGATCATCAGAAATACCGCAACTTGGGTATTCTGTTCAGAGGGAAAAAGCACCAAGACAATGAAGTCTATTCGAGCGACAGGAATGGAAATTTAGTAGGTTCGGATAGACTCATCCTTCTCTACATCTGCGCGTGTTGTGTTTTCGGTCCTCAATTCGTGAGCACCGGTGTCCGGGTTGAACTGTCGTGTCGAGTCGAAATAGGATGAGGCGGAGAGTAGGAAACGTGATGTTCTACTGTTGGGGAACACGATCGAGGATTATTGCTCCGTTCTAGGCCGTCGTAAATATAAATCGACCTAATGGTGAACGATCATTCCTCCAAAAGGAACACAATGCTAGGCCATATACTGCGTGTGTATATATATATATATATATATATAGTATATCCTTAACATTCGCTGTACGTTCGCTACAGGTCGTCACAAAATTGGTGGCCGGAGATAAAACAAATAGAATAAACAGTATACAGTGAATGTTTTATAAGACCCTTAACCACACTGAGATAAAGATATAAAAACTATAATTGAAGCTTCAGCTAATGAACGTATGACGATCTGGCGTTTCTAGAATTTTTTTATTCTCGTCCAAGCAGAACAATTTAATGTCGAATCTCGTAATTGTCCGCGATTGAAATTTTTTGACAGATGACGACGAATAAAGAACTTGTTTCTGGCCAGATAAATAAATAAATTTGCGGCATTTGATCTAGTGAAATAGTTGGAGTGACTTTACCAGCCAGGCCATCAGATTTTCGATTGCGCAGTAGCGGGTCAAAGTGGAAGCGGGGATGTTGAAGAGTACGGGGATGCGGGACAAGATCGACATCAATGAGGTAGCCACGGCGAACAGTGAGATTCTGTACGTGTGCTTCGTCTCCGAATAATGGACAATCCAATCGGGCTTTCTGCTCAAACTAAGCCACGAGGACAGAGCCCGTGTGCGACTTCCGGAATCCATGCGGGAGGACTCGTGTTTGCAGTGCTTCAATTCCAGTGCATTCTCTCAGTCGGCAAGAGCTGGAGTATGGCTTAATAGATAATGCTATTACTTCGGCCATCTTTCTTTGCGTACACACAGGAAAAGATGGTCCAAAGTCTTCTTTCTTACATTCACTTTTTTCTGTTTCGAACCGTCGTACAAAGAAATTTAATTCAATTTAATCCAATTTAACTCTATGTGAAACTCAATTTTTCACATTTTTTTTTCATAAGAACGAATTGTAAAGAGAAATAAATAATTGTTTGTTGCTTATTCCAAGGGCTCAATGGGCTGTAAAAGTTGGGTCCACGATTCATGGCCTTAACCGGATGCTTCCGTTGACCGATAAGGGACTTTGCTGGAGGGACATATAGTGGCTATATGTATCTAAAAAATTTACAAGGGTTGTCGCAGGTAGGTTGAATAAATAAAACTGGTACTGCGCTCTCGTATGATTCTTGGCGAGCACGGACGATCGTTACTAACTGTCGTACTAGCTCTGGCATCGTCCAGCACCAGAGCGAAGTCACGAATAGTATGGTCCGAGCTAACACGAGCTCGGATCCCGGCCAAATGAAAAATGATTCACGTGCGACTGTGTACGACCGACTACCACGACGCGTGCTTCTCTATTTCAAGTCACAGTAACCTAAGATCCAGGCCATTAATTTTACTCTGAAGTCTACCGTATGAACCCGGCTGAACTTGGAATGGACTACCCGAATTTACAGAAATCCGAATGAACGTAGTCCGATATGCAAGCCTTTGATAGTGACGTTGATATAAAGTTTCAAGGGTGATGTGAATGGTCATCAGCTAAAATACAGACTGTTGATTGTCTTACAGGAGCCTTTTTAGGTTGGGCATTTGGGTTATTTAGGTTCACAAACACTCTTTAAACGTTTTAATGATTTCTGTGCATGGGAAATCATTGAATCCGAATTTTTTACCGCACTGAATCTCCGTACCCCATCAAATTTTGATCCGCATTAAATTGCATTTCGCTTTAGTATAACATTCTTCACGGATCCACCGAGTAGATATATTGATCGCCATGCGCGTTAATCGCAATCAGAACTCGGGTATAACGTGAGGCAGTGGCTTGTTAACCGCACGATTGTATACGATGTACGGACCCGCGCTTTCTATTTCGCAGAGTCTGTAAATTCTTGGGACTATCCGCGTTGTTGGCCCACCCTCGCGAATACGTTGTCAAGCTGCCCGTGATGGACTGCACTCCTGCCGCGGCAAGTTTCCCGTGATATATCTTCGGATGCTGGCGGTGCGCGCGTTCGCATCCACGTTCCCGTTCGCGAATCGCGAACACGAAATTCCTTCCGTCGTTCATCACGATGCAATTCTCCCGGTGGATGCATTAAGGGTAATTCCGAGAGAACAGCCAGAAGTGGCGCACGATCATCGCGCTTCTCCCCAACCCTTTTTCTACCACCGGCATTACGCCCCTTATATTCTCGTCGGGTAGGATTCAGAAGAGGAGAAGCAGCCAGCAGCAGTGTTATAAATTCTTTGAGGACCTTTGCCACTGCTTCTTCTCTTCTCTGCCAGCTAGTCTTTCGCCTTTCCGGGATTATATCTCAAAAGCCATTATCTCAATTGATGCCTGCTCGCCAATAGCTCCTCGATCCATTTGGGAAGGAGTCACTCCAGTCCACGTATCTGTCTCTCTTCTACTCTGGCCTCCGGATTATATGGCTCTCGTTATTATCCCTCTCGTAAAAGCATCTCCGATAGCAGGAATCTAGCAATGAACGTCAACATATCGCGAGAAACTATAAAATTATGATCAAGCCACTGGCGAACATTCTTTCGATATTTCGGGTTATAGACTCGGGAGAATAATAATACAATTTGCCTCGTTTTCTATTATCTTAACGGAGATGGTAACTCGAGGTAGCGTCTCGAATTTTATTGAAGCTACAGAAAACTATAAAATCTCGTGATCGATAAACACAAATATAATTACGTGCATGTGTTTTAGGTAAGTATAAATGCGAATAATGAAATAAAATTAATGAACATAAGCAAACTAATTTTGTTGAAGGATCAATTTTCTAATATAGCGACAGCATTGGTTTTTTGCTAACATTTCAATTTTTGAAGAATTTATCTCGACAAATTTCCCTAATATCGAAATTTTTTTTCTCTCTACAGTAATGTGATCTTAATTTGTGAAGATTAAGTAGTTAAGTTGGTATTGTCGATGGAAGATGTCAGTAAACCAATTTCCGAAAATTCGTTAATGATATCGGCAACATATCGACGTGTTGTTTCGGTGAAAGTACAGATACACGCGATTGTAACTTTATTCCCGAGTTATCCCGAGTTCATCGAGGCTGCCGTTGGTGCTGGTCGCCCGTGGCCCGGTTTAAGGCGTGGGCATGCGGTTCCGGGTGTCTTATTCGTGTGTTCCGGTAACCAGGGATGCTAGGGTGGAACTCCGCCTTGTTCAACGAGTAGCGGCAACTCCGAGGCCGCTGCCCAATAAATCCACGGTTCAATTAAACTAAGTTTAAACGAAACTCTCGTACAAAGCACGTATATAGGTATGTATAATGTACGAAATACGTGGCACTAAATCAATTATCGAAGTTTCGCAAACCATATATCCTGCATACAGGTAGGAACCCTCTACGGTACAACACAGTGGCTGTACATGCATTAAACCTACCAAGTACCTGTTATTTGCAACGAGGAAACAAGCGTGAAACACCGGAACGACAGTGTCTCCCAGATCTTCGAGGAATCTACGGTTATATGGCCTTATACCTGTTCCAAACTCACATTCCGTTGCTTAACCCTCATTGCAGCCGCGGATAACACCAACTATGTTGAATTTCCATGATTGGTAATGAAACAATATTGAGATAGCTTTCGTGGATGATTAATTATTAGTGGCAATTAATATTAATGTCTATTGGTATTGATATGGTTATTAATATTCAAACGCGTATCGAGGTACATTAAATTAATATCAAACGATGACTATTAAGTTCAACTGCATTATGTCTCTCGTTCAATGTTACCACGAACTTTGCTAATGTTTTAAGTACTTCTCATGAATAACAAAAGTTCCCTTCCTATTTAGCCATCATTGCAGCGTTCGAAAACAAAAAATATGTTGAATAATGGAACAATATTCAAGAACATAAAAAGTAAAAATCTTGTTGTACAAGCACGGGATTAATTCAGTGTCTCATTGCCAAATCACATGGCCCCCTTGACACAGTTAAATCTGTACTGCAACTATTCAAGTATCCAATCAGTATGAACATTTGAGGCAATTAAGCGATTTAATATCAAATAACATGATACCATCAGTTGCTGTAGTGCTTGTAATACTACATTACATAATGGTACTAATCTCGCTGATCGATATTGTCAATCAGCCTAAGTAGTGCTCCGAGGGTCACTATTAAAGCTTCAGGAACACACATTTTTGATGAAGGCAAAATCATAGTGATTGTTAGATTTGTGCTCAATATCATTTATAAACTATTTTCGAGCTCTCGGGTACAATAAATCAAAAACAACAATAAAAAAATAAATAAATCGTTTTCTTTTTCACTGTAATTTTAATCGTCATAGGGAATTCGAAATTTTATAGCTACTCAGGAATTTCCGCTTCGGTTTTAATGCAGACCCTGAAATCTGGCCAAAGCTTAATAACTGCATAACTGTTCTATTTGAATTCAATGAAGAGCTAAAACGTCACAGAATTTCCGGGAGGAATGATAGCGTGCTCAATATTACCTCAAGCCTGAACGGCATAATGAGTTTACTGTACAAACTTGAAATTGTAGAGAAGCAGATCGAGACGTCCGAATAACCGGTTTGAGTGCACAACGTCGTTCGGACAGGCAGGTGTATATTACAGGGTTAATACCAAAGGAGGTATACACAGAAGGGAGAGGAGAGAGCCGGAGGGATGATTACAAGCCAGCAAGCGAGAGCCCCCGACCAAAACCACTAGCAAACTATTCCAATTGGTGCGTGCCGAGGGGTTTCTGCATCTCAAGTCCGTGGATCGGTAGTAGGCTTCGATTAAACAGATTAGTTTCGCTTGAGTGTACGACCAAGTTTACTGCTGCTTTTGCTATTCGCTATTGAGACGAAGCAATTTGACGACAAGAGAAAATTACAAACCGCAAAAAGTATAAAAAAGCTGCACAGCAGATGCCTGACATGCCGGCAATTAAACTACAATATTGGTATTTCAAATATCGACAGGAATTATCCGCTATTAATTTAACTGAAGAAGTCAAAAACCTGTCATTAACCTCAATATTCAACAAACACAAAATTTAACCCAAATAAGTAAAACAAATTAATCAAATATGTGATGTATGCATCGCTGAATTTTTAAAATTACGATAACCGTAAAAGTGAAAATGTAATGTTTTCGAAAATTTTACCGTCGTCCTCAATTGTCGCAAAATTTGGTAAATAAAAATCTCCTAATACTAGAAATTTGAAAAACTTGTCATGTCTTCAAAAGTAATATAAAATAAAATGTTTATTTATATGAGGGGATAAACATGAAGATCATGGTGTGGAACGTTCTTCGTGATTTCATGTCTTCAGGGTAGCTGGAATATTGTCACCGCAGTTTCTGCACTGGAAAATAGCTCGCACTATCGAATGCAGTATGGAGGGTAGTATGTAAATAGTGTATAGCTCACTTTCCTTTGATCCCCGAGCTCGTAAACGTTTCGAGTTCCGATTACTTCAGTGGAGAAGAGGCAGGGAATTCAGTTCTTGTATAGGGCACCCAGTGAAAGAAGATCCAGGAAGCTCTGCTGTTGGATAACCCATCGAGAAGCTAGCAAGTGAGAGCAGTAAAGCAACATGACCGCAGCATGTCTGACGCGTTACTGACTGTAACCACTGGGTCTAGTTTACGGTCGACTGCTTCGCTTGGTGAGCATAACGTTTCCACGAAGGGCTACAGCGAACGATACCGAGACCCTTCGGAAATTCCCAAGTTTACCATTACATTGCGATCAAAGGTCTTCATAACGACCCGCGGCTGTTATGAACAATGTTCATTGAATAAATATGCGGTTCGTTACGAAAACGTAACTGTAGTTATCATTATTAAACTGAATCTGAAACTCAAGTTTATACCTGGGATTTCCATTACATAGTTTACAACGTTTATTTGGTTATTAAATCGTAGCTAATTAACATTTCATCTTATTCGTCTTTAAGCTTGATATAAGTTGTGATTTTGATCACCGTACAAAACCAGGAATTATTGTGAAAGAAATTGTTGATGCTTTAGCCGTATATTTGAAATTGATGTCTGGAGCTTCGGCGAAGCTCCAGACAACAATTATTGTGAAAGCACGTGGAAGGTATAATGAACTTATTTAATTATTTATATTGAGTTTATTTGATCTGGGACGAAATCCCAGGATGAAGAATGCAATATTAAGAATAAGAAGTAAAGGAATGACATAATGGATCGCAGAGACATTGTATGAAACCTTACAATCAACTTGCATAAAATTTATGATGAACTTACATGAAACATGCAATGAACTTGTATGGAAAATTTGGATTTTAACTTGGATGCTTTGATTGGCACGGTGTTCCGACTAGCCCCATAATTTTTCCCATACGTAATGACATGTGATTTTGTTATAGTGTCGCCGGTTACTGGAAAGTGAGTTTGCCCAGAAGCTTTCGTGGCTATCGAGTGTACGCATAGCCAGTTCATTGGCCGCACCGGAGCTATCAGAGCGACCGCGCATGAGCCTGTACGGGGTTTTCCGCAAAACCCCGAAATTCTCGGTAGCACGTTTCTATCACCCACTATGTACATCTCTCTCGACAACGGGACGTTTAACTTCTACCCTCAGTCGGGCCCACACATAGGACGAGTGCCCTTCTAAAACCAATTGTTTCGGTGGCTTCTGTGGGTAACAGCAATTAGATTTATACAAATCGAGTTGCAACAGTTTGGTTAACACCGCATTTAGTACGAAACGCTGAAGTAATTCAATATATTTACACTGACGCAACAGAGTTTACATTTTTCATGAGTCGGCTATGCATTCAACTTTGCTTTTCACAAATTTATGTTCGCTTGTATACGAAAACCACAAATTACAAAATAAAGAATTCGATAAACTGTATTATTCAAACAGAATAAGTTAATAATAAATAAAAACACTCCGTTCCTTGCGCAATGTCAACGAAGACTATTTACACCAAAAAACATTTTTTTTGTGTAGCACTTTTGTTTCTGTTTTAATGCCTTTTATTTGACGGTCCTTTTGGATATAATTATATTTGGTGCAACAAATCATAATCTCCTACATTCTGGATTACCAAGGTTAACGGGATCATTGAAAATTTGGCAGACACGTCATCTTTGATCACTTGTTTGGGACTCAACCAATCGCAGCCCCAAACACATTGAGAATAGGAAAATGATGAAGAGCTGAATTCAGTGGATTCAAAAAAAATTCTGTAACTTTGCAACCTACTTTTTCAGGTTTCCAGATAACACGACTCTTATTCACCGTCGAATGCAATTAGAAAGCTTCAACTTCTTTTGCGTACTATTATTTTTCCAATGGTTAAACGAAGGATTCCTCCTTCTTCAGCATGCAATAATTGGAGAAAAGTGACCTGAAGACATTTCAGTCGCAACAGGAGTTACGGGCTTCACTCACTGATGAATAGAGTTGTTCTGAACTCGTCGTCAATTCCCCGAACAATAGACATCGCATCTGCTGCAAGTATCGCTCGATGGCATGCCTCAATCATTCGCTCTCGAATTCCTAAGAGCTCTTGGTAATGCCTGTCGAAGTCAGAGCAAAGCATCTCGATATTCCATGACTTGTCGACCTATTTGTGCTTTCTCTGGATCCCGTTAGCCCATAAGGTTCGCCTGTTTGCCTTTTACTATTTTTTCCGCTTTGTGTTCTATTTTTTACTGAAATTTACAAAGCCATTTTAGAATCAACCCAGTCATTTTATTTATTGGAATTTGTTGTTTTTTCAATTCAACAAATTTTGGAGGATTGTTTTGTTACCTTCTTTTGCGTCCATTACAATCAGATGGGTAATGTGATATAATGATTAAGATGCAAAGTAAAAAGTATACTCAGAATTGTAAAGATAATTTAAAAAAAAAAAAAATACATTATATTGAAGTTTGCAAAAAGATGTATGGAAATAATTAAAAATCGTTCAATCTGACATTTATGTTATCGCGAATTATATTCACAACGTCTTAACCTTCGCCACTTATTTCTACGTACTTTGCATTCATGAGGTTGGTTTATTCTACAACCGTATGAAATTATAGTTGAAACAATTTGTACGCTCACGCAATATCGCGATAAGCAATCAGAGATATACGTACGAACAAATTCATGCTTTTAGCAGAGAGAGAGAGGGAGGGAGAAAAAGGAGAAGGTGGAGGAAGGAGAAGCAGGCTCAGGAGACTCTTGAGCGCCCGGATACAATGGCTGGTAAAAGGTGGTCGACGGCTATCCGTGTTGCAAGAACTCTGCATATATGTATATTGGTTGCTACGGTACGCGCGATTAAATGCAAATCCCAAAGCGCTTATCGGCATCGCGGGCATGCGGCATGCCCGGCACTCCGCGAATCCACACACCGTCGGCTTTTCCCACCACCCAGCCCATTTTTCCTTTTTTTTTCACTTTTTACCCTATGCTTCTCCTCGCAAGCTTTTCCATAGTTTATTTTTCATCCTTTTAGCCTTTTTCTTTTTTTTCATCGCCGCAACCATACAATTAGTGGGTAAAGGGTCGTTTGCCTTGTTAATTAAGGGGTTAGACCACCAATGCAGTCAGAAATTTGTGATAAATGCCGCCTTTTGATCTCTACCTTACCTTTTTTTTTACAAATTATCATCTTGATTTGAATAGCAGTATCTGAATGACCAATTGAAAAAAAAAGCTTTCTGCAATTTTTTTATCGACATGAGCCGGAAAGTGAATTAATCCGAAGAACTTGAAGAAAATTTTCTTCGGTATATGTTGTGAAGTATCGGCGAACTTGAAAAGCCGTCATTCGCCGGTATATATTCGCTGGTATATGTTGTGACGTACCGGCGAACGTGAAAAGCCGTCATTCGCCGATACTTCACAACATATACCATTCTTACAACGGCTAAAGCAACACTTCACCTTGAAAATTTTCTTCATTGAATTGCTGAATATCGATGGATTCACTTTGTAAATTTATAAGTAGAGATTTCTTTTTTCGCTGCCGTCCCAGAGAATCGATTGTGGAGAAAAAATTGAAGAACTCTGACTTACCGTTCGATTTCCTGGGTGCTTAACATGACAGCTCAGCACTGCCTTTTGACCGACAATAGCTGTTACGTTTCTTGGCGAAATATCATCGAAGTACGGCTTGTCCCACGATTTCGTCGGCTTACTACTTCCGGCGACGACACTTGCCAAGCTCGAACCTGTAAGCACAAAAAATAAAAGGAACCTGAGATATTGAAGTTGATTTGCTTGCTCGAATTCTTTTCGAGGCACTGTATCTATTTTTTTAACAATAAAACCTATATTCATATTTAATTTGATGTCTATCATTTTATTGAGAATCTTCAGCTATGTTTATAAAATAAAATATAAAACGTAGATGAATAACAAAATCCTTACAATATAAGTAAGTAAGTTCGAAACTGATGTTACTACATTCATATATTAAAATTTTGTAATGCACTGTTGTAAAATAGCAATATAAGATTATTTTATAAAATTGTAATCGAAACATTTGCATGTTGAGAGAAATGGACAGGGGCATCAAATTGTTAAAGCCGTGTGGATTTTAATTACTTTGTTGATTTTGTACCGATCGAAATTTAAAAAATTTGTTTACCACTTTTTATCTGTATTTTAATCAAACTCTCACTCACGTACGCATTTCCATTGAACCCTCCGTCACATTTTATTCCCCTTTATGCAAACTGTGCATATTGACTCAAGGATTTTAATTGAATTTCGATCTTTACTACGGTAAATATTGCATTTTGATGAAATCGACTACTTATGAATCGAACGTGTTTGTCTCATGATTGCCAATGAAACAAATTTTAATACGCTTCAGGAAATGAGACCAGCGTTAAATTTTTGTATTATATTTAACGAACTGCACTGATCTCCTGTTTCCTGTATGACATTATGTGGAATTTTACACTTTACAGCATGTGTAATAATCTAGGAAACGAATTTTTGTAATACGAGTTACGATTTGTGTATATGTCAAGTACTTCATTGAATTTATCAAGGGTGTACATTTCGATATCGATAGATAGTTATTGATGATCCATTGACTTTTGAATTCCACGGTATTTCATGCGCCGCTTAATTTGATTTTAATTCAAATAACTCTTGTCCCTTGATGAAAAATCAGAAATTTTGGAACCCAAAAGAATGCAATGAAAACTCAGAAGTTATCATTTTCACTTATGTGCAATCACTTCACATTTTCCGATATTGAAAAAAAATGCCATGTGAAATACTTTGTTCACACAGAAGAAAAATATTTAAAAAATAATTTCGTCCGTGGGAATAAAATGGAGAAAATTCTCTGTACGTCAAATGCACCGCAGGAATATTTTCCGATAATCCATTTCAAAATTACCGACGGCTATCTCGATATAAATCGAAATTATATGCGTTTCGAATTACGACCGAGAGACGAAGAGAGAAGAAAGCTCGTAGAATTCTGCCAATCCGATCAGCATTACGTTTGTCCTCGATTCATTTACAGTTAAACACCGGGGAATCTCTTTCTTCCTTTGCAGCTGCAGATACTCCTAGGCTTGCCGATACTATTAACATAATCCGCTTGAAAAGTGGTACAGGAGCGACAGAGACGAGGAACGGAAGATAAAACGATAAAGACTCGAGAGAGAAAGAGAGATATATGGAATACGGACAGGCGAAAACGATAAAATTTTCCATTCCGGTAAACGCCATTCGTGCACCAGAAGCGATGGTATAGGGAGTAAAATTGGGAGGGTTGTTACGAACAACTACTCTCCGGACGAATGAGGGAATTGCTAAAATTCGATTAAGCGTGGGTAGCCGAGCGCATCCGTGGATCGCAGCTCCCCGAAGAACCATTTTGTATACCATTTCTGTTCACTTTTTATTATTGTTACTATTATTGCACTCCGTGGATACCGTAATTCGAGCATTGACGAAAGTTTTAGCAGCAGATGCAGCAACAGATACGTTGCCTATTTTCCGCTGAGCATTCAAAATTGCTTTTTGATTCCATTTCATTTAGTTAAGCATAAGGTGTACTCAAGTGACGCAGAACTGAAAGGATATACCGCGTTATTAAAAAAAACGTATATATTGCAGCTGATAAATTGACACTTCGGTAAACGTTTTATGAAAAATTTTCGAGAAAAAAATAAATTGATTCCTCATAGAGGAAGATTTGTTGTCTATTACATTTTTTGTTTACAAACTTTATTTCGAAATACTAAATTATTGCACCGTGTGGATAACGCATTTAGCATTCGTCGGTATCGACAAAAGTTTTAGCAGCAGACGCAGCAACAGTTACGTTGCCTATTTTTAACTCTGCATTCGAAATCGATTTTTAATCATATTTCATTCAATTAAACACGACGTGTACACGACTGGCGCAGAGTTACAAAGATATACCGTGCAAAAAAAATTCCGTCTGACGAATTTATGTCCGTGTCGACGTTTCACGTAAAAGTTCCCGAGAAAAATGGAATGCGAAATATATTGTTTCCTCGTGGAGGAAGAATTGTTTTTGTTCAATTATTTTCGTTAATATTTGCAATCATTTGTCAGCATTGACGAAACGTCAACTTTCGGTATATTTGTATCGAAGAATTTATCGGTGCAATGTTTTTCTTCGTGCGCGATTAACATGTCCTTGTTTCGGGTACTTTGCACGTACAAGATTCATGGAATTCAAGACGTTCAACAAAAATGGTTTGTGGCCGGGTTATGAATCACTGGAAGATGCGATTTTTCATGAAATTGAAAATTCGCCATTGCAGAAAACGGAGAACGGGATTTGTGGAGTAAAATCTTATCGGTAAAGCGAGAGGACGAAAAATCGAGTGAGTATAGAACAGTAAAATAAATTCCGAATTCCGAGTAAAATCCGAGAGTGCCCCGTCGGATTCGGCGCTTTCGCCGCACCATTGACTCCAATATCGTTGAAATGATATCGAGGAACGAAATTCATTAAGCAAGTGGAATGGCCCCTGCCGCTTTCCCAAAGTTTCGGGGCGTTGGGCTTTCTCAGTCCCGGGCCAGTTCCATAGTTCACGCAGAAAATGTATGTTTGTAGCACCGTGGGGAGAGAGAACTATGCGATTTATCGTACTTTCCGTAGAACGTACCGAGTGAAACTACCAAGCAAACTGTCTTCTTCGAGAATCGCTATCTCTCAAGGAAAACTCTCCGTGATTCGTGTTCTCCACGCTTATCACTAGTGCCCCGTGATTCATGGAATCTGAAATCGTGTGTTGAATGCTGCAAGAGTTGCAGATTTTCCAAAGATTATTTTACCATTTTTTACCCGAATACAATTGCATATACTTACATTTTATTTATGTTTTATTGCATATTGCAATCTCCTGTTCGACGAAGTTAAAAGGTTGAATGAATTTTTATATGCATGATATCGATTCCTTCATACATGAAAATTCAATATAGGAAATTACGGGGAATTTTGTAACAAGCCATTGAAAATTGAACGTTAATAGTTTTCCACATTTCGCTTCAAACTATCTGAATTTAAAGTATTCGTTGAAAAATGTCGGGGAAAAAAATTGGCTGCTCTGACCGATGGGCACGAATGCTTATTGTGATCGAAAAATTAAATCGATTCAGATAATTATTCAATTAGTTGGTCATTTTATAAGTTGCTTCGTCGAACAATTCTAGTTGTCATAAGTGGTCGTTGTACGAAGAAATTAAAGAGTTGGTTGACCCATCGAATAATGATTAAGTGTTATTAATCAGTCACTGGAAAAATCAATTGATTAGTTCGATCGATCAAGTAAATTTTCATTGCATCTCGACTAGACAAAAATGTATGGGTTCGGGATGCCTTTAAAAAATGCGTACGAAATAATGGGTCATTTATGTCCTACATGCGAATGCGTCAATTATAATTGATGAATATGCGTTACTCATGAACGATTAATGAGCAAAGCATTAGCATGTTAATTTTTAACGTTGCTATGATTTTGACACATGGCTCAATCATCAACCTTTAATTACGACGTACATTTAACCATATTCATGGGTTGTTATTTTTGGTATGCTATTACTTAAACATTACGTTCAAAAGTTTCTTGTTAAAAAAGCCTTTTTACGAAATAAAATAATATTTCAAACGAACTTTCGATGTTCCATTGAGAAAGTTTATTGTATGGAATCTGTAGCCAGATAATCCGGGAAAGGAAAATAGCAATTACTATTCCCATTGTGTACATTTTTCACTTTTCACTTTTCTTCAAATTGTCGTATATGACGTAGATGGTAATATCCGTTCACTGAATATTTATTGAAAATTCAACGACGTGCTACACTCTGGTAGTATTATAGTTATTACTGTATTTTGTTATGTACGTCTGGATACTATGTATCCAGAGATGCGTACAACAATGTTTCTGGTAGGGAATTAACTGCGAGCTCGACGGCTACAAGCGGGCTCGAAATTTCGTTATAAAATTTTATACGTCGCTGGGTAATTTCGAAATACAACACAACGTGCTCCAGAATGGAGGCTTGAGCGTTGGCTGAAATTATTTTTATGCGCGGAACCGGAATCACCGAAGAGAATGAGGACGAGAAGTTTACTATCGAGAACAAAAAAGAAATGAAAAAAGAAAAAAAAAAACTATTTTCACATGAAAAATGATCACAAAAAGTTCATCGATGATATGTACAAATAATTAACTATAATAAGTATATATGAAATTAATTTTGCTAGCAATGAACAACCCTACAAGAATTTTTTTGTTCGCGAGAAAAATTACAAAAAAAGTTATTCGCCTTTGAAATAATTAATCACGATACATAATTTTATTTTTCCATCAATGGGAATGTGTTTAATCAATGGGGTTACAGGATAGAAAGCTCTGTAGACGATGTATAAGTTTTGAAGTAGCGTTGTTGAATACTGGAATTTATGTACTCGGATTAAAATACAGAGAGGGATTTAATATTTTATTCAGATGCAATATGGTGCACCGGTAATGACTGATACTATCAGTATTCGAAACTACAGTTACATCACACTATGCCAGTTAATCCGCGATCGCTGTTGAACTACCCTCGTCCCCTCAACCCTTCCGAGTCAGCCTCGATTTCTCGACTATCGGGAATGGTATAACGAAGCCAATATATCACATGAAACGCAAACGCATAGTGTTCGCAGTTTTTATATCGTGGGGAAACCGAGTCCTTTGCGACTGCTATTGAAAAGCTATGAAAAAATGTCATATGTATTGATATCGAATGGTTCACAGTGCGCGTTATCATAATCTCAATTTTTGTTGTTGTTAGTACCTTTTCGCCCGTGATTTATAAATATATAAATGCAGATACATGATTCGTTATATAAAAATGCGACACAGTCCTCCATAAAAACCTGAACTGAGAAAAAAAAATGATTTACTTTCATGAATATCGAAATCAAATTGGTTTGAAGATATCGTTTATAGTCAATAAATTGAACCGATCGTAAACTCGTTTTAAAAAATCGATTCTGCGCAATTTTTTCGATGAAATGTGACATTAGTTTCGTCGTTGAACAGACAATATGACTTTTCAATAAAACCTAGCGATCGGGCAGCAATAAAAAATCGCACTCTTGCTAATTTCCTGGAATCCTGATGTCACGTTTCACAATTGAAAAGACAATAGGACATTTCAATAATATTTTTTCAACCAGCTTATTAGACTGGCAGTTAGAGTTTTGAACTTTAATTCGACCTCATGAATTGGCTAAACGCTATTGTGACATCTAGGACCTCAATGTACCTCACACGCTTGCCAATCCCTTGAAGCAATTAATTAACCGACGAACGGAGTATGAGCGCTTTAATCCCAATGTCACGTTTCATGCGAAGCTATGTAGAGACGGCAACGAGAACTGCTAACTCTGATCAGACCAGACATCCGGAATACCCTGCAGCCTCTATCTGTAATTACGTTTGCAAACTACATCGGGGATGAGATGTAGCGAACGGAAGCAAGGGCACGCGCGAGTTCCAAATGCACGGAATCTAATGTTTGTTACCACTCGGCCGAGCTATGATTATACCGCCGTCCGACCATCGGACGCTGTGACTACTTTGACGCTTTCTCTGTACCACTGTTCTCGCTTCCTCTCTCCCAACACTTTCCCCACACTGTTCATACAGCTTTCCACCGACGCCGAATAACCTCGACGTGTTTCGAGCGTTCAGTGGTCATCCGGAAGGGATATCCGAGCAACGAAGTGCTACTCTCGTTGACTGCAGAGTTCGCTCCCATCGATTCATTGTTTCGAGGGCTAGTTCACTCAGTTTGGTTACTTCCTGGTCACAGAGAACTCTGCGACTGGCTCGGTCAATTATTCCTTTTCTCGATACTTCATTGTATCGATTGCGATAAAGGGCCGGCTGGTTTTTTCCCATTGATCATCAGTTGGACGATTTGACAGCTGATATCTTAATTTATTGAACATTTTTTATAGAGATGCCGAGGCTGAAAATAATGGTTTACAAAATTCTCATTAAATATCGCAAAATTGTTGTTCTCTTGAAAATATATTTTTAACAACAGCGTCAATAGAATGTTATAATGGCTTTACGACCAAGTACCAGGGTCATAAATTCACTGGTGATGAGGACTTTTTACAAGTTTAAGAAAGATGTTCCCAGAGCGAGTCGCTAGCTTCATCGTCGAGATGGCTCTAAAGTCGTTGATGTTCCCCACAGTGCAAGTGGTCTTCAAAAGCATCCTCCTCAGATTTCCCGACAACTCTCTACTTACTCCAGAGCTTTTCACCACCATTTGGTTCCCTTAACGCCAGTAAAGCTTCGCCGACGACTGCGCCACTGCTGTGAGGTCGAACTTCATGTACGGATCATCCTTGAAACTATCGCATTCACCGATTGGGATCGACCTCATCAACCACATCGTTATTTGAATCATGTTTTCTTAATATCATCAATCATTTGAAATTTGCCATAAATTATTCC
Source organism: Clistopyga incitator (assembly GCA_947507545.1). Lineage (NCBI taxonomy): Eukaryota > Metazoa > Arthropoda > Insecta > Hymenoptera > Ichneumonidae > Clistopyga > Clistopyga incitator. The sequence goes on along the minus strand of OX382173.1, from coordinate 10,097,512 downwards.
ATTAAAAGAAAATCAATGTCTTGATTTGTCTTGAGTTATCTTAAGAGGAAAAAACGCAAAAAAAATTGTCTCGTGTGAAAAATTATTTGATTTCCTCTCATTATATTGATAAAAGAGAAATACAAGCTGGTATTTCAATTTATCGACACCCTGTTAATACAACAAAATAGTTCCAGATTTATATTTACGAGTTTACAATAAGAACGAAGGGTTCAGCTACTGCAAACCTCATCTTCCTGGAACATCGTTTTCATTTCCCTTCTCGCCACTTATTTTCCTTCCTCTCCTTTCCTCTCCGAATCCATCAAGAATGAAGCATGTATAACAAGTTTTATCGAAGCTTACCCGTGAGGATTCTCGAGACTGTCGATGCCTCAAGAATTATGGTGTGCGAGGGTGGAGAGAGCTATACTGTGCTATCTACACGATAAAGGAAAGGCGGGGTAAGGGGGCAGGGGTTTATGTTCCCACAATGTGAAGTCCGAGAAAAAGTTCTCATACTCGCTTCGAACTACAGAGTATTGCCTCGAACTTTTCGAGCACGCAACGAACTTTCGCTCAATAATCAGTTGCAATGTTTTTCCAAGACATTTGTTATTTACCGGCCATTAAAAGTGGACGTGACCGAAGTACGCAAGCAACGCGATGCGGATGAGGTCAATTTTATAACCCATCTTTCATATTTTTCTTTCTCCTCTTTATGGCTGACTATTCCTCTACTTTTTCACTGATGATCGATGCCGGAAAGTTTAAGAATTTCTTTTCAGCCACGGTGAGCAGGTACTTTACACCAAGGGCTACTATCTCTTATCTATACTCTGGCAGATGGGAAACCGCGCACCAGGGAAAAAAAAAAATGGTTTCACCAACTCGTGACCGCGGTGATAATAAGGCTCGTCGCGTGAGCTTTATAGAGCAAATATTTACTCCACTCGGTATAGAAACTTAACCGTGTGGGGGAGGGGGTTTATGTAGTGAACTGCCGCTCTTATGCTTGCGCATTAATGCGACAATGCTAATGGGGCCTGAAAAAATACGTCCGGACTTGGTACACATAATATATATATATATATATATATATATATATATATATATAGTGATTATGTACCAAGGTTAGTACGCCTGTGTGAGCGAATTCGAATACACGTACTTGCTGCTGCTGCTGCTGCTGCTGAAACTGCAACTCACTTGACGCTCGTTCTGTCCACCGGTCAGCAATGACCCTCGCATTCTCCATCTGGCTGTGTATTACGTGGGGTTTGCTTATTAAGTGAACGATTAATTGAAACATGGCAATGCAGTGCCCATTGTACACCGCTAAGTAAATATGCATAAGCAATTTTGGATTTCCTCGAACGGCAGGTGTACACAGTCGAGATACATCTGTGCACCCAAAAAAGCACGCTAATTTTCAATGGCCACTGTAAATTAGCGGGTAAATCCAAAGCGGTTAGCTTAGTTAATTTCGATGAAAAAAAAATTAAACGGTTTTGTTCCTTCTAGCTTTTATACCTTTTGTGGAGTTTTTTGTCTGTGACATTAATTTGTTTTCTTATCAAAAATTAATCGTGTTGTGTGTTTGTTTATTCACTTATTTGTTCACTAGCAAATGGGATAAGCCCTTTGATATAAATAAAGTTCAGATAACGAAGAGAGCAAAGACAATACAAAATTATATATATTTCAGAAATCGATTGAATCTGTTATGCGAGAAAAAACAGACGCTCAGAATTAGTTAGTTATGTGACAATGTTATTATACAAAATCCAGCTATACAAAATTTGTTAGTTGGTTTCAGATGTGAATTTTTTTATTGCAAGATTTTCAAATTAATGCTCGAAAATAAATGTGCAATGTAAGCTGAAGACTTTTATATGAATTCGAGCTACGAATTATCAGAAGCAAAAAAGCTGTTGAGTTTTGATTCAGAACGTCAAGCTTATCGATCATGCTTCGCCGTCCATCAAAACGAGATGTGAATTTTTTATAAATCCAGTGAGACTTCACCGAACGTCGCAATAACTTTTTACAGCCTTTCTACACCTTTCCTGTTCTTCATGTCCTGATCAATATAAAACGTTGTCTTCGTGTGAAGCAATGGCAGACCTTACAATCGTTGGCAACGTACACTCTGAAAATCAGGTTACCCGAGACCCGACGTCGACACGAGAAAGCAACACGAGAACCTTCGCGCGTGTCGTGAAAATTCGAAATAAAAGAGGTCGTCGAGAGAAAGAAATGAAAGAAAAGCAGAGCACGTGGCCACACTCGAAAGCTTGTAATAATGAAACCGAAGTGCTCTGCCTAGGTTACGTTGTTGAAGACCGAGAGCTCAGGATTTCCGGACCCACCATAACCGACATTCGTCCATTTTTCTCTAAGGACCCACCCTTTTTTAGCTCAGCACTACCCTCCAATATTTCTCTCTTTTCTACACAGACTTTTCACCCCTTCCTTCATCTCTCGATTCGAGTCTACCCCCATTCGATTTTTTTTGTTTTTTCTTCGTTTTTCTTTCAGAGACTCTCACACTCTGGGAACCACAACGGCCACTAGCAGAATTTCTCACCAACAGCGCCTACTGGAAAAATAAAAAGTTGTACATCGGTAGAGAGGCGCGAAGCCCCGTTAAAGCTTTCGCTTTAAAGCTTCGCAACTTCGGTGGAAAAGTTCGCCTTTCGAGCGGCCGCACGTCCGGGTTCGAACTATCGGAAAAATCCTGCTTTGGTCCGATGTGTCAGACTGCTAGCCGTTCACTATGCTGTGTGTTTGCCGACCTTTCCGATATTATTATTGCCTCGGGCGAGGCTTAACTATACGCGAGGACAAATATATACAGATATATCATACTCGTCTGCACTACATCTCTGCATACACGGCTATTCTTTTTTTTCCTCCTGCTTTCTATTTTCTTTTTTATTTTTAATTTTTCGTATTTTGCCGTCAACATGGTTTCGACGGAATAATTAGGGCCTGCGGCTATTCCGCAGAATTTTTTAGTCACGGTAAAATCGGAAAGCACATTACGGATTATAAATGGAAATTCAAGTGGTACGTTCAAGAGAAAAAAATAGATCGTCTAATTACATTGAGATTTTAAATATTCATTGCGGTAAAGCAATTACTCATTTTCGTCTGACATTTTTATAAAACGTTTGCATGTAAAATGCAAATATGTTGTTGGAAATCAGAACAAAATGGTGAATCCTTCGGGACTTAAAGTGTTAAGTCTTCGGTTGAAGCTTTAGTTAAATACATCTCTAGTGTACTTAAGCTTAATCATAGTTGCGAATTTGCATCCTGTAATTTTCATTGCTTGTAACTTCGCTCTCAGAAGCTACATAGTTAAAATTTCTTCTTTAACACATTGAATTTTTCACTCTTCGTTTCCTATTATAATCGAAAGGAATTCTATGGTATGTATTATTAGCTAAAAACAATTGAGCAGTAAATTAAAGAAGAGCCGCAAGCTCAAAAGCCAAAATTAAATCATTTTGAATATTTCTGGATTTATCGGTGCAAATTAATGGTGATTTATTGGTCTCAGTTATTGTTCTATTTAAAGTATAAGCTTTTCAAATCCAGCCTTCAATACTTCGTATAATTGGTTGAACAAAAATGTCCCGTGGATAACAATTTTCCTCCTAAATTCCAAAATACCAATCTGCAACCTTTGCAACTTAACGTACATAATTCAACGGCGACAGTTTCCAAATACTTTCCACGATTCGTTCCGATTCGTAATAAACATGTTATATTTTTTTCAGTACACACCAAAAATGTGCATACACATTTGACTGATTTTTGACAGTAAATTGTATACGAATTTTCCAAATAACCTCGTACCCTCGATTCACTCAACATGACTCAGCACGGTCCCATAGTGAAATACATAAATTGATGGCTTGACCGGGCATGGCATTTACGATTCTGTGAGAGCCAAAAGCGACGTAGCCTGCTTTACGAGTCACGTAAGCTTTACATATTATATGGAGTGTACGTGGCTGCGAGCCACCGACGAATATAAGAGAAAAACGAGTACAGCAGTGGCTGTTGCTGATGTTGTGACTGCTTTCTTCTCGTGAGAAAGTGGGATATTACGGTACGAAGACACAGCGATATCACCAAGACGTTTTCTCAGTCTTCGCAGAATCTCATACGATGTCAACGTCGAGGACATCGACAACGACAACGACAACGGCGGAAAGAGGGTATTAAATAAAAATGTTGTTCCCGTTATCGTCGTTCGTACAAACAATCCTTTGTGGATGCGTTACGTGGGATCGTAAAAAAGCGAGAAAGTATGAAAAAAAAAAAGACAGAAAAATGAGTAGAGAGGCTGCGGATCCGCTTTTCGCAACTTTAAAAACTTCTTTCCACTATCCGCTGCACATTGTACACTGAAAGTGAAGAGAGGAAAGAGGTAAACACTGAAAACTCGGAAGGCGATGAAAGAAAAGTGTCAGCAAGAGAGTCGGACAAGGCTTTCCTCCAATTTTCCATACTCCTTTTACCCTGTATCTATTCTCGAGTATTGTTCGGTGCCTTTGTTATATCCCCGCCTCAATTGGCTTTTGTATCGGCTTAAGGCATAAGAATGGCTGCAGAGCTCATTAAAAAATACTGAACTGTATTTAATGGAAAATAATGACGCCATAAAAAAATGTAGCAATTTTATAACAATTTGAGTACTTCGGGGGAAAAAAAATATATATATTTGAAAAAGATCAACGTCTTTGAAGGCAGTAAGGATATTGTTTGTGAATAGTGATGACGAAAAATCGTTGCGTAAGTGAAGTTTAGAGAAGCTTCTGCATAATTGTTTTAACCCCCATATGAATATTTATTCCGCATAAAAAATGTCCGGATTATTAGTCACTGCTAATTTAATTGGTGCTTGGAAATGTTAAAACGTACTTTGAATAATTTGCTCGACAGAGGGCGGATTTCAATCGCCCGGATTTTACATCTTCAGCCCTCAAGAAAAGGGAAATACTTTAAGCTATGCAGATCATGAAAGCTGTACAAACAATTCAGTGCAGCACGTGAATTTAAGCCTAGACTCTGCCGACAAACAGACTGCGGCTTAAAATGCCACCTGTTTGTTTGTCTTTCGTAAGCTGTGCTCTAAACTTCGTTGTACAAATATATCACTAGCAGTGCGGTGCGTGGGAGTGTAACCGGAGTGGAAACATGAATTATTAAACGATTATAAACGAACCCAGAGATGCTAACCCACCCGTCATAACGTCAACTGAGTTGTGAGCAATCAATCAATCGGACCTCTTTCTTGACAAAACCAGACATGTTACGTGATCATTAAAGTTAATTTTAAATAACAAAGCACGAGTTTTTCAAGCAGCCCAATGTCAACCGCGGCTCTATCAATTAAGAGGCGCGACAGCGTCACGACGTCAAGTATCAAAGGAAATTTGTCGGTAAGAAATTTCGGCTTCTTAACTATGAATCATCTATTATTCTTGTCGCGGTTAATTTATTCACCTCGCTCTATTTAAACTCCATCGTTCGTAATTACCACCACTCGATCCTCTTATTCACGTGACCGACGTCAACGGTAACCTAGACCTATTTTAAAATAAGAAGCTGTAGTTCAATTTGGATTCCGTGAGGAATAGAATAACGTATAATTATATAGAAAAGTGTAGAATAGCATAGAGTAGCGTAACTTTAAATATCACTCTACGTGACTATTGTCATAATTATCTATTGCCATTTTGCATCTGTCGAAAAATTAAAAAATCAATTAGTTACCGTAATTGAAGCAAGTTGAAAGACATTGAAATTGCGGGAAATTTTTTTCCGAACTTTTTCTACCAATTTCAACGCCAATACCATATGTTTGCTTTCTACAGCACATCATGTTCCACGTTTGGGTTATCTTCCGGACTATCAATTTCATAATAGCACATATTGAAGGTAGCAAACGTACCGAGAATCCGAGAGATAATCGAGGCCGAAGGGAGGAAATTATCTACGTAGTTCGTACGTCGGAACGGAGAATCGGGGCAGTTGGATGCAACGTGGGAGGGCGCGCGCGCACGCACCCGTCGCTGAATTATTGAACGATCGCAAATGACCCGATAGAGGGGAAAACAGAGTTCGATTAACGATTTAATCGAGGATCTCCGTCTTCCTTCGTCTCTACGATTCAGTACGTTCGTTTAATCGAATTTACATAAGATCCGTAGTAGCTCCGAAGGGGCTCCAAGAAATTGACAGGGCGTTAGAGTGGATGAACCGATACGAAAAGAATAGTTTAGTTTCCTTGACTATGACTCTTAAGGTGACCGAGTTAGCAAGAATTTCCGAGCATAAAACTGCAGTACATTGACAAGGCTTCATTAAATACGATGATTAATTCAAGTTTATTAACAAAATGACCAAAAACTTTATGATTTCGGAAAAATTGTTAAGGCTTCTTTGTAAAGTAAATAAAAGGGACACAGTGGAAGTAGTTAAGTCTGTAAGTCGGTTCATCAGTGTTTTCTGATGGGTAATAAATGTCTGGTTCAATAATGAAGTTCGTTCATTTTTTTGTGTCCAGAAAGTCATTCAATTCCGAACGTCGCATTTGCATGTATATTACAGTTTCGTCTTTAAGTTTTTTAAATTTATTTCCTGTTGAATCAACCCCTTTGAAGGATCATGAAAGAGGGTGTTTAAAGAAAGTATTTCCTAAGCTTCGTCTTCGTCTCTTCGCGTTTTAAGGACGGAGTAGAATGACACAGAGCTGGGAATCTCTCAATATGCATGGGATGTCTGCCATGGCTCATTCCGGTTGATTAGAACCGAGTAACGGCGGAAACGTTAGAGAGTCTCAGATCATTTGAACGCCATTAAGTGGAATGGAGGGAAGTACAAGGTCTTCGTCTTTGTAGGTCGATAGTACGATGGATGTACGATGGATATATACACCGGATAAAAGATAAATTGAACAAAATTAACCTGCTGACAATTAAATTTTATTTTAACTCTACCTGCAATTACGACCATTTTACATGGGCTTGAAATGGTAGAATATTATATTGAAATGTGGAAATGGGATTTTTTTTCTGTCCGTAAGAAAAATGTCCTGGAATTAATGACATTTTTTTATGACAATAAAAGTGCGATGTTCGTATAGATTGAAAATTGATGTAATGACAAATTATTTTTTATCGAGTTTCGTCCCATATTCTAAAAATTTTTCGAAATCCATTTGAAGTTCACGTATTTTCTCTGCAGTGAAAAGTACACTCAGCAAAGTGAAGGCAAAAAATATCGAGCCGAGAGCAAGTTGGAAAGCTTGGGGCATGCGGTGAAAAGGAGGTATGTTGGCTTTTACCTCCGGCCGCATTTCAACTCGTGAAATAACACGTTTTCTTAACAATGTACGCCGTCTCTGCGTGGCACGTGCATCGACTCTAGTCTGACTCACTTCATGGCCCAGCCCTAATGGCAGATCTTGGGCCAGTTGGTATGACTGTCTTCTGTTGGAACTACTTCGAAAACGACTATATCACATATGTAGCTCAGTACTTTATGCTGCGTACGTTTTGCCGTGTGCAGTTGTTCGAGTTTATGGTCTCATGGTACGTAGAAATGTATCGAGTATAAAGAAAAGCTTCAGGACTATAAAATAGGTAAAATATCGGAAATTCTTGGCGATATCTGACAAATTATTGGCCTGTAAATAAATATTACAGGAGGTACACAAGTCAGTCAAAGAAAATGTCAGTTGACTGGATTTTAGTCCTTGTCGATTGCCAAATTCCATTAAAATGTATCAAAAGAATGTATTGTCTGATATTGAAAAAATGATAATGACAATAGACTTTTTATTTCGTCAGTAAAAAATAAAAATAAAAATATGTGGAAAGATCTTTCGATTTTCTGGTGAAGATGTAAACACGCAAAGAAAAAAGTCGATGTAATATGTAAAAAGTGTGAGGAACAGCTGCATTTACAGTACGAGCGAAATGGGTAAAGACGAGTTTGCAAATACTAAGCACAGCTGGAGCGGAGTGCGGAAGAAGAAAAGAATAATAAAAAACGAAGGGAAGAGAGGAATCTTGAGGCGATGTTTAATGCAAACTCATCGATTCACCAAGCCCTCGGGACATTTTTCTCTCTCCATGTGGCAGCTTTACGCGCGAGCCAAGCTCAACCGTCAGCTATATAGACGCGAGCTGACTATAGCTGAAGGCTTCCCGGGTCGTCCGCCCGTCTCCGACGCCACGTTACGGAAAGATTGCGGGCAAAGATTCTATGAGTGATGAAGGCTGGTAAAGTCAGATGTGTGGGTGAGGAGGAAGAGTAAGGGGGTTAAGGAAGAATCGGAAAAATGAGAAAAATCTTGGGGTTACGTGCACCAGTCACACAAAACCCCCAATTCGCCTTGACCCATAACGACATTTATCTTTGATTATAGTATTTTTTCTTTCACATTCCTTGTTCACCTTGTTCATCCAGATTCGATGATGGACTGAATAATTTATGAGCAGTAAATGTTGTTATATATGATCTTCAAGTGAATTATCACCAAAGGCTTCCATAGGCTTCCTTGATAACAATTTTGATTGGAATATTGAAGAAGTTAGTCTGAAATGCTACCGAGAACTTGGTTAAAAATGCTATCAAGAGTGTGTTTAAAAATGCTATCAAAAACCTGTTCAAAAATGCTACGAAGATAAAGGTTGAAAATGCTATCGAGAATTCGGTTAAAAATCCTATCAAGAACGTGGTAAAAAATGCTGCTAAAAACTTGGTGAAAAGAAATCTCTCAAGAAGTTGGTTGATAACGGTACCATTAAAAATTCGGTAGGTCCAGACACATCATTAGTCGGGCTTACAAAACACTTGCTTGTGTTAGCAATTTGGTTACATCGGCCAATAAATAACTCGGTTCCACCGAGTTTTCTTGCTACCATTTCCAGCCGAGTATTTTCTCCCTTTGTTAACCAAGCCTTTTTACGTGCACCATTTCTATGGAACGCCAGAAGAAATTGTGCGGAGATCCCCGTTGATGCATTGAGCATCTGACCGGTGCGAATAGCAAGAAAACGAGACTCGAGCTCCTCTTGATTAGACGCATAATTTTCTCCTATCATACCTGCCTCGAGCATCAGAAAATACCGGGACTCTGAATTCTTTCGTTTCTTCGTTTAGTCTTTTTTGCCCGACTCTCAATCTCCCAACCCACTATATTATTCTCGTCTCACTCACCTACCACTGGAGCATACCGTTGAGAATGGAACATCTCTCACAGGGAATGAGGAAAAAATGGTTACCGTGGTGAGCGCCTGGAATAGGAAATCAGAGGGGCTCATGGTGGTGGTCGTGGTAGAGTTTCGTCCATCGCGAGTGAGACCAGCTCCTGGAGCTCCAGGGTAAGACCGAGCCCTGGAGTATTACTACTCGGCGTTGCACTCACACTGCCATTCATCCACCGTGGTAACCTCGATTCATGGCCACCATTAGTCTCTTATGAGAGGTGATTTCGCGTTGTTATCTCGACATCGTATCACAGGACTAGGTTTATTTTTGAATAAATGTTATATATCACTGGCTATATTATACGGGCTATGATATTATGAATACATGGATATACATATATGTATAGACTCATGTTTATACGTGAGCACTCTGCCTTAAAAGCTTGAGGAATATTTCTTTTTATTTTCCATCCACGATGCGGAAGAGCAATGACCGAGATGCTCCCGATTTATGACGTTTCATGTATCTTTCACGAGACTGGAGAAAACACATGTGAAGAAATATACCGAGGGATTATAATAGAGATCCGATGGTCGGTTATCCGCTGAATCTGTTTTCTTCTCAATCTGTGCATCTAGTTGAATGGAAATGTACCGGATTTATAATGGAAGAATCAAAGAGAGGATCAAAGGATGTAATTGTTCGTTGCGAAAGTACAAAATCGTCGCTCGTATTAGGAAATCTAGGCTACGCAATGCCAGAGTAAACGATTATGCAGTTTAAACCCCCGCTTCCAAGTTATACCATGATGATACATGGTACATAAATAATCCAGATAATGGTTAATCTTATTATCATGTTTTTCCATAAGCCGTTTATGTTGTGACACTTTTTGGCTGAATTATGGAAAAATGTGAGTGAGCAGCTAGTGGAGAAACTACCGGGGAGTGGTTTATGCCGCTTACTGTGGAAATCGTGGGCGAGTTTCCACGATTTTTAACATAACTTAAGTGCTGCTGTGTCCGGAGCGTTGGCCAAGAAACGCAACAAACCGTAGCGAGCACCGGGATGTCAGACACCTTGGCAAGCGTGGCGGAAGACAAAAAGACTCGCTGCTGCTGGTGCTGCTGCTATTGCTGTCCCACTCACCCCCAACAACCCCTGCGGAGCAGCAGAAGTCCCGACTACGGAGACGACGACGTCGAGGGTAGAAAGAGGAGAGAAAAAAATTGAAGCAGAGAGAACATAGCGCTCCTTCCTGCACGCCATGCTTCTGCGACTGTAGTCACTCGAGTACTCGAGTGTAGTGTGTGCAGTTTCGTTCGTTGGTGTCGTATGTTTGCGCTCAACGTGCCGAGACGAACGGGGACGCTCGTCCGCGATCCCGTTCTCGCTTTTTCCCTTTCCAGTCTCTTCCCAATTCAGAAGTGCTCGTCTGCTCGACAAGGTCCGCGGCCACCATCACGGATCGTTGCGCTACTGCGCGGCCGTGAAGAGCAAAGTGAAAGAAATAAGTAAAAAAATCATCTAGGAGGATCTGCTGGCCCGACTGGCAATCTCGTTTGTTGCTGCGTCTCTTTTACCAGTCGTAATTTCGCTTTGTCGTGACGAGCGCATATCTCAAACGTATCTTATTATATGGTTATCAGAACGAGGCAGTAGGTACTCAAAGGGCGAGTGTTTAACCGTGTAATCTGAACCCATGAAGACGTGGGCCGAAAAAAATTCATTCTTCTCTTTGACTTGGTTTTTTTATAGAAAAATTTGTGTCCGGGCGATGATCTCTCGAAAATGGCTGGACGAAAATAAGCATTCATAGATGTCCAACAATGTGAAGCTGTTGACTGTCCAACTGTCAGAACATGTCCCTTAAAATGTATTTTAGCAATATTTCATCACATAGACGAAGATTTTTTTATGGCAAAAAGAAAATCGGATTCAGCGATGAAAATAAAATTGTGCGTGGTATGCTTTTGCTAAACGTCTCAATTCGACGCTCCAGTCGATGTAACACCACTGCGGAAAAGTGAGATAGATAAAATCAGTGTGTCTGTCACTCGACAGCAGCATCTGCTGCATTACTTTCTTGGGTGATCGTTAATTGTCCGCAATGACGTTTAAGAGGACACGAAAGCAACGGAAAACTGGTGGAAGCTTTCGCAAGCCCAGGGAGAAGTTGGCAAGCTTTCCGTTCACGAATGTGCCATTCGAATGTGCACGACGAGGCATCAGCAGCAGCAATGCGAACCGAATAAACGTCGCCATCGTCCCGCATAACCCCCACCAAGCAATCTTGATATCTCTCGCACATCCGACATTCCTTTTCACGGCTCGAGAGTGGTTGAAGCCGCTTTAGAAAATTCCGCCGCCATTCTGGCGATATCCTTCACGTCTCGGTTCCCTCGTCCTTCTTCTACCACAGAATTCACCCCCCAGCACCTATAGGTTCTCACCCCAACCCTGTCACGCCACTAAAGACCATGACCTTCTTTTTCCTTCCTATGCTCATTCCTTATCCTCGCAGCAGCCTTTTTTCCTGCTTCGCGAGTTTCTTCTGTACGGTTTTTTCTCAACTTGAAGAACAAAAAATGAAATAAAATAAAAACTAAAATTGTCGTTGGCAATGTAATGAAAAACCGAAAGCCGTACAAGTCTCCGGCGACTCTTGGCTGACGTGACACGCGCCGGAATAAATAGCCGCGAATCCACGGTGAAAGAAGTGAACGTTTGAACGTGCAGAAGAAACGCGATAGCGAAATCGATAGAAGTTTTCAACGAGAAAAGAGAGAGAGAGAGAGAAAACAGGTCTCGAAGCTTTTCCGTGTAGTGGGAAAGACGAGACTGTGTGAAGTGACGCCTTTACCGGATCCTGCCGTCAAGAAATGGTAGATAGTTTTCGAAAAAGAAGAGAGTGAGACTAGGGAAAAGGGAGAAGGAGAGATGCGACGCTGTATCGAGAGCGAGGATCTCCAGAGTGCCGGAAATAAATAACAAATGATCAAAGGTACCGGGAGAAGAGCTCCGATTTTTTGGGCTCGTAAATAAGAAACTGCCAGGCCCCTTTTGCCCCTCCCGCCGACTGGCCGCCGTTTACTCCATCTAGCTCTGCACTGCCGCCAAGTGGTACGCCGGTAAAATCAGATGGCTGTAAATCGTTGTTGGGGAAACTGGCGGGTGAACGTCGGTAGGTGGTTTTGTGGGTGGTTCGGTGGTTGTTGGTCGGTCGCTCTCGTGGTTCTGAATCTTCACCTCAGTGAAACAAGACTGCTCGCTTCGAGTGCAGGATTCTTCATTTGGTCTTTTTAGTTTTTGTCGGCTGCAAAGAGCAGAAAGGGTTTCTTGAAGCACACTGCCATCAGGACAAGTCGAGACGTCGTGGAGTGGTACGTACTGATTTCTTCTGCTTTCCTTCTCTTGACATCAGCCCGTTCTTTTTTATCCCTTGACCTTTTTCACGGGGAAAAAAATGGAAACCACTTAAGGTAGGACACATGATGATTTTTGGACAAAAGAGTTGGTTTGGTCATAAAAAAAAAAGATGAGCAGTTTGGTTTACCAACCGGGTTAATATGAGTTCACATTGCCCTAATACGTTGAGTACTATTTCATTTTAACATTTCGACGATTGCTTAGATCTCAAGTAAATTATGTCTAATCAAATGTCAATTAATATTGATAGTTAAATATATTTACCTATATTATTGGAATGTCAATAGAAAATAAATTGGCGTCGAGTTTGAATATGAGAAATCATTACGCGTTTTGTCTGAGATAGCGGCGGATTGAAAGGAAGTACAATTATATCTGTAATTATATACAGACGGGAATAATCAGTGCGAGCCTCCTGATTCCGATAAATCCTCTGAATAAATATTTCTTTTCCTGGTTTATCTTGGCTTTGGGGCACTACACAATCGACGATCCAATTAATCTCATATTTCTCTTGTATTTTCGAGGTCTTTCAGCTTTCAAGGAATACATTTATACATAAAAAAAAAATTAAATAAATAAAATGTCAGTACAGAAATAATTTAACACCATGAACCGCCTTTTCTATTGATTTCACCGATAACCTCATTCATATTGTTCCCAATACTTCCTAGGTATTTAAGAACAATTGCTGTATCAAGAATCAATGGTATCTTGACAAGTGTCAGCAAAAAAACCTACATAAACCAAGCACACCACATTTTTTTTCCATTTTTCCTTGAACCCAATCGCCGATTAATTCATAGCGTTCAATCGAACAGTTAAATACCATTTTCCTTACCGCTGTCGGTCCGAATAAATCTGCAGTCATGGAAGACTAAGCCCGAAGTTTAACACTGCAAATCACGAGAACAAAAGCAGTTGGGGATGTTTCTGACAGTCAATAAGACCGCGAGCTCGACCGTTCGATGTCCATTGTTGCATTTTCCACAGACCCGAGGAAACAGAATGAAAACGGCAAAGAGAAGAAAGGAAGAGAAACAGCAAACAAAACTGCTCCTTCCCCCCCGTCCCAATCCCCCTATAGTGTCGAGACTAACTGTCCCAGAAAGCGGACAATGTTCTATTTTTCTCCACTTCTTCTCGTCTCCGACCCTCACTCGTCGAATTAATGATTCTGGCATTAATTGTTTGCCGATCAAATTTATTCGGGCGAGAGAGGGTTGTGCCCGTATGGGTCCGGGGTTGGCGGGGGATCGGCGGCGAGAGGGGGGCGCGGAGGGCAGTGCAGCTAGGAATCGTTGAGGCTCTTGGAAACGCTCTTCGTCCAATTCTACTTCTGCTTCTGGTACTGGCTTAATGGTGCTTCCCCGGGAGGGCCCATTATCACTTACACACCTTCACCACTAGCCTAGCTGAATCTTCTCTGGTATTTACATAAAATCTCAGCCTAACCGATCCACTCTCCCTCCCCTTGTCCCGCTACATCGAAATGGTTTTTACCATCTCCCTTCTATTCCTCAACTACTGGCGTAGTGTATTCCAACTATGAGCCAAGCTGGTAGCCAGGGTGCTTCGACCTCACACACACATACACACACCACGGATATTTGAATTAACGAAGCTCATTATGCGTTCCAAGAGAATTCTAGCCGAGTTACCACGAAGCAGCAGCAGCAGTTTCACTGGCAACGTGGAAAACGACTGCAGAATGTACTGAAGTGAGTCTCAGTCTGTCTCTACAGTTTTTCAAGTGTACTGCCGTGCCCTTACGGCACTGAACTGTGACTCTCTCTCTAGCAAGGTGCAGCCCAACGCACAGCCTTAGCTTTCGCACTCTCGCTGCGTCGCCCACTTTCAACTGCGTCAAGTATAAAACAAATAGGTCCTCGACAAAACAGTCTCGGTTGTACATTCATTCGCTGTATACCGTGAACCAGGAGTCCTATCGAGTTGGATGGAAATTAACATAAATGAATGCATAAAAAGATCGAGATTAAGAAAGTATGGTTGTTGGTTTTAACGCCGTTATTATGCAGTACGTCAAGAGAAAATTAATGAATTATGAACGATTTGTAAATCATTCTCTTCGTGGTCTTGGAAATCGAGATTTGCAATGTTATGAGAAAATTGGCTCTTGACGAGGGACAAAGCACCAGGTTTTAAGTAGCAGTTATTAATTGACGGGGATGTTCTTATATATTGCTTCTCGCGAAAATTAGTCGGTTAGTCGATGTTCCCTTCGTTCCGTGATAGTGCGGTGTTTGGAATTAATTAGCCGTACCCGAGGGACGATGAAAGGGGTGTTAGCTCAGTGATGCGTAATATATTGAACACGGCAGACCGCAAACTCGTTTCAACTCGGCGCTGAGCCTCAGACTGCTACCGTCGAGGGTACACAACCCCTTCGTTCGTTCGTTCGTTCGTTCGTGCGTTTGTTCATTCGTTCGCTCGCTCCAATCCCTGTGATTAACTTATGTAACACAGGACTAACTTTCCTACTATTTCCGTACCACTACGAACAACATTCTCGTTGCTACCACCAAAGATGTGGTACCATTGCTATTGTGTAAGCCAGTCGGAAAGTTTAATATTAATTCCTGGAAAATGAGGGGCCGCATTATGACACTTTCCTGGCTCTGGGCAAAACAAACTAATGGCTAAGTCGCGTAGAAAAGACGCAACAAAGAGCAACGTACGGTACATTAAGGCAATGCGATGTTTTCACTCGTTTGGCAACAAAAACAGTAACCGGAGTTCCTTTGTTCCGGTTTATCTGACGGATGGAAATCGAGAACAGTGCATTTTGTTCATCAATTTTGCAACACCCCGTTCTCCGAGTTTTATCCGACGCGTGATAGATTATCGAGGATTTTAGAATTTCGTGATTACACGACAAGACATCTTTGCTAAAAGATCCAATTTTCCATAGACTGATATTCAAGTTTTTCCGTATGGCATCAAATTACTTCTACAAAATGGAGGTAAGAAAATAATGGAGTCTATGAAAGTTTGATTGACGATTTTTTATGGCGTATAGTTGCCAATTTGTGCAATGAAGCGAAAACGATAGTCGTATCAGAGTGAACACGAAAATTCGGGAAATATCTTCAGCATCGCGTTTATTTGATATCACATCAAAGGATCGTAATGACAATGTGAAACTCTTTGTCCTCGAAATTTACTTCCAGAAATTGGTCCACATGAAAATCGGGACAAATGAGAAATGACTTTTGAAACGTTATGTATTTCAAGAAAAATCCGGACAAAGTTTTCAGTTTAATCTAGTGGCACCGGGAACTGTCTGATTTTTCTCTTTTAACTGTTCCTCGAGTTGCTCTTCGGTACTCAATTTATACAATTATTGATTTATACGACGTCCCGTTTTATTTCATTCTATAATATCATCGTCGTGATATCACTTGCAGTGAGCTGGGAACTTTTCTACCAGTTCGAAGAAGAACTTTGGATTGCATCGATTTTCGAGATTGTCTTAACGGAATTCACATTAAATTTCATCTATTCCATAGCCAAGACAGCGGCAGGCAAGAAAAAAAACGAATTAAGATCTTCACGAACCATCTTCTGTGATATAATTTTGAGATTCGACGACTGTATTAATAGTTTCACCTGAATTAAATACCTCGGAAATAAATGAGCCAACTCCGATGCTCTTATGAATTATGCAACAATTAATTATTAGCAATACGTAGGGTAATTAAACTGCTACGAGGAACGGAATTAAAACAATCATCCAATAATTCAATGAGTCACCAGTCCAACAATTTAATTGCGGGGACGAATTAGCGACATGATAAGGGAAACAGAATATTGTCAAGGAACTGCCAACCGTGTACCAGTTGCCGTCTTGTCACCGTAATTGGCTAAATCACACAAGCGTGCGGAGGCCATAAAATCCATGGTTTGTGGTCGCGTGCGTGTAAACGTTTGCTTTGAAATTGAGACCGCATCAGGTTTACCGTCACGTCTTTCAATTTCAAGTATAAAATTCAAAGCTGTAAAAAACGACGACAAAACGTCACACGAACAGCCGTCATTTTGGCATTTACAATCACATAAAGAAATGTCTCAATGTTGGCTTTCATTATTACAAAAATCTGTTAAGAATCGTATCAAAGACTGAACCTTAAATAACCTTTAAAAATTGATTTTAGGATTGAAAGAGTAAAAAAATTGGTCCACAAGGTCATTAAAAAATCCAGAACTATTTTCTTCATAATTTTGATCAAAAGGGTAAAATTTGTTGGTCGTTTTTTGAACATGGGTATTGTTTGTTCTGACTTATTGCTGTAACATTTTTTTATGTTTTTCATATTTCAAAATGGTAACCGATACCAACATGTTATGGGATGATTTTTCAATTATGAAATCAACAGATCGTTTCTCTCTTTAATCGAAAAAAAAAAATATTGCCGCTGGGCACCATTTTTTTCCCCCCGAGCGTCGATAGTTTACCAAACCCATAATTCGCGATCAATGATCAATAACTGTATCCGGCATACATAAAAAATAAAAGCAGGTCTGCATCATGCTCCGGTTCGAGTACACAAGTGCATATACGCGCTATAAACCGCACGCAATACCATACGCTTGAACGAACCTCATTAAACTTGGTGAGAGTTAACCGAATACAATGGTAATAGTGACCCCAGGTAACTGGGGACCCGTGAATTTGCACAGAGGATCCAGAACAGGACGAGAGGAATGAAATGACAGCGACGTAGAGTTTCGGAACTGCGGGCATTCCCAGGAAGCCTCTGGTCCGGTCCTCACAAGCCTCGTGACCAGCGACAGTGACGCACGTACATACAGTAAGTAAATACACCATGCATACCACCATACAACGACAATCGTTGTGTAGCCCATTTACTAGATCTGCTTCGTGCAGTTAAGCTGACACCATAGTCAAATGCAGTGCAGCGCACGCTGCACTAGCCTAGCAATTACGTAAATCGTCCTCATTGTAACTGCTCAATAAATCCATGTCCTCTTAATATCCTGTCCATTTCCATCGTATATTTTTCTATGAATCTTCACATAAAAATTTTAATTGCAAAAACACACCTAAATTTCACTCGTTACGCTTTGAAATTCCTCTGAAAAAGTACTTAATACAGAAATGCATTTCTATGGGTCATTCCGTACGGACCAACTTATCCATGATTCAAATGATTTTATTCGTATCTCATAATCCTCTCTTACAGAAACATCTTTTTTTTCTTGTATTTCCTTGTCACGCTATGAATGATCCAATATATATTTTTAATCCGGGCATTTTATCGCCTGGAAAATTTTATTTTAATTCATTGACCAAAGGCAAAGACTATGCCAGGAAGGCAAAAAAATTAACGATGCCCCTCTAAGTGGAAGCTATGGATTAGAATTTTTTAAACACTTTGGAAAGAATAATGGACTGAGAAAAGTTGCATGGCGTTGGCACAGAATTCGCTATGGGTGTCCCGAAACCGACGAGCCAATTCGCCATTAACTTCCATAGCAAATTGTCGTGTGGTTTTGGCCTACCCTATATATAACGCCATATAAACTGGAGCACAATCCACTACAAGTCCTTTGAACATAGCAAACATAGCTTGGAATATTCGAATGGGAATACTTGGTCTCGCCAACATAGTTCGACGATATAATAGTACAGCATAGCGAAGCTCGAGGCCCGCGACCAGAGTTTATGGTATTGCGGCAAGAATTTTAATTCTCGCTCTCTTCAATCTTCCCGCGCTCCTGGCACGAAGCACCGTCAAAAAATGAGCACGTTCGTGAGCAGCAATTATATTCGGTGATATAAAAAAAAATGTACCGCGATCATTGTGATTCTGCAAACCCATTAACATGTTCATAATTCCATCACTTGTTTCGCCACCGAATGCTGACGATCGCAACGCTTAATCTATGTCTTGACACCGAATTTCGTTACAACGACGTAGTGATGATAAAAGAAAAAGTGGCTTTGAAATATTCACAGGTGGAAGGGTCGGGTACTGTGCTGTACAGGATCCTATTTATTTTTCATAGCCCTTGGACGTCCCTCGAAAAGGACTTGGCATGCCCGGGCGGCGAATTATTATTCAGACAACAGCGAGGTCCTTGTCTTGCTCTCTTAAACCCCCCGACTCATCGCTGTTCCCATCGTCAGCCTTTTCGTAATACCCCGACACGTTTTAACGATTTCCCTCATCCCAACAACAATAATTATTATTCCAACCACGATGGCTCTTTCACGGCCGTTTGCACCCACAGCATCAGACCATTCTCTGTATATATGTATTCACCCACACAACCACACATACTTTCCAAGTGGTACATATGAATAAATGTGGTGTGTAGAGGACCTGATCACGTGACTATCGAGGCCGGAAAATCTCACGAGGAAAGTTGGTCGACTCTGCAATGTGTACAGGCTTTCCGTCTGCTGTTCCCCCAAGTCCAACAGATTAAAGCTCCGTTGAGCTCTTCGGGAAAGATCAGAACGGGAAATAGTACGAAAAGCTTGGCGTGCTATGTGGTACAACGACGGCAACCAGGAGAATTTAATCCCCCCTTCTCTGTATGCGATATACACACGCATGGCCATCACCGAGGGTGTGTCACCGTTCCTAATTACCTGACAAACTTCGAGACACCGAAACGAATCAAAGGAGGGTGCTTTGGGGAAAGCTCACCCACCACTGTTTGCTTATTCCACCTCCAATCTCGTCTGCCCTCCGATTCAGCATCCCACTATGAGAACTCTTTACGAACGGAAAGGGAAAGGGACGCTGAGAAGAAAGCAAATGGAAGAGTGGAATGAGAAGTAGAAGGGCACTTAGGTGTCACATAGTACAGAGACATTTTGGAAAATCCTACAGTTATTACTTACCTTTCGAGGGTAATTATTATGACTTCTACCGACTCTTCAGGAATGACAACGGAGAAATTCACGGAGACTCGAATACACGTAATATTTCAAACCCAATACGAACGGTAGAAAAGTCACTTGCAGCAATGTCAGCGTTAGTAAGCCATCTGTGATTGTACAGGAAGTTAAATGGAATCGGAGAGAAGCAATAAAAACTACTTCTGGTTAATCAGACGTTGAAAAGTTCTCCAAAGTGTCAGCTGTCGTCTCGCGAGGTTGCTGTAGATAAAGAAGAGCGAGGAAGAAGCTATATGATAAGTGGCGAGCTACGAAATACGATTTATCTAGCGTATAAAGTTCTCGTCGCATTCTCCCAGGAGACAGGAAGCCCAATTGTCTTCTGGCTCTGTCATGGTGTCCTGGACGGCGAGTTCGTTCGGCCAGGACAAAAGGAGTTTACAGACATAGTACAATGTCTATGGTAGAAACGTGTCGAGGAACAAGAGGAGAGAGAGTGTAGGAGTGTCTCCAATGCTGCTTTCACCTCAACCCCTCTGCCTTTCGCAGCAGATTCCTTCTCTTCTTTACTTTACTTCTACGACTCGGATTTTGGCGTACCGCGCCAATGTCCATCTACCGAATCGAGCGAAACCGCCAAACTGAAAAAAGAATACATGGAGTATGAAATAGGATTTATCCGGTGATAGAAAGTTCTTGCACGATCCGGGAGGTTCGATACAGAAAAACCGAGCGATAGAAAAAGAATTGGAGGAGAAAAAAGTAGTGTGGATGATGTGGAACTGCCGTCTCGTGTACCACCAAGAGTGCCGAGAGCTCGGTCTCCGCAGAGCTGCAGGGGGTTAAGGATAAGAAAAGAAGTATCAGGAAAGGGAACCGTCCAGACGAAGCCGCTGGCTTTCCTCTAGGACTCTTTTAGACCGAATCGAAAGAAGTTGTGGAGGTTAGCTACGGGAACGAAGATTTCCCGTGACAATACGTATACATAGTTCGTAGCCGAGGCGACGACGATGGTCAGAAGTATATGGTGTATTGCTCCGCACATACTATACTTTATGTATACATGTGTGTGTGTGTGTGTGTGTGTGTTTGTACTATGTGCGAAGCGTAGATGGAGTGACGAGTCTATAGACGAGCGACAAGTTGGTCTTTTAGGCACTTTGATGTCCCTTGTGGTGCTAAATATTGGGGACTCAAAGCACTGGAACACTCCCCAGCTTCAGGATCCTCCAGGGTTGAAGGATAAGTATTTTCCTCACACAAAGTGACATGAAACCTGGCAAACGTTAGTTAAAAAATTAAAGAAACCACATTAGGTAAGTTACATGCATTGTTGGCTACAGTCTCGGGGAATATTTAGCTGGTAACCAGCAATACTGAATATGGAAAATCAATTGTGTTGCTTCCTAACAGTTGCGTCGTGGACAACTACCGAGTTTCAAAATGTGTGGGTTTGTTCTTGTAGGTAAACAGTGACAGGGAATGAAATAAGACACTCGACGAGGTGTCTAATTTTTAGAGGCTGTCGATGATTTCGTCGTAATGTTGAAATTAAGCTGTCGCTAGCTCCTTCGGTATACGATCCATCCAATAGAATGTCTAAAACGACTATTAATATTTACGACTTAGCAAACTTGGCTTTCCGCCCGGGTTGCCCTGAATTTTCTCTAGAGTCCTTTAAATTGGTCCCCTTGCCGAGGTGACCCTGTGGAGATTAGAAATTTCGATACGAGACAAGCTCGAAGAGGCTGAATGCCCCATCGCGACGTAAATTTTTATACGAACGACCGCCCGGACAGAATTAAATTATTTATAGCCGAGCAATACATCTCAGGATCGGACCTCATACTGCACCTTGCAATGCCTAGAATTGCGGTTCTTAGAGCCAAGTTTTATGGTACCCCGATAAATTTTGAGCCAAGAATTAGGTTACCTCCATCGATTTCATTCTATCTTTGGCGTTACTTATCAAACCACTTTTCAAGATTTTATCGATTTCAAATTATTATTGCGAATGCCGCATTTGTAAATAATGTCGAAAAGCATTATTTACATTTTACCAAAAGTCCTTATTTTTATATCAAATACAATTGGGAAATGTACGAAAATATCGTGAATAGTTGAAGGAAAGTTTGCCGAATTCGCGGTGAGGCAGCTATCAAGGTGCGTCTTGAACTTCGCGAAGTTCTGTACGTGTTTCTGCTTTAATCTCTCCATGTTACCGAACTTAGACAGGTAAATAATACTACACATCCCACGGCGTACCAGTTGTAGTTGTTGGCGATGTGCTGTACACAACTTGCGGGAAAGTCGCAAACGTTCATGGGCGCAAGCCTGGAATCCGAATAGCAGCGTCCAAAGTTGCTAAATCGTTTACGACGTGCGAGTTATTCAATGCAGGTGCCTCTGGCAGAGGATTGGAAGGTATGGAAGGTACGGAAGGAAGTTGAGGGAGACCAAAATAGAAATGGAGACAAGATACATCCGCACCTTCTATTGAAGAGGATACACAGCAATGAATGAAAACGGTATAGAAACAAGAAAGAGAAGAAAATTTTTTAAATGGTACCGAATGAAGGAATGAGACGTCAGCGAGCAGTCAAAAAATTGAAAGGGTATAGGAAAAGAAAAGGAGAGTAGTATGGAGAGCTTTTGGCCCTCGGCGCCTTTGAGAACAGCCAGGTTTATTTAACTATGAACCCGTCCTTCCCAAAGCCGAGAAAAGCATCATAGTGGTAATACCGCTCCCCAGTCGGAAGATAGTATATATACACCACCAGTTGTGGCTTTACTTTTGGGATGGTAGGCTGGCACGCTGGGCGGCGTTTCCCCTCTTTTCAAGCCGTGGTGGCCGCTTTCCTGCTCCTCTCGGCCTTGGGCTTTTCACAATTGTTTTCGTAAATGAAAGCTCCGGAAAGCGCCGGGGTAAAGGCGGTCACCGGCCCTACTGGCAGAGTCGGCAGCTCTGTGCGCCAGTACAATTCTGGCAACAGCAGACTGAAAGTGGAAGAGGGGGGCAGAAAGGGACCCGGCTATGTTTCTCTGGCGCTGGATAGGCGGGGGTTAGTTACACAGCATTTCATTGTTAGTCTCTGAGCTACGCCAGGGTTAGTTACTATTTCTCTCTCGGTCTGCGTAAAACTGGCCTCATTCCTTTCTCTTTACCGTCGCCGTTTCAATCGGCCTCACTCACTCCCACGCTTTATTTCCTTCCTTCGCTTTCATTCAACAACAGGAACTCACGAGAGACCCTTTTGCAACGGGAACTCTCGACAACTTTGATGCTGAGGGTCTCTTCCTGAGCTACTCGAGTGTCCTGGCGTCTTATGCCAACTCCAATCCTGCTGAATATACATTTTGTGTTCTCTTAGTCTCTGTATGATAAAAAGCATTGGTTTGACAATTGGGATTTTGCATTTTTCGGTGTTGATAACTTACGCACAACACATCAATGTTAAATTAATTTGTAAAAGGGTTCATGATGAAATTTGGCATCGAACTTAGTAAAAATTGGTAGCATTCCATTATTAGTCTCTACCATTTCTCTCTTGCTTTGCGTAAAACTGGCCTTACTCCTTTCTCTTCACTGTTTCAATCGCCTCACTCTCTCCCACACGTTATTTCGCATCTCCGATTTCATTCAACAACAGGAACTCACGAGAGACCATTTTGCAAGGTAAACTCTTGACAACTTTGACGCTGAGAGTCTATTCCTAAATTTCTGAAGTGTCCTAGAGTCTTATGCCGCCTCAAATTCCGTTGAATATACATTTTCGGTGTTCTCTTAGCTTCTCCACGGAAAAGAGCATCGGTTTGAAAATCGGTAGTTTACTTGCAAATATGTATCGTTGTTCCAAACTACACTCACATTCATAGCAGACGCTGTTTAGCTCTAAGAAACTGTGTAGAACTAAAAACGTTTGGGAAGGAGTCTTGAACGGACTTTGGAAATGACTTTAGTAAAGATCGAAAAAATCTCACACGGAATCTAATCTCATAGCCAAATCGATTTCAGACTCGATCCTGAAGCTTTCTTCGAAATTTACAAAAATACTTCAACAATCGAGGACTCCCATTGACTCTTTCGAAATATATAATGACTTGGTAGAAATTTTGGGAAGTCGAACGACACAATCCTGGCAAGTACGCTAAAAGGTCTTCCACTTCGATGACATACTAGACCTTAAGAAGCCCCGCAGGATAGGTCATAGAATATTGAGGCTGTTCGTGTTACAAGGAGATCAAATAGTCGCGTCAAGGACCCCGTCGGTTGCCCTGGAGCTCATCTCCCCCTGCACAAAGCTCTTGCGGCTTCTGCCAGGCAAGACTGTAGTCCCCCCTACGACTCCTGATTGCGATTAGATTGCCGGAAAGGCCGATAGTGTCCGATAGCGATCTCAAGGCGCCCTCAGCCGTTCCGGTTCCTCGAATCCTAACCTTGTACCAATAAATTTCATATCTGAGATCTCCCTGATCGGGTGATCACTAGCATAAGATTCTGCACTATCACTTTTTCGCCGGGAAATTTGTCTCGCACAACATTTTTATCTTTACTCATTTCTGTTAATTTTTAGATAGTCAAACCCATTTCTCACATCGGAATAACAACGACAACAATAACTGTGAAATTATTCACAAAAATTTAACAATCAATTATTTTAAAACCTGTTGAATGGTTTTATATTTCTTTAATCACTCTATCTTTGAATTTCCGTCAGTAATTTCAAATATTATGCTATAGACGAACCCGAGGAAGATTATAGCAAAGTCAAACCGAGGGATTAACGCCGGTCACTGCCTCGAGCATGTTCAGTAGATGAAAACGTCAACGAGAAATGTTTGAGGGTGGGAAAGCGAGTTCGTCGCTTCTGCTGTAGTAGCAGAACCGAGCACGTTCTTCTACTGCTACACATGTCGTGGTCTTAGTGCGTTAAATGTAGTATGAGGAAAAGAAGACGTATGCTCGGTGTCCACCGAGGAACGACCGGGAATGAATCTTTGCGTTCGCCCCGAGGGCTCTACCCTGAAGAGCCGGTAGTAGACACATAATATATACACTGCCTCTACACTACGTCCTTAATCCAACCAGCAAACAAATTGTATGAGAGTCTGCAGGGCAACTACGTCAAAAGCCCGCAGCCTTAATAGTAATAGGAATTTATTTCCTGCAGCATTATGCTCAAAGGAGATGTGATGTCAAAGGAAAAGACAGCAACCGACCGCAGCTCATATATAAATGGCTCGCAAGATACTCTTGGCCCGTACTCGATTATCGCGTTAACAGCAGCGCTGGAAAAGTTGGTCCTCTGACAAGATACTGAACTTTTCATTAGAATCTAATTTTATGAAAACCACCTACCTGAACCAACGATAATAGTAATAAAGTTTCAAGATCCGAATTAGTCGATGGTGTATGATTAAAGGGGAAAAAACAGCGTATTGTTTACACCAATTTGAGATCGGATTAAGAGTCTCATTTTTTGTGGCCGTTGCATTTACGTTCAAATTAAAACATACGGACTAAATAATCCGAATAATCTGAAGATTGCTAATGGAATTTAGAATTAACTTAGAATGAATAGCGCGTGGCAATGATAACGGAAAATTCCTTTATATTGTGCCAATACCAAAGTTGCGTCCCCACGATTTTCGACTCAATGGGATCAACCGCATTTATTCGTGTGTTTATTGTGATATTCTACAGCATATCACTCAGTCATAGTCTCTAGTTCAAAAGCTTTTGCTGTAAAAGCTGTTGATAGGTACCCGTAATGTAGGTGTTGCGGCTATTTGTGGCAGACATTCATCGATTAGCTGAATTCCACAGCTAAAACTCGAGGTGCAGGAATCGCTAGTTGATTAATTATATGGAGGCGGTTTACAACCAAAAGACTGTGGTTACATGCAATGGCACAAATGCTATATTGATGTGGTTTGTTTTACCGATACGCCAATTAACTGAATGTATCCGAAACACATGTTTGCATGTGCCACGAGCATGCATTGTTGATGTGACCATTTGCTCCACTGTAACTCGTTGATTATTAATCAAACCAGTGAAAAATGATACCTGAATGATAAAATCATATCGGTGAAGCTTTCTAATCGAAAGCAATACTTTTTTCCGTTCAATTAATTTCCTTAATTAAAATTCTTTATAATTCGATTACTTGACGATACTTTAGTATCGAGTTTGGTCAAAATCGTCCACAAGACTCGGGTTTCCCTTAAAGGTTCGAAGGGCTTCCAATTCTTCGAACAAAATTAACGGTACAGTCCTAAATTTTCTTGAACTTAAGCTAGCACAGCACTTTCCGTCACATCGTTGGCTGCGGAATCCCATAGCCTCCACCGGCTTGGAATTTCGGTTAAGGTATATACAATAGCAGAGTACACTCGATTTTCCCGTCTACTGGCGGCCGAGACTGGGGCGGCTTCTCCATGATTGGATTAACTCCCTTACGGGCAAATGGCGGTGCAACGATAACGAGATCGAGCAAGTAGGAGCGAGCTTTTTAAATGTATACGAGGAGCTTACGAAGTCGGTTGGTGCATCGAGGCATCGTTTAATCGAATAAAGAAACTGGCTGCTCTTCGTGTACGTTGATAACCATGCATTAGTAGGACAAACATTGAAAAGTGATCTTGAAAAGCAATTTTTTTTATTCGCTCCATATTCAACTCATGCGAAACCCGGATTCTTTTTTTCTCGTTTGAATTTGTCATTAAATGCTATGAATTATAAAAAAAAAACGTTCACTCAATATTTCACAAATGCTTCCAGCAAAATCTCATTAACTTTGAACGTCAAACTTTTTTTTTTTTTAATTCTGTCTTTACGGAATAATGGAATCCATGTTGGCATCCTTAAGGAGGCACATACCAGGAATATTTGTATTTACAGATCAATTTTCAAATTCGTTAATGAACGAGAAGTTTGAGGTTTTTATCTAGACAGATGGTATAAATTTTCGGGGTGATTGGAACATAGATCTCAGAGTGCTCTTGACGTGGCTCTCCCCTGGACCACTTCCACGAAGCCCGAGGGACTCCTGCGCCTGAGAACTTCCTTCCCCTCCTCTCATCACCCTCTTGCACATTTCTCCCTCAAGACGAGACGAGGATTTCGTCGCCCGCGGTAAAATTAATCCAGCGATATCAGGATTACATTTAGATGTTCCCGGAGGGAGATTCTCTTCCGAATCCAGCCTCCAGCCCAGATTCTTGGATGGAGACGACCACGCATTGGAAATGGTCCCTTTATTCGATGAAACGCCCAGAGTGAAGAAGATTAACAGATATGCAGGATTTACCGTTTCTCGTAAAGTAAACGTGCCCATTGTCGACCTTTATAACGACCAACCAAATGAATGATATTTTCTGCCATGGAAAATGCACTGTTAAAAACATTAAGTATAAACTTTCACTCCTGATTAAGAAAACTTTGCCAAAAACCGATTTATTAACTTGGACGTACAGGTGAGATGTAAGATTACAGTATTCATTTACTAAATTCCATAAAAATGAGTAAAAGTAATGGGAGAAAATTCAATTTCCATTAAAATTGTGTATCAAATTTAATGGTGAATAAAATAGCCGGTAATGTAAATTTGCAATCACTATGGAAATCGGACTATTATTATCACAGTTCTGTATAATTTAGTCAATATTCCAGGAAAATATCGTCGACCTCGTTGAGTTCCCCAATCATATTCGCGAATGAAGGGAAAAGCAGCTACAGGTGCTGTATCGATCGGCATATTTTAAAAAGAATTATGACGTCCGAACATCTGTTGTGCTTATCGATTAGTTCAACCGCAACGAAGTATTCAAAGCATCGTTCCAAATATGAAAATTATAAATTGGTCTTTAGAGGTATACTATATTCTGTAAATTCATGATGACGAACAATAAAATAGATCAATTGAAAATGCAACGACAGCTTTTCTGTGTTTTTTTAGAGCTATTATGCTGTCATTTATTCATGACTACATGATAAAATTGTCTCTTATCGCACGAGTCAACTAGGATGCGAGTTTACCGGCGGACTGCGGAGTTAGGGCTGAAATAGAGTGTCTGTATGCAACTCCGTGCCAGAAGAGGGTCTAAAGGAATGAATGGAAGCCGTAAGTGAAGATTGAAACCGTTGTGGGGAAGAGGGTCGGGACGAGACGGTAGAGAGTTGTAGAGAATGCTGAAGGAGCGAATGGGGACGCGGTAGCGTAACGACTGCATTCACCAAACATGATGAGGGAGAGGTGGCAGGTGCAGCGCCAAGTGCTTGCAATCGTCGCGGAATTTCGCAACGGCTTAAGGATCCCGTGTATCGATATTTGAATTGCGCTACTATCTGTAGCTCTATCTCTTCGCGATAGCGTTCAGTAATTTAACACAAACTACAAGACTTTGACTGACAGTTCAAGCTTTAAAAAAAATACAGTCCGTTCTACAAGTCAAAAATCTACAAGACATTGACGGACAGTTAAGCCAAAAGTTTATTCCACGACAATGCAGGCTATTTTTGCACCTTGTGCAACTGCAATACGATTTAATTTGATTGGCATAATCAATAGGTAATTGAGTTTTGATAGCAACTTATTGTTCGCTTATTAGCATTATTCAAAATTCGTTTCAACCGTATTTCGTGTTTTCGCAGTTGTCGCAATAACTTGTCATCGTTTTATTCGTTTTCCCCTTGCTTATCCCACAATGAAAAGTGGAACGCTGAGCTCAACTTCGTCAACCCAATCTGCACTCTCTTCGTTCCTCCTTTCTCACTCAAAATTCTCGGTGGCGTTGCCCGAGGCACAAAGACGCGAACCTCAACGCCGGAAATTGGAAACTTTCGTCGCCGCGAAACGAGGCTTTTGTGGCTTACGTTAACTGAGCTGTGACGCACCTCGTAATAACAGCTTTAGGCATAGCGGAAAAGTGAATGAGGAGCGAAGATTAAACGCGACAAAACACAAGGCAATACCTGAAAACAAACGTGTAGCATACAGCGACGGTGGGAATAGGAGTGACGAGGGCGGTAAAACCACCCCCACGGTGTAAGATCATCCGTCACGTTGCCTCCACTTCGGTAACAGCGCGCTTAGGATTCACCGGAAATGAACGAGTCGAGGATGCGGAAGATGAAGAAGAGTACGTCGCAGACATGGATCCGCGTTTCTCCAATTCGCAGACTACCCACAAATAACGTTTCTTCGGTGTACGAGAATTAAAAATAAAATTGCCTCCCGCTTATAATAGCCTGGAGAGTTTCGCGACTCCGAATGGAAGATTCGCCCAGCTTATATATTCGGTTATTTTTTGCCCGACGATAAAACGCTGGTAGGTTGAACGGGCGAGAGAAAGAGCGCGAAATCGAACCGGAAATTGGAAGCTTCTCCGTGATGCGGAAAACGTGTGACGGCATCGACTAGCAGCGGCCTGCTCGAGTCGGAGTGGCATCTCACCTTGCAAAATATAGCTCCACTGACACGAAACGGACAACGTGTCAGACCGATAATACTTGACGTTTATACGTGCGAACCTATTTTGAGGTATAATATATTACTGTAGTAGTGAGAGGCTACTTCGCTGTGAGAGAATCAGAATCTCGAATACTCTGTTTCAGCGGATCGGAAGTACGTTATACCTGTCCCTGAGCAGTACATTTTTTTTTTTTTCGAATATCATTTATCCAGAATTTGGTGCGTAAAATATAACCGATAAAGCTATCGATTTATCGGCAATAGCATTTACACAATTAAATAACGATAGCAGTAAATATTTAAGTGTTTTTATTTTGCGCTTAAGCGCAAAAAAGTTGTAATTTTAACGCAGGTGACACAAAATTATATTACGTTGCGGAAATTGTTGCAGATGTTACACGGATGTTCCAATGTGTAGCAAATTATAAGCCCGAGGTTCGCGGAAATTTATTTGCATCAAATAGAATTTATTTAATTTGAATACTTTTATTTTTCTTCAAATAGATCGATTGATACAAATGACATTTTCGACGATTCAAGTGGATCCGGTATTCCATTTAAATAAACCCTTTACACCAATTTCTCATCATACGTTCTAGTGCGGAGGGAGAGTATATATTATACTACATA
This sequence comes from Clistopyga incitator, assembly GCA_947507545.1. Taxonomy (NCBI): domain Eukaryota; kingdom Metazoa; phylum Arthropoda; class Insecta; order Hymenoptera; family Ichneumonidae; genus Clistopyga; species Clistopyga incitator. The sequence continues at coordinate 10,067,869 of OX382173.1, read as the reverse complement.
AGGTATATAATGTACTATACTTTATATCTCCGTGTCATTTATCAGGATGGTGGAAAAAGTTTTTGTCTCTGCCAGTGCTTTCAACCCAGCAAAAGGAAGTTTCCGGTTCCCGGCCACAGCTTCCAAATCGCCCTAGTTGCGCGGACCGTTGATTTCGAAGCTATGCAGTTTCCCGTTGTCCTGGTCAGTGGTGGACACTTGATGAGAAAGTGGACAGCAACAAGAAATAAAAATAAAAAAGTGAAGAAAAGAAAATAGAGCTGGCGCATTTTACGAGATTCCGCTGTCCTGTCTGAGTGACTTGGGGAAAAAATTTGTACAAAAGGATTTCCATCGCGTTGATTAGACTGCCGCTCGTTTTTCTTTCTCGTGAATGCCTCATCGAATGCATACGTTCGTTAGCCTCGAGTGAAAATGAGACACTCGATGAAAGAATAAATGCTAATCATGTCTTTTGGCCGCCACACTCATTCCGACATACTAGCTAATTACATTTGTCTCTCGGTAGTCACGCACACGAATAGGAACAAATGTAGTGATCAACGACTGAGTATGATGCAGGAATTGCAGCTCATCATCTAAAAAATAGGTTTTTTAACCTTTTTTTGCGGTAGATTCTGAATTGCACCGCACCAGATTTTCATCCGGTGCGGGTTACGCAAAAGCGGAATGCACCCAGAAGAATTTCAATCCTGCCGGGTTCTCGTCTATACGCTGGGAATGTTTAGCTTCCACAGTGGAGGAGAAACATGAGTATAAAGTGGCGCATAGTTTGCCCAGAGGAATATGACGTCACCTCCTGTGTCCGCCGAGTTTCCAGGGTCCAAAACAAAACTTTTCACAGGCATCTGCATGTGAATTGTCGCCGGTGCGTGCGGTTACATCTGCTGACATAACCAACCAAGTGCAGTAAGCTGCACAACAGCCACTCAACGTTGTGCACATGGCGAAGTAACAATGATACATCATTTTTCCTATTTCATAGTGGGAACATTAATTCCATGATTTTTTACTCGCGACAACACCTACTAGCTGTTGTATATCACTTGCAATTTATCTCTACTTGTCAAAGTGAGGATGATGCATCATTTTTCTCTTCTCGCAGACGGAATCGTAGAATCAATTGTGATTTTTTGTCGACTAATTCCAAGACGCAGAATTTCGCGTAGAAATTTATAAAGAAGTTTGAATTTTATAATACACTATATTTTTTTTCGTTTCAGGAGAGATGCTTACAAAGGTTTACCAAGAAGTATTTTTATAATCTTCTTGCAATCAACAGAAAATCACGAAACAGTTTTGTTGATTTTTGGTCAAAATTCCCTGACGTAATATATGCGTATGCAGTGGAGAGAACGAGAACAAAATATTTTGTACCTAATCATGATTACTCAAGCTAAGAGGGATTTTCAATTATGTGTTTACCAACGAGAATTTGCTCTTAGATGTAATGTGTATTCATTATGAGTGACGTAGATAGCAATGGTTTAATGGCTAAAAGATAAACAAATCAATATACAGTTGGTTTATATTGATAGTTACTAGAATATTTGATGTGGTATCTATTTTTAACCAGGAAAGGTGTGAGCTTGTCATGACTCACAAAAATGCATATAATTAAAATGAACATTGGTGTATATAGAACTACAAGCTTACATCTACATCTGTTTAACTCTCGTTCGATTCATTGAATACTTACAGCCAAGGATAATTTAACGATTCACTAGACTTGATAAAATGAGTGGTAATTATGGAACTAATTATGCAAAATCGCCTGAGGCATAATCGTAATAACGTTTACCAATATTTTCGTTTGATGATATTGTCGAAACATGAACTTTCAAGAAGTGTGAGAATTCTATAACATTGACTTATTTTAGTGTCATTATTAAATAATCTATTTAAATTACTATAATTAAATGAGGAATATGACTTGATTTTTTTATCTGAACTAAATAAAAAAAATATGAAAATTAAATAAAGAAGAACTAAGATTTGAAAAAACGATTTTTATGTAGCAGTAAATAAAAGCACGTATTCGTCACGAATAACAGTCAATATGATGGTGAAATCTCGTAAAATCTCGTTTATATCTTGACAAGTCGTTTCGTCGTCTCGCGGTGAGGTTTACGAACTGCGCAATTGATGTGTGACACAGAGACATCGCTTTACGGCGGCAGATCAAGATCGCTACGAGCAGAAGCTTCGAAAAGATTGTTAAAAAAAGATTATTGAACAAATACTCTGTCACATAAAGTCTTAAACTCTTGTTCTTATAATAAATATGTTTGTCATGAGATTATTATTAATTTTAGATTTTTATTATTTTATTTCCCCGTAGAGAAAGCCTTGATTTTGCATCATGGAAAAATGAGAGAAAGAAAAAAATGTAAAAAAGTCACAAGTTATGTTTTGCAAAGAACTTTCACGAATGTATTAGCCGTATAATCCTAAATGAGATCTCGACAAGTCTTCATTCTCTGCGAGATTAAGACTTGATTGATTTTGAAGATGAACGACACAAAAATGCTGAGTAATACACTCAGGATCTTTTCAATTTATCGTACTCCCATCGATAAATAAAAAATTGTCTTATCACGTACTGATAAAAGTCAACGTGTTCAAGGTCCTAATTCTCATAGATTGTTGGGTCAACGACATCTTCCAAAACAATGAGGAGATCATATCTCTCAAGGTTATAATATCAGATGAAATGATAAAAATAGATATAAAAATAGATCGAAGTATTACTTTTGTTTGGATTTCTGAATGGGCGTTCATATCTATGATGCTAGAGATACTAACTAATTGTTTATGAGCTGGTTAGGCTAACGACCTAGCATTAATTCCGCCTGTTGTGAATCATTAGTTCACTAATTAATATAATATCGATTAGGTACTCTGACCATCAAAATCCGATCGTTACCAACTTTAATTAAACCATTATTGACAATGGATATAAAAACGCATTTAGTACCTTGATCTAAGGTTGTTAGTAATTATTTGCTTCGTTCAGCCAGAGAAGAATTTTTCCCGCAGCACTTTATTTAAAAATTCATCTTTACAAAAAATTGACTCATTTTTACCAATAAATATATACTGATTGACTATCTTTCGGGAGGTTTAATACCATTATTTAATTTAAATGTCGAGGACTCCGGCGGCGTTCCATACTGGTAGCCGTCTGACCAGTTTCTTCCGAAACCGCAATCCTTTATAAGCTGGATTCACGTAAGGTTCGCCGGCCTGATCCATTTCGTCAACCGATTTTGCGTCGCTCTTATCGACGAGCATAAATGGCAAAATTGCACACGATGACCATACTCCTAAAAACAGGTCTTTCTCCAGAGATTTCTTCAGGCTCGTCATGTCTGGAGCCTTCACTTTGCAACTAAGTCTGGCCATAGATTTTGTCAGAATTTTCAGGTACTCCTCGAGAATAGTGTCATAATGATGCACTTCCACGTCGTCTGAAATACTCGTGTTGGTAAAGTACAAAATGTCCAGAGCTGCCGTGCTCAGAACAGACAATTGAAAATCAACCTGTGTAAAAAGAAAACCCCAAGGTGAAACCGAGAATGAAAGTAGAACGGCTCGATATTTGGATTTTGAAAAAACCAGGAGACAGCAAAAAATTTTGTGGACCTTGGCAAAATATTTCTTGTTCTGCCAACTCACAAACGTTATATAAATCTGTCAAGTAAAATTTATAACTAAATATCGTTTTTCACAGCGTCAAAAAAAAAATTCTATTGGAAACTAACGCTGATCGATTCTGTCAATGCTGTTCGTCAATTGAAATTTTTATAGAGTAAAGTTGAAAATGTGTAATCCTGATTTTTGAGGAAAAAGTTATAAACAAATGATTCTGACATTAACAGTCAACTTATTTGTTCTTTTTCCATGTTGAGGAATTTAATTATAATAATTCTAAGGATGAGAGGTAAATTGACTGAAATTATTTTAAAAAACTTCGGTGTCTCAATTATTCAGCTAATACATTAAACTCACGAAAACATGGTCGATGACTTTTCCTTCATTGTTGTACCGAAAGAGCATATTGTTGACCCAACAATCAGCGTGATTCAATACGATGAACTCGCCATCTTTCGGCGTTGCACATTCTATATATCTGTCAGTGCAAATTTCTGATAATTTTGCAATTTTTTCTGAATAATACTCTCGACTGTGAACAAAATCATGGTGGGATGGGAAAAATTATAATAGGCTTAACCAGAAGAAATAATCAAATCATGAAAAATATTCAAAGACTATAAGTTCAAAGTACCTGGACCCTAGCTCATCCCAGTTGAGTATTTCTTTAGCAACTGTCACAAACATGTTCTTAAACGTATCCACATTTCGAAAATTTCTTGTTACGACATTTTCATTATAACCCGCCAGCGCATTTGGATCCTGCAAAGCAAGGAAAATTATTCATCTCATGCCCGTCCATACGCGGTTTGTTTGAACATTTGAAAAGATTTTCATTATTGTATTATTCATTTAAATAAAAGACACAAAGTAAAAAAATCTTGTTCTCGTATTTCAACAAAAATGTTTTGTCCACAAGCCTTCACAAAATTTGGTTGTACATTTATGAACAAAAAAAGCTCAAAGGAAATGTGTTTAGCTTTCACTGAAATCACAGCCTCACAGAAATGCATCCGTAGATTTAGAAAATGAATCAAATCTTTTTGCCACTGTGAAAATTGAATTGAAAAGTCCGTGAGATAGGGAAAAAATAATAAAAAGTATTTGTTATAAATGAAAAATGGCACTTCGACTTTATAAAATTATTTCCCACTGTGTACATCAGAAATGCTTTTAGGTTAATAACGTTTTCAACTGCAGGTACCTTTTCCAAAATTGCCACTGAAGTAGCATGAAATCGTGCTAATCCTCTTACTGCATTAATGGAGTGTTCAAGATCAAGACCCGCCTGTCGATCAGCCATTCGAAAACCCAGCGGCGCCAAATCTTCAACCACAATCAGAGGAGGATATTTTTTTTTAATGTAAAGTGCACGTGCACTCAGACGACATCCTTCGTCTTCTAGCATTTCGTTCATTTTAACGAGAGTATTCTCCATCATATTTATTTCCGTTTTGAAGACTCCGAGCTCTGCGACCTTTTTTACCGAGATTTATTTCGAAACATTAATTTGCGAAACAAAATGATTATTTATCGATTACTTATTGAATTACAAGTACATTTTACTGGAGAATCTCCAGAGTACTGAAATCCATCGTATTTTTACGAAATCGTAATTTTTTCGACACAATTATTACCAATCTTTTCTCGTGATGTAAATCGCCTTGATTTTTACTTACGATTTCTTTGCTGCGACCAGTGGTTGGCGCGACTTTAATTATCAATGATTTTTTTTCCGTCACCTTACACAGTGAGCCAGTGCGCGAGTATACAACATGAGCGCGTAACATGTCACTCATGTAATTATCTCCAGTTGCAGTTGCAGGTTGCATGACCACATCTTTAACTTTAATCGTATCGTCATTTTCGGAAGATCTCAGTACCTTTTCCAAGAATTCCGCATTTATCCACGTTAGTGATTGGGGCACCATTTTATCTATTTTCGTATCGCCTAATTGTCTATGATCGACTGAAAGGAGGTGAAAGATGTTTTTTAATTCGAGTTACGAAAAATCTAAAATATTCGTCAATTAAATCAATTCGGAAATATTTTTATTGATGTTCAAGGCTCTTCGAAAAAAATTACTTACATTCGTTATCAAGTGTAATCCACTTGTTGCTTAGATGAAAATTACAAGCTCGATTGTAAAATGTTTTGGAAAAGTTCTATAGCTGCTGGTTTCAGGTTCAAAGTTCAAGATTTTTATTCCCTAGTTGAAATTCATGGCTTATCATGCCATGACCGATCGCTGCCGCAGCGAGTCTACAACTAAGAAATAACAACAGATACAGAGTTCTTAAAACGTTTAACGTGCACCGTAAATGCCAAAGTTATCTTGCTCCGAATAAAATTGTACTGTGAAGCCAGAGCACGATATGAGTTCTATCACCTGTCTCATCGCAGCAACTCAATTCGAATTGTATCAAGAACAAAATGCCGATAAAAATTATAGCAGACTTTATTTTCAGCACGATTCGATCTACCGCAGCAGAGATCCAACGAATTAATTCATTCCTTTGCAAACTCTTTTTTATAATTATTTTAACTTGGCGTCGAGTCGCTGCCGCGACTCTTGGTACACAATTTTTTCTTCACATTTTTCGTACGCACAATTTTTTTCTACATTTCTTTTCACTCGTCACAGCGACGATTCAACAGTGCTTTAAAACGATATTCAAAATGTGGTGGTCCGCGGTGAAAGTCACCGCGTCACTTGATAGTCAAACACATCCGTAAATTCAGCATATTGTCAGAGGTGGGGGAAATTATCGAATTGTCTACAGACAGTATTTGGTACTTGTGTCAGTACTCTTGAATTCTCGTCGGAGATAAGTCGTTTCGATAAGGGACAAGAATTTGTGGTGAATATAAACTTAAAACTTGAGTGCGTTAATTATATGAAGATTCGGAGCTCTTCCAGCGTTTTAGTACAATTTTATCGGTAAGACAACTGTTTAAACATGTCGTTAGCTGCGAAGGCAACTCGAAGTGGATTGATTATGAAATGAAAAGTATGCACCGATTACATTCTCTTCCGATATATGAAAAAAAGTGAAATAATAGAAAGTAGATTTTCGATCTGCGGAATAGACAGTCCAGGGATATTTCCGAAAAATTACTTCAGAGAACTAGTCTTTTTTAGAATTCCCTTTCCATAAATAAAATTTCGAGCTTCTTTTTCGATCTATCGAATGAACGGTTCTATTATATTAACGAAAATATAGTGCAGAGCAATTCTCTTATTTAGATTTGTTTAATTAACTAGATCCATTCGAGTTCGATTATGATCGATTTCGATATGATGAGAAAATTGCCGATATCGAGCGATAACCGATTACACTTTCATAAGCGATCGTATGACCGGCTGTATTCGTTGCTACGAGGTGCAAAGTTGAGGTGTTGCACTCTGAAATGTGTGATTAATTCAAATACTTTTGTTTGTCGTTTACTTTCTAATTTTTTAGTTAGTAATTGTCAATACGAACACAGGGATTGTGTTCAACAACCGATTGGCTATAGGGACAAATAATTCAACATTCAGTGTCGTAATTCGAATAAAAATATTTTTTTCAACCTGCTTTCAGTTCATCACAGGAAGTGAGGCAGTAAGAAGATTTGAAATATGTTGATCGAATCACCAAAATGGTTGAATGCAGAATTCATGCAAAAGGTGTTGAGGTCTTCCGAAAATGACGTTACGATTGAAGTTAAGGACATGACCATCCGTCATGCAACTACAATTGGGGATAATTATATGAGTGACATGTTACGTGTTAACGTCGTGTATTCGCGAAACGAATCACTCGATAAGGTGACAGATGAAATATCTCTGATAATCAAAATCGCACCATCTGGCGGCAATAAAGACGTTGTAAGTGAGAATTTATTAATTCCAATTTCCGAATCATCCACTGTACTGACTTTATTATTTGAAATGTGTGCTTCTTTAAATCTCAATTTAAAAGGTCGAAGAGCTCGGACTCTTCAATACCGAAATAAATATGATGGAAGACACTCTTGTTAAAATGAACGAATTGATGAAAGAGGAAGGACATCCTCTTAGTCCACGTACTCTGTACACGGCTAAAGGAAATAAACCTCTAATTGTCATGCAAGATTTATCGGCGCTGGGTTTTCGCATGGGTGATCGACGGGCGGGTCTAGATCTTGATCACGGCATTCATGTCATGAGAGGTTTGGCACGATTTCACGCTGCTTCCGTTGCAATTAGGGAAAAGGTAAAAAGCCCCATTTACCTTAAGCATTTTATCTGAAATTGCAATAAAAAAGCAGCTTCGCAAAATCGGACTGTTTTTATTAATAATTCTGGGATTCATCGATTTTTACAATTACATTTGAAAATAACGAAAATTTTGATTTTTGGTCATTCAGAAATAGACTTTAGTGAAATTAAATTTCTGTTAAGGGGAAATGATGTTTCCTTTTTTTTGTAAGATAATAATAAATCCTATGGACTTTTATGCTATGGACTGTGGATGCTGTATATTTGATTAAAATAATTAAGAAAGTGAACCAATTTATTTCGAAAGTAATGCAGATGTACAAATCTGATCGATGATGACTATCGAGAACCGCATGAGATGATTTATTAATTTTTGTTTGCAGCATCCGAAAGCAGTGCTAGGTTATAATAAAAACCCCGTTATTACACACGAAGGGTGTAGGAAGTTTCAAAAAAATATTTTCAACGGAATCGTCAAGGAAATACTAAATTGGCAGGAATTAGGATCCAGGTACTTTTGGCATTTGAGAATTATTTATCAATGTCGTTTAATATTGCAATATTATGTTAATTCCATGGATATTCGCTACACAGTCGACAGTATTATTCGGAACAACTTGCAAAAATATCGAATAACTGGGCTAAAAAATATGCAGCATGCATAACACCAAAGGAAGACGAGTTCGTCGTACTGAATCACGGTGATTGTTGGGTCAACAACATGCTCTTCAAGTACGATAACGACATGAAGGTTATCGACCATATCTTTGTGAGTGCAATTGTCCAAAGTGGATCGGGTTAACTAAATAATAACGATTTCCATAAAATTCTATTTCTTCGAATATCTCATAAATATAATAAAATTCTGTCAATTGTGAAAGAAACCAAAGAAATTTTCACCGAGTTTGTGGCAAATTCTATTTATCTGCTTCTTGGAATTAAATTGCTGTGTAAATGCAACATAAAAACAATAAAATCCTTTTGATGACCCAACACCCATAAAAAAAACTCCTAGGACTTAAATAACAATAATTAGTAAAGAGAGATTGTTTTTTGCAGGTTGATTTTCAAATTTGTTTCCTGAGTTCGCCGGCCGTCGACCTTCTCACTTTCATGTACTCGAGCTTATCGGAAGACGTGATTGTGCATCATTATGACACTCTTCTCGAGGAGTACCTGTCAATTTTGACAAAAACTATGGCTCGACTTGACTGCACCTCGAAAGCTCCGGACATGGCAAGTCTGAAGAACACCCTGAAGAAATACCAGATTATAGGAGTCGCTGTATCGTGTTTATATATGCCTTTCATGCTCATCGACAAGAGTGAAGCCAAAGGATTGCACGAGATTTTCGAGGCCGGCGAACTTTATTCTAACCCAGCTATTAAAACAATGGCATTCCGGAAGGCAATGCTTAGGCTTTTACCACAGTGGAATGCCAATGGAGTATTCGACCATTGATTTGAATTGTTTAAGTGAAATTGTTTAAATAAAAATAAACCATTGACTACCTTAGCTAACCCTGATTATTGAAAACCTGTGCAATATCCAAATGGCAATACCTGCTATATAATTATGAGTTTGTACCTACTCAAAATTACAAACTTTGTCGATATATTGTTATTCATTTTGTGGTACCATGGAAAAAACTATTTGCTAATAAAATTTATGTGGATTCAATTTAACAACGTTTTTCTTCCTTCGTATTTAAATGACCAATTTATCGGCAAATAAAGTCCGATGCTTAGAGTTGGACTTTAAACGCTTGCACTTCACTTGGAGGGTCTCATCAGATCACGCAACAGTCTATCATCGCGACTAGACAGATAAAGAAATATCGTTGTAAAGTAAACCCAATTCGTTTACGCGCAGACGGAATAAATAGATGGGAGTCTCCATCGTTTTTCATCATTTCTGAATTGCAAGTAAACGAGTAACAACCATTTGTTAAAATGTCACTTCAAGCACCTGCCTGGATAAATGCCGAATTTTTACAAAGAGTACTGAAGAAATCGATGAACGTCGAATCGCTAGAAGTTAAAAGTGTCGTCACTAAACAAGCAACCGCAAAAGGTGACAATTATCTGAGTGACATCATACGGGCCATGGTTGAATATACTTGTGACAACGCAGGTCACAAGGTGACCAACACAGTATCATTGATAATCAAGCTTGCACCGACTTCGGAGGCTGACAAAAAAATTGTAAGAATTATGATCTTCGGTTTCATTAGTTCTCTCTTTCTAACGGATTATTCTATAACGATGGTACGAAGGTTCTGGAACTCGGAGCATTCGATACAGAAATAAAAATGATGGAGACCACCTTAGAGAAAATGAACGAGATACTGAAGAAGGAAGGATGTCGTCTGAGTGCACGTGTGTTGTACAGTGAGAAAGGCAATTCCCCTTTGATTGTACTCGAAGATCTAGCGACTCTGGGCTATCGACTGGCAGATCGTCGGGCTGGTCTAGACCTTGAACACAGTATACTTGTTATCAGAAAATTGGCCATGTTTCATGCAACTACTGTGGCATTGTGGGAAAAGGTAAATACTTGGAGTGTCAAGATAACAGCTCAAAATGCTAGAGGTATTGTAATATGAATCCAGGTGACTAATTAGTATCGTGAAGCATGAAGCTATGATCAGATCAGATGTTTTTAAAAACATTGTGTTCGTTCTTTAAACAACATACATGGATAATGGAAATTCCGAACATGACTTTTATTATTCCTGAATCAGCTGATTCATTTTTGGGAATTCCGGTTTCTTTTTTATTAACCGTATTAATGGAAATGATGAAACAAAACGTCCGATTTCTCCTTGTTAGGATCCGCAGTCGATGACTGCATATAAAAAAGGCATTTTCCATAAAGAGAGTCCTGAAGCAACAGAGAAAATATTTGCAGGTGGATTAAAGGTCCTCGGGAATCAAGTATTAAATTGGCAGGAATTGGGATCAAGGTACGCACTTCCTTAGTCTTCAAGAATTTTTTATATGCGCAAACACTTTTATTAGCCATATTTTATTTTTATGGAGAAATTCTCGAGTTTACCATACCTTCTTCCATGGGCTGCATTTTTTTTCAAATAGTAGTCGCAGTTACTCTGAGAAGCTTCTGAAATTATCGGAAGAATGTTTTGAGAGGGCGATACAAATCTGCACGCCGAAAGAAGACGCGTTCAATGTATTGATTCACGGTGATGCGTGGATCAATAATTTCCTATTTCGATACAACGAGGATGGAAAGGTCGAAGACCTTCTTTTCGTGAGTCCAAGTCTATCTAACGAACTAAACAAACCTGAGAAAGATTAATGAAGTGACGTATAATTGATAGAATAAGAAAGTTCAACAAGTTCATTATTGGATCGACTTTCATTGTCTTCAATGTCAAGGCGCTGTAAAAAATAACAAATCTTTAATGACAAAGCTTCATAAAAAATAATCTGACGTTTCTATCTCCTCAGGTTGACTTTCAAATGAGCGTGTGGAGTTCACCAGCTGTTGACATTTTATACTTCATGAACACAAGTATATCAGAACATGTGGAGCTGCATTATGTTGATGAACTTCTTGAAGAGTATTTAAACGTTCTGACAAAAACCATGTGCAAATTGGGTTGCATTAGAAAAACCCCAAATATGACAGAACTCAGGAGAAGTTTGGAAGAACACGAACTCTTAGCAGTTATATTTGCGAGTGTAACCCTTCCGGTGGTGCTCCTTGATAAGACCGATGTTCTGTCATTCGATGAGGTTATTCAACAAGGTGACGACTATGTGAGTCCGGCCTACAAGAATCCAACATATCGTAGAAGAATGCAGAGGCGTTTAATCGCTTGGAACAATCGAGGAGTTATTGACGTTTGATATATCTCCATATGGTGAAGTTCAAGATGTTTTAGAAGAAGGTCAGGGCTGATTGATATTATTTGTGAATCGTAGTGAAGTAAAATGTGGATTATATTGGAAACTGATTTTTATTGCCCACTTAATTTGCCGGAAATACTTGCTGGCCATCACCGTGAACAATTTTTGCCTTATCTCACTCTAAATCCATCACACTTAATCTTTCACAAAATTCATTGATATCATACGAACATTATTAAGGCCTCAATAATTTCTCAGCTGATCTAGGTAATTTATAAGATAAATACGCATAAAATAATTAAACAGTACCATTGATGTTCAAATCAATGGTACTGTTAAATTATATTTCGTGCCTACTGAAATGTAAAAAGTATGTCAATATATTGTTGACGATTCTATATCATTTTGAAGAGAATGTTTTGTGAATATAGTACTGAGGATTGAATTTACGATTTCGTTGCTACTTCACCTTTCCCTGCAACCATGTTGTACGTAACCCGCGGAAATTGTTCTATTCTAAAAAAAAACTAATTGAAACATAATTTGTCATTATCTCTTAATTTGATTGCCTTCTAATTCCAATTTTTACCATCTATGTACACAAAAATCTCAATTAATATCACAAAAATAGATGAAAGTGCATTGGGATTCTGCAGATACTTGTTGAATTTATGATTAGATTCGGTACGATAGTCTCGTGACTTAAAGCTTTTATTACCCATTTAAATCGTTCGTTTATGGGCAAGTAAAGACAGATGCTTAGTTGAAACTGTGAGTAGTTCAAGTTTAACCCCACTTAGACAGCCTCATCATATCAAGTAACAGTCTGTCACAGCGAATAGACAGATAAAGTGATGATAACGTTCGACAAACTGCATTCATTTAGGAGCAGATAGAATAAATGGTTGCAGGCCTCGGTCGTCTTTGATCATTTATGTGTTAAGACTAAACGCGTAACTACCGCTTGTGGAAATGTCGCTGCAACCACCTGCTTGGATAAATGCCGAATTTGTGCAAAAAGTACTAAAGAAATCGGCGAATTACAAATCGCTAGAAGTTAAAAGCGTTTCCACTAAGTATGCAACCGTGAAAGGTGACAATTATTTAAGTGATATCGTACGTGCTACTGTTGAATTCACTTATGACAACTCCGGTCACAAGGTCACCGAAAATGTATCACTGATAATCAAGATTGCACTGACTTCGGGAGATACTAAAAGATTGGTAAGGATCATGAACTTCAGTTTCAATCGTTTTACATTTCTAACGCATTTTATCATCTTTATGGTACAAAGATTGAGGATTTGGGAGTATTCGATACTGAAATCAAAATGATGGAGACCACCTTAGAGAGAATGAATGACACGCTTAACGAGGAAGGATGTCGTCTGAGTGCACGTGTCCTGTACACTGAAAAAGGCGAAACCCCATTGCTTGTACTCGAAGACCTGGCACCGTTGGGCTACCGACTGGCAGATCGTCACGCTGGTCTTGACCTGGAACATTGCTTACTTGTGATGAGAAAATTGGCCATGTTTCATGCCAGTTCTGTAGCATTGTGGGAAAAGGTAAATGTTCGATGCTAGTGGTCTTTGCGTCATGCGAAGCCAATTGCGGGTTACGTAATTGTCGTAACCACAGATCGAAACATGCAGACGTGCGTTTCCTTCTAATCAGACGTTTTCGCGTCTCAATGTCTTGTTGATTCCTATTTCTACACCTTGTGGAAAATCATTTTGTACATAACTCGTTGAAAAATCGTTTTTATATTTTACTATTTTTGGTTGTGCGTTTTGAATAAGCATATCCATTTTTGATAAACGCAACGATTTAAATAACAGCGAGTTTACCTGTTCTTTTTTGTCAGGACCCAAAAATGATCACTTCATATAATGACGGCATGTTTATTAAAGGGGGTTCCGAAGATATGGAAAAACTATTTACAGATGGCGTGAGGGTTCTAGGGAATCAAGTGCTCAATTGGCAGGAACTGGGAATTAGGTACGCATTCCCGCAGACTCCAAGCATTCGTTGCATTAGCAAACGTGTTCATTAGTCATAAATCACTCAAACCAGGGAATTACCCACTTTCTCACACTTTTCTTTCGGTGTATATTCTCTCTTAAATAGTGCTCGCAGTTATTCTGACAAGCTTTTGAAACTTTCAAAAGACTGTTATGAGAAAGCCGCAGAACTAGCTAAGCCAAAAGAGGGCGCGTTTAATGTTCTTGTTCACGGCGATACCTGGGTCAACAATCTCTTATTTCGATACGACAAAAACGGGAAGGTGGACGATCTCATTTTTGTAAGTCCAAGTATATTATTGAATTGCGTTTAAACATATTAAAAAATGCGAGAGATATTAATAGAAATATTCACCTTTCCAGGTTGACTTTCAAATGAGCGTGTGGCGTTCACCAGTTCTCGATTTTTTACACTTGTTGAACACCAGTCCCACAGAAGATGTGGAGGTGCATCATGTTGATGCCCTTCTTGAAGAGTATGTAAATGTTCTGTCAAAAACCATGGCAAAATTGGGATGCAGAACGAAAGCCATAAACATAACAGAACTCAGGAGAAGTCTGGAAGAACACGAATTACTAGGAGTTCTGATAGCGGCCGTAGGTTTACCATTAGTACTTCTTGACAAAAGCAAAGCTCTAACATTCGACGAGATCGCGCAACTGGGTGACAGCTATGTCAATCCGGTTTTCGAAGATCCGATGTTTCGCAGGCGAATGATAAGGCGTCTGAAAGCTTGGAACAGTCAAGGACTTTTTGATGTCTGAAATGCTGACATATCCTAACAACAAGTCGAACGAAAAATCAAACTAACCAACCTCTCAATTATGATTAGTAGTGCCAAATGTAACTTAAATTAGCGAATTATATTGATTTCACATTTTCTCAAATCAAATTCTCCATTACAGTTAACTCACTGTATCATTTTTGTTAATAAATATTGTAATATAATTATTATTATAAATATAGCTAAAATGAATAACCATGATTGAGACATAGTTTCCATTATTCAGCAAATTTTTTCCTAGTCAAATAGATGACATATCAAAAAAATGTTGACCTCATTATGAACGGATGTTATCGATGCACGTTTCCAAGCTGCGATGTGTAACCGATCGAAATTTTACAACCGAGATAACAAGTCCGAAATAACATCGATAAGTTACGATAGTAAGAGCGATTTCGAAGATAATACAGGAATTGGAAGAGGACTGGTTCATAAGTCCGGCTTTACAGCGCAGTTTAAGGCAAATCACGGGCGAGCATCATTGACTCTGCAGAATGTCGGTTCAACGAGACTGGTTAACTGCAGAATTCCTGCAAAGGATATTAAGAAAATCGGAATGTGACGAGACAATAGAAGTGACACATCTGGAGGCAAAACGTGCAACTATGAACGGCGATAATTACATGGGTGACATCATCCGAGTCAGTGTTGAATATCTTCGTGATAATTTAGGCCACAAGGAAACCAATGCAAAATCGTTGATCATTAAAGCTGAACCAACTTGGACAAGTGATAACAAGAAGTTGGTAAGGACGATTAGGTATTTCATTGAAATAATCATGTCATTCATGGCGTAGAAATCAATAATCTCGATTTTACCAAGGTTGCAGACATCGGATTTTACCATACAGAAATAAAGATGATGGAGGAAACATTGGTCAAGATGAGCGAACTGTTGAACGAGGAGGAAAATCGGTTCAGTGCTCGTGTTCTACACTCGGAAATAGGAAACCCTTCTTTAATTGTGATGGAGGATCTGGCATCTGTGGGTTTTATTATGGCTGATCGTCATGCCGGGCTCGACCTTGAGCACTGCTACCTCGCAATTAAAAAATTGGCAAAGCTTCACGCTTCTTCTTTGGTGCTGTGGGAAAAGGTTACCTAGAAATGACATACAATTCAATTTCTTTTTATATTTCTCTTGCAATACGGGTACATGCAAAATTACCTACTTTAAGTAACGCAGTATTCGACTTTCTGACAGTCATCAAAGAATAGTTTACAACGTAATTTATCTTCCGGTAGGGGGAAAATACAATCTGATGCGAATCTTTGTTTTTCTGCTGACTCGTCCCTCTCATTATGGAAATACATGTGTGGATGAAAAATGAAAAGATAAAGTGAAGGATAACCAAGCTGCGAGATTATAAAACGCTGAACTTATGCTTGTTTTTGTGCCAGGACCCAAAATCAATGGCCGCGTACCGGAAGGATCAAGTCCAGAGTGAAGTTCCCGAAGGAATGCAGGAGTTTTTCATCGACGGAGTGCGTAATTTCGCTAACGAAGTACGCAACTGGTCGGAGTTAGGATCAAGGTAAGCGTGACGTCAATATTATTCAAGGACAGTGACCAATAATGAAATGTTTTCAGGCTAGCATTTTAGTTGTTTCATTAATGTTTCAATCTACAGTGCGGCCATGTACTCTGAAAAACTATTGAAATTAGCGGAAGTGAGCTTCGAAAAAGTTATAGAATCATGCAAGCCGATAGATGGTGGGTTCAATGTGTTGAACCATGGCGACGTCTGGGTCAACAACATGCTTTTTCGTTATAACGATGAAGGCAAGGTTATCGATCATGTTTTTGTAAGTATAATTCAAATCGAAGACACGAGTATTTTTTCAGACGCGTTTCCTATTAAGTTTGCATTTGTGATGAAATTCAAATTAATCTGTTTTACCAGGTTGATTTTCAAGTGAGCTCGTGGTCATCGCCAGCTGTCGATATTTCTCGCTTCATATATACAGCTGTCTCAGAGGAAGTAGAGCTGCATCATACTGACAAACTTCTTGAAGAGTACTGGAAAACTCTGACGGAAACTATGTCGAGACTAGGTTCCAATACCAAACCACCGAGCATGGCTGATCTCGAAAAAATGATGAAGGACGACGAAATTATGGCCATTATATGGTCTGCTATAATCTTGCCGTTTACACTCCTCGAAAAGACTGAATCCATATCATTCAACGAGGTTTTACAACAGGATAATAATTACATTAATCCGGGACTCAAGGGACTGGCTTTTCGCAAAGTAATGATGCGACGGCTACCAATCTGGAATGCTCAGGGATTACTCTGATGACTTCAATAAATATGCAACCTTAGCTTTACTTTAATCCTGTTGATATTTGGATGTGTTCAAAACTCTCTCTAATTTATATTGTACTAAATAATTCATTTGAATTTTGTAAGCAATTAAAAAAATTGTGATAATAAAATGAGAATTTGCAAATTCATTAAATGTACATGATCATAGAAAATTAAGCCTGGAGAGGCATTTTGACATGGAATAGCCCATACATCGTTTACAGCGGCGGCGAAATATTTATGTAATATATATGTTACTCAATCGCAGATATTGCGCAAAATACGGAAATACCATTCGTTATTGACGTATTAAACTTTTTTTTAATGTACGAAAGTTGAAGTTACATTATCTTCTCACATCATCAACTAATTTCCGACCAAACAACTACCTTTGCACAGAACCGACTGAGGTGAGAGACGAACCATCATAGTCACGCGTCCCTCTAAAACGTAACAAGGGCAAAGTAACCGGACATATTTTTCCAGGTCCAATTACAGTCATTGGCTGTACAGTCAACCACAACTCTGCCCATCAACTCCGTCGCTCATTCTACAGTCGTCGTCTAACCATTCTATGTACTCTAGTGCGTAGGATCTCCGTTCCCGATCTAAATAGCAAACACCTAGACTCAAACGATAGCCTTGCATTTCAATTCCCCGCAGTTTGGCCGTGAGTGTTGCGGAAGGCGCAAAACACGAGACTGCAAGAAAACCGCATGACCACTCGTCGATGGATCGATAACTTCTTTGTGAACAAAAGAAAAAAAAAACATTCTGATATACTCTCACATGTTTTGCTCAGTCTGTATGAAGTGTAGTCATTGGCTCTGGTCGAAGGGCTAATGCTATCAGTTGAAAACGGGAGGATAAGTGCGACGGATGTGCCGAAGGTAATCTCCATTAATAAGTGCTTCAAAGTCACACGTTGAACAACCGATATAATAGATATACGTTTCTAGATTTCGATATATTTTATACAATCGAGATAAAAATTTCAAAATATTATCGATAAATGACAATGGTAGGGGCGCTTTAAACGATAGCACACAAAGTGTAAGCAGACTATTCTAAAAGTTCAGTTTCCCTGTGTAGTTTAGAGTGAAAAACGGAAGAGCAAAACTGTTTCACCAAAATGTCGGTTCAACGAGACTGGTTAACTTCAGAATTCCTGCAAAGGATATTGAGAAAATCGGAAAGTGATGACTCGATAGAAGTGACACATCTAGAGACAAAACGTGCGACTATGGATGGTGATAATTACATGGGTGACATGATCCGAGTCAGTGTTGAATATCTTCATGATAATTCGGGTCACAAGGAAACGAATACAAAATCATTGATTATTAAAGCTGCGCCAGCTTTAGCAGGTGATAACAAGGACTGGGTGAGAAAGATTTGGTATTTAATTGAAATAATAATGGTATTCATTAAGCGGACATCATTGACCTCGATTTTACCAAGGTTGCGGACTTCGGAGTTTACAATACGGAAATCAAAATGATGGAGGAGACTTTGGTGAAGATGAGCGAATTGCTCAACGAGGATGGCCATCGGTTCGGTGCACGTGTTTTACACTCGGAAATTGGAAACCCGTCTTTAATTGTGATGGAGGATCTGGCAGCGCTGGGATTCGTCATGGCTGATCGTCGGGCCGGACTTGATCTTGACCACTGTTACCTCACTATCAGAAATTTAGCAAAATTTCACGCTTCTTCTGCAGCGCTACGGGAAAAGGTTCGCAATCAATAGATTTTTCTTTTTTCATCGATAGACAAATTTGAATTTAATTTATTCTGACTGGTGAGGTCAACCAGTCTCTTATGAAACGGGTTCATGTTTTTTAAGCACTGAGCTTTTCGACTTGCTGACAATTCTCGAAGGATACCTCAAAATGAAATTTATCTTCTACTTTTTTCTTGTTTACTGATTCATCGCCTTTAACTGTGGAAAGACATATGTCGATGAAAAATGGAAAGATGAAGTGAAGGATAATTGATCGACAGGATTAAAAAATGCTAGATTTTTATTTGTCTTTATGTCAGAATCCAACGTCAATGGATGCGTACCTAACGAGTACACTTCACAGTAACAGCCCTGAAGAAATGCAGAACGTCTTCATAGATGGAATGCGGTTTTTCGCTGATGAAGTACGCAACTGGTCGGAACTAGGACCAAGGTACGCATGACTACAATATTATTCAGGCACAGTGATTTATCATTTATCTCTTCAGTCTAACACTTCAATCGTTTCATTAATATTTCAATCAACAGGGCGGCCATTTACGCCGAACAATTATTGAAATTATCGAAAGAGAGCTTTAAAAAAGTTATAGAATCAATCAAGCCAATAGACGGTGGGTTCAATGTATTGAACCATGGCGACGTCTGGGTCAACAACATGCTCTTCCGCTATAACGATGAAGGCAAGGTTATCGATCACGTTTTTGTAAGTACAATTCAAATCCATAAATCGTATAAGTAAAGTAACCAAAAACGACGGGATGGTGGAGACACGAGTGTTTTTTCAAACGCTTTTGCTGTTAAGTTTTCATTTGTGATGAAATTCAAATTGTTTTACCAGGTTGATTTTCAACTGAGCTCGTGGTCTTCGCCAATTGTCGATATTTGCCGCTTCATGAATACGGCTACCTCAGAGGAAGTGGAACTGCATCACACTGACAAACTTCTTGAAGAGTACTCGAGAACTCTATCGGAAACCATGGCCAGACTAGGTTGCCATGCCAAACCACCGAGCACGACAGATCTTGAAATGATGTTGAAGGACAATGCAATTCTGGACATTATATGGTCCGCCGTCTCTATGCCCTTTGTACTCCTCGACAAAGATAAAGTCATAGCAATGAACGAACTTTTGCAACCCGGTAATCACTACGTCAATCCGGGATTCAAAGGACTGGCTTTTCGCAAACTAATGGTCCGTCGACTGGCAATCTGGGATGCTCAAGGATTGCTCTCATGAATTCAAATGTCATTTTAGGACATGTAACTTTAGCTTTACTTTACTGTAATAATTTCTTTTTAAGTAATTGTAAGCAACAATTTACCGGAATTTTTGTAAACCGGACAGTGCAGCAATAAAATGAGAATTCGTGGAGTCCATATGAAGATATAATCATGTGAATACCGTAAGAAAAATAAAATTGTTGTCTCTTCAATGATAGACAACAATACTTCAATTGATATCGTCGTAAAATTATTTACGTTACCCTCGTAATGTCCGTGTGGTCAAAATGTGCGGACACATTCTACTTTGATTCATCAATTCAAATCAAACCACGGACATTGCCTCATTTATCTCGCAGAATCTCAGCAGGATCACTAACTTAGCTAAGTGCGAAGTTTCCGGAGTTGTTGAATTGCTCCGAAGGTCATGAGTCGTGTGAAGTACAAAGCTTTAATAAAGAACCTGCTGCAGAGATAGGAAACAATCACGGAGGTTATCTGATACGCGCAATCATTGAATATACCCGCAATAAGATAATTAAAAATAAAAAATGGTTGATTATCAAGACTTCACTGATTACAGATGATTTGCAACAAACAAAATGGTAATCTGTAAAACATATTCATATTAACACTACAATTTTCTTATTAGCACGAACAGCAGACAATATTTTGCCCAATAGAATAAATTCGCTAAATGAAAAACGGGCTCTCAAAAATTCTGCAAACTGATGAGAGGGTTTAACAGGAATGCAATTTAAATAGTAGAATTTCTACAGCTAATTATATCAAATAATTACATTTTCCGAACTTTCTTCATGAATCTGATTTTTAATATTCATCGTGGACCGACGATTTAGTTCCTGCTATTATCACGGCTGCTGTGCAATCGAAACGATGAGCTGCACCAACCAACCGATGAGATACGGTTATAACTATAGTTAGACATTGTTGCTGTCGGTAATTTACTAACGACGCTATAGTTTCTGCAAGCGACCGAATAGCTGACGGTATTCTAATTATTTCACGTGGGTATCGAGACTGACAAATCAGTTACACACACACAACCACGTTTTCTATCCGTCCATCCAACATATATTTTTGCGATATTATGCATAGGCATTATTTCTGTACGACTTGAGTGCCGCAATTCTGCCCATCAACTCTGTCATTCAGTCTCCAGTGGTCGTGCAACCATTTTATCCAAGTTGCTAGACACGTTCTCCGTTCTCGCTGTAAATAGCCAACGCTATTTCCCCCGTTCGATTCTCAACAGTTTAGCAGTGAGCGTTGCGCCGAGTGTAGCACACGACACGAAAATTGGAGCAGAATGACCAAAAGTCGGTGGATCGCGATAATTCTCTTGTGAAATTGTGAATTCAATCTAGTTGATAAGAAGTTTCACCAATGGTCGGTAGATCACGATAACTCACTTGTAAAAAAATCCTGATACACTGTCATAATTTTCATTACGTCGATAAGAAGTGTAGCCATTGGCTCGCGTCGTAGGACATATGCTATTAGTTGAAAACGAGAGAGGAAGTGCGACAGATGTGCCAAATTTAACCTCCTCCGAGGGTTTAAAATTTCCACGTGGATCAAGAATCAGTTGACACAAGAAATGGCGGAACAAGAACACCCGTGGTTGACCGCTGAATTCATGCAGAATGTGCTGCGAAATTCGGAACATGATCCATCGATTGAAGTGAACAATCTGACTGTGAAACCTGCTGTCGCAAAAGGTGACAATTATGGAAGCGTTTTGGTACGCGCCAATGTGGAATATTCCCGGGATCATTCAGGCCGGAAAGCTGCTGAGGAAATATCTTTGATACTGAAAATCGAACTTGTCATGAAGAGTATGGGTGATGAATTGGTGAATATGCATGCTTTTATTCTCTCACGAATTTTGCATTGAACAGTTACACAGAGAGAAAAATAATTCCAAGGTGACAGAAAATTGTTTGATTCAACAATGAATTCTTTACTGTCGTAGCTAAAAGGTGCCACTGTATTTTTTATTACTAGATTGGCACTATTTTCAAAACTGAAATTGGAATGATGGCGCATCATTTGGAGACGATGAACAAGATTCTAAATGAGCCGGGATATCGACTGAGTGCTCGGTGTCTGTATACGCAAGAGAAAGATCCTGCTATGCTGGTCATAGAGGATCTCGCCCCGTTGGGCTATCGCTTGGGTAATCGACATACTCGCCTTGATCTTGACCACTGCATTCTCGCGATCAGAGGGTTAGCCAAATTTCACGCCAGTTCCGTAGCACTTTATGAAAGGGTACGTTAAAAGCGAAAAAATGGAGAACACATTTTTTTTCTCCTCCGTTTTTGTGATTGTATTTTTTTAACATTCGACCTTGCAACCTCTTCAAGAACAGTTCCAATTTAGAATTGTCAGTGCATTGATCAAAGTTTCTTTTTTTTTTAGGATCCGTCGGTACTAAATGTATCTGGCAAGGGCGTATACAACGACGACAATCCTGAAGCGCTCAAGAATTTTTTTTCAGATGGACTAGCAGTCGTTGCGAATGAAGTGCTTAATTGGCCTGAATTGGGAGCTAGGTATGTGCCCTTGAAAATTCTTAAACAAACTTCTGATGCTATTTTCTAATTTCTATTCGATTAAAATTGATAAAATTCCGGAGCCTTGGGTGGAATATATTGAAAATTCTTATGGTAATGCTTTACGTGATAACTTTCGTCCACAGCGCCAAAAGTTACGGGGAGAAATTACTCAAACTATCGAAAGTATGTTACAAGAAAGGAACTGAGTGTCACAAACTCAAGGCCGACGAGTTTGCGGTAATAAATCATGGTGATTTCTGGACTAACAACATGCTCTTCCGCTACGACGACGAGGGCAAGGTCACGAATCACATTTTCGTAAGTTTCAATGAAGATATCGTCGAGTCATTAGTAAATAAGCAGTTAGATAGGCTCATTCATTCACCATGAGTTTTAACGGATATCAAAAATCCCTTCGTGATATAACAACGTTTTCGTCACTGTTTCGCTAATTTTGAATATTGGGTTCACGAGTTTTGTGGGCTCTCTTCAATAACGTTAACGATTTTTGTTTCTGACGTATATCTTTCAAGGGACAATTAACTTTAAATTCGATGTTTTTAAACCATACGTTTCGATTACTCAATCATAGAGATAATGAAAAAATATATAAAAAATACCCGCAGGAATATTGATGAAAAATAATTAATTTCAAAGTTGCTGCTTTTAGCAGTCTGACATTTCGAATTTTTTCAAACGGCTCCCACCTCATGAAACTTGATCATGGAACCAAGAAAAAAATTAATTCCTCAATTTACCGTTGTACTTATTCTACGACAAAAAATGAAAAAGTGCTAATTAAAAACCTCAAAGGCGTGAAATTGAATTAACCAATGCAATAAGACAGTGAATTAATTTTTTTTTAATCGTCAATAAAAAATCTGTTGATTCAGGTTGATTTTCAAGGATGCATATGGAATTCTCCTACCATCGACATTTTATATTTTATGGGCACGAGCCTCTCAGAGGACGTCGAAATTAACCATGAGGACACTCTTCTAAACGAGTATTTGGATACTCTGACCAAAACTATGTTGCGAATTAAATGTAAATCAAAACCACCCACTATGGAATCCCTCAAAAAGAGTCTTTTGGAAAACGAATTCGTGGAAATGATGGCATCGCTGGTGCTGATGCCTCTCATGATCCTGGACAAAAACGCAGAGGTATTGAGTTTCGACGAGATTGCGCAACATGAAGGTGGCTACAAAAATCCGGCCTACACAATGCCAGAATACCGGAAGGTTATATTAAGGAAGCTGCCCAAATGGGACAAACATGGACTACTCGATATTTGATCAGTGTATCAATTACTGTACATCTAGCAATTGTATTATTAGCTCAATTGTACATATTTTGGAATAACGAAAGTAACCATCATCATCTCAAGTGGACAAATGATAACTACTGTTCGTTTATGTTCAGAATTATGTAATAAAATAAAAATATACAAAAATAGATATCTGCTAATTAATTATCCTGAAAAAATCGTCTGCTGCACATGAATGATTAGTTCATAATCATTTACCTTCGACAGATCGTCGCGAAATTGGATCTTTCATTGTCTGGAATATTTAACGAAAATAAAAATGGAACGAAAAATACAAATTTCTTTTGTGTCTCGAGTACTATAATACAAATTTTTGGACCACTTTTGCTGCTAATATTGTCAACGTAAAAAAAAAATCACGCTTCATCAGGAAAACGAAAAAAATTTAAGAAGATGGCCCAAATGGAAAAAAGTAACGCAGGAAAATTTAAAGACCGTTTTGGAAAATTTGTTCGAAAACAAAGATTTCTTTATGAGGAGGCTGCAGTACGTACCAATTACGTAACCGCACGTGCCATAAAGCTGCTGTTATCTATCTGAAGCGGATTAATCAAAGCTATTTAGTTTTGAATTCTTATCATAAATCCATTATCTACTTCGATAATAGCAATATTATCCATTAAATGCCCAGTCATCGGAGTCAACAAAATTACGGACAAATTGCCGCTGTTTAAAGGTCGCTTCCGTTTATTGCAGGCCAAACTTTTATCAACAGTTTGTGGTATAATTGACAATCGGTGCACGTAACCATAACGTTTTAATTTGAGTGACTCGGGATAAGATAACGCCCATCGAAATATTAAACATTGCAACAATCGGCGCAACGCCATTTTAAGTAAGATTAGAGATTGGTAGTGTGAAAAAGCAACATGACAAGGCGAAATTCGCGTTGTTGATTGAACGATGAAAAAAATATGCCACGAATGATGATAAAAAATAGGTCACTATACAACAGATACGAGGGACGTCGACGTCTGTCGTTCATAGGACGTTATCTAAATCATTGCGCGTGTTGAGTTGTTTATGTCCGTTCCATGAATCAGAGAAAAGGGAAAAACGTGTGATACACGAAAGCGCAAATCTATTACGGAGCGTTGGCCACAGATATCATAGAAGAACAGGGCAACTCGCGCAGTAAATTAAATCGGACAATCGTCAACGAAGCCATTCATTCCATATTGCATAACGCGGCCGAACCGGCAATAAACATAAATAATTATTTATTGCATCCACGTACATTGATTGCGCAATCGTATCTCATTCGTGTCTCAAAATTGCAGGGTACAAAATAACTGTAAATTCGGAATGTCAGCTCCTGTAATCATTCCATATTCTGTATTTTTGTTGATGTGATTTTCAAAAGTAACAAAGCTATTTTCGAATTTTTCAGCAAATCACAAATATATTTCATTATACAATCAAAATTGCGTAGAAGAAAATCCACACAATTATTTATACGAAAGTCAAAAAAATTCGACATCAGCATGTTTTGACAATAAAAATATTGCCTATTGAAAAACGTTCTTACTAATTTTCTTTTCCTTGTGACAAACAGTTTCGAGAAAATTTTCGCGAAAACTTGCGGACAGAATTTAATGCTGCACGTGCTAATAGTTCGATTCGCTTTTAATTGCATAGAAAATGGTCTCGCGTGAAATGCTTAATAGCAGAAGACGAGTTGATTTCCGTGAGAGCTGCACTACGTTTTCATAATTGTCTTTAATTGACAATATTCGCTGACCGACATATCAGAAGTGGTGCTCAGGCTTTTGCGCTTTTACGTAAGAAAAAAAAAACCGAAAAATACAAAACTTGGCTGCAGCAGCTTCTCGCAGTGGAATGTGAAAAGCGATATGCTGAGAGGCGGTATCCGCAGTGTGGAGCTCTCGAGAAGCAAGTGGCTCGCGTGACCGTAAGTGACGTTCATCACTGAGGCTATACTCGACTGTATAATCACGGCGATAAAATGCTCCACGAATCAACGCACAAATAATTTCTTACTTTTGTGCAGACCTAAAAGGCAGGAAATGTCACATGCCTTACAATGATAGTTATGTCATGCACAATACAATACTTTCATAATTTCGGGGTTAACGTTTGAACTTCATCTATAATTAATAGATATATCTCAACAGACAAATAGTACATGTTTATGAATAGGTTTATATATCATGTACTATTGATTTTTTTATGAACAGAGTGAACAAGCTGACAATATGACTCAGCTAATTTCCATGTTATCTCATTATTATCAAGATTGCCTTGATGTTTTAGAATATTTTTTGTAGCTTGGCTAGCGTCATTAACGTGACGCCACTTCACGAACAATAACGAAGGAATATTGAGTTTTGTCGTTGAATTTGATTTTCTTCGCTTTCAGTGTGTATGAATCTATTAGTTGCAGCCTGCAGCCTCAGCCTGCAGCCTCAGACTGCAGTCGAAACACAAGTCGTTCACCTTGACCGACTGCTTGAAATCTCCTCAAGACCGAGCAATTTCTTTGTTGAGTTCATAAAATGTAAATGCTTCTCTATGGTCAGTCGCTCATGATCGTGAATCCGTAAGAATGAGGCTCAATTGTTGTGTCATCGAGAACAATATCAAGTGTATGGTATCAAGGAATGATCAAACTTTTCTGTGCCGCAGAGCGAGGTTGATATTACGTAATTATTCTATTCGGTTCAGTCAGATAAATATAAGTCCCTCAATGATACTCTCCCATGAATAAATTGGTTGCAATTGCAGACTATTTGTCTAGTTCCCCTTTTGATGTATTATAACACACATGCTATTTATTGCGAGCGTATGCGGAGAAAAATAATCGATAATAATTCAGTTCATGAAAAACGTATTAGCGATACGGAATAATTTTTGAGAATCGTAATGAAAATGAAGTTGTATTTTAAAAAAATGATAATCAGTGCACAGGAGAAAAATGATCAGTAGTGAATTCAATATATCCTAAGTGAATTTAGAGAATGTTTCATAAGCTTCCAGTCGAATATGCGCAAATATGTCATTGCAACATCATGAACTTAATTTTCGGAAATATGGATGGTAACAAAATGGTCAATAATTTCGAAAAAATTTCTAAACATTTCCTGTGAACTCGCTTTTTATTTTATGTGGAAGAAACAATTTCCTTGATCCAAAGAAACGATATAATCGTAAACTTTTATTCCTTTTACTTCCTCAAAGAAATTTTTTTCTGAAGTCAATGAAAAATTGACCATTGCTCCGAAGAAATATTCCCTTCCTTGTCATTACCTTTTGTTGAGGTACAGAGCGTCAAAGAAAACATACTCATCAAACTCCAGTACATAATTTCACAGGCGAAGAGTTCCGTGCAAGGAGGAAACTTTGTCTCTCATGATGTATGCAGTATTCGATATTGAATCGTGGTTTACAATGTTAGATAGCTCTTATCATCCAGTAGAAGGCAAGGGGAAATATAGAGAAGGAGAGGTACCACGTTCGGTCAGGAATACGACCAATGCTATATAATTAAGTGACAGCGCAGAAACGGGAGGTTCGCGCCAACAGCTCCGAGCGGAGGTCGCACACACACTGTCGAATCTATGATGGTCAAGTATACGAGACTCGCTATGTAGACGGACAAGTAAAGAGATGGAAGTGGAAAAAGAATCTGTGTCTTTCTCGAGAAGTACCGTGCCTCGGTATAAATAAAACCCGATGCTTTACCCGGACGTCAATCCAAACGTCTGTCACTCGTACTCACGCTGGTGTTGCTTCGCGGTCGAGTAACGGCGGCTTTGTGATTTTTCAGCTCGTTGTTCATCCGGAATCGTGAGCCCAAACAGAACCGTTAACAATCCCAAGATTGTTGGGAAGTTTGACTGGATTTAGGAAAAGAGCTTTTCACCGTTTTGTGGGTTGGTACCATCGCAATAACGACCAAACTTATACCCGTGAATAGTGCAATTCTAAGCTCCTGTGAAATCGTTCGTCTGCGTTCAGCCAAATTCCACCCGCCAGTTCCAGATCCAATTTGTCAACGTGCACGTGTGCGTGATTTAAAAATTCAACACCGCAACATCGCTCAACGTGCAACTGTGTATTTTTCGTTGGTACTTTGCTCCCAGCTCGCCGGTGAAAACTCACCGGTTTAAATTACTTTGAACTTCTCTGACGTGACGTCTGCAAAACGATTTTCCATTCACTTTTAGCCTGTGCATTTGATTGCAGACGGAGATTTGAATTTTATACGAGCGCAGATCGAAATTCGCTCAATTTCATAATGAAAAGCGATGCTTATTTGAAAATGACTGGCTAATTTACTGCATGGAGACAGTGATTAGATAATTTTTTTGGGTGCAAGCGCACACAGGTTTAGTTCGCAGATTACATATCGGCTGTGGTATCTATGGCTGCGAAAAGATTACGAGATTGCGAATTGATATGGAAGAACAAATGTATCGTTTAATCATACTAATCATTCGCGGTTTTACTAGCGCGCGAGGAGGAATCGTGAATTTCCGAATTTATTATTCAAAGTGGGTGTCAAAAATAATTACTGAAAGTTTGGGAACAGTAAGTTGAAGTCGTTGCTGTGAAATCGAATTTTTTAACAAAGTTTAACAACTGGTATGATCATCAACATTATTCAAAGTGAATTTACCAGGCTTAAGAAACGTCAAATACTTAATGTTATGGTGTGTGTTTCAATATGTGACATTGAAATTTCATTGTTGTCTGGCACAGATAGGGTGAAATATTCAGTTAATATTAGAAAAATTGTTCAATTAGCTGAAAAAAAAAAAAAAACAAAAAAAAAGTTTGTAGTTAAACGCTTTCTTCTTCTTTCAGTATATTATTATAGAAAATCGTGCAGAACCGATATATCAAAGCTTTAAAATGGCGCCACACGAACCAGAGTGGCTCAACGTTGAGTTCATGGAGAAAGTATTGCGAAATTCGGAAAAAGACGATTCGATACAAGTGCAGGACATGGCGACGAAACCGGCGACAGCTAAAGGTGACAACTACACGAGCGACATGATTCGCGCGAGCGTAGAATATTCGCGGAATGTATCAGGTTGCAAAACAACCGAAAAGAAGTCATTGATTGTCAAGGTATCCCCAACGATTGAAGGAGTTCAAAAAGATATGGTAAGTACGAGATCAATATTTTCATCTATCGTCTTAGTATCGAAACTGTAGTCCCAAGTTTCAAGAGAAATTGAAATTTAGTTCGTATTTAAACTTATCTTAACTAAAACACTTAATCGATCCTTAGAATCGTAATTCACTGTCACTCATGATTGCACAAATGAATAACAATCGTGTCGAATGCCAATGAAAAATATCTCTCTCGTTGCAGTCGATTTCGATCTAATGAAGATCGCGAAGATCTGACTATTGGGCACAGAAATAAATAAGATCCTAAAAATCGTTAGAATCGTACTTCACTGTCACTCATAAATGCACGAATCATTAACGATCGTGTCGAGTGCCAATGAAAAATATCTCGTTTGTTGCTATCAATATCGATCTAATGAAGATCGCGAAGATTTGGCTATTCGACACAGAAATAATAAAGCTTCTAAGAATCGTTAGAATGGTACTTCACTGTCACTCATAAATGCACGAATCACAAACGATCGTGTCGAGTGCCAATGGAAAATATTTCTTTTGTTGCTATCGATATCGATCTAATGAAGATCGCGAAGATCGGCCTATTCGACACAGAAATAAAAATGATGGAGACAACGCTGGACAAGATGAACAGCATGCTGATCGAGGAGAACTGTCGACTGGGCGCACGTGTATTGTACACTGAGACAGGGGACCCATCGTTGCTGGTTATCGAGGATCTAGCCCCGCTGGGATTTCGGATGGCTGATCGACAGGCAGGCCTTGATCTTCATCACTGCAAGCTCGCGATGCGAGGCATAGCCAAATTCCATGCAACTTCTGTAGCACTCGTCGAAAAGGTACGTGAGAGTAACGTGGGCTGCTTGTTCCTTCCAACTTCCACTCCAATCATCGGAAGGATCGATACCCAAGGGTATTAGGTATGGGAATACAACAGTCGTATAGGGAGACAGAAGGAGATACGAAAAGAGGTTCGGGCTTTGAGGAATTTACCTGGGAGTTGGAAATTTCTTTGCTTTTTTATTTGTTTCGTTGACCTGGTAAAACAGATCTCAAGGGACCGACAAGGTCGAAAGGTCTTTAAGAGACTTTAGGATTGTTCATCCCTTTCACGGTCCCCTTTTGACTATAAAATCCCTAGCCCAACCGACGAGATGTATACGAGATGTTACAAAGCGCCTTTTGTCTGTTTTTTTATTCATCAGGATCCAACGCTCATGCACACGTATCAGAAGGGCATATTTCACAGCGAAGCTCCAGAGGAGATGAGAAAGTTCTTCATCGATGGATTGAAGACTCTTGCGAAAGAGGTTGACACCTGGCCGGAATTAGGACCTAAGTGAGTTTTTGTTCTTCCGGCTTGCAAACTTGATCAACGAGTTGTCCCGCAAACGTTCAATTAACAAGGGCTTCCACAACGTTACTTGTTTCACGGCGAACGTAGGTACGCTGAAAAAATAGAGAAACTGGCGGATTTGTCTTACGCGAAAGCTGCCGAATGTGCCAAACCATCGGATGATGGATTCCAGGTCATAAATCATGGTGATTTCTGGGTGAACAACATGCTCTTCCGGTACGACGACTCCGGCAAGGCCACCGA
This sequence comes from Clistopyga incitator, assembly GCA_947507545.1. Taxonomy (NCBI): domain Eukaryota; kingdom Metazoa; phylum Arthropoda; class Insecta; order Hymenoptera; family Ichneumonidae; genus Clistopyga; species Clistopyga incitator. The sequence goes on along the minus strand of OX382173.1, from coordinate 10,037,391 downwards.
CCATATATTCGTGAGTATTCGATGTCGAAAAAGTGACACAAACAGAAAGAACTCGAGCGACGCACTGCTGCCAAATAGATAGGTCGGATTAAGAGATGAGGAGAGAGACAATTCACGTGCCGAGGCACTTGCCGTTTTATCCTCGTCGCGCAGTTAAAGTAGAAGGTATACATATATAGGACATCGAGGTCCTTTCGAAGCTTTTACCGCTTCTCCTCGAACCGCTAGCTTTCGTTCGAGCACCCTCGGGAAGTCATGCAACGTGAATAATGCAATGAACTTGCCACGACTGTGGATTTCTCTCGAAATCTCGGTACTCCGTCCCGGGAGAGCTACAGGGATCCGTTCGTCTCTCACTATCCGCAACCTATCCTTCCGATCTTCCTGTGCAATTCGTTTCTTTTTTTCTTCCTCAACGAATCCGGAGAAAAGCCACGCGTGTCTTTTTTTCTCTCTTGACTTTCACGACTTCCTAAACACGTATCCTAACACCACTCTAAGCCTCGACTTTTCCAACCACCGCCATCGCCTCTACTCCGCACGTTCTTTTACTACCTTTCTCTTTATAAAAATCTATTATTTGCAATTCAACCGCGTTTTAGAAGAATCACAGTGTCATAGAACAAAAGTCTGCGGAAAATCCGTTGAAGCCGCAAACCGAACGGCCATTTTGAATAAGGTTCCCATTTTTCGTGGTGCATGAAATTCTAGGTGCTGAATATCAGTAGCGTTGATCAGGTTCATGAGTTTGCAATTTTTGACAATGGCACTGACTGAGCCGTTAACATTACTTAGCATTTAGTTCTTCTGTCTTTCAGTTTGTCTAGATTTGTAGACAAAGGGTCCATAGAACTGCCAAATAACAAACCACTTTGATCTTGGTACTCATGAAATCTTTTTGTTTCAGGTTGATTTCCAATTGTGTGTGTGGAGTTCACCTGCTGTAGATATATTGTACTTTTTAAACACGAGTCCATCCGTCGATGTCAATCTGAACCACCGGGATGCTCTTCTTGAAGAATACCTCAACGTTCTCAAGGAAACCATGCAGAAACTCGGTTGCAAGACACAACCACCAACCATGGCAGCCTTAGAGAAAAGCATGAGGGAACGCGAGTTTTATGGGGTCCTTTCGGCATTTACGATCCTGCCCTTGGTACTCATCGACAGAAGCGAAGCCAAGAGCCTTGACGAGATCATGCATCAAGACGGCGGATACAACAACCCAGCTTACAAAGGTTCGCTCTTTCGTAAGACGATGATCAGACGAATACCCGAATGGGATGCTCGAGGCTTACTCGACGTCTGATAACGTCTATAAATAGCTGCGCACTTCGATGAGAGTTGGTGTTAAAGACACGCGGAAGATTGACAAGCTTTTCATACCAGTAGAAATGCTTGTGGAATAATATCACGCGCAAAGTGCTAGAAAATATCTAGTTCATTAATTCGACTATAGAATCGAATGTTGGATTCACTGTCTCAATCACAAATCTGCTTTCAATGTGATGATGAATAAGCATTACCCTGCAGGTCCTTTAAATACAGCTAAAAATACAGTCGTATTGTGACAAGTTTCTAACATCTTGGTAGAGATTGAAGTACTCGAAGATCATTTCGAAGGCAGTGAAAAGAACTTCCTGTGAGACTTTAGCAAAGGTTGCCTCGCTGTCGAAATATCGAGTTACAGATAAAGATCGTGAATGTAGCCAATGTGGAGAATTATTGGTCAATGTTCATTTTGCAGAGCAATGTTACATCTATTTACAATGAATGAGACATTGAGGATAAGAGCAATATCCTATAATGTCCCTAGCACAAGTTTCCATTGCTCGGCCCTAAAATAACTGATCTTTTTGTGGCAAATAGAATCTGCAAATCTTGTTCCTTTCAAATAACGATGGGAACTTGTTAGATTATGTGATTTAAATAAGAGAAAAAAAATGTATAGAATATTTTTAAATGAGGGCAAAGCGTAAAAGAAGTCGCATCTCAAATATTCCACGGATTTATAACGTCGAGGTCAGTGTCGACGTTGATTATACAAATTTTTCATTGCCTTTAGCTACAGGACGATCTTAATTATGGGATGTCAACTGTTTGACGAATGACTCGGATAAAAGATGAAAGGCGGAAACCGATTTCGTAACTTTAATCACACTTACCAGCGTTTTTGTAGGAAACCGTCGGTCTTTGACATTGTACCATTACAATCTCCAACGTCAGGCAAGAAAAAATATGAAAATACAAGAGGAAGTAAATACAGAATCTGATCATATGTCTAGTTTTATAATATGATTCCGCACGTTTTCCAGCGCGTAGCTGTAAAAACAGGCACAAAGTTCAATAAGAGGCTCAACCTAAGTATTATAAATAGATTAATGATAACCTACAAATTTGTTGTGTACATCCAAACATCAGGAGCCAAAAAACATTAGGCACTGCTTTGTACATAAACAAGTTCGATGTTTGTGTTTTACCAATCTTTTCACTTATGTAACACGGAACACACATAGCCAAAATTGAATAAAGCAAGAGTTTAAGAACAGCAGTTGATTTTTTATTTGTGCACCGTACGGATTTGTGACGTCCTTATCATATCGTCATTATGTGTCATTTTTCTTCTAGCCTTGGATAATCAAACCAACGAATATAATACAAAAATAAAGTATCATCTTCGTTGAAGTGTTTCGTAATTTTCGTAAAGTCGATAAATATCAGTGTTCATGTCTGCTGGAAATTTGTATAAACATCATCACACAATTAGCTTATATTGCATAATGGGCGGCAAGATTAGAGTGTTTTCATGTCTTCTCATTATGAATCCGTCATGACTACGGTTCACTGATTGCGAGACGAAATAAACGTATAACTGGTACATGATTAAACAAAACGTATTGCGTTTTATCTTACATTTTTTTTTTCCTCTAACCCGCACCAGAAGTATTTGCACATTTTCTGCCACTGCCCGCATGATACCCGTGTCATAGGATTTCAATGTATATGCGTATTATATACATTGAACCGTATGAGTGACTTTTTTCCCAGTACTGTCTACAAATCCACGTATTTTCTGTCCGAGTCTCTGTTACCGGGAAAGTGGATCAAACGAGTGATTTTTTTTGCTCATCGAAACTGGGTCACCACATACTCGACCGAACACACCATATGTATAACAAGTACTGTTATCAATAAACCACTATAAAAAATCCGTTCTAATCCACGCTGTCATAATAAAGTGGTTTAACGAATTTTGTCGAGAAAAGCTAAATATGTATTGCGAGATGAAATTATAAAAAATATAGAAATTATAAATACTATTTTGAGGTTGTTTCAAATTATCTGAATCAACGTTACAATTTATTTCTCCAAATAGAAAATCCCTGCACCCGGACTAGACGAAATATTTTTCCAAAAGATAACGAAAAATTGCTAAACCTGCTTAAGTAATCAGTCTAAATTTTCCGAAAAGTAAAAATTGACTGTATCTGGATTTCCTAAAGAGATTTTTCAAAAAATTTCAATTGTGTACCGATGAACATGGCAATAGGCAAATCCGATTCATGGAATCTTTGAATTTTTCACACGTGTCGTTCCACCACAATTTTATGATTTTTTTGGTGGTCCTATTAATTTGCTTGAGTTTATACGAGGCCTTAACGAATGGCATCGGATGTAAGTTTCACTGTACAAACTTTTGGGAAATTCGCTGGCAAATATTTGCGGTCACTCGGTACCTAATACACGAGAGATAGACAGTGGTGCATCGTTGACGGAAAAAGTGGTGACCAAACGATTCCGTGGAGCCATCATTCGTGTGCTCTTTCCCTATATATATCTTTCGGATCCACGCAAACACGTAGGGTACGAACGAGCCCCTCGGCTTCGACGCTCACTGCAAACATTTGTCAGCTCTCGTTGGATCGTGTCAACTCGGTGATGTTTCGTACGCTTGGGACTCGATTTGTCGAGCTCCGAATTCACTGGACCACGAACGAGTGCTCTATTCTTGAATTTCTATCGCCCTATCTCTCGAGGCTTGGCAAATCTCTCCATTCAGGTGCACTATATCTGTTTCTCGTTCTCTCGTTGACTTATTCACCGCTCCAGAAATATTTGAACAAACTCAAGCGCCGCTTGCATACATAATACATATTTAGTGACACCAGTTGTCGATGAGAGCCAAAGCTGAAAATCACGAGTGTTGTTACCAAAATTACTGATTAAATAAATACCAAAGAGTTCAAAAGGATGCAAAGCGGAATTTTGCACATTACAATGATTATTTTCACAATTTTACTCTTTCCACAAGTCAAAGTCTATGAGAAAGTATATCAATCAGAAAAACAGGTGATGGAGGATAATCAATTAATTTCTTCGATACGTGGCAGATAATTAATCAGTTAATCCAATCGAGTTATTGATCACGAAAATTATATTCATTATTGGTCCAAACCAATAACATTGCAGCTCAGACTAACCACTTTTTCCATAAATTCCAATGACGACGGTTCTGTTCTACATTTATTATCCAAATTAGTTGTTGTGGAAATTACGTATTTCGATTGTACAACAATGTTGAATGGAAAACAAATGAAAATTATCATGGGATAACGCAACACGGTTAATAAATTTGTGGATTTTAATGACATTGCTAATTAATAATTAGCTCGTCCCGTATAATTTGGACCCCATGTAATGAACTACGTTATGAAAGCTCGGGCTTGTGGCGCCTCTATGAAAACCGCCTGTGAATATTACACAGATTGGTTGATACCCAAAGAACCAGGAGTCGGTGAGCATCGGAACCTCAAATTATGCTTACTTTATTAATAATTAACAAGACGAGCACGGCAAAAGCCGAAAGCGACTAACGCAAGCAGTTGCTTGAAGCAACCTGCCTTCGGGGGATTAAATTGCTCACGAAACCTTAAGCACGTACGCAACTCGTGGTGGCATGCTTCGTACCTTCAGCCAGCCCATAAATTTCCTTCCCTTCTTCCGTCGATCTCATTTCAGATGAATCTCGACGTTCGTCTATTCCTTCTTCAGTCGAAGGAAGTGCAAACGAGACATTCAGATCACGCAAGTGAATTTCCACGATTCCTCGCCATATTTCACAATCATCCGAAGGCGAAAAATAAATTCAAGCTTTAAAACTGTTACAACACACTTGAACAAAAAAAATCTACTGGTAATAATTGTTTTAGATTTTTTTTAAATGTATAAATGTCTGTAATTAATTTCCAAATCCAAAAATACATCATAAAATTGAATGTCGGTTAATTACTTCATGTACTTTTTTTTTCTCTTTATGGTATAAAAACTATATAAACACGTAAAATAAATCAACACATTTGTCCATTATTTCAAAGCAGACAATTTGAAACAAGGAATATTTTGCAGCATGCAATCCACAAAGACACGCTCGATGGAGTACGTGTCAGGCGGGAATGGAAATTCTATATCCCAACCCAGATCAATATGCAGATATCAACTGCGTGTCTAAAGCAGTTGGTGTGATCTACAAGCGCGGATAATTAATAGAAGTTTTATAATGGATGCAATCGATATTCGGGAACGTGAGGATACAGCGTAGGTGCGGATTGCACGGCAACAAATGGACTCTATTTAATTTGAATGGGACTAGATTGCATACAATTTCCTCCCTTCGCATCTGCACTCATATCCACTATACAATTATACATATCATAGTAACGTCATAATTTCGAGCTGAATTATGCTCAGCTGAATAAACAGAACAGGAGACTAGCTATTAACCGCTGATACGTACATCAGCCGCATGTCTTCTTTCCACACGAGTATGCCAAATCCATTTGAGAATTAATTTCCATGTTTTCACTGTTTGCAATAACTGCCCTGAGGTTGACATCAAAGTGTGACGCGAAGCAGTACGTAGAGTCGATGTAACGAACAGCTGTTACGTCCCGGTCAACTCCTATGAGTTGCACTGAGGAGAACGTAACGGCGATCTCACTTTCGGGTCAAAGTGTTAGCTCTTTACACCAGGGACGGAGATCTCGCCTTACGCTACCTCAATGATGTAAGAATTTAATTCAGATGTAGTCAGTGACTGGATGATCGAGTCGTGATACAGGGATCCAGCATGCAAATAATGGTGATTCGCCAATTTGTAAATACTCACAATTTATTCGTTAGACTTTCTGTTGGTACACTTTTAGTATTTAGTTAACTGTATTAATTGACCACGCAGGGCCGAGTAGATATTATGGAGCATGGCGCGCTCCATCGAAGTTAATACGTTGGTCGTAGATTCGGAACTAACTGATTTATCTAACTAAATCCCGCTCTTATATACTAATTTTGGATAGGTTGATCCAGGCGTGGGGGAATCATAAATTTGATAAAAGATCGTAAATAATGAATATAGGTAAGCTATTCATGGGACCGTTGAAAAGGCGCGTGTAATTAACCGGTAGCTAGAAAAGGGTCATCAATTATGGTATGCGAGTTTATATCTCGCATTCTTGGAAGATACGAACTGAGGATCTATGACACGCGCGTCGTCCGGTGTCTTGTGTCATAAACTAGCGGGGGTCCACTTGAGTTCGGAAAACATTAGGGTCAGAGGTCGAGATGCGGTGCACGTGCGTCTTAGCTAAGGCGCTGAGTCTAGTGCGGGCGTTGGCCCTTTAAAGAACAAGTGCGTCTATAGGCGATGACGTAACACAGCATCAACTCAAGGCAATTTAATGTCGGGTAGACAGGTAATATGTAATAACCTGTGTTTCCACCAGAATGGCTAAAATATCTGCTGGCCATGTCAACTCCAGGGCGTTTATAGGATCCCTGAATATTTAGGCCATTTATGTGTTATTCAGTATGGAATGAAATGCACATAACATGAAATAAAATGTCTTTCGGTATAAATAAGTGCCGATAAAGGTAATAAAAAAAAATCAGTGACTCGGGTAAAAAATAAATAAATAAAATCTAATCAGCTCACAATGATTTTATGCCTGAGCGCAATTAAATTGTAACGGTGCAAACTTTATTTAATTGAAGAAAAAGCGTTTAGAGTTTTAAATGCATGCACCTTTTGAACTATTGTACGTTGACAGTGTATAAAGGTTTAATTATTGAGCTCGGTATCTCCGATACTAAAATAAGCTGCTGTTAATTTACGATATTGTACGTAACGAGCGTGCGGTAACGCAGTTTGCACAAGCACCTCAGGCTGAAGCCATTCGATCGTTTTCTCGCTGACTATAGTATCTTTTGCCCCCCTTGCATGGCTCTGTAGTGGGTTAGAGACTGTATAGTGGGCTAATTGACTGTGGGGTATGAACTGGTGGGCCACAACAGAACAGGCCAATCGCATCAGCCAGAAAATAACAGCAGACTGAGAGTACATACCCTCGAGAGAACCGTTATCACTATTGGACTTGATGGCGCCGTGGTGATGGTGGATTGTTGTCCGATCCGTTAAGCAATTACCTCATCTGGTTGCGAAGGGATTGAGCGTTGAAAAAATATTCACTCACTTCGCGCCTCATAACTCACTGATCAATTCGGTAAACAACTTCCGGTTATCGTCGCGTTTTTAAATTTATTTTCATACCGCAATCTCTCGCTCACACTTAATCCCTTAACAACGACCAATCATCCGACAGCGCACCTTGTGTACATTCATGGATATTTGGTTTATACCGGAGGAAAATTTGATGAAACGATTTTTTGCCGACTTTTTCGGGTCAGTAAATTTCAGATATTTTAATCGAATGTGGAATATTTCAAATATTTCGACTACTGTAAATATTTGAAGCCCTATGAAATGAAACAAAAATGGCATAACTTAGACATACGATGTAAAATTCGATGATAATTGCTACAAAAGTATACCGTAATTAAAATCATAATTCCCTGATTATAAATTCTCAATGCTTCGAATTTCAAAAAACTTTTAAGCACCTGAACTAAGGGAAATTAATTGATTCATTCATAAATAATTCCGTATCACAAAGCATTGTTTGTAACACTGTTTTAAATACCTTTTTCCTTTTCATACGATACAGAACGAAGAGAAATTACGATGAAATTATCGGAGCTAAAGGTACAAAGCGTGAATTTCTTTGCAATATTCCTTGTGACATATGCGGTGGTGAAGGTGGCATAAAAGAAGAGGAAATTGCATTAGGTTAGTACACGTCGGTTTTACTTTTTGTGCTGTGCTCCGCTCGCTTTGCCACCGTTTCAGTTCCGTTCTCTCTTGCTTCAATTCTCTGGTCCTTTGTCCGCTTTTCTTATGTCTACGCTTTACTCTCTCTCTCTCTCTCTCTCTCTCTCTCTCGCTCTCCCCCTCCCATCTGTCCCTTCTTCTCTCTATTACTAACCTCTCTCATAGCAAAGACTATATATACATTTGACTTTCAACCCTGTCCACCAGACTCAACTCTCGTTTAGTCCTCCCGGACCTCGACGGTTTCTCCTTGAACCCGTTGTCAAGCTTCTACTCGGTGGCGGCGGCGTTTCTTCGCCAACCTGGGAAATTATGCGATATGCACTCCGGAGGCTTCTTATCGCGTTATGCACACTACTCGTAAAAGTTTCAGGCTTTTCAGCTGTCTCTTCCTTTAGCTCCTTAAAACGATAACGTCATCGACCTCCGCCGCTTGCTCTTCGTCTACCCCCAAAGGTCCTCTTCGGAAGCTCTGCACTTGCATTCACTCCCCAAGTGAGAACATATCATTGGAACAGTATATATGGAGAAGAACGGCGTGTGCTGACATGGGCTCTCAGGGATGTGTGGATTTATTTCGGAAGGATGATACGATCCTGTATGCGGAAGAGGCTAACCCATTTTCACCTTTTTTAAATTGGCGGACGAGGGAATTTATCATATAAACACTTAACTGTGAAAATGGATAGAATTTATTTCTAAACGTTGAAAAATTTTGCGTATACTATTCATTTCTCATGGTGAATGGTATATTTATTTACTGCATCTCCATTAGTTCATCTACTATTTTGTATTCTATTTTTGTTTACTTATTCAGGATATTTTAATTGTGTTTCTCATTAATTATAACGTATGTTGGTATGTATAAATGCTAAAGAAATATTTTCAGTGCGGTAAAAAAAATTGAAAAGTGATCGTAGCTGAACTGATGGAGGGTTGGAGTTTTCATAGTTTAAGAGTAAATACGTTATTTTTTCAATTTGAATTTGTTTTGAAAATTAAAATAGTGAATGAAAATGGTCGAAAAAATAACTGTCCATTTCAACTGCACTCTTTTGTTTCCCTTAATTACAATGCAGGTTGCGTTACTAATGAACTCCCACTGTGTTGCCATGTATGAGGTACAAAGCACATTTCTTTAATAATGAAAAACTTGGTGCTCCGTATGTTTTCCCTGCAAATAAACTCTTTTAATGTGCTAATGAGTAAGTGGAAAATATTCATTCATGCGGTTATATCATAATAATGAAATAGATCACTTCCATGAGACTAAAAACAGTATTTATAAATTTAACGATATGTTTATCCACCATCCTTTACTTGGTTTACATACTTATTCACTAATATTGAAGCTCTTGCACAGATACAATGCCAAAATTACATTTGGCTTTTTCATATTCATGAAAACTATACCACAACCCAGTGTACCCATGATAATAAAGCATACTGGTATGTATATAGTAATAACAAATTCGTGTCAGATATATGGAATATACATTTCGTTATACATATATATCTAAAGATATATATAAATAATAGATAATAAATATATAATAAAAAAAAACAACTACGACAACAACGACAATCAGTCAAACAAACAACCAACATTCAGTGAACAGTTAATGAAATCTTTTTATAAAAAATTCCGAAAAATCCCAGATAGTTTAAAAGCAGTACCAAAACTTAGCAAGTGCACGTAGCAGTTATAAAGTGTTTGGAATTGTATGACTCGAGGGAGAATGCCCCAAAGGTAACAACTGCAGTGAGCAGCGGTGGCATTTAGTGAAAGCAACTATGAATACGTCAAGAGATTGCTGCAGTGAGTGCAGTATTCTGACCTGTATCCGTGTATCAGTCGAGGGAATTGAACGTTTGAGTTATTGCTCCGTCTGTCTCTTTCTGTAACGCGTCTGTTCAGCGGTGTTGAGCAAATGTTGAAGGGTCGCTTGGGCGGACCTATAGACAGACTATCAAAGGGACCCAGCAGCAACGACAGAAGCAAACGCGCATAGAACAACCTAGACAGATAAACACCTCGAGAAACGCAATCGCTTGGGACCTCGACGGTATTCATAAACTACTCAGAGCCAGAGAGCCCCGAGAACTTTGAGTTCAGACTGCGGGTACGATGTTCTGATTGTGAATATAATAGGAAGTAGATAGAGCGGAGCGAGGGAGGGAAAGGCGTTGAGGGAAACGGACCCAGGAGCAGGAGGTATTCCATGATGGAAGGAATTGCTCATAACTACACGCTTAAACGACCCTCACGCCTATCGTGTATCAACTCAGGGGCTTTGAACAATTTGTGATGTACCCACATCGTTACTCCCTCCCTGACCCATCAAACATCTCTATTCAAACATACAAATCTCTCGTGAATAGTATAGAAAATATTTGCGCACCCTTTGAACATAAGCAATTGAAAATTTTGTTAAGTTCATTCATCAAAAGGGTCTGTAAGAATAATGCAAAGTAGCACTTTAAACATTGCTTCGTCATTACATTTCTCATTTTACAACGATTACTCCGTGAGGAGGTCATTATGTTGATTGATTTTGGCTCTCTTCGACATTATTTTGGTAATTACTAAGTTTAATTTAATTCAAATAAAATTTTTTTAAAAAAAGAATTGGAAAATGTGTAAGTTTGAATTGCTGTCGACGATAATCGGCGTTTTATGGTATTTTGAGTGTACTGACTTTGAAAAATAGTGAGAAATCAAAAATCTCACAAAACCAAAGCTTCATGAGGAAGCAATAAATTGATTATCGCAAGACTGGCGGCGGATTAAATCGATTCATCAAATGGCTCCATGGAAAAATCGGTTATCCCGAGACCGACAGCGGATGGAAGTTTGATAAGGGTTTAGCGGAGCTTTTGCTGGATGTTCAACTTGAGGCAAGTTAAAATTATAATCGCTTGATAGATTCTACATCAGGGCTTTCTGAAGTTCGAAGAAAGATTGAAGTTTCGCTGTAATGCAATTTCTTTTTTTTTTTTTAATAGTTTACATATTTTCATTGATTAGGCAAAAAATGACTACAAGGCAAATTGCCACGGGATGAAATATCACTTTTGCGATTATTTTATAGATTTTTCAGAAAATGTAAAAAACGGCACCGGAAACTATAATTATTTATAAAATTAGTCATTCTGAGATTTCGATTATGAATTTTTCATTGATTTTTTATTACTAATCATTTAATTTGTTCAAAAAACGTTTTTCTTCAACCAATTGTACAGGATTCAAAGAAATCATTTAATCCTTCGAATTTTTCAGTGTAAGGTGCGGTTTTACAAAATATTTCATAAACTCAATCTCGATTGAACTTTTTCATTCAAACACGATTGGAAATTGTTGGAGGAACTTAGAGAAGCGGGGAATTTTGTATCTGTGGCTGTTTCTGTAGTCACGACGAGCACGTCATGCGCGCGTTGCATCGATTCTCACCCTGTGCACCCGCTGTGTGTTCTCCCAACGAGATGAAGGCGCCGACCCCCTCGGCTCGGGGATGAACGCCATAACTCACGTTCGATAGTTACGAACGGCCTGTAGCCGCAATTGGGTAAGTTGCGGTAGTTGGCTCAGTTAGCCGCTACGTTTCGCGCATATATTCGGAAGTCGAGCTTTACTATGTATACATATGTGTAGGTTCATATGTAAACATTTATATACATTTGTATAGTGTATAAGATATAAATGTAGTTGTTGCAGTACACTAAGTGCAGGCTAGGTACTCGTCTACATCGTTGCCATGGGTATGTGCTGTATATATATATATTTCTATATACTATTTCACTGGTGAGTCGTGGAACTCGCTGAGGAATTGATTTTGTGCTCCGCAATTACTGGCATTCGTTACTTCTCGTTACGTATACACGAGACATCACCGAGCTTTTACTCTAATTTGAAACAATATTATGTAGTCAGGGAAAATACATGAAAAGTTGCGAGTGACATTAACGAAAATCGTGACTTTCTCATCGTGATTATTGCTGACTGATGGCAGTGAAAAAATCAAATTGATAAAAAAAATAAAGAAATTTATGTCGATGAAATTACACATTTCCTTGTGTTTAATACATTTTTTCAGGCTTCCAATTCATTTGTTTCAATGAAACAATTCTTTTATCTTGTGGATTGAATGAAAAATTGTAAGATATAGCAATTGTTTTTTTTTTTTTTAAGTAAGGCTATAGAAAGTCCATGAAGATAGATGCAATCACCAAAACTAATATGTTTCACATGACACTTTCTGGAAACATCTATCAGGCCTTCTGCACTGTCCCCGATTCCATCAACCCGAAAAACGACCTGATTTAACCGTGGCGAGGTTAGTCCAAAGGAATAAACGTCGTAACTCACGCTCAACAGTTACGAACGGTTCAATCCACAATTGGAAGCGATCCAAGGACGCGCTCAGGGTACCACACGGAGAGGACGACGCTCCGGGAAGGAGGTCCACGAAAAAGCGAAAGAACTGCCCTCGTACGAGGCTGAAGAAAATCTCGAGAATTCGCTAACTCATACCGCTGCTCTGTCTATATCGTGAGATTAATTTCAAAGCCTCCGGCTCATTCAGAATGTGGTTCCTTCAACTGCACCTGCAAAGCTGCAATCGCCCAACGGCGCTGAGCACAAAGATGGCTTCTATGCACAGACCTCGCTGACCTTAGCCCATGAAGAGATTCCTAACTCCTTTTCAGCGCTCCTCTTCGTCGTGCCACGAATTTCTTTCACCCGAAAGGTTATGCCTGGATTTTCTCATTCACCAACGCTAAAAGTGCAAATTACTGTGATATAATGTTGTATTGTACAGCAAAATGGCCGACGCGAACCTATTTTTTAAAGACTCTTTTCGACCCTCCTAACGAATAAGAAAACTTCAAAGTCTACCTCAAGAGCTCTTGACGATGTTACTCTGTAATTCATTGCGACATTTATCAACGGCAGGAATCATAATTAAAATTGGGAAACCTGTTTATGGATTTTTGTATAGGAAAATTTAGATCTCTTTGTTTTCGTATGTTTTCATTTCCAAAAATAAAAAATAAAAAATGAAAATTTTAATTCACCAGTTTTGCAATGATTCAAGTAAACGAAGTATTGAGAAAAAAGGTATAATTAAGTAGGTTAAGAATTAGGCCATGAATCGGACTGAAATTTAGCATGCAAAAAATCCGTGAAAGTACAGAACTTCTAGCCGTTCGCAATTACCGATTTCTTGAGTTCTCCGATTTCTACTTAAGGACATAAAAAAATTAAAAAATTTTCATTAAAAAAAATGAAGTCGAAAACATTTCAGTTTTAATTTTTTGTTTGCACAGCTCTCTGTGTGAGTGAAGTTCTATAATAAATAAACTTCAGTCGTGAGTTTATGTCGAAAAAAAAACGGAAAAATTTCATTACGAAAGAATTTGGCTTTGAATATATTCGTAATACCACGAGAAAACAAAATTACTGGGCTTCGCGAAGCCACTGTTATTGGCAATATAATACATTGCAGAACCGGCGCAATTACGTAATGAGAACACTCGACAATTCCACAAAACCGGAACGGGAGAAATCCAATTAATCACCGGTGAATTATTGGGGCGAGGAAAAATTATTATTAATTAGTATGAGAAAACGATAAAACTTGAAAAGATACACAATGGATGGATGGAAGCACGGTCTTCTGAAGCCGGACAAAACGGCGAGTGCACGTGACTGGCGCTAATTAATATGCGGAGAAAGAGCAGAAAAGAGCTCAAAAAATTGTGAATGACTTAAATGGTCCGTGGCCTCAATTAATGAATGCATTTATAATTTCGTCTCGTTGTAGACGCATACAACCGCAAGTATACACTGGAGAAAAACAAAGAAGAAAAAAAAAACACGCACACGCTTACCTGTTTGTATTTAATTACAATGAAAGTTTGCAAACTTCACACCCTTGTTATATTCATTGGTTAATAATTTCACGGTTAATTGACCCTACGAATATTACGAAACAATTGAAATACCATTTAATTATAACGCTCCCTCGGCAGATATTGTGTATCAATATAAGACAGAAAGCCCCTGGAACTTTAAAAGCACTGCGGAAGCATAATAAAAGCCCCCTCCTCCCTCCCCCCGCCACGGCGAGTGCAGTGGCGACATATAGTGACTGTACAGAGAAAAGTCCACAGCACTGCAATCGCGTACAGTCTCCGATTAAAATCTCGAGCTTTGGAAAACTAATTCCAAACCTACTTAATTGACCAATTAAAAAGACCGCAAGAACTTTATACATATATAGATATACATTTCGACGAGTTAAATTATCTTTTGTTCGCGATCTTTCTGATCTCATTTCCTTGTTCTGCATTTCACTTGATATCGCTTCTTCTAATTCTCCATCCATGTTGGAATATACTCTAGGCTTTTCTTAATGAATCCAAGAGAGCGGAGGATGGGCAAAGCAATCCGCAAGGCTGTATTTGCATACTACATAAATTTCATAGTTCCGTTGAGACGGAAACGTTGCCAATGGTATAGAAACCGAGAGCCACGTCTACTTGGCCAATATAGCTAATTCCATAATTAATTGACGAAGCTTATGCAACTCCGGTCAAGAGCCAGCTACTCTTTCATAAACGAGGCTTTATCATGGATGTTGAGGTGCTTCGTCGAACCGGAAATGTCTATATACCGAAGCACAGCTCGCGCCTTCCTCCGCTTCCTTCTCTCAGAAGCCTGAGAACTCTTTTCTATTTCTTCTTTCACTTCACTTCCCACAGACTTTGATGTATGGCAAAAATATTATATCGAGCTTGGGGGATATTTGCGGGCGTCGTTTATCATATCAGGACGACAGCTCCCTTGCGGATGCTCCGAGGTTTATTATCTTCACGGACGATTTTATTATTTACCCTTCGTTCACTAATACCGCTTCATCGATAAATGCAAGGAAAATGCAAATTTCTCCAATGGAAATGTATCGTGGGATTCGTACTTATTGATACTGATGTGCAATCTGTGTGGCGTACTTTTCTTATATTAAACTACAGTCAATCACAATTTCATATCTGATGAAAAAGAAAAGACACTTCTGGTATATATTGATATATCGAAAATATTACATTAAAAAAAAAAAACCTGACTGTGGTGATAGTCATTTTGTGGAAAAATATGTGCTGGGGTTGCTACCATTTTTTCCCCCAAAAGTATTAACCACCTGGATTTTTTTACTGAGTGCGTTGAGGTTATGGTATTTTATGCGAAAAGCATAATTTCTGATTTGACGAAACGCAAAGCTAACAGATTATTGTCCATATTGTGTTTCAGATTTGCCAATTTTAACAGAAAAATATTTGATATGCTCTCCAAAATCCATAAAGCCCATTCCTGATCAAAGCGCCAAATAATCAGAACAGCAACTCAAAATTCCAAAGTGGTAATGTCACAATTTCGATCGTGACTATAAAAAATCGCTAATCCTTTCTTTCCTGTCTCGACTACTTATCGCAATCAGATTAAATGGCGCCTCTCATTCGACTGATATTCACGTCGGGACAACTGTTCTTTCCTTTTATTTCTTTTCACAATCTCCATCCGTCGCTTTCTGGATCCTTGCATTTCCGATATTTTCATTTCTGTCACTGATCCACATTCTCTCCTCTAACTTTGCTGGATAAATCGACGAAGCAATAATATTGTCGGGGATAAAACGGCATGGAAAGGGCAGTCACAATGGCTATCCCATTCCCATCCCCTTGCCGTTATCCCTGTCTCATGAACAGGGGTAGTTTTTCGTCGATAATCCTCCTACCACTGAACGAACTCGAGCTAGCGAGTCCTGGACGCAGCAGTAGCGGCTGCTGCTGCGTTCATATTACGTATAGGCAGAATCTCTTGGTCCTCTCTCTATCTATCTATTCACATGTCTGTCGAGTAGTTTATTATTCATTGGGGCGCTGCATTCTCGACGCGGATAAGCGGCACATTGTTTATGCATTAGCCACGGCGAGAACCACTGCGCCGCGACCATTCGCTCCCCCGTATAGCTCTGCGATAGCACCACCACCGGTAGCAACATCATTGCACAAGAGAATAGTATAGTATGCATCTCCCTACTCGAACACGTGCATCTGTCTTTCACGATGAAAGTCGATTTAAATGGATTCCATAATTCTTTCGGCCGTGTAACCTCAATCCTTGTACAAAATTGCTGGATGAATAACATTAATTTATCGCCTATTGTTTTATTTATGCAGGCGAAATGTTCATGTCGAAAATTGATATACCGCGGCGGAGAATATTCGATGGGGTGTGCAAAATAATTTATTGATTTGTTTTTGACGAGGAAAAATTTACGAAAAAAATCGTTAAAAAAATTTAGATCAAACGAATCATTGATTTCTGGATACCCTACAAACGTGCATAAATTTTAACATGAACCGTAACATGCAATCAAGTAAGTGACTGTTATTCGAGGCCCGTAATGGCGAAACAATCACAAAGTGGATGCCTTACATTATTCATTTTTGTTGGTGGCGTAAAAAGTGTCTACCGAAAGTTTGTATGTACCTGAAGTACGTTATTATCTCAGTATGCAGAGCAACTCGAGAAAGAAACGCGAGATACGGAGTCGATGTATATTCCCTTGCTCGTGCAATCTTGGTCTCGTTAGTCTTTCCACGCGCAAGGATGAATTGAAAATTATCGCGCGCTAAGCGTGAGCAAGAGAGCGAAAGAAGAGGAGAGAGAGAAAAAAAAGAGAGATATATACGCGAGGACAAAAGAAAGAGTGACGATTGCTCGGGCTCTGCATACAAACTCGAAAGTTCGCCGGATGCAATGGCGTTCTGCAATTTCTTCGCTCCTGTTCCCTATCCAGGACCTGTTCCCGCCCCCTTGCGCACCCTCGTTTCCGCCCCTTTCTTTTTTAACTGTTTCTTTATCCCCTTGACTTTTCGCTGCACTCCGAGGAAAGCAACCAACGAAACATCCTATAATACTACAGCTACCGAAAGTCGACTAGGCAACAATTTCCTTCGTGCGGAACCGTCCGCCCCCTTACGACCCCCTGCCCAACTTCCCCAGCCGTGGCCCTTCACTCCGACTCCATCCTATCGTAGCTTCTACCGGCAAAACAATAGTTTCGACTGTTAATCCGTGGGGGGTCCACGGTGCGAGTTCTAATCCGAAAGAAGTGCCTCGCTTGTGTCCCGGACTCGTTGATTGCATCGCGTAGTAATCTTAGTTTTTACCGGTCGAGTCTAGAGATTGGTGACCCAGCCAAGTTGTGCACCGTGTGTATATACGTACTCTTGGTTTTCTGCTCTCCGGCATTTCTTCCTTGCTTCACCTCTCGCCACTCAATCTCTGTGTTACATGGCTACGCTATACACGGTTTTCCGTACCTTGCTCTCAATTAGTACTTCTATACATATATACCCAAACCTTTGGTTGTAACAGCGAAGCCCCACCAGTTTAGTGCAGTACTTGCAGCGTAGTCTCTGGGAAAACATCGCAGTCCAATGGTCAGCTTTACAGTTACAACCCGGATTATATGAGCGTACGTAGATGCACGTATAATCCAACGAATTTTGTCTTGCCTTGGACGAGGCTTTGATTTAAAAAAAACACATTATGCTTCGCAGGGACGTTTGTTTGACGATTTGCGATAATGCGAGGCCGATCTACAAGTTGATAGACATCGTTTTTAGAAAATGGACAAGAACTTGGTCCATTGATCAACGCGACTCAAGATTGTAACACAGCCCAACGCAACAAGGTAAAACTATATTATGGGGTTTGAACCACAGTCATGATTTCTTGAATTGTGTCGTGTGAAATTTTTGCAGTGTCATAAAAATTCGCTACGGATTGCTGATGAGTCACTTGTTCATGTTCAGATTCCGCTGTAAATTAATGTGAAATCTGTAGGCACGAGTAACCGCCGGTGTCTTAATTGCATCACATGCTGACGTCAGTGTATCCCGAAGTGAAATCCAGACATTAGTGATCCAGCGATTTGCACACTAGCCACTATACACTCACTGTGGAGCCACGTTTCCCAGCTATTGTTTCTTGCTTTCCCTCTCGCTTCTCAATCTCTGTATTTCATTGTTATCCCATACACGGTTCGCCACCGGTACATTCCCTCTTCTCTATTAGTACTTCTGGCTATTCCTGACAAATATATAACTCAACACTTTGTAGCAACAATGAAACTGACCACTTTACTACAGTATCTCGAGCATAGTCCCTAAGAGAATACCGTTGTACAACGGTCAGCTTTACGGTTACAACCTGGTTTATATGAGCATACATGGACATACGTATACGTATAGACGCGCAGTCGGTTGGTTCAACCCGTCGACTACAGGATATCGAGGTCACGCGCACCGCGACCCTGCATTATACACGCCATCGCGTATAATCTCAGACTAGGAGTTGGTACATACGGGGAGAACGCTCGCGGCTTGTGCTTTCCATCCCTTGCTCCTGGTGTGCGGTCCCATGCTATCCTATCGAGGTTCCCGTCCTCGGGTTTCCAGCTATAAGTCCGCGCTCATGTACACACACAACCCCGAAGACCTACACCAGTGCCTCTTGCTGGTACGAATATGTAATGGCAGGAAGTACCTCCCACTGCACTTTGTACACAGTATAGGAGGAGGGTGTTAGATAGCCAGGGGTCGTTCGCTCTCCACACCGGGGAAAAACTTTCAAATCTATATCCCAGTATCTTACCACCCTGTTAGGACGACAGTATAACGCCCTGCATGCAGTCCTCCGCCTCCGTCTCCGAATGATAAATCGATCGCTCTCAACACTCCCCCCCCCCCCCCCTCCCCGCTCTACGCCGAGTATCCCTGCATCCAGTGACCCCGAACCGAGCGGCCAAGCGCTTCACCGGAGAACGAAGAACCGAAGGTGAAGACAGATCGATCCATAAAATCAAGAATAATGGTCGAGTCCATTCAATATATCGGACTTTTATCGGGGGACCTGTTAATTTATCCTCCTTTCTCTATTTTACCGACGATATATACGTACGCATTGTGAACGTTGTTCTATCGATTAGCTGAATTGCGAAGAGTGAAGATGAAGATGCGTAAGAGAAATGAGTTAATTAAGCATCTGGGCTGCGCGAGTGGCGGACACATTCGTTCCGTAAGGATTCGTGATTACTTAGCGCCGATTGGTTATCACTCAACTTCGTCGGGTTTTGGAAAACTTTGATGTTTCGAAAGGGAGCGATGGGTTTTTGGGAGGGTATTAAGATGGGGATTTGGATTTCGCGATCTCAGCTGGCTTACACAAAGAAGATAGAGAAAATATGTACACAAAACCCTCTTCAACGAGCTATCGGGACTTATCTGCTGAGCAATGTCTTCGAGAGCATCGAAGCTTGCGCCTCTTAGTTATGTAACCCCTGCCTAAAGCCACGCAGTTTCATCCCCCCCGAGACTTTATCCTTAAACATGAAAGACAGTTATTAATTACCCCAGGCGATAGCGGTTGCCGCTGGGTGAAGAGCTCTCAAGTAATTCGTCGTGACACTGCGTATTTTCGAAGATCCTCGTGCTATCCTCACGACTAAGAAGACGCTATCTGTTTTCAGACCCCCCATTCTCTTGTCCAACCCTAAACGAGCAATTGATAAATAGGCTTACCGAATGTCCTCCCGGAGACTTTAAAGTCCTGCGAGAAAAAGTCGCACCTCGAGCGAGCCCCCCCTTTTTTACGACGACAATCTACAGTAATCCTTTTTTTGAAAAAACTCCGAAGGGATGCAAAAAAATGTAAATCACATGAAGAGATTGAAGATTTGAAATTCAGCAGAAGTGCAACAATAAGTACAAGTTAGCTTGTTAATTATATTTGAACTTAATTAAAGAAATGTTCTTCATAATGATATACCGGACAACCACATTGGTTTTCAAAAAAAAAAAATTCTAACGACGATACCGGTTGTATATATTGATTTCGTTAATGGATCAAAAGTATCAAGAAAAAAAGTCATTGTGATTTTCATAGCAACAATATTATTACCTAACGGCACTAACGGAAAATGTGAACAGGCATCAGTTAATAGGGGTAGCGATCTATGAAAATTGTTGTTATCGGGAAATCATTTCGCGAGGAAGCATCCTATAAACATACCAACGAGAGTGCACACAACAATGTTGTTGGGCACAGCCGTTGGTCGTTGAACGTAGCTTCGCTACTTCGCCACTTTATTACATACCCTACAGCTCGATTATTTGACGCTGGATAGAACCCCCATTGTAATTTATGAGGCGCGGGTATTTTTATATTATCCACATCCCATCCTGGCAATTCGATGGTAACGACTGTAGCGTAGTTTCCGTGGTATCCCAAATTTTTTACTCTTTCTCCGTTCCACTTCTGTTCTATTCGTCAGTCTCTCTCTCTTTCTCTCCCTCTCCGCCGGAGCGTTGTAATAAAATTTTTGAAAAAGTAATTAATTATTGCAAAACCATGGCGCGTGAATGGAAATAAAAAAGAGGCGCTGTTATTCGCGTCAGTGCAGCGAACAGTGAACAATCATTAAACGTAAAAAAATGGAGGATCGAGAATTTTCGGAGGTAATTTGAAAGAGGAAAGAGTTGGGCGTGCCACATGATAGTAAAAGAGGTGCCGGACAGAGAAAACGAGAGCATAGCTGTGGGATCAAGAGAAAAAGTGAGCGTTACCCTCGGGATTGAGGTTCACTATTGGAAACGGTAAATGAGACTCGGTGGCCGTACCGCTACCTGGTGTCATTGATCGCTCCACTTGCACCACTTTTGTGCCAAAAATTCGGGCGCTTCACGACCTCGATGGGCTTTCATACGATCCCACCACTCGAACACGATACACGCTATGAGCTTTGTTGTAGAGTTCAGCATTCAACCACTGCTATTTTTTCAAGCGGATTTCGAGCTTAAACTCGAAATCGCGGGTGGTGATAAATTTAACAGAACATTTATTATAATATTCGTGCAATCAGTAAGCTGATTACTTTGGCAACTACTCTTAACACTGATCGATGACACTCCACACTTGTTTTTTCACGCTCGTCTACACAAACTGATTTTCATCACTTCCGATACTGTACAATACGGTTATGGACAATTTCAATACTACGTAATCCCGGTACATTTTAAATGGTACACTTTCGCTTTACTGCGCATTTGAAATTGTCCATACTTTGGATCTTCAACATCCTACTTCGAGGTATTATCATTCTTCACATCTGAAGCATCCATTAATCACAATCTCTTGAGGACATAATCCCTTCAGACAGTATCGAACTTACAGGTAATGCGTAGGTGTAAAGTCAAGATTGTCGACAATTGCCTTGTTCAGTAACGAGATAAATCAGTTGTTGGCCAAGCGGCACAGACCCACGATATATTCCGCTACTTCGTTGTTGATGCGTATGACAAGCCTGTACTTAGAACGAATTCTCGTCACCAGTTCACTCCAAAACTACTCGCAACATGTCGAGCTTGCCATGGCCACATGGTGAAGAAAAGCTGCTTTGGCGCGAGGGTACGAGCAGGCAGGTACTCTGCGAGAAGGTAGATTACACCCCTTCCACACGATCACACGTAAACTTCAGTGCTGCTACAAATACTGTGCTAACGCCAGTGCTAAAGCTGAAAGTCTAATGTGCGTGGTGGCAAGTCGAGTGACGGCGTGTCAGCTAAGCTATAAAGTTACGTCGTCGGAACGTTTGCGTGTCCCGCTCGCGAGCTTCGGTATCTTGCTTCGTCTCTCATTCACCGGGCCGCTTCTCCCCGAGGCTCGTTGACGTCATCCATTCAACTAGACGTCGACCACATCCTCACATTTTCAACTGGAACATTCGATTGGCCCCCTTTCCAAGCCCTTCTCTGTACCTCGGCCCTACCGTGCCCTACGTATAGCTGGCAATCGTGTGCACGAGCACCCTTCGTAATTACCGGTGAATGGATTGCCCTTTCCGGGATTACCGATGGAAAGGTTTGCACTCCGAGCCCTGCCGTGCAACCCTTCAATCTCCACACTTCGTTCCCCCTTGTGTTCGTTGCTAATGGGCCGTGGTGGGATCGTCGAATGCAGAAAATAAAAACAAAAAATTAATTGGCCCCTGAGGGTTTCAACATTCCAAGTATCGCTTCGGAATCGAATTATTCGGTGCTGATATCCCTCGACTTCACTTCACTTCAGCTTTGAAAATGATACAACTCTTTCTGATTTGCATGAACCAGGGGATTATTCATTTTCGTGGTTAATAATGAACTGGAAGACAAGGGGAAAATTCAGTTTTTGTGAAATGTCCCCTAAGTGAAGCTGAATTTCCGTGCAGATTTTTGTTACGAGTTTATTAGCTGAGTAAAAGATTTTATTAATTCATCATTACAATAAAACTTCATTTCACTTACCGGCGCTCTTGACGGTGGGTGCTGGCGATGGTTCGGCTCGCAGAATTTGCGTGCCTCCCAGTAGAGCTAGGAGGACACGAAGGACTGTCATATCGGCCATGCTCAGGCTCCCATAAGAACTCCTGAAACATAATTGGAAGAATAATAGATCAACGGTAATGGACACAGAATTAATTTTAATCTCGACGGCCATCATGAATTATTATTGTCACAGTTATAAGTAGCTACACAAGGACATTCTGGATTCTTTATGGCAAAATATGCCAATTTCCACAATGTCCCAGTCATCGATTGGTCTCTTTCGAGATGCGCTTAATTTCACCATTGTGACCTTACAAATATGAACAAATTCGACTTCCTGAAAGAACAAAATTTATATCGAATATTAATAAACATCCTGTCGGTTACCATAACCAGAGGAAAAACGGGAGAACAAAGGAATCTTTGTACATAGTATTTTCCCAGTTGTAGACAACGTAAAACAAATTATCGATATCTAACAACGACTGTTAAATATCATCTTGCAAATTTGTTAACTTGGTTTTTGAGATGAACGAAAAGAACAAGTGTTTTCCTTTCGACCATCCCCGAGATTGGGATGCGAAAGTTTTCGAGAGTCTCGTCAGCTGCATGGAAGTGTACATGTACCGGTAACGCCGTCATAGCACCACCGTCGTCAAACTTTCCGCAGTGTAATACCAGAAGCGCGGGGTGAGCGTCAGACTTTAAATTACGGACGCCTCTTCGGGTCCAAGACAAACATCGAATGGGGTCGACCCGAGGCAGCAGAATGGTCCGGCGCATTCTAGTCAGTTTTCCCTCTACTCTTTCCCCACGTTTGGATACATTCCGTAACGCCCGATGACCCACACGGTTCACTCAATATCCTTGCATGGCATTTTCTGAAAACACGTGCACGCTCACCAAGAATGAAATGAAAAGAAAGACGAACCGACAGGAACTTGAACACACGAAAGGGGAAGCTCCAAAAGAACGAGGATAGTCGTTGAACAGAGAAGCGTTATTCGATGGTCAGAGAAAAAAGATGGAAAAGTATATCTAACTGACCAGAAATGGGAAAAAGGAACCGAAACGAGAAGAACAAAATCACCCCCTGGAAACATTGTCGTAAGTTCTCTGAAAAGGACTCCTCGGTGACCTCGCGTGACTGGCTTATCGCGAATGTCCGAGTTTCACTGGGATTCCTCTTAGTTCTATCCAGTTCCCGGCCCATCGTTCGCTGTATCCATCCCATCTCATTTCCTTCATATATAACTATAACCGGCAAATTTATTATGTGCGAGAGAGGAGATCCTTTCGTCTCTGACACAATCGCCTTGTTGCAAAAGCGAAAGGTCACATTGACATGACAAACCAATGGAATATTGCTGTGTCGGTCGGTCGAGTATAAGGAGGATGGACAAGGTCGTAGGGACTTATCCGAGATCTTTCATTCTCCCGGTTTAGCTTGCGGCGGCTTCATCCGAGGCTTCATCTTACTGCGGAAGGAAGGACGCCTTTTTAGGGACAGGACCATGAAGAGTGAGTGAGAAAAATCGAAATCCTGGAGGAGAAATGAAGAGGGGAAAAAGTAGAAGATTCCGGCTCTTCGGTCCGGAAGAAAGTAAGGAACGCCGTCATGTGCTGGATGAAGAGCGTTCTATCTTCGACTTGAGCGAAAGCTTTTCTAGTATCTGGGCTTTCCTCAGACTCTCGTCATCATTTTTGTCTTTTGCTGGCATCGTGGGTTTCCGCACCTGTTTCCTTGCATACTGAAAGCCTTTGATCACCACAGGCGGAGTCTTCATGGAGACAAAGTACCTGCGACATTGCTACATGGGCAAATGAGACTGTAAATGCGGGCTGAGTGTTCATTAGCGCATGCCAGCGACCTGCATCATCACATGCATCACTACCACTACGAACAACAACTTAAGTGAGATCCCTCGTCATTACATCACTCAATCAAGAATGTTTCACAGAATCCACAACAAATTTCTGGAACCCATTAGAAGGAAAGTCCATTCATGAATGAACCATCCACTTCCCGTGAATAGACTACCTAATTACGTATGTTATCAATCATACAACTTCATTTCTATACAAGTTTACGTTACGAGGGATACATTGTTTTTTGCCCTTGTCAGTATTTGTAACCTGACACATCTGTAGTTATTAATTAGAGACCATTCGATCAATATTAGAGTGTCGACAAATTAAAAGTAGCAAACAGCGCATCCGCCAAATGTGTTACCCTTATTTTGACTGGTACGTTCAAAACATGGGAAGAAAACCTTAGCCAGGGTTGGTATAAAGTTATCAAGGACGGTGAGGGGTGAAGGGAGTGAAACTCCGCCGCGATAAGCTCTGAAAGGTGGGGTCTAAGACGACACCGGGTTTTTCGTCCAGGCAAATCTATTTTAAATTCCCAGTGTCTCCTTCTCTCCTCACATCACCTCCCTTATTCTTTACTTCCCTTCCGGGCATCCCCTTCACCAATCTGGTGATCTCCACCCCTCCCCGCTGCAAGCCCACGTCCATCCGATATTAAACTCGGTGTTGAAGTGTTTTCCTTGGGAGATCCAGGGAAAACCCGTGTCACATTAATTCATAATAAATCAAGCTCTACCTTGTCAACTACCCTCTTGATCATAGGGACAGCACGCTTCGTCTACCGTCGCTACCTCCGCTTCAATCGCACGATATAACCGACGCACCAAGTTCGTGCGCTTGCGAAACTTCAGAGCTTGAAGAGATATTGGAGATCAGTTTTTCAGCGTTGCTATCTATACATAACGTGACATCCAAGCCAAGCGAATCTATTTCCGCATCCGGTTCGTATATTCCGGCTTTCTGAATCAAGATATACGTGATGGAATGATTTCTCGAATATACGATTGTATATATATTGGAAAACTTCTGAACGAAATTGAGTAGACAATTTTTATTCAAATTTACATAGATACGTTTCAATGCATGCAAGGTGAGTGCTGTGGCTTTCAATCTCTATCAATCGTTGGCTACCATCCAATCAATGCAACATTCAACCGAATGCAACACACGGTTGTCAATAGCCAATGTTTGGCAGTTGCTTTACTGTTTGGCCACAGCTTTTCGATACTATCTTGCCATTCTACATGCCATTACATCGATTGGCATTAAATTTTCAATAATTGCGCCCGACTCGTTCAAACTAATTCATCGATTGGCAAGTGCTTTTCAAGTCTCATCAAAGCATCTAACTTGTTGTCCTTGAACAGAATACATCATAACGTTATTACGTGCTCAACTAACTAGGAACTTTTAGCGAAGTAAATTACGACGTCTATCCTTCTACTACATCAGCGAAGATTTCATTTGATCATGTTAACACAGATGCCAGGCACTGTCAGCACTAGGGATTGCATTTTGAATTCAGGATATAAATTGTGATGAGAACGAAAGTAATAATAACTTTCCTCCATGGCAAATAAAGCTTCATACATTTAGATTCACTTTACGAACTTGTTATTTTAGCAACGAACGAGTATCTGGCATCACTCGGAACTTGTCCATATCAGTTTTCTCAGTAGAAGCTCGTACATTAGTTTACGCAAACGTGATGTCTGAGGACTGTGTTCGGGTCGCTACACTCGAGTGGCTCTGAATGCTAAAAGCACTCCACTCAAGGCGCTTCTGACTACGAAACCTCTGACTTCGAGGAAATTCTCATTGGCGAGTCGGTAATGATACTTTTGTAGGAGTCAAAATTTGAAAGTACTCCTGAGGAGGTCAAGACATCTAAGTGAATGAAAAATTGTAAGAGCACATGTAAGAAATTCGCTGCACTACTACTCCACACATTTATGTCACTAGATCGTGAGATCTTGATATTAACCAGGAAGCACTGAAAATTTTGATACGATATCGAAAACGACGATATATGTATATGTGAATATATACATTGTGACGAGCCCCTCGCACGAGTATTTCGGATTGACTCGCACGAGGAGCTACGACCAAATATAACGACGCCCACTTGTTCATTTTTCTGCTTTCGATGCGATTTCTCCCGTTCTCACCTGCTTCGCTGCCGAGTGCTGGGCGCCAGGCTAACTATTCTATACCCGACAGCCAGGGTCACTTACTTCTCGCCAAGGTCACGTCTTGTTCGATTTCGGCGAGCTGGAAGGGGTGCAGTTCGGAGACTATACGCAAAATCAATAATTCGAATTCGGACTCTTTTCTTTACAAACTGCTAATAATAATTTATTCACTAATTAACAAAAAAGGTTCTCTGTTCAACTAATACAAAAATCATACAAGGGTAACTCGAGTCCGACAGTAACCGCGATCCTAACCTTCGGTTCTTCCGAGAACTCACGAGGTCGGCCGGAGAAGCCGGTCGCGACGGAGGACAATGCTTCACTACACGAAATAATTAATTGCGGGTGCATCACGTGCGCCTACCTTATTTTCCTGGCGGTACGCTTCCCTGCCGTAACGCTGCTATCTCCTGGAACTGCTGGACTTCGGTTCCCTCACAGTTTTTCTATCTCGCTCTCCTATTCCTCCTCGGCGGAACACGCGTGCACGGGTCGATCGGATTTCTCTCTACGAGACTCACGTGGCAACTCGTCTGCGCGCGGCGAAATGTTCGACTTTTGATAATTTTACGGTAGCGACAAAATACTCGCGCGATGGCGTCTGCTCTGAGCTACTGATAATCTTCTAAGTGCTCGGCGACAGCCTATTACTCGACGCGACTCTGCTCAATTCCTAATACAATACTTTTCTCGGACGGATTCCGGCTTCTCTCCAGGCTTAGACTAATCGATTCGGTACTCAAAATCAGACTTGGACAAGACAAGACACATTCCGAACTAGCCTCAGACTTCAACTCGACTCGACTTATCATTCTCGCACGCTCTTCCGGGTTACGCGTGCCTCGGACGTCCGGGATGGGGGTCACGGCCTGATATCGATCGACTTCGTCGATCATCGCGTTCTTCCGCCCTCCTTCTTCTCTATTCGTCCTGGAGCGTCTTCCCGGGCTGTCGCTCTAATTCCGAGAAATCTGTGGAATATAACACTTACGGCAGTCAAACGTTCATTATTCGAGTTTGACGCCGAGGATCGATTCTGTGATGCCACGCGGTATCGGGCGCTCTCGGTGCTCGAGCACCCTGACCCTAGCGCGTTGCTGCGAGCGCGCACTAGCGCCTCGTCACAACATATATTTAGAGATGTGCGCATCTCTAGCAATATTGAATAATAAATTTTTAATCAAAGCTCATATGAAAGTTCAGTGAAACTGAAATTTTTCGGAGCTATATTATTTTTGAGAACGTTTGCAATGATCTTCAAAAAACCTGTGCATATTTCTGTAGGTACACAAATAAAAAATAATAAACGTATCCGATGCGGGTAAAAAACAGTTCACTGCAAATGTAAAAAATGTTCATGCGTACCAAGCAAAGAGTTGCTAGTGGATTTTTATGGGGAAAAAAAACTTTGAAAATAAACAAATCTAAAAACAAAGTCAATACTACGAGTACGTAGTGCAGAAAATTTTCCTGCTCTCCAAATGTTTCGTTAACTGTACATGTGTCACTATTGATTTTTTGTTGGCCATAGTTGATCATGTTTGCATACATAGCAAAAGCTCGACAATTTTACCTCAGCTACCTCACAGCCTCGATCAGTGGCTCGTTTAGTTTTTCTTTTTTTCCGCCACAATTGCATGTCAAGACTTTCGGCACTATACAAGCTTGTATATAGCTTTCATATGTGTACAGCTTCTCTATATCGCTCTACACACCGAACACCCTACTGCAACAGACTTTATCTAGTGCACTGCGACACGTAAAGGAGACCGGGGCTAGTTGGGTCAATTTTGCTTTTGCTTATTTTCTAATACTTAGATGCATAAATCGATTTAAAATTGAACTATGCAAAACTCTTATTTATCGCATTTGGCAAATAAATTTAACCTTATTTCTAACTATAGGCGAAAAATTAGGATTTAATTGCGATCAGAAAATTGCACTTTTCATTGCAAAAATCAGGTTTAAAAAAAATTCTTAGATTTTTGTCGCGCATAATTCAATCATCGTTAGTAACTGTATGTTATTGATGTGTAAAAAATGTCTGAGAGAGAAGGTAACTTGTGCAATTGTCAATTTTTGAACGGGCTTCACACAAATTGCTCCCGGTTCAACTAGCCCCGGTCTCCCTTATACGTAATCCTAAGCACGCACACGGTGCACTGCTGCGGCGAGGGTAAATGCGGTACGCCGCTGTAAATCTCAAGAGAGAGAGGGAGGGAAAAGGAGAGAAAGTGGGAAAGGGAGGTTGAGGGTAGAGAATTGCTGTACCAACGTAGGAGAAACTAAGGCGTATAAGTGCGACGTAATGTATGAATAGGTGACGACAACCAGTTAGCGGCAACGGAAACAGCAGCAAAGTAATATGGCGCTTGGAGGTAAGCCATTTTAGTTAAAATTCTTCACTCACCTTCACGGAACAAGAAAAAAAAAAGAAAAAATAGCCATAAGACTCGGCAACTTTAAATTCCTTGCAATCCCAATGTGAAAGCATTCTTGCGAGGTCGACAACCTTACAATTCGTGCACAACACGATTAAAATGCAGGACCTCAACTTCGAAATAACTTTCTATTTGCAGTCTCCTTCGTGGGCGCGAAACGGTTTTGTGAACGTTTCAACTATTCAATGTCGTATGAATATTAAATATCATGGAATGATTTGTGAATGTACTTAAATTCCATTACACGGTGTTTGCACTTCATTTTTTGAGTACTAACATACACGTCCAATTTTATTGCCTTTCGTTGCGAATGATTTACGATGAACTCGCGGCTTGGATGAATCCTGACAAAAGCAAGTTACGGGATAAAGTCTTCCTCCAGAAATTACGACGGAGATGATGATCGGTCGAGTCAATAATACCAGAGAACAGAGCGGCCATAGGGTGCGAGTGTTCCAGACACGAAGTTCTGTATTTAATTCGAGGATCTACTCCATATCTGAGGGAGCCGATCGAGGAGCAGTTAAAGGCATGAAAGACGGTCTCCGAAAGCCTCCCAGTGGTCCTTCCCCGTTTCCTTCGTCAACGACGTGCAAGAAAGTATCCTCGCTATTGCTACCAGGCCCGAGCCCGCCTATTCCTTTCTCTCTTCCTTTCACTGCCATTCCTGCTCGACAACAACATCTTAATGAAACGATCTCTTTCTCGTCTGGATTTTGTGTCTGCCGGTACGCGGAGTACGAAGAGCGAACGAGAAGGAGGGAAGTTCGCGTAGATAGAGGCGAACACGAGGGCAACTTTATCAACTCTTGAAAACGTCCAATTCCTTCGCTTGTTTACTGCGAGTGAAGACATATACACGGTAAATCGAAAAGACGAGTAGTACACGAAAGGAGTACCAGGGTGAAACGGAAAAGAGAACGACGATAAAGAATAGTGAGAAACAGGGAATTTGAGACGTAGAAAAAAAACGAAACACCACAATCCACCAGCAGGTTTCTTCTCGTGTTCGCTCAGTTCAATGCTACATCACACTCCGCAAATAAAGCTCCGACGAGATTTTCAATTGGGAAACCGTATACGTCTGCTCGCCGGTGGGATCGTCCAGCTTGGAGTAAGCCCTGTCGACGATCTAATTGCCCGGACAGTCACGAGGGATTACGAAAGAAAGAACGTATAAATCTACGACGACTAACCACTGTCAGTGTGGCCAACATCCGGAGATTGGACTTTAGTCGGGATGAAGAGAACTGTATTTGTTGAAGTTAATTAGTGATGTTCATATGCTTCATTGATTAAATTTTCAGCGAATTTTTGTGACGTATTCGGTCCAAGGTCGTTTCGTACTTTGGTCAGGATTATTCATCATGAGTATCAGGAAAAAATATTTAGCCTCTCTGATGTCAAGTCAGGGCTTTTTTTAGATATTTCTAAAGCCGGTCTTATTAAACTCATAAATTTTCAGCCGGATTCAGACCAGTTTATGAATAGGTATTCTCAGATCTCATTTAGATAAGATCTTATGAGGCTCGTCAGGTTCATGGCAAAATCCGATCAGGATCTCAGACTGTCTAGTAACGTTTGCCAAATTTCGGCCAATTTTTAACCACGTCTAGCGTCATTACTCCTGTTTCGTTGGACTCGCCAGCTTTAAGGCGTATCCAAGCTAGATATGACTGATACGTCTGACCTGATTGTGTTCGTCGGATTTAACGGAGCTCTGAACTGCATCTGGTATTGTTGCGTTTTGCAGCTGCATCTGGCATTGTTACAATACTCGTAGTCAAGCGAGATACTTCATCTGTCAGAATATGACACGGGTCTGATCTCAGTCTGATTAAAATTCTGCCTGGAGAACGGAATCATATGCCCTGAAATGAATCACAGAAGTTTAAATCCTTCCGATTACTTTCTCTTTTCTGCGACGACATGAAGAATTTTTTTTCGCGTATTCCCCAAAAGAATTCGTCACTGTAGTCCGAATAATTTGTCCAAAATGGAACATGGTTTTCATGATCAATTACTGACATTAAACATGCTAAAAAAATCTGTCCCTCGAACATCTGTAACACGAGGAATTTATATCCTTTTTTGTATTGTCCGAAAGCATTTTCCGTTGCTCCATTCGGAACTCGAAGGGTCGGGAGCCCTTCGTACCAGATCGACGATATATTATCGTACGAATGTGGGGTGCACCTGCAACGGACACGTTTGGTATCACTGGCAATAAGCAGCTATATCAATCTAGTCCTAAGAGGCGTGGTAGCCTCGCATGACGTACAGTCTTCCACAAGATGGTCCCCGAAAGATTTTCGTTAATAGGCCCAGATGGTCGTACTCATCTCCCGATGAGAAAGGGAAAAAACATGGGGTATTATAGGCTGAATGTCTTACAGTATGAGGGTCGTAGAGGACGCACTGATACGAATAAAGGGGAGAATTGGAATAGCCTGGAGTAATGCAGGGTGTTGGTAATCCTCAAGATCGCCTTAGCATTGTCCCTAGGTTTTGGCTTAGCTGTACGTCCATGATGGAGAATGCACGACCTTGCTGAGGCCTCCGGGCTTTCAATGCGTATGACAAATGCAGTTATCGCCCTTTGAGTAGTCTACGGAATCGTGCACAGAGGGCGCTGGGTCTGCGGAGAGAGCATGCAAACCGAGTGAAAGCGAACAAGGTCACGAAGCCAATCCACGAGCGTAGAGAGATTGCTGAACACCCTCGCCAGAGGCATATAGGATTGAAGCGTCTGATCTACGTCCTATGTACATTAACACAAGTACGTGCAGCGACCGATCGAATCCCTTGAGAGCTTTGTATACGTGTGCTAATACGAAGGTGCGATGATTTATGCCCTCCATGCTGGTCACCGGAGGCAGATATATTTGTACAAAAACGGTGCGATCGTTTAATATCTATCCCGATATCACCTCGATTATACCATTAATTTATTGATCGTTAATTGCGACCCTTCGATTCGATACTTCGAAGCTCCGATTTGCAGATTTTCCACATGAGGCTAAAACGAAATGTTAATATATGAGAAATGTATGGGCATGGATTTGGAATTATAGCGCCATTAGTTATCGAAGCATATTTTTCTAAATGTATCACATTTGCAACCAAATTTTTGTTAGATTAGAATTTGAAAATTTCGTGATAATATTGCTGAAGAAGCTCTGACATCCACTGATTTTTTTTTTTTTTTCGGATAAACTAGTTTTCCTCCAGAGTATTTAAATAGCTGTTGAATCACATGTGCATTTTAATCCAGTGGGCAATCTTCGAATAAAATGGTGGTCAAAATATTTTTGGGTTTCAATGAATTTTAATAAATCTTAAATTAGAATTTTTTTTTATTCAGGATTAATTTAAATATCATCATCATTTTAGTGATTTTATAGAATTACTTATAAGAAGCTGAAGAGATAAATATTTGGAATCCATCGCTACACTTATACTGTCCATCTGCTAATTAAACAATGCCACGGAAGGAACCCTTAAATTATACCTACGCATAATACTGCAGAACAGGAGTATCACTGATCAATTAATCGTTATGCTCGCATAACTACTTCCGCTATCCTTTGTTCCGTTCGGGAATAGATTCTCGACGGTTAGTAACAGCAGCCCGATCTTGCTTCCATCAATCATTTCGGATGCTCCGCCATCGAGTGGAATTGCATCGTTGTTCTAGTTCCGGAAGCTAGTGCTGCAGTCCCATCATCACTTCGTTGCTGATGCATGCCTCGCCATTTAGCCGAGTTCACGAGCAACTTCGGAGAATTTGTTTTCGACCATGGATAATTGATTCGTCGATAAATTTAATGGTTAGAATCTGGGATATTTGCTATCCCTCCAATTACGTCCGCTGTACGAGATCCCAGTGATCGGTCACTTTTTCCGAAATTGATATTTGATGAACGATTGAATTCCAATTAAAAACAATTGATAGCTGACAAGCTTGGATAGGCTAGTGCGAATCCAACATATTCAACCTTCGAAAAATGATTACACTATTTTTATCACTGTGCAAAGTATTGATTACTCAACGTACGATTATTAGCGACCAATATTTAAGCGTCCATTGAATTTACCAAAATAGTTCTAGCAAAATAGAACTTCGCAAGTGACGAAATTAATATCTCACCCATTGAGGAGACTAACTAATACAAACCTCCGGCAACTTATCCACCTTAATTAAGACTTTCCAAATTATAACTTTACCAGTTTATATCTTTACTATCGTTCGAGTATCTAACGTTCCAAAACTGTTGGCAAGTAATCGCGAGTCAGTCGTAAAGTTATGCAATGCCAGGGAAATAATCTGTTAAACTCGTAATCCATGAATTTTGATCATGGCCGAGAGCTTTTAATTTATTTGCATCCATCAAAGTTGAAACATCATAAAGAAATTAATAAAAAACGTTTTTAAGGAATTAACAAAAGGTTGAAACATAGACGCTCGTTCATAGTTTCCCAACTATTTTCTCCGTTCATACACAGTCTCCTCCACGAAAAAAAAAAAAAAAAAAAAAAAAAAATCTTCCTTAACTCTGGTTTTCCCCCCACAGACAATTTTACGCACGATGTTCAACTTACCAGAATTTATTTCAAGCAAAGGAAACAACCCATTTCGCAACACCTTCGACTATTGCACGGCAATTGTCAAAAACTACATTTTTCAATCACAGCTGCCAACAGTATAGTCCCTAGGTCATATAAATACGTTCCTGTTTCGCCATCTTTACCCTCGTCCTCCTCAGCCCCACGGAAACCTGCAAAAGGAAAACCACGAAAGAAGAAGATCCGAATTCATGCATTTTCCAAGCGCCTGTATGACATTGATGTTGTACAGGGTGTAGACAAGCCTCGTTGCCGGTGAACCGAGGCTCCTGTAATAAATGATGCGATAGAGACCCTCGGTTTCGTGCGGAGTACACAAGACCCTCGTTCATGTCGCAGGTTCCGCGCCTCCATTTTTTTTATATTCTGTACTTTTTTTTCTGCCGGCAGTCTGTCCCTGCATCTACCATCACTTTGCCTCCCTCATTTCCATCTGTCTCCCTCCGGTTTCATTGGGATTCGGTACAGGTACAGTCGGCATGTATGTACATCAACTCGTTGAGGAAGATAGCATCTCTACCTCCACATAACACACACCCACACTCACACACACACCCGCACACACTTACAGACATATATATATGCGATTATTCAACCGGGACCGCCAGTCCGAGTTGGCTAATCATGAACGCGTGGTCGAAGCCCCACCAACCAAGCTGCTCTCCGCCCTGGCAATGCCACCCGTCGCAAACTGGACCAACCGAGCGTTTTACCCAGGAAATAAAAATAATTGGGACCTCGTGACAGGCAGTGAGAGCGACGAAAACCGTTTCTACACATATAGAGATACACGTATGTGTGTCCATATATATATATATATGTATATGGTGTACTGGGTATAAAGCGCTACTGTGGGACACACTGGCTGGTGGATCAGCCAGTGGAGCTTGCTGCTGGTGTGTACGGTAGTTGCATCCACACTGTCGAGCTTGAATAAATAAATGTTACGGCAAACGGGTGACAGTAGCATCGGGCACCACGAGCCAAGAGGAGGAGGTCAACTATACGGTGTGCATACACAGCACGCGCTCGCTCGGGGCTCTTCTCCGTTGGCGGATGGTTGGCTTGCCAGTACAGCACAGATCAGAGGGTGAGAGAACGAATTACCCTCTCCTTTAGCGTGTGCATCAGTGAAATTGTCTGTTGGGATGTCTGGCTTTCTCTTCCGCTCTGACTCCACTCCCGTCGCTCCTATCTTTCGACCGGGAATGTTCCTCCTGGTGACTGCGCCTCCACCGATACGTCGGGAATAGCTGCACTTGGATGGTCCATCATTTTATAACCGTTATGTTACTATTTATACCCGGAATAATGCTGATCTCGGCTGGATATGGAAAATCCACTGTCGCCCACGGATATTCAGGGACTCGGCTTCCGGCAACCACTTTTACGTCTTCCAGATGGAGAAAAATTGAGATGCTTCGGTGGGAAGCTGAGCGAGAGATTGTATGGATGGGTTTTATGGATGGATGGGAAAGATAACGACAGTAATGAATGGGACCTCAAATATATAATATTATATTATATATTACCTGAAAAAGAATTAGCAGTGGTTTCATAATTTTTGACAGTCCATTGAAATTGTCTTGAATAACAAAATCATCAAAATTTATTTCAGAAATTTTTATCTCGCTCACTCAATATTATCAATGAATTTTTGAAACTAAGTAAATCATATTTTTATTCATTCTGTAGACGCTGTTATGCGATCTTTGTTCATTCATCGAAAAACCGGAACAGCGTCAATCATTCAGAATCATCTGGACAGAAATGATGTTCTGCAAATGCATAACAGTAAAATTGTCTAAAATTTAATACAAGTGCATGAGGATATATACAAAAACGAGGAACAACAGTGAGAAAAAAAATGATTTCGGCCAACCAAGATATTGGTTGACACAACCAACCACGTTTCCTAATTCCTCTATAACTCGGCTTATTTATGACAACCAAACGGTAATGATTGCACGAACTAAGCCTTATTAGTAGGAGTCTTATAAGTTGCGGCAACCATCTACGATTGCCACCTCTCCTATTTGAATGGTTGATACAACTATTCGAGTGGTTAAGGGCTCTAATACCGGCTCACTTGCGTAATACATTTTGGAGGTTATGTAGAAAAATCACGCATAAGTGTCGATTCTTTGATTTATCAAATTTGTAAAAAAGTAAAACGGTTTCTTGAGTGGGTTTTATTTTTGTTTAGTCAATTGTGCGAATATCTTTTTCATTTTCAACTTGTCGTAGAGTTCCAGTTGAACCACTACGCAGCAAGCAGTTTTTGCAAGCATCTAATTTTCTTCGAAAGAAAATTCTGTCTGGTCCTGAAATGAAAATTTCTATTGCAAGTAAAATGTTTCACTTATCACAGTTTCAGATTAAAGCGGTGAACAAATTTTAGCATTTGATGTTCGTTCAACAGTACTTGTCGAAGAGTGCATTTTAGGACCGACAGATAAAATTCAACATCGAATACTAAAAAAACAGAGATCTACTGTAACAAGTTTTGGAAGCAGTTACTATACTTAATCGCAAATGCCATTATTAATATTTTGGACATCATTATTAATTGCAGTGGTATGGAAAAAGTAAGGGTACACCGGCTAAAGTAAGGTTATACCGTTTATATCTCATATTGTACTGCCGAAGATTCGAATAGTAGCCACAATCATTGGATTGGTCGAATAGTAGCCAAAATCATTGGATAGTTGAGGCTATTATTCGAAGTGGTTGGGTCAATGAATATATGAGTTGTTCCAACTTATTCGAAAAAACTCCGGCACAATAACTCGAGAATATAGTTGGCCCAACTATTTTTTGTTTTTTCTCAGTGAAGAACAAACTATGGATGTGGAATTTACGTGCTTTAATGAGGGGGTGGTAGTTAGTAGCGTTTCGTGTATACGCAAGTTATTACAGACGCTCGGCATATGTAATATGAAAATATGGAAAGCCGAGAAGCATCGTACCTGAATAATTACGTTACGACATAATCGCTTGTTATTTATTTTGTGCTTTATCGTGTACCGCATTTTTGTAAATATACTATACAGCGAAACTGAAAATATGAAAAATCTACTGTGCGCTACATGTTACACTAAGGCAAAAAATATATTAAAAATATTTTTTCCACAAAAATTTTTAGTTAAAAAAAATAGAAACTGAAAGACCCGCTTAATGAAAATGCATTAAAGCAAATAATTCCTTCGTTAATTCAATGATTCATCCAACTGTCACCTACCAATTTTTTTATTATTGAAAAATTCAAAATCACGAAATTATGTCTGAAATTAAAGATTTTCGGTAATTTACAGAATACCGAGATAATTCGACGAAACAACGTTATGCAACTCGTAAGCACCATGAGCTCAAACATTATGTAACTGATTAAACTTTTTTGTCACTGAGTAACAATAATTGTGTCAGTGAAATGGGTAAATTCAAAAAATGAATTGAATCCAAAAAAGTCATTCACGTCCAGTCATTTTTTAGTATTTCATTTTCTTCGTGTCATAGACAATTTTTATGAATAAAATCGTTTGTCCATAAGAAAAATGATGATCCAGAAAAAAGAGATTTACTATTGTCGAATAAAGATCTCAACTTGACGGATATTTTGCGAAAGGTGGAAAAGCGGTGAAGACGTATCGCTCGAGGGGATGTCGAGTTCTTCGTCACCGAGCAAGAACAATTATGTTGGACGAATGGGTGAAATTAGGGATGAAGTGAGATAAAAGACAGCGTTGGTGAGGCTTAATCCTCAGAGTGTCCTCCGAGCCGAGCTAAGAGGAAAAGCAACGTGAATTCACTTGTTCCCGAAGGCAGTAATGAAATATCGTACAAATATTCTGCAACGACGAGGAGGGAAATGGGTGCGCGAGAGAAAAGGAGCTTTATCTCCGGTCTCGGAAAGGTCGAGACATTAAAATTCCTTCACCGGCATCAAGTCGTCGGCTTCCTTGATTAATCTTCGTGTTACCAGGGCAAAGATAAGATATACCCCGATTCTCGAATATTCCGGCAACACAACAACGGCTTACGTTGCTTTCCTTCATCACGCCAGTGAAAAAGGAATTTTCCACGAAAAACCGTGAGGTAAATTCCTGATCCGCTTATCGTATATTCAGTCAATTAAAAAATCTTTTATTAAGCTCATTATCTCATTTAATATCGATTCAATAATATCCGTGTCTTAATAATTCCCTGCATTATTACAAATAATGTCCATTAAGTATTTTGTGCTATACTTATATGTAAATGTAAAACGACGAGAAGAAGTGATGAAAATTCTTATGTTTGGGTATAAAATATCCGTAATGTGTCACAAATAAATTCTGCATTAAAAAAATAATAATGGCGGTAGTAATTGAGACAATTACTAATTGTCTGTAAAAGTTTTCATAGTTAATGTGACGTAATCAAATATTTGCATTTAGTAGTGGATTTTTAAACAATCAGTGCACTGATATTTAAATATTACAGGAGTCCACTGGAAAAATAAATCTCGTTTCATTAGTCCCATCATTAGTGAAACAACGAAGGCAACATAAACTGCGTATACTCAACGGAAAGCCCGACTGTATTAATGCAAGTATTTATGCAGGAAAAATTAATATGGAGCAGTTTTCCTTAGTCGACCTCGCGACAAACTTACCTCCACCGAGAGTGGACCGTGTCCCGAAGGATTTTGTAGGTCAGTCCGTTTGTTGAACGTGCACCAGATCCAAAGGGTTTCACTCAATTTCCGATAAAAAGTAAAACCCGGACAACGGAAAGGGGCTTTAGAAACGAACGAAAAAACGGGGAATCACACACTAAACTCAATACAAAGAAAGGGCTTTCACGGCGGAATGTTCCGAAGCAATTTCGTTAATAAACCTCGAATTTCCTACACACTGTCGACGCTCGCTAAGTCACTGAACTACACACTAAACCGAATTGTATCGAACACGTTTTTTATTTTATTTTTTTACTGACCACTAATAAACAAAAACATTGCGAATTATGGAGTAAGCAAGTTTTCTAGTTCACAGATTTATATTATCATTAATTTTCTTTTTTATGTATATTTCTTCTTTTTTTTTTTAACGCGAACTGCTTTATCCTATTTTTTGCTTGGTGATTCGTCTTTTTTTCTAAATTCTTTTTCAAAGTATATTTAAAAATTGTATAACTGTATTTATCGACGCCACTGGCACATTATATAGTCGTTATTATTTGTAGTTTTCAATAGCTCGAGTGTTATTACGCGATTGGTTCGCTGCAGCGGAGAGAAAATCCTGCGTTTAGATGATGTGACGCCAGTAGCAACAGCCGGCGCATAAGTTCGCTTGATTCGATGAAACAAATAACGTTGAAATTGCTCGTTCTTGTTATATATATGCACAATGGGCACATAGGAATACCGTGTACATAGCTTGCGGACACAAACGCACTGGATTCAGAGTTCCGGAAAATTATGATAAACCAATGGTGAAATGGTTCACGATATTATTCCAAA
This sequence comes from Clistopyga incitator, assembly GCA_947507545.1. NCBI lineage: Eukaryota > Metazoa > Arthropoda > Insecta > Hymenoptera > Ichneumonidae > Clistopyga > Clistopyga incitator. The sequence goes on along the minus strand of OX382173.1, from coordinate 9,998,106 downwards.
AGGCCAGTAGCGAAGCGTATGGAAATTTGGATTATTGAGTGTCCGGCGAAATTAACCATGAATCGAGTGAAATGATTCCGAACGGCTTTGTACTTGTATATTTAATACAATTACAAAAAGCACCGACGATGGTCGCCTTTACATGCATCGCAATATCGGCTAACACATTTCATCACATAAATCACGTCTGCGTGTGTTTAATTTGTCATCGCGATTGCGAAACACAAACAATTTACGTTTCGCGATTATTTTCAGCACTTCGTGCCGTCGTTTATGTTTTTTATTTCGTTACACAATCCGGAGAACACTACTTTATTCCAATTCACAGGAGATACAATGAATCCAATGAGTGTGCGAAAAAAAATCCAACCAACTTCCTATCACACGTAACACCACAACGAAATATACACATATGTTATATTTCTTTTCCCGTTTGCTCCTTATGCTCGCAACCGTCACCAGGAGCTCGTTGACTTCCGGTGAAAAGTTGTCCAAACTTTAGCGCGTACTGACTTCGAAGCCTCGACACACGAACCAATCGAACAGTGGGGTTCAAACTTTAGAGCTACTGTCAACACTCTCGCACGTTCAAACGGTCTCATTTTTGTCACATAATATCGAGTCACGTGATAACACTCCTGAAAACAGCGACTCAAAACTCCGACGTTCAACGGATTTTTTAATGCTTTATTTTTTTTCCTCGCCTGAAATAATGGATTTTACTCACTTGACTTTACAATGCCACCACAAACATTTTTGTTGTTTTAGGTATTTTTTTAAATTTCTCACGATATATTAAAATATATCAATTAATTAATTTCGTCTTTTACACATCAACGCGATACGCTATTGTTTAAATATTTTTTACTAACGAACTAAGGGAAATACGGATAACGAACGCTTTGCGAATCCCGTATTTTTAGAGGTTGATCGACCCTAGTAGCGCGCGCGAAACCACCGCGGGGGATGCTGAGGTCGGACTGGTGCCTCTGACGTGGCGCTGCTGTTGCCGCGGAGCCCGAGCGAACCATTGGCCACCCCTACTACCCTCGACGCAACCCCTATCGTCGACGACGTCGTCGTCGTCGTCGTCGTCGTCGCGAGGGGCGGCCAGCCAGCGAGAGGCACCCTTACGTGATCACTGGCCATCTCGACATCACGTCCTCTCTTCGCGCTCTCCAGGCGCAATACATTCCAAGAGTTCGACAAACCTCGTGAACGATTCGGGGTGCGAATTTGTGGCTAAAGTGGTAATTTACTTAACACTTTGTCTTGGAATCAGTATTCGAATAAACCAGTTTATGACTGTTCACAGTTGTACCAGTCGAGTTAATCGAGTGCTGAGATTTGAAAAATGGGTTGAATTGGTTTGAAAGAGGAACTAGTGGAAATTGAGGTGAACCTGCTTAGAGACCGTCCAGAAAAATCTGTAACAATGATTTTTTTTACAAAATGGCTGATTTTACGACAAGGCTATTGGCATATTTTTTATGGCGTTTTACATTTTCTGTGGGATTTATTGACAACCTTGTTCAGCTTTCCAACAGGGAAATTCGTAATTTAGTTTTCCTCTAATTTGATGAATTCTTGGGGTTTTCTGAATGTAAAAATGTGGTTTTCCAAAATTATTATATGAAATTATCTACCGTTTGGAAAATTCTGTAGTCTTGAAAATAGTCAAAAGTGAAGGTGTAAAATATAGGACGTAAGACATCAAAAGTTAAAGTTTTTTTTTGCAAAAGATTAATAGGAAAGAAAAAGGCCCGAGGGAGAATTTAATTCAAAAAATTAATATCGTCTATTTTATCAAAGTTTTCTTTTCTTCGTCAGGTATAGAAAGTGAAGCGGTTCACAGTTTCTCGAGACGTCTATATTTTCGGGATATTCGGGTGCGCCGTGCGTACGCAATTTTTATTTCCCAATATCCATCCGATCCCCCTCCCCGCGTAGTACGCTCAGAACTTTTTAGTTCCCCTCTGACCCCTCTTCGTGTCCTGAACTGAACGATGAGTGGTTACAAAGTGGAGAGCAGCCCCGAGCTTCCATCGAAAGTTTTCGAACCAGCGCGCCCACATCGTCCTCGTCCTGCTCGTCGCCCGATCAAGAGGTTCGTAAGTGTGAGCTTTCACATCCCCGTGCCAGGATGTGCCACTGAATCGAAAGGTCTTCAGTTGACCCGAATTGTTCGAGGGTCACACACAAAACGTGTTTCCTTGCTTATTCAAGACTTATTGATGAAACGTGATGGTGATTTTTGGTAAATATAGAACCAGGAAACGAATCGGATGGAGATTCAATGTCTCACTTCCTAAAGTTAGCCTCTGAAAAATATCTTATTACAATGGGCTTTTTTGTTAAATCATTGTCTTCGACCGAATCCAGACCCAGAATTTTATGTTTATTTTTGGAACCCAAAATCAAGAGGTTTGGAGACTTAAGCCTTCGCCCGAATATGACACGGAACCGAAAGGTCTTCAATTGACCCGAATTGTTTGAGGGTCATAAACGAAACGTGTTTCCTTATTTATACAAGACTTATTGATGAAACGTGATGGTGATTTTTGGTAAATATAAAACCAGGAAGCGAATCGAATGGATATCTAATGTTCTACTCCCTGGACTTGGCCTTACATCTGAAAAATATGTTTCTACTATGTTTTACTGATTTTTATAAATCACCTAAAAACATGATTATTATTGTCATGAGTTGTATAAAATTACTTTTATCATTACAATGTTTCTATAATTCTCTAAAATATGCAATAGAGTATGACTTTATTTGTTATACGGAAAATGAAATAATATTAAATTTTTTAATTATAAATAGAAGCACAGATACTTTACAAACAATGTACTTTTTTATTGGTACAATTCCTGCTCTTTATACGATCTTTATAAGCGTTATCTAATTGTCTTTCATGTTAATCTTTTCAGGAAACAAGAGTACATTACATTTTCTAACTTTTGTTAACCTACCAAGTTTCCTAAGTTCCTGTTCTTTGTTTTCTCCTTTATCTTCCTCTTCATATTCTTGAAGTTGCTGAAGTACATGAGACATTCCACGCCAGTTCATCCACTGAACAAAATTTTGAAAAAATCTTCAGACATTTCTTTAAATTCCAATAAGTTATACGCATGTTTACATTTTTTTCATTTCTCAAATTAAAACAATGTCATCTCGAACATTATATCCGAGAAACTGAATAAATCAAATCCGCCGGTTTTTCGCATCGTCAGAAAAATATAATTTTTTAATGATGTTTCATAAAAATAGTGGTTTTTAATGAATTAATTAAATCCGAATGAATTTCCTTCTGGTTGCCCATAAAATCGTACATTTTCATTTCCAAGGTTGTCGATACAATTTACTGTTCGTAACATTTCGCTATATAAATTAAAATCACTACATCGGAAAACCATTTTTCAAATTTGGCACATTCCCAATTTGTTCAAATCACATAACTTGATTTTTCAACCTCATACGAATTTTTAAATTATTGCCCGAACTGACGTAGAACGTCTCGTACAAGTCATAACCAACAAGCTCATGAGAGCCGAGACAGCGTTGAGTTTACCTGGTTGAATTACCTCGAAATTAAACTTTAAATACTTATAACTTTTCAGCATGTTATCCGCTGCTGTGCGTTCATCCGTTGGAAATGAGCAGCAGTATATATTTACCCAAAGGTATATACATTAAGCATTTTCTGCCTTTGGCTTCGGCGCTTCTGTTGCAGATTTTCCGGACACGCGCACGGATGACAATCTGTCCGCTTGGCGAGACAGTTTCGATAATGACGATATTCCATGTTCATCGCTCGGAAAATTCTTGTGATATTTTGTTTTTTAGCCCGTTATTCAATATATTTGTCTCGCCTCTTTTTATCCCATCCTCGCTTGTTCAATTCAGGAGAAGAATGAGGGGAGGGATTGGGGAGGGAAAAGAGAGCGAGAGAGAGAGAGAGAGGGGTGACGAAATATCCGCGAAACGACAAAACGGCCTTTTCACTGCGTATGATGAGCTCATCCCGACTATGCTTTACTGCCAAAAATAAATTTTCCTCCCCCTCTGCATGTTTCGATTTTCTCCTCCCCTTTCCCTCAGCCGTCGCCTTTTTCTATCGTTAATTAAAACATATTCGCTGGGGCGTTTGTGAGCCCATTTATCGCACGTGGATGATGCAGAACGTCAATGGCGCCTGAAGCTTCGATAAAAACATTCGAGGCTTATTTTCAATATCCGCAGATTGTCGAGGATTCTGCGTATGTTATGTATGGAATATTCAGCCAGGCCCAATATTCTTGTTATATATAAATTTCATTCAGCCTGCCTGAATTATCCAAGATTTCACTTGCGCGCTTTGATGATGAAAACACTGACGTAATATTCGGCAAATTGTTACTTTTTTTTTTTTTTTTCATGAGCACGTATAACAACGAGTCTGTAAATTGTAATACATCCAAAAGCGATGAACGCTATTTCCTGCACTTTAAAAAATGTCGTATCAAAAATCAATACGGCACGGTATCCATTTGAGTTCACATCGTCGGTCCTTTCGCAATGCCGGTGGAAAATTTGCATTATTACTTGAAAACTTCCCATACATTTCAATCGAAAATGAATATGCATGAAATTTATTGATATTTTTGGATTTCATTGGCGATATATTTCGGCATTGCCTGCTAACCGTGTTGTTGAATTTCGTCTACTCACCATGGGCATGTATATACGTTGACATTTTTGGGTCACACTGAAATTATTGTATTACACGGATGTGGAAATGAAAAATTGTGAAAAGTTTGAATATTTGTATGAAATAGATTGACACTGGCTAAAACACAGCACAATCGAACTGGTTATTAACTGGCATGTGTAAATACGGTTGCGACCTGACCTCATATGTATTCCACGGCCATTTTATAAATAATGTGCATACATCAATGTACGTATAATATGGTGCAGCCGAGAATTGATCGAAGAACGGAATATTCCTCTTTCAAGGTTTGGTAAAAAATGTTGTGATGAAAAAATAATGAAAAAATTAGCCTCCAATAGCGAACATATGTGAAACATTTTTTTCTATCACCTTTTTCGACGATTCAGGCACATTCGAATATCCTGGAGGTAAAATCTCAATTTACGTTTTTATGGAATATTTTAGAAGACTTTTATGAATCTATATTTATTTTCCCAATTTTTCCGACTTTTTCGTTTTTGCAGAACCAAAGCTTTCCATCAGGGGAGGAGAAAAATTCGTACCGTCACAGCGTGACCAAATCTTCGTACGAGAATGTCCACTCGCAGTTTTCCGTTATCCGGAAAAACCATTTTTCTTCATGTTCCAGAAAACGAAAAATGAAAATTGAAGATGCGGAAGTACGAAGCGACAATTCTCAGTTCCTTCTTTCGAGATTTGCAACCCCGCTCTGCCGGCACATCAAAAGTTGAATTATTACCAACAATAAACGGTGGAATATACAAATATGAATACTGCATGTCTGCTGAAAGGGATTATCTGTACAAATTTTTCCAAATTTTAAGACAATTCCGTGTAGATTGAAAAATAAAATAAAACTGATAATCCCAATTTACCATTTTACCAGAGCGAAATAGAAAATAGTTGGTGGCACCAGCGGGTGCCTACCAATCATCAATTTTCCGTGTGCTTACTGCAATAAAAACTGTAGGAAGCTGGACAAGCTGTTCGGTACGAAGCAAAAATCGTACGTCGAATCGGCAAAATCTCTCATTCTCGGCCCTCTTGATCGGACGTCCGTATTCCGTACGAGAATGTCCCTTCCCAGTTTTCCGTTATCCGAAGAGACAATTTTTTTTTCTTTCTCTTTCTTTTTTTACTGGAACGCGAACACTGAAAATTGGAGGTGAGGTGGAACGTCGAGCCAGGAGCATCACCACCACAGTCACCGGTACCAGCAACCAAGGACGGCTCCAGAACCGTGAAACTAAGTTAATTAAAACGCGATATCAGATATTGGAAGTGCACTCGATTCTACTGGTATACCGTTCGCGTTGGTGGCTAACTCTCACGAGTACGTCGCATGTGCAGAGGCCGCAGGTGCACGAGTGCGAGCGATCTCCCGTCACTGAAGGGGTTCGGAAGGTTCGTTTAGACCTGAGAGTGTGGGGAATGGGAAAAGCCTTTCCAGCCTGGGAACGATGATGCTGCGAATGAGGACAAGAGGAATCCAGGAGAAGCGTTGATGGACGACGAAACCAGGAGCGAATGGGCGAATGCTTCCAGCACTGTTATACCACACGCTGCGATGTGTCTCGATGGATAGTGGCTTTCTCTGATGGCTTGACATCCTGAACAAATCGAACGTCGTAGCGTACCGCTGGTCAGTAACCGACCATCGCCATGCGACGCAAAACCATCGGCCTTCGTGAAAGCGACTACGCTTGCGCACAACGCCGCGTCACTTCTGCATTGTTATCCTTGACAAAAACCGTCAGTGACTAACAATAACCACGTCGCCGGCTCTTCGGCATCACGCGAATAAATTCATGGACACTGTCCATTGGAAGTGGGATTGAGCTATCACTGTTACCGTTTATTTTCAAATGCCTTCCATTGTTCGATAATCGGCTTTCCTTGCTTGCATTTTTTAGTTCGTAGTTTTCTATTTTGAAATCACCGGTTTGGAAATAAATCCAAGCACTTATGGGGGTTTGGGATATAAAGGGAATCAATTGTTCTAGAAAATGTTGGTGAAAATTGTGTTCTTACATTGTGAACAATACACTAAACGGTTTGTGTCTTGTTTTAGTGCGGGAAAAAATGTGGTAAGATCTTTACCTTTGATTTTATAAGCAAGTAAAGTTTATTTTTCGTAGGCGCGAGCATAAAAGTGGTAAGATCAATTTCATGCCGAAAACCCACGTGGAATGAGAATTTTTTTAAAGCCACAGGATGGGACGTAAAAAAGTCGACAAAGCTCGACATTCTCGGGAGTCCTAGTTTTTTTTAAGAGAAATTGAATGGATGTAGTAAAAGAACCTTCGGGACAGTCTATTTGGCCGTACCTTTTTTCACGCCGATCAATAAAAATGTATCTTGGAAATGGATATAGAGAGTGGAATGGAATGATCAGGCATTATTCTTTCTTGTTATTCTTTCGACATTATCCACGCGGGGGATCCACAAAGATACAGATTTAATTCCAAGACCGGATAATTGAATGCATGAGGCGTTGAGAGATTGCGAGGGAATTGAAATGGTAACTTGATAAACAGCGCCAGGGGCGAAATTTCCACTCGAACACCCGATGATCGAGTAACCCCCAAAAAAAAAAACGATGGTATATCCCAAAGGCAAGATTACTGATAACAATATATTCACCAACGACACAACCATACAATCATCATCCGATTTGCAGGCATGTCAATTTATCCTCAACCAAAAATATTCCTTGTTTTCATTTTTTTTTATTTTTTTTATGAGACAATTTTTTTTTCTTCCTTCCTCACAAGAGAATTTTCATTAAACCCCGGTTTTATAAAAGGCTTCTCAGATATTTTCTCTGATCTTTTATTTTACGGCTGTAAGGGTCGTTGCCAAAACATCTCAAAATGAAAATGACCTATGGAAAAATGTACAGTATAATACATACCATGACCTTCGAATAGCGAGTAAAATATTTCAATTTTGAGTTCATTTCATTTTCCGACATCCTCAAGTACCGCAATTGATCTTATTCCTCAGTATTCTCATACCGCACGGGCAATGACAGCAATTATCACTGATTTGGCCGAAAGCCCGACGTAGCCGCTCCAGCTAGCCAGGGAGTAAAGTCGACATAGCCATAGGCCAAGGGTCGGAAGACGTTTGCTCGGTGGGCTTTGTGAAAACGAATGACGAGGGTCTCTCGGCCGAGGGGATGGCGAGGCGCGCCAGAGGATGTGCCTCTCGTACGTTCACGAAGTCACGTAATTTCGCGGAGTGCTCTCAAATCGTGCCGCAGGCCAGTATAAGCGGTGACGTTCGTACCGGTATAAGCGTTGGAGGGTTCGTACCAGTTTCCAACGTCAACTCAATGCAATCATCCATATGCAACCCATTCAATGGAAGGGAAGTAGAAGATTAAACGAGATCAAACTGATTTATCGAACGGAATAGTATAAAATTCATTTAGAACCACCGGAACACTCGGGATCAATGAAGAAGAAAAACAATTATACCATCAGTTCCACGACGGACATATCGGATAATGGAAGAAGAAGAAAGAAGCTAATGTTCGTCCGCCGTTTGATTCTCCGTTCAATGATACCAATTAGCAGAGATGCAACCGTGGAAAATCATCCCCGAGCTTTCCAGTAACGGACGATGTCAAAGGGTTGCCGCTGGAAACGTCCACTGGCTAACCGCAAAATCTCTGGTAACGAATGACCCGTGTGGTCGAGCCTGCCAGACTGGCCGAGCTTGTTTCTGCGTCGGAGGGTCGGATGAGTTGAAACGTCGGCGGCGGTGGTCACTCGGTGAAGGGGTTGGAGTCAACCCCAGTACAGTTGGTCCGAAAGCTTCTGGTCCAGAAAAAAAAAAAAAAAAAAAAAAAAACACGAAAAAAACGGGGAACCCTATAAAGAAAGTGCTGAGACGTCGATTAATTCTTATTGTCAGGGTCACGGGGGAGAAACTGGCTGGCGAGTTTAGTCGAGTTGAGTGGAGAAAGGGAAAAGGGAAGGAGCAGATGAGACAGGATGAAAAAAGGAGGAAAACCACCGGGAGAGAATATAACGCATCGACGGACTTGACCATCGAGCAGACCAAGAGAGGCTATCACGACTTCCACTCCACGAGGACAATGGCCGACCATAACCATCAGGGCCCATCCTTTCCACCAGCCAAGAGACTTCTGATCTCTTTTCGGCTCACTCACTCTCCTTCGCTTCGTCCACTTTCCCATGACGGCAGACGTTATACACCAGGACTCTTAAGAGAAAAGTGACCTCAGGAATTTATTACCGAGCTCCAAATATTTCTCCCCGTCACACATATAGCTATATACCGGGATGAATAGTTCATCGCTCATCCTCCCGGAATGCTTTTACCATCCCGTATTCCGGAGAGGTCCTCATCCACTTTCGAACGACCCTTAATTATCACGTTTTGTCGTCGTACTACTCGCATTATCAAAAGTTCGGTGATGAGATCATCGGAGAGCAAATTTATCGTATTCTTCGGGTTTATGGTGCTTCACATAGTTAAAAGTTGAAACACGGTTGTCGTGTTCATCGGCTTCGTTGAGGTTCTTCAAGATAATCGAATCGAATATTTTATTTAAGGTCCTCGCGAACTTTCAGCGAGTCATTCGACTCCAGTGTCCATATAGTGATTTATTCCTAGATTTCCCACGTCCATTTTCAAATTTACTGATTATTTTCACAGGTGTGACTCAATAATGGTAAAATTAATAGTTGTCATACAAGAGGCTGAATTCACTGTGTATACGTGTATAGCATTATAAATATATGTAAATAAAGACGAGGCTTGTAATTTTGTGAGGATCGCGAGAATTTTTTTGAATTGGGTTTTACAGGCAACGACTGAATTTATTCAATTTAATAAATAAATATTACACGACTTGTTACTCCCATTTTTCGAAAAACGTTCTGGTATTTTTTTCTTTTTTTCAATGCACACCATTATTACCTTTTTTCTCTGCCCTTCTACCAACGTCAATTGTTATTCCAGAAAACTTTTTCCCGAATTTATTCCGTTATGCCCCCTCAGAGAGTTGTTTGCGAACTATAAGAACAATTGAGGGAAAGAAAAATCTTACTCGCCTGTTTTAGCGTTTTTTATTATCAGCTCACCCTTCGCCGCACTTTTTGCGAAACCCAGCAACATCAGTCGTAAGAGAAACATTTACAAAGAACTTCTGAAACACAGAAGCCGTCTGAAATCTCAGTGTGATAGGTATAACCTTCTAATTGACTGACCTGAACAATTCGTTAAGAAATTCCGGACATATAACACGAAAAATCTCTTAGAACACTCGTCGTAGTTTTCCAAGTTATTGAGTTTTGCATCGAAGCCTCAACCTTCTTATCCCACCATAATTGACAACCAGAAATTACAGCTTATTGTAGAAAAAAAAACGAAAAAATGTTAAGTAAATATTTTTCAAAATTTCGTCTACCACAATTCCATAATTAATATTTTATAAGCCAGAATAATTTCTCCTCTCCTCGGCCCCACTAAAAAACCCCCTTGCAAATTGCTTCCTTATTATTTTTTGCTTTTCACAAAGCTCGCTGCTCTACCGTGAAGTTTGAATTTTGCAAGCCTGTCCACACATACATTTTTTTCTCTTTTTCACGAGAACGAAAAAAAATATGGTTTCCAGCGTTATGACTAAAAAAAAATTAACATGTCTTTTTTCAACGTTAATTACAAAATTTCATAATACCGTAAATAATCATATTCACGCAGCATTCGTTTTATTTTATAAATTTGATCTCTTCTTTATATCTCAGTACGCTTTGGTACAAGGCGTAGACATTGCGGAAATTCGAAGAAAAACTAGTAGTAAAAGACTCTTCCAGGGGGTTTTCGAAACCTCGGTATCTCGTGTGGTGCGCGGCATAGGATACCTCGTAACTGTCCGAACTACCATTTCTCAAGGCAGGCCATCCAGATCCGGGAAGGAACCACTAGAGCCGAGGTGAACGTTGCAGCAGAGAGGAGAGAAAGTACGAGGAGAGCAAGGACGGACACCGGCCGTACGTGAAACGTAATAAAATTCTCGTGCGGTATCCCCGGTAGCTCAGACGATGCGCCACGAGAGAATGACGTCGCTGGGGGCTTTCGGGTAGGTGTTTTCTACCACTACAGTTATACTGGAGCTGGCCGGTAACGGCAAGAATTTTCCGACCCCAATGGAAATAAAATCCAAGAAGAAGGAAAGCCAATCCCTTCACTTGCAAGAGCAAGAGGTATAAAGGAGCCTCGAGATATTCAGAAGATAAGTTGTTTATTGTATTATTCCAGCCCTGACAATACCCCATAAATATTTAATAAATTCGTTTAAATAATTGTAAAAATCAAAACCCCCATTCCTCTCGTTATCATAACGGAAGAAGCTCGATAATTGCCGGAGTAATGTTCAAAATAACGAACAACCGGCAGGACATAGAAAAAATCTATATATATATACTTCGGCCAGTTAATGATTAATGAGTGTCAGTGTTCTCGACCAGGCCTTGTGTCCCCAGTGGCAGGTTGTGCGATGTTCGGGCACATGCATCCCCTCGAGGATGAAAATAATGCATGAACGTGATCGAGGGTCGAGAAAATCCAGCGATCCATACGGGATCGTGAGAGGTGAACCACCGCCGTCGACAGATAAGTTCCGATAACGTTGTTGAACCCCTGCGACGATACAGTATCGCGTTTCACGAGACCTCGCCCACCGGAGTCTCCCACGAAGAAATTAATTAAGACAAGCCGATGCTTCTGTGATAGTACAAGATCTCTTCGCACCCCCTTAAGCTTTCTCACTCGCACTTGCTCACTCATACTGCATCTATCCGATGTTGAGAGTGTATAGAATAAGCCCGTGGGGCAGACTGGAGCTTCGCAAGCTTGCCCACTCCGTCTGCAAGGGTGCCGAGGGGGGTTAACGTTCCCTGTATAGGTTGTGGCTACGTCTCCGGGCTGCTACATCACCAAATCCGTTCTCCCTTGCAGCATCTACTTGCATATAGCCTTTACCAACGCAAGCCTCGAGTCAGCCATTCCCTCTGGTGCCGGATGCTGTAGATGGCATATCCGCCGGTTCACCTCGGTATTCTCTGTCGCACCTGCTTTCCCAGACGAGGAGAGTGCTCCTCCTCATCTAGCCGTGCTACCGGCTGCAAGACGGATATACGTGCGCAACCCAACGGGCATAGAGAGACGGTCTATCTACACATTTCAATAACAATAACAAGGATCCCAGCACGGTTATGCATTGCGCACCGCGTAGCTTCTCTAAGTTATGGAACATCTTACGCTGAACCTCCTGCGCTATGGGCTTTTCTCACGCAGGCGATTAAACCGAGGATACGCGATATTGATTTAGATCGGATGAAGATCGTTTCGATATATGGATATGCAAATTGTCAGTAAAGCGCAGAAATTTATGCGAAGGCTTTGAAATTGGGAAAGGGTCTCCATTGTCGGACTTAATTATAGCACTTAGTCGTACAAAGAGCACCAATTTCATGGATGCTTTGAAATATTTTATAATTTTATAACAATTTTGTATATCGATTATTTGGTTATTATTTCGAAGACCATAATTTCTAGGGATAAGATGAAGAGCTGTCGGTTTATACATGGAAGACGGATGTACGTGTGCAACCTAGCGAGCATAGAGAGACGCTCTATCTACATATTTCATTAACAATAACAAGCATCCCAGCGTACTATGCATTACGCAGCGTGTCTCCTCAGGGTTGCGCCATCTGCCGCTGCTCTAAGGTATAGAACCTCTTGCACTCTTGGCTTTTCTCATCGCGGAAATTACAGAAGGGATGCAATATTGGTAGAAATCGCATGAGGATCGTTCCGACATATTGACATGCAAATATCTGAAACAGCGTTAAAATTAGTCAAGAGTCTTTATGGTCAGTGCAGCATTGTAATTGCTGAGGAAATTCAACAAGGAGAATTCCAAGGATTTATTTTTTTTTTATAAAATACTTGGAAATATTTTGAAATCGTTTTTCACAAAAAAATGTAATAATATGACATTCCCACGTTATTGACTAAAAGGATAACTCCCTTCATTTTCATTGGAATAATCGATCACGCTAATTTTGCAAAAAAAAATGTATCGATTTCGGATATCGAAAAATTAGCTTTTATTTTGGAGGTCATAATTTATAGACGAAGAGTTACCAACTTATGACAGCCCAATTTATGTGCTGCAACTGCAGAGTGAATGAAAATCCCCATTCCCAGAGATCTATAAATAGTCAAACGATTAATACGATCGCGCCGGCAGAAATTCTCTCCTCCATGGGACAGGGGTGATTGGCACCCATGAAAATCAACGAGACTCACGTTTCGCGACTATAACTACCGTTCAGCCGGCTCCTCATCCCAGTGAGTCAGAACTTTGAAATTCAGCGATGAAAAAACTGGTGGGAATGGTTTTATTTTTATTTTTCGAGGCTCAACCGAACTCCCGAGGGTACAGAGTCCGCGGGCACGACCAGGTAACGATCAATTTTCACCGGCTGACCATTCATCGCCTCCAATCACTGCCGCCGCGTGACCGAACGAAAGAGCTCTGCCTGGGAGAGGATGTGGGCATCCACACTAAGTCGGATCATTCCGTTGGGTTTCTATAGCACTGGCCCTTCGAAACGCTCACGCCAACCAGTGATTATTATGCTGACCATCAATTCTCCAAATCCTCGACGAAGTTCAGAGATTATGCCGTTGTAATAGCTATAGAACGACAGATTAACACTTCTGAGGAAGCGATATGAAATATAACGTGTTGATTCCATATATCTTATAGCGTATGTACAATATTCCATGATAGTGTGACAGTTGTTAACGTAGAACACAAAATAAAAATGGTTTTGTAGAAATGTTCCTATTTTTTAAATTGTGAAGAATTTTCACACACTTACAATAAGCGTATACCTTTAACGTATCGTTACCACGAATAAGCAACAACCTTGAAAGTATTATAAAAAGTCGTTATCATGAATCAATAACAATCTTGAAAGTATTGTAAAAACTTGTTACAATGGAGACAGCGTAATCTTGATCAGAAGGTTCTAATCAACCCTTTACCTTTACACTTGATCTCCCCCCCCTTAACAAATGAAATGGATACTTTCATTTCCGTCTTATCCTCCCTCAGTATCTTATTCCCTTTTCTCCCCAGAGCTACAAATCTTTTCATTGCTAAAAATTCTGTATTACTCGATAATAAACGGAGAACGGTCCCCGATCCAATCGACAGGTCTATCGGAAGCAGTGATTAAAATGGAGGTTCTGTGGTGGTCCGCAGCGCCGATCAGGATGAGGAAGGGCAAGAGGAAAAGGGTAGTAACCGAGACTTTGTAGAAAGCGGGCTTTCGGCTTGTGCGGAGCTCTCTGAAGGTGGCGGAGGCCAAAACGAAGCAGCGGATGTGCCAGACCAAGAACTGGAGAGAGACGGGACGAGGTTTACTCCAGTTTCGGGCTTGGGGGAACGTAGATAACACTTCTTGCCCGTGGGACTCCCTATTCCACGACCCCAATCTCAAGTCAGATATTGTTCCGAGGGTTTCGAAAGCTCAAAAGAAGTCCTGAAAAAGTATTCCCTTGTCCGCGAGCCCGGTTCCGCCGATTCGATGTATTATTCCGACCTCGTATGTATTGTACCCCGTTCTCCTTCTCGTCGATCTCTCTGCTCGCTTTTCGAATCCATTTCTCTTCCTTATATTTCTTTTATCGTTCATTTTTTATTATTCGGCAAAAAAATCTCACTCTTCACACTCTTGGGGTACCTCTGAAAGAGTGAGGAAAAATGAAATCGCCATTTTTTTTAAATACACAAGCTCCAGTACTTTATCTCTTCGACTTCCGGCGTTGCGGACTCGCCATGATGCAGAAATAATTTTTTTAAATGTTTAATTGAAATCCATAATTTATGGAAAAATGTGCCACATTCTGGAATCCCATGAGCGTTACATTGAATTTTTTATTTTATAATCAAAGAATAAATTCCTAAAAATTGGTTAGTGTTTCATTGAGAGAGAATAAGAAATTGATGAAAAATATTTTTTCATGTGGAATTTATTATTCCAAATATTGACTTGGTCGTTCAAAAGAAGAAAAACTCAAAAAATATATAGTCGCATTGTCGTTTGATGTAGAAGGCTTTATATATTTTCATTTTATACTTGCCGGTGAGAAGCTATTGCGTCCCTTGATACCACTTACGCTATGTACAGCATCCACTCAATATGTCACCTGGTTGGGAAAGTGGCTGTGCATTTTCGTTCAGGAATGTCTGTCTCCGTTAACTGCACTATATTGAGTCTCGTTTTTCAGGAGCGAAAAGTTGTCTGAAGTAGAATGGAAGGACCTCGACGAGGAAACGCTGAAAGCTATGTCCTCGCTGACCTCACTGAGCAGTATAGAGTTCGCAATAGGCCCCAAGATGGAAGCCAGCAACCGCAGCACCTTGACAGAATAGTTGCGGAATAAGTGACAAGTTTGTGCACCGCCACGGATCGTTGGTTCACTTATGCAAGGCAAACCGGTCCAAATTGCCTTGCGACAGCGCCAACGTGGAACCGGAAGTTACTGAAACTGGCCCCCGATACTTCCCTGGTTCAACTTAAACATGCGAAGGATTTGTACTGAGCGTGTAGGACACTCCATCAAAGCTCTTCGGTGCTCTTCATCGCTGGTTCACTCAAAACAGAGTGAAACTAGTTCCGGAACAACACGGCCACAGGAATATAAAGTATTCCGAAAATCTTTATTTTTAACCTCTTCCACCTTAATATTAAACATTACTTATAACAGCAGCAGCTTTTGATCGATTGATATTAAAACAATGATCTCAAGTCAGATTTAGGTAAATTAGGTTAAAACCTGGCATTTTTTTATACACTGTAATTAAAGAATCTCATGCAACTACATTTGAGAAAATACGAAACAAAAAAAATTATTTTGATATTCTTTCTTTTTTTTTTTTACATTGAATGAACGAATTGATAGTGTTTGAGTATCTTTGTCTCTCCTTTATCTGTAGCTTGTCGCAGATCATGTCGTTATATCAATAGGTTTTATTTTTATTTTGGTGTTACAAGTAAAGAAGATAAAAAATTTTAATATGCTATGTTCAAAGTAGGTTCGTATAATTTCAATATGATGGAGAAAATACGAAAGAGTATGAGCGAGCAAGCGGACCTCGTAGCTTGTCCATGAACTTCCAGACATTATTAACTCTTAGTGAGCCAGCAGGTTCAACCAACTTTCGGAAGGTTGATCGTTTGAGAAAATCTGTGTACTATAATCACAGCACCCGGGACCATAATAGTGAACCTATATACTGAAGGTAAAAGGGGGGAAAGAGGGAATATTAAAAGCCTCGCTGCCGGCTATCGAGGTTACCATTTCCAGAGGAGCCTAATTTTTCGTGCTTCACCATGAAACACCCAGCTGAACTGTATATAATATAGTGAACTTTCTCGCGATTCGTACTAGTAGAAAATTCCGCAACGCAGCGGGCTTTTATCGTTTCCTGCAATTGATTTATAAGTGAGCGCAATAATGAACGCAACAGTTGAAGGAAATGAGAAAGTAGTTAATAGGAAAAGAGGTGCTTTCAAGCTCATACTGGCAAAGTAATTAATCGAAAGTGAAGGATCTTAACGACGATAAAATGGACCCTGAAAATGTGTCGTTTGCCTTACGTTGTGCAACTTTTTGTGAAATTTTCAAATATTCATCACATTTCCTATAGCATATTCTTCTGTAATCCTCTGACCGTCGTCGCAAAGTGCAATATTTCCGGTGCAGTTTTGCTCCACTGAGTAAAGCCATTATAAATTATATTCGGATAGAACGCGCAGCTAAAGTGTACAAAATATAGTCAACCCCTTTTACAATTCGTGCCAAACAAAATTGTGTAATGCAGCGGTTCATTATTATTTCCTGCAATTAATTTACAAGTGAGCATTAATAGATGAACCAGTTGAAGGAAATAAGGAATAAATTAATAAGAAAAGTAACGAGTGTTACCAGTGACAAAATGAAACTTGGAAATGTGTTTTGGAACCTAATTTAATCTCCCAACTAAACCCTTTTTCCTGTAGTATACGAATGTGGTTAAATTAATTTAGAAAGTAGTTAATAAGTGATCCACAGTTTACGGGAGATTAATAATTAATTGAAAGTCACAGTTTTTAATGGATCCATCAATTGCACTAAGTTTTAACTCACTATGCTTACACACTGCAATTCTGTACAGGAATCGTTGGATCAATCAAAAACATTCCTCACCCTTCTCATTGTACATTTTTTTCCATAATTCCAGTGCAATACTGAACGGCAGAATATTTTTATCGCCGTTTCCCTTCACTAAGTAAATCAATTGCAAATCGAATTTCTTTTCCGTTCAATGCACCATCCGAAATATGAAATAAAATCTCGATGCTTCTCGAGTTTCCGCTTGTATTCAGTGCGACCCAATTGTCTCTCGTGCTTGTGATCGAGAAACAATCTCAGCGCCGATGGTAAAAGGTATCTCCGCCTGTTGGTGCAGTTCCAGTGTGCAGATCGAGTTTCCAAAGGATCCCGTGGTACACAATGGGAGAACCGAAGATCTGTGTCTACGACTGAGTCTTCTTCAATATCTTATACCCTCCTGTCTTTCAATTACCGCTATGGTACATTTTTCAAGATGCAGAAACACAACTTCGACTAACCAAACGCTTTTAACTTTCACGTCGTAGGCAGTTTGTAGTGCAACGTTTGCTGAATTGTTGCACACAATGTGGAAATAAGACTGCGAATATATTT
Source organism: Clistopyga incitator (assembly GCA_947507545.1). NCBI lineage: Eukaryota > Metazoa > Arthropoda > Insecta > Hymenoptera > Ichneumonidae > Clistopyga > Clistopyga incitator. Next base: position 9,980,563 of record OX382173.1, on the reverse strand, counting down.
CGAATCTGGTGCACCTAATTCTCACCTATATTCACAGAAGGTTACGAACTGTCGTATAGAAAATGTAGCCAATTTTGAAAGAGTGGCTCTCTTTCAAAATTGAGAGATTCTGTGAAACGCCAATTTATCCTGTTCTTTGAATACCTAACAACAGTGAAGACGACGATGACATCAATGACACTGGCGACGTTCCCTCGTCGTGGTAGTAGTCATCTTCGTTGTCGCCCTCTTTTCCGCTCCTCCACGAGAAGCCTTCTTGTCGTAACAAGGTGGAATTCAACTCTGTAGGTCGCGGTAGGTATTGCGAGGGTAAGAATACGGATAAGGGGTAAGAAGTTCCGGCCCCGGGAAAACGAGCCGCAGCCGTCAACTCCCTCGACATCCGCATTGGGCGACGCCTTATTTTTTTTCAAAGAGTAATACTTTTCCTTTGTTTTTTGTTTCTCTCTTTTTCATTCTCTCAAGCCAATCGCCGGTTTCGCATATCAGACAACGCGTGGAAGTTGTTCTGTGCGTGGTCCAAAACGTTGACAATCCGTGAGCTAGCTTAACCTCGAGATTTCAACTATTTATCAAAGCCCACCTTCTTTTCAACCGTCACGATCGCTGCCAAGAGCCGCACGATCGAAGCGAGATGTCGTTAGTCACGTGACACAGTCTAGCACGTGACGAACCAAGCAATCATTAATTCTCGATTTCGGTGACGGGGTAAGTTTTGACGTTCTTCACTCCCTGTCTCGATCTTCCAAGACATCTGGGAATTATTCCCTTTTTGCTGGTTAAGAAACGAATTTCCGGTTCTGCTGTGACGACTGTCAGAGGCTTCCAAGGGATCGATGGAAATTATTGATCTTGCTGTGAGTTAACAATGCGAGAAGCTAATGCAGATCTTTGAAGGCTCTGAATTTTTTCGTCGTCTTCGATCGACGTAATTGTCAATTAATTATTTTGTATTTGATAAAAGATGTAGAAATGTTTGTAGATGCTGGAAACTTGGCTAGTTTGCAATGTGGAGGAGGACAATACTTGTTCTTGAAAGTTTTACCCGTGGGTCTTTGCCCGTCAGCTGCGTCTCCGCTACAATCGGCCAAGAATAAAAATCGCGGAGCGTGATGAATCGACTGACAGTTAGACCGCGGTCAGCTCGGAAATTTTCAAGACCCGAGGTTCTTGTGGTCTGATGGGCAAACCGTAGCGAACAGCGATCCACTTCGATAACTTTCGGACTTGAACGGCCGAGACGCGAGTTTTTTCCTACCTCCGGGGAAAAATAACAATCGGAACCTGAAGGGGCTGTGGAACTTAAATCTCGTTGGCAACGTACTACGCACCGATAAACTTCTTGAAGAGAGCACCGCGAGCTGCTTTTGCTTCGATCAGATGTTACGGTTCAATTACAAATAAGAATTCCATCCAATCTAGAGAACAGATTTAAGGATACAGCTATGAAACAAGGAAAGTCATTATTCGCATTAACATGTAATGCTTTATTCCATTTTTTTTTTATTACTTCTTATTTCTTGCATATACCATCCCAACATAAAATGCCTTTTCCCCTAGCTAATCCGGAAATTATCGAGGGAACAGCGAACTCGTGAGATTTTTCTTGGACGATCGTTGGAGTTGATAACGAGTACGATTCTTCGTTCGACTGGATGGTACGTAGTCGAGGAAAGAGCGAACGTGGCCAGGTCGAAGAAGCGAGAAAATGGTAAGTATGTGAGATGAGAAAGTGATGCGAATATCTCGATGGTAGGGAGGAAGGAGAGGGGGAGATTTGAAGGAGAAAGATGGAGCCGTAGCGGAGATTAGGAACGTCTTGAATCGCAAAAGTTTGTTCCTTGCGTCCGACTTATCTGACGTGGAGCGATGGGAAATTTGGAAAACGTGGGTCTACCAAGCGTACAACTAAAGACGTGGAAAGGAGGGGGAAAAGCAGGGGTAGTAAGTACCGGAAGGCTTGCCAAACATGGCAGAAGGGGTTATCAATGATTCGCGAAGACTGGATGAGTGGAAGAAAGATTCTCATTTGGCTGTTTCTTCATCTTCGATTTCCTTTCTCAGGGGCCGATTTCTTTTAATGGCCGCCATGATACTCGATTGATTCCAAAGGTATCCCTCGGGCGAGTCATACCGTTATCATAATCATCCATATATCAAGTGCAGGGGGATTCCTGAGACTTCCTCACCGCGACTTGGCTCTCACCCTCGTGTTCTTGTATGGGTTCACCCTCCGAATGCTGCTTCGCCATTTCTCCAAGCCGCATTTCACGCACGCGAGTCGGTTTTATCGTTTTGCGAAAAGCGCGAGCGCGTGATCGCCATACGAAATAACTTTATCGATTCGTCGTTAACGACACGAACGAAAACAAGAAACATTTTTTTTTCTTCCCTCATGCATATTTCAACGGAGTTAGAGGCGTTTTCCATCGGCTATTATATCAAAACTACCCTCTCCACGTTCTGCATACGAGTGTCAATAACGTTCCTGCTAAAATTTCGGATAGCTTTTTCAACACCGACAATATTCCATGATACGAAAGTTCTGGTTTACTGCCGGATGAAAAGTCGAAAAAAAAAACAGAAATGATATTTTATTGTAATATGTATAAGATCGACTGTCGGTGGATATTGGTGAGGAAAGATTTTGCAAATGGCCTGGCTCACGAGGTCATAAAAAATGCCATAACTTTTGGTACTTGCCCTACAAAGAATATCTACGGAATCACCATTGCAAATAGCTTATTACGATGCCATTCAGCACCGAGAATAGCGCCATCTACACTCGTAAAATATCATTAGAAATTATGAGAGAACTGTCAATTGGACGACTCATTGATTAATTTGTTATTGAAAAAAAATCTCATATCACCTTAAAAAACACTCCATTCGTTAATTTACCAAGTAAATACTTCAATAGAATTAACAGTACATAAAATAAATAAAGTGAATATTTTCCACATCGCTTCAAAATATCGTATAAAAAGTGACGATTAATATAAAAATAATAATTTCCCGTCGTTTATTTACATTTATATTGTAAAACATTTCACCCAAATTAAAAATAAACAAACAATCGAAACATTATACCACCAGAACGTTATTTCGCAAAAACATATTTGATTTAATTATCAACAGCATGAATAAACAAAAAGAGTAAATACGACAGCGCCGCGTAAATGCCTTTGAGCTTTAATGCCCCTCCCAAATTTTTTGTCATTCCCTCACAATTTCACAGGGCACAAATTGCATTGTCAGCAAAGGTCAACACTACGAAATCCTTCCACGTTCTATAGAGACCGAGAACCGTGCCTTTTACGATCCAATTGAATCCGTTGATGCAACGATTCACCGAGAAGAAGTTAATCGAGAGTGGTATCCCTTCGAGAGGTCGACAACAAGTATTCCGTGCTATATAGCTATCGGGTATATCGAGTATAAGCAGCGAACTGTGGGTTAAATGGTGGAGGAGGTGTTACCGGTCTGTCTAGCCTTCCGAAATGACTGTTTCAATTGGTTTGCATCCCCGAGGGATTGTCCCGTGGAACAGGCGTCCACGAGTACCACCGGCAGAAGCACCAGTGCCAGTAGCGAGCTTGCGCGTGGTTGCTGCCACAACGACCAACATCACCACCGCCGTTGAACCCTCGACGTCTGGTTCCCCCTTGGTACCCTCGGTGCCACCCTTCCACGGACTGGATGCAAGCTAACCCTTCTCGGCTGAGCTCGTCTCCGTCTCCTGGTGGCCTCTGTTCCCGTATGGTAACTATGGGTAGCACACCGGACCGCAATCTGCATTCCGTTACCTAATTGTCGTAACACGGGGGGATATGTATGTAGATATATGTGTTTACGGGCCAATGCACATAGGGGTCGGATAAGTGGCGAGCGGAAGGGCTCGCTCCGCACCGGGTATAGCTAGCTCTCGCGATCCCTGGGCCCGATAACTCCGAGAGGAATACTCTCTCTCTCCTTCTCTCACCACTGCCACCGCTGCCCGCAACGGTGCTGTACCATCATCTGGGACGAGGACGCCGAGCATCGAGTGTACAGTTTGCTCTGCTTCTGCCTCCCTCACGCTCCATCGTTCCGCTTTCACAAAGTAGCCGGTGTTCGAATTACTTGAGCTTGGATTGCCGGGGAAAAAGTCATACCCCTGAAATCAGCGGAGCAACATCAGTTTCTGAACTCTTCATCATAACCCTGTTTCATAGTGTTGGTATTTATTCGGGACCTTTCGTCACCATTATTGCTACACGCTTTCTGTACGTGGAGAAACTCACTTTCAGGATTGGTTATAGTTATGGAAATGGAGATTCCACCAAAATGACAGGATGTGATAGGGAACTTCTGTTCGGAATCGTTTACATGGACTGTCCTAATTTGCCCGGCAACTCAACATCAATGCACCACTTGTACATACATCTTCACGATAACAGTTGTCTTTATTCATCGTGTATGATAAAATTATCCCACGATAATCGGACATAAGATTATTGCGACGATACAGATCCGAGGAGTTCTATCGACTAACGAGTCCGAGGAATGACGTTGAATATTCATTGCGTCTTACGTATCTCTTGTTTGTTGAAATAGCTAATGTCCTCTGCATTTCTACACGAGATTTCCGAGAAATACATACGTATTGGATACGTAGATCATAGGAACGTCGGACAGCGAGTCACAGTTGGATATCCGCTTACGTTTCGGATATATCCACCCTTCCATATGCCGGATTCCCTGCCCGAGCTCACTCTCCTGTATAACGTGTCCGTTTCCTAATCTTCTCTTCGCTCTGTCCATCTCAGCGTCCCTCCAGTTGTCATGCCTCAGAATCCAGCTGCTGGTCGTGCCAACCGGAGAATTTCGAGAACCCTAATGCCGTAATGAATGGTGTGGCAAATTGATAGTTGCTTCTGTACAAATAGCGATATAACAGAGGTCCAAGGTCCACCCACGATGGTGCACTGGCATGTCGTTATACCTCATCAGTATACACGTAGATACAACAATACCAGAAGCCCGGAACGGACGGCCGAAGCTTGTTGCTGGTTCCAGGTGTAAACTTGAGACTTATACATACATACACGTATAACACGCGTGTGTACATACGTTTATTGTATACACAACGGTCAGCAGCTCGGTCACCGTGAATCGCGCCAAGTGACAGGGCGGTCAACCCAACAGAGTTAAAGGGATTGAATAGGCGGTCCTTTCACCGTCGAAACCAAAGTGGTGATGTACCACAATACGTACACCACGAATTCTAGGCCGTTGTGGCTACGGTTGCCCTACTGCGACCCTTCGCTTCAACACATTTCGCTACCTCCACCAACCTTGATTGTTGTTTGAGCACTTTGTACGTCACTCCAGGCACAGCTACCCCGCTCTCTAATACCCTGTACTCCAGGGGGTCTCGTGCTTTGCTTATATACATAGAGAGCCAAACAACTCATGCGATGAACGTGACTGGCGCGACATCGCGAGTTACATCGCGTCGCCTACAGCTCTGACAATGGGTTACGTTCACGTCGATGTATTTCACTATCCACAGGGCAGTTACCCAGTCCGAACAACCCTCACGGGCTTCCTTGCGTTTGATAAATTCATTGAATGCACAGTTACCAACGAAATATTCGGAAACATTGACGTAAACGCGTGGTCACCATGAACTCACTCGTGAATGTTGTTTGATGGAAACTTACCAGACATGGTAAAGAGTTATTATACGAATCCTTTGAGCTTGATCAAAATGTTCCCCTTCTAAAAAGTTTGTGGCGATCAAATATGTTCGTGTGATCCAGGCTCATTTGTTGAGTAAAATTCCTGTACCTGATTGAATATTACTTACAAAGTTACTACCGACCTAGTGGTGGCTGCACTTGTAAGTATCTATAACTGGAAATGTACGAGAAAATGTTAAGACGTACATAATTATAATATCTGAAACTTGCGACGTTACTACTCGCTTTAGTAGAATTCGATACATGTATTGTTATACGTAAAGAGAGTTTCGAAGGAGACTCGGGGACCTATAAAAACAGTGGAAGAGTCGTCGTTTCGTTGAGACGATGAAAGTGGAGAGTGATATGCCATTGCTGAAAAAAGAAAAAAGGTTTGTATAGCCAGCGCCTATCGAAGCTTCCGGGGTCCAGAAGAGCTCGAGAAAGGAGAAAGGTGGAAGGATGAAAAAAAAAAAAAAGAAACTTTGAACGACCCCCGTACAGCTATGGCTCTAAGTCGCACGAGGCAACCGGGCGATTTTTATATCGCGAACTTTGAAACGATCCAAGGAACGCGCAATCTTATCGATAGGATCGGCACGAGCGCCGCAGTGCCTGAAGAAGGAAGGACGGAAAGATGGGATAGTGTAGCCGGGGGAAGGAGCAGGAAAGCAGCGAGAAAGTGGGACATGGCGAAAGGTGCAGGTATAACGGGTGGTGCAGCACGTGTCCTGGAAAAAAATCACGCGATTCTCGTCGAGAAGCCAGGAACGTGAGAGGTGAAGCAAGGTGAAAGGAGGCTTGAAACAATTTAAGTTTAATCCGTGATTGCTGTACCAAGTTCAGGCCATTTTCTTTTTAATGCACGGACTAGAGGCACCTAGCATGAAACAATACTGACCTCAACGATATAAAAATGCCTACATGTGCCGTGCAATGACCTGTTAAACAATAATTATTCCTTGGAGAGAGAAATTACCGAGAACTTTCTACATCTAATATTTTTTCATATCTGATTTTTTTCCAGCGAATTGTAATTTATATTGCGATGTACCCAATAGGGCAAGAATAAAAACAAGCATAAACATATGTAGTCTGAACGATCGAGCTTAATTTCGTAAAAATGCCTACATGTGCCGTGCAATGACCTGTTAAACAATAATTATTACTTGGAGAGAGAAATTAACAAGAACTTTCTACATCTAATATTTTTTCATATCTGATTTTTTTTCCAGCGAATTGTAATTTATATTGCGATGTACCCAATAGGGCAAGAATAAAAACAAGCATAAATATATGTAGTCTGAACGATCGAGCTTAATTTCGCTAATAACAAGATGGAAATGAATCAGGGAGCCCTCAAAATAGCTTCTTCATCAAACGACAATTTCAACTTTGGACGGTCGTTCAAACTTGCCGCGAACTCATTAACAATTGCTTTATTGCCTTCGTCGGAAATTAAAAAAAAAAAAAACTGACGGTACAACGAATTTACGAGAAGTGACAAAGAATATAAAGTCCCTTTTATTTACCTCGAGACAAATCTGTCCCATTACCGGTTCACATTTATCCATAAAACTTGGCGCATTCACGTCACCGATGAAATTAACGACGAATGCACACTGGTTAATGGAAAAAATATGGAAAAAGGTGGTCTTACCTTTTTTCTTTCAGTCATCGTAAATTGACGATCGATGGCTGACGCATTCCCATGGTTTTATAATGAAGCACCCATCAAAAGGTTCGCCAATGTTGAGAAGAGAAAGGGATGCAAAGGCGTCGAGGCAGGGCGCAGAAGTGCGAGTGCATATCCAACTGCGCGTCGGGGATACGAGCCAGCGAGTATCTACTTCGACGGTGGTGGCGCTACATTGGCTTTTATGACCAAAGTCCCATCATCGTAAAGCGTAGCTGGTTGCTGGGCTACTGGGTTCGCAGTGCTTTCCAAGGGGTAGAGGGTCACGCTTGCACCAACTGCTATTCCCCGTCCGTCCGTCCGGGTGTCTGTTCGTCCGTCGCACTTGCTAGTTCCTCGCGAACCCGAGCATTTGCCCATCTTTCTCGGACCGTTCCATTGCCGGTGGCGTGGCAGAATTCACCCCCGAGTTACATCCGACCAACTACCCCTGCCGTTTATTCACCCTCGTCTCACCGCTACCCTTTTCCCTCCCTTCGCCAAAGTGAATTCCAATACATTGGGGATGCGACCAAAATAGGAACGTTCCTGCCACGACGACTACTCTGACCCAGGGAGGACGAGATTTGAATGTCTCGCTACTGCCATAGTGCTCGTTCGAATTGGCGAAGGCCGAGGAAACGACGTGGACGAGGGTAAAGGTACGCCCCAGGAAAATCGAAGACGGCGGACCACGTGAATACGTATAAGGACGGCCGGAGACGCAACCGTGGAGAATCCGAGAGTAAGGTTTCGATCGGTGAATAGAGCTCGTACCGATGAACCTTCTGCATCAGAAAAGGAGAAACGAAAAAGACCCTGCGGAAGACGGAAATTGAAGTTGTTGAATCGACCATTCCCACTTTTCACTGAGTCTCGAAGGAACGCTAATACTGACAAGATTCGTCGTGTCTTAAGGGTAAACAAGTAAAAACTCTCAGTTGGACAAGGTAACCCCATTGAAATTGGTACCAATTGAAATGAGGCAACAACTTGCTACCCAACCGATCAGAACATGTTTTGTTCCTCAAAATATTGTAATCAATTGTATTTTTTGTTTTGCGTATCTTCCGAGAGTTCCACCAAGCGATCGAACTCTTACTCACTCACATTTAATACGTTCCGGTAAAATTTGCCACTTTGAAGAACTCAAGTCTGTCTTACTGGCTCCTCGACCTCTCGACATCTTGAAGCTGAACGGTAGATAGAGGCTTCCGCCAGTCTTCCATAAGGAAAATGAGAAGCAAAGAAGGTGACGTGCTTTGTCTCACATGCTATTTCGTGCGTTAGCTAGCGGACGATGGAAAAGTAAGAAAGCACCGGGGGAGGTGATGCTCTAGGGTCTACAACGAGAAAGAAGCAGGCTAGCAATGAGGAAGCAAGATATAGCTCTAGTGAAAGGGAATGACTCTGTGCTCGAGAATTTATGTCTCCATTCGAGCGTGGAGGAGGATGAGCGAGGCGAGAGTATATTACATAAGTGTAACAGACACCCCTGTCACTATAACCACCACCTAGCATGCCTGGGTGCCTCTCCCGTTCAGACGTACCTTACTCGGATGCTAGCGTTAACGGGAGAACCCTTTTTCGTGTGAACTTCACATAGGCCATCGCATTCTGAACGAGCCCCGTTGAGAGAGATACGACACGAATGAAACCGAAGATGCCGTTGAAAGCCTGGCGACGTTACCGGTAAGGCATCCAGGCCCGCATGCTCATGGATATCCGTATTATACGCAAGGTGTGGATGGTACTGTATAATAGAGAATACACAATATAATATATTTTATAGGTATATGCACGGCATATATTTATCTACATACATGTATTATAAGTTTTCCCATATATATAAATATATATATATTTGTTACCATACCATGGTCACGTTCACATACGTAATGTATGAGTTTACCACCACGAGACCACATTTCAGTAGGATCACAAAAATGGCGAAGGATATCGCGAGACAGAGTTAATTCACCCACTCCCCCAGCATTTCTTTTTTCCCCACTTTTCCACCGCTCCTCGTTGCTTATTCGTATTTCCCATAACTTCGTCGGAGTTTACGCGACTCGCGAGCGAGAGAAAGAGAGAGAGAGAGCCATAAACGTTTGCTCCACTCGCTCCAAGGCACCCGGACAAAAAAAGACGCAACACATCGAGCGAAATCCGAGTGAAGGAAAAACGAAGTATAAACGTCACGCTATAAAATATGTGGTGATAAAGAAAACGAATTAGTGGCACTGTGGTTTTCGCTGTGTTACCTCGAAACAATTTTACGCAACTGCATTACCACAACATTAATTGGTGCAATATGGATTTCGGTGAAGCACATGTAATTTCCATGTTCATTGCATAATGCAAATGAATTGAAACGAATACGAACGCAAAGGTAACACCTTGCGGTATTCACGTGTGCCGGGCTGTGGAAACGTTTCATTAGCTTCCTTCGTGGTACCTTTGTCGGAATTTCCCCAGTGACGAGAGTGACGATTGGACTATTCAGTGAATGTGCGTATCATAGGAATGGAGAACACTGTACTCTCGGTAACTACTTCAACGATTCACACACTCGAACTACTGATACGCTGCTGAGAATTGAGTGGTGTATGTGTGTCGCTTGGAAGTAGCCTCTATTGCATCGTCGTTATTTCCTCCGATTTTCCGGTGTAGCCTGGGCCCGGTACTCCGATAAGCCTCGAAGTAATCAAGTTCTGCTGGCAACTGCCTACGACATCGTAGCCTAGGACCGATTGTAATCCTTGCTTTGCCACGAGCACGACCACCAGCAGTAGCACCGTCACCTCGTCCCGCCATCCTCTTCATCCTCTAGCACCACCAGCACCAACGTCACAGCAACGCTGCTGGCATCCCCCTTGAACGTCGGCCATATTGAAACGGAAACACAGAGAGGCCGCTGACAGCAGAGATTAGAGAATTACTGCGAGCCAATAACCGTTAAAGAGAACGACCGACAGTGTGCGCAGTGCCGTTGCTATATGCTGCACCATCGTTGTCACCGTTAGCCTAGTCGCGATGTTACCTCACTCCGCGCTCCTCCTTTCACGGTGAACCGGGGTTTCCAACACCGCAAGCTGGCTTTAAACGGCCCTCTGATATTAAACACCGTATTGCTTGGACCGCACCTACGTAAGCACCAACCTGGAATGCTGTCTGCTAAGGGCTGTGCGTGATCTACCATTCATGAAGTGTTACACTCCACGTATGTGTATGCGCTATGTACAGAGATTTGAGAACTTAACTGGACGAATATTGGAACGCTGGACGATTGCACGATTTCGTAATTAGCAGTTCTACTAAGTAGGACCTCTAATTGAGCACTTAAAATTGAGAAGGGACACCTCTCGATTGAGCTCGTCGTTGTATCAGCAAGACGGTACTCTTGTTTTCAAGGGCCTTTAGAAAAACGAGGACCAGCTGAGGACTTTCGGAAAACTGCGGCAAGGGGATCAACGAATCACGTGTCCAGCTAACGATTCTGCAAATTCTACTTTGCAAATCCAAGTAAGTCAAGTTGTTCATTAAAAACAGCTTGTGGAAGCTACTTCAGTTTAGAAAATGAAAAAGGGGAATATGAATGGATTCACATCGGAATGAAAGATGAAGTGGAGGATAAATGTTATCGGCAACCGCAATTCGACCACAAATTGAACAGCCGTTGCGCCGATTGATTTTAATGCCACTCGTGAATACGATTGCTTCAAGTCGAGTTTATGGCTATTTAGCGGTTTTATTGTGGTCGATGGGCAGGGTATTGTGAATCGTTGCATTTTATGTGTTATTCATGTTTTTACTTTGTTCCTCATCCCTCCATGTGCACTGTAGAAATTCGGGAGAATACGAGGTATCGCAGCTTTTCACAGTTCGATATTAAGCAGTGTTTTGCACCGGCTACAAACGCTTGTACTAGTGTTCGCGAGGTATACCGAACATTGCGAGCAAGCGTACGTTGTACTTGTATAAGCCAGCTCTTTGCCGCTCTGCACAGCACGCGTCCCAACCGTACTATACAATAGAGCCTCTAAATACTCGCTAAATTCTGCCTTACTATTCTCCATTGTAATGCAGACCCCCCCCCCCCCCCCCCAACGTACTATATATTATGTACATAGTAGTCAACCCTCAAATATGTTTACACAGCATAAGTATACCTTCGCGCAGTACAGGCTAAATATTTGGCAGCATGTCTGGTTCACTTAACCTCATTGTACTTCTCTTGACTTCCGCACCGGAAGTTTCATGTTTTCTCGAGTGTGAATTAAAATCGAAATAAAAAATAGTACGAAAAAATCCGATGTTGATCCTTTAGTTTCAGTCAGTATTACAGGTGACAGATTTCAGTGTATGGTAAACAGTAAAATACGATCTGCAAGAATCTAGAACTGCAGTCAGGAAAATCGTAATAAATAAAAATTATCAATTTTTATGAATAACTGATAATAGTTATGACTACTATTTGGTAATAACTATTTGATACATGTGGCAGTTATTTAACAAATTTGTTGCAGACACCAAAAATGAATAGCAATCACTTTGTAGTTAATGATACCGTAATTTTCTCTCAGTCTACGCAATCCAAAGCTTACGTATGTTGTGAAGGCAAGCGGGAGGGATCATTACATAGCCAAAGCTGGTTATGCATCCGGCATAATGTAAGCACACTGTTGAATTTCCGAGCTAACGATCAATAACCAAGGACTCAGTTAGTCGACTTCCCAAAGATTGCGAGTTTGTTGGGTGTCCTTGCTATGATCTCAGTTACAAGCAAATGATGGTCAAACACGTGTCATGGAGCGGGGGCCATTTTAAGGGTCAACCCGTGGTGCTACTGAACACATGGAAGGATCCTTGCTATTGTTAATTATCAAACTTCAGTGCTTCAAAACCACGTGAATTCTCTGAAGGGACGAAACTTCTACGTAATACATAACTAACACTTCCATACGGGCTATTATGACCTTGTACGATACATTCAAACGCTTAAATGTCGTGATAATTCCCTTTCTAATGACAAGAAGACCGGGACCATTGAATAACTAAAGCAGTTTATACATCTCCCTTGCATAATATGAGCATACCTTACAATTTCCAAGCTAACGATCAATAACCACGGGTTTACTTAGTCGACTTCTCAAAGGTTAGCAGTTTGGTGGCTTCACTATGTAACTGCAATCCCCATGGTCTTCGTTATGTTCAAAGGGCAAGGAGGAGGGTCAAATACGTGTCATGGGGCGAGGAGAATTTTTAGGGTTAACCTGAGAAATTGGCTTCGGTAACATTACCGACGAACACATCCAAGGACACTATTGTTAATTTCCAAATTCAGAGACACACGTGAGAAGGAAGATCGGGTTGTTTCTGGTCGAGCGAATGATACGCTGAAGAATGGATACGAGGAAAAAAAAGGTGGAGGAGCTCGGAGGATCGGGATTCCCCGAAGCGATGGAGCTTCTACAAAAGTAGGCGGTAGGTGGGGAGGCTCGAAGGTTGGAAGAAAAGCGGAGGCGAGAAAACGACCAGGGTTGGTAAGTACTTCACTGTTTCGCCACGTGAGAATTTTATCCTGCTCTCCGGCTTGCAATCGATTGGCCGCCATACAATTCTTTAACGACCTAAACTTCCCTCCGAGCTTCATCCCTCGTTTCCGCTACCCTCCCTCTCCTCCTCCCTCTCTCTTACCATCGTAACCAACCGTTCCATCCTCAACGGGCGAACGCTCGTCGCAGTAGCCTCCTCGCCTTTCCAACCTCATCCTACCACAACGCTTCTTTCCCATCTGACCTACGTTCACTCGTTCTATATCGGCCCGTAAACCTTCCTCCGAACAAGCCCATGGGACACGAAACTTTCCAATAATGCGAAAGTAGTTAGCGATTTTCATGCGGCCACGTAGTTATACATATATACCTTGTACAGTTTTACAGGTCCTTTTTTCTTTCTCCCTCTGAGTATCCAGTACAGATATCCAGATCCCTGGATTAAGAGGGACTAAATGATCTATCAATATTTAACCCTTCTTAAATGACGCATCGTAATTGCAACATCGGAGAAAAGCTATTTTTCAAAATACGTCTTGGAATGAAAGCTCAACAAATTTTCAATAAATTGTACAATTGCAAAATTTGATTAGAAATTTATCGTGATTTTTTTTACAGGCATTATTATTTGTCAACTTTATACGTCAACGAAGATATTCAATCTGTAATTTTTATTATTTAAACGTGCTCTGATTCTTTTAATATAAGAGCACACATATATGTATAATGTACTTAAGCTTTCGATCAAGGTCTTTCGATATTCCAAGCAGGAATCTGAAATTGATAACAAATATTTTCACTTCTCCGAGGCTAGCCTGAACATACATAGATGCTTTGCGTCTCTTGCTTCTGAAAATTCAAGATTTTCACCAGAAGCCTTAATTTCCAATAATATTCCACTGAGAATGTCCGCTTTGTAGTAGTATCTCTAGGCATGTGGGCACGTATATGACATAGATTCGAGAAGGAAGGAAACTCTTTATTCCAAACCTTTCAACGATGCAGTATCGCCAGTGTTGGAACTATCGGAAATATACCGTGTGTCGGCTTATCAAATCCATTAAATATCTCCAATATCCATGAAGAAAATTATTGGACAAATTCCCAATCTCGAAGCTGACCAATCACGACGCAGTGTAAATTATCGTTATTCGACCATCCTCAGCAAATAAACTAGTGTAGAATAAAAGTAATTTGAAAGGAAAAAAAAACTTGATAGCATCGCAAAACAAATACAACATCGATGGATTGCGTAAAAATTCTCAAACTAAATTGCTAGCAATGCCAATAAAGGCAATATTTATAAACTATTTTTAGTAACCAATAAGTTTATATAAAAACACAAGTGCACGGAAAAACGATTATCTACATTCTATGAACTCCCTCAATACCGCAATCTATTGTTCTTGTTTAAATTTCATGAAACGAACATACAATGTAGACGTATATATAAATTTCAAAGTGTAATTAATATGCAAAGTATCAACAAAATTGATATTTGGAAATCAGACAAACTTGATGAAAATATGCTGCATTTTTTTTTTTTTTTTTCGTGCTTTCTGCATTTTTCAATCAATGTAATGACAATAATAATCGTAGTAATAGTGTTAATTATTATACTAATGATAAACGAGTTATGGAGGTCCGATGTGAGAGGGTTGCTCGCGTCAACGCTATAATGAGATTGAACTCGATAACGTTGCTGCTGCTGCTGCTGGTTCTACTGTCGCTGCGGTAACTCATCATATATACAGTACAGAGAATCGAGGAAGAGGTAGGAGAGTTCACAGATACGCTCGACATACCGAGGACGAAGCTCACCACCGGAAACTACAACGGTCTCGACCGAGACGAACTATTTCCCTTTGGAAGTGGCGGCACGAGCGAGGCGAGTGAACGCGAGTGAAAAGTATATTGCAAATCGCACAGTACATGATAAATACATATATACTTATTATATACCTCGTGGGGTCGCTCTATGTACACACGTAGACATATTTTCTGTATACACTGTAGAGGACACAGAGGGAAGCACATGTCGCGACGGGACGCAGACGACTATCGGGAATAAAGCAGAGAGTTGTAAGTGGAGTGCTCCGACGAGGAAAGTGGACAGAAGTGAAGTACCGTGTGTGCGGTCAGTCTCGAGTGAACGAGACAGAAATTGAACTTTACCGGAAGAGCCCAGCTAGCAGATAGCCCAAGATAAAACACACATATACTTTATTCCACAGTGGAAAACGAGAATATAAATCGAAGAGCTGCCTCGTGGAAAATGAAGAATTTACAATGTCATTTTTATATCCCTATCTCATCTGACTATCTCCTGCTAGCAACTAAAGCTCTCGAAGCACACGATTACGAAAACTTGTCTATTGATACATGACATTCCACAACACTGATCAAATCTGTCGCTCACGATGATGTGCAAAAGGTCTTCGTTGTCCCCAATCAGTAAATAGTTTTAAAAGCTTGCAAATTTCTGTTTCCAAAAATTAAAAGTATAGAATTTTAATCGATCGATCGATTTATGTAAAACTTTGTACCAATTGGCGAACAAAAATTTCGTTTGAAAATATTTGTTTGGACCATGATAAAAAATCAATCAAACAATATTTTGTTCACACAATAAACTCGATTCTTTCAGTTTTAGTTCTGAATTCATTTTTGGAGCGATGTATTTTCTGTGCGATTTTCATATTGGAATGTCATCCTTTTGGTACTATTGTGAATATCCCAGATATGAGCAAAGAGCTGAATCCAGGCAGAGCTTCTTCGGCTTGCTGGGAGATACGATACGATAGCTCCAAATGATGCAAATTCAATGCTGCATTAGGAATCGTGTTACCGTTATACATGCATACGTAGCATACCTGCAGCTTACAGCTATGTACAGTATATGCTCATACCCCGAAGGAGTATCCGGGTTAGCAAAGTGATGGTAAGGAGGCCATCGCGACATCAGCCCTTGGTGGGTGGTAAATGTCTACGGGATCATGGGGGAATATCTCGTAGTTGCGGACTGTCCGACAGGAAGCGAGACAGACTGATACTCAAAGGTTGAATGTAGATACAACTGCTCTCTGAACGCTTAATGATGTTACCAGAATCTGGAGAACGTTGGAGAACTTAGCATATGCGGTGATACCGTGTGGTCTCTATTCTCAACCAAATAGACCGAGGTCGATCTCCTATTCCTAACCCTAATCATACACTACATGTATCGCTAATCTTTAGCGATTGAGCAGATCAAATGATCCGCCATTTCCAACTGTGAGGGCAGTAAATTAACAAATTTCCATACCTAGTTATTCCGTGTTCCGTGGTGAGGCCCTGGTAGAAATGTTGGACCTTTTCATTTCCCGGGCAGGATCTGATTGGTGTCTGAAAAAAAAATATTAATTTACTTTCAGTATAGAACAGATTTCGGTAGAAATTTCACTAATAATATATTTATAAATAGAATAAATCCCTGTCAGTTTTTGTAATATTTTTCAGGTAACAATATTTTTGGCATAGCAATTTGAAAGGTTTTTACGAGTGTTTTGTTTTTTCAGTTGCGAGATCTGTAAAATAAAAATACATTTTTAGGTCAGCGAAAATTTGAATTCTCACGTACGGGCAAATATTTTTTAGCAGTATATTCATAGACCTTTTTACAGGTAAAAGATATTTTTAATAAATAATGTGAGAAAATAAATTCGGTTTTTTTGTCCTGCAATGCTTTCGATCATTTATTGCGTTTCGGAATCTTTGTCAGGGCCACTTAGTCGATATTCATTACTACGCGCGTAATTCTTGTAATATTGCAATGTGAGTTTCCATCCTGTTATATTACATGAGTGTATTATCCCGTTCCGAGCCCATATCGTCAAACCGTATAAGCGCGTATATGCCTTTGCTTTTACCATGACACAAACGTGGTATATGTCCCGGGCTATAATCACTATACAGGTAATCCGCAACAACCACAAATATCATTAGTACTAACGACCGTAATGGCGTTCGCGTATAATTCAGACTAAAAGTAGTAATGTCAATGGCAGTATTTTCAGCGCTCGTTGGCCTGCGCGTTACCGTTAGCCCAATTATTTTTTTACCCCCTCACACGGCCATTAAATTATCGGAACTTCTAGGCCATTAATCACTCTAACTTCATTACGATCCAAAAAAGAGGATATTGACATTAGAGGAAGTGGAAATTTGAGCGCAATGTGAAAGATCAATGAAGGCCAAACAAAAGTTTTAATAATACTGTATAGCATATACCGATTCTTACCCGGAAGGAAGCAAACAATGATCAAATATACTACTAAACCAGGAATATAAAAACTGTCAATCGATTTCTCTCATTCACTCATAAAAAAATAGGGGTACATTATTTTCCACTGGAAAGACAGCTGAAATAATGAAAAAACCGGCTCAAACAACCGATAAAAGGTACGAGTTCCAGAGTTCCTACGGGAATACATAATATTACGAAAATCAGTAAGGGTCGAGTTACCGATTTCCACTGGCTTGCTTTCCCTTAGGTATAAAGGTTATGGTACGAGCGAATGACGCGAAGCGCGTGCGCGACTGTTTGGATATTATTTAGCAGTAAATCGCGCGAGGTTGTAGCTCTGTGCATGAACCAGAGTTGGTACCCCTGACGGGAGGGGGTGTAACGCTGACGCAGCGACACGCTAAAGGCGGAACCACGTCGGTATAGCCAGCTCGACTCACTCTATTTTCGTTGCATCACTGTCTCTCTTCTTTGCTATCTCGCTCGCCAACCACCCCCTCCCCCTCCCCCGCCCCACCCTCTCTTCTGGTCCTATCCCACCCGGAACCAGATGTACGGGCTACTGTTCTGCTTTATCCTGCCATACTACCCCAATGGCGTTTCCGATGGCACAAACGGGATCCAGGCAGCACAACTTCGCCCCCACCCCCGCCCCCCTCTTCCATCTACGGTCCTTTCCTCACTCTCCACGCACACCACCCCTTGTTGTACGACTGTATCGCATAGTATTCGCGATTTCCTGAATCAGACAGAGAACATGTCTCTGGCGGATCGCACCCGGACCTTTACTACTACCACCGGCGGATCAGACCAGCGCCAGCTTCGCTACATACTACTGACAATGTATTCTGACGTCAGAGTATATATGGTGTCAGTACTAGCATCAGTAGAAACGTAGGGAATAATGCCATGGCAATTCGGCTGAAAATGGCTCGACGGATTTTGACTGATCCGCCAACCGGATTCCACTGAATGCGAAATCTCTACTGAGAAACTCTGTCGCATCTCCATGGCCGTCGATTCTCTTTGTATCCTCACTTTACTGTAATTCGTAGATACATTGTTTCTTTTACCTGCGTTAAACGGAGTTCCCAATGAAATGAATAGGAGTCGGTGATATTGGAAACTACACAGATTGACGTTCCGGTACTTTATTTTTTTCTTTAATAGAACGAGATACGTTTGATTGAAAATCTATAAAAGTCGGATATTCCTGGAATTTGCGACTTTTAAATTGTAACTCTTGACACTTTGACGGCCGAGAGCCTTCAGGGATGATAAAAATAAATGTCTCAAATTTCGGACGCCTTTCTCACGATCACTTCCCCGGAATTTGTGGGTACATTGGCTTTTTTGTCAGTTCCAGATGTGACTTAATGATATCCAATCATCATTAAGTTTTCCTCGCAAAAGTAAATACCGTGAGTTGTTCGGAAATTCAAAATCTCCACGAAATCTAAAACTCATTACTAAATAACATTAAATAACTCTCGTAAATGATTATTCGGCTAAATATCGTAAATGCTACAAAAAAAATTATTCCTTGCATATTTAAAAGATTAATAAAATAATTTTCATTTCATCGCTGGCAGTGTAACGATGAAATATTTTCGCAATTAAGCTTTCAGTATTATAACCTTTTGGAGTATCGTATTCCTTTGCTCATTTTACGACAGAGAATTGGAATGGTAGGCGAATCCAACGATTCCCGGGATTCACCCTGGACTCATTGTCTGCTCCGCCCCTGCCCTCCTGGATTCACTATCAACCCCTATCACACACTACCACTATTTCCTTGTATGTATTGTACAACATGTCAGTCTACGGGCGAATGTTACCGGGCTTCTAATTACGGAACAAAACACTTACCGTGGATAAAGGCGGGCCAGTTGCGGGATGATATAACTATACGGAGAGATGCGTACGAGTGTAGCCGAAGCTGAGAGAGGAAGAGCTTCGTGTAACGACGACAAGGGGCTGCGAGACGAAGAGAGAGATGAGACAAAACAGAGTGAGAGAGTAATGAAGGGAATGAATGGGGGAGACCGGGGCCAGTCAAGTCAGGGACAATTTTGGTCAAGGCAGGTTGAACTCTCGCAAGTGGCCCCTTAAGGGGATGAAACGAGGTCTCAATAATTGATTTTAGAAATAATCCATATTCTAATAAAATTTATCAACAAACTATATTATCGATATTCGAACAAAGCATGTTTTCCTTTTGGTGGAGGTTGTCTTAAATATCATTTTGTCTTAAGTGCAGTTTTTATTTTTTTCACTCTGCATATGATGACTAATTAATGATTTGGTGACAAATTAATATTTGTATCAGGACCGTGAAAATTCGCATTGTCTAAATAATTGATTAAATGTAGTGGATTGCTTGAATGATATATTTTTGAAAAAATGAAAAGTGAATATCGACCCGACTGGCCCCGGTTTCCTCTATACAAAGTTTCATTTTTCCATTCTCGATAATTGGAACAGCCAACCAGAGAAGTAAACGATACGCTACTGCCTGCATTCACTAAATGAATGAAATAACGACATCGTTATATAGGAAATACGAAAGAGAACGGGAAGTAAAGAGAGAGAGAGAGAGAGAGAGGAGTTGCAATGGGAAAGCAAAATATATATAACGTGAATTGTGAAATGATTAAGAGGCGATCATTTTTCTCGTCGGCATAAAAAACATATATCGATCAGCTGGCTACTGCTGAATAAATGCCGATTTTAGTCCGATGGTCAGTCGGGAGTAAAAAAAGGTGTGCAACGACCCGTGTAGAATCTATCATGCGACGAGGACTGGAGAGACACGCAAGATCTTGTGGAGACGGTATCACGTAACGCATAGTGCAGCACCGTGAAACGAAAGTAGGTGGAAAGGACGATCGACCAATTGGGTTACAGCGGTGATTATTCATCGGATATCCTTATATCACGAGATAGAACGACACAGGCTTTCTCGAGAGCTTGAGCACGATAGAGCCAAGTGTTCGCAAGAGAAACGAGGATGAAAAAGAGGAGGAGGAAGGCGAGAGTGTCGGATGGCTCGTTCGCAACATTAGATAAATACATAGAGCCATCCTCACGACGTCGTGCTGCGCTAGCATAAAATATCGATTGGAGAGAGTTTGCCACTACACGTCATCTTCTTCGTTCTCACATTTTCTTCTAACATTGGACAATAACCATTTCATCCTCTCTCTCTCGATGGGGAGGGCGGGGATGGCTAGTGGGAGGGAGGAAAATTAGAGGGGGTGGCTTCCTCCTGTTCAGCGTCTTTTTCGCGAATAGCTTTTTTATCCCATATTATTTGAGAAAGAAATGCCACGAACATTCTTTCCACTCAATGTCCCGACCTGGTATCGCCAAATATTATAATATTGACGTCTTTGCCATCGTCTACCGAAAGAGGGTGCAATCCGCCGATCGAGGGTCACGCGAATGCTGAGGGGATGGATGAACTCTTTTATTTTTATTAAGCTATATAGCGATCAACGATAGTGGAGGGAGAAAAGTGAAATACGATCACCTGAAGGATGATGTGTGCATTTCTGCGGAAATAAAATTCTCCGAATGAGTCAATCGGTTGGTCTTCGAGGCATTTGTTTCGAAATATTTGCGGGTGCACTGAACATTTTTTATCTGCTATTTTTTGAAAATGTTCGTATCTTCTGGACCGGAGATGCGGAGGAAAAATATTTCTCGGGCAGAAAATATTTTTGCATTACTCCCGATAAATTTTTTATAGATACAATAGTCTTGTTTATTTAATTTGGAATTTGCGAAACGTTGTCACGATGTATAAATAAATATCACTAGAATTTCAGCACAATGAATATTATATTTTCCACAGTCAACTTTGTCGGTGAAAATATATAATTTTTTTATTTTGAATTTGCCACCGAGCTCATCTGGCGCCATCGTACAAAATTGGTTTCGCAGGGTTCAATTCTCTATCTAAGAAGATTGTGGTCGCTGAAAATATAGGCACTTTCAACGTGTCGCTATTCTACAAAAATAGAAAAATGATTTGCACTTATAAGCTTTACCTCGATAAAAAAAATGCACTTACAAAAAATGTTCACTTTTTGTAAAATGGCTTAAAAAATGTAATTTTTGGGTTAATATTTACTGGGGGAATTTCCCTGTGATATTTTCGTGAAATAATAGTAATTTTTTGCTCCGATCGATTGTGAAAATGATGACTCGTATTACCTGCGGCCCTACAGGATTTGTGGCAGGTACAGCCTACATGATTCATGATGAAAATTATAGTCCAATTATGGGAGACCCAAACACAGATAGATCGAGTGGTTCAGTGGTTGGTAGGGCTTCCGGAAGTGAGGGAGGAAAATGGGGGGTATAGAAACGAGTATACAGTGCTACATCACTTTGTAATCGAAAACGAGATTTTAATCGGATGACCGGCCCCGTGCAGGTGTTATCCCCGTTATTCATCCATTTTGTACGTATATTTCTCGGGAAATTGTACGAATTACGATGGGATGCTAATTTTCTGTCTCGATGGTAACCCATTTTTAATACCCGCACCACGGACACGTCCGACGTGTAGCTGACACGATATAGTATTCATGTACGTGTCGTTCGTGTGAGATTTTCCTGCTGCTTCCAACGATAACATTCGGATCCGTTCAATTAAGCGATCGGCGGTATACGATATGTGGATTCTGATTGTTAAAAATAAATAAAACGAGCAAAAAGCACAAGTGATGATGAACGTGATGTACTTGCATTTTTTTCCTGTCGACATTGTTAATCACTTGATTTTCTGCGACTTCCTAAGCCTTTTAATGACTAAGCTTTTTGAAAGTTAATTTTTGATAAAAGTGATAATGAGGAAGTTAAGATGTTGGTCTGAATCCTTGATTAAATATCCCAACAAAATTAACAAATACTGAGCCTCGTATTACAACAAAGATATTCCGAACGTATTTATTGTGAGAATATTTGCGAAAATCGCAACTAATTGGATCGTGTCCGCACGTGCTTTTTACCGTCCAATTTGCGAAATATCAATCACATACATCTAATTGGCTCGTGCGCAAATTCAATATTCATCTGAAAGAGCGACGTGCAATATGCAACACGTGCAGTCAATATAATAGCGTTCGTATTGATCGTGAATTATAAAAGGATCCCTTTTCGTTAAATAATGAGAACATAATATTGATAAAACTCGATATTTCCTGGATTATTTCCAGTTATATCTGAAAGGGATCAAATATTTTGTTCCACATGAAACTACGACAGCAATTCATGCAATGAATAAACTGGCAAAAGGGACTGACCGAAATCCGGTTGACATATGCTACTACATAAATGTTCGATTATCGCACCGCAATATTTTATTTCGTTAACGCAGGTACTCACTTCAGCAAATCAACGCATATTTGCATTAATCGAAAATATTTTTGTGCTGTGGATTTATTTCAATAACTTGGCATGTTGCCGAAACCAAAAATCTCACTGTAAATGTAAATACACTCATTGATTTACAATAAGTGATTATTTTCAAAAATGTAAAATAAATCATAAAACAGGAAAATATCATGTGACATTTTCGTAGCACAAGATTAAAATTTTCTCTTCTGAGTCCATCGTCACAATAATGAATGAAATTAAATAAATTATAAAAATATGATTTTTTTTTTCTTTTCTCGTTATTTGCGAAATTTCTCACTCACGATTTTGCAGCTTTCTCAAGCACTTAAATATTTATTATCCCTGCTAGCTGGAAACTGGACAATAATCCTCGCGAGTAAAAAACCTGCGCAACGAGATACGTCAGGTCACAAAGGACGAGAGAAACGAAAAAATCGAGTAAAGGACGAAGAGCAATTGAGGAAAAGATAAAAGTGCTTCGTGAACTGGAGATAAAATTCTCGTGGGAATGTGTCGCGCACACGATTCGGATGCGGCACGTCGTAAGACCAGAGCGTAAAGAGCACTGAGACAGAACTTGAAAGAGGAGACAGAGATGAGGACGATGGTCGTGTGATAACGACTCTGGAAATAATTATGTCTCGCTTCCCGGAGATTATAGAAATCCATTCACGTTTCGACTCTATATTAGCGGAACGTCCTTTGCCTCTATCGTAGGTTGGGAACAGCATACTAGTCCAAGTAGAATGGCCAACTTTCGCTATTACAGGCTGTATCAAAATCGATTTATCAATCGAATTAATCATCTTCAATAAATTGTGGCCCACGAAAATTTGTAGCTTAACTCAATTTTTTTCGACCATGAGTAACGCAACTACATTTTTTTTACTTCGTAGCGCAACACGAACTGGAATTTTTTTCCCAAAATGTGACTACCATCTTTCGCAAAAATTGGATGTAAATTACAAATTTTCGAGTAAATACGCAATCAATTTCAAATTTTCATATTAAATTTCTATTAAAAAGGTAAACGATTAGCCGCTTTCATTATTTATCTTTCAATTCGTTTGTATAACGTATTTTTCGCAGTTTCAAATATCTGAGAATGTAAAATTAATATGTAAAGCCATATTTTCGTTTTTGTTGCCTTTTTTGCATATCCATGGGAGGATTTTACAAATGGAATTAAAATTACTTTTGTTCTCGGCCATTTGGTAATTACTAATTTTGGTGCACCCTGTACATTTGTCCGGTTACAGTTACAGGCTGTATAAGTAAAAGGAGGAAAAGTATATCCCGGGAAAGGAGACAGGAGAGCATTCGCAATGATCACGAAAAGGACAAAAGGAGAGAGAGCGAGTTGAGAACCGACAGAAAAACGAGAAAGCAGAAATAGAGAAGAAAGAGGGGAAGGCCACACGGGGTTAGCGATGGAAAGAAAAATAAATGAGCAATGAAACTCGAGAAGATCGAGGAGCGTTCGAATTGTCCTCTCGGTCTCGTTTTATAAGATGTAGACGCGCGCGTGAGCAGCCCGAGGTTATGGCTCCGTACAGTTATATTGACATAGAGGTGGAAATAACCAGTGTATTCTTGGATAATTTCAAATATTTATTGTGCAACACCCCCGAGAGAAAAAAATACGGCAAAGAAAAGTGCAGAGATTTTTTTATGCTCCAGCGATAAAAAAATGCGAGCAACAACTTGGCGTTCAGTTTTCCTAACTTGTTTTATTTTTATTTTTATTTTTATTAATGTACCGAAGTCTATAGTTTCATATAATAATGATAGCAGGTACTGAATTTTCTTATGTACAAAATAAGATATTGGTAAAACAAAACTGTTGCTCAATTTAAAAGGAAATTTCAATATTGTAATATTGACCATATCGGCTATCCATTACATGTTACAGGTTTACTTTCGTCACAGCTTTTGGACGAAAAACGTTCAAGAGAACAGTTATCAGCTTTTATAAATAAAAAAAATTGAAATTGCGACGGAAAACTCGCAGCAGGCGGAATATGGAAAAATCTGTTTATCGTTGCTTTGTTCACTACCATTAGTCAGAAATGCACTACCTCTTCATCGCATCTATGTTTTACTTCGTTATAAGCGAACCATCAAGAGATTCTGTAACTACATAGAAAATGCATAAAAACTGGAAACGTGAGAAATATAGAGCAGAGGTAAAGAAAAACTGCTATGAAAAGTGCACGTAGTGATGCAGAAAACTTTGATCAGTAATGAATTTTCTTTGATATTCATCAATAAGAAAAATCAGTCTTCATGGAACGACAAAAAAAATACTTACATTTTAGAATTTGTAACTGTCACAAATTTTAATTTGCAAATTACTTTCCATAATGACCATCAAATTATCAAAATATTAGTTTATTTTCCAATCCCCACGAGCCTAGCCCCAAATGAATTCTTCGTTGGTTTCAGAATTCTCAAAATTAGTATACATGCCCAAAAAGAATTATTTTCGAGTTATCGGAACCAAATTTCAATTACCCAATTAGTATAACGTGATAAAATTCTTCCTCCTTATTACATTTTCAATTATTTTACTCGGTTTATCTTTTGGCGAGCTTAGTGAATATATTAAATTGAATTATATTTCGAAACAATGAAAAACAGCATTTGCGGTTTTGTCTTCCCGTTAAAAAAGCGCACGACCCGGAAATTCAGATACGTGCCACTTATTGTGTTTTCTATACGATTTTTTGTGAAACAAAAAGGAATGTAGCGGGAAAGTTAACGAAGTGCGCAGTTTTTAGGTACGAAAGGACGTGAACGCAGGATGTTTCGCTTTCTCCTGTCGTACACTCTGGACAAGAGCGATGCGGAGCGGCCAGGAGATACTCGACCAGGCGCACGTTCACTTAAACACTCAGGTCTGGAGTACAGCGGGCGGATGTGCTGCAAAGTAATCGAATTTCCGGGTCAAAGGGGCGTGCGGCGATGCTATTACCTTACACCCGTTTTCCCTCTCGCTTCGAGCTTTGCTCACTCGCTCGCCTCTCGGTCGATATGCGCTCTGCGCTGAGCGATAGCTCGTCGCTACCGAAGCTGCCCTCATCGCAAGCTCACTCGGCTTTGAGCTCGATGAAACGTCCACAGAACGTCAAGGGAGTTGCACGAAGATGATGTTCGATGATCGAAGAAGATGAGACAATTCTTCAATCGAAACTTCCAATGTCCTTGGTATCAATAAAAACCGCACCATTAACGGATCAATAAGAATTGTCGTATTGTACGTTGAAATTAAAAAGTGACAATTGGGTTTGAGAAAAAAATTGACTTGTAGAATCCATTATGAAAAATTCGGAATAAAAAACAGAATTTTTTTCTCTTGTATGACTTGCGTATGACCAGCAATATCAACTTAAGTAAAATTATTTTTCAACTAAAGCTGTTAATTAATAATAAGTGCACAAAAAAATTGTACCTGCGCAAGTTCCACAAGAAAACGAATGGATACTCGAACGTGTGGTAGGAGGTAAAAAGGAAGGTATACTTGACCTGATTTCAACCAATAGCTCTCGATTTTCAGCCATCAACACGACACATAAATTATTACGAGCAATTATAGATGCAGCGTGGGATTTTTCTCGTTCAGGGCAGTTTTCGAACATCGACGATTAATCCCTTTGACGAAAAACATGAAAACTCTCGCTCGTTAGTACAGCTCGTAAAGGGCAGTGATTATACACGTGTATTTCGTGCATTAACAGCCCGTAAAGAGATCTGTATGAAACGAACTGAAGTTGCATTGTTAGCGGTGTAATTCATTTAACAATGTGTGCAGTAATTTTGTTTGTGCATCGGGATTTCGCTGTTAATGGTTTAGCTGTACATGGCGTTGATGTATATTCGACGAACATGACGTGTTCTCGACACGTGTTAACGACCGAGCGCCCCCTTCGTTAAGCTCTTGCAAACGATCAAAGTCAGCGAAGGGAGGCGAAACAGAGGAAGAGAAAAGTCAGGGAAGACGAAGTGAGAAAAGGCTTCTCAAGAACCATCATCGTACGCTGCTACGATGGGCCAACGCCAAGACAAGGAAACGTGCTTAATTAGTTTTGAATCCTTTTGCGAAACATAGCGCACAGATCTAATGAGCTAATCTAGCAAAATGCACATTGTTTCTACGAACCTAAGACATTCTGATACAGACTGTGAAAACGCCTTCACTCAACCAATGAATAGCTTCCAATAAGAATTATTGAGATCACATTGTGTAAATTCGGAAACCCAACGTGGAGAATGGTCTTTATGGACTGCCCAGAATCCAGTCTGAACTCAAGTTTGGCTTCTATCCTGAATTCCACCTTAGATCCAATTCTTGATTATGTCCTGAATTTTACCCAGAATTTCATTGCGGGCTTGTTTTGAATTTCTTTGTGGACTTTGCTCCGGATTTCATACTGAACGTTGCTTTGGATTCCATCATGGATAACGTCCTGTATTTTGCCCTCGATATTGCCCTGAATTTCATCCTGGACTTCTCATATCTACTACATGGGCAATTATCAGCGTCAAGTCGCTGACGATTCACATTTAAACATCATCATACTTCATCGACAAAGACCGAGGAAGATTTTTGAAAATTTAACCCAAGGCCCTCAAGGTACCAAATTCAATGACTGCCTGAGGTTTCGTTTTACGGATACGAGGGAAAAGGCTACTATCGAGGTGCTGGAAAAGACCTTTTTCCTCGAGGAGCTATAAAGGGTTGAGGCATTATACGAGTCGTGTATCAAGAGATAGAAGTGTACTCAGTTTCCCTCTGTTAAGGAGTCGAGCCGTTCTTCTGGATTCGTTATAAAGTAGAAACAGGTAATGATCAAGCGGGTCACTCTGCTTTCTCGTTCTTTCTTCGGAGATAGGGTTGCTACACAGCTGCTGGACGTGGCTCCTTGTCTCGAATGGAGTGCGCGGGCGAGAGTTGCCCAAGGGGTTGTTAGGAGTATCGAACGAGATAGACGGAAGAAGAATAAGCGAGATCTCTCGCTTATTCTTGTCGAAGTGTGTCGAAAGAAAGGGGCGGGAAGAGAGTGCTGGGAGGCTGAGGGTGGGCTTTCTCCTGAACGAACCTGTACAAGATGGGCGGCACCGGGAAAAGAAAGAAAAAGTTAAAAGAATAAAGAAAGAAGCGGTACAGGTAACATAACAATGAAGCTTTCTTTCTTTACGCGCTCGACGAAGCTCAAATTTTCTTCCTCTCAATCCTTGAAGAAATTGGCATGAGCGACCAGCGCACCAACCGGTACTACCACCAGCTGTAGCTTTCGGCGAGCGATCGAGCGTAAACCCACGCCCAACAATAATGATGTACTCGCGAGCGCGCACTGTTTGTGTGTTCTCCGGTATTGCCCGTACCTCTGTATTTTAGGTGCTCAATGTTGTGAGAATGAGCGCACTCAGTTACGACGATGGAAGGATAAAACGTAAGGAAACGGAATAGTGCGCTGTGGTTACTGTGCGATAAGGCCTACGAATTGTCCTTTGAAATTTCCCCAGTGGATAATCGATATTTGAGATATTGGAAGCGAGCTGATTTTTTTATTTGATTCTTTTGCTAAAACACAGTTTTTTGTCTTTTTTCCTCAATTAATTTCAGGATTTAAATAATTTTATAGCATCTAGGGAATCTGAAAGAACTTCTCGTAATTAAATGTGAGATGACATTTTTGAGTTTGAGAAAAAATTGGGGAGTCTTGATTGTTTTATTTTAAAACGACCCAAAGATTTATATAGATTCTTCAATACGAAGAATTTTTGGACACTCAAAAACGTTACACATAAAATTGTATTATGAATTATTTAATAAAGAGAGTTTTGTTGACAAGCCAAAAATCAGATTCAATAGAGAGTGTGCATCCATTGCATGTTTCCCATTATAAATATAAGTGAGTAACAAGATTAACAGTGGCTTGATTAAATTACGTAGTGCATTCATTGACACTTCAATCAGAAAAATCCGATCTCCAGCGTCGATAAACCGAGCATATAAAAAATGTGTGAACCGGATGTGCCCTATTCGTCCTTCGCATACAATGCCATTGATAGCCTTTCAATCCATTGAATCAAAAAATTACCCATACGGTATTGATCAGCAATGGCTAGGAGCACAAACCTCATCATTAAAATTCCATTTGTATTTTACTACTGCGAAACATACCAAACTAATAATTACTTTGTAACATTATTCGCTGCCTGTTAATATTCACGTCGAGTTCGATAAATATATTATTCGATCATATAGAGCATAAAAGGTATTATCGAGGATATTAGCCCTTACGATTATTATTATTATAATGAGAACATTACATCATAATGCGAAATTTTCAATGTGCGAGCATTATCGTTGAAGGTTCCCTTCTGGCACAGGACTCGGAGAGCCGAATTCAGATTCTGATCGAGAATATAATCCATGATAGCAAAGTGCTAGTGGTGAGACTCCTCGGCGACAAGGTGAGGATGAGGAGTAACTGGGCTCACGAGATGGCGACGAGGACGACGACGACGACGACTATGACGCTGCCAGCAGAGCTCCGACTCTCGCTTGATTCTCAACCCCCGAAAGCCCGTTAGGGGTTGGCTATTAGTTTGACGTAATGACGTCATTAACCAGTAGGAGCAGATCACGTGATCGGTGCCAGTAGAGGGTGGCGAAAGGAGAGCAGGAGGATATTAGTGCCAAACGCCATCTTCAAGGTTTCATCCTTAACTACCATGCTGCCGGCCTATAATACCCTCTACGCGCCAAGCTATTCCTACAAGGAGCAGAACCAGCAGACGAGCAAGTGAGCTTCTCAAGCGTAACACCGCCACTACCCGCCAGCATCAGGATCCTCGCCGTTACCGCCGTAATCAAGCTCAGGTATGTGCACATCTCGCAAACATCGTTCAGCCCCTAACCCCCAACCCTTCCACGGACGCACCACTTTAATACCTTTCAGCCTCCTATTTTTAATTCCCACCCGCCAGTCATTAAATTTTGCAATCTCACCGTAAACTCTCGCTCACGCTTCTTCCGGTCTTCACGGTATAACTCAGAAATTCCAGAATAACGCGAGATTCCTTGGAGAACGGAAGCTAGGTCAAGAAACAAGTGGTTTAAAGGCGATTAGGAATTGCGTCGATGATGATTTATGAATGATTTATTCCGTTGGTGAAATTTGGATGGAAATTTTGAGACTGAGATCAATGATATCGATCCACGGTTGGTGTTATTGATTGTGATGTCATCTTCATTATCGAAATCGAGCAGGGATATGATTTTTGCTTTGATCACTGTTGCATCTAACAGAGATGCAAACATTTACGAATGGTACGCATAGACAGATGATATTGGGAGCATTGGAATTCAATGTCGAACTGATCAAACCCACATCAACTTCGATTTAGTCGGGCAGCATGCATATTGCACATATTTTCGCGTGAGTTGGCTGGCAGTTCTCCAGACCTGGCTGCCTTTGAGGAATTCCAGCACGTTCAAAAACTCCTATATGCTTACATTCAAGATCGTACATTGGAAAATGGTTATTTGTTCTCCGCAGTTGTCACTCGGCCCATTGCACTGCATTTTTGCAGATTCATAAAAAAAATGACCTGTACAATCGATCGATTTTTTCGCCCATAATATCAATACAAAAATTAATTGCAATCAAGCGTAATTGTATATATCCCGCATAAAATGCTTCTTGTATTTTCAATGCCTGTTGAGACACTTTACTGGAAGCAAACTTTCACCTAAATGCACTTGTCCCAAGTTCTGACACTTCATTCGGTGATTTTGGCGTTTATTGTTTCGTGGCTGGCTATCATGATAGTAGATGAACGCAATCGAGCTCCAGTCACGAATATATATTTAACCGTTAACATTGAGGAACAGCCGCTTCCTCTGCAATAGCTTCTCGATTTCTATGGCTCGTGGTGGTGATCAAATCCATGATTGTAGCCACTTCGGTTGAATCTGACGAGATACACAGCAGTCACCCAGTCCAGATATAGTAGGTAGGCTTTACGTGTATGACATCCGGTGGCCATAAGCACGTCCCCGTTGCACTCTACGTATAGGCGAACGTCGATTCTCCCACCAGCTCGGCATGCCCCCTGGCACGCTAGTGTAACGCGGTGAAATATGGCAGTTCAAGCGCGAAACATAGCGAGTGACCAGAGACGACGCCAATCGCCGTATCCACAGTTACCGCACCGTGCCAGAATATCGACACATTTGCACCATCAACGCCCACCACACACCATCGCTATTCCTTGACGGTACGACGATTGGGCCAACTTTACGACACATCCTGTGAGAATATTGAGCTTTGAGCATTGTCGTATCGCAACGCATCCTGCACGCAACATGAACGATGAGGCCACTCCATTATATCTGGTTTTAATTTATTCATGGTGTTGCGGGAATGATGCTTTTGAAACTTCGCTAGACCACGTAGTGACATTTCAATGCAAGAATTCAAGCGGATGTGCGTTATTACGAGGGTCCTAGCGAAACTTGCGTTAATGTGAAAGGATGGAATGTTGGAATTTTGGACTGCCCAGAGTCGTCAAGATTAATTGAACATTTGTAGATTCGATTTTGGGGACTCTAGTTTTTCGGGCTTTCATTTAGTTGCCAGCCAAACAAATTGGTTCATCTCATTAGATATTTGGTTATTCGACAAATCACTTCAGTCAGTTTTTTTTGTATGTATGTTGCGAAATTTTCATGTCTTATAGGAGTTTTCTGGACGTTGATCAGCCATTCGTAAGGCAGTGCACAAAATCAACTACATTTTTCAGTGTTTCATTCCTGCCGGGCAAAGGTATCCTTTCATTTTTCGGATTCCATAAGCCCAGCAAATACCGATAGTGGGAGGGTCACTACAGGATTGACATCGTAACTGACTCGAATCACGGGGCAGCCGGAGACAGCAAGAGTAAGCAGAGAAAGCATGGAAGAATCGGAAGGGTGTCGAGACGGTGACTTTTCCGAGCGTGAGAAAGTGGAATAGGTGGTGCTCACTGAAAGTTCATAACCCGGATACACAGGACGGTGAGGAAGAGGATGGGAGTGAGAAGAGTGAACGACGACGAAGGGAGAGAGGTCATCGGGCGTGAGCTGATGTGAGAGGGAGGGATGAAAGCGAGAGAGAAAGAACGTTGGGATTTATTTTCCGGATCGCTGGAGGTCGTCATTCGAACGGACGGACGCTACTGGAATCCCTTAACGGCACGGCTCGGTCATTCCCAATGGCGAAGAGGGACTACGTTCCAGGTACTCCACGTACGTGCTGATCGAGTAAGAGGGACGGAGATTCTCTTCCTCCCTTCGTCTTCCTCGTTCCTCTTGATTCTAGCACCCTTGCCACGTAACCGTCCCACCCATACGGACCCTGCCACCCCCATCACAAACACGTCCTTATGAACTGAGTACTATCCTCTTACAACTATGTTCACTCCATTCTTTCTTTTTTCTAATACCGTACTTCAGGTACGTAGTAGAAGTGCTGTATTTTATACACTCTTAATGTTCGAGCGATAAACATGAAGGTAACTCGGTGGGAACGATGCAGTTCTTTGTCTGGGACGTGGCTTTTGTCGCTCCCGTGTCAGACTACAATCAGAGTATACATTGTATAATGTAAAAGCGTTTTTACCTTATTGAAAAATTCAGAAGAGGTGAGAATAAGGGGATAACTACCCTTCAATGGGCTTTTCTATTAAGACTTTTTGGCTAATATTGGAAAGTTTTCCGAATCAAAGATACGTTTTTATTTTTTACATAAAAATTGGCTAAATTGGTATAGGTAATATATCCCTTATCGAATTCCAGTTTACGTAGAATTTGTCGATAATACGAATATCCTTCCCTTCATTCGATGACCTGGTCAATCCTCGGGGACACCGAAGTCGTGACACGTTCATTCGTCCATCTTATCATCCCCAAACACGTTCCAAATTGACCCAAAACTTACGTCGGTCAAGGAGTATGTAAACATATTTGCTCTCGATACTATAACGCAGAAATTCATAGGCAAAGACCGACTCACGCACATTGTTACTTAGACTCATATATTGACAGGGTTTTCAGGGATGGAGGAACACTCCACTGGGAGTTTGCATTGGATTTTCCTGTTCGAGGGGTCCGAGGAGAGTACGGACAAACTCTTCCCTCTCGGCCTCCTCGACGTCCTGTGTATCGCCCTACACCGCTCTTTCCTCGACGAGACCTTCAGGCGATGCAAGTCTCGGTCCCGTCGCCTTCGATGCTACAGGTGGCCGGTTTAAAGCCCTTGATTTACGGTCGACCTCACCTTCACCCTTTCCCTCACCACTTTGGCCACTAGTTTAAAGTTCAACTATACTGTGCGAGTAAACAGCAAGCTTCGCAAGCCTGCTGGGCCTCTCAGCAGTCTGTCGAGGTAGGAACTCCGATAGCCAAGTCACCGGAGTCTCCTTGGTAAAGGTCTGCAAATAGGTTTAGCGGAGGAATAAGGTAATTACACTAAAAATCAGTCAACGCTTCTAGAAACGCGAGGGGGCAGCCATCAACGACATCAACGACATCAACCCTCAAGTGCACAGCACTTCAACTTCGGTTCGTTTACATCAGACACTTTCCTCACTTTATTCTCAGATCAAATCACTTGCGTTTCATCGGATTGGTGAAGTAAAAGACAATCAAGTGATAACCATTATTCAAGTAACCAGGCAGGTAAACAACAATTTCGTTTCATTACATCCCTGGCTTGTAACAATTTATGAAATATGTTAAAGCAAAAGTATTGCGTTAAATGTCTGTGAAATCATGGTGTACATGGCCTAAATTGCAAATGAAGAATTTACTCATTTCCGCCGGTTTACGTATTTTATGCAAAAAATCAAACTCTCATAAAACATCAACGACGTATCCAATTTGAAATAAATATCCGGCGCTGCAAGGATGAGTAACACTTTATCCACCTGACAATTTTCCTCTATTTTTGTCATAATTGTAGGTTTCCCGACAGAGAATTTATTGCCGCCGGTAAAAATGGTGAAACTAACGCCGGGAATCGGAAAGTGTCAAGCTTCGAGGGAAAAGAAGGAGGGAAGAGGATTACAAAACAAATGTGAGGATGTCAAGCCAACCAGCAGACGGGAAAGGAAAGCAGAAAGAGTATAACAGAGAAACACGAGGAGCATGTTCTCTCAAAGGTATACGGATTGAGAACGGAAGATGAGCCGGACCTCGTTGTTCTAGCATAGTCTGTCGTTCTCCTCGCAGTCAACTTTCCAGGAGCAACGCGCGGAAGAGAAAAGACCAATGCTCCAAGTCTTGGTGTGACGCCTGAAGCGCCTCAGCAACGGGATATTGAGTAGCACAACAGCGATACTCCGTGACGTGTTCTCACAGAACGAACGCTCAACAAGGAAGCGTGACGACGAGGAAGACGATTCCACGGTATCCGTTAGGAAATTCTTCGGCTGATCCGGAAAATCCGTTTCCACTTTAAATTCATCGACAGCCTCGAATAGATTTCGAATTGTCGAGCTTTCATGTTCTCTCTATCGCACTCCTTCTTCTCCTTTTTTTTTTCCTTTATCGTCTTTCGCGTTTTTTCTCCCTCGACTCATTTCCAACCAACGATATCTCTTGTTCCTGATATCGAAATAATTCTTGATGGAATTTCATTCCGGAAATACAGAGAAATAAAATGCTATAGATAAAGATAAAATACAACTTGATTATTGGCAAATTCCCTTTCCATTTACGAATGATCAAATTAATTCTAGTATGAATTCGTACTAATTTTGGATTAATTTGTATCAATTTTCGTATAATAATATCTTTTGTCAGATACAGTATAAAATGCAATGAATAAAAAACAAAATTCAGCTTGACTATACAAATTGATTATTGGCAAATTCCCTTTCCATTTACGAATGATCAAATTAATTCTAGTATGAATTCGT
Organism: Clistopyga incitator; assembly: GCA_947507545.1. Lineage (NCBI taxonomy): Eukaryota > Metazoa > Arthropoda > Insecta > Hymenoptera > Ichneumonidae > Clistopyga > Clistopyga incitator. The sequence goes on along the minus strand of OX382173.1, from coordinate 9,945,946 downwards.
ACTAATTTTGGATTAATTTGTATCAATTTTCGTATAATAGTATCTTTTGTCAGATACAGTATAAAATGCAATGGATAAAAAACAAAATTCAGCTTGACTATTCGTAAATTTGAAATTAATTCTAGTATTTGCGTGGAAAAATATATTATGGTAAAAATCATTTGTATCCAGATCGTTTTGATTAGCCGATGGTCGCATTGCACATTAATGTGGGCTTTTCGTGAGCACCGCTACTCTATCCATTCGCATTGTTCGAATACATCCAGTCTACGCTAGGAACTCACGTTGCACTCATTGTTTCCTTGAATTCGATTCGAACTTTAATAATATAATGTTTGCGTAACAATGCACCTCGTTTGGAAAAATAGAAACTGAAAGGGAGATTGCTCAAAACGCTATTGCGGTTCATTCGGAATTGGAATTGAAAGCTGTTTTAACGATTCTATGGAAGGCAACTCCGCGGTTATTGCGGTGTTGCATTTGGGCCTTCGCTGTTGTCGATGACGCATGACGATGTAACGAAATTGAGAATTTATATCAACAGCATCAGGTTTACACCTATTTTCTATGCTTTTTGGCGTCCCAAAAAATGGTAAAGGCTTAGATAAAAGAACCGTAATTTCCGAAGGTTAACAGCAAAAATATCGTGAGACAGAAATGGCTTTGAAAACAAAAAAATTGCCTAATTTAAGGAACTTCTGAAAATCAGTTTTTTGTTTTGGTGTCTCAGTCAAAATCAAAGGATATTTTTTGAAATCTTAAAAAGCTCATAAAATTCGAACGCCAACAGTGAGTAATTCTCGAATTATTAGACCCGCGGAACGCTCGAAAAATAATTTTTTTATGGCCTCGAATCAACGTCTACGAGAAAGCAAAGCGAGCGAGTACCGCTCATAGGCTTAAATGTACGTTTAATTTTTAAGGTTACTTATAAAGTTGAAAGCTCGGCACATATCTGATCTCCGTCAGCAATATTACTTTAATTGTACAATAAAAAATCAGCGACGACATTCAGAGGAAAGTTAGTAGCGCGGGAAGTGCGGAAGGTTGAGAAGAAAAGAGGCGGGCGGAGAACGAAGTAGTGGAAATAAACGTCAACGACGCCACGACGCTTCGAATAACGTGAGATAAGCCGGGAACTGAAATTATAACTCTGGATAGACGATCGAGTGCGAAGCCAAAAACTAATGTCGAAGCTGGCATCAATCCAAATCGAAGAAATACACCTTGATTCAAAAGCCCAATAGGAGAGGATGGAAGGATGGAGCCATGGGAATACGAACTAAAAACACGGTACCCTATCGTGTTTTTGGTATTCGGAGCGCTTGAATTTCTTTTTACCCGAATTTTTAAGCGGTCCATGGCGTCGATCCATTTCTGGTTCTCTTTATCTCGGTACTCGATTCTTGTCGAACGATGGCAAGAGCTTTTGTGGGAGGCGGGAACGAGCGAAAGGAACGCCCGTTAACCATTAAACCCTGAACGCTCGACCCCATATAAATTTATCGACGTCGTCACGCGTGCTGAGAACCGAGACGCGCAAAGTTATTCGTTCCGCCTGCCCGGATCCATGAATGTCTTTATCGATCATCCTAACAGATCAATGCTTTGAATAACCCTAGTTTCCGCCCAGCGTATTCGCCTTAACGAAAAACGCAAAAGCTCCGATCCCGAGATCACAGTCTTTGCTGTGCGGGACACTTGTTTCCCTCTATTTCCCTTGTCCCTTATTCCACTTCAAGGGAACAAGAAAGATCTCGGCTTCTCACTCGGGTTACCTTGTCTACAACACGTCCTTCACGCTTTTCTTATTTTTTTGCTTTTTCTTCTCTTCTTATTTCATACTTTTCCGTCTTCTTTTACCTCGACGGGTTTTCCCCAGTCGCCTTTTGCACATAGCTTAAGGCACACCGCGGAGGTTACTCTGAAAGTAAGAATGACAGTATTGCGGTGTCGGGGAACGAGAAAAAATGGAGAGACAAAAAGGAAAGAGCCGTGAGGTGTGTGGTGAGGATGAAAGGGGATGAGCGGGAGAAAATAAGAGGACAAATAGGAAGCCGGGAGAAATGGCTTGAACTTGTGTATGTGACGTAGACGCCACGTTGAGATCAATCGTACGCCACATCCTCGGCGTCCCGTTATAAATTGCTGCGCATCAGGTAGTCATGAAGCTCGTTCTTCCAACATGCAGACAGATGTTTTTTTTTTTTTTTTTTCACCGGAATCTCCGAGTTTTCACTCTGCTTGGCGAAACGTGACAATGATCGTAGCTTACACAGCGTAGCAAGGGAAGATGTGAAGAGATGTCAGCAAATTAATAAACGCCAGGAATTATCATCAGCGCGAACTTAAATGGAAATACATTTTTTGTATGTTCTTGTATTATTGGAAAATGCAATTGAAGGCAAAAACGAAAATGTGCTTATAATATGTATTTCAATATAAATTCCAACGAATAAGTCGGTTGAGCTTGATTGAGCATCGATGGTTCGCCAGGGTTTTCCACACCTGCGTACGAGGACTCCAAGTTTGAAGAAGTGATTACGGCAGTGGTGCTTGAAAGAAATTAACGCCGTTAATTCCATCCAACGAGGAGGCGTCCGATCGAGCGACTGCATCCCGTATATGTATACATTGTACGAAAGAGCAAAAGGGGTAGGAGCGAGAAGACGAAAGGAAGCGGCGAGCCGTTGGTAGGAAAATAAAAGGAGCTGAATTTATATTCGCGCTGATAGCGACTGAGCTGAGAAACTGCTTGACTGGCAAGATAGCGCTCGCGCAAGCCAATTACATTCACTTGCTCGGTCTCCTTGCTCCCGCTTCTCTTTAGCTAAAGCTGTCCTTTATACCTAAGCCCACCGGTTCGTAGCACACCACCTCGTACTTTTGCTCCACTCGCTGCTCTCCCCACCTCTTCGCCGTCTCTTTTCCCACCTTTATTCTATTTCGGACCTCTTCCTTTCTGCGCAATCTTCCTATTTCTGTCTCCACTAAAATGTACCACCGTTCGTTGTCCTCCCTCTTCCTTTTCTCTCGCTCCTCTGACCCTCGCAGTGGCTCCACAATTTTCCTTCTCGTTCTCTTGGCCATCTTTGCTTCCTATCTCCATCCCAGTTACATTTTCTTCTCTCTCCGTTGCCCTTTCTTCCCTCTTGCCCTTGGGAGAGCTCCGCCATCGTTTGCTCTACTATGTTCCTCTTTCACCCGCTTTCACACTCCCTGACAATTTGTTCTTTGTCCTCTTTCACCTCCCGTAAAGCACACTTACAGCCTGGCTCGACGTCCTTCTGCACAACGATGTCGCAGATGTCAGTTTCGACGTCTTCTGTCCTTCAGCAACTTCGTAACTGTCTCGAAGACCCCCAACAACTGCCACGTTGTCGTTGCTGAGCTCGCGTGCTCGGACCCAGCCGAGACAATGCCTGAAGAGTCTCACTCACCAGTCGAGAGCCACAGACCACAAGCACCCAAGTCTTTTCTTCCGTCTCTCGCACTCTCACTCTCTTTCTCTTGGCACTACAGTGTACCTATGCTTGAGACGGGTAATCAGTGCCTGGCTCGTTCGATATTGCTGAACATGGAAGAATGGTGGAAGAAAGAAGAGACTGTTGACAATGAAAATTTGCTCACGTTCGCTTTGTACTGTTTTCCAATGGAAAATTATTTATCGGATTATTACAAAAACGCAATTTTAGCGGACTCGCAACTTCTCATTGAGGTGCTAAGTATAGAAGACTGCTGCAGGAAATAAAAGTAAGAGATTTTATGCAAAAACCATGTATCAATTGCCGCGAAATTCCCAAGCTTTCGTTTTAAATTGTAAGTTAAAAATAAAGAAAAACTTCTATCGAATTAAAGCAGCAAGTCACTGGCGAGAACTTTCGGGAAATTATTTTTTCTCACTCCGCAACGATACTTTGCTTCGATTAATATTTTTTAAGTTTTTTTTTCCATGCCATTGGAGAGCGAACTCCGCAATGCTCTTTGTGGATTGGTCTTCACAAGCGAGGTTCTGGGACGAAAAAAAAATGTTGTCGTTGGCCGCAAGCACACCGCTTCGAGGAGTTACTGCAACGCAAGTATGGTCATACCCGTGTTTTTCTTTGTCGGCGATAAACATCGAGAAATTAATTAAAAGCAAAACCGGCGAAGCGCATCCAATATCGGGAAGCTATTCCGAGAAAAAGCTCTCGACTTCGAAGCTTTCGTTCTCGTTCACAGTCGAGTCCGCAATCCTTTTTCGCTTGGGGCATGCGGCTCGCGGTAATAAATTTTACAAACTCATTACCCGCGCCCCTCCAGTCCATGAAACACTCGAAAATAATTACCGATTGTTCGTGAAGAACGAATGCGGTTGTGGAAAACCCCTTACCACCTCCGGTGCCGCTTTTTATCGAAACAAAACTCGTTGTTGACTCGATGCTTTTCGTAAATAGAAGGGGATCACTTAATTAGATCGGGGAGTTTTTAACACGACTTAAAGTCAATATTATTGGGCTTGCTTGAAAACTTTTCAAAGTTCAAACAATATAAAAATATCGAAAATTTAGACCAATATTGTTGACCCAAAAAAAAATCAGCAATACGAACTAGTAGAATTAGAATCGTAATTGGTCAAGCCACGGGATGATTCTTTTAACCCCTGCAAACTTCGTTTGTATTTGGATAAAACATCGTAAAGTGTTGACTTCCGGAATGATTCGGTATATCCACTCTCTTTAATATAGGCAAAGACGGAAATCCTGTGAAGGAAATAACTCGAACAAGTTCGTTTGTGTTGATAAATTCGTGACTAAACTTTCTTGTTTACTCGTAATAAGCTCAGAGAATAATAGAGTGGGCGGTATAAAGAGGCAGGAAGGATCGAAAAGGAATGCTAGTCAAAAGGGAGAAGACAATTAGCGAAGAAGGTGGAAAGTCAACAAAGTAAAGGACAGAGAGTGTCAGATGAATCGAGTTCCGTGACCGTGACAGAATCGAGTTGGCATCAAATTTAAGTTGCTTTTCCACTCGTCCTTTAAGTCTCTTTTGCTTCCCCCTCTGTCACAAACCTTCAACCCTGTCACGAATATTATCAGCGAACTAAGACTTCGGCTTTGCACAGTTTATATTTATAATTAAGATAAGAAACTCAACGTCAACACGTTACGTGCAATTAACTAACAGGTATATACTGTCGCATGAATGTCGCTTGTGTCAACTTGTGTTGAACTATGCCGTGTAGAACTTGAATCGTGTAAATCGTCGGTTGTGTAAATATTGGATCGTGTAAAATGTTAATGGTGTAGAACTTTGATCGTGTCGTTCTTCTCGACTGAAATACATAGCTGAATCAACTGTTGTCGATATATTCGCAGTCCTTGTACTATTTTATGTACTTGCGACTTCCTACTTGATTGCCATTCGAATTTTATAGTATCACAGAGTCTCGGCGGTTACCACGCTAGAAAAAGAAACAAGGGAGATTTTCCCAGGCACAGTTTTGTCCGTAGGGCGATGAAAACTGCTGAATCGTAGAATAAAAACGAGTAACAAGAAACGCGAAGCCGCGCTGTCGGATTCTGAGAGCACGAGGAAATTTGCAAACCCTTTTTCGAATGATGCATACCACCGCACTGGCAATCCATGCTATAAAGAACAAAGTACGATGCTTCCACAGAAGAATTAGAATTTAAAATCAACATCATTGCTGCTTTGCGCCATTTTCCGACTCCTGCTCTCCTCTGCTTCGGCTCAGACACTCGAGAGAGAGAGAGAGAGAAAGAGAGAGACGTGGTTAGATGAAAAGCATTCGAAGGAAACGTGCCTGGCAAAAAGGTGAGACGGAAGCATCCGAAGGGTGGGAGACGGAGAGAAAGTAGAATTCAGTGGAGAAAATAAATAAAAATGGAGAAAATAAAATCGAACGGAGAATAAAATAGAAAAAAAAGAAAGAAAAGAAAGGAAAAAACCGGTCCTTCGATGCGATGCGGTAGAAGCTAGTAGATGCTAAGGAGAAACTCGGTTGGCCACGTTACGAAGTTATTCAAATACCGATAGACCGACCTCCTATCGATATTATGTGCGTGGCTCTGGCTTCCTGACTTTCCGCTACCATGCTTCCTTTATTTCATCGTGAAAAAAGAATTCCTAGAGTGCAACCACAAAAGCAGGTAAATAGAAATGAAAGAGGGAATATATTGAGGGTATCTATTGAACTGTACCCAATTTTACACACTGGTATGCGGAATAATACTCCCACTGCATAGATATATTCCGCAGCGTATAATACACTTCGTGTAAGCCACGGACACTTCTGCATTTGATTTTAAATTCGTTTTCCTTCCATGGGGGTGTCAAAATCCTGGATACGCTGTTCATTTTTATCTCTCCCTTTCTCACCCTTGTTATCTCCAACCCGCCTCTGGACGCGCCCCCTTCCCTTCATTCCCCTCGGTCAAATCGCTCCATAATTCCGACTAGGGCACAGCAGAGCCACAGTAGGTCGGCTCTCGCTCCCTCGATTGATCGACCCCGCGAATTATTGATCGATCGACTAGCCCAACTACTAGCTTTGCTCTCCGGACACTCTCCACTTTACGCATTCGCCCATCCGACCCGCAGTGTATACCACATTCGATTCTCTCTAGTCTCTTTGACCTTACCCTATCGCAACGAGAATAATCGACATCAGACCTTGCAGATCGTTTGATTATACCGCTCACCGTAAACACTATCTTCCGGAGCCGACCATCAATGTAAATGGACATGTATTCGACGATTTGCAAAGGGCGAGTCAATCGAACCTATAAAAAATCCTCGTCACGGGTACTCAAACTGAAATCCAGCGTAAATACATTGCGAAAAAGATTTCGGTGGGTTCGACTGAATCTGGACGTGGAATGACTGATCAGTAAATCACAGAAATGTGTCATTATCTGGAACCCCGGAAATTCGGGTAATTTGGAATATTCGAAATTGTTGGGGTATCGGGACATTCGGGTATTCCGATTTCCCGATAATTCAAATAATTAATCGTATCCGACGGAGTTGAAGGTGACGTTCGAGCACCGAATTTTCAGCACTGAGTTGACTCGTGGAAAGCAAAGCAATTTTCTTGAGGAAGCTCCTGAATAAATTGAATCAGAGATCACAATTTTATTCCTGAATGCGGTACACATTTAACCGATTAAATGAGAAAAGTATGACACTTCGTTACTTATTCTCAGTGTCACCGTTTGTTCGCCAGTTTCTCATTATTCTTTTTAAATCTCGGCCCGGAACAGAAAGATTGAGAGTCAAGCAGCCGGTGCAACGGAGCATGTGTAACCCCCCGCGCACATCTCGTCGAGCGTATCTTTCGTTTTTACGGGGACGCCCGGCTTTTCATTAAAATTCGTCACTCGGTGCTGCACTCGCTCGCTCCTGCTAAATATTAATCACGACCACTCCCGGCCATTCTTTTATCCTGAAAACGTTTTCTTCTCTCCATAAGAGCGAGTGGACGATGACTCCGGGCGAAAGAGTAGCACCAACTTCAATGGGAGTGAGCGCAACGATAACGTCATCTTCATTTCTCCTACAAGTAATTTCCAATTTTTTTTTTTCTAATTTTATGGTTTATAAGAAAAAATAAGGTAGTTCACATGAAACATTTATTAGCCCCTCTACTTGGAACCAAATTTTTTGTTTACGAATTTTCAGTTTTTCATTCCACACACAATTTCAATTCTAAAATTCGATTTTTCTAAATGATTATTTTCCAATCGATTTAATTTTACCAAACCGTACATTTCGCATTTCCAATTACTCGGAGACTCCGCGCTAAGAGACAAAAGTATCGTCCAATCCCAGCGTAGCAACGATTCGATGACAAGCACGGAGCGAGGAAACGATCGTCCGTGTCCTCTTTTCATAATAATGGCGACGGAATATAAAGTTACCGAAAAAAAATGGGAAAAAAGAGCCGCAACACGATGTCGTTCAGTGCCATTCGTGGGCTTATCCGCCGCTACGACTTTATGTCGTTTGCTTCGCGATGCTGTACACCTACGCTCTTATACTCACCAGGAAAATTCGAGGCTATCATGCGCGAGTATGGGATATGGGTTGGAGAAAAGGAGCGATATAAATATCTGGATTTCTCTGACCCGAATCGAAATCGAAAGTGGCCTCTATCGAAGGGTGTCCGGACGGCGTGAGCGGGCGTTCACCCTCATCGAAACTGTTGTCCCAGACCGAAACCATAAAGAAACCATAGCGCCGGGACAAAGCGATTCCCTGGAACTGAGGATGGCAAGAAGACGACGAACAAGGAATGCAAAAATATAAAAACATGTATGTATATGCATTCTTAAGCGTTTGCGATCGCTTTTATATACCCGACACACACACACGCGGATATATGCTTTAGAGCTTTTTTCTCGTGTATTTGTTCGAGCTTTATAAACGCGTCTGGCTCACGTTCGAGCAGTGCGTGTAGCCGAAAAAAAAGTGAGAGGAAAGAAGGGGAATCCATGGAAGCGTTTACATTGGTATTCAATGGTCGCGATTGAACTGTAGATTCTTTGGGGCTGGATTTTCGCCGCCCCAGAGCCACACCCTGCGTAAGGGATGCAGGGATGGGTCAGCAGGGGTGAAGAGAACTCATCAAAAGTTAAATCCAGGTTTTGATGCGACCACACAAGCTCCCGATCGCTGGAAGCCTGTACTACCGGTTCGGGAATACGCGTGAATATCCCTTGTAAAAATACGAATATATTTTATATCACTTCCACGAAAATCCATGAGAATACGCCCAGCAGCTCGTATAGCGATTCGTTTCTTTCACTCGTAATCGCAAAAAAATGTGGACATTGTGAAGAGAACTTTGGGACTTTAAGAAGTATCGATACTCGTATGATTGATAAATTGGAAGCTAATGATTGAAATAATTTATATGCTACATGGCTTTTCTATAAATTGGATTGAAATTGCTTTTACTCTCGATGAAGAAAGTGATCACGAAATAACGTCCGTTTCGCTCTAGGATCGATATTTCGCGAGAAAAACGCGAAAAACAATTCGGATCAATTCTCCCCCCTATAAGGGTGCTATCCGAAGTTCGGAGACTATTGTTATTTTTTCTCAGACTCTTCTTGTTGAAGAAATTAATATTGCTTTACAAAATTGTATGCAATCGCGAAACTTTAAACACCATGAATTTAAAAAAAACCCTCATGAAGGGTCCTGTAATGTAGTCAAATAATTCTTTTCGTGCCCTTTATCACTATAATGAATTTTTATACCAAACTCCATCATTTGGGTAAATAACAATTAATTTTTTTGTTTTGAGAATTTCGTTCGATCCCAACGATGCAAACGTCAACATCATATAAATACGCTGACTCAAGTGCGCTCACGACTGACGTTAATGGATATTAAATTTCCATTATATTGCAGATGGCCCTCGAAATTAATGATTTGTAATTTTTTGTCAACCGACGAAATCCGTCATTCAAAAAAGCTTGAAACTAGGACTTTGCGCATCGCCTCCCCGTTATTTTCTACTTTTTAAAAAGCTCCTTCCAAAGTAAGCCAGGCAATCGGTGTGTCTTAGAATCTTACTCGACAGGATTTTTAACAAAATGCCAATTATTTATTTTCAGTCGTTCATAGAGAAGTTAGTTATTTCAACGTTAATAAAAAATTTCAAATTTCCAATAAACGAATCAATTAAATTATATGAAATTACAGATGAATAGTTTTCCCCCCTCCTCTGAATCCCTAAAACGTTATTACAAAGAACGAAAAAAAAAAAAATGAAAATTAAAGATGCCTCAAAAAATACGATAATTAATACAATCATGTAGTGTAACATTTTTTTAGTGTCCACACGAATACTTTTGCTTTATTTTCAATCGCGATTTTTTTTCGGGGGCCCAGCACCGATCCGGTCTATAGTACTTTTGCTTAGACTGGTTTTTAATTTCGGCACATTGCAATATCACGTGGTTATCGATGCGGTAATGCGGATATATCGGCGGGTGGTCGCAAGCTCGAAGCTCGTTTGCCAGTGGCAGTCGTTCGGCTGCGGAGCATCGCACAGAGCGCAGTTCCTCGCGACATCGCGAAATTGCGTTTTACCCTGTGATACGATCATAGGATTCGAGAATTTTGCCCGAGGAATTCCAATTAGTGGCGACGGAGTAACGCAGCTTGCTCTCACCCCGCGCCCCCCCCCCCCCCCCCCTCCGCCACCGACCCGGCGCACTATCAGCTGGCACGATGGCGAGAACGTGATGCTTCAGCCCTCCAACTCTGAAGTTGAAGCGAGCGAAGTAGCAAAACCGTCGATGCCCCTGAACAGATCGATTTTCTGCAGCCGGCCGTTCGAGTTTCGATGACCCAAAGCTCCGACGATCTATATATCTCCTAGTTTTACGTATTTGCGTGTAGGTGCCACACGTAGAGACTCCGACTCTCAACGGGAGCCACAGAAACCGAAAGCTATGTTGATAGAGTCGGATACGGGCTCATAGGTCTATAGACAGTCTATTATAAGATAATTGGCTGAATAATGCAACTTCGACTTTACCATAATTTTAATAGCTCTACATGTAGATCTGCTACAAATTCAATTGCTATTATACGAATTTAAGGGCCTATCGAGTCTCTATGTTAAATCAACAGAGAAAAAATATGAAATGGTTTTTTAATGAAATTTGTCGAAAAACGACATATTTTTCAAATATCGATTTTTCAGCTTTCAACTATGAGAATTTATTTTTATTTTCAATTAAAAAACGGATTTAAAAAATCGTTCTGCGCATTTTCATATTTATTTATGTGGATAACCATCGTATTATTAATTCTACATCTGTTAGAAATTAAATTCTATTTATTGAGGGTCTATCAACTTTCATAGATATACGGAATTCCCAACAAAACACTAAATGCAATTTTATTTCATTTTTATTTTCGTACTATATTTTGCAACTTGCCAAACAATTTTGAAATAGTGACTGATTGGCTATGCCCGAAATGCATATGTATACTTGGCCCGTATGTGGCGGGTTCAACGATTCGGCTATAAAACGAGGTAAAATATAGCAGCCCGAAAAAAAGTTTTCTGTGCGTGAGGGATTTTCGTACTTGTGTGTTGGTGAGTAGCCATTCATTTTTCTTTTCGTATTGCAATATTTACAATCGATCAGTAGCGAAAAAAATACTTTGAAATACGAATTTCCATTATATTGATTTTCTTTTCAAAGTGAATAATACTTGCACAAGTGAAATATGTTTACGGTTGATGAACGACCATCAATAACACACCCTAGGTATATAAATACTTTTCGATGGAAATTGCACTTTCTGTTCATTAATCCGTCCATCACGAATCGACGGTTGCAAAATGAATAAATAAATAGCTTATCGAGAATTTTAGCAAATTCAACTCTCTTCATCGCATACAAAGTACGTAGAAATGCAATTTATTGCAATGCAAAAAAATCGACCATCAGGTTTCCATAGAAATGCGCGTCTTTGTTCCCTAGTTTTAAAAAAAAGCATTCAGTCATTTCTGTGTACCATCGAAAAAATAAATGAAACTTTATAAGAAGTTGTGGACCGCAGTGAAATTTGGTGTGTGTCTTCTGCGATTAAAATATAATTTAATCATTCAAATATAATTGAAAGTTTTCATTACTTTTGATAATTAACCTGAAATATGAAGAAAATAAAAGTGCAGAAAAATTGCAATTTATTTGATATAATATTTCCTCAGTATTATTATCGTTAGTCGTGAATATTAGAAAAAATTCGACGGGATTCACAACTTCCTTCAGTTACTGCACTTTGTTACTGATAGTGAGATAATTGCCCTGAATATCGATGATACAGCGACTGCACGTGCTTTTACCGCAAAAATGGGAGACTATGGATAAAATAACGGCGGTACATGCGTAGATATTTACTTTTATTCCTGTCACGGACGTGGAAAGCCGCTGTTGCTCAGCCCTCTAAGACCGCAGGCATTGCACGCAGCACGAACTTGAGTACGTTGGTGCGGGGAATGCACCGGTGGGTGGATGGATACATCACCGACTCGAGAAGCATCTCATACGTGAATATCTCATGAATTCCGCTTCACACTCACGCGACTAGGAAAAGTGGATTTTTCTGTGACAGTGATGCATACAATGCAACCCGATCGATCCGTTTCATTATGCGTGTGCATGATGGTGTAAGCGGAAAAAGTGCCACGACGATTCTCGCGAATCGATGATCCATTGTGCTCTTATTGAGGCAGGTCGAAACACTTTTTTCCTTCTTCATTTTTCAATAATCTCTTGCGTTGGCGAATTGCAATATTGTTATGACAATTGTGTTTCCTGATCCAAAAGTGTGAAGACCTCAGAGTCACAAATAATTCCATGAAACGTCTGAAATTTTGAGTCAGTTTCTCATCGTGTTTCAACTCACCCCGGTCACATATGATAAAGCTGCTAATTGTTTACAACGTATCTAACATTGCAGAAAAGTCGCTAAAATGAGATCAACATTGTGGCAATGCGCTAGCGCAGTCTCATTTCATCTCCGAACACCACGACCACTTTTCACGCCCAGTAACCGTGATGTATTATTACAGTATGTGATCGTTTCTAGTGAACTCGACCACATGTGTGGAGGCTGCATCGCAGGAAACGCTTGACGGGATATTCTACAGGGTAGACGTGTAGCAAGTACTGCCAGGCAATGCCTAACCACCGGAGTGACCCTCGCAGCGATTCGCTCTTACACTGACCCCGGAAGCTGCCCTGGAGCGCATCCACATCATAACCTGGAGTGAGGCAACTCGAAATCGAGCGCTGTAGCTTTCCACCTCGCGACTTCGTTACGTATTCATAAATGGAACGCACTCGGAATAGGGGCTGGAGAAACGTAGTGACTGTACACGAGGAATGCGTAATGCCAATGCGGAGTAGCTTTCACCCTGACGCGTTACAGTTGTGGTCGTGACGGTTAAACTTTTCTATCCTGTTTCTGTCTTTCGCCACACAACGTCTCTGGTAATTTACCGACGACGGTGGAGAGTGACTTCTGAGCAAGTTTTCCACAGAAAAGCGCATACAAACTATGAAATATGAACTCGGCTCTGAGTTCCTCAACTGGGACTTGCTTTGATGGGTACCGTTAGCTCAGCGCAAACTGGTAACAGGATTTTAAAGAAACGTGAGTTTCTAATTTGCCATGGAAACTTTGTAGCCCGAAATAAATGATGATAAATTTTGTTGATGTATTTATTATCATTTTATGATGTTTTTATTGAAGCTGCTGTTAAAAAAAACGCTGGATTCTGCCAGTGAAAAGTGTTGTCGGCGACTTTTTGTGTTAAACTACGTAATTCAAGAACAAAAGACTACAATACTGTTTTTTTTTTTGCAGGATACCCTTATGCATCAAGTTTTCCATGATCAATCCAAGGGAATTGGAATGAAATAAATTTTCAATGGAAAATTCACACAATCCCAAGCCTGTTAATCACCGGTTCAATCAAATCCACCACAATGTATCACAATAAATTCTGTGCGTTTTGGTGATCCTAGTTTATACCTTCGTGCATCAAGCTAGTTCAGTACCGACTTGTACAATTTTGATACTCTGTTCCTGGAATCTATACGAGGATCGGAATACCCACAACTCGAGTGCGTATATAGGATTAGTTGTAGTTTGAGTATGCGGACTGAAGTGTAGACTCCGTCCGTATATCGTGAAACAGCTTTATGTACACGATATTCGTAAACATGCTTGGAATATCTTCCAATTACCGTGAGCCTAGTCTGTATCTGGTCTTATACGTACGCCAAATCATACACAAGAGCTATATTTGAAATCTGCAATTGCTCAACGTGGTGCGCTATTACCGATCAAAGGATATGCGATTTATGACGGCGGTTCCGATGGTGCATTTGGCTACTCCTTGTAGCTTGGATTGAGACGACGTGGATGATGCGCGAGTGGGTGAAAGAGAGAGGGAGAATTGATTACGCCGGCACCGGAGTTAGGAGAGAATATGTTTCGCATCTTCTTGAGCTGTAGCAAATACCACACGCAGATACAAACTCTGACTGCCTAACATATACCAGATTTAGCCAGACATCAAAATATGGATCGAACGTACCTTGAATATACCGACATAATATGCCTCTTTATCTCAGAGAAATAAAGAAGAAGATTTTTTTTCTCATCAAATGCGCAGTATGTAAAAAATGCGTTCAAAATCAATAGTTTCACTGAGATTCCGGTGTGAGTAAATGATTTGAGTATTTTTTATTTTTTAAACAAAAACGGCCCTCCGAATTTCTATGAAATATCTGAGGATCATTCGAGATGATTTGCTGATGTCTTGATAAAAATAGTTGGCATTGAGACTAAAAAATCACAAAATCACCGGTACATCGGTTTGCCCAATGAAAAAATTCGTGCTCAGCGAGGGAAAATACATTGGAATGTCATTCAACAAATATATATATATATATTTTTTTCGTTCCAGGATTCATGAGAAATCTCTAATGACATCAGCAGACAAACAAGTTAGATATCAATACCCAATTTGGATCTGACTCCCTCCCGTTGGGTCAATATCTGCTCGGCGGTAATAGTTCACTGTGTACAGAAAGAGACTTTGGTCCAATCGACAGATCTAGCAATAACCATATTGTTTGTCTGTTGGTCCAGATTCAGGACCAAAACATACATGCGTAGTCTGAAGGGTTTACCAGGTTGGGGATCAATGACCGGTACGATGCGGACACATCAACATCCACATTGGAGAAGAGGACCGTGCGTCCAATTGTAGATTGGAGAGTACGAGCAACAGCATCAGAGCAACTGCAGCGGTGGGAACGGTCACGAATAGCGTGAGCACCGGCTGACTCGTCAGCAGCAGCCACCGCCACGGCATGTACATATGTAAGGACACGTGTAAACCAGTCAACCGCCAGAGGCATCGATCCTTCTACATCGTGCTACAGCTGCACCAGCGCCAGTGGCGGCAACAACGAGTGACGTATGGCCGAGAAGTTAATCAAATCGTTTTCAGCGATTTATCAGCACGAGCCCAACCGAGCAACGTGGCCAGTACCAACGAGGATGCAGAGTCCGATGGTGGGGAAAAGGACGATGAATGGGCTGGTACGTACTGGAAAGCGCGATTTGGGAACTTCCATGGATATGTACATATGGGCGGGCATATAGACATACAAATATAGGCTAAGAGAGATGGGTGAACTCATCGAGACCATGTCGCCCATTGGTAGCGATAAATCCACGATATATCTTCCGATAGCTCCAGATAGTTCGCACGCATTCCCGTTCATTGAAGCCCATTTATGTAAACGATCACTTTCACGTTGATGAAATTGACATCTTTGTTTTCGGCCGAAATCTTCAGCGTTGGGGCGATTGTGTACTGACATTTTAATACAAGAGGTGAAAAGTGGCCCAGGTCAACCTGCAACAATGTAACATGCAATATTCACAATGTAGTCAAGTTTCTCTGCGCCGGAAGATCAGTGTAAATCTTTGTGAGGTTGCATGTAAATCTGTGGAAGACTGTTTACGACTATGTGAGTTCCCGTGATGCTATTTATGGGTCTTTGTCGAGGGTCTATAGTCGAGGACACCCCTTTCCATTATACTGTAGATGTTCATCATGCAGTACACAAAAGGTTGTGCGGTCCCCTTCAATCCAGAAGCGATCACTCTCGCGTTGATGAAAACGACAACTTGGGTTTTCGGTGGCGTCGACATATCAATTCTTTACTTCGGAGAAATCTGATTCTAAAATTTTGTGAATTTTTTCTGCATTTCGTAAATTCCGTAAAATATTTATAGACTGACTTATTCAGGGTAGCTAAAAAGTGGGAAGCTCTGAGCTTCTTCCTCAGGACAATTTATCCTCGTTCTTGTGATTGTTTTTCTATTATCTCCACAATTCGATTAACATTCGAAGTGTATGATACTTCATAGTATGAAGCAAGAACACCTCACTGTGGTTTGAAGCAAATGAGCTGGCGTACTATCGAGAAAAAGCTCATCGAATATTATTCTTCGATAACTGCGGTTGGCCCAGATTGTTCGACTCGATGGTAGGTTTATAGGTTGAAGTAGTAAGAAGAAGGGTGTAAAAAGTGGTAATGGCGTCGACTCAGTTAGTTCCAATGTCGCGAGGATAGAAGTAACAATTCCTTCTTCCATTCCTGGCGGAAAGTGGTTGGAATTAAGCTGCAAGTGCGCTTTATACCCTCGCTAATTCAGTGAATATCGCGTCGTTATCGTGCCCAGAGGACAAGAAGCCCTGTCCTCGTTTGCTAACCCCCTGTGCTTCACCATTCTGCTTGATCTGCACGTCTATTCTGTTGGGTTTTCTCCACATTATATACACCCTTATATACACTCTAGCCCGCGTATGAATTTGCAACATGAAACGAGACGCAGTTACGTACGTGCTTTCATGGCAGTATGTGTTTTCCCGCACGATGCAAACTGCCCGGTATGCACTGGAGGATAAGCATGTGCAATCTCCTGTAACTGTATGTAATGGGATTGCATATGTGTACATATTGGTCTCATACATGGAAGCAGGAAGCTAGGATATTTACGGCGTGTCATTGGTGCACAAACACACCAATCGCCACGAGCTTGTCGTCATATCCATTCAACGTATTGCTGTAATTATTAAGGAAGAACCAACGTGATTGGACCACTGCATTTGTCAGTAAAGCAATGATCCAGATCATCGTTGTATCCTTTCACCGTACTGCGGTAATTATTACTGGAGAACCGAGGCAATTGAACCAGTTGCGTTACTGGATCATCCGATTTTATCAATAAAGTCGCATTCATTTGATTATTCGTTTTTTCATTCGTTGATTTCATTTGTTTCAGACACATTTACTAGCTGAAACCGACTATCACCAGAGAATCTATATAATCCGAACTGAATCACTGCCTCTTTAAACTGCAGCATATCACAGTGACGACGTACAGCGAATTTTAAAAAAATGGTTTACCAGAGACATAAAAACGGAGTCTGGAACCGAGGTTTTATCCTGCAGTTGGCAGCCACCTCACGTTTTGATGCTGCAATGTCGCGCGTTCTGTTTATGGATTCCACTCGGCTCTTTTTTTTAGCTCATTCACTTATACACCTCTCGTATATCTGTACGGGTATGTTTTCTTTCCTTTGTGCCTTGATTCTCCACCTTAATACCCATTAACAGTGTCCATGTTCTTTCAAGTCCAAATATCCTTCAAATCAGAACCTCAAAACAATAATTGTTTTATCTTTATGAAATGAATCTTCATCCTTTCATTTGCTTTATCAATAAAGCCACTTGAACAATGCCTGAACACTGAAAAATCTAAGCAGACACTATCAAACCAGAGAAGAGGACTGAATTAGCAAAAACTGATTCCTCCTCATTCATGGCTAGGCAGTGCTTAAACACATAACAGCATGAACATCGCGATATTCTGTCCAGAACCGAATCGCTGGTTGAAAACGTTCAGGCGTAGCGAAAATAAAACAATTACGATTATTTGCCAGCGGTGGCTTCTTGATTCTTGATTCACGTTGATCCCACGTGTTTGCCGGTGTAAAGCAACCGAGGGACAAACAAAAAAAAAAGAGATTTCCAGAGGTATAAGCCGGAGGGTGGAACCCTCGGACCGAGTCAGCCTCAAATAATTCGTGAAAACGTCGAGGCTTTGCAGTGGCAACGACCCAAGCATTCAGGTGTTATTTTTCATGAGCAGTTCTTTGTACGGTCCGAACCAGTCCGAGTTGAACAACCCCCCACCTCCCTCTGTATGCTCTTCGCTCTGCTCTCTCTGTACCGTAAGCGCGCGCCTAGATCCGGTTGACCGGTCCTGCACGGTTGGCATTTGTCATCCGAGATTCCTTTGTTCCGGCGCGAAACAAACGCGGAAAGCCATGCTGGATATATATCCAGCTCCGTCGTCCTTCTCTGTGTGAGGATGGCAAACGTTTTCGGTAAAACTGACAGAGTTGACTACCGTTATCGTTGGTAAATCCTGCAATAAGAATCACCGGTGAATCCGACGAAATGGTCACCTTCACCAAATATCCTACGACTGATACTTTCAGACTCCATGCTGTGTCTGCGATCGTAGTACGTTCACCAGTTTCATCCTCGTGCACACTTTTGTACAGAGCAAAACCATGACTCCCACTCGCTCTAACTTAATCTGGACGGAGGTACTCTCTCACTCTCGTTTTATTCCGGCATCCGGATTTCAACATCCAATTCACGCCTCTCGCCCACCATCCCTTTTTCTCACCCTTGTACAACCTCCGAGTTTTGCATGGTGTGATATTTCGCACGTGCTCTGCTTCGCAGTTATGCACCTTCTGCGTTACTGCTATAAGGTACGTATAATACCTATCCTATAGCTTCTAGTTGCTGCTTACCGCACGTTTATACCGAAGTCTGCTGCGAGTATCGTGTGTTCTATGTACACCAGCTTTCGCGGATATAAGCTACCACGTGTTTGCGGTCGTTTCCGGAAGAAAAAAAAACAGCCAGACTGGGGATCACGAGCTGGCGAAGGATCTACTCTGCCGCTAGTGCTTCCTCGATCTGCCAACCCAACTTGCTCAACTTTAGACTACCTGCCGCTTCGGAATACGTGTAATCGGTGCTTTTGCTTCTGTAGTACGTAACGCTGTGCAAGTACCAGAACGTTTCGTAAATAAATAAAGCCATATGCGATTTTACCTAAGGTAAAAGATAATTTTGGCTTGCTAAAATTGCTGACGGCATCATTGTCCGCATTGGGAAGCGAAACGATGAAAAATTACCGTGGCATCTCACCGGTCGAAAGATTGTGATGCTTAAATTCGATCTATATCATAGTTTTGATTAATCTGGTATGAATATACTACGAAAACGTGATGAGACCTGATGAAATTCCTCCTCATCTTTTCTACGCAGGTTCCTTTATGGGAAAGACTGCTTACACCTAAGCTTTGCGTCCATTGACAGTGCCAAACATATTAAGGGCTTCATCATCGTCTTCTGGGTGTATCGATTTGTCTTTCACCGGGCAAAAATTGATACTTACATATCTCAAACAAAGTCTAATCCATTTCACTGTCAGCATTACACTGCTGAGAAATGTTGCGCCGCCATTATCCCAAGTGATCCAAAGTATTTGTTCTCTTCTAGGTGTTTGCTTTTCCCTTTATAGCACCGACGCGCAGAATGTACAACTTTTCAACCTTTCAAAACAAGAAAGTAGTCGAATGAAAAGAGGGATTAGTCAGTAAGGAGAAAATCGAGACTATTTGAAAAGAAGGGAAACGAGCGACCGAGCTAAGCCGAAATGAGGTGTAAAGGCTCTTCAGCAATTGAACGCGGGTGTCGCTGGGTAGCGCTGCTCGCTAGATGGCGAAAGTCTATCAAACGTCGCTCCGGGCGAAGGTGTGACCGGCATCGTCGCCAACTCGATTGCCACGTATCGCGCACCCTGAAGAGATTCGACCTTCGTCACGAAACCCGACGACTGAGTATATACCGCAGTAGGTACCACGAGTACAACGTCGACGACGACGTCGTTCGCTCCGATAACATCGTAACGGATGTCTACGGGTATTTATATACCCACGGGCTGTCGAGCGAGAAGAATAGTCGCATTATTCCCGCAGAATGTCAATGTGGTCGAGGTACCTTGGAAAAGCACCACCTATACAACCCTCCGGCCTTCGTCACATCGGTTATCCGACACTTTTCGCAACTTTTCTATTCACCCCTCGTAAACCGTTTCAACTTCATCAGGGACTCTGATGTGTGGAATCGATTGAAGGATTTTACCTCCGGTTATACTTTTATACGACGTGGAATACCGTTTTAGAGAGAACGCAAATCGATACTCCCGGAATAAATTGATTTATTCATCGCGAAGATCATTATTATCGGGTTTTTCAAAACCACCCTTATTTTCGAACTAGCGCAATTTATTTAACATTTTCACATTTATTTTAAACAATTATGACCATTGAGCAATGGGTAATTATTTTCATGATATTTTGTAAAGAATTTGGATAAAAAATATTTTTCTTATGTTTGTACAGTTTTTTATCAATACATACATTTGTTATGTAGTTATTTACTTCCGGGATTATAAGTCGTTAAAATTCTCGATTAAAGTGGTAATTTTTCGTGTTGTGACAATTCAGAAGACGCTCATTTTTTCCTTATTGACCCTTCGTGAAAAATGTCAACTTTATCAGCAATGTGGGGAATAGATCGGAGGATTGTACCTTCGGTTATATTTTTATGGGAGGTGGAATATCGTTTTAGAAAATACACGAATCAATAGCCACGGAGAAAATTGATTTATTCATCTTGAAGATCTTCATTATCACATTTTTCGAGACCAGCCAGTTCAACATAAAAGCATCGTCTTTATTAACCCCCGGACTGAGATGGTGGCAGGCTATGTGAACTTTATCATCGCGTTACTGCAGCCCGGTCGCAAGATTTATTGCGTCATAAGAATGTTTAACTTCTCTCATAGGTTCGGAGCCGGTGGAATTGTGCGAGAAGAAAACGCTTAAATGGGTCACACACCAATGTTCATCCCATCATAATAAAAGAAATTGAAAAGCATTTTTGTATTATTTTTGACATCGCAAAATTTCAGACTAGCAAATATCGTCGTCTGACCAAAATTTCTTACCATGGAAATTTTACGTTGTTAACTCATGTATAGAGAGTTCTATTACCCACCCTCTTTCATTTTACGTGAAATGGATTGCCTTATTATAAGTCATGCTAAATTCTACCTATGCTTGCAATCAACAATTCTTCCATGACGACAAGTCTCATACTTAACATCAAATTACCACATGAACATCTTCTTACAAAATAAAACAACCCCATTTGTTTATTATTCCAAAAATGTTTGTTTAGGAAAAAGCATAAACATTTCTTTTTCAATTATTATCGTCGAAATCCAATTACCCACAAATAATCATTTCAAGATTTCAAAGACAACATTCAAAAACTCAGGTTTAAGTCAGTCAGGTTCTATTGGCAATTTTACCAAGGGAAAATAATAAGCAAGCAAATTATAGGAGGAAAATGAAATTTTCCCATTTATTTTTGATCACGCATCTCGGGAGGCCATTTTGGAAGCTAATTTGTTCCTTTGAAAATCAAACGATACAGGACACATAAAGACAGTGACTGACTGTGAATATAATATATCCTGGTGCTAAAGGAAAATACGAAGCAAGGTATCACGTGTCGAGAGTTATTTGAACAGCGAATCCATCTAATCGAATAAATCTCAACCGGAAAGCTGGGAGCTAGTTGAGGAGGCATTCTGTTCTGGCTCGCGCATGTCGAGACTAACGAGTTACCCGATATCCGTACAGGGCTCTAATGTCTGAAGCTTATCTCTTGCCATTATATTCGAGATTCAATAATGTTCAAGCAACAGTCTCTGTAGCCTAATCACAATAAAGCAGAGGCAGAGGACATTGGGCTTATAAACAGTTTTACAGTTCAATAGCCATGACTTCAATTGATACATTTATAACAATAAATGTCATTTCGAGAGAACATTCGAGCATTTTTGAAATTCGGATGCGTTTGTTCTGAAAAAAAAATTGTACGCAATGGAAATTTATAAGAAATACACCCACTATATTTATTTCGCGAAATATTGTGTAAAAAACATTGCAAAATTCAATTTTTCCAAACTGACATTTTTTTATTACGTTTTTTTTTTTTTTTTTTTCAGAAAATTGTTTCAATTAAAAACATTTTAATTTCAATAGAAAATACCAGTAGGGGTCCATTGTTTGCTTCATGTTGTTTTACGACGTCATAATTAGAACAGCGAATAAACTTTATTCAAAATTCTATTAAACCGCAGAAACTGCAGAATTGTATTGCGGAATAATTTTTTTTTGTTTTGCTTTTCAAAATAAAATTATTGTAGCAGTGTTTTCATTGGCTACCATGTAAACTCGTATTTTTACGAAAAGCTTATAATTTTTGCTTTGAGTTCTGACAGTGAGTATAATTCTACATTGAATTAAATATAAATTAATGAGCATTGAAAAATATTAAAGTTATTCTGTTAGTGCAGTGACAGTTTAAATATCATGGGGATGAAATATTCAGGTCATAGATGATGTCAGGATAATGAAACATGCACTTGTTCAATATACAATTATTTTTTAAGATATCCAACTTCGGTATAAAATTTTTAATGAAATCTCCATCATGAACTTCGGTTCCGATCTCTGCCTTACTCTGCGCTCGATAGCAACTTTGCTTAAGTTTCACGAGGTCGCCCACGATAACCGTTCGAATAAGCCATCTCGGGTTCACGGTAGTCGTTGGTCAATGGCCCTCGTCGACCGATGCTTAAGCCCTCACCCCTTTTCCCTCCGCTTCCTATTTCCACCGCACCACAAAACGATGATCGCGGAACCTCCTCGCTGAGGTTCTCGAAACGCTCTCCGCTCACCAATAATTCTCATTAGCGATCAAATAACTGAGGAATATCTGCATAATCCATTTTGAAGTCAGCGTCATCGGCTTCTCCTTGGAAAATATTCATCCGAATGGAGTGCCAAGATATTGACTTGAAAAATAAAAAGTCAAGAATGTTAATTGTTGATAGTCGTACTTTCAAAACAACGCTACACAAGTAATATAATTTTTTATTTCGAAAAATATTAATCTGACAATAAAATATATACTTATAACTGCAATTAAAATGCAGGACTGTAAATTTGCAACGGAGATGTTTGCTCATTATTTTCTGACAAAAAAAGGTATCCAAAATTTCCACATTGATATGCTAAAAAATGCCAAAACCAAACATGAATGGGTAATAGGCGAAATAAATGGTCATTACTTTGATTTTCGTGATAATTGTTACAGAATTACTTAAAAAAATCTTTTACCTTCATAAAATGTTTATATATCATTAATATGCAATGATTTACTTTGAAAGTGATGAATCGATGACAACCCTCTTTTAAATATCTTTGAAAGAATTCAGAAGACGTCCGAATAAAAATCTCTCCATACTTTAATGCACGTAGCTTAATATCAAAAGGGTGCATTTCGCGACCTCGGTGGTCTCTTTCGAAAATCAAACCGTCGACATTCCGCGCAAGCATAAAGTACAAGTAAAAGAGGGTCACAGGGGAAAAATTGCAACGAATGCAACAGCGGAATGGGAAATGAAAGACGGGCACAAAGAGAAGCATATAGGAAGCGCAAGAGTTGCTTCGACGAAGGTTACGTGGCATCCACGACTCACCCCTCGGAAAATAATGGCCGACGGATGCGCGTTCTCGTTGTTCTATTTTCTTTCTTTTCACATTCCCCGTTTTCGGTTTCTGTACCTCTACTCTTCTCGTGTTTCTTTTTTTTTCTTTTTTAGTTTCACAGGCATCCGTTCGCTCTTGTTTACGCGCGACACTTCCACTTCCTTCCCGAAAAAACGTAGACTACACATCGTGAGAGTATACAAACGATGGAACTACCCCTTTACGTTTGTCCTCGTAGATTCATGCAAATTTCGTTAGCTACACTTACGCTTTGTGTTCTAGATGAATACTTCAATAACTATATAAATAAAATTAATTTAACGGAGAGACAAAGGGAATTGTCAAATGGAGCAAAATATCTGAAAACCGTGAAATTCTTTGGTAAATTTAAAAATCAACATTTATTTTTAACGCTGACCCCTTTACGTGCTCGCGTATTCTTCTTGGAAATTTTGCTAGCTGAACTATCGCTTGGCATTCTAGATAAATAAATGAATGAATAAAATTAATTGTTTAAATAAAATTGATTTTACAAAGATGAAGGAAAATTGTTAAGTAACGCAAAGTTTCTAGTACATTTCCTGACGAGTATCGCTCAAGGCCGTTGACCTTGTTATAACAGTGTTTATTTTAATCTTATACTCCGTCGTGCCGGACTTAAAATTCCACTAGTTTGCTTATTTGACGTAATGAACGAGATTAAAATAAACTCTATCATCACCAAGTAAAGACAGTATCAAATTATTGAAAAAAATGACCGCGATTAAAGCCATGTATTGAAATTATCGAAATTTAAACGTGCTAAGATCTAACTAAATTGGAACAATAAAAATGTATAATTCCCATAATTTCTCCAACCCAAGTGGATTTGAATAGCCTAACAAAAATGATTTCTTCTCCATCGTATCCCCAAACTCAACTTGCTTCCGAATTTCTTTCTAGAACGTCCGTCAGAACGTCCAAATAATGTTTTTCAACACGCACCAACAATAACCACGTCCGTCTACCTTCTGCCATTTTACGTGGTCCTCTTGTTTGATGAGAAAATTAAAAGAACGAGTGAACAAGGTGGATGTCTCGAAATTAGCTCTCTCGCAGGGCGGAATGAAGGCGGAGGACGTGCCGGGTCGGTATACCACAGGAAATCAGGACTTCCGGAGCGTCACGGTCTCATTTCCCTCTCGGTCAACTTCATGGTTAACCCGTAGGGGTAAGACCGGCGTGAAGCGCAGTTGGTCCTGTAGCTGCCGCTCGTAAGTAAATGTCCTCTTGGCGCTTAGTTACGGACGACGACATCGAGGAGAGTCTCTTCGGTTGGGAGAGAGGAGGGGAAGCCGCAGTACAGGAGGTTTCGCTATTCCGTTAGCCGTGGCGGTGGGTCGAGGGGCTGAACGCGCGGGCGCTTCGCGTCCCTGAAACCTCCGAAAGGCCCGAGGCATCGGTTTCCACAACGGGGACTCTACTTTGACTGTGGGCAAACAGCGAACCATGCACCGGCCCCGCGGCTTACCTACATCCTTAACCCGGTTCCCCCTTAATTCCATTAGTTTTCAGACGGAACACGTGGGAAATCGAGGCGGTACCGATCCACCGGTGGTATGCTCCTCGCTGGCCCTCAGGCGAGTCGCCCAAATTCTTGGTCTTCCTCGTGTCTCCCTCAATCCCACTCTCCTTCGGTGTCCCTCAACGTTTCTGGAGGCTGCGCTGCTATCCCACGGGAATTGAGTCTCGTTCCTCGGTAATGGATGAAGAATCCTGGAAGGTTCGGACGGCACCGTGAAATCCTACACGGAGACACGATGATGATGATGAAATGTACGTAGGATTCCAAGACTCCCACCGGCGAAATAGAGATTCCGGAAAAAATCATCCGGATTAAAGTGCTCGCTGGAAAAAAGACGGGTAGCGAAATTAGCTTTCCACGAAAGTCGTTCAAAGTTTGGCATGCTTGGTCTTAGTCATCTCGTGTAGCAGAATTTGAGAAATTCTGCTACGGATCATGAAGAGAGAAAGAGAGATCAAGAGTCAAAAGAGGGAATTGATGACGAGTATTCAGAAATATTGATCGATGCCACAATATTTTTACGATAAAATATTCAATCACTTTCTATTATACACAAAAATACCGAAACAGGCCGAATTCAAAAGTTCTTGAAGCCTCTGGGGTCTTTCGAAAAATTGTAAATTTCAAACCGTCACCGTTCATAATTCGCCATCTCCTTATTCATGTTCGTCAACGTTTTTCCCCAACTTCACTCTCGACCTTAGCCTGCCTTACCCCTCTAAACCACATTCGCCCACTACGTTGAGAATCGATTCGCGAAAACGATACCGTCGAGAGAAATCATTGTACGACGTGGTGGACGTACTCACTACGAAAACAGCTTCCGCCTTGCACATTTCGGCATGTACAGCCAGCAGCAAGTTCCTCAGGGCCTCACGTAACGCTTACGTTACGTTCGTGACTTTTCAAGAATAGAGATCCCGATAACGACTCCCTATCATCCACTGAACCCATATGCACTGGTCCCAGCACTAAAGACTGTGCACATGAAAAAGTGTTACTACTCACGACTTCGGAGGGTTAAAATCCAATTGGGCTAAGAGATAATTAAGTAAATAAATTTAAGGAACCCGAGAGAGGAGCAACCTGAACAATCGGTGTGCGCGACTCTTGTATCTAAGCGGATGAGAGAAAGTGCTTCTGGCTGCTGCCACTGCGGTCACGTAGTAGATTCTCATTCCTCGGTGCTCATGGACCAGCCTTGCGGCATCGTCTGGGAAAGGAGGCCCTTTCCATCAACCTCCACCTCCTCCACCTCTCCACCTCTTCGCCTTTGGCGAGCCACAGCAGCAGCAGCAGCACCAGCAGAAGAGCACGATGCTCGAACGTTGGAGGCAGATGCGCTAAATAGCCCGCGGGGAAAGCAAAGCTTGCCTTGCGCGCCATCATCTCTTCGGGTGGCGTGAACCGGCTGAATGTACGTAGCAGCAACAGCAGCAGCAGCACCAGCTTTAGCGAGGAAAGCGCGTTATGGGTACGATATCGCGTCGTAGAATGGCGAAAACGAAGAAACGTCGTAGGGCACAGCTCTCGTAGCTACGTCTGGCAAACTGTATGAGAGAACTGGATAACGCTATGGAAGCGAGGCAAACGGCCGCGGAAACCTGTGTGCGTAGCACCGAGGGCGAACGTGAAATTCATTGCCCTTGCTAAATCGCGGTGATAAATGGTTTACTTTATTGTCTGAATCAAAATTAGATAGCTGCTCCAGTGGCTCATAAACGTACGCTACTGCTGCTGATTCTCGTTTTTACTTTTCTCCTTTTTCGCAGTTATAGAGGAACTTTGTCTCCGTGAGTTTTTTTTTGTGCATTTTTGGGTTAAGGTACTTGCGTTAAAATATTCAGAAAAGTGTTTTAGAAAAAATTTTGTGTGTGCAAGGTTTCGAAATTTTAATCACCTATAAATCAAAAATCGTTCAACCAATTGGCAATATTTTCTTCAGTAATTTCTAAGACGTCAAAATTGTCAAAAACTTTATAAAACCCTATTTCACTTTATCCTCTATTTGTACATTATTTTTGACTATAGTAACCAAAAAAACTCACCATCTTAATTTTTGCGAAAACGAGATTTCCTCATGAGGAATATAAAATAATGCATACCATGTTATTAATCAAATAATTCGAAGCATCGAACTTAAAATCAATTGATGACTACATCTCTGCTCTCATCCCCTTGTAACTGGACCATTTTAATCTCCAATGAAACTTTGATATTTTGTAATAACTTTGCAACGTTTCTGTTGCGATAAGACAAATTCGGCTATCAGTTGTTACGAGAAAGTGCCACGAAGCTTCTTCTATAATCGGCAGGTACATTGTTACCTTATGTATATACACCCATAGACATATATATAGCTGTGCAGTGGCCTCAGTTGCTGTGGAACTTGATGCAGGTACTGCTGTTGCTGTGAACGAGTTTCCGGCCGGTGGTGCGGCCGTTGCTTGGCCCGACGAAATTACGAACATCGTACGGAATCTACTGTCCGTGTCCGACTCCCGGTGGTCGTATCTACTGGCCGGCGCAGCGGGCGATCCACAGCAGCCATTGCATGACGAGAGCGATGCGACGGCTAGCCCGTCTGTGTCGTAGCCACTGCAGCTGCAGCTGGCTTTGCTGCAGCTTCTCCGACCGAATGGAAGGACAGAAATGCAACGAGCTTTCGCAGCCCTCGCCGAGCCGCACCCTCTCTCACGGAATCTACTGGCCGTGTCTGACCCATGTGGGCTCTACCCACTTGTCGTTCGTTCACCGCGCTTTACGCTGTAGTACCACAACTCTGCAATCTCTGATTGCTACTTCCGCTCTCTCTCTCTCTCTCTCTCTCGCTCCTTCGGTGTCGGACCGTGCACTGATTTTTAGTCATTTTATTGGTTTGCTGCTACTAGGCTAATTATCGCCAACTGCAAAGTGGTGAGTATTAATTTTTGTTCATGCAACTTTGTTTTCATACTTGCATGGAAAAATGAATACCTTATCATGAAATTGATCACCTTATACATAATAAAATGAAGCTGGATTTTCACATTTACATGATTTGTGACGGGAATAATTAAATTTTAATTAAGGAGCTAATTGCGACCCTTTATTAAAAAGACCACAAAAATTGTCTCAGCTAAAATCACCGAATATAGATCGACATTCATTTTTTTTTTTTTCACCACAATTGAGAAAATAGCCAAACGATTAAAAAATTAATAGTACTGATTCAGTATTTGTTAGTATTTCCTCATCTCATTATTTTCATTAACGACAAAACAAATAATAACATGGAAAGCTTGAAACTGATGAAGTCAGTCGTTACAAAACGTTGCAAAACCTTTCATAATTCCATGTTTTGTTGCATCCGGGCGTAACCACTCAAGGTACCCGCATTTATAGTCGCAAACGATCTTTCCGTTTCGCTAATCGCGCGTTACGTTATACCGTGTACTTTCACCACTCAACAAGAGATCAGCTTTGTGTCGATGCATTGGTTTTCGTGAAAGCAAACGATAGATCATGATTTCGCAACGTGTTGAATTTTAACGGACGAGACCGTCGTCAGCCACCCTGCGGAGCCGTCGCGCTTTATATATTCCATTAAGCGTAAGTAAAATCGACGGGTCATTAATTCTTCGAAACCCCATGGGCTGTCGTCGTCCCCTGCATGTGCTGGCCTTGGGAACCATACCAACGCACGCCCCTGGCCTCGTCGCTTCGATGAATCAATCAAAAGTCGAAGTTTGACCCCTCAATTCATTCGGATGAGGTGCCGGTAGATAGTACATTGCCGCCACGCCCATCATGCTCACTCACGCTTATCTCACGCTTATCAGCCGGAGAATATCGACCACAACGTGCGAACGCTGTGAATCCACGTACGGTCTGTCAACGACGCGTTCGATCGGCCGGAAATAATTTGAGGGCGTCCAGTCACTCAAAGTCAAAAAGAGGATGCACATTTTTACTCATCGCTTTCACTGGATAAATATAAAATATCGAATTTCCGCGACATTTTAGTCGCGATGAAAATAACAAAAATATTCACGTATACAGATCTTTCTAGTGATAATTCTCATCAAGCTCAACTGCGCATTATCGCGACGTTGTTATCACCGTGAAAATCCAAACCGCTGGAAAACGAAATTAAATTTTGCCCCTTTTCAATCAATATTTTATTAAGAGAGAAATAAAAAATATGAAAAAATGGGGATCACCTGTCGATACACGCGACACCATATTTTATGCGGAAAACTATTTTAAAAAACGACTTTTGCTGAGAGTCCGTAATCTGCATTTTCAAATGGAACGGCAGAAAACACTGGTGCTATACAGCGAATAATTAATGGGCCACAAGAAGGAAAAAACATATTCATTACGAAACTTTGATTGCTTTCCGGTGGTTGTAATTTCCAAAGAAAATCGGAAAACAGTAAAAAGTGATGTTTAAGACAGGGGGAATTTGATTCCCGCATTTCCGGTTTTTCTTACACTCCCCGTTTTCGCCTCCTCGTTTATAATTTATTTTCATGTGGAAGGTAGAACGGAATTAAAATTGAACTACAAAACAAAGCCGATGAAAAGAAATTCAGGAAAAACTTTATTCCGTTCTGTGCTCGCTCGTGGTAACCCCACTGATGTATTGAGGTGAGAGAAATTCGTGCGAGAAAAAAAGAGGAGTGGACGGGAAGCGGAAC